>LR989867.1:10010000-11337500 GCA_905146925.1 Autographa gamma | reverse complement strand
GCTTGCAAACGTCCAGCCGCATACAACGGTACCACTCACGTGGCGCTCCGACTACCAGGAGCCGAGGAAGTTGCAAATTTGTGTTCCCGACCAAACTAACATCTCGTGGAGTGATACATAATCACTTGAAAATCCACCTAAGCCGGTCGAACAAACAGTTCACTCGAAAACAAAATTTTTTATTTGTGTGCGATTTTGAATATTATTTTTTGTAAACGTGTCCATTTTGACATTATTGTTGACTTTCGCGCCTATACACGCGAAAATAATTGATAATTTTCGTATTTTTACGAAAATAGTTGTTTGTATTGCTATATAGCGGTACCATATTTTCTTTGACACGTGATAATTTCGCTGTTTATCAGTGGATTGTTGCGATTTCTTCGTTGACCGACAGCTCAAGACGTCTGCTTTCGTTTGAGTATAATTTTGGCATCCCCACCTAAAAACAAATAGCTTTTATTATTAAAAAACTTCTAAAAATAGTAACTTTTTTCAATTTAATTTTTTCAAAAACGGTTTAGTCAAAATTTCATCTGGTTATTTTAGTTTGTAGGTCTCTTACAGACCTTCCTAAATATATAGCACACGTTTTGTGTGTCTATATAGAACTTCAAAATTTTTCTACTTAAAAAACTTGTAAAAATATTATTAAAAAATCAGTTTTTCAGGGTTTTTCAGGGAAATTTGTTCCCGGACCCCTAAATTTTTTCACGTCATTCGCTTGCAAACGTCCAGCCGCATACAACGGTACCACTCACGTGGCGCTCCGACTACCAGGAGCCGAGGAAGTTGCAAATTTGTGTTCCCGACCAAACTAACATCTCGTGGAGTGATACATAATCACTTGAAAAACCACCTAAGCCGGTCGAACAAACAGTTCACTCGAAAACAAAATTTTTTATTTGTGTGCGATTTTGAATATTATTTTTTGTAAACGTGTCCATTTTGACATTATTGTTGACTTTCGCGCCTATACACGCGAAAATAATTGATAATTTTCGTATTTTTACGAAAATAGTTGTTTGTATTGCTATATAGCGGTACCATATTTTCTTTGACACGTGATAATTTCGCTGTTTATCAGTGGATTGTTGCGATTTCTTCGTTGACCGACAGCTCAAGACGTCTGCTTTCGTTTGAGTATAATTTTGGCATCCCCACCTAAAAACAAATAGCTTTTATTATTAAAAAACTTCTAAAAATAGTAACTTTTTTCAATTTAATTTTTTCAAAAACGGTTTAGTCAAAATTTCATCTGGTTATTTTAGTTTGTAGGTCTCTTACAGACCTTCCTAAATATATAGCACACGTTTTGTGTGTCTATATAGAACTTCAAAATTTTTCTACTTAAAAAACTTGTAAAAATATTATTAAAAAATCAGTTTTTCAGGGTTTTTCAGGGAAATTTGTTCCCGGACCCCTAAATTTTTTCACGTCATTCGCTTGCAAACGTCCAGCCGCATACAACGGTACCACTCACGTGGCGCTCCGACTACCAGGAGCCGAGGAAGTTGCAAATTTGTGTTCCCGACCAAACTAACATCTCGTGGAGTGATACATAATCACTTGAAAATCCACCTAAGCCGGTCGAACAAACAGTTCACTCGAAAACAAAATTTTTTATTTGTGTGCGATTTTGAATATTATTTTTTGTAAACGTGTCCATTTTGACATTATTGTTGACTTTCGCGCCTATACACGCGAAAATAATTGATAATTTTCGTATTTTTACGAAAATAGTTGTTTGTATTGCTATATAGCGGTACCATATTTTCTTTGACACGTGATAATTTCGCTGTTTATCAGTGGATTGTTGCGATTTCTTCGTTGACCGACAGCTCAAGACGTCTGCTTTCGTTTGAGTATAATTTTGGCATCCCCACCTAAAAACAAATAGCTTTTATTATTAAAAAACTTCTAAAAATAGTAACTTTTTTCAATTTAATTTTTTCAAAAACGGTTTAGTCAAAATTTCATCTGGTTATTTTAGTTTGTAGGTCTCTTACAGACCTTCCTAAATATATAGCACACGTTTTGTGTGTCTATATAGAACTTCAAAATTTTTCTACTTAAAAAACTTGTAAAAATATTATTAAAAAATCAGTTTTTCAGGGTTTTTCAGGGAAATTTGTTCCCGGACCCCTAAATTTTTTCACGTCATTCGCTTGCAAACGTCCAGCCGCATACAACGGTACCACTCACGTGGCGCTCCGACTACCAGGAGCCGAGGAAGTTGCAAATTTGTGTTCCCGACCAAACTAACATCTCGTGGAGTGATACATAATCACTTGAAAATCCACCTAAGCCGGTCGAACAAACAGTTCACTCGAAAACAAAATTTTTTATTTGTGTGCGATTTTGAATATTATTTTTTGTAAACGTGTCCATTTTGACATTATTGTTGACTTTCGCGCCTATACACGCGAAAATAATTGATAATTTTCGTATTTTTACGAAAATAGTTGTTTGTATTGCTATATAGCGGTACCATATTTTCTTTGACACGTGATAATTTCGCTGTTTATCAGTGGATTGTTGCGATTTCTTCGTTGACCGACAGCTCAAGACGTCTGCTTTCGTTTGAGTATAATTTTGGCATCCCCACCTAAAAACAAATAGCTTTTATTATTAAAAAACTTCTAAAAATAGTAACTTTTTTCAATTTAATTTTTTCAAAAACGGTTTAGTCAAAATTTCATCTGGTTATTTTAGTTTGTAGGTCTCTTACAGACCTTCCTAAATATATAGCACACGTTTTGTGTGTCTATATAGAACTTCAAAATTTTTCTACTTAAAAAACTTGTAAAAATATTATTAAAAAATCAGTTTTTCAGGGTTTTTCAGGGAAATTTGTTCCCGGACCCCTAAATTTTTTCACGTCATTCGCTTGCAAACGTCCAGCCGCATACAACGGTACCACTCACGTGGCGCTCCGACTACCAGGAGCCGAGGAAGTTGCAAATTTGTGTTCCCGACCAAACTAACATCTCGTGGAGTGATACATAATCACTTGAAAATCCACCTAAGCCGGTCGAACAAACAGTTCACTCGAAAACAAAATTTTTTATTTGTGTGCGATTTTGAATATTATTTTTTGTAAACGTGTCCATTTTGACATTATTGTTGACTTTCGCGCCTATACACGCGAAAATAATTGATAATTTTCGTATTTTTACGAAAATAGTTGTTTGTATTGCTATATAGCGGTACCATATTTTCTTTGACACGTGATAATTTCGCTGTTTATCAGTGGATTGTTGCGATTTCTTCGTTGACCGACAGCTCAAGACGTCTGCTTTCGTTTGAGTATAATTTTGGCATCCCCACCTAAAAACAAATAGCTTTTATTATTAAAAAACTTCTAAAAATAGTAACTTTTTTCAATTTAATTTTTTCAAAAACGGTTTAGTCAAAATTTCATCTGGTTATTTTAGTTTGTAGGTCTCTTACAGACCTTCCTAAATATATAGCACACGTTTTGTGTGTCTATATAGAACTTCAAAATTTTTCTACTTAAAAAACTTGTAAAAATATTATTAAAAAATCAGTTTTTCAGGGTTTTTCAGGGAAATTTGTTCCCGGACCCCTAAATTTTTTCACGTCATTCGCTTGCAAACGTCCAGCCGCATACAACGGTACCACTCACGTGGCGCTCCGACTACCAGGAGCCGAGGAAGTTGCAAATTTGTGTTCCCGACCAAACTAACATCTCGTGGAGTGATACATAATCACTTGAAAATCCACCTAAGCCGGTCGAACAAACAGTTCACTCGAAAACAAAATTTTTTATTTGTGTGCGATTTTGAATATTATTTTTTGTAAACGTGTCCATTTTGACATTATTGTTGACTTTCGCGCCTATACACGCGAAAATAATTGATAATTTTCGTATTTTTACGAAAATAGTTGTTTGTATTGCTATATAGCGGTACCATATTTTCTTTGACACGTGATAATTTCGCTGTTTATCAGTGGATTGTTGCGATTTCTTCGTTGACCGACAGCTCAAGACGTCTGCTTTCGTTTGAGTATAATTTTGGCATCCCCACCTAAAAACAAATAGCTTTTATTATTAAAAAACTTCTAAAAATAGTAACTTTTTTCAATTTAATTTTTTCAAAAACGGTTTAGTCAAAATTTCATCTGGTTATTTTAGTTTGTAGGTCTCTTACAGACCTTCCTAAATATATAGCACACGTTTTGTGTGTCTATATAGAACTTCAAAATTTTTCTACTTAAAAAACTTGTAAAAATATTATTAAAAAATCAGTTTTTCAGGGTTTTTCAGGGAAATTTGTTCCCGGACCCCTAAATTTTTTCACGTCATTCGCTTGCAAACGTCCAGCCGCATACAACGGTACCACTCACGTGGCGCTCCGACTACCAGGAGCCGAGGAAGTTGCAAATTTGTGTTCCCGACCAAACTAACATCTCGTGGAGTGATACATAATCACTTGAAAATCCACCTAAGCCGGTCGAACAAACAGTTCACTCGAAAACAAAATTTTTTATTTGTGTGCGATTTTGAATATTATTTTTTGTAAACGTGTCCATTTTGACATTATTGTTGACTTTCGCGCCTATACACGCGAAAATAATTGATAATTTTCGTATTTTTACGAAAATAGTTGTTTGTATTGCTATATAGCGGTACCATATTTTCTTTGACACGTGATAATTTCGCTGTTTATCAGTGGATTGTTGCGATTTCTTCGTTGACCGACAGCTCAAGACGTCTGCTTTCGTTTGAGTATAATTTTGGCATCCCCACCTAAAAACAAATAGCTTTTATTATTAAAAAACTTCTAAAAATAGTAACTTTTTTCAATTTAATTTTTTCAAAAACGGTTTAGTCAAAATTTCATCTGGTTATTTTAGTTTGTAGGTCTCTTACAGACCTTCCTAAATATATAGCACACGTTTTGTGTGTCTATATAGAACTTCAAAATTTTTCTACTTAAAAAACTTGTAAAAATATTATTAAAAAATCAGTTTTTCAGGGTTTTTCAGGGAAATTTGTTCCCGGACCCCTAAATTTTTTCACGTCATTCGCTTGCAAACGTCCAGCCGCATACAACGGTACCACTCACGTGGCGCTCCGACTACCAGGAGCCGAGGAAGTTGCAAATTTGTGTTCCCGACCAAACTAACATCTCGTGGAGTGATACATAATCACTTGAAAAACCACCTAAGCCGGTCGAACAAACAGTTCACTCGAAAACAAAATTTTTTATTTGTGTGCGATTTTGAATATTATTTTTTGTAAACGTGTCCATTTTGACATTATTGTTGACTTTCGCGCCTATACACGCGAAAATAATTGATAATTTTCGTATTTTTACGAAAATAGTTGTTTGTATTGCTATATAGCGGTACCATATTTTCTTTGACACGTGATAATTTCGCTGTTTATCAGTGGATTGTTGCGATTTCTTCGTTGACCGACAGCTCAAGACGTCTGCTTTCGTTTGAGTATAATTTTGGCATCCCCACCTAAAAACAAATAGCTTTTATTATTAAAAAACTTCTAAAAATAGTAACTTTTTTCAATTTAATTTTTTCAAAAACGGTTTAGTCAAAATTTCATCTGGTTATTTTAGTTTGTAGGTCTCTTACAGACCTTCCTAAATATATAGCACACGTTTTGTGTGTCTATATAGAACTTCAAAATTTTTCTACTTAAAAAACTTGTAAAAATATTATTAAAAAATCAGTTTTTCAGGGTTTTTCAGGGAAATTTGTTCCCGGACCCCTAAATTTTTTCACGTCATTCGCTTGCAAACGTCCAGCCGCATACAACGGTACCACTCACGTGGCGCTCCGACTACCAGGAGCCGAGGAAGTTGCAAATTTGTGTTCCCGACCAAACTAACATCTCGTGGAGTGATACATAATCACTTGAAAATCCACCTAAGCCGGTCGAACAAACAGTTCACTCGAAAACAAAATTTTTTATTTGTGTGCGATTTTGAATATTATTTTTTGTAAACGTGTCCATTTTGACATTATTGTTGACTTTCGCGCCTATACACGCGAAAATAATTGATAATTTTCGTATTTTTACGAAAATAGTTGTTTGTATTGCTATATAGCGGTACCATATTTTCTTTGACACGTGATAATTTCGCTGTTTATCAGTGGATTGTTGCGATTTCTTCGTTGACCGACAGCTCAAGACGTCTGCTTTCGTTTGAGTATAATTTTGGCATCCCCACCTAAAAACAAATAGCTTTTATTATTAAAAAACTTCTAAAAATAGTAACTTTTTTCAATTTAATTTTTTCAAAAACGGTTTAGTCAAAATTTCATCTGGTTATTTTAGTTTGTAGGTCTCTTACAGACCTTCCTAAATATATAGCACACGTTTTGTGTGTCTATATAGAACTTCAAAATTTTTCTACTTAAAAAACTTGTAAAAATATTATTAAAAAATCAGTTTTTCAGGGTTTTTCAGGGAAATTTGTTCCCGGACCCCTAAATTTTTTCACGTCATTCGCTTGCAAACGTCCAGCCGCATACAACGGTACCACTCACGTGGCGCTCCGACTACCAGGAGCCGAGGAAGTTGCAAATTTGTGTTCCCGACCAAACTAACATCTCGTGGAGTGATACATAATCACTTGAAAATCCACCTAAGCCGGTCGAACAAACAGTTCACTCGAAAACAAAATTTTTTATTTGTGTGCGATTTTGAATATTATTTTTTGTAAACGTGTCCATTTTGACATTATTGTTGACTTTCGCGCCTATACACGCGAAAATAATTGATAATTTTCGTATTTTTACGAAAATAGTTGTTTGTATTGCTATATAGCGGTACCATATTTTCTTTGACACGTGATAATTTCGCTGTTTATCAGTGGATTGTTGCGATTTCTTCGTTGACCGACAGCTCAAGACGTCTGCTTTCGTTTGAGTATAATTTTGGCATCCCCACCTAAAAACAAATAGCTTTTATTATTAAAAAACTTCTAAAAATAGTAACTTTTTTCAATTTAATTTTTTCAAAAACGGTTTAGTCAAAATTTCATCTGGTTATTTTAGTTTGTAGGTCTCTTACAGACCTTCCTAAATATATAGCACACGTTTTGTGTGTCTATATAGAACTTCAAAATTTTTCTACTTAAAAAACTTGTAAAAATATTATTAAAAAATCAGTTTTTCAGGGTTTTTCAGGGAAATTTGTTCCCGGACCCCTAAATTTTTTCACGTCATTCGCTTGCAAACGTCCAGCCGCATACAACGGTACCACTCACGTGGCGCTCCGACTACCAGGAGCCGAGGAAGTTGCAAATTTGTGTTCCCGACCAAACTAACATCTCGTGGAGTGATACATAATCACTTGAAAATCCACCTAAGCCGGTCGAACAAACAGTTCACTCGAAAACAAAATTTTTTATTTGTGTGCGATTTTGAATATTATTTTTTGTAAACGTGTCCATTTTGACATTATTGTTGACTTTCGCGCCTATACACGCGAAAATAATTGATAATTTTCGTATTTTTACGAAAATAGTTGTTTGTATTGCTATATAGCGGTACCATATTTTCTTTGACACGTGATAATTTCGCTGTTTATCAGTGGATTGTTGCGATTTCTTCGTTGACCGACAGCTCAAGACGTCTGCTTTCGTTTGAGTATAATTTTGGCATCCCCACCTAAAAACAAATAGCTTTTATTATTAAAAAACTTCTAAAAATAGTAACTTTTTTCAATTTAATTTTTTCAAAAACGGTTTAGTCAAAATTTCATCTGGTTATTTTAGTTTGTAGGTCTCTTACAGACCTTCCTAAATATATAGCACACGTTTTGTGTGTCTATATAGAACTTCAAAATTTTTCTACTTAAAAAACTTGTAAAAATATTATTAAAAAATCAGTTTTTCAGGGTTTTTCAGGGAAATTTGTTCCCGGACCCCTAAATTTTTTCACGTCATTCGCTTGCAAACGTCCAGCCGCATACAACGGTACCACTCACGTGGCGCTCCGACTACCAGGAGCCGAGGAAGTTGCAAATTTGTGTTCCCGACCAAACTAACATCTCGTGGAGTGATACATAATCACTTGAAAATCCACCTAAGCCGGTCGAACAAACAGTTCACTCGAAAACAAAATTTTTTATTTGTGTGCGATTTTGAATATTATTTTTTGTAAACGTGTCCATTTTGACATTATTGTTGACTTTCGCGCCTATACACGCGAAAATAATTGATAATTTTCGTATTTTTACGAAAATAGTTGTTTGTATTGCTATATAGCGGTACCATATTTTCTTTGACACGTGATAATTTCGCTGTTTATCAGTGGATTGTTGCGATTTCTTCGTTGACCGACAGCTCAAGACGTCTGCTTTCGTTTGAGTATAATTTTGGCATCCCCACCTAAAAACAAATAGCTTTTATTATTAAAAAACTTCTAAAAATAGTAACTTTTTTCAATTTAATTTTTTCAAAAACGGTTTAGTCAAAATTTCATCTGGTTATTTTAGTTTGTAGGTCTCTTACAGACCTTCCTAAATATATAGCACACGTTTTGTGTGTCTATATAGAACTTCAAAATTTTTCTACTTAAAAAACTTGTAAAAATATTATTAAAAAATCAGTTTTTCAGGGTTTTTCAGGGAAATTTGTTCCCGGACCCCTAAATTTTTTCACGTCATTCGCTTGCAAACGTCCAGCCGCATACAACGGTACCACTCACGTGGCGCTCCGACTACCAGGAGCCGAGGAAGTTGCAAATTTGTGTTCCCGACCAAACTAACATCTCGTGGAGTGATACATAATCACTTGAAAATCCACCTAAGCCGGTCGAACAAACAGTTCACTCGAAAACAAAATTTTTTATTTGTGTGCGATTTTGAATATTATTTTTTGTAAACGTGTCCATTTTGACATTATTGTTGACTTTCGCGCCTATACACGCGAAAATAATTGATAATTTTCGTATTTTTACGAAAATAGTTGTTTGTATTGCTATATAGCGGTACCATATTTTCTTTGACACGTGATAATTTCGCTGTTTATCAGTGGATTGTTGCGATTTCTTCGTTGACCGACAGCTCAAGACGTCTGCTTTCGTTTGAGTATAATTTTGGCATCCCCACCTAAAAACAAATAGCTTTTATTATTAAAAAACTTCTAAAAATAGTAACTTTTTTCAATTTAATTTTTTCAAAAACGGTTTAGTCAAAATTTCATCTGGTTATTTTAGTTTGTAGGTCTCTTACAGACCTTCCTAAATATATAGCACACGTTTTGTGTGTCTATATAGAACTTCAAAATTTTTCTACTTAAAAAACTTGTAAAAATATTATTAAAAAATCAGTTTTTCAGGGTTTTTCAGGGAAATTTGTTCCCGGACCCCTAAATTTTTTCACGCCATTCGCTTGCAAACGTCCAGCCGCATACAACGGTACCACTCACGTGGCGCTCCGACTACCAGGAGCCGAGGAAGTTGCAAATTTGTGTTCCCGACCAAACTAACATCTCGTGGAGTGATACATAATCACTTGAAAATCCACCTAAGCCGGTCGAACAAACAGTTCACTCGAAAACAAAATTTTTTATTTGTGTGCGATTTTGAATATTATTTTTTGTAAACGTGTCCATTTTGACATTATTGTTGACTTTCGCGCCTATACACGCGAAAATAATTGATAATTTTCGTATTTTTACGAAAATAGTTGTTTGTATTGCTATATAGCGGTACCATATTTTCTTTGACACGTGATAATTTCGCTGTTTATCAGTGGATTGTTGCGATTTCTTCGTTGACCGACAGCTCAAGACGTCTGCTTTCGTTTGAGTATAATTTTGGCATCCCCACCTAAAAACAAATAGCTTTTATTATTAAAAAACTTCTAAAAATAGTAACTTTTTTCAATTTAATTTTTTCAAAAACGGTTTAGTCAAAATTTCATCTGGTTATTTTAGTTTGTAGGTCTCTTACAGACCTTCCTAAATATATAGCACACGTTTTGTGTGTCTATATAGAACTTCAAAATTTTTCTACTTAAAAAACTTGTAAAAATATTATTAAAAAATCAGTTTTTCAGGGTTTTTCAGGGAAATTTGTTCCCGGACCCCTAAATTTTTTCACGTCATTCGCTTGCAAACGTCCAGCCGCATACAACGGTACCACTCACGTGGCGCTCCGACTACCAGGAGCCGAGGAAATTGCAAATTTCTGGCCCGCCCACCCACCCTTATTTCATTAGGCATATCAATTCCGGAGACTTTTCCCATACATCTTTTTATACCCCAAAAGCTTTGGGAGGCCATATCTCCGGAGTCGATAGTGCTAGAGGGCTGCGGTTTGGGGCGTTGGACGGGGCCTGGATAGCACCACAATTTTGATTTGGTTGCGCGACACTCGGTCGCGCCGCCTTCACCCGGACCCTGTACCTGTCTCGCAGGTACGAAAAATTTTGCCTTCTCAAGTCAATTTTGGACACTTCTTGTCAAAATAAGAAGTGTTTACCTACTAAGTTGGCCTTAGTACGGTGCCTTATTGTCCCGCCCAGCGTTGCAGTGCGTTGGCGTTCGCCACTGGCTTTCAAACAGCAGAAAAACTAAATAAATAATCGCACAATTTTAACTTTTTAATTAAATCTATATTTTTATACCACATTTATTTTACATTTACAATCATTTTACTTTATACAACTTTTACAAATTCTTTACAAAATATTAACTGTATTTACAACTTTTACAACTTTACCAAACAATTTTCACAATCGGTTACGTTGGGTTAGAGTTGGGCCTATTCCCTCTCCCCTTCCTAACTACTTTCATCCCTCTACAAGATGTTCCGCACCCCTGCCAAAAAATCATCCGACCCATCTCCGCCAACCACTCCCCCGAGACAGGCGACTAAGACCGAAGCCTTCAAAACCCAGACAAAAGTCCGGAGGGACATGGGGGAGCGGGAGGCGGCCAAGATCCTCTTCCCGGAGGTGAGCCCAGCCGTGGTGGTGCAGCCTAGTAGGTTGCAGGAGGCGAGGGCATGGGTGACGAAGGCCAAAATGGCTTTAAATGCTTCACGCAATCTAAAAACAGACATAAAGGCCTCCGTCACCCAGGCCATCGACAGGCTGTACCAACTTATTAAGGACGGCGAAGGCAAAAAGACTGTGTGCCCCTCCCCGCCGGCGTTTATTGACGCCGTTGTGGAGGAGCCTACAAGTAAGCCGCAGCCCCGGGAGGAGGCCACGGAAATACAGGCAGGGGCTCAATCGAGGGTCTCCGAGTTGCTCTCCTCATTGGCCGAACACAGTAAGCTAATGAGAGAGAGCAATGAGCAAGCGGAACTGCTCAAGGAGGCCCTCCAGGTGAAAACTCAGTCTCTGGAGGTGCCCACGTATGCGAGTGTGGCGGCGAGTGCAAAGGGGCGAAAACGCCCGGAGCCTACTGCGCTGCACTCGGTGGTGGTCACGTCCAGGGACGAGATGGACACAGGGGAGCAAGTCCTTGGGAGGATCCGGACAGCCCTCAACGCCAAAGTTGAGGGCCTACATGTCGACCGGGTCCGTAAGGCGAAGGACCGAAAGATCGTCGTCAGCTGTCGAACCGAAGAGGAGCGGAACAGGGTTAAGACCAAAATCGAGGAAGCGGACAACCAGCTCGAGGTCCTGATGGTCAAAAATCAGGACCCCCTCGTCACCCTCAGGGATGTCCTCACCTTTCATAAGGATGAGGACGTACTGGACTTCCTGAGGGTGCAAAACCGGAAACTGTTCCGCGACCTCCCAGCTGGCGACGACAGGGTGGAGATCCTGTTCAGGAAGAAGGCGCGCAATGACCTCATGTGTCACATTGTCGCGAAGGTGTCCCCAGTTCTCTGGGGTAGGCTGGTGGAGGCGGCTGAGGTGTACGTAGACCTGCAGCTCATCCGAGTGGAGGACCAGTCTCCGCTGGTCCAATGCTCGATGTGCCTAGGATACGGGCACAGCAGACGCCTCTGCACGGAGACCGTGGAGAAATGCGGACACTGCAGCGGCCCTCATCACCGTAGCAACTGCGCCGAGAGACTCGCCAACGCAACACCCACTTGCTGCAACTGCACAAAAGCCAACTTAGAAGTGACGGGACACAGTGCGTTTAGCATGGAATGTCCCGTCCGGCGCAAGTGGGATGCGTTGGCTCGAGCTAAGACGGCGTATTGCTGAGGGCCGCCACGCGACAATAGTGGCAACACGGAGTGGCACAGTGGTCTGCGAGACGGCACTAGTGGGCCTGATCAATCCGGTGGTGGAGCGCGTAAACAGCGTTGCACATAGCGGCAAGGTACCAAATAAAACCCTGCGTAAAACAAATTGTGGCCAGTTTCGTAAGAAACTGGCCAAATTAAAGCATAATGAGCAGACGTACCTTGTCGTTGTGGCTTATAAAACGCATGGCCAGCAAAAAGCCATCACCGGAGAGAAAGTGCCCCTCAGCATCCTCGCTGCGCGCCCCTGCCGCGGAAGAGTCTTCGTTCCGAAAAACGCGTGTAACTGTAGGGTTCAAAGGAGAACCAAATGGCAGGGTGTATGCTAAGCATCACCCACCTTTGTTATAGTGACCGGCACCCTACAGCACAACTTACCGCATGAACGAAGTACGCACCCGCGGCAGGTGGAGTAACACCTGCCAACCTTCTTACTCCTTCTTCCAATCACCACCCAGCTAAAATGTCCCGCCGTATCCCAAGGACTCTGACCCCCATGTCAGAGGGATGAAAGAATAAACACAAAAAAAAAAAAAAAAAAAAAAAAAAAAAAAAAACCTAACCTAACCTAACCTAACCTTTTTTTTTTTTTTTTTTTCGGGGGGAAATCCTCATGGACTTCCTCCGCCTGGGGAGAGGCGGAGGGGCATGCCGGACTCTTACCGGCTAAAACCCCCCGGTGTCTCCTCCTCGCACGTGCACGTGGGGCCGCGGGAATCCAAATTCTTCCGCAGCCCCACGCTGGTGCTGGCCCGGTTGTCCGGGCCTCATCTCGTGCACGGGGTAGTGAGGTGTAAGACTACCCCGTGCTCCGCCTCGGAGGCGCGCGCCGACACCCGCGCGCGCCTACGCCTCGGGTCCAGCGGTTAGGGGGCGGGGACTTCCCCAAGTCCCTCGCCCCTGGACCCATTCATGGGGGGCGGAAAAGGGCGTTGTCCGCCCTTCTCCTGCGCCCGGTGCGCCTTCTGCGGCCGGGGAAGAGAGACGAGATCTCCCTCTCCCGTTCCGCAGTCTCCTTCTGCGACATCACGTCCTCGCAGAAGGACACCACCGCGTCCCACGACTCTGCGCTACCGACCATACTCTGCACTACGGCCGGCAGCGACAGATCGCCTCCTACTTCATTTGTGAGGACACGGCGCTGCTCCTCCCAAGCTACACACTCAGAGAGCGTGTGTTGCGCCGTGTCCTCCCCGCAATGGACGCAGTGGTGGCACCGAGCGTCCGGCTCCCTGCCCATGCGACACAGGTACTTGCCGAAGCACCCATCCCCCGACAGCACCTGCGTCACCCTAAACGACAGGGAACCGTGCCTTCTCCCGAGCCAGTCGTTGAGTACCGGCCGGATCGCCTCGACGGTAGCGAGGCCGGCGGCAGGGCGCAGAAGCCTTTGCCGCCATTCCGCCACCAGGACCTGACGGAGCTCTCCTCGGCGCAGCTCGATCTGCCGCTGCACCGGCGTCGAGCCCCGCGCCCGCTCTTCCTCGCGCCATCGGTACAATGACGCGAGTACTTTCGCCTCCAGGTCCCAGGGCGGGGATCCGGCCAGGACACAAGCCGCCTCGTAGGAAATCGTGCGGTACCCGCGGGCGACTCTGACGGCCATCGCCCTCTGCGGCTTTCGCAGAATGGCGAGAGTGCTGGCCGTCAGGTCTAGCGCCCAAACGGGAGCCCCGTAAAGGGCTATAGACCGCACGATTCCCACGTACAACCGCCTACAGGCGGCGCTCGGGCCCCCCATGTTGGGAAGCAACGTTGAAAGCGCGCCCGCCGCGCCCATCAGCTTGGGCGCTAGCCGCCGGAAGTGAGGCCCGAATTCCCACCGGCTGTCGAGCACCAATCCCAGGTACTTCATGGTGTACCCGACAGCTATCCGAGCCCCACCGACCACAATGTGTGATCCCGGCGCCGGCGCCCGTCGGGGGCCATGGAACACTATGGCCTCCGACTTGTTTAGGGCCACCTCCAGGCCCAGGCGCCGGATGCGGTTCACCACCTGTGACACCGCAGCCGTGGCTATCAACGTCGCTTCCCTAAGTGAGCTCCCCCGGGCAGTGACAAGCGTGTCGTCCGCATAACACGTCAGGTCTGCACCCGACGGGAGCTCACCTCTCAGCACCCAGTCGTATCCGATGTTCCACAGGAGCGGTCCCAAGACCGATCCCTGTGG
Source organism: Autographa gamma (assembly GCA_905146925.1). Taxonomy (NCBI): domain Eukaryota; kingdom Metazoa; phylum Arthropoda; class Insecta; order Lepidoptera; family Noctuidae; genus Autographa; species Autographa gamma. The sequence continues at coordinate 11,323,120 of LR989867.1, read as the reverse complement.
AACACCGCACGATATGAAGTGCCGAGCAGCACCGTCACGTCCCCTATAAGTGACGCATCTGTCCTCCAGATAAGCCCCTACTGTACGGCGGAGGTAGGGAGGCACGCGATGGTATTTCAGCGCCTCCCGAATGCAGCTCCAGGGTAGGGTGTTGAATGCGTTGGAGATGTCTAAAGACACCGCCAACACCACCCCACCCTGGGACACCGTCTCCTCCGCCAGGGCCCTCACGCGCATGATTGCGTCTATGGTGGAGCGCCCCCGACGAAAACCGAACTGGTTCTCGTCCAGGTCCGGCCCCTCTCTGCACAAGTGGCTGACGAGGCGATCCGCGATAATCCGCTCGAACAGTTTGCCCGCCTCGTCAAGCAGCACTATGGGCCGATACGCGGACGGTGAGTCCGCAGGGCGCCCCTCCTTTCTGAGCAGGACCAGCCTCCCCTCCTTCCATACGCCGGGAAACTGACCCCGCTCGAGACATGCCGTGAAGAGCCCCCTCAGCTGGGGCTCTAGCTCCTTCAGAGCCAAGACGAGAGCTCGGCCAGGAACTCCGTCGGGTCCGGGCGCTGTGCTCTTCGCCCGGAGTCGCGACACGGCCGCTCTCGTCTCCTCTTGCGTCACCTCGGGGACATTGGTGCTCTCCTCTTCCGGAGAGTCTGTGGCTGAGGGCGATGCCATCGGCGGGGGAACATGTCCCACTCGCACAGGGAAGAGGGTCTTCACCACCACCTCCAGCAGCTGGGGCTGCATGGTCTGCGTCAGTGGGGGCGCCCAGGGACGCAACTTGCCCCTTACCCAGCGGTAGGGACGCCCCCACGGGTCCCGATCTAGGGACCCCAGCAGCTCCTCCCTGGCACGCGACTTTGAGTCGCCGATGGCCAGCCACAGAGTCTCCTTGGACGCGCGGTACACCTCATACAGCGCGTCCTCCTCGGCGGAATCCCGTCGACGCCGTCTGCGGTATCGGGCGTACCGGCGGCGGGCCGCAACGCACGCCACGCGCAATTGCGCGATCTCGGCGGTCCACCAGTACACCCGGCGCCTTGCGGACTGTTGGCGGACACGGGGCATGGACGCGTCGCAGATCTGCGTCATCGCCCCGCGAAACCGCAGCGCCACCGCCTCGACGTCGACGGGGCCGTCCGTCGCCGACTCCCAGGTCCAGGACTGGACTAAGGCTGCTTCCTCGAGTAGTTCCCTGTCGATGCGCTTAAGCGCCCAACGCGGGCCGTCGTTGATCGGGGCTGTTGGATGGCGGCCGCCCGTGGTCTGGGCAGAGACGTCGAACCGGATATACCGGTGGTCCGATAGCGTCTCCACCTCCACAGCGACACGCCAGTCGCGGACTCGGCCGGCGACAGAGGGGCTAGCGAACGAAACGTCCACTATCGACCCGCCCCGCTGTCGCACGCACGTAAATTCCGAACCCCGATTCAGGACGACCAGGCCTGTCGCAACCGCCCACTCCTCCAGCACCTCGCCCCGAAGGTCAGTGACCGGAGATCCCCACGCCGATGACTTGGCGTTGAGATCCCCGAGCACAAGAACGGGACGAGGGTGGTAGCGGCCTACGACGGCGCCCAACTCGACAAGGAAACCCTCAAAGTCGGCGAGACTCTTGTTGGGGGAGAAGTACGCCCCCACAATGACGATACCGCCCGAGACCGCAGCAACCCAGCCACGGCCCCTAGACGGGTCGATCAGAGTCTCGCCAATAATGGCCACCAAACCGTCAGCGCACCCCAGCCAGTTTTCACGGGCGGGGATGAGGTACGGCTCGGCGACCACAGCCACGTCAATCGACCACTCTGCCATGCTCTGGAGCAAAAGATCCTGAGCTCTGGCACAGTGGTTGATGTTGCCCTGGAGGAAATGTTTTTGTGCCATTACTGACACTCCATTCCCTCGGCAACAGTCCTGTGCCGGGAGTCGGCCGCGGAGCTACTAGCCTGCGGGGGAGGCGAGGTTTCCCCGGCAGGCTTAGAGCTCCCCTTCTTTTTCTTTTGCGCCTTGCTGGCAGGCGCGCCACAGGCCCCTCCGCCCGCTAGGTGTCCCGCTGGCTTCCCCGCAACTGAACACAAGATGCAGTTGGGGGCCGCGGAACACTGGGCCGCCTTGTGGCCGGGCTGACCGCAGCGATAGCACAGATCGCTACGGTCGACCTCGGCGGTGCACTTTGCCCGGACGTGCCCCTTTTCCAGGCACCGGAAGCACCGCAGAGCCCGGGGCTGCAGGAGTTTTACTCCCGCTGCAACCCAGCCCACCAGCAATTCGCCCCTGTCGGCGATCTTCTTCGCCGATGCCACAGGGCACCGAACCCAGACCACGCCGAGTCCAGTGGCATCGGCGCGTATTTCGCCGACCCGCACGCTATCCGGCGGACACTCGCCGCTTCGGGCAACGGCCGCCACCACCTCCTCTGAGGTCACCGAGTCATCCAGATCAGTGATCCGCACCATTGCGGTTTTCACCGGTCTGGAGACCCGGACGTCCTCAGGGTTGAGGACTTCCCTCATCTTGGCGGCCAGAGCGTCCGCCTTTTCCACGCTGCCGCTTGCAGCGCCAGCCACCTCGAACAGCCGCGCACCCGTGGCAGCCTGCCTGACGGTGACGGACTGAAGACCAAGATCCGACAATCTGATCTTGGCCTTGGCCTCCGCAATGACCGACCGGTAAGTCACACCGCGCTCCGCAGCCCCGGGCTGTAGCGTGAGCGCCACAGCTTCAGAGCGCGGGGTATGCACGGCATGCACGGCCGGCCCCTTGCGTCCGCCTTTCCCAGTCCGCCCCACAGGCCGCGCAACCGTATTTTCGGTACGGCTGGAGGCGCGTGCCGCGGCCGCGGCCTTCTTGGCGGCTTTGCGGGCCTTCTTACGGCCCACGACTTTCGCCCAGGTCTCACCCTTAGACCCGGCAGTCGTGGGCTCGCTCGTGGGGGCTCCCTCCGCGGGCCTTTTTGCGCCCTCCGCGGGCCTTTGCGCACCCTCCGCGGGCTTCCTCTTCTGAGGCGAGAGTCTCGGCGGCTCCCCAGTCCTCCGTGCGTCGGCCGCTAAGGGCGGACGGAGGGTTTCCGGTGGGAGACGCCGAGAAATCGCCTCCAACCGGGCATTCATCATGCTCCCGCACTGGAGCATGCAGATCCGGACAATGCGCTCGACCTCATCGTCGGTACGAGCGATTGCCGGACCCTGTGCGGGAGTAGGGGCCACCACTGGCGCGGCGGACGAGCGTCGCTGCTGCTGCTCGCTCAGCGCAGCGACTTGCCGCTGGAGGTCCTCCATGTCACGCCGGAGCCGGCTGTTCTCCTCCTGCAGCTTCGCGACCTCGTCAGAGGCCGTCCTGCTGAGGAGGATGCCAACCGCCTCCCGGATGTCCGCGGCAGCCTCCTTTAGGCCGCGGGTGAACGTGCCCTTCAGGCTGCCAGACTTAGTGGCAACCTTCAGGACTAAGTCCACCCCGTCGAGAGCCAGCTGGCTCAAGGCCACCGCCGAAGGCTCTCCCCCCTCCGCCGCCAGAGTAGCACGTCGCTCGCGTGCGCGTCGGGCCATTTCCGACACTTCGTCGGCCGCGACGGCTTTGCGCTGCTCCCTCTTGGCGGCGTTGAGCTCCGCCTTTGAGCTCCCTAGCGAGGCACAGCTGTCACCGCCATCGCCAGGGTCCTCCGTGGTGACCCCCACGTCACTCTCAGCCTCGCTAGCCGCCGAGGCACTGGCGCGCACAAAACGCCCGCGCCCATCCCTCCGCGGCTGCGAGGCACTCGCTCCTCTCGATGCCGGCCGACCCCTCCTGGAAGTTGGCAACTTGGGGGCCGGCAGGCCTTCCTCGTCTGAGGACCGGCTCACTGGACGCTTCCTTATGGAAGACGTCCCTGCGCAACCGTCGGCAACCAATTTAACACTCGCAGGCCCGGGAACCTGCGAGCGCCGGGCGTCAACCGGGTCGCATGACGCAAAACTGCTTCCAGTAGCCACATCCGCTACAGGGGCCTGGTCGCCTACCCCTGCGCATCCATCGGTAGTCAATTTAACACTCGCAGGCCCGGATACCTGCGAGCGCCGGGCGTCAGCCGGAGCGCATGACAAAGTAGATTCTCTGTCCGACATTATCATATAAAAATTTGGGTACTACTCACATCGCTTCCCCAAGGCGATGCGGCCGCTCTTTTTGGGAGGGTATTTAGGTCTCCCGAGGCCCGCAGATGCCTCCGGTGCAGGATAAACCGCCCGCTGCTCGGTGTCTACAAACTAACACTAAAACTATTTTTTTTTTTTTTTTTTGTTTTGTTTTTTGTTTTTTTTTTTTTTTTTTTTTTTTTTTTTTTTTTTTTTATCCCCTAACCTAAACTAAGCCTACCCACCACCCGGCACCCTGGCTCCAACACCTCGCCACGGGTGCCCTTAAACCGCAGGTTGAGGAGCAACCCGCGGTCTTTCCCACCTCGGTCACCGCGACGTACACGCCGCGGAAACCCGTCTTCCCCACCTCGCTCCCTGGTCGTGCACTCTGCTGCAGCAGAGCGCAGATAGGGAGCCCTCGGGAGCGACTCCTCCGCTCCGGCAGAAATTAGCTACGGACAACAATCTCCCCCTCTCCACCCCTCGCGAGGAGACTGTTGCCCGCACCCAGGGTGCACCGGCCCGGTACCTGCTCGTCCCCAAGAAACCAGGCGGACAAGCAGCCACCGAGCACACGTGGAGGTTTTCTGCCAGGCACCCCAACCTAACCTAACCTAACCTAACCTAACCTAACCTAACCTAACCTAACCTAACCTAACCTAACCTAACCGAGGTCCTGGAGGTCCAAAACCAGGACCCTCTCATCATCCTCAGGGACGTTCTCAGCTCGCACACCAACGAGGAGGCGATTGAGTTCCTGAGGGTGCAAAACAAGAGACTCTTCCGTGACCTCGCAACTGGTGACGACCGAATTGAAATTAGATTCCGGAAGAAAGCCCGAAACGACCTGCTTTGCCATATGGTCGCGAAGGTATCCCCCACTCTGTGGAATCGGCTGCTGGGGGCGTCTGAGGTGTACCTGGACTTACAGCACATCAGAGTGGAGGACCAGTCGCCACTGGTCCAATGCTCGATGTGCTTGGGATACGGCCACAGCAGACGCCTCTGCGTCGAGACCACTGAAAAGTGTGGCCACTGCGGGGGCCCTCATCTGCGCAAAGACTGCGCTGATAAGCTCGCCAATGCAGCTCCCACCTGCTGCAACTGCGTCACCGCAAAACTAGACATGACGGGGCACAACGCATTCAGCTCAGACTGCCCCGTCCGACGCAGGTGGGACGCACTGGCTCGAGCAAAAGTAGCGTATTGCTGAGGGCTCCATGGCAGAAACATCGGCTGCCTCCACCGCGGGGCTAAAAGCGTACCCGATAATGCAGGCTAACCTCCAAAGGAAAGAGCTGGCGACCGCAGAGCTTATCCAGGGGGCTCTGGAAAGGAAAGCGACTATGGCTCTTACACAGGAGCCATACGTGGGTGGCAGGAGAAGGATGCGGGACTACCGCGGGGTTAGAACATTCCAGGCATCGGAAGAGGGAAGTGGGACTGTAAAGGCGGCCATCGTCGTCTTTGACCAAGACCTTGACGTCATACAGTACCCAGAACTCACCACGCACAACATCGTAGTGGTGAGGATCCGTACCAGTGCCTGGGACCTCGTGGTGGTCTCTGTATACTTTGAGCCTGACCTACCCCTCGCACCTTATCTGGAGCACCTTGGAGCGATCCGTCGCCGCATGGGAGCTCAAAGCCTGCTTATCGGTGGGGACGTAAACGCAAAGAGCCCGTGGTGGGGAAGTAGAGTGGAGGACAGTAGAGGTGAGGAGATTTGCGGCCTTCTTGGAGAACTCGACCTAAATGTACTCAACAGCGGCACCACACCAACTTTCGACACCGTCAGAGGCGGGAAAGTCTTCAGTAGCCACGTCGACATAACGGCATGCTCGACGGACCTTCTCAGCCTGGTAGATGGTTGGCGCGTAGACGTGGGCATGACGAGCTCGGACCACAACGGCATTGTATTCAAAATTAATCTTCAAAAATCACTAGGAATCAACATTAAATCAACTACACGAAAATACAATACAAGAAAAGCAAATTGGGACCAGTTTCATGAGAAACTGGCCCAATTAAAAATAGAAAACAAAATTAATAAAATAGAAATTGATAAAATTGATAACACAATGCAATTGGAAAAAACAGTTGAATCATTCATTAACTCGATAGAAGAAGCATGCAAAACTTGCATACCAGAAAAGACAAACAAAAGTAAACTTACCTTGCCGTGGTGGTCCGAAGAGCTCGCTGCGTTGAAGAAGGTGGTCGCTACCAGGAGGAGAAGGATCCGTTGCGCCGCGCCGATCCGTCGCGATGGTGTCGTTGCCGAGTACCTGAAAGAAAAGGAAGAGTACGAAAAGAAGGCTAAGCAAGCTCAGATTCAGAGCTGGAAGGAGTTCTGCTCTAAACAAGATAGGGAGGGAGTCTGGGAGGGCATATACAGAGTCATAGGAAGGACCGCTAAGAGACAGGAGGACGTAACCCTTGAGCGAGATGGCGTGGCTCTAGACCCTGCTCAATCGGCTGCCTTTCTCGCGGATACTTTTTACCCTGCCGATCCGGAAAGCGAGGACAGCGAGGACCAGAGGGCTATCAGAAACCTCTCGAAGCGGGTAAACGAGCGGGTCCATGATGAGGTGCATGACCCACCGTTCACAGCGCACGAGCTGAAGTCCTCGGTCCAAGCATTCAACCCGAGAAAGGCGCCGGGAGCAGACGGCTTTACGGCCGACATCTGTCGTCAAGCCATATTCCAGGACCCCGAATCGTTCCTTGCCCTGGCCAACAAATGCCTCAGTCTGGGGCACTTTCCCAAGCCCTGGAAAGAGGCCACAGTCGTGGTCCTGAGGAAGCCGGGTAAGGACGACTACAGGAGGCCGAAATCGTACAGGCCAATCGGCCTGTTACCAGTCCTCGGGAAGGTCCTGGAAAAAATGGTGGTAGCTAGGCTCCAGTGGCACCTGGTGCCAAGGCTAAGTACTCGCCAGTACGGCTTTATGCCACAGAGAAGCACGGAGGACTCTCTCTATAATCTAGTGAACCAAATTAAAGCGGAAATAAAACTTAAAAAGCTAGTAACGCTCGTTTCGCTAGATATAGAGGGAGCCTTCGATAGCGCTTGGTGGCCAGCCATCAAGGTCAGACTGGCTGAGGAACAGTGCCCAGTAAACATCAGGCGTCTGCTGGACAGCTACCTAGACGACAGATGCGTAAAGCTTAGATACGCAGGGATAGAGTATGCCAAAGCCACGCATAAGGGTTGCGTCCAGGGGTCGATAGGCGGTCCGATCCTCTGGAATGTCCTCATAGACTCCCTCCTAAAGTCTCTGGAAGCGGCTGGGGTCAACTGCCAGGCCTTTGCGGACGATGTGGTCCTCCTCTTCGCAGACTACACCGCGTTGGAGTTGCAGCGACGTGCCAATGCCGCCCTCGAGCATGTGAGGCGATGGGGTGTCAAAAACAAGCTAAAATTCGCGCCAAATAAAACTTGCGCCATACTTTTGACGAAAAAGTTAAAATATGACACCCCTCACCTGAGCATGGGCGGGGTCGACATTGCCATGTCTCGCGAAGTGAAGGTTTTGGGTCTGACCATAGACGACAAACTGACCTTCAACAGTCATGTGGAGGTCGTCTGTGGAAAGGCCCTAAGCTTTTACAAGCAGCTCCAACGTGCTGCGAAGATCAGCTGGGGACTGCATCCAGAGATAGTCCGCACGCTGTACGCGGCGGTGGTGGAGCCCATCATCCTGTACGCCGCAGCCGCGTGGGCACCAGCCGCTGGGAAGATCGGGGTACAAAAACGCCTAAACACGGTGCAGAGGGGAGTAGCCCAAAAAATCTGCAAGGCCTATCGCACTGTCTCCCTCCACTCGGCCTTAATTCTGGCCGGGATACTACCTTTGGACCTTCGTATCAAAGAAGCAGCAGCACTGTACGAAGCGCGCAAAGGGTCGTCCCGGCTGGTGCTGGGAGACCGGGAGGTAGAGCGTGTGGTGGGCTTTGCGGATAGCCCGCATCCGGCCCAACGTCCAGAACTCGGTTTCGAGAACCTGGACGAGCAAAGCCTGGTAGACCGTAACAACGTGCAGGAGCGCCGTATTTACACCGACGGCAGCAAGATAGGGGGCAAAGTAGGAGCGGCATTCTCCCTATGGGACAGCCGCTCCGAAATCAAGTCCCGGAAACTATCCCTGCCAGCTTACTGCACAGTCTACCAGGCAGAGCTCCTGGCCCTATGTCGGGCTACGGGTGAAACCCTAAAGGGCGACGAACGGAGCTATGGCATATACAGTGATTCGATGGCGGCACTGCAGGCGGTCACTAGCCATAGCTCCATGCATCCACTAGCGCATAAGGCGCGCCAAAACCTCAGCGAGGCCTTGGTCCGGGGCAAAGATGTATCCTTGTTCTGGATCAAGGCCCACGCCGGCTTTGAGGGAAATGAGCGCGCAGACGTCCTGGCGAAGGAGGCGGCCACTTCGAGCCGACGATCGCCAGATTACGACCTGTGTCCGGTTTCATTCGTCAAAAACCAGCTTCGTAGCCAGACCCTTGACGAATGGAACCGGAGATACCTGGCCGGAGGGACCGCTTCAGTAACCAGGACGTTCCTCCCGAGCGCAGTGGATGCCTATAAAGTCGTCCGCAAAATTGCACCAGAAGGTGCCATAACACAAGTGCTGACGGGACATGGAGGGTTCTCCCAGTATCTGCACAGATTCAAGTGCAAGGAGAGCCCTTCATGCATCTGTGATCCCGAAGTGGCGGAGAGTGTTATGCACTGCGTGTTTGAATGCCCCGTCTTCCTAAACCAGAGACAAGCATTGGAGCAAGCCATAGACGAGGAGGTGAGCGCTGCAAACGCTCACCGCCTCATCGCAAATAAAACAGTAAGAAACCAATTCATCAAATTTGCAGTGAGCGTTTGCAGCGCCACTAACAAACGGAACAAAACTTAAAATAAAAACCAGCTATGAATGACAACAAACAGAAAATCAATGTCTCTGACTATGTCAGAGGAACAAAGCCACAAATTATAAAAAAAAAAAAAAAAAAAAAAAACCTAACCTAACCTAACCTAACCTAACCTAACCTAACCTAACCTAACCTAACCTAACCTAACCTAACCTAACCTTTTTTTTTTTTTTTTTTTTTTTTTTTTGATCAGGCGGGGGAATCCTCATGGACACCCACCCACTCGGGGGAGTGGATGGGTAGTGTCAGACTCTTACTGACTAAACCTAAACCGCCGTGCACCGTCATCCGCGTTTCGTGTTGGCGCGTGGTACTGCGTTGCAATCCATCACGCGCCAACCGCGGGGATCCACCGGCCAATAAGCCGGTGGCTAACTTTCGTGGTTGGAGGCCGAAGTGTAAAGGCTTCGGCCTCTCCGCCTCGTATTGGAACCACACCCGATGCAACGAAATGTGGCTCCCCGTCGTGGGTCCTATAGTCGGACGACATGCACCCCCGTGCCTGTCGCCCAGGACCCTAGTTAGGGCGGGAGAGCGCGCTCATGCGCTGCTCTGCGCCGCCCCACTCGACGTCGGCGTATCTGGGGCGCGTCGGGGTCTTCCTCCCGAGCGCGCTCCGCCGCCTCCTTCTGGGACATGACGGTCTCACAGAAGGAGGACAGCGCGTCCCACGCTGCGCGACTGCTGAGCGCGGCTGCGACAACAGCCGACAGCGCGGAAACGTCTACGCCTCCCAGCGCCGCCTGGAGAACGGCGCGAGGCTCATCAAATGAGGGACACACGGCCAGGGTGTGCAGCGCGGTGTCGTCACCGGCGCCGCACTGGTGGCAAGCCGTGGTCCCTTCCCTCTGGGCGACCAGGCACAGGTAGTGGCCAAAGGCCCCGTGCCCGGTCAGTATTTGCGTGAGGCGGTAGGTCAATAAACCGTACCGCCTCTCCACCCACGGTTGGAGATGTGGGCGGATTGCATCCACGGTGACCCGTCCCGCCGACGGTCTCGCGAGCCGAAGCTCCCAATTCCGCATTGTGACGAGACGGGCCTGTCTGCGCCATAGCTCGCGCTGCCTCGGCAAGGGGTCGGTACCGCGGGACCGGAGCTCGGTGCAACGGGTGTAAAGGTCCGTTAGCACCTTCGCGTCCAGATCCCAAGGCGGTGTCCCAGCCAAGACACACGCGGCTTCATGACCGACGGTCCGGTAGGCCCGGACGATCCTGTTGGCGACAGCACGCTGCGAACCAAGTAGGACCGCCCGGTTATCGGCCGTCAGTCTGTCACTCCAGATGGGTGCGCCGTACAGAGCCATCGATCTAATGACCGAGGCGTACAGACGGCGACACCCGACGTCAGGGCCCCCGACATTTGGCAGGAGCCTTCCGAGGGCAGCAGCGGCAGACCGGAGCCTCGGCGCCAACTGCTGAAAATGCTCCCGGAAGCTCAACCGCCCGTCGAGAACCAGTCCGAGATACTTCATTGTACCTGACAATGGGATCCTCGCGTCCTCCACCGTCAGGCACAAATCCGTATGTCTACTCTGGGGGCCGTTTAGCAATAGTGCTTCGGTCTTCCCCAGAGCGACTTCCAATCCAAGCATCCGGATGCGACCTACGACGAGCTGTACGCCGCAGGTAGCACGCCGGATGCACTCCTCCTGGGTGGTCCCTCTGACCAACACCAGGGTGTCGTCTGCATAACAGACGACCTCCGTCTGACAGAGGAGGGCTCCGCGAAGCACCCAATCGTACCCGATGTTCCACAAGAGAGGTCCCAGGACTGACCCCTGTGGAACACCGCGCCCTGTGGGTTGCAGCTGCGGGCCCATCACTCCGGAGTACGCGACATGCCTGTCGCGCAGGTAGTCCGCCACGATGTGCTGGAGGTAGAGGGGCGCCCCGTGATAACGAAGCGCCGACTCTATGCACTGGTGCGGCAGCGAGTTGAAGGCGTTCGCGATGTCGAGCGACACCGCTAGCGCCATTCCTCCCCGCGCCGCAGCCTCCGTGGCGAACTTTTTTACATGGCTCAGGGCGTCCAGCGTAGACCGCCCCGCCCTGAAGCCAAACTGGGAGGCCGACAGGTCGGGCCCCGTGCCCGTCAGATGCCGAACGATGCGGGCGGCGATGACGCGCTCAAAGAGCTTGCCCGCCTCGTCCAGCAGGACGATAGGCCGGTAGCCCGAGGGCGAGTCGGCCGGTCGTGCGTCCTTGCGAAGGAGGACGAGCTGCCCCGTCTTCCAGACTTTGGGGAATCTCCCCGCCACTAAACAGGCGTTGAAGAGACCCCGCAGCCGGTCCTTCAGGGGACCCACAGCCAAGGCAATAGCCCGAGCCGGTACCCCGTCAGGTCCAGGAGCAGTCGTCTTCGTTCGGAGGCGTAGGGTGCACGCCTCGAACTCTCCTTCGGTTATCTCCTCCAGCTGTTCCCGCGAAAACGCGGTACCCATAGCTGGAGGGATAAAGTCAGTCCGGTGAGATGGGAACAGGGACGAAACGATGTTCCGGAGGAGCTGAGGCTCCATGGACTCCGTTATCGGGGGCGCTGCGACGCGAAGTTTGTTCCGCGCCGCCAGGTACGGGCGACCCCACGGATCCCGGTTCAGCTCCTCGTGCATCTCCTGCCTTGCTGCGGCCTTCGCCTGCAGAATGGCCAGGCGGAGATTCGATCTGGCCGTGCGGTAGGCCCTGTAAAGAGGGGCCTCCGCGGCCTCGTCCCTGCGCCTAGAGCGATGGCGTGTGTACCGGCGTTTCGCCTCAACACACGCCTCCCTAAGCACTGCGATCTCTGGCGACCACCAGTAGACTGCCCGTCTGTTGGGTCTTCTCCGGACGCGAGGCATCGCTGCGTCGCAAACCGACGTCAGTGTTCTACGAAACAACTCCGCCTCGTCGTCAATCGAGAGACCCGACGGTGGTGCGCACCAGTCACTGATGATGGCCGCCTCGATCAGCAGTTCCCTGTCAATCTTTTTAAGGGCCCATCGTGGAGGACCTGAGTTCGGGGTCGGCCGAACCCTGGGCCCCCCGGAGGGAGAGACGCTGAACCGAATGTACCTGTGATCGGACAGCGTCTCCATCCCTACATCGACATGCCAGTCGTTGATGCGCCCGGCAATGGCCTGGGAGCAAAACGACAGGTCCACAATGGACCCGCCATTATGCCGGACGCAAGTCTGGGTGTGACCCCGGTTGAGGAGAACCAAGTCCAACCCCAGGGCCCACGCCTCCAGTATTTCCCCGCGCCGGTCTGTTGCCGGTTCCCCCCAAGCCGTGCTCTTGGCATTGAGGTCCCCTAGCAGAATGACCGGGCGGGGTGTCATCACCCGAACAAGGGCCTCCAGCTCGGCCATAAAGGACTCGAACTCGGAGAGACCCCTGTTCGGGGAGAAGTAACAGCCGATGACGGCGTACGACCCCCATGACGCAGCGACATATCCAGAGCCCCTACGGATGGTGTGTAGGGGCTGGGAACTTGTGCCTGTTGCGGCGACGACAGCGACGGACCCGTCAAGGTCCCCCGCCCAGTTGGGCCGGGGAGGGACAAAATAGGGCTCCGCCACCACCGCAACGTCAATCGCCCACTCCGCCAGTGCTTGAAGGAGGAGATCCTGGGCACCGGCGCAGTGGTTGATGTTCCCCTGGAGGAAGAGATGTGGACGGACTTGATCCATTAGGACTCCATCATCTCCTCCGTGCGGGGCGCGACCTGCGCCCTCGCTGCATCATTTTGGGGCCGCACTGAGGCCCTCTTGTTCCTGGTCGGGGCCGGGGGAGCACATCCCCGACTGCCCATCTGGTGGTCCGCCTTGCGCCCCCTCTGTACGCAGATGGGGCATTTGGCGGGCTCACTACAGGACGCCGCTTTGTGGCCAGGCTGTGCACACCTATAGCACAGCCCGCTACGATCCGTTTCGTTGGTGCACACGGCCCTAGTGTGTCCGATCTCCAGGCATCGGAAACACTTCATGGGCCGTGCTTTTAGCTGCACCACACGAGCGGAGCTCCACCCGACCAAGAACTTCTCGGTCCTCGTTGTGACGAGCTTTGGGGCCGCGACCAGCGGGCACTTAACCAGAGCGGTGAACATGCCCCCGGGGCCCAACCTAAGCTCGCCGACCGTCACCGTGCTCGGAGAGCACTGGCCCTTCGCCACGACGGCGGCAGTGAGGTCCTCCTTAGTGACGGAGTCATCCAGGTCTGTCACCCGGAGCTCCGTGCACTTGAGTGGTCTGTGGACCCTCACTGTGCCGTCGTCGTAGATGGCCCTCAGTCGCTCAGCCATAAGGTCCGCCCCTTCGGGGCTCAGCTTCCTCGGAAGCTCGAGTACCCGAGCTCCCGTCTGGGACCTTTTGATTTTGATGGGATCGACCGCCATGTCGATCCCCAGCTCGGCGACATTGATGTGCCGCCGCGCCTTTTCGAGGACCTGAGCGTACGTAAGCCCCTGGCTGGCAGCCTCGGGCTCAATCGTCAAGACAACGGCGGGCGTCTGAGCCGCACGCCGCTGCCTCTGGGCCATCTTTCTGCGCTGCTTCCCGCTCTGCTGCTTGGGCTTCTGCGTCTTTCCGGCAGGCCTGGGTTTGGGGGTCTCTGTCCTGACCCTGTTCCTCACCCTTTTCCGCCGGGAGACTTCGGTCCAAGCTCCGGCCTCATCAACCCCCGCACTCTGCTCTGGTGCAGCAGGTTTGGGTGTCGGTTTTGAAACCGGTTTCGGAGCAGGCTTGGCGCTGGCAGCCTTTGCAGTCTTCCTGGGAGCCGGCTTGGGGGCCGGTCCAGGTCGCTGCTTTGGTGCCGGGCCAGGAGTCGCCCTCGGTGCCGGGCCGGGAGTCGGTCTCGGTGCCGGTTTGGGAGTCGGCTTTGGTGCCGGCGTCGGCTTCTTTGCCGGTTTTGGTGGCGGCTTGGCGGGCTGTTTTGCAGCTGGTTTGGGCCCTCTGCCCACAACCTCCGCACAGCTTCGCCTGTCCGCCGCCAGGGGCGGGCGTAAAACCCGCTCCGGCGGAAGCCGCTCCTTTACCCCAGCCAGCTTGGCGTCCATCATTGTCCCGACCGACAACATGATGGACCGCTGGAACTCCGCAGTGTCGAACGCTGCAGGGGCTTGCTCGCGCACCACGAGCATCTGGCCCCTGAGGTCTTCGACTTCCTTACTCAGCCGAGCATTCTCGGCGAGCAGTTTTTCCACGCAGGTGGAGCTCGTCAGGGAGCGAATGCCCTCCTGGATGTGGTCCACTGCGTCCTTGAGCCTCTTGATGTAAGTCCCCTTGATATTCTTGGAGGTGCACGCTACCTCCAAGATCGACAGGAGACTACTGTCAATTCGCTCCTTAACAGATGAGGGGTCGGTCGACTGTGAGCCGGAACTAATGAGGTCCCGGACAGCCGCACGAGCCTCCCTCCTCTGCCTCTCCTCCTCCTTCTTCTTCTCCAACGACACACGGGCGTCAGGTGTCTGCGCCGCTTCAGCGGCGAGCGCCCTGTACAGCTCGCGCTGTCGGTGGAGCCCCACGTAACGACCGTGGGTAACACAACCGCGGGACCGCGTCGACGATGCTAATGAGGCATCGCTCTCGCAGCCCGAAGCGGCGCGGTCACCCACGTCGTCCTCACCAGCCGAACTACGTCGTGGACGTTTTCGGCCGTGCTTCCCCGCAACAGAGCTGTCTCGGGACCGGCAAGACGCCGGCACCTCAAGCTCCATCGCTTCTCCCTCAGGGCGACCGGTGGTCGTCGCCTCCTCCTCCTCAGGGCGACTGGTGGTCGTCGCCGCCTCCTCGTCCATGACGAGCCTCTCGAGCACCACTCGAGGCTCTCCCGTCATAGACTCCACGTGACTCAGACTGCTCGCAGACCGAGTCACCCTCCTCCCCCCTCCCAAAAACGGATCGTGAGTTTCCCCACTCCCCGAGGCAGATATTGGCGCCAGCAAATACGTGCGCCTGAACTCCGAAGAGTCACGGGATTCTGTTCGGCCTGAGGCCTCCCTACCCGCTTGCTGATTGTTTATCATATCTGTCTTGTCGTCCATTTTGTTGTTGGTTGATGCCCTCACGACGGAGTTCCCCCCCGCCATGCAGCCCCTTGCCGGGCATCAATGCGTAGGCTTCAGGGTAATTTATTATAGTGGTTTTCTTCCACGTAGCCCCCCTCCTCTACTCCTGTAAAGGAAGGCGGCCCCCGGTCCCGTCCTGAAAAGGACAGACTTACGGGTTGGCCGACGGTGACCGAGGTCATGCCCGACGAATCGGGCCCGCCGCCCGCGAATGCCCCCCCCAATCTCTCAACAGAGAGAGAGGAGGACAAACTCCACCCGCTGCCGTTGCCCGGAATATCCGAGACGCCAGCGGGCCGCGACCGAAAACGATCGCCCAACACGCAGCGATCTGGGCAGAACCAGACCCCGCCGTCTTACCCACAAAAATGGGCAGACTCACCACCCACCACCGCTACTCGGATAATGTCCAAGACGCCGGTGGGCCACGATGTTCGGCCAGCAAAAACACTGACCAAACCGCCACCTCCCCCATCCCCCCCAAAAAGAAGGTCAGGAGGAGGAAGCCCTCCGCCCGAAGCCGCTACCCAGAATGAGTCCAGGACGCCGACGAGCCGCGATGTCCGGCCAGCAAAAACACTAACCGAACTCGCCCAACAGCTGCACTCGACCGTCCCCCGCGTGCATGGGGAACGGAGAGAGAGCGACCCACTGCCGCTACTCGGAATAAGTCCGAGACGCCAGCAGGTCAAACAACACGCGGAGACCTGGACAGATAGGCCCCCGCCGTCCGCCCACCAAATGGAAAAGTGGGCAGACCCAACGCCTGCCGCCGCTACTCGGAGTACGTCCGAGACGCCGGCAGGTTGCGATATCCGGCCCGCAGTAAACACGGACCGGACTCGCACGACCACTCATCTCACCCGTTCCCTCGCAAGAGGTAAGGATGAGAGAGCACTACACCCGCTGCCGCTACCCGGAATGAGTCCGAGACGCCAGCAGGTGTCCACCACGCGGCGGTCTGGACAGAACAGACCCCGCCGTCCACCCACAAGAATGTGGGCAGACTCACCGCCTGCCGCCGCTACTCGGAATACGTCCGAGACGCCGACAGGCCGCGATGTCTAGCCAGCAGTTGACACTAGCCAGACCCGCCGCGGCTGTCGCATCCTCAGGCTGAGGAGCGACCCCGCTGCTGGAATTGTCCGCGCCGGTAAACCGGTACCGCACTGTGCGGCATGCCCTTATCCGCAACCTAGGGACGCGCCCGGTAGGGGTCCAGCAACCCCTCTCCCGCAGGATGCACCACTCCCGCGGGTCCGGGAACCTAACCTAACCTAACCTAACCTTTTTTTTTTTTTTTTTTTTTTTTTTTTTGGGGGGAAATCCTCATGGACTTCCTCCGCCTGGGGAGAGGCGGAGGGGCATGCCGGACTCTTACCGGCTAAAACCCCCCGGTGTCTCCTCCTCGCACGTGCACGTGGGGCCGCGGGAATCCAAATTCTTCCGCAGCCCCACGCTGGTGCTGGCCCGGTTGTCCGGGCCTCCTCTCGTGCACGGGGTAGTGAGGTGTAAGACTACCCCGTGCTCCGCCTCGGAGGCGCGCGCCGACACCCGCGCGCGCCTACGCCTCGGGTCCAGCGGTTAGGGGGCGGGGACTTCCCCAAGTCCCTCGCCCCTGGACCCATTCATGGGGGGCGGAAAAGGGCGTTGTCCGCCCTTCTCCTGCGCCCGGTGCGCCTTCTGCGGCCGGGGAAGAGAGACGAAATCTCCCTCTCCCGTTCCGCAGTCTCCTTCTGCGACATCACGTCCTCGCAGAAGGACACCACCGCGTCCCACGACTCTGCGCTACCGACCATACTCTGCACTACGGCCGGCAGCGACAGATCGCCTCCTACTTCACTTGTGAGGACACGGCGCTGCTCCTCCCAAGCTACACACTCAGCGAGCGTGTGTTGCGCCGTGTCCTCCCCGCAATGGACGCAGTGGTGGCACCGAGCGTCCGGCTCCCTGCCCATGCGACACAGGTACTTGCCGAAGCACCCATGCCCCGACAGCACCTGCGTCACCCTAAACGACAGGGAACCGTGCCTTCTCCCGAGCCAGTCGTTGAGTACCGGCCGGATCGCCTCGACGGTAGCGAGGCCGGCGGCAGGGCGCAGAAGCCTTTGCCGCCATTCCGCCACCAGGACCTGACGGAGCTCTCCTCGGCGCAGCTCGATCTGCCGCTGCACCGGCGTCGAGCCCCGCGCCCGCTCTTCCTCGCGCCATCGGTACAATGACGCGAGTACTTTCGCCTCCAGGTCCCAGGGCGGGGATCCGGCCAGGACACAAGCCGCCTCGTAGGAAATCGTGCGGTACCCGCGGGCGACTCTGACGGCCATCGCCCTCTGCGGCTTTCGCAGAATGGCGAGAGTGCTGGCCGTCAGGTCTAGCGCCCAAACGGGAGCCCCGTAAAGGGCTATAGACCGCACGATTCCCACGTACAACCGCCTACAGGCGGCGCTCGGGCCCCCCATGTTGGGAAGCAACGTTGAAAGCGCGCCCGCCGCGCCCATCAGCTTGGGCGCTAGCCGCCGGAAGTGAGGCCCGAATTCCCACCGGCTGTCGAGCACCAATCCCAGGTACTTCATGGTGTACCCGACAGCTATCCGAGCCCCACCGACCACAATGTGTGATCCCGGCGCCGGCGCCCGTCGGGGGCCATGAAACACTATGGCCTCCGACTTGTTTAGGGCCACCTCCAGGCCCAGGCGCCGGATGCGGTTCACCACCTGTGACACCGCAGCCGTGGCCATCAACGTCGCTTCCCTGAGCGAGCTCCCCCGGGCAGTGACAAGCGTGTCGTCCGCATAACACGTCAAGTCTGCGCCCGACGGGAGCTCACCTCTCAGCACCCAGTCGTAGCCGATGTTCCACAGGAGCGGTCCTAAGACCGATCCCTGCGGGACACCGCACGACATGAAGTGCCGACGAGCACCGTCACGTCCCCGATAGGTGACGCATCTGTCCTCCAGATAAGCCCCTACTGTACGGCGGAGGTAGGGAGGCACGCGATGGTGTTTCAGCGCCTCCCGAATACAGCTCCAGGGTAGGGTGTTGAATGCGTTGGAGATGTCTAAAGACACCGCCAACACCACCCCACCCCGGGACACCGTCTCCTCCGCCAGGGCCCTCACGCGCATGATTGCGTCTATGGTGGAGCGCCCCCGACGAAAACCAAACTGGTTCTCGTCCAGGTCCGGCCCCTCTCTGCACAAGTGGCCGACGAGGCGATCTGCGATGACACGCTCAAACAGTTTGCCCGCCTCGTCGAGCAGCACTATGGGCCGATACGCGGACGGCGAGTCCGCAGGGCGCCCCTCCTTTCTGAGCAGGACCAGCCTCCCCTCCTTCCATACGCTGGGAAACTGACCCCGCTCGAGACATGCCGTGAAGAGCCCCCTCAGCTGGGGCTCTAGCTCCTTCAGAGCCAAGACGAGAGCTCGGCCAGGAACTCCGTCGGGTCCGGGCGCTGTGTTCTTAGCCCGGAGTCGCGACACGGCCGCTCTCGTCTCCTCTTGCGTCACCTCGGGGACATCGGTGCCCTCCTCTTCCGGAGAGTCTGTGGCTGAGGGCGATGCCATCGGCGGGGGAACATGTCCCACTCGCATAGGGAAGAGGGTCTTCACCACCACCTCCAGCAGCTGGGGCTGCATGGTCTGCATCAGTGGGGGCGCCCAGGGACGCAACTTGCCCCTTACCCAGCGGTAGGGACGCCCCCACGGGTCCCGATCTAGGGACCCCAGCAGCTCCTCCCTGGCACGCGACTTTGAGTCGCCGATGGCCAGCCACAGAGTCTCCTTGGACGCGCGGTACACCTCATACAGCGCGTCCTCCTCGGCGGAATCCCGTCGACGCCGTCTGCGGTATCGGGTGTACCGGCGGCGGGCCGCAACGCACGCCACGCGCAATTGCGCGATCTCAGCGGTCCACCAGTACACCCGGCGCCTTGCGGACTGTTGGCGGACACGGGGCATGGACGCGTCGCAGATCTGCGTCATCGCCCCGCGAAACCGCAGCGCCACCGCCTCGACGTCGACGGGGCCGTCCGTCGCCGACTCCCAGGTCCAGGACTGGACTAAGGCTGCTTCCTCGAGTAGTTCCCTGTCGATGCGCTTAAGCGCCCAACGCGGGCCGTCGTTGATCGGGGTTGTTGGATGGCGGCCGCCGGTGGTCTGGGCAGAGACGTCGAACCGGACATACCGGTGGTCCGATAGCGTCTCCACCTCCACAGCGACACGCCAGTCGCGGACCCGGCCGGCGACAGAGGGGCTAGCGAACGAAACGTCCACTATCGACCCGCCCCGCTGTCGCACGCACGTAAATTCCGAACCCCGATTCAGGACGACCAGGCCTGTCACAACCGCCCACTCCTCCAGCACCTCGCCCCGAAGGTCAGTGACCGGAGATCCCCACGCCGATGACTTGGCGTTGAGATCCCCGAGCACAAGAACGGGACGAGGGTGGTAGCGGCCTACGACGGCGCCCAACTCGACAAGGAAACCCTCAAAGTCGGCGAGACTCTTGTTGGGGGAGAAGTACGCCCCCACAATGACGATGCCGCCCGAGACCGCAGCAACCCAGCCACGGCCCCTAGACGGGTCGATCAGAGTCTCGCCAATAATGGCCACCAAACCGTCAGCGCACCCCAGCCAGTTTTCACGGGCGGGGATGAGGTACGGCTCGGCGACCACAGCCACGTCAATCGACCACTCTGCCATGCTCTGGAGCAAAAGATCCTGAGCTCTGGCACAGTGGTTGATGTTGCCCTGGAGGAAATGTTTTCGTGCCATTATTGACACTCCATTCCCTCGGCAACGGTCCTGGGCCGGGAGTCGGCCGCGGAGCTTCTAGCCTGCGGGGGTGGCGAGGTTTCCCCGGCAGGTTTCGAGCTCCCCTTCTTTTTCTTTTTGGCCTTCGCCTTGCTGGCAGGCGCGCCACAGGCCCCTCCGCCCGCTAGGTGTCCCGCTGGCTTCCCCGCAACTGAACACAAGATGCAGTTGGGGGCCGCGGAACACTGGGCCGCCTTGTGGCCGGGCTGACCGCAGCGAAAGCATAAATCGCTACGGTCGACCTCGGCGGTGCACTTGGCCCGGACGTGCCCCTTTTCCAGGCACCGGAAGCACCGCAAAGCCCGGGGCTGCAGGAGTTTTACACCCGCTGCAACCCAGCCCACCAGCAATTCGCCGCTGTCGGCGATCCTCTTCGCCGACGCCACAGGGCACCGAACCCAGACCACGCCGAGTCCAGTGGCATCGGCGCGTATTTCGCCGACCCGCACGCTGTCTGGCGGACACTCACCCCTTCGGGCAACGGCCGCCACCACCTCCTCAGAGGTCACCGAATCGTCCAGATCGGTGACCCGCACCATTGCGGTTTTCACCGGCCTGGAGACCCGGACGTCCTCAGGGTTGAGGACTTCCCTCATCTTGGCGGCCAGAGCGTCCGCCTTTTCAACGCTGCCGGTCGCAGCACCAGCCACCTCAAACAGCCGCGCACCCGTGGCAGCCTGCCTGACGGTGACGGACTGAAGACCAAGATCTGATAATTTGATCTTGGCCTTGGCCTCAGCAATGACCGACCGGTACGTCACACCGCGCTCCGCAGCTCCGGGCTGTAGCGTGAGCGTCACAGCCTCGGAGCGCGGGGCATGCACGGCCGGCCCTTTGCGACCGCCTTTCTCAGTCCGCCTCGCAGGCCGCGCAACCGTATTGGCGGTTCGGCTGGAGGCGCGTGCCGCGGCCGCGGCCTTCTTGGCGGCTTTGCGGGCCTTCTTACGGCCCACGACTTTCGCCCAGGTCTCACCCTTAGACCCGGCAGTCGTGGGCTCGCTCGAGGGGGCTCCCTTCGCGGGCCTTTTTTCACCCTCCGCGGGTTTCCTCTTCTGAGGCGGGAGTCTCGGCGGCTCCCCGGTCCTCCGAATGTCGGCCGCTAGGGGCGGACGTAGGACTTCCGGTGGGAGACGCCGAGAGATGGCCTCCAGCCGGGCATTCATCATGCTCCCGCACTGGAGCATGCAGATCCGGACAATGCGCTCGACCTCATCGTCGGTACGAGCGATTGCCGGACCCTGTGCGGGAGTAGGGGCCACCACTGGCGCGGCGGACGAGCGTCGCTGCTGCTGCTCGCTCAGCGCAGCGACTTGCCGCTGGAGGTCCTCCATGTCACGCCGGAGCCGGCTGTTCTCCTCCTGCAGCTTCGCGACCTCGTCAGAGGCCGTCCTGCTGAGGAGGATGCCAACCGCCTCCCGGATGTCCGCGGCAGCCTCCTTTAGGCCGCGGGTGAACGTGCCCTTCAGGCTGCCAGACTTAGTGGCAACCTTCAGGACTAAGTCCACCCCGTCGAGAGCCAGCTGGCTCAAGGCCACCGCCGAAGGCTCTCCCCCCTCCGCCGCCAGAGTAGCACGTCGCTCGCGTGCGCGTCGGGCCATTTCCGACACTTCGTCGGCCGCGACGGCTTTGCGCTGCTCCCTCTTGGCGGCGTTGAGCTCCGCCTTTGAGCTCCCTAGCGAGGCACAGCTGTCGCCGCCATCGCCAGGGTCCTCCGTGGTGACCCCCACGTCACTCTCTGCCTCGCTAGCCGCCGAGGCACTGGCGCGCACAAAACGCCCGCGCCCATCCCTCCGCGGCTGCGAAGCATTCGCTCCTCTAGATGCCGGCCGACCCCTCCTGGAAGTAGGCAACTTGGGGGCCGGCAATCCTTCCTCTTCTGAAGACTGGCAAACTGGACGTTTCCTTACGGAAGACGTCCCTTGCGACCGTTTGCCAGCACTTCCAGTATCCATGACCGCTACAGGGGCCTGGTCGCCTACCCCTGCGCGTCCGTCGGTAACAGATTTGACACTCGCAGGCCCGGATACCTGCGAGCGCCGGTTGTCAACCGGGTCGCATGACGTAGCAATGTTTCCAGTAATCACATCCGCTACAGGGGCCTGGTCACCTACCCCTGTGCTTCCATCGGTCGTCAACTTAACACTCGCAGGCCCGGATACCTGCGAGCGCCGGGCGTCAGCCGGAGCGCATGACAAAACATACTCATTTTCGGACATTTTCATTTTTACTATTGGGTAGTACGCACACCGCTTCCCCAAGGCGATGCGGCCACTCTTTTTGGGAGGGTATTTAGGCCTCCCGAGGCCCGCAGATGCCTCCGGTGCGAGTTAAACCGCCCGCTGCTCGGTGTCTACTAACCTAACGTAACACTAATTAATATTTTTTTTCTTTTTTTTTTTTTTTTTTTTTTTTTTTTTTTTTTTTTTTTCGGGGGGAAATCCTCATGGACTTCCTCCGCCTGGGGAGAGGCGGAGGGGCATGCCGGACTCTTACCGGCTAAAACCCCCCGGTGTCTCCTCCTCGCACGTGCACGTGGGGCCGCGGGAATCCAAATTCTTCCGCAGCCCCACGCTGGTGCTGGCCCGGTTGTCCGGGCCTCATCTCGTGCACGGGGTAGTGAGGTGTAAGACTACCCCGTGCTCCGCCTCGGAGGCGCGCGCCGACACCCGCGCGCGCCTACGCCTCGGGTCCAGCGGTTAGGGGGCGGGGACTTCCCCAAGTCCCTCGCCCCTGGACCCATTCATGGGGGGCGGAAAAGGGCGTTGTCCGCCCTTCTCCTGCGCCCGGTGCGCCTTCTGCGGCCGGGGAAGAGAGACGAGATCTCCCTCTCCCGTTCCGCAGTCTCCTTCTGCGACATCACGTCCTCGCAGAAGGACACCACCGCGTCCCACGACTCTGCGCTACCGACCATACTCTGCACTACGGCCGGCAGCGACAGATCGCCTCCTACTTCATTTGTGAGGACACGGCGCTGCTCCTCCCAAGCTACACACTCAGAGAGCGTGTGTTGCGCCGTGTCCTCCCCGCAATGGACGCAGTGGTGAACCTAACCTAACCTAACCTAACCTAACTTTGTCAAACCTACCTTTGCCAAACCTAACTTTATCAAACTTAACTTTATGAAACCTAACTTTGTCAAACCTTACGTTGCCAAAACTTACTTTCTTCAAAGTGATGATTTTCAAAAGTTAGGTTCGACATAGTTACGTTTGGCAAAGTTAGGTTTGACAAAATTAGGTTTGACAAAGTTAGGTTTCATAAAGTTAGGTTTGGTAAAGTTAGGTTTGACAAAGTTAAGTTTGATAAAGTTAGGTTTGGCAAAGTTAGGTTTGACAAAGTTAGGTTTGGCAAAGTTAGGTTTGACAAAGTTAGGTTTGGCAAAGTTAGGTTTGACAAAATTGGGTTTGACAAAGTTAGGTTTGACATTGTTAGGTTTGGCAAAATTAGGTTTGACAAAGTTAGGTTTGACAAAGTTAAGTTTGATAAAGTTAGGTTTGGCAAAGTTAGGTTTGACAAAGTTAGGTTTGGCAAAGTTAGGTTTGCCAAAATTAGGTTTGGCAAAGTAAGGTTTGCCAAAGTTAGGTTTGGCAAAGTTAGGTTTGACAAAGTTAGGTTTGACAAAGTTAGGTTTGACAAAGTTAGGTTTGACAAAGTTAGGTTTGACAAAGTTAGGTTTGGCAAAGTTAGGTTTGACAAAGTTAGGTTTGACAAAGTTAGGTTTGGCAAAGTTAGGTTTGGCAAAGTTAGGTTTGACAAAGTTAGGTTTGACAAAGTTAGGTTTGCCAAAATTAGGTTTGGCAAAGTTGGGTTTGCCAAAATTAGGTTTGGCAAAGTTAGGTTTGACAAAGTTAGGTTTAACAAAGTTAGGTTTGGCAAAGTTAGGTTTGACAAAGTTAGGTTTGACAAAGTTAGGTTTGACAAAGTTAGGTTTGACAAAGTTAGGTTTGACAAAGTTAGGTTTGACATAGTTAGGTTTGGCAAAATTAGGTTTGACAAAGTTAGGTTTGACAAAGTTAAGTTTGATAAAGTTAGGTTTGGCAAAGTTAGGTTTGACAAAGTTAGGTTTGGCAAAGTTAGGTTTGACAAAGTTAGGTTTGACAAAGTTAGGTTTGCCAAAATTAGGTTTGGCAAAGTTAGGTTTGAAAAAGTTAGGTTCGTCAAAGTTAGGTTTGGCAAAGTTAGGTTTGACAATGTTAGGTTTGTAAATGTGAGGTTTAGCAAATTTAAGTTTGAGAAAAAAATTTGGGAAATAAAAATCGAACCTAACCTTACTTTGCTAAACCTCACATTGTCAAGCCTTACGTTGCCAAACCTTACTTTCTTCAAAGTGATGATATTCAAAAGTTCGGTTTGACAATGTTAGGTTTGGCAAAGTTAGGTTTGACAAAGTAAGGTTTGCCAAAATTAGGTTTGGCAAAGTTAGGATTGCCAAAATTAGGTTTGGCAAAGTTAGGTTTGACAAAGTTAGGTTTGACAAAGTTAGGTTTGGCAAAGTTAGGTTTGACAAAGTTAGGTTTGACAAAGTTAGGTTTGACAAAGTTAGGTTTGACAAAGTTAGGTTTGACAAAGTTAGGTTTGACATAGTTAGGTTTGGCAAAATTATGTTTGACAAAGTTAGGTTTGACAAAGTTAAGTTTGATAAAGTTAGGTTTGGCAAAGTTAGGTTTGACAAAGTTAGGTTTGGCAAAGTTAGGTTTGACAAAGTTAGGTTTGACAAAGTTAGGTTTGCCAAAATTAGGTTCGGCAAAATTAGGTTTGAAAAAGTTAGGTTTGTCAAAGTTAGGTTTGGCAAAGTTAGGTTTGAAAAAGTTAGGTTTGTCAAAGTTAGGTTTGACAATGTTAGGTTTGTAAATGTTAGGTTTAGCAAATTTAAGTTTGAGAAAAAAATTTGGAAAATAAAAATCGAACCTTACCTTACTTTGCTAAACCTCACATTGTCAAGCCTTACGTTGCCAAACCTTACTTTCTTCAAAGTGATGATATTCAAAAGTTCGGTTTGACAATGTTAGGTTTGGCAAAGTTAGGTTTGACAAAGTTAGGTTTGACAATGTTAGGTTTGTAAATGTGAGGTTTAGCAAATTTAAGTTTGAGAAAAAAATTTGGGAAATAAAAATCGAACCTAACCTTACTTTGCTAAACCTCACATTGTCAAGCCTTACGTTGCCAAACCTTACTTTCTTCAAAGTGATGATATTCAAAAGTTCGGTTTGACAATGTTAGGTTTGGCAAGTTAGGTTTGATAAAGAAATTTTTAACAATGTCAGGTTTGATTAGGTTTTGTGTGTAGAAGATAGGTTTTGATAGGTTAGGTTAGCCATAGTTATGTTTGGCAAAACTAGGTTTGAGTTTAGTTTAGTAAATTTTTGTGTTCATAGTTATTCATGAAGTAATCTCTTTTTAGAAATATAAATATTTGTTGCAAGATTTGGTCAGGTTAGGTTAGATTATAGTTTATCGATTTTTATTTTCTAGCTAAATATCCCATTCTATTGTCGTCAACAATTACTAATTTATCGGGACGTCGATTAAATTATTTTTGGTACCAGAAGCACGGAATATATTATTTTTGATAGTTAGTAGAAGATTTATTTTTACGAAATAACATTTTAATGAGAATCTTAGATTAGTTTTTTGAAACCTTGTTATTTTATTAGCTTTTTAAAAGGGTTAATGTGTACCCTTTGTAACCATATATTACACTTGGGGTATCTTCATACTTTTTTTCACAAAAAAACGCTTTTTTCAAGTTTTTTCAGTATTTTTGTTCTATGGTACATCATATTTTTACTTATTCGGGTAGCAATCAACAAGACAAAACCAACGATACCATTTACGCCGTGATCGGACAACTAAGAGTCCAGGAAATTTTGAAAAAAAAACTCCTCCCACCCACCCGTTTTCTCCGGGCTATATCAACTCCGTAGCATTTTTTAGGTAGATTCTACAACCGATAATCTTAAGATTGCTATATCTCCGAAACTAAGTGGCCTAGAATGCTGCGGTTTGTGGTGTTGGAGAGGTCGTGAAATATACTTTATTTTTACGTCATAAAATGTTATTATTCTAAAGAAAATGTTCCTTAATTAAATAAATAACAAAATATTGCAATTTTTCGAAACAATGTTGAACATGAAACAAACTTGTATTAGATATATTAGCTTGTTGTTTGGTATTATTTAATACCTAGAGCCTACCACACAGGATAAACCTATCATATAGTTATTGATTAATGTAAAACTGTATTTGTGGCCATTTCAACTAATAATTCTTACGAGTTATTTCTTCATGAAATTAACTTTAAGGCGACTATTGCTTATTTTATAATCTGAGATGTAGATTATAAAATAAGCAATAGTCATGCTTATTTTATAATGCGTGTAGCGGTTCTCTATCGCGTCACCTAACTTTTTTATCCATAATTTAGTGTGACATATTTTTTTTTGTCCTAATCATCATTTGTCCGAATGATTACTTACCCGAACTTAATATCACATAATATGACATGCCATAAAATTGAAACCCCTAAATATAATATGTCCGAAATCCGTTCGTCATAATTATTACTATTAATAATATACAAAAGACATAAAACCGTTTGCAATAAAAGTTGTAAGTCCTAAATTTAAATTAGTACTCATAATTAAGACTAAACCATTGTAACCTACATATATTTATATAATACATTTTATATGTACTCAATAAATAATTTGATTGTGAACATGTGTTTTTTCTAAGTAACCAAACATGCAGCATGCAAGCAAGCATGCAACATTTAAGCAAGCATGCAGCATGCAAGCAAGCATGAAGCATGCAAGCAAGCATGCAGCATGCAAGCAAGCATGCAGCATGCAAGCAAGCATGCAGCACGCAAGCAAACAATCATGCAAGCAAGCAAGCAATCATGCAAGCAAGCAAGCAATCATGCAAGCAAGCAATAATGCAAGCAAGCATGCAGCATGCAAGCAAGCATGCAGCATGCAAGCAAGCATGCAGCATGCAAGCCAGCATGCAGCATGCAAGCAAGCATGCAGCATGCAAGCAAGCATGCAGCATGCAAGCAAGCATGCAGCACGCAAGCAAGCAAGCAGCAGGCATGGTTTCTGTCACGGCTCCGGCGCTGCAGGGCTCCGGCGGTCCCACGCGACTCTAAATTACACTCTAGGGGTAGGGCTGACAAGACTGCGTGGAGTCGGATTTACAGCGATTCGTTTCTGTCACTAAAACTTAATTTTTAGCAAAACTTTTAGGACTAAAAAAGTTATTATAAATGAACATTCGGAATAATACAAATTATTTAAATCAATACTTAGGACATATGACTTTAGGTCATGTTAAATTAGGAGATTTAATCATTATAGTACTCAATATTATGACAGAATACTTTTAGAACTAAAGATAATTATGTGAAACTAAATTTCGGGATTTTGATCATTATGGTTTCTGAAGTTTATAGAAAACGTGTTATGGATTATGATTTTCGGACAAACAATATTAGGAGAAGAAAGGGAGTACCGCGTGTAGCATTAACTCATGAGGATACAAAAAAATAACTGTCATTACTTTAAAATAATTTGGAAAGACATCTTTAAACTTTAAAATTAACTACTTAAAAAAAAAACTCTATTTCGCTTATTAATTACATTAGGTATGAAACAACGAGGTTGCATTTGAAACTATAGAGTGAGCCTATCAGAGTTTAAACCGTAAGCACTAGTGTGAACAAGCTTTGTTGTGAATTATGTATGAAGATGGAGCTTGCCTTTTTAAAAAATCTATCTAAAACACAAATATTATCCAAACAATGTCAAAACCATCGATATTTTCATATATAAGTTTCTCGTTGCGCGAAAATTAACTTAAATGAAAAACGAAATGTACTAGGATCAGATTAAAAACTGCTCTCGCTTGGTACAAGGGGAACCTAGCGATATGCATATCATACGTCGATGGTATGAAAGTATTTGTTTTGTCATTTTAATTAACATATTAAACAAGTAAGAGTGATAAGCTTGGACCGTTTGATAGATTATGTTTTTATTATAGCTATAGTATATACCTAGTTGTGTAGTAATTAATTGTTTAAATACTATGTATTACACAATCAACGTCAACTTTCATGACGCAAAATAATATAATATAATATTCCTGGACAATTCACACACGGCTATCTGATCCCAAGCTAAGCTCTAAGAGAGCTTGTGTTATGGTTACCAGACATCTGATAAACATACTTATATATTTCGAAATATATACTTATTATAGATAGATTACACCCAGACCAGAACAAATGATCGTGCTCATCACACAAACATTTGTCCTGAGTGGGAATCGAACCCACGACCTCCGGTATAGCAGTCAGGGACACTAACCGCTAGGCCAACAGGCCCGTCAAAATGAATTGTTTATTTCGGTAATGTGGGTAAGAAAAAGTGTCCTTAGATTATTCATGTTCATAAACATGATATGGAGTCGTCTTCCTTATACAGGCCTCGTGTTGTATAGGCGTCGTTTTTATACAGGCGTCGTTTTTATAGAGGCGTCGTTTTTATACAGGCGTCGTTTTTATAGAGGCGTCGTTTTTATAGAGGCGTCGTTTTCATAGAGGCGTCGTTGTATGAAGGTGTCGTTTTTATAGAGGCTTCATTTTAATAGAGGCGTCGTTTTTATAGAGGCGTCGTTTTAATAAAGGTGTCGTTTTTATTGAGGCGTCGTTTTTATAGAGGCGTCGTTTTTATAGAGGCGTCGTTTTTATACAGGCGTCGTTTTTATAGAGGCGTCGTTTTTATAGAGGCGTCGTTTTCATAGAGGCGTCGTTGTATGAAGGTGTCGTTTTTATAGAGGCTTCATTTTAATAGAGGCGTCGTTTTTATAGAGGCGTCGTTTTAATAAAGGTGTCGTTTTTATTGAGGCGTCGTTTTTATAGAGGCGTCGTTTTTTATAGAGGCGTCGTTTTCATAGAGGCGTCGTTGTATGAAGGTGTCGTTTTTATAGAGGTGTCGTTTTTATAGAGGCTTCATTTTTATAGAGGCGTCGTTTTTATAGAGGCGTCGTTTTAATAAAGGCGTCGTTTTTATAGAGGCGTCGTTTTTATAGAGGCGTTGATTATATAGAGGCGTCGTTTTTATAGAGGCGTCGTTTTTATACAGGCGTCGTTTTTATACAGGCGTCGTTTTTATAGAGGCGTCGTTCTTATAGAGGCGTCTTTTTTATAGAGGCGTAATTTTTATAGAGGCGTCGTTTTCATAGAGGCGTCATTTTTATAAAGGCGTCGTTTTTATAGAGGCGTCGTTTTTATAGAGGCGTCGTTTTCATAGAGGCGTCGTTGTATGAAGGTGTCGTTTTTATGGAGGTGTCGCTTTTATAGAGGCTTCATTTTTATAGAGGCGTCGATTTTATAGAGGCGTCGTTTTAATAAAGGTGTCGTTTTTATTGAGGCGTCGTTTTTATAGAGGCGTCGTTTTTATAGAGGCGTCGTTTTCATAGAGGCGTCGTTGTATGAAGGTGTCGTTTTTAAAGAGGTGTCGTTTTTATAGAGGCTTCATTTTAATAGAGGCGTCGTTTTTATAGAGGCGTCGTTTTAATAAAGGTGTCGTTTTTATTGAGGCGTCGTTTTCATAGAGGCGTCGTTGTATGAAGGTGTCGTTTTTATAGAGGTGTCGTTTTTATAGAGGCTTCATTTTAATAGAGGCGTCGTTTTTACAGAGGCGTCATTTTTATAAAGGCGTCGTTTTTATAGAGGCGTCGTTTTTATAGAGGCGTCGTTTTCATAGAGGCGTCGTTGTATGAAGGTGTCGTTGTATGAAGGTGTCGTTTTTATGGAGGTGTCGTTTTTATAGAGGCGTCGTTTTTATACAGGCGTCGTTTTTATAGAGGCGTCGTTTTTATAGAGGCGTCGTTTTCATAGAGGCGTCGTTGTATGAAGGTGTCGTTTTTATAGAGGCTTCATTTTAATAGAGGCGTCGTTTTTATAGAGGCGTCGTTTTAATAAAGGTGTCGTTTTTATTGAGGCGTCGTTTTTATAGAGGCGTCGTTTTTATAGAGGCGTCGTTTTTATACAGGCGTCGTTTTTATAGAGGCGTCGTTTTTATAGAGGCGTCGTTTTCATAGAGGCGTCGTTGTATGAAGGTGTCGTTTTTATAGAGGCTTCATTTTAATAGAGGCGTCGTTTTTATAGAGGCGTCGTTTTAATAAAGGTGTCGTTTTTATTGAGGCGTCGTTTTTATAGAGGCGTCGTTTTTTATAGAGGCGTCGTTTTCATAGAGGCGTCGTTGTATGAAGGTGTCGTTTTTATAGAGGTGTCGTTTTTATAGAGGCTTCATTTTTATAGAGGCGTCGTTTTTATAGAGGCGTCGTTTTAATAAAGGCGTCGTTTTTATAGAGGCGTCGTTTTTATAGAGGCGTTGATTATATAGAGGCGTCGTTTTTATAGAGGCGTCGTTTTTATACAGGCGTCGTTTTTATACAGGCGTCGTTTTTATAGAGGCGTCGTTCTTATAGAGGCGTCTTTTTTATAGAGGCGTAATTTTTATAGAGGCGTCGTTTTCATAGAGGCGTCATTTTTATAAAGGCGTCGTTTTTATAGAGGCGTCGTTTTTATAGAGGCGTCGTTTTCATAGAGGCGTCGTTGTATGAAGGTGTCGTTTTTATGGAGGTGTCGCTTTTATAGAGGCTTCATTTTTATAGAGGCGTCGATTTTATAGAGGCGTCGTTTTAATAAAGGTGTCGTTTTTATTGAGGCGTCGTTTTTATAGAGGCGTCGTTTTTATAGAGGCGTCGTTTTCATAGAGGCGTCGTTGTATGAAGGTGTCGTTTTTAAAGAGGTGTCGTTTTTATAGAGGCTTCATTTTAATAGAGGCGTCGTTTTTATAGAGGCGTCGTTTTAATAAAGGTGTCGTTTTTATTGAGGCGTCGTTTTCATAGAGGCGTCGTTGTATGAAGGTGTCGTTTTTATAGAGGTGTCGTTTTTATAGAGGCTTCATTTTAATAGAGGCGTCGTTTTTACAGAGGCGTCGTTTTAATAAAGGTGTCGTTTTTATTGAGGCGTCGTTTTTATAGAGGCGTCGTTTTTTATAGAGGCGTCGTTTTCATAGAGGCGTCGTTGTATGAAGGTGTCGTTTTAATAGAGGTGTCGTTTTTATAGAGGCTTCATTTTTATAGAGGCGTCGTTTTTATAGAGGCGTCGTTTTAATAAAGGCGTCGTTTTTATAGAGGCGTCGTTTTTATAGAGGCGTTGATTATATAGAGGCGTCGTTTTTATAGAGGCGTCGTTCTTATAGAGGCGTCTTTTTTATAGAGGCGTCATTTTTATAGAGGCGTCGTTTTCATAGAGGCGTCATTTTTATAAAGGCGTCGTTTTTATAGAGGCGTCGTTTTTATAGAGGCGTCGTTTTCATAGAGGCGTCGTTGTATGAAGGTGTCGTTTTTATGGAGGTGTCGTTTTTATAGAGGCTTCATTTTTATAGAGGCGTCGTTTTTATAGAGGCGTCGTTTTAATAAAGGTGTCGTTTTTATTGAGGCGTCGTTTTTATAGAGGCGTCGTTTTTATAGAGGCGTCGTTTTCATAGAGGCGTCGTTGTATGAAGGTGTCGTTTTTAAAGAGGTGTCGTTTTTATAGAGGCTTCATTTTTATAGAGGCGTCGTTTTTATTGAGGCGTCGTTTTTATAGAGGCGTCGTTTTAAAAAAGGCGTCGTTTTTATAGAGGCGTCGTTTTTATTGAGGCGTCGTTTTTATAGAGGCGTCGCTTTTATAGAGGCGTCGTTTTTATAGAGGCGTCGTTTTTATAGAGGCGTCGATTATATAGAGGCGTCGTTTTTATAGAGACGTCGTTTTTATACAGGCGTCGTTTTTAAAGAGGCGTCGTTTTTATAGAGGCGTCGTTGTATGAAGGTGTCGTTTTTATGGAGGTGTCGCTTTTATAGAGGCGTCGTTTTTATAGAGGCGTCGATTATATAGAGGCGTCGTTTTTATAGAGACGTCGTTTTTATACAGGCGTCGTTTTTAAAGAGGCGTCGTTTTTATAGAGGCGTCGTTGTATGAAGGTGTCGTTTTTATAGAGGTGTCGTTTTTATAGAAGCTTCATTTTTATAGAGGCGTCGTTTTTATAAAGGCGTCGTTTAAATAAAGGCGTCGTTTTTATAGAGGCGTCGTTTTTATAGAGGCGTCGTTTTTATAGAGGCGTCGTTTTTATAGAGGCGTCGTTTTTATACAGGCGTCGTTTTTATAGAGGTGTCGTTTTTATAAAGGTGTCGTTTTTATAGAAGCTTCATTTTTATAGAGGCGTCGTTTTTATAGAGGCGTCGTTTTAATAAAGGTGTCGTTTTTATTGAGGCGTCGTTTTTATAGAGGCGTCGTTTTTATAGAGGCGTCGTTTTCATAGAGGCGTCGTTGTATGAAGGTGTCGTTTTTATAGAGGCTTCATTTTAATAGAGGCGTCGTTTTTATAGAGGCGTCGTTTTAATAAAGGTGTCGTTTTTATTGAGGCGTCGTTTTTATAGAGGCGTCGTTTTTATAGAGGCGTCGTTTTTATACAGGCGTCGTTTTTATAGAGGCGTCGTTTTTATAGAGGCGTCGTTTTCATAGAGGCGTCGTTGTATGAAGGTGTCGTTTTTATAGAGGCTTCATTTTAATAGAGGCGTCGTTTTTATAGAGGCGTCGTTTTAATAAAGGTGTCGTTTTTATTGAGGCGTCGTTTTTATAGAGGCGTCGTTTTTTATAGAGGCGTCGTTTTCATAGAGGCGTCGTTGTATGAAGGTGTCGTTTTTATAGAGGTGTCGTTTTTATAGAGGCTTCATTTTTATAGAGGCGTCGTTTTTATAGAGGCGTCGTTTTAATAAAGGCGTCGTTTTTATAGAGGCGTCGTTTTTATAGAGGCGTTGATTTTATAGAGGCGTCGTTTTTATAGAGGCGTCGTTTTTATACAGGCGTCGTTTTTATACAGGCGTCGTTTTTATAGAGGCGTCGTTCTTATAGAGGCGTCTTTTTTATAGAGGCGTAATTTTTATAGAGGCGTCGTTTTCATAGAGGCGTCATTTTTATAAAGGCGTCGTTTTTATAGAGGCGTCGTTTTTATAGAGGCGTCGTTTTCATAGAGGCGTCGTTGTATGAAGGTGTCGTTTTTATGGAGGTGTCGCTTTTATAGAGGCTTCATTTTTATAGAGGCGTCGATTTTATAGAGGCGTCGTTTTAATAAAGGTGTCGTTTTTATTGAGGCGTCGTTTTTATAGAGGCGTCGTTTTTATAGAGGCGTCGTTTTCATAGAGGCGTCGTTGTATGAAGGTGTCGTTTTTAAAGAGGTGTCGTTTTTATAGAGGCTTCATTTTAATAGAGGCGTCGTTTTTATAGAGGCGTCGTTTTAATAAAGGTGTCGTTTTTATTGAGGCGTCGTTTTCATAGAGGCGTCGTTGTATGAAGGTGTCGTTTTTATAGAGGTGTCGTTTTTATAGAGGCTTCATTTTAATAGAGGCGTCGTTTTTACAGAGGCGTCGTTTTAATAAAGGTGTCGTTTTTATTGAGGCGTCGTTTTTATAGAGGCGTCGTTTTTTATAGAGGCGTCGTTTTCATAGAGGCGTCGTTGTATGAAGGTGTCGTTTTAATAGAGGTGTCGTTTTTATAGAGGCTTCATTTTTATAGAGGCGTCGTTTTTATAGAGGCGTCGTTTTAATAAAGGCGTCGTTTTTATAGAGGCGTCGTTTTTATAGAGGCGTTGATTATATAGAGGCGTCGTTTTTATAGAGGCGTCGTTCTTATAGAGGCGTCTTTTTTATAGAGGCGTCATTTTTATAGAGGCGTCGTTTTCATAGAGGCGTCATTTTTATAAAGGCGTCGTTTTTATAGAGGCGTCGTTTTTATAGAGGCGTCGTTTTCATAGAGGCGTCGTTGTATGAAGGTGTCGTTTTTATGGAGGTGTCGTTTTTATAGAGGCTTCATTTTTATAGAGGCGTCGTTTTTATAGAGGCGTCGTTTTAATAAAGGTGTCGTTTTTATTGAGGCGTCGTTTTTATAGAGGCGTCGTTTTTATAGAGGCGTCGTTTTCATAGAGGCGTCGTTGTATGAAGGTGTCGTTTTTAAAGAGGTGTCGTTTTTATAGAGGCTTCATTTTTATAGAGGCGTCGTTTTTATTGAGGCGTCGTTTTTATAGAGGCGTCGTTTTAAAAAAGGCGTCGTTTTTATAGAGGCGTCGTTTTTATTGAGGCGTCGTTTTTATAGAGGCGTCGCTTTTATAGAGGCGTCGTTTTTATAGAGGCGTCGTTTTTATAGAGGCGTCGATTATATAGAGGCGTCGTTTTTATAGAGACGTCGTTTTTATACAGGCGTCGTTTTTAAAGAGGCGTCGTTTTTATAGAGGCGTCGTTGTATGAAGGTGTCGTTTTTATGGAGGTGTCGCTTTTATAGAGGCGTCGTTTTTATAGAGGCGTCGATTATATAGAGGCGTCGTTTTTATAGAGACGTCGTTTTTATACAGGCGTCGTTTTTAAAGAGGCGTCGTTTTTATAGAGGCGTCGTTGTATGAAGGTGTCGTTTTTATAGAGGTGTCGTTTTTATAGAAGCTTCATTTTTATAGAGGCGTCGTTTTTATAAAGGCGTCGTTTAAATAAAGGCGTCGTTTTTATAGAGGCGTCGTTTTTATAGAGGCGTCGTTTTTATAGAGGCGTCGTTTTTATAGAGGCGTCGTTTTTATACAGGCGTCGTTTTTATAGAGGTGTCGTTTTTATAAAGGTGTCGTTTTTATAGAAGCTTCATTTTTATAGAGGCGTCGTTTTTATAGAGGCGTCGTTTTAATAAAGGTGTCGTTTTTATTGAGGCGTCGTTTTTATAGAGGCGTCGTTTTTATAGAGGCGTCGTTTTCATAGAGGCGTCGTTGTATGAAGGTGTCGTTTTTATAGAGGCGTCGTTCTTATAGAGGCGTCTTTTTTATAGAGGCGTCATTTTTATAGAGGCGTCGTTTTCATAGAGGCGTCATTTTTATAAAGGCGTCGTTTTTATAGAGGCGTCGTTTTTATAGAGGCGTCGTTTTCATAGAGGCGTCGTTGTATGAAGGTGTCGTTTTTATGGAGGTGTCGTTTTTATAGAGGCTTCATTTTTATAGAGGCATCGTTTTTATAGAGGCGTCGTTTTAATAAAGGTGTCGTTTTTATTGAGGCGTCGTTTTTATAGAGGCGTCGTTTTCATAGAGGCGTCATTTTTATAAAGGCGTCGTTTTTATAGAGGCGTCGTTTTTATAGAGGCGTCGTTTTCATAGAGGCGTCGTTGTATGAAGGTGTCGTTTTTAAAGAGGTGTCGTTTTTATAGAGGCTTCATTTTTATAGAGGCGTCGTTTTTATAGAGGCGTCGTTTTAAAAAAGGCGTCGTTTTTATAGAGGCGTCGTTTTTATAGAGGCGACGTTTTTATAGAGGCGTCGTTTTTATAGAAGCGTCGTTTTCATAGAGGCGTCGTTGTATGAAGGTGTCGTTTTTATAGAGGTGTCGTTTTTATTGAGGCGTCGTTTTTATAGAGGCGTCGCTTTTATAGAGGCGTCGTTTTTATAGAGGCGTCGTTTTTATAGAGGCGTCGATTATATAGAGGCGTCGTTTTTATAGAGACGTCGTTTTTATACAGGCGTCGTTTTTAAAGAGGCGTCGTTTTTATAGAGGCGTCGTTGTATGAAGGTGTCGTTTTTATAGAGGTGTCGTTTTTATTGAGGCGTCGTTTTTATAGAGGCGTCGTTTTTATAGAGGCGTCGTTTTTATAGAGGCGTCGTTTTTATAGAGGCGTCGATTATATAGAGGCGTCGTTTTTATAGAGGCGTCGTTTTTATACAGGCGTCGTTTTTAAAGAGGCGTCGTTTTTATAGAGGCGTCGTTGTATGAAGGTGTCGTTTTTATAGAGGTGTCGTTTTTATAGAAGCTTCATTTTTATAGAGGCGTCGTTTTTATAGAGGCGTCGTTTTAATAAAGGCGTCGTTTTTATAGAGGCGTCGTTTTTATAGAGGCGTCGTTTTTATAGAGGCGTCGTTTTTATAGAGGCGTCGTTTTCATAGAGGCGTCGTTGTATGAAGGTGTCGTTTTTATAGAGGTGTCGTTTTTATAGAAGCTTCATTTTTATAGAGGCGTCGTTTTTATAGAGGCGTCGTTTTAATAAAGGTGTCGTTTTTATTGAGGCGTCGTTTTTATAGAGGCGTCGTTTTTATAGAGGCGTCGTTTTCATAGAGGCGTCGTTGTATGAAGGTGTCGTTTTTAAAGAGGTGTCGTTTTTATAGAAGCTTCATTTTTATAGAGGCGTCGTTTTTATAGAGGCGTCGTTTTAATAAAGGTGTCGTTTTTATTGAGGCGTCGTTTTTATAGAGGCGTCGTTTTTATAGAGGCGTCGTTTTCATAGAGGCGTCGTTGTATGAAGGTGTCGTTTTTAAAGAGGTGTCGTTTTTATAGAGGCTTCATTTTTATAGAGGCGTCGTTTTTATAGAGGCGTCGTTTTAATAAAGGTGTCGTTTTTATTGAGGCGTCGTTTTTATAGAGGCGTCGTTTTTATAGAGGCGTCGTTTTCATAGAGGCGTCGTTGTATGAAGGTGTCGTTTTTATAGAGGCGTCGTTCTTATAGAGGCGTCTTTTTTATAGAGGCGTCATTTTTATAGAGGCGTCGTTTTCATAGAGGCGTCATTTTTATAAAGGCGTCGTTTTTATAGAGGCGTCGTTTTTATAGAGGCGTCGTTTTCATAGAGGCGTCGTTGTATGAAGGTGTCGTTTTTATGGAGGTGTCGTTTTTATAGAGGCTTCATTTTTATAGAGGCGTCGTTTTTATAGAGGCGTCGTTTTAATAAAGGTGTCGTTTTTATTGAGGCGTCGTTTTTATAGAGGCGTCGTTTTCATAGAGGCGTCATTTTTATAAAGGCGTCGTTTTTATAGAGGCGTCGTTTTTATAGAGGCGTCGTTTTCATAGAGGCGTCGTTGTATGAAGGTGTCGTTTTTAAAGAGGTGTCGTTTTTATAGAGGCTTCATTTTTATAGAGGCGTCGTTTTTATAGAGGCGTCGTTTTAAAAAAGGCGTCGTTTTTATAGAGGCGTCGTTTTTATAGAGGCGTCGTTTTTATAGAGGCGTCGTTTTTATAGAAGCGTCGTTTTCATAGAGGCGTCGTTGTATGAAGGTGTCGTTTTTATAGAGGTGTCGTTTTTATTGAGGCGTCGTTTTTATAGAGGCGTCGCTTTTATAGAGGCGTCGTTTTTATAGAGGCGTCGTTTTTATAGAGGCGTCGATTATATAGAGGCGTCGTTTTTATAGAGACGTCGTTTTTATACAGGCGTCGTTTTTAAAGAGGCGTCGTTTTTATAGAGGCGTCGTTGTATGAAGGTGTCGTTTTTATAGAGGTGTCGTTTTTATTGAGGCGTCGTTTTTATAGAGGCGTCGCTTTTATAGAGGCGTCGTTTTTATAGAGGCGTCGTTTTTATAGAGGCGTCGATTATATAGAGGCGTCGTTTTTATAGAGACGTCGTTTTTATACAGGCGTCGTTTTTAAAGAGGCGTCGTTTTTATAGAGGCGTCGTTGTATGAAGGTGTCGTTTTTATAGAGGTGTCGTTTTTATAGAAGCTTCATTTTTATAGAGGCGTCGTTTTTATAGAGGCGTCGTTTTAATAAAGGCGTCGTTTTTATAGAGGCGTCGTTTTTATAGAGGCGTCGTTTTTATAGAGGCGTCGTTTTTATAGAGGCGTCGTTTTCATAGAGGCGTCGTTGTATGAAGGTGTCGTTTCTATAGAGGTGTCGTTTTTATAGAAGCTTCATTTTTATAGAGGCGTCGTTTTTATAGAGGCGTCGTTTTAATAAAGGTGTCGTTTTTATTGAGGCGTCGTTTTTATAGAGGCGTCGTTTTTATAGAGGCGTCGTTTTCATAGAGGCGTCGTTGTATGAAGGTGTCGTTTTTAAAGAGGTGTCGTTTTTATAGAAGCTTCATTTTTATAGAGGCGTCGTTTTTATAGAGGCGTCGTTTTCATAGAGGCGTCGTTGTATGAAGGTGTCGTTTTTATGGAGGTGTCGTTTTTATAGAGGCTTCATTTTTATAGAGGCGTCGTTTTTATAGAGGCGTCGTTTTAATAAAGGTGTCGTTTTTATTGAGGCGTCGTTTTTATAGAGGCGTCGTTTTTATAGAGGCGTCGTTTTCATAGAGGCGTCGTTGTATGAAGGTGTCGTTTTTATAGAGGCGTCGTTCTTATAGAGGCGTCTTTTTTATAGAGGCGTCATTTTTATAGAGGCGTCGTTTTCATAGAGGCGTCATTTTTATAAAGGCGTCGTTTTTATAGAGGCGTCGTTTTTATAGAGGCGTCGTTTTCATAGAGGCGTCGTTGTATGAAGGTGTCGTTTTTATGGAGGTGTCGTTTTTATAGAGGCTTCATTTTTATAGAGGCGTCGTTTTTATAGAGGCGTCGTTTTAATAAAGGTGTCGTTTTTATTGAGGCGTCGTTTTTATAGAGGCGTCGTTTTCATAGAGGCGTCATTTTTATAAAGGCGTCGTTTTTATAGAGGCGTCGTTTTTATAGAGGCGTCGTTTTCATAGAGGCGTCGTTGTATGAAGGTGTCGTTTTTAAAGAGGTGTCGTTTTTATAGAGGCTTCATTTTTATAGAGGCGTCGTTTTTATAGAGGCGTCGTTTTAAAAAAGGCGTCGTTTTTATAGAGGCGTCGTTTTTATAGAGGCGTCGTTTTTATAGAGGCGTCGTTTTTATAGAAGCGTCGTTTTCATAGAGGCGTCGTTGTATGAAGGTGTCGTTTTTATAGAGGTGTCGTTTTTATTGAGGCGTCGTTTTTATAGAGGCGTCGCTTTTATAGAGGCGTCGTTTTTATAGAGGCGTCGTTTTTATAGAGGCGTCGATTATATAGAGGCGTCGTTTTTATAGAGACGTCGTTTTTATACAGGCGTCGTTTTTAAAGAGGCGTCGTTTTTATAGAGGCGTCGTTGTATGAAGGTGTCGTTTTTATAGAGGTGTCGTTTTTATTGAGGCGTCGTTTTTATAGAGGCGTCGCTTTTATAGAGGCGTCGTTTTTATAGAGGCGTCGTTTTTATAGAGGCGTCGATTATATAGAGGCGTCGTTTTTATAGAGACGTCGTTTTTATACAGGCGTCGTTTTTAAAGAGGCGTCGTTTTTATAGAGGCGTCGTTGTATGAAGGTGTCGTTTTTATAGAGGTGTCGTTTTTATAGAAGCTTCATTTTTATAGAGGCGTCGTTTTTATAGAGGCGTCGTTTTAATAAAGGCGTCGTTTTTATAGAGGCGTCGTTTTTATAGAGGCGTCGTTTTTATAGAGGCGTCGTTTTTATAGAGGCGTCGTTTTCATAGAGGCGTCGTTGTATGAAGGTGTCGTTTTTATAGAGGTGTCGTTTTTATAGAAGCTTCATTTTTATAGAGGCGTCGTTTTTATAGAGGCGTCGTTTTAATAAAGGTGTCGTTTTTATTGAGGCGTCGTTTTTATAGAGGCGTCGTTTTTATAGAGGCGTCGTTTTCATAGAGGCGTCGTTGTATGAAGGTGTCGTTTTTAAAGAGGTGTCGTTTTTATAGAAGCTTCATTTTTATAGAGGCGTCGTTTTTATAGAGGCGTCGTTTTAATAAAGGTGTCGTTTTTATTGAGGCGTCGTTTTTATAGAGGCGTCGTTTTTATAGAGGCGTCGTTTTCATAGAGGCGTCGTTGTATGAAGGTGTCGTTTTTAAAGAGGTGTCGTTTTTATAGAGGCTTCATTTTTATAGAGGCGTCGTTTTTATAGAGGCGTCGTTTTAAAAAAGGCGTCGTTTTTATAGAGGCGTCGTTTTGATAGAGGCGTCGTTTTTATAGAGGCGTCGTTTTTATAGAGGCGTCGTTTTCATAGAGGCGTCGTTGTATGAAGGTGTCGTTTTTATAGAGGTGTCGTTTTTATTGAGGCGTCGTTTTTATAGAGGCGTCGCTTTTATAGAGGCATCGTTTTCATAGAGGCGTCGTTTTTATAGAGGCGTCGATTATATAGAGGCGTCGTTTTTATAGAGGCGTCGTTTTTATAGAGGCGTCGTTTTTAAAGAGGCGTCGTTTTTATAGAGGCGTCGTTGTATGAAGGTGTCGTTTTTATAGAGGTGTCGTTTTTATTGAGGCGTCGTTTTTATAGAGGCGTCGCTTTTATAGAGGCATCGTTTTCATAGAGGCGTCGTTTTTATAGAGGCGTCGATTATATAGAGGCGTCGTTTTTATAGAGGCGTCGTTTTTATAGAGGTGTCGTTTTTATAGAGGCTTCATTTTTATAGAGGCGTCGTTTTTATAGAGGCGTCGTTTTAAAAAAGGCGTCGTTTTCATAGAGGCGTCGTTGTATGAAGGTGTCGTTTTTATAGAGGTGTCGTTTTTATTGAGGCGTCGTTTTTATAGAGGCGTCGCTTTTATAGAGGCATCGTTT
This sequence comes from Autographa gamma, assembly GCA_905146925.1. Lineage (NCBI taxonomy): Eukaryota > Metazoa > Arthropoda > Insecta > Lepidoptera > Noctuidae > Autographa > Autographa gamma. Next base: position 11,282,843 of record LR989867.1, on the reverse strand, counting down.
TCATAGAGGCGTCGTTTTTATAGAGGCGTCGATTATATAGAGGCGTCGTTTTTATAGAGGCGTCGTTTTTATAGAGGCGTCGTTTTTATAGAGGCGTCGATTATATAGAGGCGTTATTTTTATAGAGGCGTCGTTTTTATAGAGGCGTCGTTGTATGAAGGTGTCGTTTTTAAAGAGGTGTCGTTTTTATAGAGGCATCGTTTTTATAGAGGCGTCGATTATATAGAGGCGTCGTTTTCATAGAGGCGTCATTTTTATAAAGGCGTCGTTTTTATAGAGGCGTCGTTTTTATAGAGGCGTCGTTTTCATAGAGGCGTCGTTGTATGAAGGTGTCGTTTTTATGGAGGTGTCGTTTTTATAGAGGCTTCATTTTTATAGAGGCGTCGTTTTTATAGAGGCGTCGTTTTAATAAAGGTGTCGTTTTTATTGAGGCGTCGTTTTTATAGAGGCGTCGTTTTTATAGAGGCGTCGTTTTCATAGAGGCGTCGTTGTATGAAGGTGTCGTTTTTAAAGAGGTGTCGTTTTTATAGAGGCTTCATTTTTATAGAGGCGTCGTTTTTATAGAGGCGTCGTTTTAAAAAAGGCGTCGTTTTTATAGAGGCGTCGTTTTTATAGAGGCGACGTTTTTATAGAGGCGTCGTTTTTATAGAAGCGTCGTTTTCATAGAGGCGTCGTTGTATGAAGGTGTCGTTTTTATAGAGGTGTCGTTTTTATTGAGGCGTCGTTTTTATAGAGGCGTCGCTTTTATAGAGGCGTCGTTTTAATAGAGGCGTCGTTTTTATAGAGGCGTCGATTATATAGAGGCGTCGTTTTTATAGAGACGTCGTTTTTATACAGGCGTCGTTTTTAAAGAGGCGTCGTTTTTATAGAGGCGTCGTTGTATGAAGGTGTCGTTTTTATAGAGGTGTCGTTTTTATAGAAGCTTCATTTTTATAGAGGCGTCGTTTTAATAAAGGTGTCGTTTTTATTGAGGCGTCGTTTTTATAGAGGCGTCGTTTTTATAGAGGCGTCGTTTTCATAGAGGCGTCGTTGTATGAAGGTGTCGTTTTTAAAGAGGTGTCGTTTTTATAGAGGCTTCATTTTTATAGAGGCGTCGTTTTTATAGAGGCGTCGTTTTAAAAAAGGCGTCGTTTTTATAGAGGCGTCGTTTTGATAGAGGCTTCATTTTTATAGAGGCGACGTTTTTATAGAGGCGTCGTTTTAATAAAGGTGTCGTTTTTATTGAGGCGTCGTTTTTATAGAGGCGTCGTTTTTATAGAGGCGTCGTTTTCATAGAGGCGTCGTTGTATGAAGGTGTCGTTTTTAAAGAGGTGTCGTTTTTATAGAGGCTTCATTTTTATAGAGGCGTCGTTTTTATAGAGGCGTCGTTTTAAAAAAGGCGTCGTTTTTATAGAGGCGTCGTTTTTATAGAGGCGACGTTTTTATAGAGGCGTCGTTTTAATAGAAGCGTCGTTTTCATAGAGGCGTCGTTGTATGAAGGTGTCGTTTTTATAGAGGTGTCGTTTTTATTGAGGCGTCGTTTTTATAGAGGCGTCGCTTTTATAGAGGCGTCGTTTTAATAGAGGCGTCGTTTTTATAGAGGCGTCGATTATATAGAGGCGTCGTTTTTATAGAGACGTCGTTTTTATACAGGTGTCGTTTTTAAAGAGGCGTCGTTTTTATAGAGGCGTCGTTGTATGAAGGTGTCGTTTTTATAGAGGTGTCGTTTTTATAGAAGCTTCATTTTTATAGAGGCGTCGTTTTAATAAAGGTGTCGTTTTTATTGAGGCGTCGTTTTTATAGAGGCGTCGTTTTTATAGAGGCGTCGTTTTCATAGAGGCGTCGTTGTATGAAGGTGTCGTTTTTATAGAGGTGTCGTTTTTATTGAGGCGTCGTTTTTATAGAGGCGTCGCTTTTATAGAGGCGTCGTTTTAATAGAGGCGTCGTTTTTATAGAGGCGTCGATTATATAGAGGCGTCGTTTTTATAGAGACGTCGTTTTTATACAGGTGTCGTTTTTAAAGAGGCGTCGTTTTTATAGAGGCGTCGTTGTATGAAGGTGTCGTTTTTATAGAGGTGTCGTTTTTATAGAAGCTTCATTTTTATAGAGGCGTCGTTTTAATAAAGGTGTCGTTTTTATTGAGGCGTCGTTTTTATAGAGGCGTCGTTTTTATAGAGGCGTCGTTTTCATAGAGGCGTCGTTGTATGAAGGTGTCGTTTTTAAAGAGGTGTCGTTTTTATAGAGGCTTCATTTTTATAGAGGCGTCGTTTTGATAGAGGCGTCGTTTTTATAGAGGCGTTGTTTTTATAGAGGCGTCGTTTTCATAGAGGCGTCGTTGTATGAAGGTGTCGTTTTTATAGAGGTGTCGTTTTTATTGAGGCGTCGTTTTTATAGAGGCGTCGCTTTTATAGAGGCATCGTTTTCATAGAGGCGTCGTTTTTATAGAGGCGTCGATTATATAGAGGCGTCGTTTTTATAGAGGCGTCGTTTTTATACAGGCGTCGTTTTTAAAGAGGCGTCGTTTTTATAGAGGCGTCGTTGTATGAAGGTGTCGTTTTTATAGAGGTGTCGTTTTTATTGAGGCGTCGTTTTTATAGAGGCGTCGCTTTTATAGAGGCATCGTTTTCATAGAGGCGTCGTTTTTATAGAGGCGTCGATTATATAGAGGCGTCGTTTTTATAGAGGCGTCGTTTTTATAGAGGTGTCGTTTTTATAGAGGCTTCATTTTTATAGAGGCGTCGTTTTTATAGAGGCGTCGTTTTAAAAAAGGCGTCGTTTTCATTGAGGCGTCGTTGTATGAAGGTGTCGTTTTTATAGAGGTGTCGTTTTTATTGAGGCGTCGTTTTTATAGAGGCGTCGCTTTTATAGAGGCATCGTTTTCATAGAGGCGTCGTTTTTATAGAGGCGTCGATTATATAGAGGCGTCGTTTTTATAGAGGCGTCGTTTTTATAGAGGCGTCGTTTTTATAGAGGCGTCGATTATATAGAGGCGTTATTTTTATAGAGGCGTCGTTTTTATAGAGGCGTCGTTGTATGAAGGTGTCGTTTTTAAAGAGGTGTCGTTTTTATAGAGGCATCGTTTTTATAGAGGCGTCGATTATATAGAGGCGTCGTTTTCATAGAGGCGTCATTTTTATAAAGGCGTCGTTTTTATAGAGGCGTCGTTTTTATAGAGGCGTCGTTTTCATAGAGGCGTCGTTGTATGAAGGTGTCGTTTTTATGGAGGTGTCGTTTTTATAGAGGCTTCATTTTTATAGAGGCGTCGTTTTTATAGAGGCGTCGTTTTAATAAAGGTGTCCTTTTTATTGAGGCGTCGTTTTTATAGAGGCGTCGTTTTTATAGAGGCGTCGTTTTCATAGAGGCGTCGTTGTATGAAGGTGTCGTTTTTAAAGAGGTGTCGTTTTTATAGAGGCTTCATTTTTATAGAGGCGTCGTTTTTATAGAGGCGTCGTTTTAAAAAAGGCGTCGTTTTTATAGAGGCGTCGTTTTGATAGAGGCGTCGTTTTTATAGAGGCGTCGTTTTTATAGAGGCGTCGTTTTCATAGAGGCGTCGTTGTATGAAGGTGTCGTTTTTATAGAGGTGTCGTTTTTATTGAGGCGTCGTTTTTATAGAGGCGTCGCTTTTATAGAGGCATCGTTTTCATAGAGGCGTCGTTTTTATAGAGGCGTCGATTATATAGAGGCGTCGTTTTTATAGAGGCGTCGTTTTTATACAGGCGTCGTTTTTAAAGAGGCGTCGTTTTTATAGAGGCGTCGTTGTATGAAGGTGTCGTTTTTATAGAGGTGTCGTTTTTATTGAGGCGTCGTTTTTATAGAGGCGTCGCTTTTATAGAGGCATCGTTTTCATAGAGGCGTCGTTTTTATAGAGGCGTCGATTATATAGAGGCGTCGTTTTTATAGAGGCGTCGTTTTTATAGAGGTGTCGTTTTTATAGAGGCTTCATTTTTATAGAGGCGTCGTTTTTATAGAGGCGTCGTTTTAAAAAAGGCGTCGTTTTCATAGAGGCGTCGTTGTATGAAGGTGTCGTTTTTATAGAGGTGTCGTTTTTATTGAGGCGTCGTTTTTATAGAGGCGTCGCTTTTATAGAGGCATCGTTTTCATAGAGGCGTCGTTTTTATAGAGGCGTCGATTATATAGAGGCGTCGTTTTTATAGAGGCGTCGTTTTTATAGAGGCGTCGTTTTTATAGAGGCGTCGATTATATAGAGGCGTCGATTATATAGAGGCGTCGTTTTTATAGAGGCGTCGTTTTTATAGAGGTGTCGTTTTTATAGAGGCTTCATTTTTATAGAGGCGTCGTTTTTATAGAGGCGTCGTTTTAAAAAAGGCGTCGTTTTCATAGAGGCGTCGTTGTATGAAGGTGTCGTTTTTATAGAGGTGTCGTTTTTATTGAGGCGTCGTTTTTATAGAGGCGTCGCTTTTATAGAGGCATCGTTTTTATAGAGGCGTCGATTATATAGAGGCGTCGTTTTCATAGAGGCGTCATTTTTATAAAGGCGTCGTTTTTATAGAGGCGCCGTTTTTATAGAGGCGTCGTTTTCATAGAGGCGTCGTTGTATGAAGGTGTCGTTTTTATGGAGGTGTCGTTTTTATAGAGGCTTCATTTTTATAGAGGCGTCGTTTTTATAGAGGCGTCGTTTTAATAAAGGTGTCGTTTTTATTGAGGCGTCGTTTTTATAGAGGCGTCGTTTTCATAGAGGCGTCGTTTTCATAGAGGCGTCGTTGTATGAAGGTGTCGTTTTTAAAGAGGTGTCGTTTTTATAGAGGCTTCATTTTTATAGAGGCGTCGTTTTTATAGAGGCGTCGTTTTAAAAAAGGCGTCGTTTTTATAGAGGCGTCGTTTTTATAGAGGCGACGTTTTTATAGAGGCGTCGTTTTTATAGAAGCGTCGTTTTCATAGAGGCGTCGTTGTATGAAGGTGTCGTTTTTATAGAGGTGTCGTTTTTATTGAGGCGTCGTTTTTATAGAGGCGTCGCTTTTATAGAGGCGTCGTTTTTATAGAGGCGTCGTTTTTATAGAGGCGTCGATTATATAGAGGCGTCGTTTTTATAGAGACGTCGTTTTTATACAGGCGTCGTTTTTAAAGAGGCGTCGTTTTTATAGAGGCGTCGTTGTATGAAGGTGTCGTTTTTATAGAAGCTTCATTTTTATAGAGGCGTCGTTTTTATAGAGGCGTCGTTTTAATAAAGGTGTCGTTTTTATTGAGGCGTCGTTTTCATAGAGGCGTCGTTTTTATAGAGGCGTCGTTTTCATAGAGGCGTCGTTGTATGAAGGTGTCGTTTTTAAAGAGGTGTCGTTTTTATAGAGGCTTCATTTTTATAGAGGCGTCGTTTTTATAGAGGCGTCGTTTTAAAAAAGGCGTCGTTTTTATAGAGGCGTCGTTTTGATAGAGGCGTCGTTTTTATAGAGGCGTCGTTTTTATAGAGGCGTCGTTTTTATAGAGGCGTCGTTTTTATAGAGGTGTCGTTTTTATAGAGGCTTCATTTTTATAGAGGCGTCGTTTTTATAGAGGCGTCGTTTTAAAAAAGGCGTCGTTTTCATAGAGGCGTCGTTGTATGAAGGTGTCGTTTTTATAGAGGTGTCGTTTTTATTGAGGCGTCGTTTTTATAGAGGCGTCGCTTTTATAGAGGCATCGTTTTTATAGAGGCGTCGATTATATAGAGGCGTCGTTTTCATAGAGGCGTCATTTTTATAAAGGCGTCGTTTTTATAGAGGCGCCGTTTTTATAGAGGCGTCGTTTTCATAGAGGCGTCGTTGTATGAAGGTGTCGTTTTTATGGAGGTGTCGTTTTTATAGAGGCTTCATTTTTATAGAGGCGTCGTTTTTATAGAGGCGTCGTTTTAATAAAGGTGTCGTTTTTATTGAGGCGTCGTTTTTATAGAGGCGTCGTTTTCATAGAGGCGTCGTTTTCATAGAGGCGTCGTTGTATGAAGGTGTCGTTTTTAAAGAGGTGTCGTTTTTATAGAGGCTTCATTTTTATAGAGGCGTCGTTTTTATAGAGGCGTCGTTTTAAAAAAGGCGTCGTTTTTATAGAGGCGTCGTTTTTATAGAGGCGACGTTTTTATAGAGGCGTCGTTTTTATAGAAGCGTCGTTTTCATAGAGGCGTCGTTGTATGAAGGTGTCGTTTTTATAGAGGTGTCGTTTTTATTGAGGCGTCGTTTTTATAGAGGCGTCGCTTTTATAGAGGCGTCGTTTTTATAGAGGCGTCGTTTTTATAGAGGCGTCGATTATATAGAGGCGTCGTTTTTATAGAGACGTCGTTTTTATACAGGCGTCGTTTTTAAAGAGGCGTCGTTTTTATAGAGGCGTCGTTGTATGAAGGTGTCGTTTTTATAGAAGCTTCATTTTTATAGAGGCGTCGTTTTTATAGAGGCGTCGTTTTAATAAAGGTGTCGTTTTTATTGAGGCGTCGTTTTCATAGAGGCGTCGTTTTTATAGAGGCGTCGTTTTCATAGAGGCGTCGTTGTATGAAGGTGTCGTTTTTAAAGAGGTGTCGTTTTTATAGAGGCTTCATTTTTATAGAGGCGTCGTTTTTATAGAGGCGTCGTTTTAAAAAAGGCGTCGTTTTTATAGAGGCGTCGTTTTGATAGAGGCGTCGTTTTTATAGAGGCGTCGTTTTTATAGAGGCGTCGTTTTCATAGAGGCGTCGTTGTATGAAGGTGTCGTTTTTATAGAGGTGTCGTTTTTATAGAGGCGTCGCTTTTATAGAGGCATCGTTTTCATAGAGGCGTCGTTTTTATAGAGGCGTCGATTATATAGAGGCGTCGTTTTTATAGAGGCGTCGTTTTTATACAGGCGTCGTTTTTAAAGAGGCGTCGTTTTTATAGAGGCGTCGTTGTATGAAGGTGTCGTTTTTATAGAGGTGTCGTTTTTATTGAGGCGTCGTTTTTATAGAGGCGTCGCTTTTATAGAGGCATCGTTTTCATAGAGGCGTCGTTTTTATAGAGGCGTCGATTATATAGAGGCGTCGTTTTTATAGAGGCGTCGTTTTTATAGAGGTGTCGTTTTTATAGAGGCTTCATTTTTATAGAGGCGTCGTTTTTATAGAGGCGTCGTTTTAAAAAAGGCGTCGTTTTCATAGAGGCGTCGTTGTATGAAGGTGTCGTTTTTATAGAGGTGTCGTTTTTATTGAGGCGTCGTTTTTATAGAGGCGTCGCTTTTATAGAGGCATCGTTTTCATAGAGGCGTCGTTTTTATAGAGGCGTCGATTATATAGAGGCGTCGTTTTTATAGAGGCGTCGTTTTTATAGAGGCGTCGTTTTTATAGAGGCGTCGATTATATAGAGGCGTTATTTTTATAGAGGCGTCGTTTTTATAGAGGCGTCGTTGTATGAAGGTGTCGTTTTTAAAGAGGTGTCGTTTTTATAGAGGCATCGTTTTTATAGAGGCGTCGATTATATAGAGGCGTCGTTTTTAAAGAGGCGTCGTTTTTATAGAGGCGTCGTTTTTATAGAGGCGTCGTTTTTATAGAGGCGTCGTTCTTATAGAGGCGTCTTTTTTATAGAGGCGTCATTTTTATAGAGGCGTCGTTTTTATGGAGGCGTCGTTTTTATAGAGGCGTCGTTTTTATAGAGGCGTCGTTTTCATAGAGGCGTCGTTGTATGAAGGTGTCGTTTTTATAGAGGTGTCGTTTTTATAGAGGCGTCGTTTTTACAGAGGCGTCGTTTTTATAGAGGCGTCGTTTTTATAGAGGCGTCGTTTTCATAGAGGCGTCGTTGTATGGAGGTGTCAATTTTAAAGAGGTGTCGTTTTTATAGAGGCATCGTTTTTATAGAGGCGTCGATTATATAGAGGCGTCGTTTTTATAGAGGCGTCGATTTTATAGAGGCGTCATATTTATAGAGGCGTCGTTGTATGAAGACGTCGTTTTTATAGAGGCGTCGTTGTATGAAGGTGTCGTTTTTATAGAGGCGTCGTTTTTATAGAGGTGTCGTTCTTATAGAGGCTTCGTTTTTATAGAGGCGTCGTTCTAAGAGGCGTCGTTTTTATAGAGGCGTCGTTTTCATAGAGGCGTCGTTGTATGAAGGTGTCGTTTTTATAGAGGCGTCGTTTTTATAGAGGCGTCGTTTTTATAGAGGCGTCGTTTTTATAGAGGCGTCGATTATATAGAGGCGTCGTTTTTATAGAGGCATCGTTTTTATAGAGGCGTCGTTTTTATAGAGGCATCGTTCTTATAGAGGCGTCTTTTTTAAAGAGGCGTCGTTTTTATAGAGGTGTCGTTTTTATAGAGGCGCCGTTTTTATAGAGGCGTCGTTTTCATAGAGGCGTCGTTTTTTTAGCCTCACCGTTACCAAATCGTCGTTTCATAAAGGCGTCGATTTTATAGATTCGTCGTTTTTATAGAAGTGTTGTTTAACAGAGGCGTAAATTTTATTGAGGCGTCGTTTTATAGAGGCGTCGTTTTACATAGTCTCACCTTTAAAGAGGCGTCGTTTTTAAGAGGCGTCGTTTTTATAGAGGCGTCGTTTTTATAGAGGCGTCGTTTTTATAGAGGCGTCGTTCGTATAGAGGCGTCGTTTTTATAGAGGCGTCGTTTTTATAGAGGCGTCGTTTTTATAGAGGCGTCGTTTTTATAGAGAAGTCGTTTTTATAGAGGCGTCGTTTTTATAGAGGCGTCGTTTTCATAGAGGCGTCGTTGTATGAAGGTGTCGTTTTTATGGAGGCGTCGTTTTTATAGAGGCGTCGTTTTTATAGAGGCGTCGTTTTCATAGAGGCGTCGTTGTATGAAGGTGTCGTTTTTATAGAGGTGTCGTTTTTATAGAGGCGTCGTGTTTACAGAGGCGTCGTTTTTATAGAGGCGTCGTTTTTATAGAGGCGTCGTTTTCATAGAGGCGTCGTTGTATGGAGGTGTCAATTTTAAAGAGGTGTCGTTTTTATAGAGGCATCGTTTTTATAGAGGCGTCGATTATATAGAGGCGTCGTTTTTATAGAGGCGTCGTTTTTATAGAGGCGTCGTTTTTATAGAGGCGTCGTTTTCATAGAGGCGTCGTTGTATGGAGGTGTCAATTTTAAAGAGGTGTCGTTTTTATAGAGGCATCGTTTTTATAGAGGCGTCGATTATATAGAGGCGTCGTTTTTATAGAGGCGTCGTTTTTATAGAGGCGTCGTTTTTATAGAGGCGTCGTTTTTATAGATCCGTTGTTTTTATAGAGGCGTCGTTTTTATAGATACTTCGTTTTTATAGAGGCGTCGTTCTTATAGAGGCGTCGTTTTTATAGAGGCGTCATTCTTAAAGAGGCGTCGTTTTTATAGAGGCGTCGTTTTTATAGAAGACGTTTTTATAGAGGCGTCGATTTTTAGAGGCGTCGTTTTCATAGAGGCGTCGTTGTTTGAAGGCGTCGTTATAATATTTTAGTTGTTAGAACGCGAATATTAAATATTCAAAGAAATTTGGAACTTACTGCAACGAAACGTGTCGTATTATAGATGCGTCGTTTTTTTGGTGGCTTCGTTTTACATAGGCTTCTTCTAATACAGGCTTCGTTTTTTAGAGACGTCGTTTTATAAGGGCGTCGTTTTATAGTAGCGTCGATTCAAAGAGGCGCCGTTTTTACAGAGGTGTCGTTTTATGAAGGTGTCTCTTTTGAGATGCATCGTTTTTATCCTGGAGTCGTTTTATAGAGGCGTCGTTTTATAGAGGCGCCGATTTTATAGAGGCGTCGTTTTATAGAGGCGTCATTTTATGCAGGCGTCGTTTTATAAAATCTAAGTCTTATACAGGCGTCGTTTTATAAAGGCGTCGTTTTATACAGGCGTCGTTTTTTAGAGGCGTCATTTTAAAGAGGCGTCGTTTTATACAGTCGTCGTTTTATAGAGGCGTCGTTTTATACAGTCGTCGTTTTATAAAATCTTTGTCTTCTACAGGCGTCGTTTTATACAGGCGTCGTTTTATGGACACGTCATTTAATAGAGGCGTCGTTTTATACAGGCATCGTTTCATACAGGCGTCGATTTATAGAGTTGTCGTTTTATACAGGCGTCATTTTATAAAATCTAAGTCTTATAAAGGCGTCATTTTATAGAGGCGTCGTTTTATAGAGGCGTCGTTATATAGAGGCGTCATTTTATAAAATCTTTGTCTTCTACAGGCGTCGTTTTATAGAAGCGTGCTTTAATAAAAGCGTCGTTTTATGGAGGCGTCCTTTTATAAAGGCATCGTGAAAAGATGCCTCTATAAATTACGCCTCCAGGCGTCGTTTAATACAGGCGTCGGTTTATAGAGGCTTTGTTATATAGAGGCGTCATTTTAGAGAGGCGTCGTTTTTATAGAGGCGTCGTTTTTATAGAGGCGTCGTTCTTATAGAGGCGTCTTTTTTATAGAGGCGTCATTTTTATAGAGGCGTCTTTTTTATAGAGGCGTCGTTTTATACAGGCATCGTTTCATACAGGCGTCGATTTATAGAGTTGTCGTTTTATACAGGCGTCATTTTATAAAATCTAAGTCTTATAAAGGCGTCATTTTATAGAGGCGTCGTTTTATAGAGGCGTCGTTTTATACAGGTGTCGTTATATAGAGGCGTCATTTTATAAAATCTTTGTCTTCTACAGGCGTCGTTTTATAGAGGCGTGCTTTAATAAAAGCGTCGTTTTATGGAGGCGTCCTTTTATAAAGGCATCGTGAAAAGATGCCTCTATAAATTACGCCTCCAGGCGTCGTTTAATACAGGCGTCGGTTTATAGAGGCTTTGTTATATAGAGGCGTCATTTTAGAGAGGCGTCGTTTTTATAGAGGCGTTGTGATACTAATGCGTCATTTTTATAGAGGTGTCGTTTTTATAGAGGTGTCGTTTTATGAAGGCGTCCTTTTAAGATGCGTCGTTTTTATCCTGGAGTCGTTTTATAGAGCCGTCGTTTTTAACCTGGAGTCGTTTTATAGAGACGTCGTTTTTATAGAGGCGTCGTATTATAGATGCGTCGCTTTTTTGGTGTCTTCGTTTTACATAGGCTTCTTCTAATACAGGCTTCGTTTTATAGAGGCGTCATTTTTGTAGAAGCGTCACTTTTTAGAGGCGTCGTTTTATAAGGGCGTCGTTTTATAGTAGCGTCGTTTCATAGAGGCGCCGTTTTTACAGAGGCGTCGTTTTATAGAAGCGTCATTTTTATAGAGGCATCGTTTTTATAGAGGCGTCGATTATATAGAGGCGTCGTTTTTATAGAGGCGTCGTTTATATAGAGGCGTCGTTCTTATAGAGCCGTCGTTTTTATAGAGGCGTCCTTTTCATAGAGGCGTCGTTCTATGAAGGTGTCGTTTTTATAGAAGCGTCGTTTTTATAGAGGCGTCGTTTTTATAGAGGCGTCGTTTTTATAGAGGCGTCGTTTTTATAGAGGCGTCGTTTTTATAGAGGCGTCGTTTTTATAGAGGCGTCGTTGTATGAAGGTGTCGTTTTTATTGAGGCGTCATTTTTATAGTGGCGTCGCTTTTATAGAGGCGTCGCTTTTATAGAGGCGTCGTTTTTATAGAGGCGTCGTTTTTATAGAGGCGTCGATTATATAGAGGCGTCGTTGTTATAGAGGCGTCGTTTTTATAGAGGCGTCGTTCTTATAGAGCCGTCGTTTTTTAGAGGCGTCGTTTTTATAGAGGCGTCGATTATATTGAGGCGTCGTTTTATAGAGGCGTCGTTGTATGAAGAAGTCGTTTTTATAGAGGCGTTGATTATATAGAGGCGTCGTTTTTATAGAGGCGTCGTTTTTTAGAGGCGTCGTTTTTATAGAGGCGTCGTTTTTATAGAGGCGTCGTTCTTATAGAGCCGTCGTTTTCATAGAGGCGTCGTTCTATGAAGGTGTCGTTTTTATAGAGGCGTCGTTTTAATAAAGGTGTCGTTTTTATTGAGGCGTCGTTTTTATAGTGGCGTCGCTTTTATAGTGGTGTCGTTTTTATAGAGGCATCGTTTTTATAGAGGCGTCGATTATATAGAGGCGTCGTTTTTATAGAGGCGTCGTTTTTTAGAGGCGTTGATTACATAGAGGCGTCGTTTTTATAGAGGCGTCGTTTTTTAGAGGCGTCGTTTTTATAGAGGCGTCGTTTTTATAGAGGCGTCGTTCTTATAGAGCCGTCGTTTTTATAGAGGCGTCGTTTTCATAGAGGCGTCGTTCTATGAAGGTGTCGTTTTTATAGAGGCGTCGTTTTTAAAGAGGCGTTGTTTTTATAGAGGCGTCGTTTTTATAGAGGCGTCGTTTTTATAGAGGCGTCGTTTTTATAGAGGCGTCGTTTTTATAGAGGCGTCGTTTTCATAGAGGCGTCGTTGTATGAAGGTGTCGTTTTTATAGAAGTTTCGTTTTTATAGAGGCGTCGTTTTTGTAGAGGCGTCGTTTTAATAGAGGCGTCGTTGTATGAAGGTGTCGTTTTTATAGAGGTGTCGTTTTTATAGAGGTGTCGTTTTTATAGAGGTTTCGTTTTTATAGAGAGGTCGTTTTCATAGAGGCGTCGTTTAAATGGAGGCATCGATTTCATAGAGGCGTCGTTTTCATAGCGGCGTCGTTTTTATAGAGGCGTCGTTTTTATAGAGGCGTCGTTGTATGAAGGCGTCGTTTTTATAGAGGCGTCGTTTTTATAGAGGCGTCGTTTTCATAGAGGCGTCATTTTAATAGAGGCGTCGATTTTTAGAGGCTTCGTTTTGATAGAGGCGTCGTTTTCATAGAGGCGTCGTTTTTATAGAGGCGTCGTTTTTATAGAGGCGTGTTTTCATAGAGGCGTCATTTTAATAGAGGCGTCGATTTTTAGAGGCTTCGTTTTGATAGAGGCGTCGTTTTCATAGAGGCGTCGTTTTTATAGAGGCGTCGTTTATAAAGAGGCGTCGTTTTTAAAGAGGCGTCGTTTTTATAGAGGCGTCGTTTTTATAGAGGTGTCGTTTTCATAGAGGCGTCGTTTTAATAGAGAGGTTGACTTTTAGAGGCGTCCTTGTATGAAGGCGTCGTTTTTATAGACTCGGCGTTTTTATAGAGGCGTCGTTTTAATAGAGGCGTCGTTTATACAGCGTGAATATTAAGTCGTTGTGTTCCCGAAGCGAAATGAGTTTGTATCGGTCATACAATCGATTAAGATATAAAAAAAAATAGACTCAATAAATGGTGGATTAACAATTGTTATAAACAAAACTCGAAAGTGACTTGAACCAGTAGTAATACATCGCGCTATACCTACGCGGGCGGGCGCGCGGTTACCCCGAACGCCGCGCGGTCGTTGCACTTCGCGTGTAAATCAGCTGATCGCTACTCGTGATTTAATAAAACACAAAACCAATAAGTAATTCAAATTTTCGCTTCAAACTTTTACGGGCTTAGGATCGTCATAAATATTTAAAAAATCAAAATAGGTATCTTTAAAAAAATGTCGGAATTTGATAATTAAGTATTTAAGGCGTAGGTATTTAAAAATGGAATCAACTTATTTACAATGATTTTGATTACCTAACCTACTTTTAAATGTTTATTTACAAAGTACGACTACTTACACTTAACGGTAGCGGAGTAATTGTTCGAAATGTAAACCACTACGTTCAATGCACAAACGAGCACGTTTTAACTGATTGTCTTAGAGTTTCATTAAAGTGACTCTGTCACGTCTCACGATATTAAAAGCGTCCACTATCGCACTTATCAAAGAGTCGCGTGTTTGGTGTCTACTAACTAATAAGTAATAGGTCATAGGTACTAAGCCGTAGGCACAGAGCGCAACATTTGGCGGCATTCTTTTGTGTTTCGGCGCTTGCCGCGTACACGCAAGCTAATTTATACCGTATCACCATGACCGACAGCTTATTTTGCTCTGAACATTTATTATTGATTCTTTCTTTGTAAGTTTGCCGACAACACGTGGCGGCGGCGTGTGCGTTTCGTGTTACTTACAGGTGCCTACGTTATCTCTAGTGAGTGAACTACTATTGATTATCGCTCTTTCGAGTTTATGAATACTTTTTTAATGATTTGACAAAAAAAAACATGTTTTTTAAGTTAAACTTTGTATTTCGATAGTACTACTGATGGGTAATCGTCCTGCCGCGGAAAAACAACAATTCAATTTTCACGCTGTATAGAGGCGTCGTTTTTATAGAGGCGTCGTTTTTATAGAGGCGTCGTTTTTGTAGAGGCGTCGTTATTATTGAGGCGTCGTTTTTATAAAGGCGTCGTTTTTATAGAGGCGTCGTTTTTATAGAGGCGTCGTTTTTATAGAGGCGTCGTTTTTATAGAGGCGTCGTTGTATGAAGACGTCGTTTTTATAGAGGCGTCGTTTTTATAGATCCGTTGTTTTTATAGAGGCGTCGTTTTTATAGATACATCGTTTTTATAGAGGCGTCGTTCTTATAGAGGCGTCGTTTTTATAGAGGCGTCATTCTTAAAGAGGCGTCGTTTTTATAGAGGCGTCGTTTTTATAGAAGACGTTTTTATAGAGGCGTCGATTTTTAGAGGCGTCGTTTTCATAGAGGCGTCGTTGTTTGAAGGCGTCGTTATAATATTTTAGTTGTTAGAACGCGAATATTAAATATTCAAAGAAATTTGGAACTTACTGCAACGAAACGTGTCGTATTATAGATGCGTCGTTTTTTTGGTGGCTTCGTTTTACATAGGCTTCTTCTAATACAGGCTTCGTTTTTTAGAGACGTCGTTTTATAAGGGCGTCGTTTTATAGTAGCGTCGATTCAAAGAGGCGCCGTTTTTACAGAGGTGTCGTTTTATGAAGGTGTCTCTTTTGAGATGCATCGTTTTTATCCTGGAGTCGTTTTATAGAGGCGTCGTTTTATAGAGGCGCCGATTTTATAGAGGCGTCGTTTTATAGAGGCGTCATTTTATTCAGGCGTCGTTTTATACAGGCGTCGTTTTTTAGAGGCGTCATTTTAAAGAGGCGTCGTTTTATACAGGCGTCGTTTTTTAGAGGCGTCATTTTAAAGAGGCGTCGTTTTATACAGTCGTCGTTTTATAGAGGCGTCGTTTTATACAGTCGTCGTTTTATAAAATCTTTGTCTTCTACAGGCGTCGTTTTATACAGGCGTCGTTTTATGGACACGTCATTTAATAGAGGCGTCGTTTTATACAGGCATCGTTTCATACAGGCGTCGATTTATAGAGTTGTCGTTTTATACAGGCGTCATTTTATAAAATCTAAGTCTTATAAAGGCGTCATTTTATAGAGGCGTCGTTTTATAGAGGCGTCGTTTTATACAGGTGTCGTTATATAGAGGCGTCATTTTATAAAATCTTTGTCTTCTACAGGCGTCGTTTTATAGAGGCGTGCTTTAATAAAAGCGTCGTTTTATGGAGGCGTCCTTTTATAAAGGCATCGTGAAAAGATGCCTCTATAAATTACGCCTCCAGGCGTCGTTTAATACAGGCGTCGGTTTATAGAGGCTTTGTTATATAGAGGCGTCATTTTAGAGAGGCGTCGTTTTTATAGAGGCGTTGTGATACTAATGCGTCATTTTTATAGAGGTGTCGTTTTTATAGAGGTGTCGTTTTATGAAGGCGTCCTTTTAAGATGCGTCGTTTTTATCCTGGAGTCGTTTTATAGAGCCGTCGTTTTTAACCTGGAGTCGTTTTATAGAGACGTCGTTTTTATAGAGGCGTCGTATTATAGATGCGTCGCTTTTTTGGTGTCTTCGTTTTACATAGGCTTCTTCTAATACAGGCTTCGTTTTATAGAGGCGTCATTTTTGTAGAAGCGTCACTTTTTAGAGGCGTCGTTTTATAAGGGCGTCGTTTTATAGTAGCGTCGTTTCATAGAGGCGCCGTTTTTACAGAGGCGTCGTTTTATAGAAGCGTCATTTTTATAGATGCGTCGTTTTTATAGAGGAGTCGTTTTATGAAGGCGTGTCTTTTAAGATGCATCGTTTTTATCCTGGAGTCGTTTTATAGAGACGTCGTTTTACAGACGCGTCGTTTTATAGAGGCGCCGTTTTTATAGAGGCGTTGTTTTATTGTAGCGTCGTTTTATAGAGGAGTAGTTTTATAGAGGCGTCGTTGTGCTCAGTAGACATAACACATTGAACATATACTCCCTTTTATGGATTTTGTCGCAGTTTAGTTTTATTTCAAATAATAATATGATCGGGCAAGATTAACAAAAAAAAACCTGTTACATAGGGGTTGTATGCTTTATAATCAAAATCGAAAATCAAAATATTTTTATTTCAAGTAGGCCTTTTTAAGCTCTTTTAAAACGTTAAATTTACTGACTCTAGTTGCAGGTTCCAAAATGTCATTGCAATGGAGAAGAACCGGCAACTATTACCAGAGGTTACTCTTTTTAAAAAAAGGTTAACATCAATGATATAAATACAATTAATTTAAAAATATATATGTCATCGGAAAATAACAAGAACTTCCGTAGGATTCTTAACGAGATATAAAATGTATTATTTTACGCACACATTTTCGTCAAATGATAAACTTACTTAGGTCAATCGTAAAATAATAAGTGAGCAATAACCAAACGCCATTGGTTGAAAAGTCACGTATTCCTTCTCACTATCAACCCGTGCTATCAACAAACTCGGCATTAGCACTGTCAACATTGACCAATCAGGGAGCAGTGTGTTTTTTTACGTTTTTTAAAGAAGCGTAAAATTAAAAGCATTTCAGTGATTGGTCGAACCGTTTAGAATCTTACGTTTTTTTTTTTTTTTTGGTAGAGATCTTTGCAGTTAGCCTGAGCGCAGGCTTTGACTGCTTCACCGGACTTTTGGCGAGGACCTTAAGGCCTCCAGCCAGAGCAATAGGAAAAACTAACTACGTTAGCAACGTCTACTAAGGGCACCCCCTGCGGGGTTCGGACCTCGACTTAGTGCGTTGCTAACAATCATAATAAAGCTCATATAAAGCTAAAAATCATAATAAAATCCTAAATTAATTTTAATTGTATAATTAAGTACCTATGTAGTCAATTATTTTTACTGGTATGCACTATACCAGTAAAAATAATAATTTAATAATGTTTGCATGCCCATACCAGGGTGAAATATGTCATGTTCTGTATTATTATTTAACAACTTTTGTACCATATTTCCAGCAAATAAATGATATCTTATCTTAAGCAAAACAGCAAGGGATGGCTGGATCAAAATTTTTATTATTTAGGGACATATTTTTATTGCTAGTTTGGCCGGCTCGGGCCAGCTTGATCTAGGGACGGGAGGATAACATTTACGTTATTATTATTTATAATACGCGACGGGCCTCGCCGGCGAGGACGTAATATACGGCGGTTGTGTTTTGTATTGCTACTGCTAGCTAAATCGAATGCTAGAATCTTACGTATGGATATCCGTTAGTTTATAAGTTTACCACGAGACTTACGTAAGTTTATCATTGGACGAAAATGTGAGCGTAAAATAATACATTTTATCTCGTTTAGAATCCTACGGAAATTTATAAACTTACGGTTCTTGTTACTTTCCGGTGACATATACTGTTAGCTTGTATCGAATTATAGATAATTATATTACTAATCGACTTACTATTTATTTAAACATCGATTCATTCTATTATCGATTTGTTAATCAGTCATTCGTTTGACGATGCGGAACATACTGGCAGGCACGAGCCGACTTATTATTTTTCTCGATGGTACGAGCTGACAGCGCGGGAACGTGTGATTGTCGCGCGGGAATATAAATGGATCATTACATTTTTGTCGAGTCCGATTGTAAGGAAATAGCAAGTAAGTACAAGTGACGATTATTAAATATTAACTGAGTGATTTTACTTTAAAAAGATAGGAGATGAATACTTTGTAGATGAGTTAATAAATGTGAATGTTCATGCAATGTATATTATTTATTTATTTATTTGAAACATATAACACCATTACAGATCCATAAAATCCAATGCGATGCTATACATATTAAAAACATTATATAATAAACTATTCTAGATATAAACTATGACACAAACAAAAACAACAAACTTCTAATAACAATCAAATATCTTTTTACAGTTTATTTTCTATTAGTCTCTGTGCGCTTATGGCATGGTATTATGGTTTTCTTTGTAAATCCCTTGACCTTCTGGGCTGTTGTCTTACAATACATATATCTAAAAATTTGCGACAACAGCGTAAATAGCAATGTAAACGATAACATCCAAAATGGAAGAAAAATTTAATACGACACGCAATAAAATTTACATTTTTGTCACATTTACAAAGGTCGCGTGTGCGAAAGAAAGAGAATAATAAAAAGAGACCAAACTCAATGATTAAAAACAAATAACTAATTAAGTAAATAGCTTTACATACAATAGATATGTAGTTCTAGTCCTAACCATAGAGATATATATACACATGGAGTGAGCATATTCTACTATATGAATAATAGTTATACAAATATCCATCGTATCGACGCGCACATGTCAAAAAGCTTTTTGTCTCTTTTTAACTAAACAAGAAATGAATTTGTAAAAAGAGAGAACTAAATGTCTGACAGGGACCAAATTTGGCAACACTGTTGTGGAATGTAACCTTCATGTCATTGCGTGCCGGTCGCCATTTTAAGTTACAAAAGTACTTGTGTTGTTTGTGGTAGTTGTGCTGTCAAACAGTTGCTCGCTCAAAATATTTTTGTGGATTTAAAGAGAAATACGTATTGTAATTAGTTATTTTGGTGTTTTGAGTTTGGACAATAGTAGGAAAATCATGCCCTCGTGTTGCATAAAACAGTGTGGTGCGAGGAAAAGCAAAAATCAGCCTAACTTGACATTGCACAAGTAAGTAACTAATTTTCACTAATTCATTCGAATGTTGTAGAATGTATTGTTATAAGATAATCTTTTTGAATATTATTGAAACCTGTGTCATGTTTATATGACTCATATCGTTATTATTTCATTTCTTTCTTCATTTCTTTGTATTGTTTACAAACAATAATAATTGTCAAGTACGGCTAGTGATGTGCGATGTTCGCATACCGTAAGTATCGATAAAATTAATGAAGTGTGTAAAATACATTGAAATTATATTTTAATCCACAGATTTCCTGCAAACGAAATTTCAAATAAGAAATGGATGGAAGCTATTGGTTCTGAAAATATAAACCCAAGACATAAAATATGGCATGTCTGCTCCATGCACTTTGAATAATTATAGTGACCATAGTGATCTTTACTCAGAAGACTCGAGGTGGCCTTCAATACGCCTCCAACGGAGTCATAAACATTATAAAGAAAACGGAAAATTTAATAAAACCTCATCTCACTGACCAGGAAAAACCAGAAAACTATTATTTATATATTTTCAAGTTTCTGACGGACTATTATGACAGCGAAAAAATATTATACTCGCCGCACAACATAGAGCATAACATCAACCATAGGCTGTTGCTTGTGAAATCTATAATGCCTTCATAGACATAAGGTTTCGGTACAATGGTAACTATTTTAATAAGTTAATTTTGTTTAGAAACGAATAAATGCCTTTTTTACACTAGAAATTGTTTTATTTTACATAATTTGTTGTTTAAAAAGTGGGTAGGTACATAAAAATAACAAATAAACTAGCCCGTGTAACAGGTGGGTTATATTCAGATAATTCCACTTGATTTAGTAGTTTTTTTTTTTGTTACTTTTTGGCAGATGACAATTTTGGGTATTAGCTTAAATAACACTCAATGTTAAATATCGATATCTAGCGCGTTTCAGGCAGTTACAAGCCTAAGAAAGGCAGCCATCTTAATTGCCCAATTTTTGTAGGTATGCACGTTCATTTCGTAGGTATGACAAGTCCATTTAGGTTTCTAAGTCAGTGGTCCTAACTAAACCCTAACAGGAATGTCAAGACCAAGGTCAAGACATGTCAAAAGGTTTCTAAGAATAAAAACCGTGGGGAAGCTAATCGAGAATGATAAAACAACAAGACAAATGAACTAACGGACCGCCAGAGAGGCCACTTGTGCAGAAGGTCCTAGATCCACGGGGTTTTATCCTCTACATAGTCACTAATTTTATAATAAGCCTTTCCTATTAATTTGGATTTCAAGCATGTTTAAATTTTTTGTTAGTTAAATGAATTATACTCTCTGGTAATTTATTATATAAGCGAATAGAAAATAAATCTGTTATTAGAGTCGAAATACTACTGAGGTAGTTTATTATAATTTTGATGGTATTGTTACGCCACTGATCTAAATAATCGACTAATTCGATTATTTTTAGTAGTAACTAGCTGATTGCTAGTTCTCACTATGGCTGTCATGTCATTGCTGTCAATGCCGGCACTGTCGTTACTGCCCAAAATTATTGGTTATGATACTTACAAGTTTATTTATTTTTTGATTGGTTTCAGTGGTATTTAATAAATTGTATCAGAGCTCCCAGCTTGCTAGAGTAATATCCTTGTAAATATTAAACGGTCGTCTTTATAATAATAGCCTGAGGGCTTTCGAAAAATAATGTATTTGTTTGAATTATAATAAAGAAATTTTGTTTAAATCATGTAAGTTTACGTTATTCACATGTTATTATTTTATAATACCCCTTATTAATTGTATATGTGTTAAATGCATAAAAATATGTACATATGTTTCAGGTCACTAAGTCCCAATTCCAGCATATTGCAACGCACGATTGATTTAAAATATGAAGACACAAAGCGATCAAGCTCCCTGAAATGGATTGTTGTGAACATAGTTCTGTTCCTACTGTTCGTGTATGACTTGTGAGTTCTGTTTAACTTAACACAGCCTCATATTACTTAACATTAAGTTGAACAGATAAATAGTTCCTAACTACTGTATAAGCTTCTTAAAGCACAGATACTTTACCAAGCACATATAATTGTTAAACAAATTTTTGTCAGTTGTAAATTCTTTGTACTACAACTTGCCTTGAATTAATTGTGTTGTGGAGGGCAGATAGGCATTTGTTCTATTGAGAATGTAAGTGTTTAGCTGAATCTGCTCAAAATAACCAACTCTATCCTATGGTTTCATAGGATATCACTACATTAACAATTCCGTGACATACAAAATTACTTGGTTTTATCTATAACTAGCGGCCCGCCCCGGCTTTGCTCGGGTGCAACGCTGATAGCAAATATAACTACACAATTATAAAGTTCTGTAGGGCGAAGCACAGCCTTGGACGCACTATTTGGTACAGGCACGACCCCCGGCCCCCGCGCGGCCCTCTGGCCGGTACCGCCACAACCGCTATGTCCTTGTATTTTAAATTTTTAAATTTGTAATATCTTCGAAAATATTCATTTAAATTACATGCTGTAAAGGGCAATATTGATCTATATTACATGCACAATTTATTAAAGGTACTTAATTGGATAAGGATTAATACTGTATTGCTTAAAATCGCTTTTTCGTAAATAAGTAATAAATAAATGATAAAAAATGGTTATTGTGGGCTATCCTCAAGAGATAGACATTATACCATCGCTGACTTTTTTGTAGATCTTTTTAAGGTGCACAATACTGTAGTACATTATTTTGATCTATCTCGTAGGGTTCAGCCAGCGTTAGCAATGAAAGCGCAAAAAATGTGTTCATTTACGACCCTACATTAGAAGTCTCAAAGATTATCCGTGTTTCTCTACTATATTATGCATGTATTATATATATAAACCTTCCTCTTGAATCACTCTATCTATTAAAATAAACCGCTTCAAAATCCGTTGCGTAGTTTTAAAGATCTAAGCATACATAGGGACAGACAGCGGAAAGCGACTTTGTTTTATACTATGTAGTGATAGTGAGGTGTCACTATCTATACAGTCTACTTTGTAGTATAGATTGCACACTGATACACTTGCTAAACCAATTAATGGATTTGCATACCCTTTTATTCTATAACTGCTTATGGTTTTATAAAAATAAGGTTATTTTAATGAATATAAATTTTGACGAATATAAATAAATGTCAACTGATATTGGTAAAAGCTAAAAGGTATAAGTCTGCAGGGTAATAGGAAAATCTTGTCTGATCTCTTAAATGGTGAGAGTCGGCGTCGTCACAGTTTCTGGCCAAATTATTAATAATAATACCGACAAAAATGGTTTTGTAAGTTTTAATCTCAAGTTTAGGGAATTGTGCCGCAATGGTTACTTCAAAATTCATTATTTTTGTTACTGTCATTAATATTTATATAAATACACATAGAATTTTTATATATATTAACCTTTCTGGTCTACTTAACACCTGTATAATCCACAATAACTTGTAAAGTAAGAAGGTGCATTGTCGGCTCAGGTGCTGTAAGTGTCCCGGCTACACTTCGGCATTGCACTACGTAGAGCTGTGCGCGGCGGGCGTGCTGGGAGCCAACGCCGTGCAGCACGCGCTGCGCCTGCGCGGGCGGTCGCGCGCCCCCGCGGTCCGCGCCGCGCCCCCGGCCGCGCCCCCCGCGTCGGCCGCGCCCTCGCCCGACGCGTCGCTGTCGCCGCGGCGCGCCTGGCGCGGCGACGCGTCCCCGCCGCCCTCGCCGCCCGAGCCCGCAGCGCCGCGCCCTGACCGCGCGGCTCCCGACGAGTTCATCGCTGATCCCCGCAGTCTCGCTGCTTATCTCAGGTATTTACATTACTCATGGTTTTTTTTTCACGCCTAATTATTCCGATGCTCATAAAATAAGACAGCAGCATGTGCCATTTATGAATCGTTGGGTGATCGTAGAGGCTACGAGGAGCGCAGCCTGGGCTCGGGGTCCGGGCCCGCGCCGAGCGCGTGGTCGCTGGGCGCGGGCGCGGGCGTGGCGCACTACCAGCTGGCGGCGCTGGCGGCGGAGGGCGCGGGCGCGGAGGAGGGCGCGCCGGCCGCGCGCTCGCCGCAGGTGTGGCGGCGGCTGCAGGTGGACCCGCAGCGGCTGGAGCAGTGGAACCTGAACCTGCGCCTGTGGCTGCACGCCACCATCCTGGCGCGCCTGGTGCGCGAGCTGGACGGCGCGGACGCGGCGCTGGCGGCGGCGGGGCTGGGCGACGTGCGCGTGGGCGGCGTGAGCGCCGAGCGCCTGCGCGGCGCGGCGGGCTTGCAGCACGAGCTGCAGCACACGCTGCCGGCGCTGCTCGCCTACCTCGAGCCCTTCGCCGACCAGCGCTACGTCGTGCAGCGCATCAGAGGTAGGCACGCCGGTTCTATCGATAGTCGGATGCGGGGGATTAGGATCGCATCGATATAAACGTGTGCATTGTGAGCGCAGAGCTGGCGCAAGGCGGGTGTCTGAGCGGCTACCGCTGGAACGGCGGCGGCTCGGAGTGGGACGAGGGCAAGCCGACGGACGCGGAGCTGGTGCTGCAGCTGCTGGCCACGTACCTGGACGCGCAGCTGCCGCCGGCGGTGGGGCGCAGCGCGTTCAGCAGCGCGCACGTGTCGGCCGCGCCGGCCCCCGCCCCGCGCGGGCCGGGCGTGCTGGCCATCCACCGCGTGAGCCAGCGCCCGCCGCACTACGTGCTGGCGCTGGGCGACGACACGGTGGAGGTGTGCCGCGGCCGCAACAACCTGCTGCACTCGCTGCTGCTGTTCATAGCGGCGGCGGCGCGCGGCGAGCCCCCCGCACTGCGCCGGCTGCACCTCGGCCGCGCCGGCCTCAACATGCTGTGGATCATCGGCCGGTGACCAACCATTTAATCATTTTGTACAGACTGAAAATATGGTTGGAGTAATTGATTTTGTCTTGCACCATAATAAAATATTTTAAATTATTGTTTTGCTTATTATTTATTTGTTATCATAATTCCTTTTTTACTCATAAACCTCCTATGCACTGGCTCCAGAGAAAGATGGACAGGTATACCAGGCTCTTAACAGCTAAAAAAGTCCACTGGTGTGCCTCTTCCTCATGCATGCAAGCAATTGTCTGTAACCTGCCAAAATCTCCATTGTCTTAGACAAAACAAAACAAGACCTTTTTGTTTCAATAAGTTTTATTCTCCTAAAATACTAAATTATAAAATTAATATTAATCAAAATAACAATTGGGTAATACATTAAGCTTAACTTAACAAGGAGAGACATACATGTAAGCAGAGTGCATCCACAACATTCTTTTAACTCTTGCAACTTAAATTTTGGGATTTCCTACTATGTTTACATTTAAACATACTTAAAATGTGATGAGACTTACAAATTGTTACACTTAGTGCTTAAATTTATAAAACAAACATAAGAACAACACATCTCATAACCCTCAAATATATGTAGGTATATAAAACTTAGGAGATTCACTTAGAGATGGCTGTTACCTCCTGAAACATTTCCCTGCCTCACCTCTTGTCAGACCAGCTCACTAGACGGTAAGTGAAAAAGGCAAGGTAAAAGCGATCTTAAAGTTAAACACTTAAGTTCTAGTGGTACAAGCAACAGTGAACAATATAACGAAATATTTCACCAACAATGTTACCTGGGTGATATCTGTTCGAGGTAAAATAAGGAAAGAAAAATCCACTTTGTTCACCTGGGTGACATTAGCAACTGAACAAAGTGAAATTTTAGGATACCATATTATGTAGTTTCATTTATTGGCTATAATTATAATGTCATATTTAGAAATCATACTACCCCTAGTATCTAGCACTATATTTTACATCACTACACACATAAACACTATTTATAAGATGTATGGGTACTCCTGTGAGAGAGTATAAGCTAGAGCGCGTCAGTCGGGCGCCGCGGCGTCGTGCAGGTCGGCGGCGTCGGCTTCGTGCGCGGCCAGCGCGGCCCGCAGCGCGCGCACGAAGCCCGCCAGGTCCGGCGCGCCCGCCGCGTGCAGTGCGCGCGCCAGGAACGGCAGCCGCCGCAGCGCGCGCCCCGACACGCCCGCCGCCGCCGCCGCGCGCGCCGCCGCCCACAGCTGCAGGCTGGCGCGCGCCGGCTCGCTGTCCGCGAAGCGCGCGCCCTCCAGCACGCGCAGCGCGAACACCGGCTCGCGCGGCCGCACCACGCCGCGCGCCATCAGCTCCACGCAGCAGCCGCGCAGGATCTCGTAGGCCGCGCGCGCCGACGGCGGGCCCACGAGCCGCTTGATGTCTGCGCGGTCCACGAAGGCGACGTCGATCGCGCCCGTCACGTTCGACGTGGTCAGCACGAGCGCGTTCGGCCGTCGTCGTAAGCGGTCCAATTGAGTCAGCAGGGCGTTCACGGCGCGAATAGAGTCCGACGGTTCGAGCCCGGAGAGCGCGGCGCGACGTGCGTGCGCGAGAGACTCCACCTCGTCGACCAGCACGCAGGCGAGCAATCGCGGGTCGGCTACGATTTCTTCCAAACGCTCAAACAGCCGGGCCACGAGTTTTCCGCTTTCAGCGAACCACTTAGAGAAAAGGCCGTGAGCATTTATTTCAATCAAGCGCGCCCTTGGAAATCGATCGGCGAGGCGTATTGACAATTTTTGAGCAAGCGCACGACACAAGCTCGTTTTACCGGTGCCTGGTGGTCCATGCAATAATACAACACGATTCCATCCAACAACATTAGGGTCTACGCCCAGATCGGCAAACTCGAAAGCAGTTTCAACAAAACGCACAGTATCCTGTTTTAACTTTGTATCGTAAATGAGACTCTCCCATAGCCCATGGAATTCTTGACTAGGCAAAGCCCATACATCAGCTGTAGCAAATTCTTCACCCGTACTCGCGTCTGTCATCATATCAGTTTCAGCGCCAAATGAATTGAGTTTATAAATATGATAAATAAGCTCTGTTTCTGTCACAACAACTTCAGTATCATGTTCAATATCACAGAAAGTTATGAGCTGTACATGTTCTTTTAATTCAGCGTTATCGATTAAGTCATTTTCATTTAAGGTCATTCCAGGACTTAGGGATACAAAATTTACAAGAAACGAACTTACAAGCTCCTTAACGTGATCTTTATTTGCCCGACTTTGTGTTTTTTGGACCACCTCGACGTGAAGGGGTGTAGGCATGGTAATAACCTATTGAATTATAATATAATAATTATATTATTGTGAAAAACTCGTTTCATTTATATTACAGTCAAGTAACCGACAAATTACAAAACTTTAAAATTGACAGCTGATAAGTTGACAATTATAAAAAGTACATTATTATACTCTTTGATCAAAAGTACCTACTCTGTGGTCGAAGTTGATACCTTAGACTATGCTTTAGTAATTACTCTGAGGTTGATACCTTATGGCAAAGGGTATAATAATGTAACGGGTACCTTAGGGCTTAGACTAATAAATTAAAGGTTGATACATACCTACCTATTTAACTGATTTGGTACCTACTTTAATAGTCTGCTCCTACTTCTAATGTTAATTTTTACATTTTAGTACACCACTCGCCGCAGGGCTTCTTTCATGAGACAGAGTCTACTGTTGATACAGATGGAGCATAGCTTCGACTAAAATGAACAGAATATTAGTCGACGGTGCGCTGCGTGATTTCTCATAGAAAACAGAAGTAAAAATCAAGAACACTACTTTAGTATCTTGTAAAGAATCAAGAAAGTAATAGGTAGGTAGATTTTCAATCCAAGCTTCGTGGTTGCACGTACCTAGGTAATGAAGTCATTGTCATGTTGATATAATTTTACCATAATCTGTGGTTAAAACACTGTTTTCAAGCTGTTTTCTGTGGCTCTGCTGTCTACACTGACTTAGAAACCTAAATGGACTTGCCATACCTACGAACTGAACGTGCATACCTACAAAAATTGGGCAATTAAGATGGCTGCCTTTCTTAGGGTTGTAACTGCCTGAAACGCGCTAGATATCGATATTTAACTTTGAGTGTTATTTAAGCTATTACCCAAAATTGTCATCTGCCACAAAGTAACAAAAAAAAAACTACTTAAACTAAACTACTTAATCAAGTGGAATTATCTGAATATAACCCACCTGTTATACGGGCTAGTTTATTTGTTATTTTTATGTACCTACCCACTTTTTAAACAACAAATTATGTAAAATAAAACAATTTCTAGTGTAAAAAAGGCATTTATTCGTTTCGAAACAAAATTAACTTATTAAAATAGTTAGCATTGTACCGAAACCTTATGTCTATGAAGGCATTATAGATTTCACAAGCAACAGCCTATGGTTGATGTTATGCTCTATGTTGTGCGGCGAGTTTAATATTTTTTCGCTGTCATAATTGTCCGTCAGAAACTTGAAAATATATAAATAATAGTTTTCTGGTTTTTCCTGGTCAGTGAGATGAGGTTTTATTAAATTTTCCGTTTTCTTTATAATGTTTATGACTCCGTTGGAGGCGCATTGAAGGCCACCTCGAGTCTTCTGAGTAAATATCACTATGGTCACTATAATTATTCAAAGTGCATGGAGCAGACATGCCATATTTTATGTCTTGGGTTTATATTTTCAGAACCAATAGCTTCCATCCATTTCTTATTTGAAATTTCGTTTGCAGGAAATCTGTGGATTAAAATATAATTTCAATGTATTTTACACACTTCATTAATTTTATCGATACTTACGGTATGCGAACATCGCACATCACTAGCCGTACTTGACAATTATTATTGTTTGTAAACAATACAAAGAAATGAAGAAAGAAATGAAATAATAACGATATGAGCCATATAAACATGACACAGGTTTCAATAATATTCAAAAAGATTATCTTATAACAATACATTCTACAACATTCGAATGAATTAGTGAAAATTAGTTACTTACTTGTGCAATGTCAAGTTAGGCTGATTTTTGCTTTTCCTCGCACCACACTGTTTTATGCAACACGAGGGCATGATTTTCCTACTATTGTCCAAACTCAAAACACCAAAATAACTAATTACAATACGTATTTCTCTTTAAATCCACAAAAATATTTTGAGCAAGCAACTGTTTGACAGCACAACTACCACAAACAACACAAGTACTTTTGGAACTTACAATGGCGACCGGCACGCAATGACATGAAGGTGACATTCCACAACAGTGTTGCCAAATTTGGTCCCTGTCAGACATATAGTTCTCTCTCTTTACAAATTCATTTCTTGTTTAGTTAAAAAGAGACAAAAAGCTTTTTGACATGTGCGCGTCGATACGATGGATATTTGTATAACTATTATTCATATAGTAGAATATGCTCACTCCATGTGTATATATATCTCTATGGCTGTCTATATAATATGACATTGACAGTCACAGTTGTTTGATGGCCGAAGTTCGGTATCGATTCTTTAGGTACAACTAATGAACATTTATGGAAATGAAAGTTTAGTTTTTAGTCATAACTACGGACTAATATCCAGTTTGCTGTATTATTTTAGATAATCGATCTTATTAGAACGCATAGCTGTGGAGCAGTCAGGGGTGTGACACGGCGCACAGGCGACCGAAGGCGTAAGGCGGAGCGCGCACAGCTAGCTTGTCCAGGATGTGGTTCTAGAAGCCGCGGGCCCCCGACCCGAGGCTCGAGGCGCGATGGCAGCCGACACAGCCGTGGCAGCCAGCCCCGAGGAAACACTCGAGTCCTTGCTACGCGAAGCTGAAGCGCTCAAGCAGAAACTCGAGGAAGAGCGCCAGAAGCTTAACGACGTATCCCGTATGTATGACATGGAATTGCTCCACAAAACACTAGCTGCTGCTACTACCTTGCTGTTTGATTGTTTTACTAATGCTTGGAATACAATTTTTGATCTTTGGATTTGGATGTGGTAAAGTAGTGACGGTTGAATACAATATAATTAGAACCATACTCATAGTATAAATAAGTTTCATACGCCTTTATCAATAATTGTTTACCTTTATGTTGATACTATACAAAAATATTAACAACAAGTTTCCAACATAACATACTAACAACCAACTGTATAGATGCAGCTGTGTTCCAATCTCAATCCCTGACTCCAAATACTTACTAGACTGTCATGTTAAGTGTCTTTTCATAAATAAAAACAATAACGACAAGTATAACAGTTTTCTCAGTTAAGAACTACTGCAATGAAGCAGAGTATGTACTATGGCCACTAGACCTCAACTAAAAATACTTATACAATGTTTTAAGAAAACCTTAACAAATTGATTTGTGATTTCATTTATGTGAAGAAAACAGGTGAACTTAAAAGGAGAAAGAGAGGGTGTTTTCCCAGGTTGCGCTAAAGGATCAAGCGTTGAATTCGGCCAATAATACCAATGAAAATGATGTCCTCATAGAAATTAATTGTCTTCGGAGGCTTTATTTTATGTCAATGTAGCATTGTTATAGTTATTGAATAATCATTTCATTCACCACATTGGCAAAGCTACACTCAGTGAGATATTCAATGAGTAACTAAATAGTTGTAACACAATGTGCACATAGTATTGTGTTCATAAGGTTTGCAAAGCACATCCACCCTCTGCCTCAGCTAGCCTTAGGAGAGACTCTTGCTGGTCTGTGGGTTATATGTATTCATAAAGTTAGGTTTCTAGTTAGATAAACATTGTTGCAATGAGGCCATTCTATTGTGGCAGTGTCATGTGTGGCGGAGCGGCTGGAGCCCATCACCTTCCCCAACTTGAAGCTGCGGCGGGTGCTGAAGGGGCACCAGTCCAAGGTGCTGTGCTCAGACTGGTCACCTGACAAGCGACACATTGTCTCCTCTTCACAGGTACCTCCTCTTGCCTCACTGATATGTTCATGTGTTGTGTATCTCTCTAGCCACCTTATTATGGATATCACAATAATAATATTTGTCAATCTGGCCTATTTCCTCACTCATCTAAGACTTTAAAGTTCCTGTCCATACATCAAGCCCAATCTAGCTTTTTATAAGGCTAGTCCAAGAACAATATATCTGAAAGAAAATAAAAATGACTGAGATATTAAACTTAGGTTACAATATTTTGAATCATCAAAATCCTCCAAAACCCTCTTTTGATTACTGTGTGTGTAAAGACTTGGATTATAGACTAGAATATTCTTTATTGTACACCATTAAAGTTACATATTTGAATTTAAGTAAAGCATACAATATACCATACCATATAACACTATTAAGTTGTTGATGACACAAACACTAATGGTCATGGTGTAATGTCGGGGCACAGGATGGCAAGGTGATAGTGTGGGACGCCTTCACGGCCACCAAGGAGCTGACGATCTCCATGCCCAGCACGTGGGTGATGGCCTGCGCCTACGCGCCCTCCGGCAACATCGTCGCGGCCGGGTACGTACCACACACTCACTAGACATTTCATTTTTGGTTGTATTTATGTAAGATTGACCGTGTGACATGGAACCCTCAGAGGGCTGGACAACAAGGTGACGGTGTTCCCGCTGTCGGGCGCGGACGAGGAGCCGGCGGCGCGCAAGCGCACGGTGGCCACGCACACGTCGTACATGTCGTGCTGCCTGTTCCCCAACACCGACCGCCAGATCCTCACGGGCAGCGGCGACGGCACGTGCGCGCTGTGGGACGTGGAGTCCGGCCAGCTGCTGCAGAGCTTCCAGGCGCACGCCGCCGACGTCATGGCGCTGGACCTGGCGCCCTCCGACATGGGCGACACCTTCGTGTCGGGCGGCTGCGACCGCGCCGTGCTGGTGTGGGACATGCGCACCGGCCAGGCCGTGCAGGCCTTCGACACGCACGACTCCGACGTCAACAGCGTCAAGTACCACCCGTCCGGCGACTCGCTCGCCACCGGCTCCGACGACTCGTGCTGCCGCCTGTTCGACCTGCGCGCCGACCGCGAGGTGAGCCCCCCGCGCCCCCGCGCCCCCGCCGGCCGCGGTCGCCGCGCCCCCTCGGCCCGCCTGACCGCCGCATGTTCCCTCCCCGCAGGTGGCCCGCTACACCAAGGAGAGCATCATCTTCGGCGTGAACTCGGTGGAGTGGTCGGTGAGCGGGCGGTTGGTGTTCGCGGGCTACAGCGACTACACGGCGTGCGCGTGGGACGCGCTGCGCGGCTCGCGCGTGTGCGTGCTGTGCGGCCACGAGCACCGCGTCACGCGCGTGCAGCTGGCGCCCGACGGCACCGCGCTCTGCACGGCTTCCTGGGACACTACGCTGCGGGTGAGTGCTGGCCCTCTCCCTGTCTCCCTCTCGCAGTCGGCGGCCACTCACGCCCCGTGTGTTGCAGATCTGGGCGTAGAGCCGCAGCAGCCGCGGCCGGCGAGCTCGCGCCCCGCAGCGGCGGCGATGGCCCCGAGCTCGCGACTCTGCAATGATCCACTTGTAGGATCGTAGGCGTGGTTACTTATTACGGATTTTAGGAATCTTTAATTTATTTCAAGTATGTGTACCACTACCTACAGAACACGTACGATTCTGAATACCTTGTGTCGTAGTCTTAGTCAAGTATACCCATAGCACTAGTCGGTTTAGAATACAATAATATATATATATAAAATATAGCTAAGTAATGTATGTAAATATTGGTTGTCGAACACGTTGAGGAGTGCTGTTAATTTTTGCGAGTATTTATTTTTAGAGTTTGTCTGATCGTAACTAATGTAAGGATGTTAGGGCGGCTCGCGCCGTCCGTCCAACAGCTCAGTGTTAGTCTCCTATTATTATCAATAAATTTAAATGTTAAAAAAAAATGTTTTATTTACTAAAGGTATACCTATAAGTATGTTGTGAAGATATTACTTAAAATATTAATAATTAAACAAAACATCAGCTGTATACCACGCATGAAAATGAAGTAATGCGAAGACTAGGAGTATATTATTATGTAAGGAGGTAGTGGTCGCTTGGCTCGCGACTTCCGATTTAGACCGCGACAAAGAGTATCAAGATCACGCGAACTCATTTCGTAATAAGATACCTACTGTGTCTAACTACTTATTTTGAAAGTAATATTTTAGCTCACATGTGACTTTAAATTCTATCACGTAAAATTCACTTAACAATAATTTGAGGTATATATAACTCGGCACAATTATAATATTATTATTAGGTATATCTTGGGACAACTCACACTCGTAATCTGATCCCAAACTAAGCGGAGCTAAGAGCTTGTACTATGGTAAAGTATAGTGTCGTGAAGTTGTGTTGAACCATTGACTTACTCGGTAAAATTATCGATATTTAATGAGCGATAGGTTGATAAAGAAGTTATAGTAGTAGTATAGGCTTTTTTTTATAGACATCTTTGCAGTCCCCCTGAGCGCAGGCTTTGACTGCCTTTGACTGCTTCACCGGACTTTTGGCGAGGACCTTAAGGCCTCCAGCCAGAGCAATAGGAACAAACTAACTACGTCAGCAACGTCAACTAAGGGTACCCCCTGCGGGGTTCGGACCTCGACTTAGTGCGTTGCTAACAATCTTAATAAAGCAAAACAACAAGGGATGGCTGGATCGTATTTAATTACGTTACTATAATACTGCTAAATCGAATGCTTCTTGGAGAAGCGTTGTTTTATCGTCGAGGTAGGAGAGAGTAAGTCTGGGGCGTTTAATCTTAGATATTACGGAAGGTAG
This sequence comes from Autographa gamma, assembly GCA_905146925.1. Classification (NCBI taxonomy): domain Eukaryota; kingdom Metazoa; phylum Arthropoda; class Insecta; order Lepidoptera; family Noctuidae; genus Autographa; species Autographa gamma. Next base: position 11,250,545 of record LR989867.1, on the reverse strand, counting down.
TTACCGCGCGGCCGCTACGTTTAGCGGGTTACGGTGGGTTTCGGAGGAGTCGGGCAGTGTCTCATTTCTGCGAGGTTGTCATTTCGCAGAAAGAGACCTCGGAGCGCGAGCGGGAGGGTGATCCTTCCGCTCCATTGATCCGCCGACTGCGGGTGGGTAGGGCGCGGGCAAGAAACCCCGTAGTCAGACCTGCTCTGGGGGGGACTCAGAGGGCGGGGACGAGGGTCCCTCAGCCTTCTCTGCACGCGTCCCCCTCCGCGCTGGGCGGGGGTAGTGTAGTGCCATGCACTGCTTCCGCTGTCCTCCTTCCTACCTACCTAGGACGGAGGTCATGTCGGGCCCGCCACTAAGCGGGCAGTCGCCGGGGGCGTTATGGTGCTGAGACTTCGGTTTGAACCGTATCGCCGCCACTAAGGCGAAGGATGGCACCAGGTGTTTTGCCGGAGTAGTCGGAGCCTTTCTCAAGGCTCCGGAAGCCCGGACTCTTGCATCCTCAACTTCCTGAGGATGCAAGGCTAGCTCATAAAAGAGTTTCACCTTAAAAAAGGGTTTCGGAGGAGTCGAAAAAACGAATCGCGGCGCGTTTCATGAACTGCTTGATTGTTGGCTGCTTTAAGTCACAGTGCAACTGCAAGTTACGGACGTAACCTGGAGCGCTTGTGGCTATACGCATGAAACGGTTTAGTAGTAGGTATAGGTAAGTACCGGTATCAAGGTGTCGCTATCTCTGAGGTCCTGGGTTTGATCCCCGGCCGGGTCAATGTATAAATCACCTGTTCTACATTTCCTCGGATCTGGGTGTTGTGGTACCTTTGTTGTTTCTGTATTTCATAACACAAGTGCTTAAGCTACTTACTTTGGGTTCAGAGCAATGTATATGATATTGTCCGCATTTATTTATAAACAATTGCGAAATTGGAAATAAAATATTAATTTATACACGGGATGTTTAAGAAAACCTTGTCCGACCCGAAAGGGGTAATATAGGTTCCGCAATCACATGCCCAAATTAAATATTCAATTTGGAATATTCATGATAGTAGCAATAAAAATGATTTGAAATGACGCATTCTAGCCGCGAAATTCCTTAAATTTGAGATTAAAACAACAATTACAGCACCATTTTCGTCGGTATTATTTGGCGGACTTTTGTTTGATCATTCGGCTGCACCTGCGACGACGCCGACTCTCGACGACTTCGACTTCGTCGACTTCGATTAGAAAAAAAAATATGTTATCGATACCTAACAACACCTTAACAGATCGGGCAGCGTTTTCTTAACACCCTGTATATATTTAAATCAACACACACACATTTCAATCTAGAATTGAAAAGAAAAACAATTATAAAGAACATCATCCACTCTCTCTGCATTTTTGGTCGAAAGTCGAAAGTGCCGCTTGTCCCCAAAGCAAGCATGTAAGCATTTCTTGATAAGGCACCAAAGCTGTGGCACCGCTGCACGTGATTTTATCCGGGGTTAAAAATTCAGAATTTTCATACCTTTTTCGATAAAAGACCATGATATTATCCATTAAATGAATAACTAAACACAAATGATTTTTTATGGATGCCAGCTCAAGGCTAGCTCATAGTTAATGATTGGGGATTGTAAGAAATTAAGAGATATTTTCTTTTTGAAGATGTTAATCTTATTTTATCGTAGAAAACGTCTTGCGTAAAAATTATATACTCTTATCCTAAAACTGGTGGTTATATTTTGTAAATGTAGTCCATAGCTCACATAATAATATGCTCAGTATGATTGTGAGAACCGCACCCAATTAGCCTTTTTTTTCTGTGACGCAAGTGCATTAGTTGTGAGCGCTAGATAATATATAGTCTTTTCGATAAAAGTTTGGACCACCACGATATATCATTTGCAGCCATGGCCAGGCCTCATATTCTACAAATAATGGTCATATCACAATATACTGGAACCGATTATCATCACTGACAGGACTATTGTAGCCAATAATCTCGTATAGTGGTGATAGGTCGGTCAAAGCGGCGGGTGATGATTGTCATCTCCATGACGAGAACCTCGTTAAGGCTGAAAAAGATAAATAAATAATATATTTAGGTTTAGCGCGCAGTTGTCAACATGTAGGAGGTGGATTCAGCATTACATTGAGCATTACTCAGCAGTCATCGTCCCGATAGTCGTAATAGCCAACGGCTTAATACCCCAGAAGTTCTCGTTAGGCATATGTAATCAATAAAAAAAAATGAAATGTCCGACTGTTTGTAATGTGAAATTAACAGCTTCTAAGCAAATACGAAGACAAAAAGAATGCAAAATTATATCGTTATGTATATAGCCAACTCTAGCTAACTGATAAAACCAGTGCAGAAAGAGATTTGTCGTGGCGTAAAACGAACAAATATACATTATAGGGACATTATTGTATAAAGACGGCGTATGAAAACATTAACAACACTTTCTCGAGAATTCTAATCGCTTCTATAATAAATTACCAGATATTTTAATTAATTTAAATAACAAAAAGTTTAAAACGTGCGTGAAATATAAACTAATAGGAAAGGCTTATTTCAGAATTAGCGATTACGTAGAGGATAAAAGCGCGTGGCGGTCCGTTAATTACCTAATTTGACTCATCTTGTTGTTTTATCTTTCTAGATTAGCTACCCCACGGTCTCTATTCGTAGAAACCTGTTGACATTCTTGTTAGTGTTTAGTTAGGACTACATATCTATTGTATGTAATCTTTTTAGTCATTTAACTTATTAGATCTGTTTTCTTTAATTACTTATTGACGTCTTTTTTTATTATTCTCATTCTTTTCGGATACCTACGCGACCTTTGTAAATATGACAACAATGTTTTAGTTACGTGTCCCATTTATTTTTTCTTCCATTTTGGATGTTATCGTTCACAATGAACTAAACATTTCGCTATCTACGCTTTTGTCGCATATTTGTATACATATTTTCTTTAATATTGTGTTTGTTACACTGATGTTAACCTTTTTTTAAAAGAGTAACCTATGGAGTTTCTTGCCGGTTCTTTTCCATTGGAATAACATTTTGGAAACTCAACTAGACTAGTCTTTTAACGTTTTAAAAGAGCTTAAAAAGGCCTACTTGAAATAAAAACGACGACGACCGGCGTGGCGCGGCTTTTACCAATTACCGCAGAATATTTTACGATTTAGTTGGTAACTGGCAACACTGATCCTCAACTCGATTCTACTTTGACTCGATTAAAAGTGGAAAACTCGATAACTTCACTCCAGTCCAAGACTCCTCCTTTCTGCGCCATATTTTTTGTCGCCATTGTATTTGCCAATCGACATCGGCCATTGTTATAGTTGTCTACTCTACGAAGTAGTCGCGTTCTGGTCTGAAGGACTACAATTGGAGATAGTGCCTTGCTTTTAGTTTAAAAACCTCTAATTTCTTATTATATGGTGTAACTTGTTTATTATAAACTACCATGTGGCGACAGCTCGCGATGCCTTTGGCTCTGCTATTTATAGCGTTCGGAGTTTCCTCATATGCTCAAAGTAAGTAAACCATTTTGAGGTGACTAATAATAACTCCTTACTCTGAAAATCTTGGTTTAATTAGCTGCGCCCGTTGCGCTGATCCCTGTTCGGTTTGAAGAGTTGCGCATAGTCGTTGGTCTTTGACGCAGGTTGTCGATATCGCCGTACAAAGGCGCAGTCCATATCAGTACCTACTTCTCGGGCAACGACAGCTATATGCATGATGTCACTGGATGACTAATTTATCTGTTTCGACCTAATTATGATTAATTACTATGGTGAATGCCCAAACTCATTACCTTTGTCGAAATTTTGCCACAAAGGACGCGTGAAGCGCGTGATCCATTTGATAATTTGTATTTAGACCAAGGACAGTTGTTAATTCTACGGCGATGCTTAGATAACTGATTTAATTGGTATTCCAATGAGAGAATCTCTACATTCCTATGCTACCCGGACCAACGCCCATAAGGAGCCAGTACTTACCACCAGACATGTCTAAGACAATGTTCTTAGAAATAATTACGCGTCAATCAATGCATGTTTACGGAATAACTGTTAGTCTATTTTCTATTTAAATTATTATCTTACCTACCCTAATAGTTGAATATTTTTAAATTGCCCAACATTTATTATTATCTTGCCTCAAGACTAGAAAAACCGTGAAGTTGAAGTAACATTTTTTTAGAAATCAAACTAGGGCGTCAATAACATTTTGTTTTCAAATTGCCAATAATAATTTCCAATCATATGTTTCGCTGTGAAACACTTCTGTGTGCATACATTTTATCTGGCTGGTTTCTGGTCTTAGTTAAATACATATTATGTACTTGATACCTTTATTCAGAAACACATGTAAGGTGAAAATAATGATGTAGTAATCATTTTCAGACATAGCTTATTATTGTTAACTGTACAAAAAGTTAATAGCTGCAGCTGAGATAAGAAATTCCTAGTCATAAAATGTTGTTTGTTCCTCATCTGAATGTTATCACTATAATAATGGGTATCTCTAAATAAACATTGTGTGTAATCTTTCTGTTATTCAAGGCTTGAACATGTTGTTCTTGTAACAAACTTATTATGAGCTGTTCAAATATCAAAAGCAAAACTAAAATAAGTATAGAAAGTATGTTAGTATGCATTAGATTGTTAAAACTCTGCATACCTAATAGTATTTTACACAATTATACAGTTTATTACAAACATATTAGAACTTTAGATGATGAAGAAATGTATGTTATTGTACGGCAGATTTACAAATTTATTAAGTACATAATATGTATACATACCTAAATAGATAGCACAAACTAGTGTTAAAACAACACATTGATTATAGTTCTGTACTTCCCCTAGGGGGCCATTCATGAGGGATGGATGGCCCTGGGTAGGCCATATTAAAGTTTTCTACGAGGTCACTGCATGTTGAGCCAGTGTCCCCATGGAAGCCTTTCAAAAGACGGTCTATCCTTATTTGTGAGGATATGCTGAGGACTATAGAGTAGGTCTTACAGTTTTACACTCTTATTCATTGAGGTTTGAGAGTTTTGGCAGGTACTTAATTATTTCATATTTATCAAATTGTGTAGTAGCGTACTATTACAATTATCTTTTAAAAGATCAAATTAATTACATAACTTAAATTACCACAGTTGATTTAAATTTGTCTTTTCTAATTAATTAACATTATCTGAAAAATAATTACATGTAAAGTATATAGGCATTTTATTCTTTATTTCTTGTTATATGACTTGTTAGTATTTTTATTTATAAAACTCATTAAGTACTATCTAGCCCCTTGAACTGCTAACGGCTGACTAAATTTAATTGTTGCGGTATGGTGCACTTATTTACGCATTCTATAATTTCTGTGGATTCTCGATTCTGTTAATTTTGCGGATTAAATGAATTCCCTATTGTCGCTGGCACAGATGGTTTGGTAAGTTTCGACATCATGTTAAGGTGTAGTGTTGGGACGGGAGGCGGTCGCGTAGCGTGTAGGGCATGTGCGGAGTGGCGAGTGACGGGTGGCGTGCGCAGGCGCGGACGAGAGCCGCGTCACCGTGGCCGAGGGCGCGCCGCTCACGGTGGAGTGCGCGCTGCGGGTGGAGGAGCGCGCCGAGTGGCGGCTGGACGGCGCGCCGCCGCCGCCCGACATGCGGCCGGCGGGCGAAGCGGCGGCGGCGGGCCGGCTCACGGCGCGCCTGCACGCGCCCGCCGCGCGCGCGCATCACGCCGGCGTGTACACGTGCGCGCGCCAGCCCGGCCAGCGCGTGCGCGTGCTGGTGCGCGCCGCGCCCGCCGCCGAGCCCGGTACGGGACTGCACCGTAGGCTCGCATGGCGCCCCTCGCCGCCGCTGCGCCCCGCCGCTCCTTCGGCACGCGGCCATCTTGGCGGTTCGGTTTTCATTGCTGGCTGCTTCCAGACCTATCGTCTATATGCAGTGATTTAAAACAAAAATCTCTAAGCAAGTTGCGCCACATGCAGTCTTGAGTTACTTGTTTCGATATTCGGCTTGCCAGCGGCGGATCACCCATTCACGCCTCGTAGGTGAACCTACGCAGAACTGTGCAGATATGAAAAACAAGAATTTGGCTGAATTAGTGCAAAATCGCTCTGTGCTATATTTTTTAAAGCTAGTACGAATTAATAAATGAGTTTACCTTCATTAAGCTAGGTTTACAGAAAAATAGTTGTAAGTAGGTCGAAATTAAAACTAAAATCCGACTTTAGCAGCATTGCGATGGGTGTCGGTATGGCGGCGGGGGGCGAGGCCGCACGGTTCCGCTGCGTTACCTAATGCTGGCTGCTGACGTACACCACTGCAGATAGTCTGCGCCTGTAGTTAGTGCCTCTGTATCTGTGTAGGTATTATTTGCAATCCGCTGATATATCGCCAGTAGTATGTATTTACCTACTTTGTAAAATTAGATAAATTTGTAGTAGTGTTATCTCAGTAGTGATAAAATTATTTATTTTAATTGTTATCTCAGTAAGACATCGGACAGATTAAATTTGTACGTGTGCACGTGACGCAGGCCTGGCCTCGGGTTCCATCGCCTGGCGCGAGGGCGGCCGCATGTTCCGGACGGGCTGCCACGGTGCTTAGGACTCTGTTCACGATGATCGCACTTTCTTTTGCACCTAGAACTTTATTACAGGTCGAGTTCAATTAATTCTTCGAACTGGCAACATAGTTATGAGGAGTGTGTTCTTTCGTTGGGAACCGTAGCCTCGTTTCACCCGCCTCTATATTGAACTTTTACTGGGTCGTAGCTTCGTTTGAATCGAGAACAACTTGTCCGGATTTCATAAAAGTATATTGTGGCGAGACGTATTCGTTGTATTTAGATGTGTAATTAAATGTTATATTATACGTGCTTTACAATAGTTTAACACCAAACGTTCTAGAGCAAAATATATTGCTTGCCCATTGAATGGAATTTCGCGTCTTTTTTCGCACCGTTATCCAAAATAATCATGATTATTTTGGATGACCTGCATTTAACCCGAACCCATAATTACTTTTTGTAACTTCAATACTGTGTTAGTTTTAAAACAAGCACATCTTAAACTTATCCTAACTTTTAATATCTTTGTCAAAGAAAAATGCTACCTCAGGTTTCCTCTTAGTTTTAAATATACAGCTGCGTGTGCACTGGCGCAATTTCATTAGTCGCTATCCCGTAGTCGACAATCGGTCCGCCTGCTTTATAACGACGAGTGAAAACGAGCCATTACATTGATTGTCCATTCATAATAAATTATATGTTTTTGGTACCTAAATGGATTAATTTTCCAGCTGATAGATATTTTTCTGTTTTTGAAACCATGAATATTTTACAAACAGTAGATTGATTTATTGTATGAATAACTTGTTGCTTTGTCGAGAAAAGCTAGACTAAGAAATGAATGTTAATGAAGTTAGTAATATATTTTCCGGCTTGCATGTGTAGCGGCAGCGGGCGAGCCGGCCGCGCAGCCCGCGCCCGCGCCGGCGCCGGCCCCCGGCTCGGCCGACACCACGCTCATCTACTACGACGTCGGCCGCTTCTTCTCCTTCAACTGCTCCGGCCAGGCCACTGATGGCGGCGCTTATGTTTGGTCAGTGGTTTCACTCATGCTTATACATATATGTATTTCTCAATTATTATTCTGAATTCAAATCAACCAAAGGCTTTTATAGTTTACGGGCCTTAATATTATACGTTCACAGGAGAAAGAATGGCACTGCGATAGAGGAGCTGTGGGACCTGCGCGACCGTTACGTGCTGGACGAGGGCGGAGCCGTGTTCCGCATGAAGGTGCGCACCAACGAGGACGACTTCGGCAACTACTCGTGCGCCATCGGCGGAGCCGCGCCCGCCATCACCTGGGAGCTGCGCGGCCGTCCGCACGCCAAGATCGCGCCCAACACCAACGTCGTGGAGGGCCAGAAGCTGAAGCTGCAGTGCAAGGTGAGCAGCGAGCCCGCCCGCGGCCGGCGCCCGAGCCGCGGCCGGGCTGGCTGACGCGTGTCGTGTGCAGGTGGTGGGCAAGCCGTACCCGAGCGTGCGCTGGTCCGTGAGCAACTCCACGGAGGACGAGAACTCCACGGACGTGGCGCTGGTGCTGGGCGAGCGCGCGCAGCTGGCGCGCAGCGAGCAGGGCGTGGAGGGCGGCGAGCTGGTGCTGGCGGCGGCTCAGCGCGCGGACGCCGGCGTGTACTGGTGCTCGCCCGCCGGGGGCGCGGCCGCGCCCACCACGCTGCGCGTCAAGGACATGTACGCCGCGCTGTGGCCCTTCCTCGGCATCTGCGCGGAGGTGTTCGTGCTGTGCGCCATCATCCTGGTGTACGAGAAGCGCCGCACCAAGCCGGAGCTGGAGGACTCGGACACCGACAACCACGACCAGTGAGTGGCCGCCGTCCGTCGCCCGCCGCCGCTCGGCCTCGCCTCACGCCTCTGCTTGTGTGTTGCAGGAAGAAGTCGTAAGCGCCGCCGCGCCGGGTGGCGGGTCGCAGCCAGCCGCGATGTTGACTTTGTGATCGTTGTTATGTTCCGTTCGCAATATTTGTATATTTATTTCCATTCGTTGACGACGGCGTCGCTCTGCGCGCTGACCGGCGCGGCTCGCGACCTCGCGCCGGCGTTGCTACTGTGACGTCACGACCACAGCCCGACGAGCGACTACCGAAACGACACACCACAAGTCGCTAACATATACAAAAACAAATAATTTGTAAAAATGGTATAAAATAGTGAAAAGCGCAGCCAGTTCGCCACAATTCTCATTTCTATTCTAAATTAATTACCAACAAACTAATGAACTCACCTTAATTCTATTCTGTACAATCTGTACCGTAGCTTTGTAAATTATGCGATGACTTGTGTACTTATGATTTTATTATTTAGTAGGTTTTTGTAGATATTGTTATAAATTGCTTGCTTGCTGCTATTAAATCGAGCGGATCTGAATTATTGCGTATGATTCGCAAACATCTCAAATGGCAATGTGTTGGTGTTAAGAGTTGCCATAGTGCTAGTCGATCGCATTCAACTGCACGTCTATGCAGAATTTACACTTAGCCGCTCCATGCCGACCATATTATGTATTTTATAAAACCAAAATAATAGATTATATAATAAATTATTATTATTATGTTAAATGTTTCAGTTTTATTTAAAAGGTTTAAATATCCAATTGTTGTATAAGCCATACAATTTGAATCTATTTAGTCCGCCAGGCAAAAAATAAATAAAAACATACATACCACTTTTTACACACAAGTTTAGCAGTGTGGGCCTGTGACGTCAGTACCTAGTACATTTTTGCCCAGACCGTGACGACACAAAATATACTACGCTGATCGATCAAAACACTCCTAAGACCAACCTGTGACACAAGGCATAAGTGTGCGGTTTAGAATTTAGAACAATTATTAGTAGGGGAAGGGAGGAACAGATCGAAGGCTTCACGATATGATAATACTAAAATATTAAAGTATTCTAAACTGTCGTGAAAGGTATTTTACTATGATGATGCCAGATTTTTTTTACCTATGGTGTTACTTTTGGCAAATTAAAGTGCTTTATTTTTTTACTTTTGATAAACGACCAGCTTGATGGCAGGAACATCTAATTAAAATTTTCATCGGGAAAAATAAAATATGACATGTATCAAAAATACATTGAAACTACTTATTGGATTTCATCACTGTTTATTTTTACTACATTAAATCATAATGGTTTGTTGGATTGGTATTAAGCCAGGTAAAAAAGTGTATACCTAGGTATATTTACAGCGATAAAACCCGTAACAAGCACCCAGTTCAATTTCAGTGAAGAAAGCGTGGTTGGTTTTGCATTATTATGTCGGAACATAGCAATATTATTGTTTTATTCCAAACCCAAAATAACCCTCTAAAACAATACAGGAACACATAATATTTAGCATTAAAAAACTAAAGAAAATATCACATATCAGCTCAGCAGCCATATAAATACATCTGCCTTCCAATTGCATGCAGGGTGACTGCCCGAGTGGTCAATTCATTGGTACATACAGAGTGGATATGACAGAGAGGCATTAAATTACTTATTAAATGATGACACACTCACTGCAATTTCAGTTTTTAACAGTGTACCGATGCAGTGACAACCAATATTTATTAGAGTGAGAATCAAGTAAGTACTAGTATTGAGTATTCTCTATCAACATGGATGGTGACCATGTCAACCAGAAACTTTTATTATAGGTACAAAATTTAAAAGGAACCTGAACAATACATCAAAACAGGTCAGAGAAAATAATGAGGACAGCCTACTTAGACAAGGATAGACCATGTGGGTTAATAATGGTCTATCATTAAGGCGGCGCTAGCATAGTCAGAGGGATGTGTACAATATTGTCGAGATGGAAATTTAGATTGTGCATAATGTGATACTTATCCATCTATGGTTGGCCTGTTCATCTAGAAGTTAGTGACGGAGTTAGTTTTATAAATGGTCACCCATCCACGGACCAACCGTGGCGAGCGCGGCTTTACGTGTATTATAGATCAAACCGTACGGCCTACATTTAGCCACAAACCCCTCTAAACAATTTATACAAGCTCAAAGTAAAATTTTAAGGCACACTTTTTTAATCAAATTACTGAAATGAATGCATACATAGGTACATAGAATCGATAATTAATATTGAGAAAAAGTACCATTTAGCTACGAGGTAGGGTTAGAAACAGAGTAGGAAACTTACCGCGGTTAAGGCACCTAACATGCTAGGACGATAAATTGTTCGATAAAGCTCTTTACAATGAAACATGCGGCCATTGTCGCCGCTTCGTGGAGAAAGAATAGAGGGCGAAACCAAAACTCAGTGACTTGAGGTTCGTTGGGCTCTCTATTTGACTCATTCGACGCCTGAGCATGGATATGTCGCAGACAAATAGTATAATATGGCATTTTACATACGGCGTCGTCAGTTTAAAAACGTTTGCGATTATGTAATATGCCGAAGGCAAAATGTCAAATCATTCAATCGTTATAATGCGAAGTTAGTGTTATTTTAGGGTGACTATGCTCATTAAAATCTCGAGACAAATTTTGAATTACATACGTCGTCACTCGCTTCGCTCGCTCTGTTGCAAGGTCACAATATCTAACCTAACCTAACCTATTGATCTCTGTCACAAAGTCGAACCTTATCAAGCAATGGATTTCTGGGCCTATGAATATATGAATATTCGATCAAATACATGTTTTTTTGACTAAAAATACTCTGCAGGAGTCCTTCACGACCCAGAGTCCATGGATACCTTAGCATTTTTGACGTGCTGGATAACCTCAAAAACTAAATACTTCAATTTGCCTCGGCATTATGTATGACGTGGTGTTTAAATTTTCGATGAATTGTTGAGGCATATTATAAAGTGACACGGCAATCTACATTTTGCCTTCGGCATATTACATAACCGCAAACGTTTTTAAACTGACGATGCCGTATGTAAAATGCCAAATTATACTATTTGTCTGCGACAGATACATCACTTTGCATAGTAGAGAACTAACGTGTCGGATTAATGTAAGTATAGCATAAATATCGAAACCCTACATGTATAACGAATAATTTTGTTTCATACAACATACTCATTGTGAGGTGTATCATGGACTAGCACTCATAAAAGCACCAATCGTATTAGCGACGAAGTCAACATCGCCAAAGGTCTTAGTGCGATTTGGCGCGATTATGAAGAGATTCTAAAATTTGAGTTGATCTTATTTTGTAACAATAATATCGAGAGTTAGAAAATCTGTGAACAAACTCTTTTGGGTTGGTAGTATGTTATGGAATCGAACTCTGCCTCTTTATTTTCTGTGGAAAGGCAAAATTATCATTTCTTTATCAAGTGACTGGCCCCAACACCTATATTCACTTATAAGGACATCATCCGTTTTGGTCCAAATTTGAAAGCGCCTAAAAATATAAGTTATTCTGAGTGAGCTCGACCTGCTCAGTGTTTCTTCATATGGCACCAAAGCCGTAGCACGGTAAGTAGCACATATTTTAATATCGATATCATCGATTAAATGTTCTGTTATACATTCTAGCTCATAATTAATGATTGGAGGTGGTAATCAAGTTTTAAACACTTCATTTATTACCATCTCCATTTAATAATAATGCAAGATTTCATTTCTGTTTAGTAGTTTATTTAATCGAAAATATGTATTTGATCGAGAAATGTATGAAAACTAAGAATTTTAAACTTATATAAAGCAGGAATAGCGGTGCTACCTCTTTAGTGCCATATTTAGAAATGCTAAGGAGGACTAGCTCTATCAGAATAAAACACTTTTTAGTTGGCGGCATTTTGATATTTCGACCAAAAAAGCACTGAGATTGCATGATGTTCTTTCATGAATGAAAAATTCAAATTCAATGGTGTTATTATTATTGAGCAGCTTCCTACATCTACACTCCTACGCTTATCACTGTTCAACCTATAGGACCTACTTAAGCAATAACTATGTACTAAATAAGATATACTTAACGTATTTATGAGTCACTAAGCCACCCACCCAGACGAGATTCTATAAAATATTATATTTAACACAATCTAGCCTTATTGTTTTATCGTAACAATATTTACATCATAATTTTTCTACTACAACATAAAAACATTTCGTTCTCATTTGTTCAAGTTCGGTATAAATTGTTTTCTATGATATGGCTTTTCTTTTACATATTATAACGATAAACTTCACAACTTAAGCTTTCTTCACACCAGTCTGTTATTTTTTGTGAAGTTAATTCCTGTTTACACCTCAACACAAACTATCGCAAAATAACCAATGAATATGATTTTTTACTATGGTAACGTAAAGTAACGTTAAAGATCGACAGTGCCCTTGTTTTTACTGAGAAGTAAATAATATTTGTTTTTGTGTTTCTAAAATGTGTAAATTAGCGTGATAATTTATGTTCAATACGATAAAAAATGAAGTTATCGCTCGATAGCTTACTAATGTTTAAAGTCTGCACCTTGTTACATGGTTTACGTCATCACATGTCATTAAAACTAGGGGTAGGTTAAATGTGCGGTCGTGAATTTTCTTAGCTCGTGGCTACAGCGATCCATATGAATTATGCTTCGTAACGCGGTCGTCACTCGTCGGATGTTACCGTAGCAAGCATTGGCTAGTAACAATTATGATCCGATTCGAGCCAAACGAGAAGTGGGCCGGGTCGCGCGGGCTACACGCGGAACATGTGCAGGTCCACGCCCCAACCCGTGGCCGCCACCCAGCGCGGGAGCGCGGCCAGTAGGCGCGCCTGCGCCCCCGCCAGCCGCGCGCCCCCGTGCAGCGCGTGCGCCGCCAGCGACACGTCCGCCCAGCGCGCGCCCCCCGCGCCCCCTGCGCCCCCCGCGCCCGCCTCGTGCGTGATGACGCCACGCAGCTCCCACTGCTGGTGTGTCGCGCGCGCGCCGTGCAGCGCCACGAAGTACGTGCGCCGCGAGCCCCACGCGTGCGCCTCGCGCGGCGCGCCCAGCTCCTCCGCGCCCCCCGCGCCCCCCGCGCCCGCCAGCCACGCCAGGCGCGCGCCCGGCGCCGGCGCCAGCAGCAGCACCACGTGCGAGCCGCCGGACGCCGCCACGCGCAGCTCCAGCGCCGTGTCGTTGAGGCGGGAGAGCTGCACACTCGCCTGCAGGCGCGCGAGCGGGGGCGCGGGCGCGGGCGCGGCGTGGCTGGCGCCCACGAGCGCGCGCACGGGCAGGTAGTAGGGCGCGCCGCAGTACAGCAGCTCCGCGCACGCCGCCGCCGACACCGCCCGCGCCGCGCCCAGCTCCGGCACTGCGCACACGCGTCGCCAATCAACAACACTATTCTAACACCTCCGAATAAAATGGAGCGCACGTAGTTCGCTGATATGGACGCAGTGTAAAAAACAAATAAAACTGTGACTAACACGACTTTTATAGGTTAAAGAGGAATAAGATAACTAACCGTATTTATCGACGGAATGCGGGGTGTTGGCGTCCAACTGCGGCACCCAGTAGAAGTTGTCGACGTGGTCAGCGTGGGGCCCGCCGGCCTGCCCCCAGCCGTGGGGCGCGGCGTGCAGCGTGCGGCGCGTGTGGAACACCATGAGCCGCTGCGGGCGCTCCTCGCTGTAGGGCGCGCCCAGCGGCGTCAGCAGCACCAGCAGCACCGACACGCCCGTCACCAGCCACAACCACACCATCTGCAACGCCGGCACTCAGGAGGGACGCCGCACACTGCGGACACTCCATACGACCGATTGGACATAGGATTATTGAAACAAAAAATGTTGTCAATTTTTAAGGTGCATTTATTGCCCTTCAAAAAAATAAAAGAAGATGTCATGGTTAGTTCATTAAAATTAATATTTTTAAATGTCAAGAATCCTATATCCGAACGCTTGAATGGATTTGAAGCTCAGCTTGCCCCGGCCGCACTCACCGGGCGCCGCAGGTCTCTCGCCGCCTGCAGCAGCGGCAGCACCCAGCCGCAGCCCGCCAGCACCAGCGCCGCCACCAGCACCGCCAGCGTCACGTCCGGCGGCAGCGGCGGCGAGCCGGCGCGCCCCACCAGCGGCACGAACATGTGCAGCGAGCCCAGCGCCAGGTACCACGTCTGCGCCGCGGGCAGGGCCGCGCCCAGCGCCCACAGCGCCGCGCGCGCGCCCCCGCCCGCCCGCAGCGCGCCCCCCAGCGCGTCCGCCGCGCCCGGCAGCAGCGCCCACAGCAGCGGCAGGAAGCCCGAGCGCAGCCCGCGCGCCGCGCACGCCAGCAGCAGCAGCGCCGCCGCCGCCGCGCCCGCGTCGTGCCACGCGCGCGCCCCCGCCCAGCCGCGCGCCCCCGCGCCCCCGGCCGCCAGCCGCCGCGCCGCCGCGCCCGCGCCCGCCAGCGCCGGCAGCGCGAACAGCGGCGCCAGCAGCCAGCCGCGCGAGTAGTACGCCATGCGCGCGCCGCCCGCCTGCAGCAGCAGCGCCACCAGCGCCGCGGCCGCCGCGCCCGCGCCCGCCGCCGCCGCGCCCGCGCCCCCCGCGCGCGCCACCGCCCGCCACCACGCGCCGCGCGACACGTACACTGCAACACGCGCGCGTCAGTCCCGCCCTCCCAGCCGCCGAGCCCCCCCGCCGCCGCTACTCACGTTCGTCGCGCGCCTGCGTGGCGTTCAGGTGTATCTTGAGCACGACGAGCGCCACGGTCAGCACGGCCAGCAGCAGTGCGGCGGGCGCGCGCACCGACACCACCACCAGCCCCAGCACGTCGAAGAACACCGGTTGCCGAGACGATTCGTCCACCTCGGACTCCAGGTCCTCGCTGGCCAGCATCCCTGCACAGCGGGCGGATCAGTACGGCGGCCGGCAGCCGGCAGCGGGCGGAGCGAGTGCGTACCGTGCGCCAGCGCCAGCACGTTGTCGCCGGTGCGCTGCAGTGCTGCGGGCGGCACGCGGTCGGCCGTGTCCAGCCGCGTGTGGTACACGTAGCCGTTGGAGCTCCACGCCAGGTCCACGCCTGCAACATAGCCCGTGATGACGTCACCGATCCCTCGACACCCATCAGCATAGCGGAGGTGGCTATCGTACCGGACAGCTTGCCAAAGTCACGAAAGATGCGAAAATCGGTGTCGGCGGGGATGAGACCGCTCTCAAAGAGCTCCTGCGCCAGCGACGAGGCGAACGGGTGAGGCACAGCTCCCGCGTACATCTGCAGAGAGAGAGGAGCGCGGTGAGGCGAATGCCGCAGAGAGTCGGGCCGAGTGGGCCGAGTGGGCCGAGTGCGGGCCGAGTGGGCCGAGCTGGCCAGCTCACCTCGACGATCCAGGGGTCGTGCGGGCCGGCCTGGAACAGCACCTCGCGCCCGCCCGCGCCGCACGCCTCGATGTTGATGAAGGCGCGCACGTCCTTGGCCCACCTGCACACCCACACGCAGTTAACCATCCATGTAGGATATAGATACAATTGGGATACTGGGATAGAGATTGATCCTGTAGCGTCATAAAATAAATAAATTTTAAAATCATTAACAACTATTATTGACTCACCGCCATTATTAGACAAGATATATATCTGAGAGTTGGGCTACTCTCAGATATATCTTGTCTAATATCTAATTCTCGTTTACGAACATTATTTTCAGTGCCCTCTCACAGAACGATTTATACGGCAATAACTTTGGAGTGACGACTTCCGCGGTCGAGTGGCGTACGCATCGGTTTTCAAGATGTCGCTAGCTCTGAGGTCCCGGGTTCGATCCCTGGTCGGGTAATGTAGGAACTGACTTTTCTACATTGTCTGGGGTCTGGGTGTTTGTGGTACCTTCGTTATTTCTGTATTACATAACACAAGTGCTTAATAGCTACGTACTTTGGGTTCAGAGCAACGTAAGTGATGTTGTCCGCAAAAAAAAAACCAAAACTTTTATAACGCAGCTAGTTAGCAGTTATTACTTATAATAAAGACTTTAATGAACTTATTATATTTAATACCAGTCTAGATGTATGTATATGTCAGCGGAAAATAACACGAACCGCAAATATATAAATCAAAAATTTTATTTCAATATTGTCAAAGTTAGTAATAATAGAAATTATTTGTCGCTTTAATTTCAGGATTGCATCTTAATTTTCTCTCTCCATATTTATTATGTAAACATTTAATTTACTTGTACCTTTAATATGTAAAACAGATATCTTACAAAGAACAAGTGCATGCTTTCTATTGTAACAATAATGCTATGGAAGTCATGTGTGTACCTAAGGTACCATTATCATTATTCTGTTAAAGATCGTTGTTTCCTAATAAATAAATAATAATAGATAACCTCTGAGGGGCTAAGTGTAAGCCGTACGGTTTGATCGGTTGGTCCGTGGATGATGACCATTAATAACATACCGAAACCCCTCCGTGATTCGGAAAGCACCAGTTATCAGAAACAGTAGCATTATGGCAGTAAAGATTTTTAATTCAATACCCAAAATCATTAGATAGCTACCAACAAAATCTTTATATATATAATTCGTCTGTGATTGTGTATGTCACTGAACTTCTCTCAAACGACTGGACCGATTTTGATGAAATTTTTTGTGTGTGTTCAAGGGGATCTGGGAATGGTTTAGATTCACAATTTTGTACGCTGGACAATGTTTTTTTAATTAATTTTAAATTTATTAGTAGTTGATGATTTTGGATTGTTTTACATTGGATCCGACAGACGGCGCTACCATCGCAGTGTCAAATTTTAAATAATATTCGAATTTTAATTTTATTCTGTTCCGACAGTTAGCGCTGCGATCAAATTAAAAAAAAGTTTTGTTATCATTCTGTTTATTGTAGACCATGTAGACAGGACAACGTCTGTCGGGTCCGCTAGTACTTTCATAAAATTGTTGTTAAACAGTAGGTCCTGGCATAGATACATAGATCTTTGGCAGACTTTAAATCAATTCTGACAACCAGTCTTACTATGGGATACTTACTGTGTTTGTCAGTAAAATGGGTTGTGGAGGTCAGATAGGAAGTCGCTCCATGTAAAATACGGTGTTCAGCTGAATCCGGTAAGACTGGTAGTCGACCCCAACATAGTTGGGAAACAGGCCCTCTAGCCAAGTAACATTTCTACAAGCGTTAACGATGATAGAAATCGCTTAACTGACATTAAATGTATGGAAATGACATTTCATTTCGACAAGTCACGTGACCTGGACTTGTCACTTCCATACATTTAATGTCAGTTAAGCGATTTCTATCATCGTTATCGCTTGTGGAAATGTTACTTGGCTACAGGGCCAGGCTTGGGAGATGAAAAGCCATAAATCAAGCAATGCTGCAACAGGTGATTTGTATATGATTGGGTTTTAATGGTAATAATAAACTAAAATTAATATGAAAATGAGAAGGGCCACTAAGCTGGCGGGTTGAGTGAGAGGCGGAGAACGCTCGACGTACTTGTGTTGCGTGATGAAGGCGTGCGAGGCCTGCAGGATGTTCTCCTCGGCGCCGTTGAAGAGGAACACGGCGTCGTGGCGCAGCGGCAGCGGCCACGCCGCCAGCGCGCGCAGCGTCTCCAGCAGCACCGCGCAGCCCGCGCCGTCGTCGCTGGCGCCTGCGGGCACGCGGGTCAGCCAGTGTGCACGCGGGCACACTGGGCGCACACTGGACGCACACTGCGGCGGCACTCACCCGGGCTGTCGGGCACGGTGTCGAAGTGGCAGTTGAGCAGCAGCGCGGAGCGCGCGCGCGGCCGGCCGCCGGCGCCGCGCACGCGCACCACGACGCTCTGCACGTCGCGGTAGATGTGGTTCATGCCGTCCATGAAGGCCAGCGAGAAGGCGCCGCTGGCCGCGTGCACGTCCAGCTCCACCACGTTGTGCGGCGACGCCGCGCGCGCGATGCTCTTCACCGCCGCCACCAGCACGCCCACCGCCAGCACCTCGTTCTCGTAGCTGCCCGCTACCTTCACATCGAAAACTGCATTTATTACAATATTATATTAAAAGTGCTGAGTTTCTCGTTATATTCTTAGGTGAATGAGTCTCCGCATATTGCACTTTACGTATTATTTTCGCGGAATTAGAGCCAAAAACATTGAAAAGCAACTTAAAATCAAACAATCTTAATAATCGAAAATGATTAAATTTTAGGAATAAAGGTAGATTTACTTTTTTAATTTAAATTTAATGTTAGCGAATGTTAAACATTCTTCTATTTTATTTTAAAAAATGCGGAGGTAGCTTTGATTTCCTTGCTAGAATCAATAAAACTTGTATTGTCATATCTCTCGACTAGACAGAATAGTAGGCGTAAACGGAGTGACTTCGTCGGGTTCCTTAATAAGAATGGGCGTGCCTCAGGGTTCAATTCTAGGCCTCTTTCTATTTTTAATAATATCCGAAACCGAAAAAGATAAGTTTATCTAATAAAAAGTTTAAAACATGCATTAAATCAAAACTTATAAAGATCTGCTACTATAGGGTTAGGGACTACGTAGAGGATAAAAGCGCGTGGAATTATGTAGTATGATGTGCATATGTGGCCTCCCTGGCCTCCCTGGCGGTCTGCTAATGATCTTGTTTTAGCTTATTTACTACAGTTAGCTGCCCCCATTGCCTCTATTCTCAGAAGGCTCTTGACATGCGTTGCCTGATTTGATTAGGACTACATATTGATTATTTGTAAAGTTACATATTTATTTTTCTTTCTTCCATAATTTCTTGAGTTTTGTCTTGTCCTTTATAATAATATGTTTGTACTTTGTAAATGTGACGACAATTTAAATTTAGTCGAATGTTCGATTTCTATTTTTTTCCTCTTTTCTTAGTTTGCATTAATCTAAACATTCCGCTGTTATCATTATTGTAGCATAATTATTTTAAAAGCAGTGTAATCTTAACATTAACGTTAACCTTTCTTTTAAAAGAGTATTCTTTTTAGTTTACGAGAAATAAAACATTTTGATTTTGCATAATAATATGTCAATCATTGATTTTTCTGTGGTAGAATTTACCTCATTTAACTTATGCGTAACGGGTTATTTATGACAGTCTTTTGCAATAAGCAAATTATAAAAATGAAGCTGGGCTACTAGAAAAAAAAAATCCGATTTTAAAGATGTTGCGGAACATACATGTTGATTTTGCAGATAACCCTGTGACAAGTCTAAATTTTCTTTTCTTTATTGAAGCAACTATCTGATCCACCCTTTACATTGCGTTTGGTCGAAAATTTGACATAGCAATGGTAATAGTAACCCTGGGGCCGATGGAGGTGAGGTTGACGAGGTGGTCCCTTGCGCGCGCGGCGCTGAAGACGTGCGGCGGCGCGTGGTGCGGGCGCGGCGCGGGCAGGGCCACGTCGATGCGCGCCACGCCCGCCAGCAGCAACGCGTTGCCCAGCAGCGCCGCGCCCACCCACCACGCCGCCAGCGGCGCGCGCGGCAGCTTGTTCTCCTTCACCAGTTGCTCCGGCTCCTGCACACGCGACACACGCGACCTATTATACACCGCCGCCACCACACCGGCCCGACAGGCCCACTGCTGAACTATGGATATCACTGCCGCGATCCATTAGGATCGCTGTAAAATCAATAGATCCCAAAATTGCTACAAATAAACAAGATGTATAAGATGGAATTATATGAAACAAAAATACACAGAATGAGTAGAACAGTTTGATATTATCTTTATATGTACATTATTGTACATACCTACTTCAAAAGTAGTTTGGCTAACTGATTTCTATGTGACATCCCGCTGTTTGTATGTGATCTCTTAAACTATGCAATGGATTTAATTAGGGTTTCAGCTAAGACGGAATGATCCTAGGTAAAGTTTTAAATGTAAGTTACATTGGCTTAAAAATACATTCAACATTGCACCTTCACGAAGCTAGGGTGGGACGGCAAGTAAATCATTTTATATTTTATTCCAAAGAATTTAAAGTGCTTGACTGACTCTCTAGCAGTCAAACGTGGTTCTGATTGTGACATAAAATAATATTCTGGGACATCTCACACACGGTTATCTGATCTCAAGCTAAGCGGAGCTTGTGTTATGGAAACCAGACAACTGATACACATCATTATATATTTCTAAAAACATACATATTATAGATAAAATAATGTTAGAATTTCATAATTTTTGGAAACAATGTGTTAAAAATAATTTTTATTTTGTACAGTTGACATTAAAAAAAAAAGGTGGAAACATAGGGCCTCTCATTTACAAACGACGCATTCAACAGCAAAATGCACTGACTATACTAAAGATATAATAATCATTAACTGTTTAAGTGCTTAACTACGATATCTGATGAAAATTAAATTATGGTAGGTACTCAAACTCATATTTTAATTTAAGTATTTTACATTGAATAACTTAATTTGAGAGATGTAGGTATCATTGGTATAATTAAATAATTATTATTAATTACTTACCATGGTCTAGTTAGTTCTGAATAAATCAATTTTCTTTGAATGATTTCATGTACTTATGTTTAATATCATAAACTTAAGTCACAGCAAATAACAACCTTCATCACAAAAACTACTTTTCTATTTCATTTTGTTTTAGGCATCAACCTCCTCGCAATCTACATCACGGCGAAGAACTTAACCAAACCAACAAATTCGGTCTGTACGTCGCGTATTGTCAACATTGTCAACAATTCACATAGAGATATATATACACATGGAGTGAGCATATTCTACTATATGAATAATAGTTATACAAATATCCATCGTATCGACGCGCACATGTCAAAAAGCTTTTTGTCTCTTTTTAACTAAACAAGAAATGAATTTGTAAAGAGAGAGAACTAAATGTCTGACAGGGACCAAATTTGGCAACACTGTTGTGGAATGTCACCTTCATGTCATTGCGTGCCTGTCGCCATTGTAAGTTACAAAAGTACTTGTGTTGTTTGTGGTAGTTGTGCTGTCAAACAGTTGCTCGCTCAAAATATTTTTGTGGATTTAAAGAGAAATACGTATTGTAATTAGTTATTTTGGTGTTTTGAGTTTGGACAATAGTAGGAAAATCATGCCCTCGTGTTGCATAAAACAGTGTGGTGCGAGGAAAAGCAAAAATCAGCCTAACTTGACATTGCACAAGTAAGTAACTAATTTTCACTAATTCATTCGAATGTTGTAGTATGTATTGTTATAAGATAATCTTTTTGAATATTATTGAAACCTGTGTCATGTTTATATGGCTCATATCGTTATTATTTCATTTCTTTCTTCATTTCTTTGTATTGTTTACAAACAATAATAATTGTCAAGTACGGCTAGTGATGTGCGATGTTCGCATACCGTAAGTATCGATAAAATTAATGAAGTGTGTAAAATACATTGAAATTATATTTTAATCCACAGATTTCCTGCAAACGAAATTTCAAATAAGAAATGGATGGAAGCTATTGGTTCTGAAAATATAAACCCAAGACATAAAATAAGGATGACGATGAGTTCTTTGACGCCTGTTAGTTTTTATTTATGTAAGTTTTAATTTTAGTATAGTTAGAGTTTGTTTTCATATTAGATTTAATTGTGTATCAATAAATATTATAAAAAAATAAAAATCATGACGATATTCAGACATAAAATATGGCATGTCTGCTCCATGCACTTTAAATAATTATAGTGACCATAGTGATCTTTACTCAGAAGACTCGAGGTGGCCTTCAATACGCCTCCAACGGAGTCATAAACATTATAAAGAAAACGGAAAATTTAATAAAACCTCATCTCACTGACCAGGAAAAACCAGAAAACTATTATTTATATATTTTCAAGTTTCTGACGGACTATTATGACAGCGAAAAAATATTATACTCGCCGCACAACATAGAGCATAACATCAACCATAGGCTGTTGCTTGTGAAATCTATAATGCCTTCATAGACATAAGGTTTCGGTACAATGCTAACTATTTTAATAAGTTAATTTTGTTTAGAAACGAATAAATGCCTTTTTTACACTAGAAATTGTTTTATTTTACATAATTTGTTGTTTAAAAAGTGGGTAGGTACATAAAAATAACAAATAAACTAGCCCGTGTAACAGGTGGGTTATATTCAGATAATTCCACTTGATTTAGTAGTTTTTTTTTTGTTACTTTGTGGCAGATGACAATTTTGGGTAATAGCTTAAATAACACTCAAAGTTAAATTTCGATATCTAGCGCGTTTCAGGCAGTTACAACCCTAAGAAAGGCAGCCATCTTAATTGCCCAATTTTTGTAGGTATGCACGTTCATTTCGTAGGTATGGCAAGTCCATTTAGGTTTCTAAGTCAGTGACAATTCAGCTGTCAAAGAAATTACGTCATGCCTTCACTACAATAGAATCCTGGACAGGCCCTACCTACATACCGAGCATGGAAAACTACAAACAAAATTGCAGCTAAGATGGCCGCCTTTTACAGATGTGTGTGGACAACAGACTG
Source organism: Autographa gamma (assembly GCA_905146925.1). Lineage (NCBI taxonomy): Eukaryota > Metazoa > Arthropoda > Insecta > Lepidoptera > Noctuidae > Autographa > Autographa gamma. The sequence goes on along the minus strand of LR989867.1, from coordinate 11,227,581 downwards.
TGTACAGAGGACAGAGAACTGGCGTGGAATTGAGCACACTGCTGTCCTTGCCTAGCACTGCCTTGCAGATATATTGATTTTTTAAAGGAAGAAGTACTCATTTCGACTTTATTTTTTCATGATTATCACCATAGGACTTTTGGACTGGGTGAACCGACAATGAGAAATCTTTTGTCATTTGTCTGCTGGTGTTTCTCGTGTGGTCACTTTTGTCCAGTTTGGACAGTGGGATCCATAAGAAAACCAGTTAAGTCCTATTTTAAAGTAGACTTCTTTTAATAAAATTATTAACAACTATTCCGCTTTTGTTGGCGAGCGCATGTACAGAAATAAAAAAAAAGTCGTCCATCTTATCTTCCAAATTTGTTTTTAGTATCCATGGCCGATCTGTCAGTAGGGCCTGTCCATCCGTTTCTGAGGTTATGGTCGTTGATTGAACGTGTGACATTTACTACATTGTGTTTAATATAAGCCATACTAGGTACCTACTTTTAGCCTTTTAGCTTTGATTGTGTTATTTGGTAGAGCAAGAATCAGCAATATGTTTGCTTTATAGCATACGAGGCTTCTTTGTTATTATTGCACAATTGTTTTTAACAGAAGTTGAAAGATTGTATGAAATAGACAGTTAGAACAATGTCGAACTGGGTCGGGTATGCTATATCGGTGAATTGTGGTGAGCCATTAGGATGCTACCAAGGAACTATACTGGAGGCAGATGGTAGTACAATTACCTTAACAAAAGCTTTTAGAAATGGCTTTCCTTACCCGAAGTCACAAGTGACTTTAAAGTAAGTTCTAGATCATCTTTGAAACTACTAGTATTTAGAGGGATTATTGCTAGGCAGTATAATGTACATACTTGTTATTGTCATCTTAAAGCGCTGCTGACATCAAAGATTTGAAGATAATAGAGTCTCGTCCAGAGCCTACTGAACAGACTCATAGTACAGTTGCAGTCACCAAAAGCATGAAAAAATCTCAGCGCGCGACAGTGTGTGAAAACTTACAAGCCAACCCTACAAGCTCAGGTATGATACTCCCCTCAATCGCTTTCAAACACATGTTACTCAACATAGTCTCTGTAAGTTACTCATAATATTGTACTGTCTAAATGTATGGCATCTATTTGCGTACTCTGTTGTTATGTGCGTTAGGAGAGCAGGCACCCCCGAGCGGCGCGGGCAGCAAGCCTGGCAGCTGTCGCGCCGGACAAGCGCCCGTGCGCAGCAAGCCCATCGACATACAGGGAACTCGCAACAATAAGAATGGCAATCATGCAGGTAACACTTTATTACTCACTTTAGTACATTTGTATTTTTTTTATGGATGATTGTAGTACTCTTGTTTATTCAATTGTACATTCTATAAGTAGTGTAAATTTGTCTTTGGTTTGTAAAACTGTATTATTCTCACCTATGGGTTAAGCTGATTGTGAATCTTTTATTTACACCCAGGTTCCCAATTATTTCACACTGGTGTGTTGTGTTCCATTCATCCCTACTACTCATCATCTGAGCGTTTACTTTCACATGCTAATTTTCACAAAGTAATAAATTATGTATGTTTATAGGCAGTTTTGGCAATTCAAGCTCGACCCCGAAGGGGCGCGGCGGGGGCGCGGGCGGTGGTGGGAGCGGCGGCGGGGGCGGGGGCGGGGGCGGGGGCGGGCCGCAGGAGAAGGCGCGGCGCAGGAACGAGGCGTGCTTCGGGGACGCCGCCGACGCCGAGCTCGACAACGACTTCGACTTCGAAGGGAATCTTGCGCTCTTCAATAAGCGCGCGCTCTGGGAGCAGATTCGCAACTCGCACAAGCCGGACGTGGTGCGGCAAGCGGACGACCTCGGCAAGTTCCGGCACGACGAGAACGTGCTGGGGGGCGGGCCCGCGCCGCGCCGCACCATCGAGGTGCCCGACGAGTTCCGCGCGCCCATGGACTACGTGACGGACGAGGGGCTGGTGGTGCCGGCCGTGACGGGCGCGCTGCGGGCGCGGCTGTGGGGCGCGCTGCAGCGGCTGGGCCTGCGCGACGTGGCCGACGTGCTGCTGGCGCGCGCCGCCGCCGACGTGGCGCTGCGCCTCGTGGGCGGCGGCCGGCGCCTGGACGCGCGCAACGCGCACCAGGCGCCCACCGTGGTGGCGCTGGTGGGCCCGCACGCGGCCGGCGCGGCGGGGCTGGCGGCCGCGCGCCTGCTGGCCTCGCACGGCGCGCGCGCCGCCGCCCTGCTGGCCGCGCCCGCACCCGCCAGCCCCGCGCCGGCGCTGGCGCGCGAGCTGGCCGCGCTGGCGCCGGCGGGCGTGACGCTGGCGGCGGCGGCGGGCGCGCTGCCGGGCGCGGACGTGGTGCTGCTGGCGCTGCACGACCCGGTGCTGCAGGAGCCGGGCGAGCGCTACGCGGCGGCGCTGGCGTGGGCGGGCGGCGTGCGCGCGGCGCTGGTGGCGCTGGAGCCGCCGGCGCGGGGCTGGGCGGGCGTGGCGCCCCGCGCGGCGGTGCTGGGCGGGCTGCCGGCGGCGCTGGGCGGGGGCGCGGGCGCGGTGTTCCTGGCGGACGTGTGTGTGCCGGCGGGAGTGTTCGCGGACCTGCGCGTGCGCTACAGCCCGCCATTCGGCGCGAGTCCGGTGCTGGCTCTGCATCCGGCCGACCAGTAGCCGCCCGACAGTGTGACCGACTTCAGAACTTATAGTGCTTCTATTCTACGAGGAAGTCCAAGATTATGTCTGTGATGATAATATTACTATGTGTGTAAGAGTTATTGAGTCCCAGATTAAGCAAAGCATATTTAATTGCTTGGTAAAATGATCGAAAAATTAGAATTATTTTATACTATGCGATTCGTAGCTACTGTGCATGTTTTATTATAGCCGTAACACAAAAAAGACGAAAACGTCACTCGTGATGTTTGAAACAAATTGACGTTATTGATGTAATTAATTGAATGTATAGCTGTGGAAACATAAACAACCGCGACAAGACTAGCATAACTCGCGTGTTCCCAGAATGACAGCTTTTGGTACAAAGTAAGCCAGTGTATTGATAAGTGATAGTAATTGAGACTGGACACACCATCAGATTGTGGTGCCACAATTTGTTACATCTTTACTAAATCATTCTTCATATTGAACTGAATAAAACTGTGCACATGTTCATTATTCTTCACATATGGGACATTTTGGCAATGCTGTGTAAGATGTTGTAGTCGTGCGAGCTCGCTGTATGGGCACGCGGGCGCAGGCGATACTCTGTAGTACTCGTCGATGCTGTGTTAGTGACTACGTTGTGAACTGAGCCCTAACACAGTTTGTTTGTGTTCACGGTGTTACGGATGACGTCAACGTTTAGGTACGCCATACTGGATTCTACTGACACAACATTTTAATTTCATATGAAAGTAATTTTATTTTATAAATTGCATTTAAATAAATTTTAATAAAATGTTAGTAGGAAATGGAGTTTTACTTGATAACTTTGAATTAAAAAGAAAGTATATTGAGATGTGCAATCGCATGCTGTGGATTTTTTTTATATCTAAAATTTGTCGAGGCTTCAGTCACGCTAGGCGACTATGCCAGCCTCATAGGGAACATGCTGTGGTTGTGTAACTTTTTATTATTTAACACCCAACGCCAAAAGAGGGGTGTTATAAGTTTGACGTGTGTGTGTCTGTGGCATCATAGCTCCCGAACCCGAAAAGTGTGAGTTATGAGTAAGTGTTTTAGACAGGTCAGATGAAAATCGACTGAGCTAATAAAACTTGTGGGGGTAAAAGTGGGGAAGAATAACCGAATGTCTGCAAATATACTCGATTGGGGAATCTCGCCCCGACACAAAAATCTAAACTCCCTTTAAAAAGTAAAAAATAATAAAATAAAACTGAATCTTAAAGTAAGTAGCTATTAATAATTATAAAAAAAATACATCGCGTTGGGGTTGATTACAAATAGTCTATTACCTAACAAAGCAACATAGGTGAATTTAAAATCAAAACTAAGAAAGAAAACTTTTATAAAATTAGCTAATATCTGTACCCTGCAATTTCACCCGCACGAATACCTAGGTCCCGTTCCCGGTGTCTTTATGTTATTCAGGGCGCAGATTTTTCCAACAAATCAGTATCGTAACAAAAGTCAGGGTTACTTTTTTTTCCCTCGCTATTTTAATTTTTTTTTCTTTCATAAGTACCTTCTCCTGATAATAACTAACACAGCAAAAAAATAATTAGCTAAATCAGTCCAGGCGTTATTGAGTTATGCGCTTACCAACACATTTAGCGTTTCATTTATTTACCGTGTCTATAATGTAAATCGTAACATTTACCAAATGAATGGTGGTAAAAGTTCGAATCGAAAACCTTTTTGGACATTTAGGTACCAGTAAGAATTGATAAATCTTAGATTTTACTGGAAAACCTTAGGATTTACCGTAGTTTGAGCGTTTACAGTAACATATATATAGATTTCAAAACATAAGCCCCCCTACGCGACGTATTTTTTTACTTAATTAAACAATTGTGTCGGGGGATTTTTATTTTTATTCACTCATCAAAGAAAAGTTGCGCTCGCAAGGGCTTCGACGTCCATACCTAGGACATCAATTACTGTAATGATTGTCCTCTGCGACCGGTTTAAAATAGCCAAAACCTTGACGCCCTCAGCATGCACGAGTCCCGTCACCTCGTGTAACACTAGACCACGTCTCATGACCCGGGACCGGCCGGCTTGGAGAAAACTTGTTGCGGCCCTCTGCACCAGCGGGTTGCCACACACACATCTCATGACAACCCGGCGACTGCTTGCCGCGGTCTTTACTAATCTACGTAGCAACCGTTCGCTAACAAGTGAGCCCAGTGCATTGTCGCACAAGGACCGCACAGCGAGATCTTTTTTTAATTACTTTGTTGTAATATTTGGGTTCTTTTAGTGGATTATCCGAGCTTCCTGGAGCTCCCCCTGGGCAAATACTCGTGGGTTTATTAACAAAATATGACAGGGGTAAAAACAGTATAATAATTGGCCAACATTATAATAAGCGACCAGCACAATAAACATCAAATATGACAGAGATACATCAGGTAACTGAACTTGCTAATTACTTTATGGGGCCCAATAACTATACCATTCCCCATATAATAATTCCAGCCTATGAACGTCCCACTGCTGGGCACAGGCCTCTTCCCATATAGAGAAGAGAAGGCACGAGCATTGATCACCACACTTGGTCTGCGGATTGGCGATTTCAGATCCCAATTTTGGGATCCAGGTTTCCTCACGATGTTTTCCTTCACCTTTAGTCAGAAGTGTCTTAGAATAATTAAGAAAGCACATATAACTTTGAAAAGTTACAATGGTACTTGCCCGTGTTCGAACCAGCAACGTCGTGCATACAAATCCGTTCATTGAACCGTTAGGCCACCACGACTTTTTTCCCCAAATGTTTATATTAATCACAATCATGATGGCACTGAATTATTTAAAATTTTCTTGTAGTGTCTATGCAGTTCCTTGTCTATGCCGTGCAACTAGAGTCAGTAGATAAAAACGTAACTTTCCTTAAGTGCCTTTTTTTTTGGTTTTAAGAAATAGTAACTTCGATCAAACACAGGTACACTATAAATAACTGAGTAGGTATTCGAATATAAACGAACAAATAAGTCCATCGATTTATTTTGAAAAAAGAAGTTTCTCAAAAAGCACATGATATTAAATTGGACAACAGAACATGATTGTTATGGCTTAACACAAGAATACTATCGCATCTACACACCTATATACAATACACCCGGCGCCTCTCGCGGTGAGCGCCAGCGCCGGTATACCATATTAATAAAACAACAATAAATATAAACTCGAATAAGGAAGACACGTTACACGAAACAAACACGATTCACATCAACACCAGAACAGTTTGGTTCAATTACTTATTCAAATTGATTAGCATTTCACTCTGGTAACACTGACCCGCCCTCTGCGGGCAGTTCGGACATACAGGGTGTGACGTCACGCGGCAGTGCTCGGGAATGTGCCGCGCGACACGGTGCGCCTCATTATGTTCTAAATAGTCATTTTCTTTATGAGACAATATCATTCATAAGTATTTCTTTAGTAAACACGTTTAAAAATATTTATTTAGATATAAAACATTGTTTACACATGATGTGCAACAACAGTCTTTGGTTGTAGTGATGGCGGCAGCCGTCGTATGATAGTCTCTCTCGACACTTGTAATGATACCTGTGAGGCCGGCGGGACTCGCTATCCTACGGGATACAAATCATACAGACTAGGTAAAGTGGTGTAAAAAAATATCCAAAAAATTCATTATCAAAATTATTCTCGGAAGTGAGTGACTACAAAATAGAAGCTCCTGTTCGTAGAGTATAAGCTACGTAGTGTTGGAGTGCGGGCAGCGGCCGACACTCGCGACACTCGCGACACTCACTCGACAGCGACACGACATAGAACACACGCACATCACATGACTACACCATATTAAACCTTACCGATAAACATTCCCACGTAATAAAACTTACAACAAAACTACTGAGTACGTGTCGCGGCTGCGTAGTGCTGCGCGACACGCACGATACTAACTACTTTACACTCCTCACCCTTCGGATGAGCGCGCTTCCGCAACAAGGTCACGCGGGGTGACGCTTGCTTGTGCGTTATATTTGTTTACAACATGTGTGTCCGACATAAAAATTTGTGTTAAAAATTAGTCATAAAAGACAACATCGTAAAGATTCGTATAAAATTGAGTTTTTGGTCTTGTGCACAACACTCGACCGCGCTCGACGCTCGGCGACGCTCGGCAACACTCGGGTCTGGACGTGTCCGGCTCCGCGGAGGGCGCGAGAGCGAGCAGGACAGCAACACTCGCGGGCGCAGGGAGTGTAACGAATGGAACTAGTGCGGGCGCCGGCGCGTTACAGCGGCCGCTCCTGCTCGGCGTGCTTGCCATTGGCGCGCTCGGCCTCGCGCTCGGCCTTGCGCTCGGCCTTGCACTCGGCCGCTCGCTCAGGTTTGCCCTCGGCCGCTCGCTCGGCTTTGCCCTCGACCCCGCGCTCGGCTTTGCTCTCGGTCTCGCGGTCGGCCTCCCGCTCGGCCTGGGCGCCGACAGCACGTCGTATGAGCGCGTGAGTACTCTCGCGTAGTCTCAGCAGCTCTTCCTGGATGCGGTCGGTGATCGCTTTACGCGTCTCCTCTTCAGTCGCGTTAGCGCTCCGAAGCCTATAAGAAAAAAGAAACAACTGTCAATATGTATGAACACTGGTATTAACATTCAAAAGTAACGGGGAGTGCGACTGACTTGTCCAGCAAGTGGTGTATCTGGATGGGCTGGCCCACGTTGAGCACGACGCGCTTGCGGAACTGCAGCAGGTAGGGCTCTTGGTTGGGCAGCACCTGGTCCAGCCCCTCGTGCCAGACGGGCACGATGAGCGGCGCGGCGCGGCAGTCGGCCACCAGCCGGCCCACGCCCCACTTGAAGCGGATGTGCTCCTTGGCCACGTTGACGCGGCCCTCGGGGAAGATGTGCACCCACTCGCCGCGCGACAGCCGCTCCACGCAGAAGTCCATGGCGGGCTGCGGACGGCACAGCGTATAGTAGGGCTGCAGCGAGCGAGCGAGCGAGCGAACACGCGAGAGCATGCGACGGTACCTGGTAGACGCCGGCGCCGCGCACCACGGGCACGCACTTGCCGAGCGCGAAGAAGCACGAGTGCAGCGCGTTCGTGAAGCAGATGTCGTGCGCCGCCAGCGACCAGCGCATGCGCGAGAACCGCACCAGCGCGCCCATGTCCAGCACGCCTGCGCGGAAACACGCCCGAGTTATACACGCCCAACTGTCAGTGGGTCACTCACTTATTTATATAATAATAATAACTTTATTCAAATTACAATGTTACAATTAATACTAAGGTACATAAAATCTTAATACATACAGCCTACGTTACATGGGTGCCTGAACTAGGTAATCCTGTGTTTCAGGCGTTCAGTGCTAGGATTTATCTATGAGTAGGTATCGCAGCTTTCATAAGCCAGTTATTGCGCTCCTCGAATCGATCGAAAGATATACCTAGTTTACGTGACTATTAGCATCATAGCAATACTCACGGAGGCGTACGTTATTTTCTTGTTTATTGACATCGTATTACTATCCTCTGCTTTACCTACTGAATAAATATATATTTTTCTACGTTTTAATCAGTCTCTTATTTTTATAAACTATGAAAATAATAGAATTCAGCAGTAGCTTTTGTGTAGATGACAATAGAAAAGATAAATAAACATGTTACAGCCTAGCAGTATAAACAACGACTACAAATGACTTATGATCCGGCGGGAAGAGGGCGTGATGATATCACACATGATGCAAGTACATCGGCTGATAAGGTCCCAGCAGTCGCGGTCGGTCAGACAATAACAAGTGTATAACTTGTACGTCAGGTCATTGTTTAAGTGTGATTCTATTTAGCTGATAAACAGCATTATCGATGCGGAATGCTTATCGCTCGTCGTTGTTCGCCCCAATTTACCACTGCGCACCTAAGACACCGTGTAGATATGATAAAGATTCACTAATAAGCTCTACTTTTAGTCTATGATGATCCATCACTTTTTAACCAAACAATAACTGAATTATAAAAATTAAATTCAAGATTAAAGTGTAAGATTTGATTAGAATATTATGTCTTCTGAATATTGAGACACCCCACATAGGCTATCAAGAGATTAGTATCAGAACAAAGGTTTGTGAGTACCCCAGAGGCCGGGGTCGTCGAAGCACGAGTGGTGGTTGGAGACGGTGAGCAGCGGCTGTCCGCGCGGCCGCCGCACCGCCGCCGCCAGCGTCTCGCGGTTGTACACCGTCGTCTTATTCAGGAACTCTGCAACACACGCCGCTCTGTCACCACTCTGCACAATGCTCTCGCCAAAACATGTGACTAAGCTCTGAGATCACAGCACAATAATGACGTGTGGCAATCACCTAATTCGAAGGCACTATGGGCTAGAGATTGATGATTATTGTAAACAGATGACCAGGCACTTTTTAAACCTGCAGTTGGAGTAATTTACCATAATAAAAGGGCTTAATAACTATTTACCACCACTACTTATACTTATATTACCACTATTTTATTTTGAGGCAAATTCAAATGCCACAATACTACAATTGACCAATTGAAGTATATACCAGAGAACTTTAAAGATAGTGTCAATAATAATTAATTATGAAACAGGTAGTGCCAAAAAAAACAAAATATTTTTATTTCAAATAGCTGCCATTCCAAGCTCTTTTAAAGTGTTAAATTACTGACTCTAGTTGCAAGTTTCAAAATTTCATTCCAATGGAAAAGAACCGTCAATTAACTTCATGGTAGCTCGGCAAGAAACATAACTTTAAGTGTAGGTCACTGATAGGGATCTCCTGATGTCTAACAACCATCTGAGGAACAATATACTCATTCTCAAAAGGACCCGGATTCACTATTAATACTGGTTATGTACTATGTGTTTGGTCTTGACTTGGTAACCTCTAAGTAATTGTCATTAATATGCATGTTTTACACATTTATTAGAAGTAGCATAACTAATGTGAGGTAATTTACTTTTGTGTTATGTACATAGTGTGGCTTCATACTACATAAGCATTAAAAATATACTAGGTGTAGGTAGTTATGCTATGCAAGCAATGTCAGTAGACTTTGCAGCACAAGCATTCCCGCATTCAGCATGCACTACACACTGGTGGACTGCTACTTTACAATGTGCTCTAGTCATCATATTTGTTTGTAATATACAGCATAAAAATATTCTAAATACCTATTAACACATGACTATTAGCCTCATAAAAAAATAGATCAACTAAATAATAAAATGGAAGATAAAATAATTAAAAATAAAAACTATTTTGATTATCCTTGTAAAATAATATAAATTAAATTGTATTATTAAGCAGGAATTACAGTAATATGTAATCAGTTTTTCTGCCTAGGTGTTGCTACAGATTTCAAACATTATATTATGACATTCAATCTAATTGACACAGTTTAACTGAGGTTAAACATTTAAAAATATTTTTAGAGCAGTGAGTTAGCTATTACGAGGTTCTTAGGACGTGAAATAATGAACCCAATAACTGGTCGCGTGTGCGTCGTAAGCAACAAGTAACAATAAATTCTGCTGATGTAAGGTAACTCGTATTCGTTGCACTTTGAAATGCTAATGACGCATTTTTAATCACTCTATAAGAAGCTTTACTTAAATTTTTGCGGTTCAAGTGTATGACCCAGGACAAAGGGATTGTGTAAGAACAATAATTCCATTCACCTATGATAATTTTACTAAATAAACCGACGACAGCCACTGTGATGGAGCTCGCGCAGTACCACAGCCTGCCTGGGTTCCGCAGCCGCGGGATGATCCACCCGATGTCATAGCCCATGGTCGCAGCGGGAGCGTACCAACACGATAATGCACTACAACAACATCGTTACTGTGATTAACTTAACAATAAAAAACAAATTTAAACTCGATAATCAACACTCGTGCAACCTATTGTGCGAATTGATTGACAATGACAGTTAGCGGTGACATAAAAATGAAGTTTACCGCAGTGCTGCCAAGAAATAATAATGAAATGTTTTTTGCTTGGGGTTGCTATTAACGACGAAACTGCTCACATAGTACAAGTTAAAAGAGAAACAGCAATTTGTTACCTAAATGCCATAATTTATTAATAAACGTATTTTAGGGGAAAAAGGGTATGTATTCATTGGAATAAAATATTTCTGAAGTCGGTTAGTAGCGTCTGTATTATCAAGAGAAACAGAGCAGGCAACAAATAAAAAGGATGGAAAGCTTATAGTAATAGCTGGGCACTATTGGAATGATAGAATTTAACGGTTTTCTTAAAGTTTATACAGAAAAGACAGTCGTGGTTCGAAATTTTCCGTGACTCGTAGGGTACTGGCGTTTGTGTGCGCCGGCACACGTTGCAGGTCAGTGCACTCGAATACGTCACGCGTAGCCGTCGCCCTAATTTAGTTGTTTCACCACAGGTTTTACTCTGCAGTAACAATTTCGTTCCTTCTTTCTATTATTAAGGATTTGGAATATTTATTCCAAACAAAAGATTATAATTAATAATCCGTGGTCTAGTTCAATAGGTATGCAATATGATTTTGTTGTTATAAACTAAAATTTTCAGAAAATATAAACTTATTGCTATAATTATATTTAGACATTGATTAGTCATGCATTACTTGATTGGTAAGCAACTAACATATTTGAAACACCTATAATATTATATACATTTTATTCAGTTTCTTAGTGGTTTCTCAAATATTTTGTATCTATTTTGTAATAGGTATGTAGCTACCTAGTAAATTATATTTATTAAACATATTTTGATGATGAACGAACACAAATATACATATATATGTACCTATTTGAGGTACTAATTCAAAGAAACAAGCTTTAATTACCGGCATGTAATTTGACACAGTTTTTTTTACGAATTTTATAGCTACCTTTTTTAACACAGACAGAAAGAACAACCATGAAAGAAATATAAAAATCTCATTAAACAACGTCATGTTACTCGACAACGTTTAATTTGCTTCCCATTCCATGAGTATCACTAATAAATTAGTATCTAGTACTTATCAACTAAGGTGGTGCCAATTGCCCGATTAATACTGTCTCTTTGGTGACGATGTAAGTCCGATGGTCAGCACTCTTGTGCCCGACGCACCATGTTGTCAATGGCCTCGCTCTGCTACTGTACACTAACATTTAATTAATTCCATAAATATCCATGTTCTAGTAATAGACTCCTTTGCTGTTTACGCTCGGTTCTGCACGCAACAAGTCAAATTCGTAGAGCTGCGTGTGGCACGATTCATATTGCTGGCAAGGAGACTTCGCGACGAACAGTTTTCGATTGGCAGTCGGAGCAGTTCTCTTGAGGAGTATGCGCGGCAGCAGGTGGTGGTCCCGCGGCTGGCTCGGAGGCGACGGTAGGGGCGCGGCGGCGGCGGCGGCGGCGGCCGTCAGCGCCAGCAGGCAGGCGACGCGGAGCATCTCGAGGACCGCGCAGCGACTGGTTTTCCTGCCACACGAGCCTCCTATATATGTGAATGGGCCCGTACTTTCCGCGTACACTATCTTGCAGATGAAGCAGGACAATTTCATCTTATACATTAATTTACTCTGAGTCTTCATCTGATAAATGTTTTCTCAACCACATTGCTTGTTTCTGCACATTTCACAAGTACGAAAACATTTCCAGATTTTTCTTACAATGTAGAATTGTATTGGAATACGAGCTCGGCCTGTGACTCGGTCTGCGACTCCTGCGAGCTCGTGGCGCGCACCAGTCAGGCCTGCAGTCTGCTCCAAGCGGTGACCTTGTCTCTAACAGGAACCCGCTCAAGGTGATCAGTGCTGATGACGTGCGAACTGTGTTTTCCGGGCCGATGCTAATGATTATATTATAATTTGGGGGTTTCCGCAATAAAAACAACAGTCATAGACTTTATTCTGTTTTAAAATTACTAATAAAAGAAGGAAAAGTAATAATTAGTAGGTCTAATAATAAAATAAATTTAAAATAAAGATATAATATGTGTAACATGCGTTTTTTAAATACGTTTCTGTTTCTGGATTCGTACGATCACATTATATGTATATATTTCGATTTTAACGATAATATCATATTATAAATTCATACATGCAATTATGTGTAATGCGCTCGAGACCTTTCATTTGGTTCCAAATAAGTGATGATTATCTCAGTTATTTTCGAGATTTAAATCTTGGGTTTACGTCCTATAAAATAGTAATCTAATTAACTAACGTTTCCCGGGCCACTATTACGAATCAGTTGAATCCTCATTCTACTACGGTCGCACAGGCCGCGGGGGCAGGTCCCGCGCGAGGCGCCTGCCAGCCAGGGCCAGCCAGGGCCAGCCAGGGCCAGCCATAGCCGGGCTGCACTCGGCGGTGTTGGAAGCTCACGGTGAGCTGCATTCATTCGGTGCATGCAAATATTCGCGCCCGCGAGTGTACGCTAGCGGAATGTATGGGAAAGCCCAGTGTCATGCTACTGAATGCGCGTGCGCAGCGGATCAACCACGGCGCGGCGATACCACAGTAACTCACGTTTAGGTTGATGACTAATGTTGTTTAGTAAATAAATAAATGCGGACAACATCACATACATTGCTCTGAACCCAAAGTAAGTAGCTGAAGCACTTGTGTTATGGAATTCAGCAACAACGAAGGTACCACAAACACCCAGACCCGGGACAATGTAGCAAAGTGATTTTCTACATTGAACCGTCCGGGGTTCGAACCCGGGACCTCAGAGCTAGCGACACCTTGAAAACCGGTGCGTACGCCACTCGACCACGGAGGTCGTCAAAATAAATTTATTTCTTCAGTTATGAAAGATACAATTAAATCTCAAGCTGTCTTCTCCTTTCGCTTTATAGAAGGTTTCAGGAGTCAAGGCATACGCGCTTAAAATAGACTAGGTCATAGATTTGACTCGGTGTGTTCTCTTAGTGAGTGGTGAAACTGTGAGTGTCGCACACGTGGTAGTGCGGCATGTAGTAACCACGCGGCGCGGGCGTTGCTCACACACTCCGTCGCGCGCGGCCGCCGCACATGATGCGGGCGCTGGGAAACCCCACTCGCGCATGAGACACTTGTTCGAAACTCATCGGCGAGGGAAACACAGAAGGCTAACATATTAAAATTAAGTTATTACGCAACACGCACGGTTATCGATAAATGTCCAGATTACTCGCGGGCATGAGCTTCTTGCTGGTTCTTTTTACCACGGGTGTGATATAAAGTAAAGGAAACCAAATTCGAAATCGTAGAATTTGATTTCCTTTATTTTATTATCAGCAAGAGATAAACTCCGAGATCGATTTGAGTCTGCATTCTGGATTCTTGTTTGTTGACAATACGGGTTCGTGATGTAAAGTATTTAATTATTTAATAGAGTCTCGGGGTCAACAAATAAATGACGCTTGTGATCTTCTTATTAAATAAATAGAACCTATTGTGGTATAATGTATGGTTCATGCGAAAATCTTAGCTTATATAATTTTTTATTTAGATATAGAATTTGTAACTTTATGCGATGGATGTTGGTACTCAAGTAACTTTCGTGATCTACTCTAATACCGCTGGCTCAAGTCGCACGTTGGTGATGATGGGTCTTCTGTAATGTCTTGCCTTATGTTTCCAAACTTCATAGTTGTTTCAGCATAACAGGAAGGTGCTCAGGTTCACTGATGTTGAGGTAGTCAGGTCAGTTACAGTACAGTGCCCTCGGGACAGAGCATGTGTGCGCTAGGGATAATACTAGGATCGTCACTGATGGTTTTTATCACAATAATATTGTTAATGCGACTTGGATACTTTGAGTTCTTAATTATTTAGTTTATTTCTATACATAGTGGTCCCTGCGAACAACAAAGATATCAAAGTGGTCTTCGGTTGAAAAGAACTTGGTAATCACTGATCTACGCAAAACCTTTTTTAAATAGTCCGAAGATACAACATTGACCAATCTTTCTATAAATTAAATATATAATCTAAAAATTATCTTATAAATTAAATCGTTAAATGTTTAGTGGCTGGCCGTAGGTAGTGTCAAGATAGTGGCAGTAGTGTAATGTAGGTGCGCGTTGGTACTTGGTAGGTGTGGCGGAGGCAAGGGCCGCGTGACTCCCGGACTCAGGGCCGCGGTGACCGCCCCGGTGACGTCACTACGTTAATACTAAAGCTATGTCTATGTCGCAGACAAATAGTATAATTTGGCATTTTACATACGGCGCGGCGGCGTCGTCACTTTAAAAACGTTTGCGGTTATGTAATATGACGAAGACAAAATGTAGATTGCCGTGTCACTCTATAATATGCCTTAACATTTCATCGTAAATTTAAACACCATATACAAATGCCGAGGCAAATTGAACTACTTATTTAGTTTTTGAGGTTATCCGGCACGTCGAAAATGCTAAGGTATCCATAGACTGCCAAATTATCCTATGTGTCTGCGACATCTACACGAGGTGACAGTATTTTCTCCTCCATTCCATTTTGGTGTCTAATAACTATTACACAGAAAATAGTATCAAGTATCAACTCTACCGATGAAAATTTCAAGTAGGTAATGAAATGGCAGCAGATCTTAGTGCAACTTTACTAACAGTTACAAATAAGGAATTCTTTAAATAGGTGAGTATGTAAGGGTGCGTCTGGATCTGGCGAACGCGCAAAGAACGAGGAACTAAAACCCCGCCTAAAGTTTAGTTCTCTGCGCTGCACAGAACTCCTACCGGGGCTAGAGCTCGGCGGGTTCTGCGCCACAGGTGTGCTTGCGCAGATGCTCGTCGTGCGGTGGGAGACCTATTACACGTTATACCATGATGGTGTCGATTAGTGTAATACGATACAAAATTGATGATTCAATTACCTATTATTTATCAAGTTTATTAGTCAAAAAGCAGGCAATGTGTTAAACAATGGCAGCGGTCAGAGAGAGCGGGTGGCGCGTGGCCCCACGTCGGGCGTCCAGTCGGGGTCGGTCATGTTGGGGCGCAGGCGCTGCAGCAGCGCGTCGTTGCTCTCCTCGGAGGCG
This sequence comes from Autographa gamma, assembly GCA_905146925.1. Lineage (NCBI taxonomy): Eukaryota > Metazoa > Arthropoda > Insecta > Lepidoptera > Noctuidae > Autographa > Autographa gamma. Next base: position 11,211,920 of record LR989867.1, on the reverse strand, counting down.
CCGTCCTCGCGGTCGAAGTGTGAGCGCTTGCGGCGCGCGGCGGGGGCGCGGAGGGCGCGGGCGGGGGCGGACAGGGCGCGGGCGCGGGTCCAGCGCGCGTACGGCGGCACCGTGCTGGAGGTGGGCGAGCGCGGCGCCGGCGGGTAGTACAGCCCGGCCAGCACGCCCGTCTCCAGCTGTGCCGCGCCCAGCACGCAGCCCGCCAGCGCCAGCATCAGCCCTTGCACCAACATCATGGACAGAGTGTTACAGTGGTGTGAAGGTTACTCCAGCTATTGCCCTGTTGCTCCCTGTTATATACGTCTCAGATGGAGGAAATACCCTCTATAAGGAAAACTTAACCAGTGCGGTTAGTTGCTGATAGCGCAGTGCACTTGGTACCTAGCGCTGCTGACGAGTCCCCGGCTACACGGAACACGGTCACTCACTGGAATCGCTCTGAGCCGCGCACGCCGCGACACTAATGATCACGAAGAAAACAAACTTGTCCCGAAACCAATCGTTAAATTATCCGGAAAATTAATATGTCAATAAATTGGTTAGGTATTATACACACTCCACTTACAGTCGCAGCAGTCCGTGGTGACACGTGAAGCAAACAACTGTTATAAGACTTCAGAGTTAGACTTTCTTAAAAGCTACTTATCGACAAATGTCTAATTACCAAGAATATTGATGTGAACCGTCACACATTCTGTTGCTATAATTGTAATAGTTGTATATTAGCCTATTTATGATTTGGAAATTCTACGATTTAGTTTTATTTCAAGCTGTAGGTTCTTATGTAGGAAGTTACTGTATGTGGGTCATTTAAGTACCTTTATTGTGTGTAAATAATAAATGTAATGCCGTTGGTTTTTTTTTTATATTCTGTAAGTATTAATATAAATGTTTTAATACTGTTTAAAGAATAATTATTGTGAAAATGGGTACTTATGTATAAGATGGATGGATGGCTTTGTCGTTGGCTTAAATTAAGTCCTGGAGGGTGGCGGTGGTGGTGCAGGACGGGCAGGACACAAGATGCGCCATGTCTTTGAGTTGGGGCACCGCATCCACATTGTGTATGCGAACATTCTATCATTCCCCATTTGCTCAGGTTGTCTCTGCAGCAGCTCTCTTGGGTTCGTAGTCGGTTGAGAGTTTTCAAATGGGCCACTGCAGTTCGTGACCTGAGGGCAGTTGTTTTTGAAGCGCGACGAAATGTGGAGGAGTGGGATGTTTAATTCTCTACAAGTCGTCGATCTCATCTTCTGCACTTTCTTTTGCGGGAATCGTATGGCCCATAAAACACTTTCGGCCTTTTAAGCGGGCCCGTGCAGGTAGATATTGGTACAGCGGATGGCGACTGTCCGTCCCTGCTTAGATTTTCCTCCTGCCAGGGGCTACAGTATCACAAGAGAGGTGGGTTTTAGGCACCCTGTAATGATGCCACAGGTTTCGTTGAGCGCTATCTCTACTTATTTACCTATCTCTAATTCTCCAGCGGCGGAAGAAAGGCACTGGCCTGTAGTGGGAAGAACCTGCGGTGATGCTAATTTTGTTTATGGAGATGGAAAAGTCGTTCATTTGTTTTTTACTTGCAATTTATTTAAGTGTAGTTACGGGACAACTCGACTTTCCACTTTATATTATAATATAAAACACATTATGCATTATAAAAGGTGCAAATATTATACACGGGTAGGTAGGAATTGTTTGTAAGCGTTGTTTAATTACCTAAGTGTATGTGTAATTTGATAAACATCTACCTAAGTATTTAACGGTTAACAAGGTAGGTACGATAAAATTATATTGTTAATATAAGAAAATAATATATTGTTTTCAATTTACCTTCTTGCAATTTAGTTGCACATGTTCACCTAAGCAGATCTCCTACATGGGTAGGGGTATACTAACCTAACCAAACTCATTTCCAGGAAAAACTATCAAATTCGGCCTATCAATGTTCCTAAAATCTATTTTGATCAACGCACTTGTTAATCAGCCACTGTAAAAAGAAAAAAAAAATGAAATAATAATATCTACATACCTACGCAGTTTATAAGACATGTTATGTATTGCAGCCATTTAGCCATTTATTTAGGTCTACTACTGTGACTGACTAAATACATTTCGAGTGCTTATTAAAGTGTATTGTCATCGGATTATGGTTCATTATTTAAATTAAATTACGTTTACATGACATTATTATTCATGTATCAGCGTAACATATTATTATGTCCATGCATGATAGGCGCTCAGTGAAGGCGTTAAATTGACCACTCGCTACTAGATGGCGGTAGTAGTAGCTCATCGTAATACACTTTAATAGTATTGCTTCAAATTCTATAGTTTAGCTAATACTAGTAAATTTACGTGTTTTTATAGTAAGCGCATATAAAGAAAATTTATATTATATATTCATAAAATTATTATATAAGTAAATTAACTCACATATGAGTTTTATTTAAAGTCGGAGTCTGGTTAGACTTTTTTTTTATTTATTCTAGAACATTAAATATATTAATGAGACAGTGGTTAATAACCATTAAAAGCGTTAAATGTATCATTTTATTTTTCTATCACTAAAGTATTTTTTATATTTAAATTACAACTGTTGAATAGAAACTATAATTTCGTTGTAGTTTCTATCGACTCCGTGGCGCAACGGTAGCGCGTCTGACTCCAGATCAGAAGGTTGCGTGTTCAAATCACGTCGGGGTCACATGACTTTTTATAACTATTATTATTTTTATTATTATTTTTTTCAAGTATTCGTTATTTTTTTTACTCGTAACAAAACTATTGATTAAGAAAAAAAATCTTTTAAAATTCAAAACAATATTCAATTTAACTTAGACCAAAATTGGAGATGCCGGGGATCGAACCCGGGGCCTTTCACATGCAAAGCGAACGCTCTACCACTGAGCTACATCCCCTTGATACTTACGTTGTGAAATGACTACACAGATAATATTTATTGATGTCCTGTTTAAACAAAAATAGGTTGTTGTTGATACCTGCGTAGCAAAGTCCCAAATAACCTATATCTGAGACAATACTGACAACTAAAATAAGATAGTTACAATTGAAATTGTTACCATCTTATTAAAGGGTACTTCTTGTAAAAGTTACGTGACAAGAAAAGACAAAATGAAATGATACTAGTTCAGTTATTGGTAAAAACGTCAAACTGATATTTCTCATCTAAGGTAAAAAACAAACTAATTGATAAAAATAAGGTCAGAATGAAACGAAAGTGTTTACTTAACTAATGTATTTCCTAAACCGGTTATATTTTTTGTCTTTTAACAACATGCGTGCGAAGAGTTGGCAATGCCTCTGTACATAGTATCGTATCCGTGGACTCGCGCGGGTCGTTGCGGTCGCCACGCTCGCCGCCACTGACTCGTTGACAATTATCAAGATTTTCATAGTAGCTAATTCAAAACATTAAGTTCTTCATAAACACAGTGAGAAAGACCAGAAGAGTACAGCGATAGAATTGCAGTGATCTTGTACAGGTACTTGAACGATAACAATTTCTTATATTTCCCAGTTGTTGTTAAAACTTTCTAGCGAAATAACTTTCTCAAGTTCATTCTGTTATTTTAAACAATACACTATTCTTTAGCCCAGCCTAGTAACAAGTGTAACGTAGAGTTATATGCTACACTTTTTCGAAAGCGCATCACAATAGTTATCCCTTATTGTTATTCATCAGTAGAACAAGTTAAACATCAATTTCTGAATGAATGAAAGATAAAAAGGAAGTAGATATAGTAATAATAAACTCGGTATCGCTTTGAACATGGAACAGAGTTGCAGGTGTGGGTGGCGGAGTCGCATGGCAGACGGGGGGGGGGGGGCTATCTGGCCTCGGCTTCCATGATGAACTCGGTGATCATCATCTCCATGGTGGGCGCTAGGCCGCGGTCGACGCAGGCCTGCTTGAAGCACTCGGCCACGTGCAGGATGCGCCAGCAGTGGTCCTCCTTCAGGTCGTGCTCCTTCTCGCAGCCGTGGATCAGCTCCACCATCTGCCGCGCTATTACCTGACCTGCACATGTTTGAGACAATATTGGAAATGAGAACAGACAAGATACTAAGTTGCTGCAGCGTGTGCGTAAGTGTAGTGTAGAGCCAGTACTCGCCATTGGGGAAGGACTGTATGAACTGCTCGGTGTTGTCGTGGTGCATGCGGCTGGAGTCGGTGAGCAGGTTGAAGTGCCGGCTCATGCACTGGATGGCGCAGCCCAGCTCGCGGTGCTCGAACTTGAAGTCGTCGCGCCAGAAGTGGAAGAACTCCTCCATCTTCTCCTCCGACAGTTGGGACTGAGTGCAAACGGGACCAGAATTAGTACAATAAAAGACTACATAACATCACATAAACGTAGACAGATTCTGATGACTCGTTTCTAACTTTAAGTAAATTAAGTAAATGAACATAAGTAGAGTTTGGTCTGATATTGGAGGGGCACTTTTTTGGGAATCAGTGAAATGTTCAGACAGCAGTATGTGCAATGTACACGGTGATGAATATCACCTCCTGGCGACACTTGTCGAGCGCCTGGCCGAAGCCGAGCGTGACGTCCTTCATGACGTTGACGTCGGCGAGCAGCCCGCAGGCCGCGCCCAGCAGCAGCAGCGCGCGCAGCACCGCCGGCATCGTGTCACTGCCGCAGCCGCCGCCGCGCGCGCACATATACCCCGCGGCGCCTGTGTCATCATGTGGGAGGACCGACTCCCACTTAACGTACACTTTGTAACTATCTATTATACAACAATTGTATGTTTGTTTAGCTGTATTTTTTATCATGAGATCTAGTAGACCCTGAAAATGTGGTATCACACAAAGTAGATGACGCGCCTGTGAGTATATGTTAGCAACGAAACAATAATAGCAAGACCGCACGGGGGCGCGACAGGCACTTTGTTAATGATAGTGCATGTAGCTAAAATACGTTTAATTTTCGGATAATGAGTCAATTTAGCCTCGACAAACATTTGCGGCATAGAAGAATGAAAGCTATTATTGGGTCACAAAATATACTTGTACGTAAAAAGCCGTGCGTGAGGGGCGTGCCGGCCTTACCGTGCGGCGGCTGCTGGTCCCCGGATGCGGAGGGACATGATTAGGGGCACACTGCTCATTAGCGAGCTGTATAATTAGGACTGATTACACTTTGGCCGGCCGCCATCACTGTGTACATAAAGCTAAGCAAATAATTGGCAATTTTTTATGCGAACATGCAATTCATCCACAATTAGCCCCAACATAGTATTGTCTGCAGTACTCACGCGCACAGCTCTTGTCACAGTCGTAGTGGTGTGCGCTGTCTTCAAAGTGACGGAACTGAGAGTCCCGCCAAGACCCTGTCTCTGAACATGTAACGGCAAGTAATCCTTATATTTCTTATAAAAACACTGCGAGTCTTCTCACTCAATAATACTGTCAACATTATTTTTGAATTGTAATGAGCGTAAAAATACAGCATAAATAGTGAAGAAAATTAACTCTGACTGACTTGTGTTCTTTAGTTACAGCATAGTTATCTTCCTGTGTTGCTTGCAAAGGCACGAAGCAATCTTTTGTGTAGAAGTTCTATGTTGGTAATAATTAGGTGTTTATGTAAAGCACTTGCAGTATAGGTACAGCACGTAATGGTAGGGTAACAGGGTGCACCTGGTAGGTAGAGGTCCAGGTTCGTGTGGAGGCGTCACGTTCGCGGCCGGATGCGGCGCGGCCCGGCGCGGTACGGCACGCCGCCGGACCGCTATAATAACTATAATCACGGCTAATTGCGAGCCCCTCCCGCAGCCCCGGCGCGGAGTCTCGCCTCGGATCTTATTACAACAAGTATGCAAGTGTCCTAATTACAGAGAGCAGCACACGCACTCGCGGCCGCGGCCGAGGCGGCCGAGGGAGCACCGCGGTGTGCGAGCTGCAGGGGCTGCAGGACCCGCGCCTGCAGCTCGCCAGTCATGCAGACTAAGCAGACCGCCGTGGGTTTACCTGGTAAGAGTTCGGTATGCTTGTCCTTCTTCCCCTAAGTGGCGTACATAAAGTTAGCCTCAAAAAAAATTGTGAACTATTCATATTCTATTATATATGTATATATATATTGTGAAAGGAAACACCCATGGTAGATAATGCGTGCTAAGACTATCAGATAAGTACGTTACAGTACCTCTTGGTGGGAATTGCGTGAGTGGGCGATAGATAACGGCTGCGCGAAAATGTTTAGTTTTTACGAAGAGGCCAATTTTTTACTATGCTGAATATTTTTTAATAAACCTCATTAGTAGTCCTGTAATTCGAGTGCGTGCACAGTGCACCTGCTCTATGGATGCGCGTAGTAACCATCAGATGGCAGAGCCGGGCGCGTGCGCACGCTCGCTACAGCTGGTCGAGGAACAGGCGCTTCAGGCCTTTGTCTGCTGCCGCGGGATTTTGGTTTTTGTCTGAGGCCGGGAAGCCGAAAATTTATTCTTCTATTAATTGGTACCAACTAATTATTCTTCTTCTCGAGTCAAAGATCCAAATTTGGTCTGACCAAAAAAATGCCTCCTGGCTGGCTCGGTCGCTGGCCTCCTCGACAGCCGCCCTGGAGAGTGCAGGAGGAGCAAGACAAAGGGTATGCCATGTCCTGCGCCGGGGCACCACACTCACATGCTACTAATTTTTGTAAATAACTTAATTAACTCAACATTCAAAAAGAAAAAATAGCCCCAAAACAAAGTGTATGAGGTCTGAGCGGCCCCCGCCGCTTGGTGCGGAAGTCTCGGGTGCAGTATGGCGGAACAAGAATGTAACATTACCGGGACGCTCGTATTCACACACTCGCTGTAAACTCCTTCATTTTTGTTTCGGAAATTGTTGTTTTAATGTTGCGAGACAGGTTTGCGGGCGGCGTGAGAGCCGCGCTGATTTGCGCGCAGTGCTCGTGCAGTAATTATTATGAGCGGAATGCCACGGGCCACATGATCCGTTTTATATTAGAAGTGCAATCGCGCGCAGCACCCGCTGACTTGTCGCCGGCACCGGGTGGCTGCTCTGGGAGAGCATGTGCTGACAGGCCTAACTAACTCTGTAAACTGCTAGGTACAATACTGAAATATGTTTATCTAAGACGCCAGTGATGAAAATTCAAAATTACTGGGTAAATAATGAGCTTTACAAACTTTCCTACAATCTTTATTTATTTATTAGTACATGGAAGACTTACAGCAATTGCTAGCCCTTGCGTTTAGAATAATAACATAAATATAAAGCATGATGCGAGCACAGACAGCAACACACGACTTAATTGAAGTGACTATAACAAAACTATAAAATACAAACATTACTTGCTTTACTTGAAATATCATTCTGTTCTATTTAATATGGCCAATAAAGTATGTTTTCAAAATTCGTGATTTTTTGGTAAATTCATACATTCCCTTATCATAACAAGCTACACTAGTTCTTGGGAATATCATCGCAGCTCGGCAAAAAGCGGAGTATTCCCGCTCCTAGGTACACATGCGTTCCATGGTACTAAAAGAAACTTCGTGTAAATAACATTGATGTCCGGGACAACTCTTGTTGAAGAAGTTGTAAACTCTTGTTTACAACTTCTTTACGAACTTGCATGTGTGTGTCATATCCTCCAAAATTATAAAAATTATAAAAAAATGTTTTGTATGGATACATAATTGTTTACACAATCACTATGTTTATGCACAGCATTCAAATTAAGGTAATGATCCATGGTCGTGCTGGAGAGGATGATAGGAACGGTCACCACTCTAGTTGCAAGGCCAACCTGGACAAGGGTGCGCCGCGGCTTCAGCGTAACTATTCCTTCAATATCAGAAACAAAAGAGAGAGAAGCATTTCGGAATATAACGTCGAAGTAAACCGAGGTTTGTGAATATTCTGTAATTTTTCTGCGCTCTTGGTAAACGTTTACATCGTGGCGAATGCGCTGCGTGGGCGCAGGCGCGGTGATCTCGGGGGTCAACATACTAATTACCGTAATGTTCCCTCCCTGATCCCACAGGTAAGCATCGGGAACCGGATGTGAGCGCTGTAGCCTTCCTGCGCGAATGTTACTAATTCGGATTACTAATGTGGCACTTTCTTTATGTAAGACTGAATAGTTTATGCCCATATCTGTAATGAGGATTTGTCATCTGCAGCCCTGGCTTCCATACATTAGAACAGACAGTCGTTAAGTTATGTAGATATGTCGTGGGTTGCGGAGGGGGAAGGGGGACGACGGGGAGGGGGGGTCGCAGAGCGCGGGTGGTCCGCAAATGGATCGTTTATTGACGACTGCTAATAACACAAATGATGCGCGGCTCGCGGTCGCGGCCCGAGCAGCAGGATGCGCCGGCGCAGCTGGCGGAGCTGACTGCCGCGTACGACGGGTACGGCGGGTCAAACAGCACAAACATCAAGGACCTTGGATATGTTAATATAGTTACTGTTTCCTTTTGTAAACTTTTGTAATATTTCTTTTTATTAGGCACCTAAACGATAGAAATAAGTATGTCATACTTAATAGGCCTTAATGACCAACAGGCACGTGCTCAGTCGTAATGTCGTAGCAAATTAATTGAAAATAACATGAAAGTAATATAACATAAACGCGTCAGGAAATAAACTCAACGCAATTAAAGAAAATTAATGAGGTGCGCTGATACCGCTGCAACAATCTGAAACTAATTGAATTGCGCATAGGAGAGGTTACATTCCTAATGAAAAGGTTATACAATCAATTAAAACTTATTACGGAGGCCGGACTGCTGTGACTGCTGTGACTGCTGTGACTGCTGGACTGCTGTGAGATATAAATTGATGAATGGTTTCCGTAAATGGTAATTAAAATATTTGGAGTGTGTTGTGTGGAGCCGCTCACAGCTCGGCGCGGCGGCAGTGCGCAGGCGCAGGGCTGGCAGTAATTAACCGTATAATTAGCGTTAATCATTTCGTTTGATGTCGCCGCCGCCGTGTGCGGTACGCTATGCGAGGACTGCACCCTGTCGCCGCTGCTTGTGTGTACAACCACTTATGTGCAATATGCGGCGACGACGTAGACCTAGTGTAATACGCAATATTGCTTAAATATTTTTTCATCGTCTAAAATAAACATATTTGATAGTGTAGAGCGACTTCTGCGTAAATGAACGTTATATTATTGAACTGTGTCGCTCGTCGGCCGCGACCCTCGGCGAACCGCGCGCGACCCGCTGCGGCTGGCGCTGGCCACGCTGACCACGGTAATCGGATACTCCCTTAGCACTTACTTTATCTAGATAAGATTAATGTTACTGGGAATACAAAGTGACATCATAGATTAGATGAACTGACCGACAACGCATTTGATTTTAGCGCAGAAATTAAACTTAGTTTAAGTCTACCGACTCAGTTAATAATTGGTATAGCAGTTAGTAGTTAGTTATTAGTAAGTTTAAGTATACCAGATTTACCATCTGTATTGAGCGATCAGCAAATTTCAAGTAAACTCTCATTTCTCGCATAATTATACGAGAGAAGAAGTAGAAGTAGAAGAGTCGAGTAATCTCAATGCAAAGCGTCCTCTAATTATCAGTTGGTTTGTGACCAAATACTTGGCTATGAATGAATGTAACTATTTCATCAAATAACCTTAAATGAAAAATAATTAGCAATCATTTCACAATCATATAAAGTCGCGTAGGTTATTCGTAACATTCGTCCATAGGCAATAATCAAATCCACTAGATTACTCTATAAATTAACAAAAGTACTAGATTAATGGTGTACCTTTTTTTTTTTTTTTTTTTTTTGTCAGGTGAAACTCATTTATGAGCCAGCCTTGCATCCCCAGGGGGTTGAGGATGCAAGAGTCCGGGCTTCCAGAACCTTGAGAAAGGTTCCGACTACTCCGGCAAAACACCTGGTGCCATCCTTCGCCTTAGTAGCGGCGTTACGGGTCCAACCGAAGTTTTAACACCATAACGCCCCTGCCGACTGCCCACTTAGTGGCGGGCCCGACATGACCTCCGTCCTATGGAGGAGGGAGGACAGCAGGGGCAGTGCATGGCACTACACGACCCCCACCCAGCAAGGAAGGAGACGCGTGCAATGAAGGCTGAGGGACCCCCGTCCCCACCCTCTGCGTCCAGATTAATGGTGTACCTATGCTAAGACACACAAGTAAGTATTTGTCAACGCTGAGTATCTTTGTAGACCGACATCGCGACATATACAATTGGCTGGTATTTGCACTCTACTAATGAGAGGCGCAGTAAAGAAGTCATAGTGGAGGAAGTGACGTCATAAATACGGGCGTATCAAAGGACCAATTATATTTGATTGAGCGGCGGTTGTTCCGCACCGCCATCGCGCCATCGCGCCAGGCTCGGGGCTCGGGGCGCGCACAAACCGACACACGGCACCCACCTGCTACCTACCCATTTAGGATAATTCCTTCATGAAACAGAAAATCAGTTGATGGTGGATAGTGGTCACAAAGCACGTGAGTGTTATAGGAGGAACCTAACCGTAAAGGGTCGAGGCAGTTAAAACTAATTGTAACAAAACGAATGCAACAAGATTGCGAGTGTAAGGAAGGACCGATGCACTTTCTGCACCGCAGACCTTGGATTATAATCTAGGTACCTATGTAGTTATATTCGCATCATCACTTACAAAAACTGATATCTTAATGGAGGCCACAGTTATCTTGCTCATTAATGCGTGCACGCCGATACTGATGCGCTGGCGCACCGCGATCACGACGTTCTCAGAGCCTTGGGACGGGCATCATGTCATATGTAACTACAGTCATACGTTACAGTTATATCGCTAGAATACGACTAGGAAAGTCTCTTGCTTACTGCGGTGTTCATCTCAATTCCTTGTAGTTTCTGCTGCAAAAAGCAGCGGTAAGTGGGACGTATGAATACAATACAAATATATTCCGTTACTAGTTTTGTGACCCAGTAGCCTCTTCTAGAAACAGAATTCTTACAGAAAATATCTAGTATTACAATACGGCCAGAACAAAATGAAGTTTATCTGATTTGTTGCTAATTATGTTCCCGAGGTTGCTAATTACGGTATCATGTGTCATGTGTCAGCATTGAATGGAATCGATAGTGTATAGTCCAGCAGATATCGTATCATCTGTTGGCGATATCGTAGGATCACATGAAGCAAGTCATAAGCCTAGTTCATTAGAATGCGGAGCGGGTTGCAGCGCTATGCAGGTAGGTACCTACCAAGCTGCCCAGTTATACCTGCTGGCGTCGTGCATGTACTTCATATTTAGTTTATATCATTGAAATAAAAAGAGAATGCTTACTCAGCAGCATCGTGACGCTGATTATGTCAAGATGCAGGGCAAATAACAATCTTCTTAAATTTATTTAGTGCACTTTTAAATTGATTACATACCATTAAATATCATTGATCGTAATTTATCATGCGAATGAGGTCATAAATTCATTAATTCTTAACATGCATGTATATATCAGCATCGAGTAATTGTAGCTTAGCATATAGTATATACCTAGAAATTACTTATTGATAGTCCTCTATTGGCCCGACAATCAATCGAAATACCGTGTAATAAGCAAATACTTAGGCGAGTTTACTTTCAATATGTTAGGTATGTAAAGATAAAAATAGGCCCAACATAATCAGCGTGAGCAATGCCGCCATCTAGCGGCGGGCGAGCGAACTGTGGGCATGCCACTACACAGCGCCGCGTACAGTAGGCCCACTCGGTATGACGTCTCACATGTGAGAATTACTGTACAACTTCAACGCTTTCATATTAAAATGACACTGTAATGGACTACAGGTACAAGTGAGTTATTTCTTTTATTATTTATTGCCGAATTGCCTCTTGCATCAAGTACTTGATGACAACTTCTGGCCTCGGAATGTGGTGTTCCGTCGCTTCCGCGGACAAGTATCACCAGAAGGCACTGAGCCGTAGTGCAAGGAAGATTACTATCTTAATTTTAGCAATATAATACTAACAACTTTTGTATAAGATATCTATGTTAGTCTGTAAGGTATATGTCTATGGGCCTTAGTAGCCTGAAAATAAACGATTTATTATTATTTTTAAAACTTAAAAGGTAAGGCTCTTAGTAATATTAACTCAAAATGTCGACCTGTTTTTTTTTGTGATATTCTTCTTCTGTTGATTGTTAAATACGAAATGACGACGAAAATTTATTGTTACTGTGGATGATGAAATTAAATTATAGTTTTTAATTAAAATCGTATTAAAATGGGGGTAAATTACAAACATAGAAAAAGTTAATAGGATATGCTGGCACATCCATCCATCTTTATCTGTAATGCAATAAGTAGGTGACAAAGAGGTAGGTCACTGCATTCACCAGGTAGGTATATTGATAGCATGGTGTTCTGTCTTGCCTGTAAAGTGACTTCGCTAATAAATCGCCGTCATTATCACTTGCGTGTGCGCACCCATTACACGCTGATCTTATTTAATACATCACATTTATAACTCTTTAATTCACTGAGTACGCCCACAGAGTAAAAATAAAGTGTCAGTACATTGACATGCAGTATGCAGTAGATGCAGTGATGCCGCTAATGTGGAGGGAGGCTGACGAGTGGCGGGGTCGCTGCTAATGCCCAGATGCTTGTGGATCCGTAATATGATGAGATCACTTAGAGTGACGGAGGTAATAACTATGTATGTATATTGATCACTATTCCAGATTTCAATTAGTAAGTAGGTATTAGAAGTCAGATACTTTTTAAAACACATTTAACACTCTCTACGTAAAGTTGAGAGCCGACAGTTTTATAAATATGCACAACATACACGGACACACAATTTTAACCACTGAGGCCTGGCTCCACCACATTATGCCTTTTGCATACATTATGGTAGCACATAGAGGCCATGTTGTGTCGTCATTTATGACGGTTGTTACCCACGAATTAGTGAACAATGGTAGATTGTAATTAGGCCAACAAAGGCGGGCTCGCGCCACGCGCTGATTGGCCGGCGCCAGCCCGCGCCCCCGCCCCCCCGCGACCCGCGCCCTCCCGCCGGCCACCAATCCTCAGAGCTGCCGCGCTCCGCAGCTCCTACCACTTTGTGACCATACTGACTGACCACACCACCGTAACGTCACAAAACTACCAGTATCGGTCAAATAATAATGATTTCGTTACATTTCCTTGAGCGAAACACACAGTTGTCGATAACTATTCAGTGGCCCATTCGTAGGAAAAAGTTTCGATGAACGTCTAATTCATTAAATAGAAAGCGTTTTGCGATTACATTAAATAAGTTAATACAACGTATTTTGATAAAAAATAATAGGCGTGTCCACCGCTTAAGTACTTACGTTCCACCGACTATGAGTCACAACCGTGATGTATGTACAGCCTATCTAATAAGTGTGACTTCGGAGCGTTTCATGTCGTACCACGTATACGGAAGCTAACGTAGTATTTGGGTATTTTTGTGACATGATCTCATGTCTATTCACAAATAAACAGATTGCTTACACTTGGCATGAAGAGTAAGCCATGCACGGAAGGCAGTGTTCACCAAACCATCAATGACCTGCGTGGAGAAGTGGCGCTGTTGCGCAACGTTATTTCTGTAAGTGGGTCATCGGACACAATGAACGTGAATCATACACGTCGCAAGAGGGTCCGGATCCGGGTAGGGCAGTCTCCTTAAGCGTAGTTTTTTACAAGCGTCGATATTGGTAGGCGTCGATCGACGCTTATAAAAACCGACGCCTTCCAACATGGACGCTAATAAAACCGACGCTTATAAAAACCGACGCCTATCAAGATCGACACTTATAAAAACCGACGCCTATCAAGATCGACGCTTGTAAAAACCGACGCCTATCAAGATCGACGCTTATAAAAACCGACGCCTATCAAGATCGACGCTTATAAAAACCGACGCCTATCAAGATCGACGCTTATAAAAACCAACGCCGATCAAGATCGACGCTTATAAAAACCGACGCCTATCAAGATCGACGCTTATAAAAACCGACGCCTATCAAGTTCGACGCTTATAAAAACCGACGCCTATCAAGATCGACGCTTATAAAAACCGACGCCTATCAAGATCGACGCTTATAAAAACCGACGCCAATCAAGATCGACGCTTATAAAAAAAAAACGCTGATCAAGATCGACGCTTATAAAAAAACCGACGCCTATCAATATCGACGCTTGTAAAAACCGACGCCTATCAAGATCGACGCTTATAAAAACCGACGCCTATCAAGATCGACGCTTATAAAAACCGACGCCTATCAAGATCGACGCTTATAAAAACAGACGCCTATCAAGATCGACGCTTATAAGACAGGCCTGTTGGTCTAGTGGTTAGAGACCCTGACTGCTGTACCAGAGGTTGTGGGTTCGATTCCCACCCGGGACAAATGTTTGTGTGATGAGCACGATCATTTGTTCGGTGTCTGGGTGTAATTTATCTATGATATGTATGTATTTAGAAATATATAAGTATGTTTATCAGTTGTCTGATTACCATAACACAAGCTCTCTTTGAGCTTAGCTTGGGATCAGATTACCGTGTGTGAATTGTCCAGGAATATTATATTATTATTATAAAAACCGACGCCTATCAAGATCGACGCTTATAAAAACCGACGCCTATCAAGATCGACGCTTATAAAAACCGACGCTTATCAAGATCGACGCTTATAAAAACCGACGCCTATCAAGATCGAGGCTTATAAAAACCGACGCCTATCAAGATCGACGTTTATAAAAACCGACGCCTTAAAACATGGACGCTTATAAAATCGACGATTATAAAAACCGACGCCTATCAAGATCGACACTTATAAAAACCGACGCCTATCAAGATCGACGCTTATAAAAACCGACGCCTATCAAGATCGACGCCTATCAAGATCGACGCTAATAAAAATCGATGTCTATCAAGATCGACGCTTATAAAAACCGACGTCTATCAAGATCGAAGCTTATAAAAATCGATGCCTATCAAGATCGACGCTTATAAAAACCGACGCCTATCAAGATCGAAGCTTATAAAAATCGATGCCTATCAAGATCGACGCTTATGAAAACCGACGCCTATCAAGATCGACGCTTATAAAAACCGACGCCTATCAAGATCGACGCTTATAAAACCGACGCCTATCAAGATCGAAGCTTATAAAAATCGATGCCTATCAAGATCGACGCTTATAAAAACCGACGCCTATCAAGATCGACACTTGTAAAAACCGACGCCTTAAAACATGGACGCTTATAAAATCGACGATTATAAAAACCGACGCCTATCAAGATCGACGCTTATAAAAACCGACGCCTATCAAGATCGAAGCTTATAAAAATCGATGCCTATCAAGATCGACGCTTATAAAAACCGACGCCTATCAAGATCGACGCTTGTAAAAACCGACGCCTATCAAGATCGAAGTTTATAAAAATCGATGCCTATCAAGATCGACGCTTATAAAAACCGACGCCTATCAAGATCGACGCTTGTAAAAACCGACGCCTATCAAGATCGACGCTTATAAAAATCGATGTCTATCAAGATCGACGCTTATAAAAACCGACGCCTATCAAGATCGACGCTTGTAAAAACCGACGCCTTAAAACATGGACGCTTATAAAATCGACGATTATAAAAACCGACGCCTATCAAGATCGACGCTTATAAAAACCGACGCCTATCAAGATCGAAGCTTATAAAAATCGATGCCTATCAAGATCGACGCTTATAAAAACCGACGCCTATCAAGATCGACGCTTGTAAAAACCGACGCCTATCAAGATCGAAGCTTATAAAAATCGATGCCTATCAAGATCGACGCTTATAAAAACCGACGCCTATCAAGATCGACGCTTGTAAAAACCGACGCCTATCAAGATCGACGCTTATAAAAATCGATGTCTATCAAGATCGACGCTTATAAAAACCGACGCTATCAAGATCGAAGCTTATAAAAATCGATGTCTATCAAGATCGACGCTTGTAAAAACCGACGCCTATCAAGATCGACGCTTATAAAAATCGATGTCTATCAAGATCGACGCTTATAAAAACCGACGCCTATCAAGATCGAAGCTTATAAAAATCGATGCCTCTCAAGATCGACGCTTATAAAAACCGACGCCTATCAAGATCGACGCTTATAAAAACCGACGCCTATCAAGATCGAAGCTTATAAAAATCGATGCCTATCAAGATCGACGCTTATAAAAACCGACGCCTATCAAGATCGACGCTTGTAAAAACCGACGCCTATCAAGATCGAAGTTTATAAAAATCGATGCCTATCAAGATCGACGCTTATAAAAACCGACGCCTATCAAGATCGACGCTTGTAAAAACCGACGCCTATCAAGATCGACGCTTATAAAAATCGATGTCTATCAAGATCGACGCTTATAAAAACCGACGCCTATCAAGATCGACGCTTGTAAAAACCGACGCCTTAAAACATGGACGCTTATAAAATCGACGATTATAAAAACCGACGCCTATCAAGATCGACGCTTATAAAAACCGACGCCTATCAAGATCGAAGCTTATAAAAATCGATGCCTATCAAGATCGACGCTTATAAAAACCGACGCCTATCAAGATCGAAGCTTATAAAAATCGATGCCTATCAAGATCGACGCTTATGAAAACCGACGCCTATCAAGATCGACGCTTATAAAAACCGACGCCTATCAAGATCGACGCTTATAAAACCGACGCCTATCAAGATCGAAGCTTATAAAAATCGATGCCTATCAAGATCGACGCTTATAAAAACCGACGCCTATCAAGATCGACGCTTGTAAAAACCGACGCCTTAAAACATGGACGCTTATAAAATCGACGATTATAAAAACCGACGCCTATCAAGATCGACGCTTATAAAAACCGACGCCTATCAAGATCGAAGCTTATAAAAATCGATGCCTAT
Source organism: Autographa gamma (assembly GCA_905146925.1). Lineage (NCBI taxonomy): Eukaryota > Metazoa > Arthropoda > Insecta > Lepidoptera > Noctuidae > Autographa > Autographa gamma. The sequence goes on along the minus strand of LR989867.1, from coordinate 11,194,967 downwards.
CAAGATCGACGCTTATCAAAACCGACGCCTATCAAGATCGACGCTTGTAAAAACCGACGCCTATCAAGATCGAAGTTTATAAAAATCGATGCCTATCAAGATCGACGCTTATAAAAACCGACGCCTATCAAGATCGACGCTTGTAAAAACCAACGCCTATCAAGATCGACGCTTATAAAAATCGATGTCTATCAAGATCGACGCTTATAAAAACCGACGCCTATCAAGATCGACGCTTGTAAAAACCGACGCCTTAAAACATGGACGCTTATAAAATCGACGATTATAAAAACCGACGCCTATCAAGATCGACGCTTATAAAAACCGACGCCTATCAAGATCGAAGCTTATAAAAATCGATGCCTATCAAGATCGACGCTTATAAAAACCGACGCCTATCAAGATCGACGCTTGTAAAAACCGACGCCTATCAAGATCGAAGCTTATAAAAATCGATGCCTATCAAGATCGACGCTTATAAAAACCGACGCCTATCAAGATCGACGCTTGTAAAAACCGACGCCTATCAAGATCGACGCTTATAAAAATCGATGTCTATCAAGATCGACGCTTATAAAAACCGACGCTATCAAGATCGAAGCTTATAAAAATCGATGTCTATCAAGATCGACGCTTGTAAAAACCGACGCCTATCAAGATCGACGCTTATAAAAATCGATGTCTATCAAGATCGACGCTTATAAAAACCGACGCCTATCAAGATCGAAGCTTATAAAAATCGATGCCTCTCAAGATCGACGCTTATAAAAACCGACGCCTATCAAGATCGACGCTTATAAAAACCGACGCCTATCAAGATCGAAGCTTATAAAAATCGATGCCTATCAAGATCGACGCTTATAAAAACCGACGCCTATCAAGATCGACGCTTGTAAAAACCGACGCCTATCAAGATCGAAGCTTATAAAAATCGATGCCTATCAAGATCGACGCTTATAAAAACCGACGCCTATCAAGATCGACGCTTGTAAAAACCGACGCCTATCAAGATCGACGCTTATAAAAATCGATGTCTATCAAGATCGACGCTTATAAAAACCGACGCCTATCAAGATCGACGCTTGTAAAAACCGACGCCTTAAAACATGGACGCTTATAAAATCGACGATTATAAAAACCGACGCCTATCAAGATCGACGCTTATAAAAACCGACGCCTATCAAGATCGAAGCTTATAAAAATCGATGCCTATCAAGATCGACGCTTATAAAAACCGACGCCTATCAAGATCGACGCTTGTAAAAACCGACGCCTATCAAGATCGAAGTTTATAAAAATCGATGCCTATCAAGATCGACGCTTATAAAAACCGACGCCTATCAAGATCGACGCTTGTAAAAACCGACGCCTATCAAGATCGACGCTTATAAAAATCGATGTCTATCAAGATCGACGCTTATAAAAACCGACGCTATCAAGATCGAAGCTTATAAAAATCGATGTCTATCAAGATCGACGCTTGTAAAAACCGACGCCTATCAAGATCGACGCTTATAAAAATCGATGTCTATCAAGATCGACGCTTATAAAAACCGACGCCTATCAAGATCGAAGCTTATAAAAATCGATGCCTCTCAAGATCGACGCTTATAAAAACCGACGCCTATCAAGATCGACGCTTGTAAAAACCGACGCCTATCAAGATCGACGCTTATAAAAACCGACGCCTATCAAGATCGACGCTTATAAAAACCGACGCCTATCAAGATCGACGCTTATAAAAACCAACGCCGATCAAGATCGACGCTTATAAAAACCGACGCCTATCAAGATCGACGCTTATAAAAACCGACGCCTATCAAGATCGACGCTTATAAAAACCGACGCCTATCAAGATCGACGCTTATAAAAACCGACGCCTATCAAGATCGACGCTTATAAAAACCGACGCCAATCAAGATCGACGCTTATAAAAAAAAAACGCTGATCAAGATCGACGCTTATAAAAAAACCGACGCCTATCAATATCGACGCTTGTAAAAACCGACGCCTATCAAGATCGACGCTTATAAAAACCGACGCCTATCAAGATCGACGCTTATAAAAACCGACGCCTATCAAGATCGACGCTTATAAAAACAGACGCCTATCAAGATCGACGCTTATAAGACAGGCCTGTTGGTCTAGTGGTTAGAGACCCTGACTGCTGTACCAGAGGTTGTGGGTTCGATTCCCACCCGGGACAAATGTTTGTGTGATGAGCACGATCATTTGTTTGGTGTCTGGGTGTAATTTATCTATAATATGTATGTATTTAGAAATATATAAGTATGTTTATCAGTTGTCTGATTACCATAACACAAGCTCTCTTTGAGCTTAGCTTGGGATCAGATTACCGTGTGTGAATTGTCCAGGAATATTATATTATTATTATAAAAACCGACGCCTATCAAGATCGACGCTTATAAAAACCGACGCTTATCAAGATCGACGCTTATAAAAACCGACGCCTATCAAGATCGAGGCTTATAAAAACCGACGCCTATCAAGATCGACGTTTATAAAAACCGACGCCTTAAAACATGGACGCTTATAAAATCGACGATTATAAAAACCGACGCCTATCAAGATCGACACTTATAAAAACCGACGCCTATCAAGATTGACGCTTATAAAAACCGACGCCTATCAAGATCGACGCCTATCAAGATCGACGCTAATAAAAATCGATGTCTATCAAGATCGACGCTTATAAAAACCGACGCCTATCAAGATCGAAGCTTATAAAAATCGATGCCTATCAAGATCGACGCTTATAAAAACCGACGCCTATCAAGATCGAAGCTTATAAAAATCGATGCCTATCAAGATCGACGCTTATGAAAACCGACGCCTATCAAGATCGACGCTTATAAAAACCGACGCCTATCAAGATCGACGCTTATAAAACCGACGCCTATCAAGATCGAAGCTTATAAAAATCGATGCCTATCAAGATCGACGCTTATAAAAACCGACGCCTATCAAGATCAACGCTTGTAAAAACCGACGCCTTAAAACATGGACGCTTATAAAATCGACGATTATAAAAACCGACGCCTATCAAGATCGACGCTTATAAAAACCGACGCCTATCAAGATCGAAGCTTATAAAAATCGATGCCTATCAAGATCGACGCTTATAAAAACCGACGCCTATCAAGATCGACGCTTGTAAAAACCGACGCCTATCAAGATCGAAGCTTATAAAAATCGATGCCTATCAAGATCGACGCTTATAAAAACCGACGCCTATCAAGATCGACGCTTGTAAAAACCGACGCCTATCAAGATCGACGCTTATAAAAATCGATGTCTATCAAGATCGACGCTTATAAAAACCGACGCTATCAAGATCGAAGCTTATAAAAATCGATGTCTATCAAGATCGACGCTTGTAAAAACCGACGCCTATCAAGATCGACGCTTATAAAAATCGATGTCTATCAAGATCGACGCTTATAAAAACCGACGCCTATCAAGATCGAAGCTTATAAAAATCGATGCCTCTCAAGATCGACGCTTATAAAAACCGACGCCTATCAAGATCGACGCTTGTAAAAACCGACGCCTATCAAGATCGACGCTTATAAAAACCGACGCCTATCAAGATCGACGCTTGTAAAAACCGACGCCTATCAAGATCGACGCTTATAAAAACCGACGCCGATCAAGATCGACGCTTATAAAAACCGACGCTTATCAAGATCGACGCTTGTAAAAACCGACGCCTATCAAGATCGACGCTTATAAAAACCGACGCCGATCAAGATCGACGCTTATAAAAACCGACGCCTATCAAGATCGAAGCTTATAAAAATCGATGCCTATCAATATCGACGCCTATCAAGATCGACGCTTATAAAAACCGACGCCTATCAAGATCGAAGCTTATAAAAATCGATGCCTATCAAGATCGACGCTTATAAAAACCGACGCCTATCAAGATCGAAGCTTATAAAAATCGATGCCTATCAAGATCGACGCTTATAAAAACCGACGCCTATCAAGATCGACGCTTGTAAAAACCGACGCCTATCAAGATCGAAGCTTATAAAAATCGATGTCTATCAAGATCGACGCTTATAAAAACCGACGCTATCAAGATCGAAGCTTATAAAAATCGACGCCTATAAGATCGACGCTTGTAAAAACCGACGCCTATCAAGATCGACGCTTATAAAAATCGATGTCTATCAAGATCGACACTTATAAAAACCGACGCCTATCAAGATCGAAGCTTATAAAAATCGATGCCTCTCAAGATCGACGCTTATAAAAACCGACGCCTATCAAGATCGACGCTTGTAAAAACCGACGCCTATCAAGATCGACGCTTATAAAAACCGACGCCTATCAAGATCGACGCTTGTAAAAACCGACGCCTATCAAGATCGACGCTTATAAAAACCGACGCCGATCAAGATCGACGCTTATAAAAACCGACGCCAATCAAGATCGAAGCTTATAAAAATCGATGCCTATCAAGATCGACCCTTATAAAAACCGACGCTTACTAATATCGACGCTTATAAAAACTGACGCCTATCAAGATCGACTCTCATGAAAACCGACGCCTGTTTAGAATTATCCTTATAAAAACTAAATAAAAACTAAGGAAAATAAATTGGGTATAAATTTTTACCTAAAACATTTGGGGAGTTTGGATAATCGGTTGGTCATCCATATTTTCTGGACACCCAATACTGGTGCGCAGGCCTCTGTCAGTGCTTGCTCTTGCTTGGTAGCTAATCCGACGCTGTTCCGACCTGCCAAAGGATCCATGATGTATCAAACGCTGAAGTAGTGAAAGCAACTTTCCACTTCGCCGATAAACGTGTAAGTACCAACTCAACTATGTTATCTGTACAATATTGAATAGTCAACATAAACCGTGGCATGAAAATAGTAAAGGTAACAGTTTCGAACGAATTGGATACAAGTTGGTCAGCCAGGCGAGCTTGAGGATGTAGGCCGGCCGCACGCGACGCCAGTCTCTGATTGACTCTGATACACTGTGCTCGTGGTACTAGACTAGTACACTGGAATCTCCTAATACTTATAGTTGTGCTGTAATAACCACACGGCTATGTAACGACACAACAATTTAAAAACCTATAGAAGAAAAGGAAATAAACAGGCAGCTAGTTTCTCGATGTTAAAATGTTTAAAAAAGCTACTTTATAGTACATGCGAATCACCCGCATAAGCAAGCTTATGGGTTGTGGGCAGTTTCGATTTACAGTAAAAAAAAAACTTGTAATAGTTTACTAGCTAATAACATGAAACTAAATAGTACAAATTGTACGTAATTTCGACGCTACAGAATGTTATTTGAGATAAAAAATATCGTTCTCAAACCTTTTCTTTCTTGGCTCGCTCCCTCACGGGCATGGCGTCGTGTATAACCAACCTAACTTATTCAGAAGACAGTTATGGTCGATATAGCTTGCGCAATACTTGATTATATTATTCAAAATATATTCCTGGTTAGGCAATCGTAAGATAATAAGGGTGGACATTCACTACTCTATGCAGTGCGGTTGCTAGGTAGATTGCTTTATAAATAAAACTGCGAATGCCAGGTACTTCGCTGTTTGTTGTTCAACAATGCTAAGAGTATGTTCCGTACAGCCATCAACACATTGACACCAGTTTGTAGTCCAGCGAGACAACGGTGCGCAGCGTGTCGTGCGTGCTCCTATACAATAACTGCAGTGAATGTAACCGACGTGGCTTGTGATAAACTGCCCTCAGTTCGTTATTGTCAGCAACGTTTAGCGCAGAATGTTAGCAGACCGATAGCGCGGCCTGCACGTGCTAACTACAACACAGAATTAACTGGCCGGGATATTACTTTCAACCTGAACACACGCGACTGTGAACCTTATGCCCTTGAGATAGAGGTGCAGCACTGAGCGTGTGTTGAAGTGTATTAAGCGTACGATATATTATTATAATAAGAGGCAGGGTGAAGTATCGCGGGTCGCGGCGTGCGGCGGTCAGCCATATCAAGCATACTAGTACTTTGCAGAATAAACCTTGAACGTTATACAATTTTCATTTTTGTTATTAAGTAACTAGATGTTGCAATTTTTGTTTTAAATAACTTCCTCTGTGTTATTGCCAATGTATTAATCAATGCTAAAGTTTGAAAAACCCTCAGCACATTAATGATTTAGGCAAGGTTGTAAGCTAACATTTAATAAAATATGTTTTTATTTATGTGAAAAACACGGAAACAAGCTATGCTCTGTTTGGACATAACACAAGTCCAGCATACCAGCGACTCTGTAAGACGGCGCAGGTCTCACCGTTCATCTTGTCTCAGCCGACATGTGCGCATTCCTCCGGCGTGCTCCCTCCCTGGCCAGAGGTACCGCTGCGTGGCCAGTGGCGCGGACTCCAAAACATTCCGTATCTTCCGGAACTCGGAGTGATTTGTCAACGATATCTGGTGATCGGGGTGCGCGCGCATCGCTCACGGGCAGCGCAGAGACACGGGAAGGAGTTTGTCACACATTCCTGTACACGTGTATACTTGGCATGCTGAAGATACATAAAATATATTATAGTAACATATTTTAACTACAGTAAATCACGTGTCTATGGTCTCAAAATCAATCGTAGTTGGTAGAGTTATAAACATGAGCAGCTAGCGCCTAGCGCCGGCCGTCTGAAATTGGAACATAATAAGGTAAAGGTAGGTACATTGTGGAGCTTTTAGGTATATCTAATGCCACATTAACTTGCATTTCATAAAAGGATCTTAAGTGCGTAAATAAATACATAATAGACATAGAGATACTTAAGGAAAATACCAATTCGAAATGGTATTAAACGATATTGTCAACTAGACTGGTGTAGGTATCTACCCGTTTACTGTTCCTAGACTCTGATTGCCTGTCAATGTCAAACCCTTAAAAGAAACATTGTGCTTTGTCTAGGTTGTGCAGGCAGCATTGTTCCCCAGCAGGTGTGAGCAGGCGGCGCCGGCGCAGCCACCAGATCATAAGATAACACTCCGGCTGAAGACATTTAACACTATACATAGGGATATTGTACAAGTATGTTATAAGTACTGTAAAGCTACTCTAGCATCCGAGCTGCGACCGTGTATAGGCATAATAATTCAAGTGAACAAGCCATTTGTTTTAATAAATACATGCTGTGTGTGTGCTTTTAGAAAAACTTTATGTTTGAAGCATAATTATAAGTGATCAGTCGTAATTGATGACTCCACGATAAAGTTGTTAAACATTGATTTAAGAATCGCGTGCTAGCCACGTATTAAGGATTCTTTTCGCATGTCGCATGGTAAACATAGATTTATGGTTATTATGTTCAACATTATTCTGTAATTAATTTCAGCATCAATAAGACATCCTCAGCCGTAGCCATATAAACAAATGGCAGTTTTAAGTATGCGCAATCGCTCGTAATTTAAGAAATACAATTTATGTATATTATTTTATTTTAAATGTTCATGATTATCGTTATAATTAATACCTGTGCTTGTGATTCAATTTGACAAAATGCTTAGAGAGCTATTTTGACACATACATTTATATGTATTTGATAAGATCTAGCGACCGAGCACCGATAAATCTCCAAAGGCGACATCCAGCGGCTATCCGCTGTGAGCTACGTCACCACGCCACGCCGTCACCACGCCATGCCGTCACTACGCCACGCCGTCACCACGCCATGCCGTCACCACGCCACGCCGTCACCACGATATGCCGTCACCGCACCACGTCGGTCACCAGGTCGGTTTGTCCCGCTCGCTCGGGTCGTCAACATACACATGTAGGATTTTTTGTGCGCGCCCGTGTAACCAGAGCCGGCGACGTGCAGGGCAGGTCACCGCGCAGGGGATTATAGAAGTTTCATCGTACTTGAGTTCGGCTGTTGGGTTAGATACAGTGCACGAGGTACTCGTTCTTTTGACTGATTTTTAATGATTATTGTTGGATTATTGTTTACATCCACTCTTCTTCAACCTCTATCGGTTTGGAGTGGTTAAAGATAGATGATGATAAGATTTCATCATGTGTTGAGTAAAGTGGTCCTTCTGTGCGAAGTCTCACAGGGATATGGGTCCGTCGTCGTGCGTTAGCGAGACATCGTAATACTCGCAGCGCACCGGTGCAGCGGTGTCGGGTTGCAGCCTCCCCTGGCGCGGCGGTGAGGTGGACCTGCCTCGCGGATTGTGCGGCCTTATGAAATATAATGCCATAAGTAACCTAAGCATCTATCATCGGCATTAAAGTGAACTCAGGCTAAATCTATGTAGGTACTACGAAAATGCTGATCACATGCAATTTTTCTAAAATGTTACTACTTCTTATCGCGGCGATGGCGATTTTATTGCATCAGAACTTTGCAAACAGTACTTAGTTGAAATAAAACTACTTTTACGGATTTTATCGCGGTTTGTATTTGAATTTTAGTTCCCGACGTTTCGACACCTTTGCAGGTATACTTACTTGATTATCAGTAGTATGTCTGAGAGGAAAGGTAAGACAGCACTGAAGTGTGCACGTTTGCCTGAAGATGATAAATCCATAGAATTTAGCAACCTTTGCCATGTCGATTCTAACATGATTGGTGACATGGCGCGGAACAGCTGTACAACATCATGCTCAGAGGTAACAATACAATACTACACGGGTGTCGGAATCGGGCGCGCAATGCGCATGCGCCGTGAATACTAACGCAGCGGGCAACCACGCTGACTTGTTCACGAATCTCGCAATACACGTCCATGTAGTAATGCGGTAGGTACACATGTCTCTATTATGTACTTACTAACTAGTTTTAAAGTAAAGGACAATGGCGAAATAATTGTTGATGTAATTCTTATGCGACTATAAACGTCGTCATTACAGATTTACATGAAATAATAAGTTACATTTTATCAAGCTTTATTCAAATAGCGTCTAATTCTATGAAAAATATATTTTAAATTGGAAATACAATTGATTTAATTGTACTTTGAGTGTTGCCATGACTGAAAGTTAAATCTGAACTAAGTCATACGAATATATTTCGCTAGTAAGCTAAAAAAGCTGTTTTTTTATAATATATTGAAGTTTTATGAACAAGAATAATCTAAGGACATATTATTTCTTCCCAACATTACCGAAATGAATAAATAGAATCAAAATAATAATACGTAAACTTCATAGAGCAATATAGTAAGTAGGTAAACTTCATTCCAGCATGGCAACAACAACGGATACAATCAATGTGACATTTTGAGTTATGACAATTGTCATTGTTTGTGATCTGTCAATTTAAACGTTCGTTACTCCTATTATTGTTGTATCTATTCTATTACTCTTATTTTCTTTATAATTTTGATTTGGAATGCGTATGGACTTTCTACATATCTCCTGTGACGTGTGCTTGCCAAAGGATTTCGATTACCTACCACTTACGACGACATTTTGCTGTGAACTTTTGACTCTGATTCTACTTCTTACCTACTTTGGATTTTACTGCGTGTTAGAGAGACGATTTGTTTTTCACGATAGGAAGTCGTGTAAAGCCTCTCAGCACCGGCTGGTTTCCTGGATGATATCGTGATAAGGGAGGATAAAAATAGATAATAAAAAAAATATATAGCTGTGTTGTTTAATTTCTTTGACAATCCCCTGTTAGAATTAATGCTGTTTTTTATTTCATTCTTGCAGTTGGTCATCTATTTTATAGACGATTTTGTGCATTTAAGAAAGCCTATAAGAAAACATTAACATGTTCTGTCAGGATTATAGATTTTAAAAGATACCTCTGATTATTACTCTCTATATTATCAAAGCAACACAAGGGAAAACCTATTTTAATTATATCTATATTATTAACTATGAACGAACCGCATCCAATCTTTTAAAAAATTAGTGACCAATTCACGAGGTTTACTTCTTCAACATATTTCCTATGAATTTCTGTTATAAAAATGCAAGGTCGAGCAAAGGTAATTAACTGCTTGCCCATTAATTTCACTTTTAGATAACTGTTTTTTTTAAGTTTGAACCTCTGAGTATAGATAAGAAACTAAAAAGAGTGAGTCTATCAGAGTTTGAACCGTAAGCACTAGTATGAACCAGTTTTGTCGTGAATTATGTATGAAGATGGAGCTTGCCGTTTTATTTATTGATTTTATCTCAAACACTTATATTATCCTAACAATGTCAAAACCATCGATAGTTTCGTATATAAGTTTCTCGTTGCGTGAAAAATAACTAAAATCAGTAAACGAATGTACTAGATACAGACTAAAAAGTGCTCTCGCTTGGCACAAGGGGAAACTAGCGGTGGTATCGGTCTACGTATATGTAAAATCTATGGTTTGAACAAATCTTTAATGACAAGACACCTACCCTACTATTCTCTATGCACCTAGCCTGAAATTCTTTAAAACTTAAATATCTTTTATTGGTGACTTCGTTCATCAGTGAACCTTAAGACAATATTATTCAGAAATCTAAACTCTATATTTTAAGATTTTTTTTATTAGTAGACGCAACAAAATTATGTCAACAAAAATTTGTATGGGAGTTCGCCATTGTCCTTTAAGATCTTGCCTTAGTTTTTGTAATATTTTGCGATGGCTAAGTTTTAAATTTTTCATGCTCTCTCACGCATAGGTTACACAAAATGAAACGAGAAAATTGATTTCTAGTAAAGATAACCTTCTATCGGGATCGGTAAACGCCTTTTTTTGTATCTATCTTTTTACTATATTGTTTCCCAGCTTTCTCATGAATAATAACTTGGTACATATGACGGATGTAACCGAGCAGGATATGCTTGCTGAGCCATTCGCTTCAGTAAGGCACGTCTACTTTCGCACCTAATTCAGTCCACCCGAGCCGCACCAGGCCGCGCCAGCCTTTTTTTGTTTTTTCTTCCCGGGGAAATCCTCATGGACTTCCTCCGCCCTGGGGAAGGCGGAGGGGTATGCCGGACTCTTACCGGCTAAAACCACCGGAGTGCTTCATCCTTCCCTTAGCTGGAGGCCAGGCGGGAAAGCTGTGCAAACTACCGCGATCTCCAGCAGGGAGGCTCCTTTCCAGAGCTACTACAATGAGAGACTAGGGAACAACTTCCCCTTGTCACTGATAAAAGGCGCGCAGAAGCACCGCGCGCGCCATCTTTGGCCTTTATTACGGAGCAACAGACGTCCCCACGTCTGCCTCCAGGCTCCAGGAGCCATTTATGTTGGCTGAAGGAGGGCATTGTTTGCCCTTCTCCTAGCCCTTGTGCGCCGAGCGTGGATTGGGAGGACCGATGTAAACTCCCGCTCCCTTTCCGCGCCCTCTTTCAGCGCCATTACCTCATCACAAAAGACGGTAACGGCGCTCCAGCCCGCGCCAGCCTACGCCAACTGCAGAACACTGCTGGCATTTTATGCTACTGGTATTTCAATAGAGATATGTGTGTGTGATGGTTATCTATCTTATTAGTGCAGCTGTTTATTTCAGCACAACCTCAAGTAATCTTTATGTGACATACTGTTAGGGGGTCTTCTTCACTGTTAAATAGGTTGATTGTAGCGCAATTGTTTAAATAAGTATTCTGCATAGCCAACCAATAATTCTAACTTTTTGTTACTTAGTTCATTATTTTGAACAGCAACTAGTTAATTAATTAATATTAACAGATTTCTAAATACAAGTAGTGTTTTAAATCGAAAGTCACAAATGTATTACGTTCAAGTAGGTATATCAACATATTCTACTTATACATATTTGCAGACCTACGAGCATGTGTGGAGCTGCACTAGTGGCGGTACGCAGTCCTCTATTTGAGACGTGCTTGCTGTTTTCAGGAAGAGGATAGGTATATATAAAACACTTGATTATGTTATGTAACAAATATTTGTAGATATATCAATGCTGCGCGTTTGTGTGCGTGCCTATTATATATAGGCCCTATTTACATACCTACATATGAAACCTACCATCTCTCATATTCAATAAATTCATATAAATGCATATTAGCCATTAATGTCAATCAGAAGATGACTGTTATTATGATGAATATTCTATGTGCAAGATATGCGGTGCTGTAAATCTTAACAACTTATTGCAAATCTTTTATTAAAATAATTAAATATTGTCCTGCTTGTGATCGACGCAGAGTGCGTCTGTGCTTGCGAAGGCAGACAGAAACACGGTCGTAAATCACGACGCCGCGACGGTATTTGTAACAAATGCTCAGCAATAATCAAAAGAGGTGTTGTTAGGTGCGAGTGCGCGGGCGCGGGTGCACTGCGACTGCGCTGCGATTGCGCGCCTCGTGGGAGCGCAATCATTTTACTTTTATCTGTGGAGCTTTTTAACGCAAAAAGCTGGTCGCAGGTTGTGTGTGGGGCGCGCGGCGCGGGCGGCGCGGCAGTCAGTGCGCGCTCGGAGCCCGCCGCTGACCGACGTGCGCGCGCGCTGGATGCTGAGCCTTGCTGACCACTACCGCCGAAATTTGGCGACCGCGAGTGACGCGTGTGGATTGCAACCTGGCTGTGTGTGTGTGAGTGCAAGCTGCACCTGTGTCAGTGTGAGTGGTGCGAGTGGCTGCCAGTGCAGTGCAGTGCACAGACAAGTCGCGGCTCATTTAAATGAGGGCTGCGGGCCCCGCCAGCAGGGCGCAGGGCTGCTGCAGCGGATGAAGAGATAAATCTTGGTGCGTTGACCGGGGGCAAGTTCGACGGCCCGCAGTATTTGTGTCGTTGCGAATAAACGGTAACTATTTATTAGTGCTAGCCTGGTACCCGCTAGGTGTAGGAGCAGGGACACGCGGCTCGCGACGTCCCTGCGCCGAGCTCGGAATCCGGTCCATTTGCTCTGTTACGAGTCAGAGCAACTCCAACCTACTTTCTCTAGCAGTAAATAAACAATGTCCAGTCTGCGAGAGCTTTACATCAGGCGGGTTGTGATACAGCTCACTATCACACAACTTATACGTTATGATTCAGGCACGACTTATGAAACCGGCACTTTCGCATAAGTTGCTACAACCATTAATCTTATAAACTTGATCGGACGGTGCTACTCTATGAGAGCGAGGTGCGATGTGGATCGCTCTGGTTCATTTCGCGAGTTCTCCCAGGTTGGCTAACCGTAATGAGCGCGGGCGCAGGATTGCTATTCATTACAATTAATGGTTCGAGACCGATGCAGCCATCGCTCACGCATGTTACAGATGGCTTAACGGGAACGCGATCCACTGCAAATTCGCATCCTACGCTAAATATGTAAAAACATGGGTACTTATATTATAGCCACTAACGATTAAAGGAATTTTAAAGTAAGTACCAAAAACAAAAAGACAAGAAATCATTTTCAGCAATCAATATAATACAAATATTGCACTAACCTGTAACACGCAAATGACTCTGTAAATCTAAAGTAAGTTATAAGCTCGCTTAGAGCAATGGCTAACAAGACATATTCTATTAGAACAACAGTTGTGTGACCCGCGCGGCGGCCGCGTCCGAGCGGGTCCCAGCGCCGGCATTACCCTGACGAGTTGACGACTTCATTGCCCTCTCGCAGAGACATCGCCGCGATCACAACAAGCCTCTACTCCGTCATCATCCTCCATTACTGATGCCAGACTTCATTCACGCGATGCCTTCAGATCTAGATTATAGGGGAACACTGAGAGGCGCCATCTTTCTATAAATGGACATTTATTACTTTGTTAGGCTGAGGAATCCTTAGCATTTTCATAGCAAGTCCTGTGGAAACTAATGTTAGACTCGACACTTCCTGTATAAGGTAATGGTAAAACTAGATACCACAGCTTTATCGCGAGCTTATCAACGACATAAACATACACTATTCGCTGTAGTCCAGTCTTGAGTTAAGACAGCCGCCCACCATGCGACCACGGTAATGCGACTGTCAACAATATTTAGTTGCAACGATGAAGAACCATCGTACTGTGATGACGAGTGTAATTGCTGCACTTAAGATTGTTTCAATAAAAACAAATAGAAGAAAGCTTAGAAAGCTTTTAGAGCAATTGTTGGAACTTCCTGAATCCCTTGGAGATTATATCGCGACGTGTTTTAATAAACGGCCGCCTCTTCTGTGAAGCCCCGGTTAAGTGGGAGACTTAAATGGTGAACAACTATTAAAAGTCGAGTGTATGTTGTGAATAGCTGGTGCAAGGCACGAGGCAGTGCAGGCGAGCGACTGCTGCGGCGCAGACTGCGACTATCGCAATTAGCTGCGACTGCGCTTGCGCCCGCGCGACATCACTAACTGCTGCAATTATAGCGCTCACAAGAACTAAATGAGGGGTAATCTGACCGCCGGGAAATTGAGTTTACTTGATAATAGCCCACGACACCAGAAGGAGAGCGCAGGGATGGCGCGGAGAACGAAGATACTAACATTAGATTATACCCTCAAGTCCCTCTCATGTAGATAAATGACATATGTGTCACTGTTAAATTTGAGTTGTCGAAGTCTTCCATGCGACAGATAATCCCGAAAACAATTAGAAATTGAAATATGAATTGAAATATTCATTTAGTCAAATATTACTTCACATTAATAAATAATATAAAAGCTAATGTCTAAAGGTCCGAACCTTTTCACGTTACAATTGACAAACGTTATTATGATCAAAAAAATCAAATCAAATGCAGGTGGGTCTGCTCAAAATAAAATAAGCATCAACATACCTTGTAGAGGCGTAGTTACGATTAATACGATTCTAAGAACTGCAAGAAGTGTCAATAAATGTACACAATAACATGCAGTGAGGCGCAGCGCCGAGCTTTATTAATGTGCGCGTATGTACGAGCAGGCTTTATTAATGCCGGCCGGCGTTTGTGAGCTGCACCGTTAGCTAAAACATGCCCTACCCATAAAGAGCAAATAATAGTGTTATTATATGTTTAAACATTTATTAATTAAAGGAACAAGGTACTTAGGTACTTATCTTTTAATATTCTGAAAGATTTATTAGGTTGTGTCAAAACTGTTAAAAAACTCAATCTCTGGACATTGTCCCTACAATACGTATATTTCGACTTTATTTTCTTATATTTACAAATGTCTTTTGTACGTGCAATGTGGTATAACGGTCAGGACATTTTTTTCTACGCTATATTGCTCCGAGCAGAGGTCGTCAACACGTGACATTCACAACACTACACGCTGAATTAATTAACGACGGCAAAATAATAAAAACCATTGCCGTTAAAACTGCTCGATCTAGCTGACAGTCTGATAAATGTATTAACTAGCAACAGGGTTAATATCAGTGGCTTTCCAGAGATTGTGGTCCACGGAAAAGGAAGGATCCCCAGGTTTAGTCGGTAAGAAGCCCCGCGGTCGTCACTGCAACGGAAGAACTTGAGTATATCCGACAAAGGATATTATGTGGTCCAGTTTATTTGTAAATCAGTATTGCCTAAATATGTATTCAGATGAAAGGAAAATATATAAAAGTATTATTTAGGTACCTACTTTCAACTTTTAGTATCCGTAGTGGAGTCAAGCCGCGGGTGAAGCTAGTATAGTTGGATTCAAACTTAATGGCGGTTCAGAAGTTAGCTACACGCTGCGCAGTACCTCGCCCCGCACCCCCGCTGGCGCATAAGGTTGTTACTGCGCAGTGACTCGCCTCGTGTTCAGAGCTGCCATTAAGTTTGCACCGTACTGTAACATTCGATGTATCGCTATGTCGTTTAGGAGAATAGCCGTCTATTACAGATTACGTTATAGCCGCGCTATAGCCGTGACCGATCACAGCGACGTCGATGCTATCTCTTCATGTCTGAGTGGGGTGCTCAACGGCCACATCGAAACGAAATATTCTAGAAAATACAAATTATTATTTTACATTATAGGTACACATAGTTAGTTTTAAATGACAATTTGTAACACACATAAACTTATCTGTAAAGGTATTTGAATTTTATCTAATTACAATACTTCCAAACAATAACATTGTTGAGCACCTCTGGCAGCTGGATCACATGGGCGGTATTTCTGACAGTTGTAACCAAAACCAGTGGTAGCTATTGGTGGCCACACTGACTGACGGCGCCATCACCTCCAGTATCCCGATAGTCCCGATACTGTATAATATAAACATTAAAATAGCGCACGCCTTGCATCCGAAGCATTTAAAAGTTAAGTCTGAAAACTTCGCAAAATTAGGAAAGCAATTGGATATGTACGAGTGGAGAAGACAAAAACTTTTTAACAAAAAAATTAAACCGCCGAAAACACTGAAAAGCAAAAAATAAGAAACCTTTTTTTATTTAATCTTAATAACTAAGTTCTTAAACGAATGTGAGTATACCTAAGTAATTTCGAGTCGGCGCCAAACAGGCAAATTAATTAATTACGATATATAGGTACTTAATTTTTTTAGAAATTTCAATGTTTATCGCTGGAGATTTCATTGCATTGTTAAGTTGATTCAAACTCAAACTCAAAACTTTTATTTGCTTTCCACGATGGAATTAGTAGGTGGTAAGTAAAGAATATAATTATAGTATATAGCGTTTTTGATTTGGTTGTTTCTTTATTTTTAAGGTAATTTTGTGATCTTTGTTAATTGATAGTTTGGCGCCGCCTCAAAATTATTTAGGTATACTCACATTCGTTTAAGAACTTAGTTATTAAGATTAAATAAAAAAAGGTTTCTTATTTTTTGCTTTTCAGTGTTTTCGGCGGTTTAATTTTTTTGTTAAAAAGTTTTTATTTCAAACTTTTTTGTGGCTATTATATACTAATTGCTACATGCTGAATTATTTATTATTTTTAAAATAGCTAACTGCCTTATTTTAGTATTCAAATCTGTGAGTGAACAATAAATCACCCCTATTTTCCCAATCTTAGAGTAAAATTATATGGGATCAGCTTCAAGGTATAACCCCCTATCTAATAAAAAAAGATTTATCAAAATCAGACTGTTCTGTAATAAGTTACGCGTGGTCATATATTAAAATCAGTTAGTGAACAATCAATATATCCCTGTTTTTCTACCCTTAGGATTGGAATATTTTTTCCAAATTTATATGGGACCAACTTCTAGGTATAGCCTACTCAATAAAAAAAGAATTATCAAAATAGAACTACTCTGTAAAAAGTTACGCGTGGTAATACATTACGATCAGTGCGTGAACAATCAATTAACCCCTGTTTTTCCACCCTTAGGGTGGGAATTCTTTTTTCAAATTTATATGGGACCAACTTTGGAGTATACCCTTTCCAATAAAAAAAGAATTATCAAAATCGGACTACTAAGTAAAAAGATATGCGTGATCATACATAAAAAAAAAAAAAAAAATATACGCGTCGAATTGAGAACCTCCTCTGTTTTCGTCGGTTAAAAAAGAATTGTGTGGTGAGAAAAAAGAATTAAGTTTAGATTTCATTAAATCAATCAAACACTGTTACAATCGTATTCCTAGCTGCATCCGTTGTGTTATGTGTTCCGATAATCTGGTAGTCCCTAGCATCAACCGCGGCTCGCATCACTGAGTAGGTTGTTACCTGCGTTTGCTCTCGGTCCTCACAAACGTTTTGCTTATGGCGTAGTTAACTATTCGCTGTAATCACATGCTGACCAGTTTGCTTACTTGGTGCTTTCAGTTAATTGCATCAGGAAGTTAATCTGCTAGTTTACGAACCTTTGGTTAAGCGTCAGTGCATTGTTTATACCTCCTCATGTTCTCTGAAATTGTAATTTTCATGGTTTGAGTCAAGTTGTCTTAATTTCCCGACAATTTTGTGCAATGAACCTTAACCTTACGAAGCGATTAAATCATAGAAATGTTTGGTTTCGGTAGTTTGTGCTACGATGTATTGTGTATAAGAAGAGCTTTGAACTAATCATCACGCTTGTACCCGGCGAGTGTGAGCAGCGCCCGCGAGCCGCGAGTGTCGCAACACTTGTTAACTTGTATCGGAGAGCGATGCGAGCGAGCAACCTGAAGGTTATACCAATTACACAATTACCAGGCATTGTGAGCCTCCGACCAGCACATATAATTGGAAGAGAATCAAATGGAGTGTTGCGAATCGATCGCTCGGAGTGCGCGGCTTTAGTACCGGCTTCACAACCCGCGCTAATCGGACCACTTTGATGTGGGCTACGTGGGACCCGGAAAAAACTCAACAAAAAACGTGGACTTTGATGATATTACACGAATTGAAATATTGTAGACCTTAAAAAAGTGATCAATTACTTCTTGGAAATCAATGTTAACTACAACGTTACACAAGAGTTCGGCCGTTAAAACTTTATCTGTAGGTACAGTCGAAAACAACTTGTATTAAATAGACTTACGAGTACCTAATAGAAGTACTTTAATTTGCTAAACTACTTATTAAGAAACCACTTGGGAGGCAAATTCTTGCAGTATTGGCGAGATCGAATGACAGAGCTTATCAAAGGCTCTTACTGAGAAGTCTGAGTCACACATATAGGAATGTCGCGCTGTGCCATCTATTGCTAGTGTTATCTCCCGCGCAGCAGGCGGTGTTATCACGAGAGGTCGCGGCGCAGGCGCAGGCCACCGGTCGTCCTGCGTCATACTTACTGCGTCAACTGTAGCCCCACTATATACAGCTCCTTAAAACTACCTTACAACTGGTTATTAGAAATCATCTAATAATAATAAATTATGCTTCAATAATTTGAGCAGGTTTAAACTTATATTATAATACCTATATGTATCTGTTTTATATGTTTTAAATGGTGCCACTAACACCAAAACACTGCAGAAGGGATGCAAATTAACGGTCTATAGTGATTAGTGTGTAATTAAATGAGTGTGATCGTTTGAGTTGTGAGTCCTCTGACCGTGTCAGTGCGCGCGCGCAAGGTGCAAGGTCAAGCACATATAATTGGAAGAGAATCAAATGGAGTGTTGCGAATCGATCGCTCGGAGTGCGCGGCTTTAGTACCGGCTTCACAACCCGCGCTAATCGGACCACTTTGATGTGGGCTACGTGGGACCCGGAAAAAACTCAACAAAAAACGTGGACTTTGATGATATTACACGAATTGAAATATTGTAGACCTTAAAAAAGTGATCAATTACTTCTTGGAAATCAATGTTAACTACAACGTTACACAAGAGTTCGGCCGTTAAAACTTTATCTGTAGGTACAGTCGAAAACAACTTGTATTAAATAGACTTACGAGTACCTAATAGAAGTACTTTAATTTGCTAAACTACTTATTAAGAAACCACTTGGGAGGCAAATTCTTGCAGTATTGGCGAGATCGAATGACAGAGCTTATCAAAGGCTCTTACTGAGAAGTCTGAGTCACACATATAGGAATGTCGCGCTGTGCCATCTATTGCTAGTGTTATCTCCCGCGCAGCAGGCGGTGTTATCACGAGAGGTCGCGGCGCAGGCGCAGGCCACCGGTCGTCCTGCGTCATACTTACTGCGTCAACTGTAGCCCCACTATATACAGCTCCTTAAAACTACCTTACAACTGGTTATTAGAAATCATCTAATAATAATAAATTATGCTTCAATAATTTGAGCAGGTTTAAACTTATATTATAATACCTATATGTATCTGTTTTATATGTTTTAAATGGTGCCACTAACACCAAAACACTGCAGAAGGGATGCAAATTAACGGTCTATAGTGATTAGTGTGTAATTAAATGAGTGTGATCGTTTGAGTTGTGAGTCCTCTGACCGTGTCAGTGCGCGCGCGCAAGGTGCAAGGTCAAGCACATATAATTGGAAGAGAATCAAATGGAGTGTTGCGAATCGATCGCTCGGAGTGCGCGGCTTTAGTACCGGCTTCACAACCCGCGCTAATCGGACCACTTTGATGTGGGCTACGTGGGACCCGGAAAAAACTCAACAAAAAACGTGGACTTTGATGATATTACACGAATTGAAATATTGTAGACCTTAAAAAAGTGATCAATTACTTCTTGGAAATCAATGTTAACTACAACGTTACACAAGAGTTCGGCCGTTAAAACTTTATCTGTAGGTACAGTCGAAAACAACTTGTATTAAATAGACTTACGAGTACCTAATAGAAGTACTTTAATTTGCTAAACTACTTATTAAGAAACCACTTGGGAGGCAAATTCTTGCAGTATTGGCGAGATCGAATGACAGAGCTTATCAAAGGCTCTTACTGAGAAGTCTGAGTCACACATATAGGAATGTCGCGCTGTGCCATCTATTGCTAGTGTTATCTCCCGCGCAGCAGGCGGTGTTATCACGAGAGGTCGCGGCGCAGGCGCAGGCCACCGGTCGTCCTGCGTCATACTTACTGCGTCAACTGTAGCCCCACTATATACAGCTCCTTAAAACTACCTTACAACTGGTTATTAGAAATCATCTAATAATAATAAATTATGCTTCAATAATTTGAGCAGGTTTAAACTTATATTATAATACCTATATGTATCTGTTTTATATGTTTTAAATGGTGCCACTAACACCAAAACACTGCAGAAGGGATGCAAATTAACGGTCTATAGTGATTAGTGTGTAATTAAATGAGTGTGATCGTTTGAGTTGTGAGTCCTCTGACCGTGTCAGTGCGCGCGCGCAAGGTGCAAGGTCGTCGCTCGCGCAGGTGCGCCCGCGCAGCGCCGCGACCTGCGCGCCGCGTGGGCGGGCTGCTACACTACAGTACTACTATATCCCCGGTGGAAATGTGATATAGTGCAGGAAAAGAGGTCAGCCGAGCGATCTGCAATCTCACCGACGCACTCCAATGACTCTATTTGCATAAGGCAGTTACGATTTAAAGCTGTTGATATTTAAAAGCTGGTTTTATATTATATATTTAATAAATGCTGACTTGATTCTTAGGTAAATACATAAAGTGCATTTCGTTTGCTTTTAGTTGTACTAAGCAGTTGAACTAGGAACATTTTTCCAGATCTGTTTAACTATGTTAGTTTGTTTTGAGCGGGTTGTCAAGATAGTCTCATATAACCGTTAAATGAGCCACAGTTTGTCCGCCACTCGAGCGGTAATGTGGCGGCAAACCACTCGGCCCGAATGCTCAGGCGCGGTGTGTCAACATAACGCTATTGCTTGACTTTCAACTGGCCTCACTGACGGATGTCACGCGGTGGACTGGATACAGCCGGGAGAGGTGTACTATCGACTCCTTGTAAACAAGGAGGGCCCGTAATATTTACTACAGAGTAAGCATCTATTAATTACAGCTCTTGATGCAAGTAAGGATGGCTTGAGCAAATGTAATTTGAATGGAATAATATGCCAGACATAATTAGGAGCGATCTCCCATATGTTTTCTTCACCTTACCTATTTACTTTGATCATAAAATTATTAAGACATAGCCGTGGCTAATAGCCAACAGTCCAGGAATACGAACATTAAGTACCGATACTCGCGTTATACTTAACGACTACACCTATTTGCGTAAACCTTAGAAACCGTCAGAGATATGCTATTGAGAAAACCAGGAATACATATTTTAACGTTTAATGATATAATAACAATAAATATTCACTTAAATACAAACAACTTGCGTTCAATTAAATGTAATAGACGTGTTTTATAGCGCCCGACGCGACTGATCTCCACTCTGGGAACATGCGAAGCCACAAACCAATCACATATTAGAATTATCTTAATTAAATAAAAGGCAGTCGTTGTTAATGACAACAATATGTTATTGACGCGCCACGATGGTTATCTAGAATGTTCCATCCTACGTACATTAGCCTTTAGAAAACTGTCCAAGAAGGTAAGTTCATTCATTTACAGATTAGAAACAAATCGCCGGCTCATACGAATACTTTATTCGATAGCTTTTAGTACGAACACAAACCTTCAAGAGATAAGATTAACACACTTAACGAATTACCATCCTTTAGATGGTGTCGGCACTAGTCAGACTTACCCGATTATACCTTATGAGTAACGTCACAGGTACCTAATAATCTTAAAACTACAAGAAATATTAATATGAAGGCAGATTTTTTGTGTGTTGCGGCATTTGTTTACTGTTGCATTTCACATGACTACGCCAGCTCTGCCTTACACGCCGGAGCAGGCGGCCATATTGTAAACAGTTCCGAACTTTACGAGTGTCAGTGCATCGCACGAGCTCCTCGTTGGAGGTTCTATTTGTGGACTGTGATGGGGGTCCCGCCTTACTGCATAGTACGTACGTGCGTATAAATAAGACACATCGTGTCAACAATTTGACCCCTTATATTTAAAGACGTTGTTTATTTTTAATATTTTTCAGCACGTTTTCCTTCCTTTCGCTCAGATTTTTTGGCTTATCTCTTTTATTTCTTTTCCAAGTAAGTTTTAAGCCACTAAAGTCACGCTGTGTAAAGTTAGGTTAGATCTGATCACGTATTCCATTTCCTGACACGTGTCGCTCTACTCTGGGTAGGGTTGCTTGTCCGTCTGCTTGTCAGTCAGCTTGTCGGTCTCCCTGTTTGTGTGTTTGAGCAGCGGCTTGCGGCCGATGCGCTCGGCCTCGGCGACGGTGTCGGGCAGCTCGGCGCGCGCCGTCTCCGGCATGAGCAGCGTCAGGCCGCCCGCCAGCAGTGACGTCACGCCGAACACCAGCGTCGGCAGCCCCGACCACACCGACATCTACAAACACGCTAACACTAAAACAGGAACGTGCAGGAAACAGCGAGCTGTCGGTACTCGGCTGCCGATATGCAAATGATCCAATACGATTCGGATAAAAGAGAAAGTTAATTGCGGAAACTGTACATTATGGATTGCTTCAGATGTAAATTATACGCTTTCAAAGCATTGGAGTGGTGCATTATTGTTGTTATTATCATACTTCACTTATACTATTATGCATCGCACCACGTGATATGCAGTAACAAATTATACAAGAAAATTATAACTTAAACCTTTGTTGTCAAAGAGTAACAATTGTCTTTATAAAAAAAAATGGAGTACGAATTGGTAGTAAATAACATGAGCACTGACCAGCAGCGGCGTCTGCGGCGCGAGCAGCGAGCCGACGCGGCCGACGGCGGAGCAGATGCTGTGCATGGAGTTGCGCGTGTAGGTGGGGAACAGCTCCGACGTGTACATGTACACGATGTTGTACGAGAACGTCGCCAGCGTCTCGAACGCCATGAACAGCGCCAGCCCCACCCACGCGTATCCTGCAAATATACGAAAACTTTCCTATAAACTAATAGCTAAATCTACTTGTTTCTCCTAAAATAAGTACCAACTTCAACTTCTAATGAAGATTCTACGAAAATTCTTCAAATGTCTGCACATGCAGAGAGTCGTCCCCTCACCTTTGGGCACGAAGGGTTGCGAGATGCAGAAGATGCCTCCGATCATGAAGGACACGAAGAGCGGCAGCTTGCGCTTGTACTTGGAGAGCGCCAGCCAGTAGAACACATTGGCGGGGATGTCCATCAGCATGAGCAGCGCGAAGTTCACGTACTTGTTGCCGGCGATGTGCACCGCGCTGATCATCATGCCGTAGTTGATCAGCGTGATCGTGAACCACCACACCATGCACACCAGGAACCTAAACAGGAAACAGTTGATATCTGTATCTTATTATAACAGTATAAGATGCAACTTTATATAGTTTATTTACCTTTGCATCATGATCTTGGACTTCTTCCTGTCGCTCACACCGTTCTTGCTCTCCTCATCGATGTAGTCCAGCTTCTCCAGCATCATGGCGTCTATCTCCACGCCGTTCCTCTTGGCTATCTTCTGTATGAGCTGCACGGCGCGCTCCTTCTTACCCTTGCTGTAGAGCCAGCGGATACTCTCGTCAAGGAAGAAGGAGTAGGTGAGGATGAGCAGCGTGGGCGCGTAGATGACGCGCAGGAAGTGGCGCCAGTAGGGCACCGCCCACGCTATGAAAGGCATCACGATGAGCCCGCACGTGTAGCAGTTCAGCAGGATCATCTGGAACAGCACCGCGCGCTTCTTCTCCACTATCTCAATACCTGGAAGTAAAACGAAAGACGTGAATACTTATAAATGTGTATAATGAGTATTCCTATAGGTATATGTATTGGAAGGTTAATAAACAAAAGATATTGTTGATTAGAATTGTCTGTGGTTAAAGACAAAATTTTACGTACTATAAATCAGTAGAAAACCAAAGTGGGTCAAAGATATAATAAACGCAGTTCCAATTGATTGTAATGCCTGCTACCCACTGCAGTCATAAGTCAGTCGCTGAAAGGAGGCTAGCGATAGCGACGACTCCGGCGGTGAGTGGCGAGGAGTTACTGCCGCTACAATGTAACGCGATCGTTCAGATGCTCACACAAGTCGCAATTACACAGATTTATTCAACTATTTCACAAAGCAACAAGACAACCGGAAAATTGATACTGCCTCCTATAAAATAATTCAATAATTGGATTGTCTGAATAGATTGGATTTGTATTTATAATCTGTACAAAAGAAGTCTTAATTGAACATAGGTTTTTATAGCTGCTCAATGCTACGATTTTCTTTTGTTCAGAAACGAACTGAATTGTAAGGCAAGTTAATTAGTTAATGACATTTGGTATAGAATGTTAGTGTGAGTGCGTACTGAGCATGAACATGGGCGAGAGCGCGTCGCCGACGGCGGCCTCGAGCGCCTCGAGCGCCACGTACAGCCAGAAGCCGCGCGCGAAGCTCTTGGCCAGCCCCAGCAGCGCGCCCGCCGTGCCCGCCACCACCGCCGCCGTCTTGCGACCGAACCTGCACACATCACGGAACAATCGTGAACACATTCAAGAAATAATTGGCCAGAGCTACTGCTATTAATAAATCATGCGATATTCATATTAAAGACTGTTCATACAAGTAATTATACTTTGATAAAAGTTAGAGTTCAGGCCAGCAACAGTGATGCGATCGCGGGGTGGTGCCATAACTTGCGATCATTCATGCGGCGGTTATTACCCCCGCAGATACATGTCTCGCTGCCGAGGGGGGTAATTAAGACATAACATAGTGCGACCCGGGGCTACTCGCCGCTCGCGCTAATGGCGCCTCTGCTAGCACATACAAGTGTGACGAATTTAACATTCTATTACACGGCAATAGTGGGCATGTTATTAACACCGGCTGAGATGAATCAGTTGTGATGGAGTGTTTGTTTGACGGCGACTGATGCACTTGAGTGCCTGGAAGGGGAGGGCCAGGCGTGTCGGCCAGTACCGAACACTTGCCGTTTTGTTTGATTGCGGCAGCACTCGTGTGGGGCGGTCGCGCTGGCGTTGAACTCTTTTGTACGTACTATTTATATGCAAATCGATCAATTAGCGCAGAACAGATTTACTAACCTGTCTGAGATCTGGCCCTGCAGCAGCAACCCCAGCATGTTGCCGAAGCTGTGCACGGTGCCCACCAGCGTCGGCTTCCACTCCTCGCACGCCAGCCCGAACTGCACAACAAAACAATTGTACCTACTGTATTTTGAGACGAGGAGGCAGTCAGAAGTGCGGCAGTCTCTGCTAAGTTTGCGCAAAGTCAATAAGTATTTTTATAATTATCTCGCAAAGTAGCCTATCTTTTGTTTTACGGATAGTATAAATCCAATCCAAAGCAGTAAAGTGTTAATTCGACCATTAAAAATCTCAATTGCCAGTATAACAGTCTGGATATTTACCTGCTGATCGTTAAAAGAGACGTAATTAACGGATATTGTATGAGATATACATGTAATGATCTGGCAGTAACGTCCGATGCTTTGCCGGTCCGGATCCGGTCCGGTGCGGTGCCGGTCCGGTGCTGGTCCGGGCCGGGTGCCGCCATGCCGGCAAGCGGCGGCCGTGTGCGACACCCGCTCGAAATAATCACGAACACACATACAAAACTAAATAATAAATTGTCATTATGATATTGACGGCGCAAACGACTCAATAACTTTGGCATAGGTAGGTAGTTTTATATTGATTTCAGAATAAGAAACAGGTGTTTTGTGTAACGGAGAAATGCAAATGGTATTCATTTTATTAACGTTTTCAAAATATGTTTATAATCAGTTACGGATTTATCGCTTCGTAAGAGTTTTACTAAATTGGTTTTCATCATAAGTCAGTGAATTATTTTCCCGTGCCTATAGGTACCTACATAGGTATGTAGAGTTTAATATGATAGATTTCTTCCGCGACATTGCCTTTGTTTGATGTTCACCTACCGCACGCTATTTCAACTCCGAGTTGAAATAGTAGCTTTCATATAACAGCCATGAACTTTGCGAATGCTCCTAACATTTATATTTATGGCTTCTAGATACTCATATCACGGTCTATGTATACGAGTAATGATATGTGAAAGCAGCAGGGTGTCCAGAAAATGGCATAACCGTCTCGTGGCGATGCACAACTTTTTAAGTTTATATAAATAAGTATTAACTATGAATGTTAATTGCACTGCAAGTTGCCGCACTCGCCACACACAAGCGAACGAGCGAGGTTCAAGTGTAACGGTCGTGTGTTGTGAACAAGTTGTAGCGCGAGCTGCGCGGGCGCACCTCCCGCGCCGACCGGTCGCCGCAAGAACTATGCAAATAGCTGGCGATGCGACACACGAGTACCGCAGCCACCGCAGGCGAGGCCGGGGGACGGACTATACTCACCTAGCACAAGCTGCACTGCAGCTATATAAAGCGAATGGTATTGTTCTACCTCGCCGGGCCAACAGTACCCATGTGCAGAACAGTTTCAGCGTTTTATACAAATTGATATTAATGTCCTTACCAGTATATGAATGTTCCATGTAGGTTTTCTTCAATCTTTAACGTATCTACTAACAGGTACTTGCAGAATAAATATAACTACATAACATTATGTAGAGACAATGAGCTTTTGTAACATTGCGTACTACGTAACATTACTGTCGTACGTAGACAGTTTACACGTTATCACCGGTTCATTCAATTGCGACCAGTGATGAATAATCAAGAGTTCACCTCAATTAATGAATAATCTACGCGATCGTGCGCTTGTTAATAGAGTGCTCAACTCCTGATGAAGTAACGGGCGCTGTCAGCGCTTTACATGCGCAGGCGCAGCGTGAATGACGATCAGAC
Source organism: Autographa gamma (assembly GCA_905146925.1). Taxonomy (NCBI): domain Eukaryota; kingdom Metazoa; phylum Arthropoda; class Insecta; order Lepidoptera; family Noctuidae; genus Autographa; species Autographa gamma. The sequence goes on along the minus strand of LR989867.1, from coordinate 11,167,915 downwards.
GATCAAGGAGTTATGGGCGACCATAAACCATAGAGTAAGGAGCTGACGGGAGGCTTTATGATATAACCGTTAATTGTCTGTGTGGGTAACTTGTCCATTTGTAAAGGTCAGATAGATTTTTTCATACATTATTGTACCACGAAAACATGTCTTAAGTTTAACCCTTCGATTACATACCTGTCTTACAGAATTAAATATCACAGTAGGTGGAACCATGTCGGTTATTAATTAGTTTTTTTAGTACCGATTTTCTAATTAGAATAAAACGACTTGTTTTAATAAGTGATTTCAGTGTTGAATGGCGGGTTGTGTAACTTAACCAGCCTCTATATTGGTAAGGTTGGTATCTCTGAGTTTGGTCAGTAGGTGAGGTCGAGGAGTGGCTCCTACCGGCATTACGTTACGACACACGGCTACGGGTACACAACAGTTAGATCCGTACTACATGCCGGGAGATCTTTTAAGAAAGCATTACTAAGAACTGTTGAAATAGTTTCTGATCAAAAACATCATCGCACATATGCTCAAAATTGTACATTACTATAAAAATATTGTCACTGATAAAATACAGTGAGATGCATTACTGACACTTTTCCTTTTTGTGACACAGTGACTAGTGATAACGCCTTTATATCAACCAGTTAAGGTCGAGTTTTGCCACAATTCTAACATATGTAGTGTAAAAGCTTGCGAGTTCGTTCCTTATGTTGTCACAAGTTGTGAAGCTTTGCAGTCCGTATCTTATTGAGATATCTCATCTTAAAAGTGATGACGTCACGTGTTCCGAGCCAGTTTTGTGATGATCCTAAATGCTGATAACACTAAAAACCTCTAAATGCCACCGCAGAGCTCGTCGTAAGCTTTTGTATGTAATGTAACAACACTCGTTGTGACGGGCGATACTCATCAGAACAGAGTACAAATATACGATATGGTATCAAGTGTTCATAAGACGAAAAAAGAAAATTGAATAACCAAAAAAAGAAATAGTTATCAATTTAAAGCTTTTTTGACCAAAAGTCGTTATTCATTATCTTGAATAGATGAAAGTAGTATTAAGTTTAAAAAAGGCTCACAAATATCAAACGCCCATATAATTTTAATTATCTAAAGAGTGGGCTCAACATACTCTGATAAGCATCACGGAACATAATAAACGACATTCAAGGGATTTCTGTGGCTCCAAAACCTATTTATCTAAAAATTAAATCATAAAATGTAATCTGTTATCTAATACAAATAATACGAACGAGGAATTCCTTATCTGCGGCATTCTCCGCGCATGCGACTAATGGGAGCCCAATTAAAATTATATAAGTTACCCTCTAATTACATGAGCTGCATCGATCAGATTACACAACACGCGTAGTACCTGCCTGCCTACCTGCCTACCTACCCAGCTACCTCACTGTTCACAGGAGCAGGCGCTCATTGTAACGTTCGTGGTTTTGACAATGATCTCCGCGATGTCGCGATGTCGTCTCGATATCATAATGAGTTGTTATCGACCATCTCTGTGGTCATCTCTACGATAAAATTGAAGCTCGGAGAGATTCAAACACAAATACTATGACATTCGTGATATTTATACTGTTTATGGACATTCTTGGCATACTTAAGACTTAACTGCTAGTATTTTATCGGTATATAAACCACAGTTTCATTAAAATACTTGGGAAAGCGAGTAATGAGTTAGTAAATCGAAACGACACATATACGCGACATGGGCTGCAAAATATTATATTTCTCAATTTAGTAAAAGCCTTTGAATATTTATACCTCTGCCACGAAGCTGTCAGGTTTCTCGTAGATCCAGCTGGTGCAGGGCTGGTCTCCGCCCGGGCCGGGCTGGCGGCACTGCTTGTAGGGCTCGTCGCTCGCGCTCAGGTTCAGCCAGGGCGCCGCGAACACTGCGCCCGGACCGTCGCGTGCCGACACCTCGCATCTGGAACAGTACACAGCTACATGGTTATTGTTACATGGTTCACGTCTGAGGGTATTGGCTCTAGAATTTTGCTTTTCTTCCTTTCAATCTCTTATAACTGGCAGGAATTGATTTTCAAATATAAGCTCAAGGAGTGCCAGTTAAAAGTATGATACGGATTCTGTTTGGGAGCAGGGTCGTATAATTTACAACCAACCATGTATTGCCATTATTTGTCCAGGTGTAAGAACCTTAACTGTAACTGTAGGTCTTTACTAATAAATGTGCTTTTCGAGCTCTACTATTTGACTTTGTTGGTATGTGATCCGAAAAAAGCGAAATAGGTTCCATATAAAACGTAAAATAACTGACTTTTAATTATCTTGTTTGCTAAATGTAGTTAAAATCCCGTTTCAATCTAGGCTCATTTAGATCGATACTATAGATTGTTTGTCCATCATGATATTGATGAGTCGATTTATATTCTCTCTACAATTAAACGTATTTTAGAACATTAAGTAGAAGATAAAGATATGAGATCTGGCTACATTTTCAGTGATACAAGGTAATCAAATATTTTATTAGAGTGGGTTCGCTTGGCTCGGGATTCCACTCGGGTGGACGGTTTACGACTTTGATATTAGCATAACTACCACGAAAATGGCCTATGAGCATACGATTAACTTTACCAATCTATCTGCTTTGTATATTGTTTTGTTTGAACATAAGATTACATAGTGTACATATTTAACATTACAAACTTTCCTTCTTCTTATTTTTAACTTCCGATGTGAAACTATGGATGTTATAGTTTTGCGTACCGGTCTGTGTGTCTGTCTGAATGAACCGATTGTGACGCTGTTTTGTTGTTTGAAGCTGACGTGATGAAGATGCTTAATAGCTATCTGATCTGTTCAGTATTTTGAAAGATATCAGCAATTTGCTTTATTATTTTGGGGGTTCATACTTGTTTTAGTCGTTGTATTAACACACAAAGATGGTGACATCTCACTTTGATCCATAATATTCGAGTCGAATTGTTTGTGTGAAAAGTTATGGCATCCTTTATTTATAAAGTGCAGTAACTTACATGTATACAATAAAACTGCAGTAGATTAATAATTAGCAATCATACGAACATCCGTTATGTTGTATGTGCTATAATGCTACTTCTTCATGTGGCCATGTGCGAGCAGGTGACTTTATGTACCCTCCCTGCGTACGCGCAGCTTCATTAACATATCACATACATGGTGGCATTTAGCAACAGAGTCAATAAATAATTGCTGATGTTATTGTAGTATTGCCTTAGCTCGTTACAATACTAACTTATGTTTTTTGGTAATGACTTGTTAAATATACACTGTTTCCTAGAAAATATGGTATAACATGACTACCAGTTCGCGATGAATGCAAAAAAAAAGGAGTATACATAGTAGAATGGAAATGGACACCATTTGACCTTATAACATAAGAAAGAGACATGCAGAAAGAAAGAAGAAAATAGTGGAAACAGTAGTGTTATGAGAGCAAAGAATGAACAAGGTGTAGTACGTCACCTGTATCCGACGTCCTCGACGGCGAAGACATAGTTGACGTTGTACATGGAGTTGGTGGCGTAGACGAGCGCCAGCATGGCGGCCGTGGCGGCGTGGTGGCGGCCGCGCGCGCCCAGCCGCCGCAGCACGCCGTCCAGCTGCACGCGCTCCTGTCCCTCACCCTCCCCACCCTCCCCCTCCTCACCCTCCGCCATGCTCGTGCTACCGGCTAGCTGGGGGCTCTTCACTTATTCATCCGCTGGCTCAAATTTCACACGAATTTAGACACAGGTCCCTTTAGCAGCATATAGTCTCAGAGAGATCCTTGTTGGCAGTGGACACAAATTCACACGCTACTCTCGCGACTGATGACTGATCGCGACAATGCAAGATTGGAGTAATTAATTAAGAAGCTATGAGAGTGGAGGTGTCGAAACTGTGTCTCGTTATCGCAAGTTATTCGGCATTTAATATTCGGTGTATGTGACAGATAGAGCGATATGCAATGCTACTGTATTTGCTTTAAGATTATCATAAAAATAGAATACTATCTTCTACTATAAATATATTTAACTACATTCTTACACGTCACCATTTTTCACAAGATTTTTGATACACCAATACTTGAGTAGAAATTAGATTAATGTAGTAGAGCCTATGTCTTACTGCCATGGTGGCCATCAGGCACTGCCTCTAGCGTACATTCGTTGACGTTAATAAAACATTAATAGCGCACGACACTGCCGCGGTGATAACTGCAACAAACACGACGTGACAGTGACGCGAGGAATGCACACAGCATCGTAACTACTGACATGCATGGATCATATAAGTTATTATAGGTACTAAAATTACTCTGTCAAGTAATATATGGCAATGTGACATAACTCCAGTGCAGTGGCAAAATGTCGACCACATGTATTCACTTCTATCTTTTTCTGGCAACAGCAATAGAAAACGTGCAAATGTTCGAACTAGACCATAACAGCAAAGCGATAGTTAAAAAGTTACAGGTTTCTCTTAAAAAAATTGTTTTGTTTTGAGTATAAGTTCTGGTTTTTAAAACGGGATTACTATTTCAATAATTCTCAAGAATCCAGTTTTATATTTGTCGCTAGTTAAGCATAAGAAGTCATAATATCTAAAATCTTGAGACGAAGATAGACAGATAAGTAGAGGATCACACGGCAACGCTCCTGGTATCGCATATTTAGACTGTTACGAATATGAAGCGGACGTGCATACCGACAGATTGCGATATACAGTGGCGATCAGGAGCCGCAGCAGCCCCCGCACCGGCCCCCGCACCTACCCCCGCACCGGCCCCCGCAGCCCGCAGCCCGCAGCGCACGGCGTGATGGACGACCCTCGTGCGCCGGAGCCTACGCTAATGAGGCCTACATTACTGCCTGATTGATCTAGTTGCAATAACATCGGCCCTGCCTGCCTTTATAATTATATATGTAATCTCTAGACCAAGTTTTTGCTCTCCAAGATGATAGATTTGAGGATAGAATGTTAAGAGATTTGCGTATTTATAATGCGTTGAACTAAATATGAAGTAAATAGAGTTGTCGAGAAATCTGCTCAAGCGCATACTTGTATTAATGTTGTGCGCGATGATTGATTAAGTCAGCACGGAGCGCTGCTGGATGCTCGAGCCTTGCCTCATGTTCTATAAAAACTTCCATAAATCAGTGGACAAGTTTATGCGGGATATAAAGATAGAAGTGATTTCTAATTTGTTTTTAACTCAGATCTGAATGAGTTCGCGGCATTATAATTAATTTGCATGGCAGTAAAGTTCTCTTATCGCGATATGTTAAAGGTATTATGCGGACGTGGCTCCGTCACTTAACTACCAATAAAACTTAATTATGTTAATACATGTTAATCGTTCATTTTAGTTGAATATATTAATAAACTCACAACAGACGAGTTGGAGATGAATCCCAGCATAGCGAGCAGTTTAAAAGGGAAAATTGATTTTAGGTAGTAAAATCGGACGGACATCATTAATTCAATATTCTTAGCTTAGAAAAGCAGTGTAACTGCTCTTCTTAGCGCGGCAAAGATCATGAATGTGAAAACCGTTGATTTATAATAATATAATCTTTCTTTAAAAGCCCATGCTGCACTCAACTTTTCCTTACGCGCTTTATATGTATAGGTGCAATGAAAATAGCTAATTGATTTTCTGGTAATAAATTACCTTTTGTCAACTTATTGACAATGTATCTTATGGTACATGTCTCACGTTGTCATTTGTGTGTACATACATGTATGATGAGTGAACACAAGACCCCTCTGTGCGCGACTGTACCGCTGCGTTATCTGAGCCGCCCGGTCGCCCGGAGCTCAGACACACTGACAGCGTTTACTTAACGTCCAATGAGATAAGTACTGAACACTGAACACTTGTTGTTCCAGCAAATACTACGCACTACTTATACCGGTCCAGAGTAAACCATTAGAATTTGCGAAAGATTTTAATTGTAAACACATTGTCATAGATAATGTCAGTCTTTATTTAATGCGATACTGGTATCTTATTTAACCAATTACTTCAGCTAGATGTTACGAAGATGCTCTCCTATGTTTTGGATTGTCACCAGTGTAGCTGACTCTTAACATACTAAGAGCTACGGGAAGCTTTTTTAGATACGAACGGGTTTCAATAAAGAGACAACAATATACCAATTTCTATATAACATTAATGATTATTAAGCTAGTTTGATTAAGTTGCGTGTATACAATTATACATGTTCACAGCCACATTGCATGTTTAGTCTAGTTCCCTTCATTAACAGCAGAGCCAGTGGAGTGGTACGTTGGCTCTGTGTTGCGGCCGCGCGCCGTGGAGGCAGTGCGGTAGGTTCCCACGCGGTTAAACAAATGAATGCAAGGTGTGTGACACCACGCCGGTGTAACGTTGTGTAATACACCGTGAGATATGTATTACCATTGTTACGTTACCTTCTTTACAGCAGTCGTAAGGAGATTGCATACATTATGGTTATTTAAGTTGCAAATAAAATTACCTGGTTAAAGTTATGATGACTCTAGATTATGTAGCAACATTACGATTACGTAGTTTTGATAACACAATCAAGAAAATAATATTTTTTTTGTATAACACGAAAATATATTCATTGAAGGAGGTCCTAAAGACGGAGTTACTCGAACTTTAGAACTAAAGAATTTTCTTCAAAATCCCGAAATTTTGTTTTGCCTAATTATATGCAAAACAAAATTTCGGGATTTCGCGCATCGCCTCCGTGCAACAGACCTCATAAGTACGCGCGGAATAACAAATAGGGAGGGCCACAGAATACTCGCATTGTTGCAAGGGAACCTAGTGCATAAATACGTGCATAACTTACTAAAATGATTGCATAAAGTAAATAGTCTAGAAGACTTTATAATTTCAAAGCGTTCAAACTCTCGGCTTCCGTCGTTCGGAAATTAGTTTGTTCCTCGTCAACAGTAACTGGTGCTGATAAAATGCCAGTGGCACCATTACAAACAACTAGCTGGCTTGGTCAATCTCAGTTTCAGCAACAAGTGCTTGACACTGTTCCTCAGTAAATCGATTACGATGTAGTTGTAGTGACGTCACGGTTCGCGCTCGGCCGTGAAATGGATTCGACACATCTGTGCCACTTCAATATTTGTACAATCTTCTGATGCGGTGTCACATCGATTAACATAACCTCGCTTATCTGCTTAGTCGGTTAACGTTCCGAATAAAGACATAGTCAGTGTAGTTGGTAGGGTAGATGTAAAATCGGGGGTAGATGCAAATTTATTTACTTCACACTGGAGAGATAACACTTCGTTAGTATAGGTTCCGTGTTTGTTCTGGCTGGAGGCGTATTAGTAATGTCTCGCCAACTTAGTCTGGTAGAACAGTAAAAGCCTCCACGAGGCTAATCGCGTCAGTTATCGACAAAAACAAAACAGTGTTTGTGTTAAGCTTAGTTTAGCTGATTTGAGCGTCTCCTGCACAGCATTGCTGTCACCGAGACCGACATTGTTCGCCCACTGTTGATCAACTGATGAAGCGCGACCAATGTATTTACCACGCCTTCAACAAGCCAGGCACATGAGTGATAGTTCTACCCTCCCACTGGTCCTCTCCCCAACACCCTCTGCTCCGGTACTCCGACCCCCGGCAAAGTTATAATTCCGCCTGACTTGCACATTTCACTAACTCATTTAAAAGTTTCCTTCGAGGCTCAAGATTGTGGATTTAAATGGAATTTCAAATGTCACCGTGATTCATAGTAAGTGACTTTTATGTGAAGACTTATGCGTCCCTCTCTTTTAATATCGCGGTAGTGGCGAGTAGAAAAGTTTTCATGGTAATAAAGTTAGTAAATGCAACCAGTTTTACGCTGCGATATCGTAACATTGGATACCTGATACTTATAACCTGTTAAAATATTTAGAATTTTGCGATATTTATAAATAAGTTATACGCTGAACCTGTATTGTCGGCATATTGACGACTTACCATGATATATTGTTGATATAAATCGCTTAATAATTTTGCAATGATATAAACTTGTTTCCCTCTGTGATCTGAATCTGAGCATATCTGTCAGCATCTATCATCGTAAATAGCAGTTTAGTAAGGCATTAATCACAATTATGATGGTGTTGCAGCCGTCGCCATCTTGCCTTGTTGCCGGCGCGGCGTGGCGGTAGCCGGTCCCCGGGTAGCGGGTCCTACCCGCACCAGTAGCTACAACTTAATTGCATAAGTTAATATTTTATTAGTTTTCTTAAACCTGCTTTCGCCAGGTTTGTCGCGAAAGGTACTGCGCATGCGCAGACGACTGGCTACCATTTGTGTAGCTGTTATAAATCTCTCCAATACATTGGTTTTTGCTTGTTACATGTATTTGTTGTTCATATTGCACATAAAATGATTTACTTACTACCTTGAACGTAACTTGAACGCAACTTTTTTAAGTAATGTAGGTCATATCCCGTAGTCATGTAACATTCTGTCATCGTCTTCTACAAACCTCGACAGCTTAAGGGGTCACTGCGTGCTCCACAGCTTGCCACCTGCCTGTTCTCACACCATGTCTGTCTTCCGCAGGTACTCGCCGCCATCGCACCTCGTGTCGGATTCGATAACCCTCACACGCGGACACTCTCCACAACTACTCTACATCCGGACAAACGTAAAAGCTCAAAACTCTCTCTAGCGTTCTATTGAGGTACATTTCATTCAATTCGGTCAGGTAACAACGATTGATCAACACTCTATTGTCCGAGTAACGGGCTTGAGTTGGAATTGACATCGCTGTTTTAGGGTTAAGTATCGCCGCGATAACTTGTAGATATTGATGTTCAAATAACAAACTTCTTGGTTTGGACACCAATACTGAAGTATAAACAATTCTTATGTTTGGATTATAAATATTCTCAATAGTAAATATTGAATTCTTTGGAGTATTAAAAGTGTTGTTGTAGTGTCCACCTACTCCAGTGGTCCTCGTGTAACGTTAGCATCTCGATGTAAACTGTTGTCTGTTGGACAAGCAGCGTGTGTACGGAACTCGTCGGTGACCGACACACGGTCACTAGTACTTTTTTCAACATCCATCGTCAGACGTCAATTTTCTTCGATGAGAATACAAATTGAGTGCGTCACGCACGCGACTCTACACCTCATTTGTATTAGTGTACAGTACAAATTAGCTTACGTGTGGCAAGAATGTTTGTAATGTTTCTATGTCAGCGTAGGTACTTACTGAAGTGAGAAATTTTAATGAGTCGGTATTAATTGATATTTTGACGGTAGTTAAAGCTTTTTTCGTACATGTGTCGAAACATACTAATAAGGGAGCTTTATGTTCGTGGTGACGAGTAGTTTGGAAGCGTCTTCAAAAACTGAATTCAAACCAATTAAAAAGTGTTTTTTGTGCAGTTGCCTCGTGACCTTAAAAAGAGTGATGATAAAAAATAAGTGCCAAACAAAGTGATTAAAAACCAGTGATCAATCATCAAAGTGTCTGTTGAAAGCTTCTATCAAACTAAAAACCAAGGAGTGCTTAATGCTGAAGTGTTGTGAAGGTGTCAGTAGCGGCAGCATGTGTGTGGTGCGGTGCGCGTGCGGCGGCCGCGCGGCATGAAGCGCAGCAAGTCGTACACGTGGCTGTCGGGGCTGCTGCGGCCGCGGCCCGACGCGCCCGACACGCACGACGCGCACGACGTGCACGACACGCGCAGCGCGAGCGACGCGCCCGACGCGCGCGACCTGGACGAGTGGGGCGCGCCCTGGGTGCGGGCCGACGTCATGCACCATGACAGGTAAGACAAATACACTTGTTTACAAACTTAATTGTTAAATTACTTTTACCACGATAGCATACTACAAAACCATGTACTGAACGTCTCCAACAACGTTTTTTACGTAACAAAAAGGATTAAGCTTTAGACATACAGGTAGGTAGGTACAACATGTCCCGTGACATTCTACGAAGGTGCCTTTGAGCGACATTTAATATGTGTGATGATGGCAGAGTGGTACAAGCGCGTCACGACCGCGTACTTGCGGGGTCACACTAACGAGTCCGCGAGTGTCCGCGACCGTGCCACGCGATGTTACACGCCTCTACACCTGTAAGCTTTGACTACACTACATGGAAGTGAACTCAGAAGATCCACTTCTTTGGATGCAATTTTTTGGCTAAAGAAATTATTATTAGGCATAACGGCCAGAAAAATAATCTTGATTAGAATACTGAATTGTAGAGCTCTGAGCTGTAATAGAGCTGGTGCTTGATTCATCTGACCCATATGTCTAAGATTGCTGTACCTCGGCAAGGTATCAGTAATTCCTTTGCATTATATATTAGACACATCGTAGTAATGTTTATGATCAACGATAATAGCATCTATGAGATAGATTAATACTTAGTACGTGGAAAAACTAAATCGATCCAGGCTTGCTTGTAAGCTCTCATACACAACAAAAAGTGAACCTTCTGGATCTAGGTATGTAATCGGTGTCATCAGAGAAAATGTGTTCTCGGTAGGGACCCGCGCCCGCTACGGACACGACACCGGGAACGCGCGCAAAAACCCGCGACAGTTACATCTGTACCTACCGGCGCATGAATAAGGCAACAACTGGGATTGTTGGAGCCCTCGCCACCAGACGCAGGCACCGCCAGTTGTCACACTTGTAACGAATCATACGCACGGACACAGCTCATTAATCCCATTTGGCGATTGAGTTTTGTAAGCAAGCCCGAGTAAGGCGCTGCACACAAACCGGTGCGAGATATTTACATAAACGTTACCTTTAAAGTACGATCGCGTAGATATCTGTGCGGCCGGCTTCTACAAGTGCTGATAATGATTTCATATTCTGTGATTTATGACAAACCGGACAATATACCGGACTTGCCTAATTAAGTAATCTTTCGTACAATTTAATTTACTGTTTGATATTTTGATGTAGCATTGATATAGAACCTCTTTTGTAATCACATTCAGTTTCTTTCCACAATGCAGATTGTTTTTTGATGTAAACCAGTGTGTAACTTTTTCTCTAAGTAGGTTCATATTTATTATTCATACATTTTTTGTTTGAAAGTTAGATATAAATATATTTTTTAGTCTAGTCAGTATTGCGTGGTCCGTGGTCGTCGCGTGGGAGTCCGGCACGGGGTCGCAGGTCAGCTATTGTGGTGCCCATTGTGGTGACGACGGCCCATGGAGATATCGCTCTACCACGATCACAATCACAGCCGATATTAACAAGAAAAGATTACCAACAAATAGTGGTAATGTAAGGTGGATGACATAGATACCAAGATACAGATGTAGCGTAGTAGTATACAGATGTGATTCAAACTTCTTGGCGTCTGTATAGTCAGACCTGCCATTAAGTTTGAGTCCGTCTATATCACTTTTCAAGTAAATGGTTTAAGAAAATTATCTACTGTTTATCTACTTCTCAAAGACTTTTGTAATCTCCATTCCAATTGGGTTTTATCATAATGGAATGGAAGCTTGTATTACAAAACACGGATTACATTAACATAGTATGTGTGTAACCACAGATAAGTTAGATAGTAGGCATACCTGTAGACCAAATTTATCTCGTAGTAGTCCGTCTAGATCTCTATGAATAAATGCACGGATAATGCTAATAATGCTTGTGATTGCATAAGTTTTGTAATACAATGCTTCCCACAATCGCTATCTGTCCGTGACACCTAACAAGTCAATTTCACAACGTTTTAATTGCCAAACGTTACGAGATTAAATCCAGTTTTAATGTAATTTCCATAATGCGTACGATTTGTATAGGTAAGTGCCGCCATCATAACCTGTCACATGTTTGTATGTATCGCGGATCTGTAGTGGGCCGGTTCTGTATCGACCTCACCGCGCGTCAGATCACATCCTTGAACTTATCGACTCGGTGCGCTTTTGTACCGGCCATCATCATTTGTAAACCATTTGCTATTTGCTTGTAATTTGTTAAATAAGCTTATGTAAATGATTTACATTGTATATTTTGACTTGATAGAGAGATAAGATACATCAAAAGGCTTTAGAAGATGTACATTGAAATATAGGCATTACAAGTTTGTGTAAATAGGATGGTTTACAGGTGTAGGCACCTCACCACTAGTTATTGATTCATCACTAGAGCCGAGAGTGACGGGTAACAAGAGCGGCGCGGACGCCTCGCCCCGGGCGGCCCGCGCGGCCCGTGACCTGCGCCTGCGCACCCGCCGACACTATTTCTTTCATCAAGTAACTATAATCAACCGCTTTACACTTTTGAGTCTTGACTTCAGGATCAAAGCAAAGGTCATGTTTGTGGGGTCATTGCAGTGATGGTTGACATGTGATTAATGGAGACTTAAGGTTTGATTAACATTAGGACAGTTTACAGAGCAACATAAAAATGAGGTATTGCTAAAAGTCCACTTCAAACAGATGAAATAACCCTATTTAAAATCTGACAAAGCAATTAAATCCTGCGCTCAGGCTAACTTCGTAGATTACTTCCAAAGAAGACATTAGGTACCCCAAAAACCTACATTATAGCGCTTTTAGGTCGTTGCATAAAAAGCTGTTGGTTGTGTATTGAATACAGTACATCCGCCTGAAGGCATGGCTTCCACGAAAGCCCTCGCTGCGCATGCGCGGCGCGATTAGTTCTCGTGCGCCGTATACCTACCTAGCAGCACGCAGCGGGGCGCGCGCATAAACCGCACAGCGCATGCGCGGAGATGTCACACGTCTTAACCTCCAACACATACAGTTTGTGAGACATGTTACTTTAGCACGGAATAACATGTTTATACTTTAATTTTATATTATGAATTAAACTAAATTCTGTCACAATATTTGCTTCAATTATGTTTGTCGGAAAGGAGACTCTTAGCCAGATCAAATCTTTAGTGCTAGTAGTTAAACATAATAAGTAAAGGTTTCAACACTGCATTACCGCTGAATGTGATCCTTCGATTGAATATGACGGGCCTGTCTGTTAATGTTCCCGTGTGAGCATAAACCACAGCAGACGCGGCGCCGACCGCATCTCACCTCGCGCGCTATAAGCTCCTCACCAACCAAATTCAATTCCTACGCTAATAAAGCTTCAAGTTAGTGTAAACCTTTCAAAGGTAACTGATCAAAGACTGGCAACCTTGTGCTACACCTATGAGACGGCATTATAAATAACTTAGGGTGTCTAGAATATTAAGACGTATTCAATTCATCATATTGGTAAAATCAAAAAACTAAATACATTGCTATATCTGAGATTTCAAACGAAGCGAAGATAACATCAAGAAAAAATATTACACTCTTGTTTATGCTAAGAAAATGCTGTAAAGTATTTCAATATCTTATACACATATTGGAGCATAATTCTGTGCCTATTTCGTTCCTTCATGTATCTTTCACATTCCTGATGTTCTGAGTCCATATCTAATCGTTGCCTTAATCCGCGTCACACCGCCGACGTCAAGCTTTCTAAATTAAAAGCAAATAAAGCACACGGCCGAGCGTGTGTCTGTTCGCCTGTCACTTACTATAACCGTCTCCTATACTAGTGAGAATTGAAAAGGTAACCGCAACGCGATTGGCCGAGAGATGTATCACGATGGGTACACGCAGCTCAACACTCGGGTGTTGGGACAAAGTTCCGCGCCGTAGAAAGTGTTCAATGTGGAATGTTGTAATCATAATAAAATTACTTTGTTAGGGGCGATCTGTGACGCACGGTATCTTAGACTGCACTAGAGCGAATTGCATTAACAGGAATGACCCTTTCAATATCAATCGCACCGCGCGTGCCATGCTCAAAGGATCTATGATAGACGGACATTGGAAATAGTAATGAAGTTGTGTTTAATGGCGAAAAATGTTAATTAAAGTTAGTATCGTTTTCTTGACGGAGCACGTCATGACCGCCGTGTATATGGCGAGGGCATGGGTATCAGTATCCGAGGTAACCACTGCGGCAGTAACAGTGATTTGTGTCCTGACGGCAGGTATTGTTCCCCTGTCTGTCGGCAGGCGCGAGGCTGGGGCTGACCACACAATCAGTCAGGGGAGTAGCTCTCAGCAGCTATTGTTTATAATAAGTACTTTCAAATTAATATTATTTTTGGTTACAAAGAATGGATTGAATGGTGTAGGTGGCTCGGGACAGAAAAGTCTGGAGTCAGGCGGGGGACCCCTTTGCCCAGCAGTGAGACACTTACAACAGTTTAAATATATAAAAAAAAATAGTCGTATGACTTCAATTTAAATATTATTTCTTTGTCGAAGTATTGAAACTTGGATAATAAATTATACTTATTATAAGTTCATTGATTCTTACTTTATCCCAGTAACATAGCTGTTGACTATATTACAGAACCATTGCGTCGCCAGTAGTCTACACAGCTTCCTAGAGCTCCGGATTTAAGGTTTTACCTTAAACATATTTTATACCGGGAAATGTGAACATATTTATGAGCACTAAAAGCAACCAGTGCTTGGAAATTACAGCTCTGAGTTATAACTATATGTGCTTACATGTTACGGGTTATGACTGTTTCAGTCAAATGGCAATAGTTACTTATTTTCATGTTGTCTCTAACGAACTCGTATTTATGCTTATAAGGCTTGGAACGATCACACCTTATGAAGTATTCAAGTGACGATAGACTTTAAACAGCAGTACATCAGCCGCTATAGGCTCCTGTCGCTAAACCGTGAATATTCCGTACAATTTAAATCACGCCCATAAAGCTTTCCCTCATATTTCCTCCTAAACCACCGTAAGTGCCACTTACCATACGCCCCATAAAAATCCAGTTAACTCACTTTATGAACTTATCTCATTGGACTATGAACTTTATGGGAAAGATGGTAAGTGCAAAATGGAAAGGATAACAGCGTAAAACAATGCTCCACAAATCGACATTATTCATATAAATGGGTTTTGACAGTTTTATTCTTTAATATGGTCGGATATTGCGCGGGAGAGGCCTCTCACACGCGCCGAGCGACTTCGTGACGAAAGTATTGCAATCGTCGAGTAAGCCTCCTCTAAGCTAACTCTATTACTCGTAGTGATGTCGTAGCAGTAGTATTTATTGTTTCAGTGTGACTGGACATTGATGAAGACCTATATTCCATATAGGACACTAGCCCTTGGCTTAAAATGCTTATATTCCTCCTAGCCCGCCTATACTGTAAACAATATCTATTTACTAAATACCTATGACTACTCGAAGTAAAAACATAGTAATTATAATGAGTGTGACCTGCGACTTGTCCGTCGGTGTGAGCGTGTGTGTCGCAGCCTCCGGTGACTTAGCCGGGACAGCGGCAGGACGCACATTACCGGCTATTTCTGTCGCAGAACATTACCGCGACTGAAATAACCGACACGACATGTTTGTTTATTGTTCAGGGTTCACAAGAAATCCGACAACCTGTACCCATAAAGTTTTATTATAAAATGTCTCAAAATAAGTAACGACTCACATTTTTGTGGTTTTTAATTGCGGTGTATGGAAATCAAAAGGACTCAAAATGAAATATTTAACGAGCTTGTCTCTTAACTTATGCACTTTAGAGCCGCGAACGTTTATCCGCATAATGATACGATGCTCAATTAAAACTACGTCGTAAACGGCGGCCACACACGACGGCCCGGAACACGGGTTAATACGGTTTTAAGCGGAGTCGAAAATAACATCAAGATTAAAAAAGATACATAACAATATTTGGAACACTAAAAGGCATCATTGGGCTTGAATTAGTTCTTTTACCTTAGAGTGGCTTTCGTTGTATCTTTAACTAAACTGCATGTTACTGTGACAATAACTGTACATAATGATCGAAATATAAGTAAAAAACTACAGGAACCAATGATATTACAGGAACACTATGACTCATCACTGCCGCGGGCAGAGCTTAGGTGACCGGGCACGATAAATAATATGGTAAAAGTAAATAAGTTAATAAGGTTTCGCAAATTCGGAATGTTTACTACGTTCGTGTTCCAATCACACGAGCCAAACGCCTCTACTTCACTCTCAACGTCCCACCATGAAATAGCACTTCTGACATGACACACACATAGCACAACTCACTGCACTGCACATTCCCGTGACGTCACAGTCCCGGGCCAGTCCCGTGCGGTCCCGGACTGACTCCCGCGCGGTACTGTCCCTCGCAGCCCGGCAGCGCTCGCGCTGGCCGGGTAGCGTGGGCTTCCACTATGAATATTAATACGATGCTCATCTGTCTCACCTTGAACCTTGGATTACATCGCCACTTCCTATCACTCTGATACAGAATGCCGGGACCAAGAGCTTGGTTTGAAAACAATCAATCCTGATGACTGCTTCCTGCTTAACATTTAATATAACTCAAATTATCTAACTACTCAAATCAAGTCTTCAATGTGTAGGCACCACACGGATAGATTCTGATAAGTATTTATTTTCTATTGGACATAATCTCCTCTTATTATTTCAAGTGGAAATATTTCTCTTCATCCTTATGCACTTTAGTGATATACATTTCTTGGTGTAAACTCCTTAAACAGTTATTATTGGAGAGTGCGATGTAACAAGAGCAGAGTTCCGTCCGGCGCGAGTGCAGCGTAACTATAACAGTGTGAACAGGCCTCATCCGGCGCTCACGGTCGTCGCCACTCGCCAACACTCGCTGAACAAACAATTATATGCATTTACCGTAGTTCAGGATGTGGCCATATTATTTTACTCCTGATTCTATTTCGCTACATCCTCATTCAAACCCTGACGTGGTTTTGTATATGATCTCTATCTTTGAGACTTCTTTCTATATATTTTTGCAAATAAGATTTTACTATCGATGCCTATTTACTCAAGTTTCTTAGCCGTTTTGTCTGTATTTTAAACAACCATGCAATTACAGGTGTTAGAATTAATTATACTTAAAATTGAATTTCCGAACAATCTTTGCGGCGGAAGAGGCGTTTGATTTACCAGATCACAAGGTTGTTGATACACTGCAGCGCGCTCGGCGAGTAGTGGGCAACGCTCACGCGACCGCCCAGCGCTGAGCAACCGTAAACAACTAGTTATCGGTGATAGCATCACATCATAACGCGGAGAGATTTACAGCCGCCGCCGTGGCGCGGAAATTGAAAATATTTTATAGATCGTGTCAGATATTAATTTGTTATAAAGTTTGGCGCCAATCCCCATCAGGATATGACGCATACCGGACCAGGTAAAGATTAAATAAAATAATAAGAAAATAATTGTGAGCTTCCCTTTATTCCAATTAATTAAATTACGTGAGAACACCAAATGTTGAATCAGATACTTCTTCGTAATTGCTATCAGGCGTTATAATTGAATACTACGGAACGACTCACGATTATACTTAATTCATAATTAAACCGAACATCGATCTTATGAGAAGTTGCTGTATGAACATAATTATTGTGAGTGATAATCGTGCGACTAATCGCAGCGATTAGTGGTCGCTACAGGTGTGCCGTGTGATATTTCTGCTGTCGTAGATCATTCATACAGTAGCACAACGCCAATAGAGTATAGTGAAACTTATGTAAGTAATCTGGTATTTAGCATAAGGGTACCTTCTGGTTGCTCTGTCCGTGTTACTTATTTATTTTAATTCTGTGCGAAAGATATACAATTATTTAACTTCATTCCTATTTCCCCGGAGTAGTATTTTCACAACACCTTTTATTTATTTTTACGACACCTGTGTGCCAGGCATGATCCACTTCTCACCAACAATAACATCCAGCCGGTGTGCTCCACCCCGCTCCACTCGAGTACATTAAAAGAAAGCACCATATATGTTGAGGACCGCGCGGCTCCCGCCGGCCGGGACGTGTGGTGATGCTCGTTATGAGCTCGTAGCTCACACGCGGCACCAGCTCCTCGCCGGAGGAGCACACCACATATATGTGGAAATGAGGGATAGGGCTTAGTTAGGGGTAGCAATATAATAAAAAACATTCATTACTTATTTATTGTACTGATATGATAAACTTTCTTCACATGACGGCCGGATTTATCTAACACAGTTAAATTGTTTTCAGTAGTATTCTTAGTCCTGACGCACTTAAACTGTTTTAGGCTTTCAAATATAAAAAAATACCAAAAACGACATCCTTTGTTTGTAGCGTTTTAGATCCTCGACTTATGTTACACACTCGGACAGCGCACTGCCTTCGCACTGCATGGCCACCCTTACCGTTTATCTGAGCAGCTTTGGTCCCACTTTGCGTAGGGTGCATAAGCTCTCCGTCAGCATCCCTCCCTCCCCCCGCGCCGCACCCCCGCCAGCGTCTTGCGGGGCCCGGAGCCGCGCCAGATTTATTGCACCTTAACTACATCATAAGAATAAGGACTGCCTTTGTGGGATCTCGCTTTATAGTTCATTAAATAAATGCGTGGCAATTGTTTGTTTTCAGTATTTGCTAAGAGAGTATTGTGGTGTGGTGTATTCTTCTTTTGTACTCCCCTTGAAGTCTCGTATTTTTTATTTCATCGATTGACGTGGTACATATAGTAGAAGAAGAATAAAACTACAGCAAAGCTTACGTGCGCTTTGCGGGGTATTATAATGAAAGGAGCCTCGTCGTTACCCTCAAGTCGCTGGTTTAGATAAAACCTGATACAATCTAATTTGCACCTAAACGTTAAATGGCTCTGTCTCTAACCACGCGACACATTGAAGGTGTCTCGCTGCGGCAGCCTGCCCCGGGCTCCCTGCACACCACGCACACAATATGCTCGTATCACAGCTCCCCCGGGCGGTCGTAAACCATATCAACTTTATTGTCGCACTGATTGACAGCTCTGAGCGGAACCGACGGCTGCCGACTACTGCCGAAAGATGCATTTATATTTTATGTGGTATATTTTGAATTGACTCCTTTGCTTACATATATTGCGCACACGGAATATACTGAGATTTGGTATGATGGAAATCTTTTAAAAATTCTATAATTGAAAACACGATATTCCAAAAAAGAAGGTGGCTCTATTTGAACTCTACAGATATTGACATCAACAATGTTAATTGTATGAAGCTGTATGAAGAATAATTACCATAAACACTCTCGCACTATGATTAAACGTTATTCATAAGATGTTCTCCTCATTACGCAGCTCATAACATACTTAGTGTGTAATTAACACGTCACTGAGTGAGGGGAATGTATAAAACCTCTTCCATTCGCTTGCAATGCGCTTATTAATGAGGGACGATGCACTGCAAGCTCTAAGGATGCCTAAGATATTGACTACTTAAGTACTACCGAGGTACCTTTATACATGTACCGAAAAATAAGTATCGATTTTTTTATGTAATTGTCTTTGGCAGCTTTCAAGGGGAAAGTTGGGATTTAGAGTTGCTTGATAAAAGAAACACGAAATATAAAGGCTATTATCCAACTTTTAAACTTATCGAACCCTTATGTTTTCGTGCTCGATTCTGGAATATTGTAAATCCGGCAACGTCAGCGGATCTTACAGCTCGACCCCACTGGATCAGTGTCGCGCGCGATAAATGACTTTACTTTTAAACTAGGATTACGATATTTTCGACGGAGGGATGAATGCAGTGAAAAATGGAGAGCCGCCCCCGGGGCAGTCTGGGGCCAGGCGGGGCCACACGGGGTAGCGCGGGGCCACGCGGGGCAACTCTCGAGTACTCAAGCGTAGGTTTTATTGAGGCGCTCGGTAAGTGAGTCTTTACATTCAAGTGCCGGTACTTGAGGGGTACGGACGGATTTAGATGGTTCATTGAGTTTGGAAGGAAGCGTTAACCGTTTTAATAAAGCGTCGTTGAATATTTTCCGGGAACGAAGGATCAACTCTTTGGATTTATGTCCAGAGTTTATTGAAAGCAATTTAAGTACGGAAGCTTAAAAGCTTTTCAATAACTTAATTGTATATGTGACTGCGCTGTTTGCCTTGTCTACTACGAAGAACTCTTGTTTTGCGTTAAAGCATGTTCTTTTAATAATTATCTACACGTATTTATACACTTGAATCTACTACGATGTAAAAATACACACGAAGTGATCGGAAACCGACACCGACCGCATACTATTCTTTTAATTCAGTTAACCACTAAATATGTGTTTTATTATTTGCTATAAATACTACACTATGATATGAATTCCCCGCTATCTGTCTAAGATTAGCTCTACATCGCCCACACGTCATCAACCTTGAGCCTCCGAGTACAGATAACAAATAAACATTAGCTATTGAGTTTTATGGGTTTTAATCAATATTGAAAAGACATTAAATACAATATGGTAATTTTATTAGTGTGTCCACTTTCGAGGAAAACATAAAACTCTTCATTAATTAACCGCTTATTTAAATTTACTTAATAAAGCCTATGGATGATTTAATAATTAGTATTGATAATGTTCTGTCCTGTATACATAAGTAATCATAATAGCTAAAGGTTATGTTAAAGTACGAATATAGATTAGTCAAGGTCAATGATACAAGATAGCGTTCTCTTCTACGTCACGATATGACGTCAATGTAGCGAGGAGGTACGAAACGTTAATTTCAACTCGTATCTCATCGACTCCGTGGCGCAACGGTAGCGCGTCTGACTCCAGATCAGAAGGTTGCGTGTTCAAATCACGTCGGGGTCACGTTTTCTAAATTATCATATTATTTTTTACATGTAAAATTATAATTTTTTTTTTTTTTTTTTTATTGCTGTTTTGTAGAAATGAATACTCAATGAAGAGATAAAATTTTATATTACTTTAGCGTCAGATTACGGCGGCAATAGCATCAAAATTGTATACATATTTAATATGACAAACAAAAAGAAAACTAACAAAAAATATGATCGAAATAATATTTCTGTATTGTACAAAAAGTTCAATCAATGAGTAATCTACGTAATATAATCCGTATCAGGTGGAGTTGTTTCGGTCGGCGCGGCGGCGGCAGTTCCCACGGAGCATGGCTCTGATTACTTCACGCTCCGTGCATCTCGCGGTGAGGGCTACTCGCTGATCACAACCAACTGCCCTCAAACAACAGTCAATATCCCAAGCTATGGACTAAATACTTTTTGAAAGGAAGAAAACAAAATGCTAAATTGGAGCTAGTGCTTTGTTATCTTCATAAAATCTTTTGACTGTTTAGCGGATGTCACTAGTTACTCGTGGCCGTTTAATTAAATCAATACTGATTATCTAATCTTATATATTTTTTCTAGTTTTTAGATGTAGTGACTTTTGCTATCGCTATATCAGGTTTAGTTTTGGTAGAATCCGGTATTTTGATTGAATGTTATTGTATGTATTTCTTGTACATTTGCTATATCTCGAGTAAGTTTTGAATTCAAACAAAAAAAAAAGTGACAGCGTAATATAGCCTGACCTTAACACAGGCCAGTTATTCAAATATGATTGACAATGGAGCGAGCAGTAGTAATGAGTGCGCTTCGCATGTGATCATGGTGTAATAGCGCTGCTCCAGTGAGAACCGTCACTGCCGCCATTGTCCACCAGATTGCTTGCACGCCGCCACTCCGCGGCTATCCGAACTCAACCGACTCATTTACAACGGCTATTATATTGTTTAAATTACATTTTATGTTATTCCCATGTCATTCGTCTATTACAAATTCTAATAACTTCATTTTAAAAGTAATTTATGCTCACTTTTCCAGTTTGAGGATGAGACAAATAAAGCTGTTTACTTCAACACATGTCCTTTGTCAACCTTTAGATGACATTCCAAATGTTTTAAGAATAAAATAGATTAATAGATAACGTCTTATTGAGTTTGAATTTAAAACGGTCGCCGCATCTATGTAAAACATAATCTAAACTATCGTGTAAACAATGACTATTTGTTGTTGACAAGGTTGTAACAAAAGCTTTCAACAAACATGACACACCTTTGTCGTCGTTTTTGTGCCGTCTTGAGGAAACCTGCGTCAATATGGCAGAGTGGTGCTGTTGCGGGTGTAGGGCAATCCATTAATACTTGGCACCGGCCTCAACCAGCCTGTACGGAGGTCCTCTGCACTCTCTTAACACCAACCTCGAGGCAAGATACCGAAAGCAAGCAAGATGTCTTGTAGGGAAAGTTTCGTGGTTGGCACCTTTTGAGACAAGACATGCCTTTGTATTTATGATACGAGCGTACACTCTGAGTTGTGACCTAGTTGATAATGATGCTGCGAAATTGTCGAGAGTGTGATGGTGATTATGGTCTTGTTGCTTTGTCCATAAACACAGAAAGATAACACTCTTCTTGAAGGCAACTAGAAATTATGGGGTTTGTATGGTATAAAATGTAACGTCGTTCTCAGAGAGAATTAAATATTAGGTGGCAACCTCATTAAAATCAATCGTTCTGAAATAATTTATGATGTCTTTTAAACAGTTTTCGTCTACTCATAAACTTAAGATATTGCCGTTTACCTGATTTTTATGTCATTTCTAGGTTCTTATTGGAAATATTTAAATAAGTGACAGAAATTTAAATCAGCAAGTATCAATATCGAATTAATTTTATTGTCTGACTTAGCAGGCTATAAATATTATGCAAATACTTGTTAATCTTGTAACGCAGCTTCTAAGTCGGTGATCTAATTTGTTACCTGGTGATCTGGTAGATGTGTATGTGTGTGTGGTGACCTTGTGGCGACGCAGTCATTGACCAGTGTGTCACCGCGTGTCACCGCCTGGCTTGTCACCGGCCCGCGTGTCACCGCGCTCGTTTGTATGCCGCGCGGCTCTACGATCGTTATTCGAGCATTCCTATGTCAATAGCTGTAATATCAAATTACCTATTATGTGGTGAGTGAGTCTACAAAATGATTGAGTTGTCTGTCTATTTACAGACTTAGTAATATTTTTTGTTTCATTTTCCTTAATTCTTATGTAGAGCATGTGATTTTGGTTCTAACGTTTGTTGGCATGTGACTCTTCATTTACACAATCCTATAAACATTTTAAGCCTTGGTTTATTTGGATACTTGACTCCAAAATTTTAGTTTATACCTGTATTTTGGTATTTAGGGGTCAATTAAAGGCCAGTGCATATCAAATCATGAGTTCAGAACGTGTCCATATTCGATGTCACTCCGCATTACCCCTCGAGTGTGTCGGTGTATCACGTCGGTACAATTAGCGGCCGAGCAGGACTCCGGCCCACATTGCTACTGCATTCTACAAAACAAACATACCGTGACATATACATTGAACCTTTGCACTCACTCTTAAGGTACATATTTGCTTAATTATGTTAAATGTAATGTTGTGAATTGTTCGCGGGCTCGGGACGCGAGGCTAATCGTCGTTGGTTTTTCTTTAGAGTTGTATCTCAAGCCGTATCGTAGGAAGGTGCAGAAGGTTAGTTTCCAGGGTGTAATAATACTACTATGACATTTGTATAAAAATAATTACACAGTATGTTATGCTAAATACTTACACTCAAATGTTTGCGTCATCGATACATAATGTTTATGGGAAGAAGATGATAAGTGCTAACAACGTAACTTTATAATTTATTTATCTTTATGTATTTTTTTATAATTGTGGCATTTTATAAAATCAAAATCAAAATCAAAATAAAAATCAAAATATTTTTATTTCAAGTAGGCCTTGTTAAGGCTCTTTTAAAACGTTAAATTTACTGACTCTACTGCAGGTTCCAAAATGTCATTCCAATGGAGATTATATTAAAACTATACAACAGGACTTCGAAAGGAACTCGTCCTTATGTAGTTTGTGTTTGCGTTATAACCCGAGTGATGTTCGAAGCGGACCTTCTGTGGTTATTATGAAGCAAATTGAAGTTTGTAGGAGAGTAAACTTTAGCGTAAGTTATGTTGTGGAGCCGTGTTCGGTTATGCTCGGCTGTGCTCGGCTGTCGTCGGCTCCTCTCGGTCGGTGTGAAGGTATGTGGCTGCAGCATGATTGATGATCCTCGTCATATTGTAGTTTATACACTCCCCTTTTTGTCAGCTACCATTACAGATTAAATTATATGTAATTGTACTTTTTTATGGCGAGACACTGAGGCGTGGAATTGGTTGTCCTTATTTAATAAAGTTTCAAAAGAATTCCAGGCGAGTATATTTTTGCTGGTCTCTGTTTTCCGATATTTACAGTCACGAACTGTTTACTTTGAATCGCAATTTGATTTTGTAGCTAAGTTTTCATTTTATCAATATCATGCTTAGTTTATTATACCTACTTATCTAAGCTAAGTAGTCAATAAAGCACTTGCACAATTTTGATAAGATAATTTTCTGCACCCACTTTACCATTTCATTTTAACCGCAACTCTCCATAATCGTAAACAAGATCGGTAATAACGGTACAATTTGTCTAATGAAGTATAAGACTAGCGATGGAGAGCATTGTGAATGAATACAGTTTCGTTATGTTCGGGAAGTATTGCGTTACGTGGAGTACTGGCAGCGGGTGCGGTACCAGCATCCGTCGTAACGAGCTCGCTGCGGTTACCGATGCCTCGGTGACCGCAGCGAGGTGATGGGGGCGGGGGCGGGTGTGGTCAGCGTGTTGTGGGAACCAGAGTGCTGACCACGGTGCAGGTGACTCACGGCGTGATGTACTGCTACTGCTGGCGGAGCTGTGACAAGCGATCGTAGTCAGAATGAAGCCACTGTAAGGACCCGGTCCTTGCAATTAGGAGTAGGTGTGTGTCTAGTAGTCCTAGAAGAAGACGATAACAGGGTAAATGTGAATATTTAAATAAGTCTTAACCCTACATATTTGTAAAAATATTTCAATAAGCTACCAAAAACATCTTTCAAGAACCCCGTTGCCATCACCATCAATTTCCAAAGCTTTATGCCATAGCTTACCTTAATCCGCGGACTTTCTCTGTAACGGTCAGTCTGGCCGGACTGCAGACGCGCGGCTAATGGCCGAACTCGCCATAATTGATGGTTCGCACGCCGAGCCCTTTAAATGGCGAAAAAATTACCTACCCACTGACCTTTTGATCTTCACTGTACATGTAGATAGTTAAACGGAACTCTCTAATAACATACGTGGATACCTGTTCAAGAATAGATCAGTTAACCGATGACCGCTATTGAATTGTACAGTTGCTCAAAGAAGCAAGCCTCTGCATGAAAATAGATCGATTAGTCGTAGTTTTTAGCCAACAATTACATGGCTAAAGTTATCTTAAAATTATCAGAAACTTGTTAGAAGTGTGAAGTGTATAAGTGGTCGTGTGTTATTGATATAGCCCCGAGAGTTACGGACACTCGTGAAACTTACCGTGCGGTCCCGTTACGAGCACTTCAAATGCGAGCTAACTGCGAACCAATGTTATTAATATTTTAACTAACATCCGAGTTTATAGTGGCTGTTAACGTAGTAGAAAGCAGGCATAGCGTGATGTTTCAAGACCTAGCCAGGTTTTCCTACTGGTGCGAGTCACTGGTACTTTTGGTTAAGGTACAAAACTTGACAGGACCATAAAAAGTTATAAATATGTATCTAACAATAAATATCATGTTTGCGTTTAGAAACTAGAAACAAACTTGACTTCTAGGTGAAAATAAATGCAAGTATACAGTAGAGATACCTGTAAAATATAGAGTAGCAATTTAAATTACTTCTTTCTTATATAAAATAGATTAATATCCGTGTTGTCCCAGCTCGTGTGAAACAGACATAAGGGCGTGAGTCCACTAGCGCGGCTCACCGCGACCGGTCCTCGCGAGTAATGAGCAAAAAGTGTCGCGGCTCTGTGCGCAGTGCGCATGCGTAGGGCTACCGGGAACTGGTTCCATGCTATGTGGTCGGCACAGACGCAGCCCGATTTGTTGGCGCGCTATGACACGGTTACATTGACGGCTTTGGAAGTCTATAGGCCCTAAAAGATGAATACAAGTTTAGGTAGGTACTTTCAATTGGCCCATAGCTGGGCAAAAAATACTCGTAATGGATTGCAGAATATTATGCGTGTCTTTAAAAACGTATCTCTTGGTTAAGGCAATAGGTATAGGAACCTAATTCCTATGTTCCATAGCAAAAACTGAAATATTTTGATGTCATTTTAGAAGGTGTGGTTTTGACGAGAATATTGCGTTAGGACTTTGGTACTGACGCAGTATTTAAGTGTCATCCCTAACATTGACCCGCAATGCCGGCTCTTCGATTGGCTAATCGTCCTCACACAGCGACGCTGCAGCACACCGCGCACCGTGTGTCATTGTGTTGGTCCCTCGCTACAATACGACGACACGCGGGAACAAACTGTGTCCTCCGTGTAACACACGCCCTTCATTGAAACGAACACCATACTATTTGTAGTTAAGGCTGGCCGTTGTAGTACGTACCTGTTGTTCCAAGGAGGTGCCAGTTACTGTTTACAATGGATTGCTCGTGGATCATCTACATTTTAATTAACTTTTAACTTATTTTTGACATCTGTTTGTGTACGAATACCAAGAAAGAGGTTAAGCAACTAATTAAAAGCGTCACGTAAAGATAAACTGCGACATTAGTCCTGGATTTAATGTATTTGTTTAAACAAAGTAGTTTACAGGTAAACAATAACATAGTATAGTTAATGGGAGTACATAGATGTTCCTTTAAACAGGTTGTATCGGACCCAGGACCGTCACAGAATCATTGACATCTGCTGAAATACTATACATTACTGTTTATAGGTGTTTGAGTACCGACTATTAAATTGTCTGTTTTTTTTTATGGATTTGCTGAAAATAAAATATTAATAAGCCTGTATAGCTCTGTATACTATGTAAATATACACTTCAAATACCACCTAGGTTGTTGATGTACATTTGTTTAAAATTGCACTACACGAATCTTTTACGTTGTGTATGCAGTTAATTATAAATACAAGAGCGAGCACTTTGTCACTACAACCTATACATATTCAGCTACATCTCCTCTCTCAAACATTGTCGGTCTGTCTGTCCGTCTGGCCGTGCACGATCACTTAGGATTGACCACATAGAGGCGGGACGGAGGTAATTTCTCAATTAACGACCTCAAGTAACATCACTTGTACAAGTAAGAGACAAAATAAATATTATACAGTGCTTTGCCGTTCGAAAGCTCGACGCGGCATTGTAGGTCTCTTTGTATGCTTATTTTTTATTGTTTGAAGTTTTAATTTGTGAAGTAAATTCACAAAAAGTGATGCAAAATTTACAAAAATGGATGCTTAATGAACCGAATGTGTTTTCGCCCTTGGTTTAACCCGCTTCAGGCAATTTAACCGATTACAAAGAATTGCCATCAATACCCGTCTCGCAAACGAGGCTCGTGATATGTGGTGCGTTTGCGAAGGCGGCGAGGGAAATCGTCGCCTAAAGCGGCAGAGACGGGGGACCGGGTTAGCCGCAACATGCCTCGCGAATGCGCGCTATGGTGTAGCTACGAGTGTGCTGCTAATTAATGTGGTATGAAACGTGTAGGATTCTGTGTGATATTGATACGAAAGGCAATTATAGTTATGAGTAACGCTGGTTATGATATTATATGACAGGAAATTTCTTAGATGTAGCATTGACCACACCGTTTATCGTAATATAATTATAGTTAACTCAAAACAACCCTTATATTTGGAACGCTGTGGATCCTGATAAACGGTTAGATAGGTGTGTACCTGTACATATACATTTAATTAACCAGCTACTATTACTCTTTGCAAGGAATTCATTTTTCAATTTTTCCCACTAGTCACCAGACAGATCTGAATCACCATAATCTGTGAGCCAATAGTCTAGACCACACCATCCGCTAGAAACATTATCCCTCATTAACTAACACGTAATAACACCTCTCCACAATCTGCAAGTTCCGAGAATCGAACCCGGGACGTCGGCGTGCAGTCCAACTGATTCGATGATTGATTCCAGTCTGCCCTCGTTAATATGTATCAGACGTTTCTTGCGCTGTGTGCCACATACTTGATTTTGGTTAATCTTATAAGTACTGTCGCGTGCAAAATGACTTAAGAACTTCGACCTTTGTAGTTTGTAAATAGTCAGTGTCTCATGTAGAAGTACAATTGCCTTGTGTCTTGATTCGTCGAAAAATTTGATGACTGTTACGAATGCGCTCTTCTAATTTAAATCTCCATACTCAGTAAAGTTTGCCATTTTCCACAACTTTGTGTTTTCAAAGAACGTTTACAAAATACAATGTGAGATGTTATTATTCGATTTCAAACAGTTTGGTCCAGGTTGTGCAAACGACTGTACCTACATACATTATGTATTGTGTCTTCCTGTCTTTTGGGCAGAGTGCGTCTGCGCGAAGTCTTGATGTATTTAATTGAAAAAAAAAAAACTGTCTCATTACTCTTGTGCAATTGTGTACTTTAGAAATATCACCATATATATTCATAGGTGGTTAACAAGTATGTATTCAAAGTCTAAAAATTATAAGTTTTACATACATACATACATATAATCACGCCTTTTTCCCTTATAGGGGTAGGCAGAGACCACTTCTTTCCACTTGCTACGATCCTTACACACTTGTTTCGCTTTATCCGTATAAGTATAAGTTTTCCACGAGAAATTATAATTAGACATGATCTGGCAACAGATTAGTACATTAAGTAGTTTCCCAACACGAATATCATGTTAGTCTTGCTGCTCACAAGTACTCACAACCCGCCGCCCATCAGATCAGCTCTTAATAAATCTCTCTGACATCTTCATACGTTAATTGCTAAAAATAAGTGAACAAAGTGGAGTGAGAGTTAAGCCCCACTTACTTGGCCAGTGACGGCTTAATGCCTGCGCCCGCGCAACGGATTAACACAAAAAGCCTTATGCCCGGAGCGGAGGAAATGGAAGTGTAATTTGGTTGCCAGAGGAAGAGCTGATGTGATGAAACTCCAGCTAATGTGTCATTACCTCCGCTAACTTGTAAAGTGTAGAGAAAACTAACACAATACAAGTAATCTATGATTTCTACAAGAACCGAAGTAAAATATTGTATTATTTACATTATTAAACTTTAATTGTAATAAAAAATATTTAGGGTATAATGTAGCTACGTTAATCAAAATGATTACTCAAACATCGACTTAAAGATATTTTCATCTCAGAGTGAGTACTTAGGCGATGTCGATGCCAACTACTATCATAAAAGACAAATGATTTGTGCAAAGTGGTTGTGAAAACCTATTTGCAAAATAAACGTGACTTATGATTTAAACTCAACGTCTCAACGGTGGCAGAAATTGAAAAGCTTTACACTCTTTTTACACTTAAAAGAAACTAAAACCAGTTGCTTGAACAGAAGTAAGATCATTTAAGTGTGTCTCAGCCGGTCGCCGGTCGCCGAGCGCGGTCGGTGGCAGGTGCGACGTAACGAGCCGCGAAGATAACGCCGACGAATCAAACCCAACGCAATCGCAATCAGCCCGACCTGTCCCGGTCTGTCCCACCTTGTCCCGGTCTGTCCCGCCTTGTCCCGGCTCGTCCCGGCGGCTGGTCCCCACGGATTCGGTAATTGGATGATAATGAGCCGTCTGCGGGAGCGACGGTGGACACTTGTTGCGGCTTACCCGGGATATTCCTGTTTCATGAAATTTTGTTATGCAATAGTCCTCTGTTATCTAAAGAAGAAGAGTACCTAACGCGTAAGAAAAAATAACTTAGTTCGTAATGCTCTTAAGCGTAGTGCTACTCGTATATTCCGTGGTAGAGAAAAGTGGAGACTAAAAAGAGTTGTGAACTAGATTATAAATAGACTTAGATAGTAAACGCAAAGGAAAAGCTGTTTCTTGTTTGGTATGACTAATAACTTATGGATGGAACTTTGGATGTCGAGCTAAAGTCTAGGCTAAACAAAAATCTTTGTCACTACTTTGTAAATCGTAAACTTATATTCTTTTGCATTAAAGTCTCCTTTACACCGTTTGCCAGCACTCCTAACCATCATCCATCATCGCTTGCACCACATTCATGATAAGTATATAATGCATGATGTCCTACAACCGCCGGGCGCGTGGTGACCGCGCTGCGCCCGCGCCGCATTTACTGCGCTGATAAAAACTAGCCCCGGAGCCGCTCGCCGCCGCGCGCCGCCACTCGAGGGTTTTTTCTGCAAACTCCCAAACTTAAAAGCTTCATGTTAGTATAAGTTTTTTTGTAATAAACACACGTTTGTTTTTGGTACAATGAAAAGCTTTTACTTGAACGAGCTTTTAATCTTTTGATGTATTTAAAGTTTTTGTCTATTTCACAGAAAGCCTAATGAAGCGTGTTTGAACAAGGTTCAAGTGGATGGCATTAAATGTCTATAATAATGTGGGCGTGGTGTAGCACGTTCATAATTTCAGCGAACAATTTTGGATGTTCATCATTATATCGCGATGCTTTAAAAGCCTTCTTCAAAGTAATTGCTTTCAAATTATACCACCAACTTGGACGGTTCTCGGATCCTCCATCGGCAAACAAATTGGAGTTCATCATAACTCATTTACTGTTTAACATGTCTCGTCGTGGAAACCTTACTAATTGAGATTCGCGCACTTTTTATTGTATTTCATGACAATCAACCAAATATTCAGACAATAAAATTAATTGTTTAAAATGTCTTACTTGACAAATTCCGCGGCGTTTTCTGGTTAGGTCGCCAGTGGTGTACGGTCAGGCAAGGTTACTAGGAACCTGTAAATTAATTTAAATGCCATTAAAACACGACAATTGGTTTCTTAGGAGATGCTGTTTCAGTCATGAGGGTGTAATCATGTGGTTATTAAAATACACACATATTTGACAATCTGCCGCAGACCGTGGACGGTGGTAGAGATCTCGGGTAATTGTCGTGCTCGCTGTCTGGAGGTACTGTATGCCTGTACCTGGGAAGGTTTGATGTAAATAAGGCTACTTGCATCCTAATTACAATGATGCAAAGGTTTGTCGCAGCGCTCGTAGCTAATGTTGTAGGTCAGCTCCCGCGCGCGTCTACGGTAATTTAGTGTTACTGCGAGTTCGAGCGGCGCATGAGCCTGATACATAAGAAAAAAAAACATTGCACGTGTATTGTTTTTTAATAGATAATAGGTAATTATAAAAATAATTATTAAGTTAAGTCTATTCTCCTACTTACCCTGGACAATCCAGCTCGTTATCAACTGGCTCACTTTAGTTTATTGTAAGCAATAATACAAATCAAACGCTTAGCGCACCTGCAGCACGACTTAGCCAGTAAATAGCGTTTTAAAATCCATTCTCATCGTAATAGTCTCCGCGAAGTGCGCGACTCGCGAGGCTGCTCCATCATCGGTAAGAGCAGGTAAGAGCCTCTCGCACTAAACCCTCGCTAAATAAAGTGCATTGTGTGCATTTAATTCCCTTTTTATTGGCGGATAACAATTTCCGAAGTGTGTGAAAGTGTTTGGCGTTGGATTTTCATTAAGATAAGTCGTGTGCGCCGGCGCAGGCCCCGCCCCCTCCATTACCCGCGCACGTGACTCGCTCGCCGGAGAAAAAACAAGCAATTTCGTGAAGAAATAAAATGAGTTAAATAATGTGATAGTTCGGTGGTCGACACATAGAGACGAGAGCTAGGAGCTGCGCCCGCGCACGTCGCACTGCGGTCACATTCGCGGTCAAATGTAATTCTTTTAATAATATTAATTCAGGTAATACCTACATGCGATGCGGAAACCGTAAATCGTGCTTTACACTAATGTAATTTTATTAAATTGTTGGATATATCTGAGCTGCTGCCGGCACACGGACGTGCTCGCCGCGCCTACATTATATCAAAAGCCACTGGATTGATTTCCTGTAATCTAATAACATTGTGTTGTTTATCATAATCGAGATTTGAATTGAAATAAAAAGGTTGTGAAAACCCTATAAAATAGTAAATGGAAAAAGAGGTAATAACTAACTAACTATCCCGCAGCATCTTAATAGTAATTATGTAACGGAAACCCGGAGCAACTAGACTCATAATGCTTAATATTGTGCAAGATACATATTTATTAAACACATGTTTCATAACGATGGAAAGAATGGACCCAGCATAGGACAATTCAGGCTAAATCTATGTTATTAAATTATAGTATGCATAAAGTCTTAATTACATACCAGTTTGAGCAGGTTTAGCTTAATCCTTTGCCTCGTAAAGCAAAGCGCCAAGTCCTAGCCTTATGAAGCAATAGTCATTACTATTACAGTAACTGTAGCCAAATAAACTAGCTGAGTTATTAACTCATTCGTCTGATTAAATTGGTCCTCGTCAAACACAACATGTTTCCGTAAGGGCTACTTTATTGACTGGTTTTAATTAAAGCCTACCTAATAGCCCAATAAAATGTATTGAGCGTTATATCATTAAAATATAGAGCATACCTGATATGAAGTACTTGATTATAGCTTTTATAGCAATATTAAATGTGTTTAAATAGCAAACTACAAGCATTGTAACTTTTCCAATCAATGAACAAGTATTACGTCTGGGTATGCTCGCAGTAACCATCATTTGATGACTTCTGTAAAACCTGCACTTCTCGGTGTCTTGGTGTTGTACTGATTTCCTCGATTAACTTCGTTACTATCCATAGTGATTTATTATTAATACTAAAACTATAGTAACCTTTCGAAGTCGTAAAAGCTCTTCCATAAAATGTGTTTGAACGGGTAAAATGGCCGTTTTAGATGAATCATAAAACAATGCACATTCATGGTTTGATTACAATTGACGTTTACTTGTCATATATTTTGCAAATTTCATAATTTTTATAATTTGTTCAGTACCTATATAAAATTTTGAGAATGAATCATATTGTGATTGATCTGAAGGCAGCATTGTAGTCCCCCAGTCCAGGCGTCAGTTACGAGCGTGGCACGTGTGCCGCTCCAGGCCAGTCCGCTATAAAACGCGTCCCGTTTCTGTTAATGCTGGCATTCGTCAACTATTACATTGTTCATAGTGGAGTTTATGAAGATGTATGTTATATTAAAATAACAGTATTGCGAACAAGCGCATTGTGCGAGAGGAATTAATTCCATACGAAGGCTTGTGCCTTTTGTGTGCAATACATTAGCGCTGTACTTTAAAGTTTTATTGACGTAACGGGACGTAATTTGTGTTTTCCGATACAATAATATATTTATTTTAAGCTTATGTTAAGTTTGACAGGGCTTTATAAATAAATAAATGCGGACAACATCACATACATTGCGCTGAACCCAAAGTAAGTAGCTAAAACACTTGTGTTGTTGGCCCTAGGCAATGTAGAAAAGTCCCGCCCAGCGATCGAATCCGGGACCTCAGAGTAAGAGACACCTTGAAACTGTTGCGAGCACCACTCGACCACGGGGTCGTCAAATTTGATCAATTCATGCCGAAAAGTTCTCAAATGATGTTAAGTTGAGCCGTGCCCTCATAAACCTGAGCGAAGCGTGTCATTACGAAGCCGTGTCATCAATAACGTCGGCGACACGTCAAGCGCCGCCCAGCCCGGCTTGTAATTGGATGGGTGTGGGACGCTCTCGTTTAAATGAATATTAATTTATTGCGTGTTCCAAACTTGACACTTTATGCAAACCGTGGGTGATTACTTGCCACTTATTTAAAAGGATCGTGTTATACGCATATTTTCCGCTTTGAGAACTTTGTTATGGGACGATCATTTAAATTAAACCGCAACTTTATTCACCTGCACAAGATACTTAGGCACGTAATTTTGTTATGTAGGTACGGGGCCAAAGGCTATGTTGTGTGGTGATATATGTATAATAGTAATTTATACATACAATTATCTTTATGAGAGAACACTATCCAGTTTTAACTTATGGACTCTATTTGACGTAAACTATTAGACAAACCCACGTCTCTCAAACAATGGTTTTCATTCAGAGCTCGTCGCGGAAAGCAATAAACAGAGCCATCCATCACTAGAGGCGCATACTCCACCGGTGCCGAACCCGGTACCTCCCGCGCCACCCGCTAACATTCAAATACAACGGCCCCTTCATACCACAGACTCTACGCTAGAGCACGTGCCACTGAGGATAAGCAAATAATTTGGCAGAAATATATTTTAAAATTGTATGGAGTCAGACGGGGGAGACCTTTGCCCAGCAGTGGGACATTCAAAAGGTTATATATATAAAAAAAATTAACATAGTTTTACTAGTTTCTTGCGATAAACAATAACTTTCGAATATACCATTTATGAAATTGTATACACCATAGTTAATTTACTTCTCAAATTGCCTTATAAAAGAAGTGAATCCTAGAATTTTGCAACGAGAAATAAAAATGACAACCCGTTCGACACGCAAAGACAATTTTTAAAGTGTTTTTGTATGAATGCGAATTTGAATAATAGCTTTAGTGAATATCCAGGCAGGTGAATAGAATGTGTGAGTGTTGTAAAGCTGGTGTAGTGTACACGGAATACATCGTAGCAGCTCGCATGCCTCCGCGTGCCGCCCCGGCCGGCGGCCGCACCGCGCGGCATAACAAGTGGCGCGGACGGGACCGTGCATCGGCGAGGGCTCAGCTGCGATGGATGGGTCATAGAGAGATCTCTAAACTTTGAACCAAATTAAATAGACTTTTGAACCAATAAAACCATTTCAATAGTTGCGCCTATATTTAAACAGAAAGGTCTTGGCGAGCTTTTTTCAGATAGTTATGTGTGATAATATAGTTGTAAAAGTCCGTTGATATTCTTGTGATATTTTGAAATCAATTAAATTTGATTATCAACTTTTTATTTTCATTATGATTTATCAGATTAAGTATCTAGTCCTGGCGTTTGGAAGAGCAACTCTTACGATACATATTTATTGACGGGCCTGTTGGTCTAGTGGTTAGAGACCCTGACTGCTATACCGGAGGTCATGGGTTCGATTCCCACCCGGCACAAATGTTTGTGTGATGAGCACGATCATTTATTCGGTGTCTGGGTGTAATCACTACATAGTATAAAATAAAGTCGCTTTCCGCTGTCTGTCCCTATGTATGCTTAAATCTTTAAAACTACGCAACGGATTTTGATGCGGTTTTTTTTAATAGATAGAGTGATTCAAGAGGAAGGTTTATATGTATAACTAGCGGCCCGCCCCGGCTTTGCTCGGGTGCAACGCTGATAGCAAATATAACTACACAATCATAAAGTTCTGTAGGGCGAAGCAAAGCCTTGGACGCACTATTTGGTATAGGCACGACCCCCGGCCCCCGCCCGGCCCCCGCGCGGCCCTCAAGCCGGTATCGCCGCAACCGCTATGTCCCTACATTTTAAATTTGTAATATCTTCGAAAATATTCATTTAAATTACATGCTGTAAAGGGCAATATTGATCTATATTGCATGCACAATTTATTAAAGGTACTTAATTGGATAAGGATTAATACTGCATTGCTTAAAATCGCTTTTTCGTAAATAAGTGATAAATAAACGATAAAAATGGTTATTGTGGGTTATCCTCAAGAGATAGATATATGCCATCGCGGACTTTTTTGTAGATCTTTTTAAGGTGCACAATACTGTAGTACATTATTTTGATCTATCTCATAGGGTTCAGCCAGCGTTTGCAATGAAAGCTCTAAAAATGGGTTCATTAACGACCTTACATTAGAAATCTCTAAGATTATCCATATTCCTCTACTATATTATGCATGTATTATACATATAAACCTTCCTCTTGAATCACTCTATCTATTAAAAAAAACCGCATCAAAATCCGTTGCGTAGTTTTAAAGTTTTAAGCATACATAGGGACAGACAGCGGGAAGCGACTTTGTTTTATACTATGTAGTGAAACATGCATAATATAGTAGAGGAACACGGATAATCTTAGAGATTTCTAAAGTAAGGTCGTAAATGAACACTTTTTTTGCGCTTTCATTGCGAACGCTGGCTGAACCCTACGAGATAGATCAAAATAATGTACTACAGTATTGTGCTCCTTAAAAAGATCTACAAAAAAGTCCGCGATGGTATGTGTCTATCTCTTGAGGATAACCCACAATAACCATTTTTATCGTTTATTTATTACTTATTTACGAAAAAGCGATGTTAAGCAATACAGTATTAATCCTTATCCAATTAAGTACCTTTAATAAATTGTGCATGCAATATAGATCAATATTGCCCTTTACAGCATGTAATTTAAATGAATGTTTTCGAAGATATTACAAATTTAAAATGCAGGGACATAGCGGTTGCGGCGATACCGGCCGGAGGGCCGCGCGGGGCCGGGGGTCGTGCCTATACCAAATAGTGCGTCCAAGGCTGTGCTTCGGCCTACAGAACTTTATGATTATGTAGTTATATTTGGTATCAGCGTTGCACCCGAGCAAAGCCGGGGCGGGCTGCTAGTTTATCTATAATATGTATTTATTTAGAAATATATAAGTATGTTTATCAGTTGTCTGGTTACTATAACACAAGCTCTGCTTAGCTTGGGATCAGACAACCGTGTGTGAGATGTCCCGGAATATTATTATATTATTATTATTATTATTTCTAGAATCTTACATGGACCTGTAACTATGTCATTAGCAACACTTTCTTACTTAGCCACTTTTTGTCTTTCTTAGGAATAGACAACGATCCCTTGTTTTCTTCCATTCTCATCATGTGATGGCAATTGTTGACGTCATTACCGTCAGCGATATGATCGTGTCTTGCCTCGTGAGAACCGCGACAGTTTCCATCTGAATGGCATCTGATGGCATCTGATAGCATCTGATAGCATCTGGGTAGCGTGGTACGTGCCCAAAATACCGCGCCGTAATTATATGCCTGGTGATGGTATCGTGGGTTTGTTTGGGATTTAATGGTTGTAGCTCGAGGCCGATGGTATGGGTCTATAGCTCTATAGTAGTGGGTGTATCGAGGTTGATATTCATAAGTATAGATGACGGCGTAAAGTCCCATTGAATGCGGGAGATTTCCACTCATTGAGTCAGCTTCATTATAAACTTGCTATTTGCCATCTTGTATGTACTCGCCATTAATAATTCGGTCGTCGGCCAGTGCATTATAGTTGGAACTTCGAACAAATACTCGTAGCTGTTTATTTCTCATCAAATATTAATCGCCGTTCTAAGATAAATATTTTTTATAGATTTTTCACACATGATAAATTGTCCACACACATATGAACGCATCTAAGGAATTGAAGTAGAAAGAATATTATTTATTGTACACCCTTACAGTATGTCTAGATTTGTATCTAAATCATTATCGGTTATTAAAGAAAAGCTTTGTTACATCACTCACTCATGGATGGCGCCAGATTTCTTTGTAATATTACCTTTTCCGTTCATCGTCTATTTATTATGTTACACATAAATATCAGCCGGTTCTGTTGCAAGCACTCAATTTGATTCAATACGTATTTAATACTAATTGCTATTAGCTTAAGTGTTTATTACTCGTTTTATGGGCTTCGTCGTGTCTTCTACATCAGCATGATATATGAAGACACCTGACTTGATCTGTTAATTGCGCAGTTTCCCGCGGATTCAATGAACTCGTTCGACACAAATAGTCAATATTGTGCAATTTGTAATCGCTGTAAGTTATAAACAGTTTAATTATAGTTACGTTTATGCATTGCACAGTTAAAAAGTTAAATAAATTGGACATGTCTACGTTGAAACTTCAAAGCTGGGCTCCAGTTTTTAAGATACTCACTTACAAATCCCATTGTATGTTTAAAAATTGGTGTAACATTAGAAAATTATACATTACTACTTTGCGACATTACTGGCAAATAACAGCAACTAATCGCTTATTTGACTTGACATTTACAAATGATCTACTAGACCCGCAGGCACGAAGAAGTCTGTCAGCTTCGGAGCCGCCCGAGTAGCAGAGTACCAGGGCAGCAGCGCCGGGTGGATACCGGCACGTACGCCAGTCACGAGCCGAGCCTCACGAGGCCAAGCTTTTTACCGCGCCCTCATAATACGCGCCTTTTATATAACGCCAACACCCCTGACACACAATATTCAAGTCTATCGACACAGCTTTTAAGTACAAAATTACTAAGCACGTTATAATTTTGAATTATTGTGTTTATATGTGATTTTGTACTTTATTATTAGGGGTGTAAAGTGTAGTTTAGTTCGTGAGTGCTAATGGGTGGAATATGTTAGAATTAGTGTGAGGTTTGATAGGTTAATAATGAAGGTCAGACGTCAAGGTGTTTGCTATGTATGATATAACAAGTAATTTGTGCGAATTTATGGCGTCAAAGAGCAGCACACGTGGCTGTAGTGTACTATCTTATAGGTAACATCTATCTCAGTTTCGGTTGCCATTTTTTACATATCATATTTTTACATTTTCTTCTTAGATTTTATTTCACAGAGACAACTGACAAGCTTACTATTACTTAAGCGACTATAGCACATTTACACTTTATGTAACAGCTTTAATGAAAACAGATTTAATTATGATCTCGGTCCACTTATCTTCATTAACGAAGCTAAGAAGAACTGTTCCATGCAAAGAGCTAATAACTCTTCTGTAAAACAGAAATAATTAGTTACGTATCGTATATTAAGTCGTCACCCAATAGTAAATCACAGTTCCTAAACTCCGAGTAAACGAACTGGGAACAGTTCTAACCATCAAATACTTTAATATTCCCGAAGACATCTCTATCTGGCACCAAATAGTGTCCATTTATCACTCGAGCCATTACCGTGACAGGAGTGCATCCACCGCCTCCCGACATGAATCTAATCAAACCGCCATTAAATTCTATTAATACATTCTAAGTTTGTGTTTCAAAATACTTTTACTATCTTATTTTAAGTAGTAAAGAATAAATTACTTAAAAAAGGAGCTCACAAACTTATATTTTCGGCCGAATCTCATGGAAGTCCAACCAAAATGATTGAGTTGAAAAGTTTGTCGGCGATAACTTAAACTTGTTCAATTATAGAGTCAAAGTAAAACAAAGATAGGTGGTAATTAGAGCAAAACATTGTTATCTTTATGGCCCACGTAATAAAGTACACAGTCGGTTGTAAGTTATCCCCGAAGAGCCACAAAATATATGATTCCACTTAGCATGATAACCGCTCGCTTTTAATTCGTGAACGTTTTAGGCCGCGGACACATCCGTCAATAAGGAGTTAATTACACTCATTATATTATACGGACATCTGTTAATCGATTAAAGATATTACTACAATAATAATAAATACTTGAGAAATAATAGAATATGTTGCAATACCCTAGCGTTGTATTTTGTAAGTTCTTATGAGAGATAATTGTCAGCTTGTCACAGAAACATTTATATTTGCTCAGCCATGTGGAACTAAGTCTCGTATTATTTATTGCTGATGTCGGTTAGATTTATTGCGTAAGTTATTTAGAATTATACTTTATATTAATAACACTTCTAACTAATCAAAATGTGAAGATTATGAATTAAACTTATGCATAAATTTTCTTGAACACACAGGTTCTCTGGGTTCTCTTCTCTATGATAAATTCCTGTTCTATAAATTATATATAATGGAACATATATGTATATAATACATATATGCATGTAACTAACTAACTAACTAAATAGGAAAGATATCTATTATCTAAAATTCAACTAATTTTTTCAAAAAAAAAAATATAAATATCTCTCGGAAATATTTGATTTATAACCGGGTATATAAAGCCGTGCTGCCGGACAGCCGGCATGTCAGCCGTCGGTCAGTGAGTGGCCGTCACTGCAGCAGTGACTTGATTACCGCATCAGTCCATATCAAACGAGCATGGCAACTAATGAATCTCGTAAACCTCAGGATTACACTTTAATGAGCTTGCGACGGATAAATATACACGTACCGGCCGAGTGGACAGCCTTGCTGCAAGTTATATTGATTTTAGCAGTTATTTATAGATTTTGTGATGTATCATTTATAATAATAATAATAATAATAGTAACTTTACAGAAAATGACACTAGTGTACCCTCTGAAGGGCCATCGACAGACTCTTTAAAACAATTTTGGGCTGGAATCTGGGAACAGCCAATACAACATAATGCTGACGCCACTTGGCTACGCAACACAGCAGACACTGTGCCTCTTGATGAAATGGAGTTCGAAAACATCCCAATCGACACATTTGCACGAGTCATCAATGGCACTCACAACTGGAAGGCTCCTGGTACAGACCATATACATAATTATTGGTACAAGAAATTTACTTGCACACACCCGTTTATCCACAAACACATTTGTCAATTCATACAGTCACCGCACACTATGCCATCATTCATCACACACGGAGTTACGTACATGCTACCAAAGGGCTCAGATCCGAAAAACCCTGCCAATTATAGACCCATCACGTGCTTACAGACTATATACAAAATTATTACTGGATGTATTAGTCAGCTCATGTACAAACATCTTGAGAAACACAATATCCTTGCAGAACAGCAGAAAGGATGTAAGCAGAATAGTCAATGCTGTAAAGAACAATTAACAGTAGATACTATAGTCATGAAACAGGCTAAAACTAGAAATATTCATACAATGTTTATCGACTACAAGAAAGCGTTCGATTCCGTCCCTCATAGCTGGTTAATCTATATATTAAAATATTATAAAATTCATCCTGATATGGTCTTATTTTTAAGTACGTCCATGCTCCACTGGGAAACTAAACTTAAACTCATTAATAATAATTCGTTAACTACCGACCCGATAAAAATACAGAGAGGCATATTCCAGGGGGA
Organism: Autographa gamma; assembly: GCA_905146925.1. NCBI lineage: Eukaryota > Metazoa > Arthropoda > Insecta > Lepidoptera > Noctuidae > Autographa > Autographa gamma. Next base: position 11,127,177 of record LR989867.1, on the reverse strand, counting down.
TGCCCTAAGTCCATTATGGTTTTGCATGGCACTAAATCCGCTGTCAGAAATTCTTAACGATACTAATATTGGTTTTCAATTGAAGTATAATAATTCTGTCCACCTTATTTCACATTTACTCTACATGGATGATATTAAACTTTATGCAGCCAATAATACAGATTTAATAAAACTAGCCGACTTAACGCAGATGTTCTCTACGGACATAAAAATGGCATTTGGCGTGGATAAATGTAAAATATTTTCCATGAATAGAGGTAAAGTACAAGCCAATACGTACACGTTAGATACAGGAGAAAAAATAGAGCCAATGGATGAGTACAGTACATACAAATATTTGGGTTTCCAACAATCCAAACAAATTCTCCAAAAGGAAGCTAAGATCGAATTAACAATTAAATTTAAATCTAGGTTAAATAAAATTTTAAAAACACATTTAAATTCGAGAAATAGTATAAAAGCCATTAACTCGTACGCAATTCCAGTACTTACTTATTCTTTCGGAATTATTAAATGGTCGCAAAGTGATTTAATTAAGCTGCAACGCATTATTAATACTCGTATGACGGCTAATAGGAAACACCATCCCAGATCGTGCGTCCAGCGACTAACATTACCCCGCCAAGATGGCGGCAGGGGCCTCATAGACATACTTAATTTACACAATAATATTATAGAAAAGCTACGGAAATATTTTTATACTAAAGCCGAACAATCACAACTCCACAAACGTTTAGTAGAAATAGATAGGAAATTAACCCCTTTGAATTTAAAACAATTTGACTCTCCAGCAAAATTGATAAGTAGGCAGCAGAAAATGGATTTGTGGTCGCAAAAGTCACTGCACGGGAGGCATCTCGCCGATCTCAGCCAAGAACACGTCGACAAGGATGCGTCGAACGAGTGGCTACGGCGAGGTGAGCTCTTCCCAGAAACAGAGGCTTTTGTGATCGCAATCCAAGATCAGGTAATTGACACTCGCAATTACCAAAAATTCATTAGCCGTATTCCAAATCTTAGCACTGATTTATGTAGACGCTGCCACAGTAGCTCTGAAACTATTCAACATATTACAGGTGCTTGTAAGTCCATAGTTCAGACCGACTACAAGCACAGACACGACCAAGTGGCAGCAATAATACACCAAAACATAGCTCATAAGAACTCTTTCATCCCCCAAAAAATAGCTTATTACAAATATAAACCAAGCACAGTTTTAGAAAATGATAGTTTAAAAATTTATTGGGATAGAACAATCATTACTGATAAGACCGTACATTTTAACAGACCAGATATCACCGTTCTAGATAAAGTTCAGAAGTCCGTATTTATAATTGATGTAGCAGTTTGTAACACACACAACCTTGTCACTACCTATACTGAAAAAATGTCGAAGTATATAGACCTGGCAACTGAAATAAAAAGGCAGTGGCAAGTAGAATCCGTTAAAATAATACCCATTGTCATATCGACAACTGGTGTAGTCCCGAAGAGCCTTCAGCCCAACCTTAATTTACTCCAAATGCCCAAAACCACACTTACACTCTTACAGAAAGCTACGCTTTTAAACACATGTAGACTCACACGCAAGTTCCTTGCCTCATCATCATCGACATAAAATTATAGCTTTCACACTTGGCTACGGCCCGTGTGTTAGTTTTCTACCTCTTTATAAAAGAGAGACCGAAATACGGAAAAAATCAAATAATAATAATAATAATTTTATTTGCGTAAAATGTAGGTACATAAAAGATAGTGGGATTTATAAACAGTGCCATTTACATTTTGCCTTTTTGAGACATGCAAATATTTACAAGCATACATTATAATAATTACCAATCAATACACATTACAATAATAGGTTAATAATACACATACATTAATACACATCAAGTTAAAATTTCAATTATTTAAATACCTAATTCTGATATGGAGTAGAAGGATTTTTCAACCAACCACATCTTCAAGGATTTCTTGAATTTCGTTAATGGCAATTCTTTAATAGATATAAAGTAAGCGTATTTGGGTTTGAATGTATATTTTTTAACAACGTTATTCAGCGTACTTTCAATGCTACCTACAGAGTACTATGTTCTAGACTACTAATATACATATAATAATATATATCATCAGTATAAATACATACAGCAACAAATTGGTATCAAATATGCTGCACATAAAAATCCAGACGCAAATCAAAATATTACATTATGACCAAGGGTTATCCAAATTGCTTATGATTTACTGAATTGAGCGAGCTTTTAAAACCAACTAAATTATTATTCAACAAAAGCACACCGAGTTTCGTTGTATGTGAGTCTGAGAGGAGCGTGTTGTTAAGATAAAGTACCTACTTAAAATCGTATAATTTATAAGTAAAGGTATTTTATAATAAACAGCCGCAGCCTATTGATACAATCAGTGTTTGTTGTAACGTACGACGCGAGCGGAGACGTTTCTCAGAACGCAATCATAACAACACACGTAATCACCACTAATTACTAAAACTTCAATTAATTTATAAATTACTAAAATATCATATACTCCAGTTACACAAAACTGTACTTTATGCCATTAAAAATAAGAGTTATGAGTGGTGCATTACGCGTTTGTGTAAGATCGGTATCGATGGAGTCATCTGGTCGTCATGGCAACGGTAACACGAGTTCTGAATTCAAGTTTGGAATTTGGAACGTGCTCTGAACGTAACGCGCGGCTGAGTGGTTTTGATACTTGATCAATGGTGGCTTGTATTACTTTATCTCTTGTATCTGAGCTTTATAGAGACATCCATTATTCAGTTTCCCGGAACTTTGGTAATATAAGATAGCAGAAAAATAATTTACATAAATATAACATTTTTTTAATTATACATTTACTAGAACTAATGTATTAATTAAGGTGTAGTAAACAAGAGTTATTATTAAGATAGTGTGTAACAAGCCGTTACATTTCAAAGAGTTAAAGCTATCTATGTTGAACATATCAATCAATATTTACTTTGAACAAGCGTTTGGAACACCTTCGCTCTTAAATCTTATTCCCAAAAGCTTCCTAAACATCTGACAAGTCTATGTTCAGTAAAGCAAATCCAAGTATCAAGACTGGCTGTTTGTACTTGCCTTGCTTAACAAGGGTGAATTCAGTTTGGAACAAGTCACGTCGCTCGGTTTCAATATGTCGGCTGAAGACGAAAGCTGATCGCGACAGACAGGACTGCGGCTATGATGTGGTACGGACTATAGATAGCACACCGGTGAAAGTCGTGGTTACGTCGTGTCCGCACTATGAATAGGAAGCAGACTGTATGGGTCGGTTAGGTCTCACTTTCAGTGACGACGCGACGCGGCGACGGCTCTTATCAACTTGTTACTCTGTGGTGGAACTTGTAAGCTGTTTTCCTTGTCGCTTATTTACAAATAATTTTAAAGTAAAGTATTCATTTTATGAATAGCCTTTTAATTGTTATGAAAATTTCAACTTTTGCGGGCGGAAAATTGGAGGGTTGAACGTAACTTCACAGTAGAATTTTTACGTGTCGTAGGTTTTAACATTGGTTTTAAATGTTATTCTATTCATTATTTAAGAGGTTTTAAATAAGGTAAAAACTGGTAAAATACATAACTTAGATTTTTGATATAACAAGATAAAATCATGTTACATCTAAACTTTTTATCTTTTATCTAAAATATCCAAATTAAATAAGCAAAATTACTATAAAAATAATAAAAACATATTAATACCACTATAATAAATAAGTATGGCGACAAAAGATCCAATCTCAATAATCAGTCAATAACTTTAAGGTTTTAAAATATAATTAAATAGGTACTTATCATATTATTTCCCTTTGAATATACAAATTATATTCATTGTCATGCGTGCCTTTATAACACGTTTTATAATATAAAATCACTGGTATTTTACACGCCTTCGTATTATCATAATTAAGTGTTTGGTGGATATTAAAGTATTAAATGGTAAGAAAATATTGATACTATTAGCTGTGACGTATAGAGCTATTTTATTACAAAGTTTATGGAATATTAGTTTGGTTTGAAGTTCAATAATAACTGAGTAATGACTGCAGTTTAAACATTAATAGTTAAAGGTTTTATAGCTGTTAAGCTGAGGATTTATAACGTGGAATTAATTGTTAAGTAAATGATCATTCATTACGTAAGTATAGTAGATTACCGAGCAATGTTTAATGTTAATGTTTGTTATTTAAAATAGATAATGTAACTATTCAAAGATTTAATATTTAGTATTTAAATTGACTAACAAATTATATAAAACTCAATAAATACGATTCAATTACTAGTTTTTAGTTAATAATGACATAAGTCAGTCACAGCGGTTGTTCTGCGCTTGCGCACGTTATTAAAACATTATAATGTGTGTTCATGACGGTCACATATCATGCGTCGCCGGGCTGCGCACGCGCATCTGCAAGCCAAATCACGGAATTAATGGAGTTTGTAGGATTGATGTTATTGTCATCCATGTATAACTGGTTTGTAATTAATGTTATATCAGATACGAGTGCAGGCTCCGATATACTATCTCTACTCTTTTTGTTGGTATGCTGCTCAAGTATTTATTGGGAAATTATAAATGTTAATTGTTTAATCAACATAGAGACAACTCCGTTGTAGAGTATTTCAGAAAAATCTAAGTTCTGTTTAAATCTTCGATTAGGCTGAATTTAAGTAATAGTATTTAATAAACAGGTCCAGATTGTTTTACGTTCAAAAGTTTACAGGATTACACGCAATCAACTACCGTTAAATGCACAGTAATTATACAATCTACTATTCGCCATACATCAAACTGTTACTAGAAGTATTTCGTTTATCATTTGAGTATGAAAACCTTATTATTGATCCCACAGTTAGTATATTTTAAAGTTGTTAGTTTCATTTTTACAAATGCGGACAACATCACATACATTGCTCTGAACCCAAAGTAAGTAGCTATTAAGCACTTGTGTTATGGAATTCAGAAACAACGAAGATTCCACTAACACCCAGACCCGAGCCGATGCAGAAAAGTGACTTTCTAAATTGCCGGAACCCGGGACCTCAGAGCTAGCGACACCTTGAAACCGGTGCGTACGCCACTCGACCACGGAGGTCGTCATCTAGGAGTTAGCGGCACAAGATTCGATACATCACATACCCAGTATCTATAATTACGTGGTGCGTGGTATCTACTAGACACCGATGTGTGATGGTGCAGGGTGCAGCCCGTGGGAAGCGGTCCCGGGTTCGATACGGTTATCTCCGTGAGGTAATATGGATACGGTGATAAATACTGCTTAGTAAAACGTTTTCCCGATTAGATTTTGTTTTCGAATTTTTGAATTTATCTGATTACCATATTAGATTCGGGGTTTCGGAGTGAATAGGTTTTAAGTAAGTAATAGGAATTTTAAAACTGATTGACCTATGTGACGTCAATCGTGTTATGTTCGATAGTCCGTCCAGACTTTTCCTAGTTTATTGTATTTAAAGAACTTACTGCAAAGATGCAAAAGTACCTACGGATTTTAGTTACGACATGCTAATTTAAAGTTTTCTTACACATAATTCTAGAAAATAATATGCTAAATGAATGAGAAAGAAATCAGGTTTACAGAGGAATGTTAAAGGCATCATCACATAAGTTAGTGCATAAAACCTGCTTGTAGCGTAAAATATTAATGTTTGCTGTAAAAGTTTGAATTGGTTGTATAGTCAGTCATTCATAACTGTCGAAATATTAGTAACGTGTTTATTTATTACACACTTTGTATGTATTATGGTAATATCCGTGTATAATGATGTTCGCTATGTTTACATGCTAGAGTATTGAGGTGAGTGGAGCTTTGGGTCAGCAGCCCATTCCTATGCTAATGTGGAGATCAACATTATTTATGCCTGGTTACCTTTTACATATTTCTCTTATAAGGCGCCACATAGGTACTGATGGTAGATATGAACTGTTTACCGGTTACGTTTTCGCAGATACCTTAAAAAACGATTTAGATAATGTACATGGAGTTAGCTACATTCCAAGAATAAACCTAGGGCACATTTCCGTTTAGGTACTTACTCAATGGGCATTTTTTAAACTTATGACGGGATCTATTATGTAGGTGTTTAATAACTTTATTAACTCTTACTATAATGATTATAATATACTTACCTTCTACCACTACTCTTTCCATATATATGTAGGTACCAATGCCCTTCGAGACGTTTAGATTAAATCGTTTATATATATATTTATCTGTCCCATTATCCTCGTCGTGATCCGCCTCTTGCATGTACCACGTTCCTCTGACAGAGTGGTGGCAGAAGGGAGGGGCTCTGACATCGCTCTACACTACCAGTAGTTGACAACTTACTTAGTTAATAATAATAATAAAATAATAAAATCTTTATTGTCAGGCGACTAAGGCCCATAGATATATACCTTAAAAACTAACATACATATTTTATAATACATTTTGTGTTAGTATATACAGACTTAAACCTATGTTAGTAAACACTTCCTTATTTACTTAGTTAAAGACGTATCTTAACGTAAAGTGATAAATAGTTACATGCGGTTTGAATAAAACCATTTTTAATCAAGGATCTACAATTAACTTTTCTAACTCAAATGTCTCGTTAAAGTTTACAAAAAAAAAGATTAAAATGTTTTCCCTTACCGTAGAAGAGCGCGTAATATTCACTAATGTACTGTAGAGCCTTAAAACGTTGTTCGTTTGATTAGTACCCGCCACACGGCTGTCTCCGCGAGATGGATGGCCCGAGGGGTCCTGCGCTTATTGTTTACCACCGGGCCATCCTTCACTACACAGGTAAATACAGTAGTTCCACCTCACACAAGATTGAGTCGTCACTTGTTTTATGAGCACTTAACACTTGATTTACTTTATTGTGTTTTACGTTCAATAGTGGTGATAGGTTAAGTATTAAAGCTGTTTAATGACTTTGTATTAGATTTCATGTTACAAGTAATTTTATGGTATAAAAATAATATCTACAATGAATAAATACAGCGTGGCGCTTCAATGGTGACATTAATTGAACACACATGTAGGTTTTCACATTTTTGTTTCATGAAGAAATTATGTTTCCATTAAACGTTGTTATTTGCGGATTTATTTATAGTTTTATAAAATTACATTGTGGAGCAACCTGTACTTAAAGAACTATCGCGCAGTGGTCATTTGCCGAGGTCAAGGGTCATAACATCGCATCAATGAAATTAAAATGAATAGGCAATACTTTAAAGGAAAGAGATATCCCTTTGTCGTCGAGCAGGCGGCGCTCCGAGTTAACGTAAGCCAGCTAGGTAAGTAATTTCTTGAATGATTTTTTGCAAGGGTGATCCCAATTTTAGTTATATTTTTATCATTTAGTTTGTTTGAAAAATATATATATTTTCAATTTACGAGTTATTTTATTCTATTAAAATGAATATGATTGAAGACTATTAGCCCTACACGTGTGTTAAATTAATGTCACCACTGTAGAGCCACGCTGTATGTTGTAAAAATGTGCATAATTGTTTTAAGTGCGCATTAGATTTGCAAGAATACCCTATGTTATTTAATTGTCCTTTTGTACTTTCTTGTATTGTGGTGCTGAACTTACGTGCTTATCGTTATTATACATAGCTTAGCAAGTTACTCATAATAATGCAGTTTTTAAGTTAATTAAGTGAAAAGTAGTAAATCTAAATGGTTTATGCGGGTTCCCCGCCGCCACTACTGCTTATCGCGTTAATAGCTTGAAGGTAGTCGGAACATGAAACTGAGCGATAACTTACATTTGTGTTTATTGTTAACAGCTCGTGCTTTATGACACGATTACACTACTCGCCTGTTAAAACTAGAACTATTAAGATTGTGAATTATTATGGTCTATAAAATATATTGTTTATTTAATGATTTTGTCAAAAGTTATCGAAGGTTGTACGAACCCAAAATGTGCGTCGAATTCATCGGATTACATAAAAATGTTTTTCATAAGTATGTTCGAATCCTTCAGGTTTAGTTATAATGAGATCCACGTCCGGGGCGTAATCCCGCGCCATAAGGAATCAGTAAAGTCTTTCCGATATAAACTGTAATAAGAAAACAAAAGGGAGTCGCGCCGCAGATGACGCGCACGTGCCGGCCCTGCCAAGCAGCTCCCTCGCCGGCCCTAAGATAAAGACTTCAGCTATACCCGGTTATACCCGGATGTACCCTGCTGTACCCGGGCGTACCCGGTTATAGCCGGATTAAGATGCGATCGCGGCTTTAAACTCGGGGTATTGGGAGCTGGCAACACGCAGGTACGCCGTAACTAAGTACGTGATAACATTACACTTTTACTGATACTTTTCGAGGAAACCCATCTAAGTAACGACATCTGTTACTTCGATTGTATGGGTTTTAAAATAAAACAGTAACGGATTTGGGGATTTGCATTCCTCACGAACAGCTATTAAACGGGAGTTCAATAGTGTTTACTGTAGCAAACTCCTTTAACTCTACTCTTTAACCAGCGTTCTGTGTTATAAACGCATATTTATGAAACGGTTCAAAAGATTTACCTGTCAAGGAGCCCCCTCATTCTTCAATTATTCCCTGTAACCAATGACCAGTCAGCCAAATTGTAATTTAAGTCATCCATTGTAGTTACTCTATCTGTGAAGAAGAGGTCAGCGTATATTGTGAGATGATCGTCTGTCCCCACATAGTTATGTGACCCTACATGTTTATCTTGCGGCCTTTATCCAGATTTCTAAACCCTACTTAAAGTCGTTTTATATCTCCATTCGTGTTTGAGGCGCGTCATTGCGGGAGGCTGTAGGGTGTCCATGGTGAACACAGAAATATATGTATAATTTAAAAAAGTCAGTATATATAAACAAATTTCTTCATGATCGTAGAATTAATGGAAACAAATGGTTGCTGAAATTAATTATCATTTAAATTTTTAACTCATTGACTTTGTTATTAATTTATTTAATATCTATGGATTATCGGTCGTTCAGTGCAACTCTAGAGAGAGAGAGAGAGAGAGAGAGAGAGAGAGAGCAGTTGCTGAGTAGTGAAGTAAGGTTTAAACATTTATATTGTTTAAAAAATCTTCAAGTTGGGCTTCCTCTACATGTCTCTATTCCCTCAAACCCATGTGCACTGTACACGAGGCACCAGCATCTGGTGGCGGTTGTCACTCCGGTCACGCGCCGCGCCCTCTGCTGATCCACTTCTGTTACTGCCGTCATACTTTTATATGACACACCCCCTCCCCCCACCACCCCCCGCGTCACCCCGCTATCGGAAACACGCGTATTGTTTCGCGATGAGAATAATTTAAAGATGGTGGAATTGTTATCAGGCGCAAGTGAAAGTGTTCGCGGTATTCAAGATTGTGAATTCAATTTTAATTTCCTTTTATCACAGACTATTTGCTGTCTTTCCTACATTCCATATACGCATAACATATTATAATACATACATGCAATACCGAAATTAAAGTTGGAAATGTCTGTGGAAAAGCTGTTTAAAGTTGCCTGTGATTTTATGCCTATAGTCCTTTTTATGACCATAAGTTTAATTTCTCATAACTATTGAAGAGCACCCGTTGAAAACTTGTTTATTACTGTAATTAACCATGTGAATAATATAAGACAAATATCTTCCACGAGCAGTGAGAGTCGTAAAGTCATAATAAAATAAAAGCAGTATTGATGTTGTTGTGTGGGCTTTATTAATGCAGTAACGAGGTGGGCAACGTGTTCGTGTAATGGCGGCAAATGGCGGCAAACGGCTTGTTGACTCCTCCGATACTTTTATATCAATAAAACAGGATCCATAAGATCATATCGACGATTTTATAGCAATTAATAACTGCTGACAAGGATAAATGTTTATTATGCAATGATTTTATAATCTCCCAGAATATAGTTTTATCAAAAGAGTGCAGTTGTAAAAGAGCTTTGCTTTGTTCTTGTAACATTTGTTCTTGCAATTAAGCAATCATTACATCATACGAATTCATCTCATACATTGCTTATGAAGTATTTAATTATTATGTGTTAATAATGATTGCATGAGTAAATAATATTAATAAAATAAACATGTGTCTAACACCACCTCTCCTGCGCACAAATTGCAGTTTTATAGGCAATCGTCGTGTCGCGCCATCTGCAATTAGATACTCCATAACCTGGCCGTTCAGTCACCCACCGGTGAAGTTATACTAATATTTACGACATATAATAATACGAAAAACAAGCGTCAAGAGTGTAGTAGCTGTGAGGAGTCAACGTTGACGAACATCGCGAGAGTTCGCCCACGGCCGCGTGGAGACTAATAACACTGGCCGCTAATAAATGCGTGCCATTAACTCTCAACTTGATTTAAGAGGCTCAAGCGCAAATTGATTTAGTTCACATCAAATAAAACCTGATTCTTTGAGACGCATTGCGAAATTATATGAACAAACATATAGTATAATGCTCGGCCGACACTGATTGATTGGATTCAAAGGAATAGCGACGGATTGATGAGCTTCAGTTTTTCCAACTCGATAAAGGGTTTCGTTGGCGGTCGCTGCCTATTATAATTACACGTAATGGGTTTCTTGGAGGTCTATTAAGGGTATTGATGTTTTCAAACGATATTATGCTTAATTATACCAAATATATAAAATGCTAATGTTGTTTTCTATTCGAACCAAGATAGTACTGATTTAATTAGAAATTACTTATGTGCACTAATGCGGCTTACGTCTAGTTTTCTGTAATATGGTATTTATTTAGCTCGGCGCAGGACCAGTTCACGATTCATTAAAAAGCAATAAAAACGGATTACATGTCGTTTTCCCAAGTCATGCGGACTGATTTGAAATAGAAATGTTTGTGTAGTGACGAGCAGCACGAGTGTTGGATCACGTCAGTATCGGTGGCCACGACGAGGCTCGCCATATGCATGCGCGCATGGCGATGTGGGTCGGACCGGTCCCTTTAGTTCGCTAATTGACGTCGGACAGGTACACAGACAGACCGACATAACCGCTCATAAACCAACATACGAATCCCGCGAAACGAACCAACAACGTACAACATTAAATTCAATTTACATCGAGCGGTCCGCTATGCAGAACTCGGTAGAGCCTTCGAGTGTGTGCGCCGTAAAAGAAAGCTGCGGAAAGCTTGCACAAAAAGTCGCGGGACATTGATCTGTTGTAGTCAAGGAATAAAAGTCATTTTATTGAGTGATCGCTCAGCCGTTGTCACGTTTTATATCATTGAAAACCTGGAACCCGTTATGGTGATGCAAGGGTTTACGCTGGGGCCGGTCCAAAGCAATTTTATATCTTAATCGTTGGGGGTCAGGGTTCAATATAGACTGTGACGTGTTGTGAGTTGCGTGCGCGCTCGCCGGGCGCGGGTGCAACAGGCCGGAATGCACGCTCCGGGAGAACCTGTCCTGCGTCTGTGAAATGCACTTCAAGTCTGCTTTATAAATTCACGTGAACAGCATTTACTACGACGATGATTCACATTTTAAGTAGCGTTATCTTCTGACGGTTGAAATGAAATGGTTTATGGCTCGTTAGCTAAACAATTTAGAAGTTTTAAGTTAATCTTATGATACATTAGAATTGCCACATCCGTATAGATTATTTAAATTATAGAAATAACGTTGATATATTTCGCGTTTGAATTTAAATGATTTCGTAGAATGGCTGGTGCTTCCTCAATTAGAACTTGTTTAAGTTTCACTTTTAGTACTTTATCACCGTCTCCGGACCATTAAGATATCTGCTTACCTCTGCTATCCTGGTCGTTATTATAAAGAATGTTCTACGCATTGAAATATGTCTTTATTTGCTGCCTTTGCTGGTCGGATATTGTATAATCAATCATATTTGAACGGGTTTTAGTTTGCGTTCTCATGTAAACACGAGAAATAGGCAATCTACATAATGTAATGTCTTATTTTGTCCGTGATTACGTGTGGCGCGATAATTTACGCAGTTCCTAACGATTGGTAAATAATGTGTGGTTGTGCTCGGCGGCCATCAATCAAGCGCGAGCGTTTGGCGGGTGTTAACGATCTGCTGGTCCTGAGCAAATACGCACGACTGTGAGCTGGTACACGTCGACCTGTTATATGTGTCGTTGAATGAACTCCAAGGTTATATAAGCGTTTTAAAAAATAAATTATTTAGAACGTACTATTTATTGAAATGTCTTTTACGGAAAAAAGCCTTTCAAAATGGTCATGTTGAAATGAAAGCACCCGATTAGCTTGGGAAAAATAAATGTTCAAGCTTTATTGCTGTTTGAAGTATTCATGATTATAATAATAATCCTCAACTTTTCCATAGAGGCTAGAAACTAAGATAACAGTAACTTTCCCTTTGGGGTGAGCAGCTCAGTAATTAGTAATGTCAGTCATCTACCTAGGTTTAACTAGCTTGTAAAACTATTAAACTTTAGTTATAAGTGTGGAATTACTTTGATGAAAGTGGCCCGGCTAGGTCCAGGCAGGCGGGTTGGTCTCGTGAGAGTTGAAAGATCGTTAAGTTCAGAATATGAGTTTATTCTAGTGCTAGATACTATAAACAATAAATTGTATCCTGTAGTGCGCCGACTATTGACCCTATTCCAAAAGTACGTTAATCACCAGCCCTTGTTTTCAACTTTACATGAAAGCTACCAAATAAAATGTAACAATATTAACCAAAATTAATCTACCAAAACAAAGGGCCGTCCCGGGAATCGACCGCGTGTCCCCAGCGGCCACTTAATTCCATTACTAATTCACCGGACACACACCAAATTAAAATAGCCATACATAATCCAATAGTCACTACCTCTCATGGGAAAACCATCTCTAAATTCCAAGAAGTTCTTATATCTGAAGTTCTATTATTGCATGTGGTAAGAGGTGGTGTTTATGTCCTTGTGGTCGGTGCGTGATGGTATCTATATGGTTCGCGAAGGTTTTTTAATCCGTAATGGGTTTGCGGCGCTGATAACGCACAGTATGATATACCGACCACCAGGAAATATTGCCGAAATATAAGGAGACTGCTTTACTTAGCGATGGTCTAGGAGCTTATTCAAAATCAAAATCAAAATATTTTTATTTCTCATAAACCAAAAAAAAAGGCGCTTAAGAAACGTTACGTTAAAAACTACTGACTCTAGTTGCTCGGTTCCAAAGTGTCATTCCTATAGAGAAGAGCCATTGCAGAATAGTGTCAAAAAGTGCCATTTTATCAAGATATTATTATTAATACTATGCGGCTCTATTTTGGACCCTTTATAATCTGCCTTTGAAAATTTATATATTTACTTTTCTAGTCTACTGTAGGTTTTTCAGATAAGATATTACTACATTGTTAACATTGGGTAGTTAAACTATTTAAGGGTAATAAAAAGTCCAACTTAATTAATAAGGAAATACACTTTCAGGTCATTATAACACAAGCCTCTGCCATACCGCTAAACTTTAGCACGATAGCTCACGGGTCCAGCAGTGGCCGCGATAATGAATGGCTGGCGCGCACGGGACCGAACCCGCGACCCACCGCTGCGTGCTTTATTGATGCCGCCGTGTCAATACCGACGCTTGTTGTTACTAGATAACGATACAGTTAGTTGTGCTACGAATGGACAGCCTTATCAAAAGCCTATACAATGGTTTATTTTTGTTAGTTTCAAGTTGGTGGAAAACTACTGAATTTTTAATTTTTTCCTGCATTTCATTTCGTAGAGTTTGATATGTTTTTGGCGTATAGTAAGTATGTCGTTTTCAAATAACTGAATATTATTTTCATTAAAAAGCGTAAGTAATAAATAATTAATGCACTAATATTTATTTTTGTATTTTAATATCTTAAACATTAAAGTTACGGTACAGAAAACAGGAAACTGAACAAGAACAACTAGTGCATTTAAAAGTGAATACAATCACTTATTTCGAACAATATAGCAGTGGGCAGTTATTCTCAGGCGCGCGGCCCGCGGCACCAGGAAGCCTATGACAGCAAGCGTTATGCTAATCTACACTATTTAACGTTCCCATGATCATAAACATTTGCTATTCCAGACAATTTCCTAAAAGCCATGAAGGCATGCATACAACCAATAAAAACACTCGTCCCGGAATTAAAGGCGCCATAACATTTCCTTTATGTAGTAAGCTGGAGATAAGGGTAATTGCACGCTCGGGCGCCATACTCGCTGTCGACAGCCGTCGAGCACGACATGTGCCTCGCTCACGTGTAAACAGCCTAACCTGCATGTAAATATGCTATAACTCATAATTTTTGGATGATTAATTAGATGATTGTGTTTAAAACGTTACGCTGTTACTTCACATCAATACTAAATGTATGAAGTCACTACTAGTGTGTTCGGTAAAGCTTCGGTAATTGGAAAAGTAAGTGATGTAAGTGATAAAAAGACTTCTCTATCCTTCAAGAATAAGGTATAACAAAATCTACGGCACTTCTGGAATCCAGGCAGTAAATAATAATAGTAATTACAAAAATACTGCCTCGTTGGCCTAGTGGTGCTAAGCGCGACTGCTACGCCAGAGGTCTTGGGTTCGATTCCCAAGTCGACCAAGGTGTTATTGGGTTTTTCTATGAAATTCTCAGTAGCAGGTCGGATTTTGGATATGTGCCCGGTTAGTGGCAATAGGCTCGCCCCCTATTACATGGGACCTAAACATACCGGCGAACTGTGGGTGTACATTGGTACACCTCTGCCTACCACTTCGGGGATACAGGCGTGATGATATATGTAATAACAAATAAGCCTCATTTTAGTTTCTCAGAAATATCGCTCAAAAATCTATGTATTTATAAATCTCCATATTATGATAGTCTGTATGCATATCAAACAGAGCTGGTTTGCATCTATCCGTGTAGGGAGGTGCTAGGTGTTAATCAGACGTTCCCACCACCACCAGGCGTGGGCACCATCAATGTGGGGCTAACGGTGCTCGCATATCTAGGGCAACGCGTCCTTCTATACTATACTTAATATTTCATCTGAGTACGGTCAGCAGGTAAAATACGGTCAGTAGGTATTTACTATATTTCTTTAGAAGAGTTTAAATTCTACCATTTGTAAATATTGTTTTGGCTTGTTTATTTTGTGTTGCGGGTTTTGGACATCCACACCTATTTTAAGAACAGGATAAGTACAGCAGATGTATACAAAAGTATAAAAATTAATACACAAAGCTCTCGGGAAAGATCAACTTAAATGACAATTAGATTGTAAGTTGTGAAAAGAGACAGCAAAATATTTATAAAGTACACCTATACGAATCTGTTATTTAAAGGAGTTTACTCACACTGCCGACTGTACCACAGTTTCCTATTTAACTCCACTGCTCCTAATTTATATTTAACTACGTAGATTACACCTCGAGAGTGACCGGCGCTAATTCAAACTAATTGGTTTATTAACTTCCTTTTATTGACATTTAATTAGGATAACACAAAGTTACGACTACTTTGCATATAGTTTACGTAATCATATTGCCTGCTTAAACTAAAGCAGAAACTAACATCGTTTATTTACTTCTACTTACATTACATGAGATTTAAAAATGATATCAAGAAAATCTTTGACCACCATTTGTTCCCCGTAGAATTGTCTACCTTTTTTCGATTAGGGAGGAATCCAATTGTTTTTCTGTATTTCCATGGCGATGTCATCCTAGATACTCTAATATCAGCTGATCACTTCACGGTGCATCGATCTGAACCCTGCGCCGGCGCATCTCACGACTTGCATCCTATCTGATGCAGGGACCATCTTCGAAAAGCTGTATATTGAAGTATAGGTATAGTTGAAGATGCATAAGATTGTACTATAAAAAGTTTTCCTGTGATTCTGTAGTACAAAGCGATATTAGATAAGTATGTCTGTGTATGGTCTCTATGTCATGTTAACATAATAGTAGCTTCTGATAGGTAGGATACTATAGTTTTACGGATAATTACCTAATTGTTGTACTCGGAAGATTTTATATTTAATAACCCCTACGTACATGTCAGTGGGGGACAACAATAAACTATTGTTGGCAAACATATTTATAGCTGCAATCTGTTTGTTATGAAAGGCAGCAGGGACCCGACACGTCCTCAATGCCCATGTGATGTGCGCACGCGCTGGTATAATGCTAGGCTACTGTCACATGCACGATGTTAGCCATGTGGCTGCACATAAATTACAAGCACACATAAATCTATTTTGATTAGCGCGATATTTATGATAGCCTATTTCTAAGTTACAGGCTTCGTATGCTTAGGAAGAAGTTTCATAACTTCAGGTATAAGAATAAATAATAATTAATTACTTAAGAAATCATATTAAAAAATAAATCATAATTAAATAGAAATAATAGTGTGAATATGCTGAATAGAATAGAATAGAATTTTATTTTTGTAAATAATAAAGCGTTATCTGATGTGTGTATTGAACATTAACATTCATGACTGTGTATCACACAAAAGTCATCTTTTACTTTCATTTTATAGAAATGGCCTGATAATGATAAATAAAAGACGTGCGTTGAGTACAAGCGTATATTGTAACTGCGTCACGAATACAAGTCCGCGCTTACGAGCTAAACCTACCCTCTAATATATTATAATATGTAACACCTCCACCCTTAATTTCTACTATACTATACATAAAAAAACATAACAACTTATTACAAAATACCAAATAATTATTTTCAGACTGTTACAATTATGTACCTAAACTACATAAGAAAATAACAATCAATGTCCCTAACAATCTAAAATAAATGTGTATGACATTTTATCATAATAATCATTTGTAACAGTCGTCTATACCAAATCGTCTCACTGGTTTACGTACACGGCAAATATTACGCGATTCATCAGTTACGTTGTTGTTTGGGCCATGATTGTCTATTTCCCGCACATTGGGCACGCAAGACGTTGGCGGGGTTGCCGTTAATACGGTCTCCGTATCGTTGGTTGGTTTTGGCGATGCGCGTTCGGCTACCATCGGGCCGGCGGCGACCAGTGCGTCGGACTGTTTCTCGTTGTTTACCGGGAACATTAGCGAAGGGCGGAATCGTTTTACAGGTCTTTCGCGTACAGGGTGAATGTCACAATTATTACGTGTTAAGTTTACTATATTAATTACATCTTTTGACACTCTTAGCTTTAGTTGGTCGACATGTCTGTGTTCCTCGGTTCCATGGATAGATTTGACTTTGTAATCCGTACTACCTGTTCTCTCTATTATTGTCCCTGCCGTCCACTTATCAGGGCTACGATAGTCTCTAAACCAGACCTTATCACCCGCCTTAAATTGTCTAATAGCCCCCCCCACTGACATTTCTGTTCGCTTCTGGCGAGCCTTTACAAATTCCTTTTGGTCAGGTTTTAAGCAATCTAGACGCATGCGCAAATTGCGCCCTAAGCACATTTTTGCCGGACTTTCACCTGTTGTGTAGTGCGGTGTATTTCTATAAGCTAATAGGAATCTACACAAGGAAGCGTGTATATCTGTTTTAGACTTAATAGCTTTTTTTATATTACGTTTACATATTTTAACTGCGTTTTCCGCCGCTCCATTCGAAGCTGGGTGATATGGGGCTGAAAAAATTTGTTCAATCCCATTGGTACTTAAAAATTGTTTGAACTCGGTACTGAAAAATGGGGGACCGTTATCACTAACTACTTGCTTCGGCAAACCGAATCTCGCCCACATTTCCCGCAACTCTTTTATTACAGCTTTCGCTGTAGTGTTATTCATTTTAATTGCCTCTATCCACTTTGAATGAGCATCAACGACAATAAGGTAAGTTTGCCCCGCTAAAGGTCCCAAAAAATCTATGTGTATCCTGGTCCATGGGCGGTCTGGCCATGGCCAGGCGCGCGGCGCGTGCGCTGGAGGGGCGTCAGCTACCGCGGCGCACACGGTGCAGGCACGGCACACTGCTTCTACGGCCTCGTCTATCCCCGGCCACCACACATAGCTCCGAGCCAGCGCTTTTGTTTTGACTACCCCCATATGACCCTCGTGGAGCTCCGTAATCACTTTATCTCTGCAAGAGTTTGGAATAAGCACCCTATGTCCCCACATTACACAACCTAATTCTATATATAACTCATTTTTTCTTTTAATATATGGTTTTAATTCTCTAATTTCGATATCGTCTGGCCAACCGTCATTAATATATCTAGCTACTCTGCTTAATATACTATCCGAAGCCGTTTCTTTTTTTAATTTATGATAATCTAAGAGTAACGCTTCTGAAGCAAAATGTAAATATGTTTGTTCTGGGGTGTCTAATTCTTCTTTATAAGCCCCTTCCTTATGCTTACTAATCAACCTAGACAAAACATCTGCTGTATTCTTGTCCGTGCGAATGTACTCTATATTGAAGTCATAAGCTGATAATTTAATAGCCCATCTTTGTAGTCGACTAGCCGCCGTGTTAGGAATACCCGCCTGCGGTCCAAAGATTGTGACTAACGGTTTATGATCCGTCCGTAACGTGAACTTTCTACCAAACAAATATTGATGGAATTTGTCCATAGCAAATATTATCGCGAGGGCTTCTTTATGAATCTGACTATAGTGTTGCTCAGCGGTGGAGAGCGCGCGCGACGCGTACGCCACCACTCGCTCGCCGCCGTCCGGCGCGCGCTGCGCCAGCACCGCCCCGAGTCCACGCGAGCTCGCATCGCACGTTACTATGCTCTCCCACGACATATCAAAATGTGTCAAGACTTCCGCACTACACAAAAGTTTTTTAATTGTATTAAAAGTCTTTGTATGTGACATTGTCCATTTCCAATGTTTACCCTTTTTCAGTAAGTCATAAAGAGGAGTAATATGAGTGCTTAAATTTTTTATAAATTTCCCGTAGAAATTAACCATGCCCAAAAACGATTTTAATTCCGAGATATTGGTTGGATGAGGCATACCTAATATGGGTTTTAACTTTTCTGGGTTGACTCGAACTCCCTTTTTATCTATTATAAATCCTAAATACTTTACTTGGTCAGCCATAAACTCACATTTTTCTTTTTTAATTTTTAAACCATTAGTTTCCAAAATATTAAATACTTGTTCTACGCTTTTTAAATGTAAGTTCCACGATTTACTTTTTATTAGAATGTCATCATAAAACACTACTACATCCGGAATATTTTTAAAGAGATGTGTCATTATTTTTTGAAAAATTCCAGGACTAGAAGCGAGACCGTACACTAGGCGGTTGTATTTAAACAGTCCTCTATGTGTATTAATGACGGTGTAGTTCCTAGACGTTTCATTTAAAACCAGCTGATTATAAGCTTGAGATAGATCTAACTTGGTAAAATAATGATTACCACTTAAGCCACTATATAAATCTTCTACTTTTGGAACCGGGTACCTATCAACCAACAAAGCTTTGTTCAGTGTCACCTTATAATCTGCGCACAGTCGTATTCCGCCGTCCGCCTTCCTTGCTATAACCAACGGCGTGGCCCAGTCCGAGCGGTCGACCGGCTCGATGACGCCGGCGCGCAGCATTGCATCTAATTCTGCGTCCACTCGCGGAAGCAGCGCGTACGGCACCGGGCGCGCGCGGCAGTAAATCGGCTGCGCTCCATCCCGCACGTGCAACTTGACCTCTTCCCCCGTATACTTGCCCAATGTGCCGTCAAATAGACTCTCATGCCTGGAGATAATATCATTAAGCAAGTTACTTTTACATGGTACCATATTATGTATTTCTGTACACTTACTTAGCATAGGTATTTCTATACACAATTCAGACAGCCACTGTCTCCCTAATAAACTAGTGCTACCATTATTTATTACATATAAATCCAACTTTTTTACCTTATTGTTATACCTAACATTTGTTTCTAAGTACCCTATCGGATAAACAGTTGAACCGTCGTAAAATTTTAACTTTAATTTACACGTTTTCAAAGGCAAATCTTTAAACAATTCAATGTATGTTGAATAACTTATACAAGATAACGCCGACCCTGTATCGACTTCCATTTTGATAGGTTTATTATTTATAATAATTTTCATACACACCGGTCTATACTTCGCTAAAGACATCTGGTACATTGCCTCCTCGCCATCATCAGACGCGTTCTGCTCCTCGCCGGAGGAGTCACCCGTGGCCGGCTCGCGCAGCCAGTGCGCCGCCCCGGCCGCGCGGCGGCCCGCGCCGGCGCTGGCTCGGCCGAGGGCGCCGCGCGGCGCGGCCGTGGCCCCGCTGCGCCGCTGCTTCCCGCCGTCCGCGCTGTGGCCGCTCGGTCCGAGCGCGCGACCTCTGCCTGACCGTCCCCGCGCACCGTTTGAATTGTCCGATGTCATACGTCGATCGAATTCCTTCTTCATGCATACTCTTCGCAAATGGCCCATTTTTCCACAGTAACTGCATTCAAAATCTTTATACCTGCAGTTTTGTGAGCTATGTCCGTTGCCACCGCACGCTGAACAATTTTTGCTTCCCAATCTATGTATCTTCTCGCTACGTTCCCGGTCCGGATCGAGTTCCCGCGAGCCCTCGACAGCATCGGCGTCCCGCTCGGCTGCCTCCAGGGTATTGGCTAACTGTAGCGCTTTGTTATAATTTAGATCCTGTTCCGCAAATAACCTCTGTCGAATAAAATCGCTCCGCAGACCGCACACAAATTGATCTCGTAAATTTTCTTCTAAGTTAGTTTTAAATTCACAGTATCTAGCCATCTTTTTCAAGTCAGCCACGTAGTCCGCTATCGATTCGCCTGTCACTTGCCGTCTCTGACGAAATCTATATCGTTCTGCCAGGATTGACGGTGTCGGTTGCAGATGTGCACGCAGTAGATCCACCGCGACCGCATATGATAAGCTTGACGGCTTCTTAGGACTCGCTAATGTAGACAATAATTCGTATGTCTGTTCACCGATTAGCGCGATTAAGGTCGGTAACTTCAAATCATCCGTTATTTTGTTAGCCACAAAATACATTTCCAGTCGATCCACATATGCTGACCAATTACCGGTTTTCACATCAAAGTCTTTGATTTTGCCCACAGACATTGTAATTACTGTCCCCGACACGATTAAAATAAATTATTCTGCACCGAACAAAGTTTTATCCTCGTCGCCACTGATAAATAAAAGACGTGCGTTGAGTACAAGCGTATATTGTAACTGCGTCACGAATACAAGTCCGCGCTTACGAGCTAAACCTACCCTCTAATATATTATAATATGTAACAGATAATACTGTTACTAATTTGATTTATTAGTTTGATGATAGTTCTTTAGCCAGCAGAGCACAACGCGACCTTTCTCACGGCCCGTCCCCCGCGAGCCGCACTCCAGATACTAACCGCGTGATAAATGCATTCGTTTCAATGCTAAATGCTAATACAACGCGCTGTAGTAAACACGCTGCTTTCCCGGGAAGCTCGGGTTTTATTACTTGTCACTCTGTGCTGTCACTTATAGCCGACCTGGTCAATACATGTGTGAGATACGCTGTGTCTCTGACCTTTACTTGACGTGATAGAATAATATTACAAATCCATACTATGAACACAATCAATATTACACCTGAAGGATATTTATCTACTGAGATATCTAAACCAAGTAAAAAAGCTAGTATTTAGTATCTTCATTAAACATTTAATCTTCTTTATTTGTCGTAGATAATTGCATCCTCTCATATAATGTAGTTCTAGCTTAAAAAAATCTTACAAACCAGATTGGCAAGATGATAAATAAATAAAAAAGCTGCATACATAAGTACGCCCGCATCGTAGACAGCAAACATTCCCGCTGCAGCAATGGCGGCCACAATTCAAAACTATGTAAAGTTATCTGAATAAAACATTTCCACAAAATGGCGTTGAGATTGTCAGCCTTCGACTCACAATTAGCAGGGGTAGGATTATTCGGGATTAGCGTCATAGTGGTGAATAATTCCCTGCTATACGCGCCATTGTATTGAAATGGCGGAGTGCGAGCATGGCGGTGCATGGCGGTGCATGGCGGCGGTGTGAAACCACCTGACAGCTAGACTCGCCTGCTTATGGCTATTTTAGTCCACGATGCAAAAACTATCGAGTTCTGTCGGAATCCGAACACGATCAATGGATCGCCACTCGCTTTGAGATTTATTTCGCATTTTCTTATGAAACCTGGAGGGATATACAGGGTCTCCTAGAAAATAAGGACGACTGGATATTTAGAGGCAAAGGACAAAAGGTATCTGAATCACCTTCATGTATGTCCCGTGATTTTATGCACGTTTTGAGCTATAAAACTTTCCTGCTTTTTGATTGAACTCCAAGTTACATGCTATTTTTGATGTAACTGCCGTACTGAGTCTTAATAAATTGATAAATGTTGGTTTTGTCTTAAGAAGCTAATTTGAGAAATTGGGTACCATAACAAATCCATAAGGAATCGATAGCGTATATTGCTGGTACGTAGTACGTTAAATAAAAAGTTTTTTTTTCTGCCAATTGTATACCTGTAATAGATACTTAGCTCATATTATTATGAATGTACTGTTTTTAAAGCTTTCACTACTTTTATTCTTTCAATAGACAGTCACACTCGTTGCGGTGATGCGTGTGACAGCATCGCACGGAAGTGTTTAGTTAAGAGTTATCGCTATTACCAAGAACTAACCGTTTCTTTAATTCAATCTGTAAAGATACGAGAAAAGATAGCTTTTGGTTTCTAATAAACCAAAGCTGCGAAGTATAAGCGCAGTTTAAACTTCACAAAGTTAAATATACAATCCAATTTCTTTGGATCCTTCTCCATCATTATGTTTTATGAAGGTTTTAAGTAAGTCGTTATACTTCGTCCCTTATGCTAATACTTGTGTTTATAACACAATTATCAATTTAATATAATAGGTTAAACGGGCCGTAACCACTGCGACCTGTGTCTTGACGCCCTCTTTACAAAGCCTCGTGTTGTTACCCCCCCCCCCCCCTCTGCACTCCCCCTGTACTTCCAGGGGGGGGGGGGGGACTACGATACAATACCAATTTAAATAATAATACAAATACAGGAACCTTTAAATAAACGTGCGCTATCTAAATCGGAGAGGTCGCAGAGGTTTTATTTTTGTTGAGTGGCTGCTCCTGTTTGGAACTGTGAGATAAATATAAAATATTTAAGTCAACGAAAGTTGGTTATAAATGGAAAAAGAAGACATTTCACTAGCCCAAATATCTGTCATTTTACTACAATAACTGCAAAAAAGGCAAAACGCCAGGAATATAAACTTCAGCGCAATAAAACCTTTCGATATTAGTTTAACTCCTATAATTATAATTACTTCCAGTAACTCGACGTCATATATCTTTAATCACTCACAAATATTATCAGGAAATTAGACAAATATGTTATATTGTACAATCCACCGCACATGAGTGGCATTACAAGGACCTTATATCAGAGCAATAAAGGTTGATTTGTGGTGTCGTCATGAGGTCCGCTGTACAATTAACGAGCATTCTTCAAAGCCATCGATAGGCCAAGCCTCGTATCGAGCTATAAACCGTCCAATTCATTAACAAGATACTTATTAATTAAGTTTAATTGCCAACAATAAAACAATCCTGTTAGCGTTTTAAGGAGTAATCAACTAATACGTTTATATTTTAACTGTTCGTTCGTTGTTACAGGTAAGGCTGGTTTACTGCAGTAATCAGGAGGAGTGCCCCCCCTCTATCTACAACGGGCGGGTAGAGGGAGGAGGGGGGGGGGGCGGGGTATTGCGATGCAAATGAGATGATCGTCGTGATTCAAGTGAACTGCCGTATCGACAAGTGGGAATATTGGAAACACACAGAGGTAGGTTGCGAGCGGCAACGCGACGGATTTCTTGCGTTATGCTGCATTTGGTCATGCTAAAGTCCGGTGAAGCAGTCTTCAGCTCAGGCTAACTGCAAAGATCTCTACTAAAAAAAAAAGCATTTGGTCATGAGTTTATTTTTACTAATACGGATTTAAATACTTATGTGCACAATACATTCTTACATTAAATAATCGCTATACAAATGAAGCAGTAAGTTGAGAAATTAACAATTAACACGGTCGGTACACACTTTAGTTAAACACTTTAAGTATGATTTATTTATTTATGTAAAAAATATTTTATATAACAGGAAAAAACCTGAAACAAGAAATAACATAAAAAAGTACACACGTACGGCTTATTTCTAAAAGAAATCTCTTCCAGCAAACCTGCAAAAAGAAAAAGGGCTTAAAATGCACTACTGCGTAAAATAGTTGCAATAGGAAAAAAAGAATACCTACTATATTATGTTACAAACAGAAGGAGAAACATAAAAAACATTGATATAAACCAACTAGATTTGTATTTCTATGATTGTTACAGATTTCTTGGTTATGTTCTATTAAACTTGTCGTCAAAATATTCCGTATTCGTAATACTTACATGTTAATTTCCCTAAATACAACGATTTTGTTAATACTCCTGTTTTATACGCGTCGCTCCCGCTCGTTATATCGCCCCGTATGTCCTCGCGTGGTACGTTGCGCGGCCGCGGCCCGCTCGCGATAATCCCAGCGAGGCTGCCCCGTTGTGAGCGCGGCCCTACTCGCGACAATCTCTACCGTTACTGTCTCAACTAATACTACGGACCTTAGATATACGCCTTATGGACTCGCTTACTAAAAAGTATGCAGATATTTTAACCATTGATTACTTTATGGTAATTCAAGTCTTCTACGCCCTATGACGAGTGAACTACCAAATTCAAATTCGTCAAGAAAGATAATTATTTTCTAAAACATTTCTCGTTTTCGTTTTCTTTCACATAACACATACATATATATCATCACGCCTATATCCCTGGAGGGTTAGGCTATGGTTAGGAAAATAATATGTTTAGGTCCCATGTAATAGGGGGCGAGCCTATTTTTTTCTTTCAAAACTGTTTTAATTGTATTGTTTTCGCATCTAGTCTCCCTTTTTTGTCGTACTTATTAGTTTACAGTACCACTCTGCAATGCTTTTCGATACTGCAACTGTAACTATTGTACGGGTAGCCACAGCCTTGTCTTAGTACCGATTGCAAACCAAATCAGATAAGGTATCTGATAAACGTCCACACGACACTGCTAAAATACCTCTCGCTTAAGACATGCCCCATATTTTATAAGCCAGTTATATTATTTCTTCCATACATAACATTATTTCCAGAGATATCTCCATCCATATTTACGTTGTTATTGCTCGTAAAGCGTGTATTTCCATGTAAATGTGCGGACATAAGTGTCGTCGTTATTGCGGCGTGGGCGCAGCAGACGTTACTATCATGCTATATGATGACTTGATTAGAACGCGTTCGAGCCCCGGCTGGACTCATGTTGGTGATCGCGTTAACATACCACTGTTAGATGACATCGCCTTTTCAGTTAATATTTGTATGTGTCTGCTTTAAGTAGATCTTCCCACATCATAATGTGCTATTTAATTACAGACACTCTTTAATAACTATGTACCTAACATATCTTATGTAAATGAACTGTGTTAAGAACATAGGAGCGAATAAATTAATTTAAAGAAACGTCTCTACGTAAAACATCGTAATGCGAGCATCGTTATAGATCAGTGATCGTTCTCTGTAGAAGAATGGGTAACTGATGTCACTGCATGCCCTGCATGCATGGCAATGCAATTTCACGGCTGCAGTAAGCTGCACAAGATATTGTAGTAGTGCTCGAGGGCTCCATATACACAAGTATTTATAATTAATTTCTAGTATTAGTAGACTGCCTCGTTGGCCTATTGGCGCTAAGCGCGACTGCTACGCTAGAGGTCTTGGGTTCGATTCCCAGGTCGACCAAGGTGTTATTGGGTTTTTCTATGAAATTCTCAGTAGCTGGTCGGAGTTTGGATTTGTGCCCGGTTAGTGGCAATAGGCTCGCCCCCTATTACATGGGACCTAAAAACATATCGGCGAACTGTGGGTGTACATTGGTACACCTCTGCCTAACCCTTCGGGGATACAGGCGTGATGATATGTTATGTTATGTTATGTATTAGTATCTTTACATGCATGTTCAATGTTAAAAAACTAATAAACTTTGTAGTTTACCAGAAAGCTTCACATTTATCTGCAACCGGCCGCCGCACTAAGAATCTGACGAGTTTATTTGTGTAGAGTACTGTAGAGTGATCTCCAAGGGAATGCTTCCATAATTCAATATGCTCTGCGGAGAGGAATGCATTAAACATGATAAATAGTATAAAACACTTGACAACCAACGACAAAAACAGGAATAACATGGATTTTCATGGAAAAAATATGTGACTACTGTTGACAGACAGATCGACACAAGAAACTGTTTTCTCACACTCCGTAGAAATATTTATGATTCATAGATATATTGCGACAGAAGGAATTTTTGTGTTTTTCTAAGTATTGTACAACATAGTGCACAAGTACCCGTTTAACGTGTAGGAAAGTCATGTTTCAAAACCTCTTTTAGAATTACTTAAATTTTTGAGTAACACTCCACATTTTTAATGAGTAGTCCAGATTCTATCTAATCAAGAATCTTTGAATAATTTCATAATCAAAATAGGTAATCACAAAAAAAAATGTCGTTTTTGACATTAATGCAAAGGAAGAAAATTATATAAGTATCAGTATCACATACATATTGCTTTACCATCATAATATCACGGTCCTATAATATAAACATCTGTAGCATCCATCCATGTAACGGTCACTGCGACTTTACGCTCGGCCACAGAGCTCACGCGGCACAGACGCGGCCGTCGCCACATAAACATGTCTCCCCACCGCGGCTGCGGACATTTATGACGCTGCCCGGTCTGTGCGGCCCGTGTCATGTGCAGACACGATCTGCTTACATCAATGCAGATGTAAGGTACATGAATAACAAGAGAGAGCTGGGCGAAGCTGTGACACCTACAGATACTGATTGGTGGTAGCTGCCTGAAATATCATATTATGTTCTAGTTTTAGCGAAGAGTGATTTATGGGTATCTTTAGCTTTTAGTAAGATTACATACTTTGGTTGCCAGTGTGTGATTACCTATTTATCGATGTAGTCATGTCAAAATATTTTATCTACATAAGGACAGTATACATCAAAATTTACATCGACAAAGTTACTTTGACATTAAGTAACGTAGATATAAAAATTGAATTGAGAGTTGAGTTTATCATCGGTTGTTCACAAGAACAGGTACTTTCAAAAGCTGCCATCTCTTAGGGTTGAGGTGTGGAGGCCTAGTACTACTCTGGCCCGGTAGTCCTGCGGCTCGGAACAGCTCTGACCCAGCTGGCAAATAATTGAGGGCCGCGAGTAATGTGTCGCGCACCGGCACCGCTGCGCATTCCCACAGATGCAAATTGTAAGCGCAGCCCTATCTGATCACTGTGACCAGCCTACAGGATAGTTTTAGGAATAAACTAATTCGAATCGATTTGGCGTAGGAGGAGCGTTTTATCTCATTCCTACTTCCAAAACATCCATCAAGTACTTTTGGGGAATATATTCAGGATTTTTCGAGAAAGTCAGTCTAGCTTCTTAACTTGAAAATTAATCTATTATGTACAACGGTCATGATATCTAAAAAAGGAGACAATTTCGCAACTGGATGTATTCAACTTGCACTTATTATTTGCAGAAGTTCTTAAACGTTTTTTATTTCAAATCTTGTAACTAAATAAATCATCAAACAAATAAAATATAACTTGGCAACCCTACGAGATGGTATCGGTGCGCCTGCGCCGATTTACATACAAGCAGTGGATTGTATTGCAGCTGTAGCGTATTGGTTATTGTGCGCTTAATAGCCGGCTTACACCGGGATTGTATTGAAATGAATAGAGTGCGAGGATGCCTTATTTATTCACTGCTGATGGAAATATTACTTCGGAATAATATATTAATCGATACATACACAGAGTAAAAAAATTTACCTAGAGTTGTTTCAAGATTAAACTTTCAAAAAGCTCCTTTAGTAGGTACTTTGGTGCTTTTAAAAGCAAAAGTTATCAATCTTTATCTATTTAAATCTAAAGCTATTATTTCTTACATCTAGCCACTTATTTAAATCTGTCTCGAGGGAACCGTTACTCCATCCACACGTACAAAGGCGCCATAAGTCAGTCAGTCACCGCTTGCCTGTCACCGCACGTCCATTCACGTCGGCGTGCGGCGCGCGACTGACCGCGCATGCATCACGCTGTCGCGCGGCCGCTAGGTGGCGCTGCATGACGCTGCGTGACGCGTCACGTCCGCTCAGATAAATCTTATCGCCTGCAGAGACCAGGAGCTGTGGCCTGCTAGATATGTACCTACCTGTCTAGTGCGAAGAGATTACCTTAAACTTGTACAGTTTATGGCTTCTGTTTGTTTGCACTATTCAATCAAGACCTTTGCAGCTACCCGTGCAATACACAATTGTAAACAACTCTTCATATGATAGGTGCATTAACAAATGTGATGCTTTTTGTTAAATATTTAACGCAAGTATCATATCATAACTTGTTTTTTCTATAGTCTTCAAAAATAAACTGGTAAAATGAAAGACCTAAGTATAATCAGTAGCTGATCTGGGTTTGGAACAATAGTTCTAAATGATTTATCTTATTTTTTATTAATTTAGGCACTGACATGTGAAAGTGTGAAACCTATGTAGATAAGATATGTTTGCTTATGGTGGGCGAATCTATTGAACTCATATTGAAGTCTATCCGCTATAAATCTCTTAAACTATATTATAGCATCCTTAAATATATACACCTACAGAACAGTTGATATCAACAATCAATCAGGATCTGAGTCCACACGAGTGCGGCAGTGGTGATGTAGGTTGCTAACGGTACCAACAAGTGGTCGTGGGTTCGATCCGGGGCATTAATTGCAGCTGCCTTATCTGTGTGGGAGAGAAACGACATGCGTGGAAGCCTGCTGAGTAATTGACACCAACTGTATGATGTAGAAATAAAATGATCAATATAATAATATTACACAGGGTTAATGAACACTTAAGGCAGTAAGCATGAAACACTTTATGTATTACAAAGGAGCATGTATCACATAAGGCAGTACACAGTTACAATAGGGTTATAAGGCGTTGCTCGAATATAAGTACCCACTTATGGTAAAATGCAAAAAGTGCAAAATAATGTAGGTAATTAATTAAAGCTAACTCACGTATCGTTATTTTTATACATATAAATAGGTAGAAGCCCGAGCGCAGGCTTTGACTGCTTCACCGGACTTATGACATGCCTACCTACTTATGATATGACATTAATGCCTAGTTAACATTTTAATACACAAAAGTATGAAACCAGATTTCTTATTAAAATAACTATTTTAACTGTAACTTTAGATGTTTAAATCCAATTTATAATACACAGCTAAATAAATAATTGAAGTGGAGTACGGATTAAGTTACTAGTGATCCGGTCAGCTGACCATACACATACAGAGCACTTGTCGTTTATAGCGCTCCCTAGCGGCGGCAAGTGGTGACGGGGAATGGTCATGATACGGAACCAAATATACAATATTTATAAAAAATAATTTGGTATGTGTTTCTATATCACAAATGTATTTAGCTCTATCCACATAATAAAACTCCTTTTAACATTCATAAGCAGTCAGCTTGCTAAATGAAAGCATATAAACACCAACGTTTTGTTTATAATCCGTTTTCATTACTATAATGATTACCATCCTAATTTTTATTTTCTATGAAAAAAAAAGTTCAAAAAACAATTCCAAAGATCCAAACTCCTTAACAATCGCATATTATATATCGCTCTCCGTATATTCAGCGCATGTGGAGTGTTCAGCCACAGTAGTACAGTGAGGCTGTGTGGCGCGGCAGTGGGCGCCCGGCCGCCGCGCAGTCTGCCCGCCTGGCGCCGCCCGCCCTAGCCGCGATACCTTACCACGCTTGCCGCGTAATGGAATACGTAAACCTTTACGATAACACTACAACTTGGTAGTTGTATACAAAACTTTACATACAAGTGATTTTAGAAATTTGATAAAAGTGTTTTAGTGAGCTTTTTTGACCTTTTTATGAAATTTGTTGTGTGATTTTTAGTTCAACTTTTTGATGAATTTGTCGTATCAAGTTAAAGTTTACATATCAGTGAAAGTAATTATTAGCAGTAACTGTTAGTGCTTTAAGCTGAGAAGTGTTAATTAATCAAGTTCTTCTAGTTAGTGACTGTAACTAAAGTGAGAGTGGTATCAAAGGGAAATGTTACAGATACAAATTTAAAGGTAAGTCGGTTAGGTATATGAAAAAACCTGCGACACAATAATATTATTAATTTAAGACTGTATATTTGTATGGTTCTACGGTTGCTATATTATTCCTATCTAAATAATGAAAAGTATAAATAGGTGCAAATGTGACATAAAATTATGAATAGGCACAAACGACCAAAAACCAGTTTCGGAAATGAACTGAGAAAAAAAACATTTAGTTAAAAAGACAAAATGTAATTTTAATAAAAACAAAGTATTTTAAGTAAATAATTAAAATAACACATTATTTCAATAAAGCATTGTGTACCTATGTAACATTTTTTAACAAAATGATAACGAGGCATCTTTTAAGGCTTATTAAACATCTTCAAGCAGCAAGTAACTAAGTTATTACTTACTTTACATTTTATTGGCATTTCAAATATTCATTCCCATCATTTAAAATCAGTGACCATTTAAATCGCAATAAAGTTAACAAAACAAAAGAAAGTGGAATAGCGATAATCACCATCCCGCATTATGGTGAGCACCACCGCGCTTAACGAAGTAGAGCTCTTAAGCGATACAAGCGAAACCAGCATCGCTTATTGATGGCGTTTTTTGCATGAGTTTGGGAGCCAATTAAGTGCATCGCTCGATACATTAGGAGTTTTATCGTTCCCCTGTGATAATGCAATGCTAAGTGCGTCCTATGTCATTGTATTGAATAATGGCCGGCGATGTATAGCAGAACCTATCGGGTTCTTAATTAACTCCATAGGCCTAGTGTGAATTGAATTGTCGCGTTTAGTTTTATCTCCGTGAGAAGGAGTTGCTTTCATGACACCATTAGCGCAGTGGCAATTACGATTAGACTGCTCCGTAAGGTTGCGTGTTCGATACCCTATCTAAGGATACATTCCTTTTGGTAGTCGATGTTTATGCATGTTCTAAAGGTGTTAATAATAAAGCTTGGGCTATCATGAAATAAATGTATAAGTTTAGCTTAAAGTATAGGAAACTGATTGCAGATACCAAATACATACCTTACATATTATTTGCTTCGAATACCTGCTTATGTATAATATTTTCGGAAGTTTTCTTAGTAAATTTTATTTCTGTGTGCATAAGTATAATTCGGAAGGCAAGCAAATGTAAATTTAAATAAACCTGGACTGGAGATGACTTGATGGACTGTCTCCTCAGGTAACTTAACTCTTGAGATCGTGACTCAGTCCGCTACATCAAGCCGATCCCAAATAAAAGACATTCAAATAATATTAATATAATGCGGTCGCCACCGACTGCTACCTTATCTGTATCTTTTATTTGTGCTCTCTAAACGTAACACCATATCTTTTAATTTACATAAAATACACTTTCAAGTATCGACCAATAAATAAAATTGATAACCGATTTGACCTGGACAAAACGAAGTTATTTTTATATTATACCTGTATTCTGTAGTATTTGTGGATTATAAGGTTACCGAATTAAGTTAAATCGATTATTAAAATAAATTTCTGAATTACAACTTCCATAGCTTGTAGTTTAATTATTATTATAACCAATACTACAACTTTAAAACTCCTTAATTAATCGCACGTTGTCCAGTACAACATCGCACTCGCCAGTCATAAATTATATCAGAGTTCCAGCGGCAGCAGTGCATACTGCGCGGTGCACTGTACTTGTGGTCTGGTGTATGAGGCAAACACATACGGAACATAAATAGCCGCGGCCGAACTCAAACTAATAAACAAACGCCAGTTAAATCTGTCACGCGATGCCGCGTTTAAACAACCCGGGACAGCTACTGGCGCGAGTCGCTACATTACTACATTAAGTAGTAAAGTACTACCTATTGCAAGAGTAAGGGTTATTCCCAAGCTTATAAACAAACGGTTAGGCTAGCTGCTACCGCAAGTAGCTAATAATTCTCATTGTAGCATTGAAATAGCCGCGGTGAACTGTAAGCGATAAACTAAGTTGGGTTAAATCTGTCGCGCAATGCACGCGATGCCGCGCTTAAACGGGGCAGTTGATGTACTGGCGCGAGCAGCCGGTGCCACAAACGTGACTGCATGGTGAACTGTAGTCTGCAAGGTCTCAGGTCGAAGTGAAAGCTATACAAGTGTATTGATGTGTATTTATCCGTCCTATGTTAATGCAAAATTCGTGACTGGAAGCGATTCAGTATTATATTGAAGAATCGCTGGTCGTCAATTAAATAGTATTGATAATAAGCGTTATTTTACATGTTTATTTATTACTAATAGATGATATTTCTTACTAATAGATATTATTTTATTTAGCTTTATTTTATTAAAAAAAAACACACTTTTGTTTAAATTATACGAGGAAAAAAAGAAACATTAATTTGTTGTTATCTCACCGGACGTCTTTCTTTCATGACCATACCATACACGACTTCCAACTGAAGACTTTTTTGTTTTGTTTTATTGATATTTATATTACGTGTCATGCTTTCGTGCCCAGTTGCTCTACATTATGTTCTTCAAGTCAAATTCGAATATCATTTCGGTAACTAATTTTATTAAATTGTGTTACAAATACTGTATGTTTATTTTTAGTACCTATGTACACCCTAGTACGTATGTTATAACAGCAAACTGTGTTTTAATTTAATTATAGAAGCACGAATTTCACATTATATGTGTATATTTAAATTCGTCTAATTAAGTATACCTACTTTATTCGATATTAGTTTATAAATAAACTAGCAGCCCGCCCCGGCTTTGCTCGGGTACAACGCTGATACCAAATATAACTACATAATCATAAAGTTCTGTAGGGCGAAGCACAGCCTTGGACGCACTATTTGGTATAGAGGCACACGACCCCAGGCCCCCGCGCGGCACTCCGGCCGGTACCGCCGCAAGCGCTATGTCCCTGCATTTTACATTTGTAATATCTTCGAAAATATTCATTTAAATTACATGCTGTAAAGGGCAATATTGATCTATATTACATGCACAATTTATTAAAGGTACTTAATTAGATAAGGATTAATACTGTCGATCGGGGTAAGGAGTAATAAAATCGATTTTTCGTAAATAAGTAATAAATAAACGATAAAAATGGTTATTGTGGGTTATCCTCAAGAGATAGACATATACCATCGCGGACTTTTTTGTAGATCTTTTTAAGGAGCACAATACTGTAGTACATTATTTTGGTCTATCTCGTAGGGTTCAGCCAGCGTTCGCAATGAAAGCGCAAAAAAAGTGTTCATTTACGACCTTACTTTAGAAATCTCTAAGATTATCCGTGTTTCTCTACTTTATTACGCATGTATTATACACATAAACCATCCTCTTGAATCACTCTATCTATTAAAAAAAACCGCATCAAAATCCGTTGCGTATATTTAAAGATTTAAGCATACATAGGGACAGACAGCGGGAAGCGACTTTATTTTATATACTACTAGCGGCCCGCCCCGGCTTTGCTCGGGTGCAACGCTGATACCTACACTATATATCTGTCGCAGACAAAAAATATAATTTGGCATTTTACATACGGCGTCGTCAGTTTAAAAACGTTTGCGGTTATGTAAAATGCCGAAGGCAAAATATCAAATCATTCAATCGTTATAATGCGACGTTAGTGTTATTTTAGGGTGACTATGCTCATTAAAATCTCGAGAAAAACTTTGAATTACATACGTCGTCGTCGCTCGCTTCGCTCGCTCTGTTGCAAGGTCACAATATCTAACCTAACCTATTGATCTCTGTCACAAAGTCGAACCTAATCAAGCAATGAATTTCTGAGCCTATGAATATATGAATATTCGATCAAATACATGGTTTTTTGACCAAAAATGCTCTGCAGGAGTCCTTCACGACCCAGGGTCTATGGATACCTTAGCATTTTTGACGTGCTAGATAACCTCAAAAACTAAATACTTCAATTTGCCTCGGCATTATGTATATGGTGTTTAAATTTTCGATGAAATGTTGAGGCATATTATAAAGTGACACGGCAGTCTACATTTTGCCTTGGGCATATTACATAACCGCAAACGTTTTTTAACTGACGATGCCGTATGTAAAATGCCAAATTATACTATTTGTCTGCGACATATCTGGACAATCATAAAGTTCTGTAGTGCGAAGCACAGCCTTCGACACACTACTTGGTATAGGCACGCGCCCCCCGGCCCCCCGGCCGTTACCGCCGCAACCGCGATGTCCCTGCATTTTAAAATTGTAATATCTTCGAAAATATTTATTTAAATTACATGCTGTAAAGAGCAATATTGATCTATATTACATGCACAATTTATTAAAGGTACTTAATTGGATAAGGATTAATACTGTATAGCTTAAAATCGCTTTTTCGTAAATAAGTAATAAATAAACGATAAAAAATGGTTATTGTGGGTTATCCTCAAGAGATAGACATATGCCATCGCGGACTTTTTTGTAGATCTTTTTAAGGTGCACAATACTGTAGTACATTATTTTGATCTATCTCGTAGGGTTCAGCCAGCGTTTGCAATGTAAGCGCAAAAAATTTGTTCATTTACTTAAATCTCTAAGATTGTCCGTGTTCCTCTACTATATTATGCATGTATTATACATATAAACCTTCCTCTTGAATAACTCTATCTATTAAAAAAAACCGCATCAAAATCCGTTGCGTAGTTTAAAAGATTTAAGCATACATAGGGACAGACAGCGGAAAGCGACTTTATTTTATACTATGTAGTGATGTAGTGATAGTGATAGTGATAGTGACTTACCATAATAATCCATGTCAATGAAAACGACATAACAAATAAGATGATATTCAAATAAATGTATCGACTATATCACACTGGTATCAATAAAATGACCGTAAACGAAAAACTTTTCAGTGGCTAGTCAGTTCTGTGTTCCAGTAGCTCGCTCGAGCGCGCTCGGCGTGTGAACGCTCCCGCGCCAGTCGCACGTGGCACCGGATACACCGCAGTTACAGTTACTTGTTGACTATTTAAGGAATATTATATCGCCGGCTCTATATCGCCATACCACTGCACTGCTAGTTGAATTGTATCCACATTCGTTTACACTATATTGATTCTATTATGTACTGTCGATGGAGCTTTAGAGCTTATAAAGTACATATTGTATGGTGGGCACGACAAAGGACTGGACTTTAATGCCCGAGTACTGAATTTAAATGGTATTTATTTGTACCTTTTCCGTATTAAGGAATGAGGATTTATTTCTTAGTTATATATAAAAACGATGAAACTCATGAAACGAGATTTGATAATACATCAAATCTTTAGAAATAAAATGGCTTACTGATTCATTGTTAAATAACCAGCAAAACCACGTTCACATTTTCTCGTAAATCCTGTACAAACAGGAAGTTCTTTTTGTAATTCAAGTAAATTGCTCACCTATTTGAGTACAATGGACAACCAATTACCCAAAGTACACAAGGGTGGTTTCGCACATACATCGCAGCAGGTATTACGAACGTTTCATCAACATTCAATCTGAAGCAATGTGAACAGTTTCCACAAGGCTCCCTCGCAACAATCGCTGACGAAACGAATAAGAAAACTATTCACTAAAGGGTGCGGAACTCAAAAATGAAAAGGCATTTTTGGGAGGCCATTTCCCTGAAATGTAAATCAGGGTTCCCCACAGGGAAACCGTTCGATATTCTATTAAGATAGCGGCTCCAACGACGCCTTTTATTATTGTGACTCGCGCCATATTTTCGTCATTTCAAAAATCTGTCAACTTGAGATATGGTCTTCAGGGCTCAGAAAGTTTAGAGGTGGCTCATGGATATATTTATTAGAAAACTTTGAATTAGTTCTTAGCAACGTTACTAATTTTATAATTCAGAACTGGTACTCTGTATGTTTTAATTTTACTGTAAATACCACGGAGCAAATACGAAGATAAATACTAAGTACAACTCTATAGATCTTGAAGCTGTTATTAATAAGTGATATGAGTTCGTTAAACCTGTACCAGACTATACCTGTTCAATTCCCTAGACCTTAGACTGAACTCACACCGAAGCTAACAATAGGAGGCTATTCCCTCGCCGCCTCTATTCATTCACAGCCCACAGCTCCGGGCCCCTTCGAGGCGCGAATATGAATATTATTCAAAGTGATTTGTCATAAACGGAGCAGCGCCGAGTGCCGCCGTTATGTTTTGACAAACAGTTTGACACTTATAGCCCCCGCCGTAATAGCAATCTAATCAAAAACGTGGTGAAAAATATGAATAAATTGCTCGGACAATGCTGCAATGTTAGTGAGAGGTGCTACGTGATAAAACATTGTAAATTGGGTGGCTCCTGAAAAAAGTGCTATTTATTAGTCTGTACCTAGGAAAGAAAGAAATATGTGGCTTGCGTGCAGTGCATACCACGAAGGGTTAATTAGCCGTTTTCTTATACTGACTATGAACCGCTTGCAGTAATACTAATCGCTATCGTATAAGGTAATCATTATAAACTGGTTATATATCTATAATCTGTCACTTTGAATATGTCAAAATGAAGAAAAGCATAATATACTTTTTAACTACCTAAACAATTTTCCTTCTTTTGTCCTATGTGTACTTAAGTTTATAGATAAATAGAAATGTTAATCTCTATCAAAAGTATTAAATGCAGGAAAATTCTGACTCCCGAGTACATATCTCAGTGCATTCCTTAGAGTTGGTATCAACTTGTCGCTTGGGAACATCTCTTGCATACTGCGAGCTAAGCCAGTCTGAACCCGCCCGCGTCCCGCGCCCCGACGCCGGGAGCAGCTGATGACGCAATCAGACCATAAACACTTATAGAATAGCTCGGGTTCTGGCTCAGGATTAGCTAAACCTGTCGGTGTTTAGATTTCCTGTTCGTTATGGGTACTAAATACCTGGGCTTATTAGTGAGAGTTTATGGAAGTTTTGTAAAGCTATGTTATGTTCGATCTCAAAGGATCTCGAAGTTGGAGATGAAAGGAAAGGAAAAGTTCTTTGAACTTTTTTTTATCAGAAATAAAATTTGTAAAACAGTATTATTCTAACTTTATAAATGTAAATAATTTATTATTTTTCCACATCATCGAATGAATATTAGCAAGTGTGGGATAATTAGCATCGAACCCCGGCCTGCTACTATCGAAGCCAATGGAGGGTTAATCGGCGCGCATCGCCGACGCAGCCCGCATTCCTAGTACTCCTACTGCTAAGTCTAGTCAACAGGTTTATTCTAAATTCTTTGTAGCATTCGGAATATTATGCAACATGGCTACCTGTTTTGTTTGTTGACAATATCTAGGTACCTAAGTACCTAGTAAGAATGTGGTAAGATGAAAAAGAAGTGCTGTAGGATGAGTACCTAAGGAAGCATAAATGCATGTCTATTTAACCTGAGCTTTAATATAACTTCATAAATATTCAGGAGCTAATAAGCATATTCTCATATTTTCCTCTAAAAATTCCCCACAGACACCTCGAGGGTGAAAACAGCGAAAATTAAAAGTTTTAATAAATTCAATTAATTTATTTTTTGTTTCAGGTAAGAGGCATCCCTAATTAATTCCCGGAGTCAACCCCGCGACGCGCGTAATTTATGCGCGGACATGTGTCGTCCCGGGGCACGGGACGCGGGACTGTGCGGAAGGTTTGTGCTTTATCCAAATGATAATTTTGATGGAAAATGAATCAGAAAACCTTGTTTCTAAAGTGATGTATTTACTACTATTTACATTACATTTTCCGCCATTACTTAAATTATTCTAGTTTTCTTTCTAATCTAAGATAAGAACAGGAACAGCCACGTAAAATAATTTCCATAGATTCACATGGCAACAGTTTGGAGCCATTTAAAGTGCTCGTGAGTTGATTAAGATAACAACAAAACGTTTAAGCTTCCCGCGACGTTAATACGAAGATCGTGGTCACGAGGGTTATGCTAAAATAACGTTAACGCGGAACTCTCCGGAATGTTCGGGAATGTTCTAGAATGTTCCGAGCAATGAGTACCGAGTTACTGACTTATCGGAATTGGTGTAATAAGCCAGGTTACGGGGATCGGGCTGTAAATATTAACACAATAGTTATATGGTAGCTGTAATAAATCTGAAACTAGACGGTTTACGGGGAATGTTTATTTTACGACTAAGCATTTGGTGGTACTAGTTGGTATCTGCTTTATATGACTTTGGCTTTTGATATAAATCCAGTTGTAAATACATAATGGACCAGTTAAAGAAAAAGCGAAATACTCATTTTGACAAAAAAAAGAAACAATATTTACTCAGAATCAGGAAGTAAATAAAACGTTTGTTTTTTTTCTTGCTGTTTGTTGGTTCAGACGAGCTTTAATTTAAAAGCCGTATATAAGATAATAAAAATCATTGGCAACAGATATAATCCCTCGGCCAATTAAAATGCAATTTATTATAATGATGATGGCAAGGATTAAAGTAATTTTACACTTGTATTTTATTGTTTTAATTAAAACGAGTGTTTCTGTGTAACAGATTATTGCGATGTAATTATTAAGTAGAGCAAACTGCAGCTTTTTTGACCAGGTGTAGATTTGATTAATCTTTTATTCGTTTTAATACTTGTCGTAAAATGGAAAAGCTTTGCTCAATAAAACATTTATTTATTGTTCGAATTTAAACCACCATGAATATAAGGGGCAAGATTTACTTGGCTATTGCTGCACCTTTGCTAGAAACATATAGAAATAAACAATGCCGTACCCAAGAAAAAATATTTTAAAAGAAATAGGTGCAAAAATGTATATTTTTAGCCAGTCTAGGAACATTTTAAAGGTTGTTATTGTGAAATTAGCATGATACACAAAGAGCCACAATTAGTGCGGAGTGCGAGCGGTCTGCAGTGACGGGTTAAGATAGGAGATTGGTCACGCGACGGTCTGTTCTACCGCCGCTCTGCTAGGGTTAATTACCTGTTACTAGGAAGATGAAACCTTTGCTATTTACTTTTCTTTTTTGTATTTAAGTATAATTTACCTTATGAATATTTAAAACGGTAATTTTTAGTTAATTTTTGAGACGTGATGGTAAGTTTTTCTTGCTACGAAGTTGCTACG
Organism: Autographa gamma; assembly: GCA_905146925.1. Taxonomy (NCBI): domain Eukaryota; kingdom Metazoa; phylum Arthropoda; class Insecta; order Lepidoptera; family Noctuidae; genus Autographa; species Autographa gamma. The sequence goes on along the minus strand of LR989867.1, from coordinate 11,087,772 downwards.
CCACAGTGTAAAGATATTTCTTTGTGTAAGTAAATGATTGTGTTTACTATAAAATCATAATATTATAGTTATTTTTCTTTACATAGTGTATGTATTCATTATACTGAGCCATTTCTATTTTTGCTGCGGTCGTCAGCTTTAATTTATTAATTGCAACTGCATCCAGTTCATGACGTCATGGTGACAATTGTCACTCACTTGTTTTTATGAGATGGTTTATGATTTAACAAGGAGCTAACATGTCTTATGCATTTTGCGTATTATTATGTTTGCATTGGATGATGCATATTATGCCTTGGTAATTGAAGATTTTCCAAACAGTCCGTAACAAGAAATCTTAGCAAAAATACACATTATAAAAACTGTTACAAATAAATAAATCTCATTAAATCCACCTTGCCCGAGGCTTGCTCTGTAGTAATAATTCGATATTATTATCTTACATAAGTGCTATAAAATCTATCGAGTTTCATTTATTACGAGCGTGACGCGTGCCGATAAGGGTGCGCTCGAACTATCTGTATACTCAAATTATTTCCCGAAAATTCGCGGTTACAATTGTGTCCATGGCATGTTTTGTATCTAAGCTTTCAAGCTAGTCTGTTATAATACCGCAATGGACAAACAATTAGGGAAAGTATGTGTGTAATAGATTTCGGCGAGGGGTGAGGGGGACACGAGACACCAATGTTTAATGTTTATGCGTGTCGCCGCGAGGGGGCGCGCGCTACGTACGAAATAAGTATTGTGAATTATTTAATATTATTGTGTTCGACAAATTATATGGGATGTAATTTCGTTAAGAGAGTTTATTTTATTTCACGACACTAGTATTTCTTTAGGTGCTTGTTGAAAGCAAAATCTGATTGTTAGCCCTTCAAAAGCCACATACCTTAACCTACACAAAAATTATTAGCGGCTGTTTCTGTTGCTCTTTTTACCACTTTCACTTTTGCTGCCACTGGTTGCCAGCCTCCGGGAGATCCGTCAAGCCATGTAAACTACTACGCAGTGAATGTTCCGCTGCAAGGTCACCCCCCCCCCCTCCGCCACGCTACTCCCCTCCCCCCGCCCCCGGCGCGTGCTACTACGACAAATGAATGAACGAGGGGTGCGCCGGACACACGGGGTTGCTCGCCATACCGCGACCAAGTGTGCTTGATACTTGATCAACTTTATTGTTAGGAATATGAGAACAAAAGTAAAACAAACATTCTTGCTTAAATTTTCAAAGTTTGCAACGGTTTTATCATATTATCCAAGATTAACTTAATCTTTAATTATTCGCAGTTTTTTCATGAGTTTATGTGACCATCAGTTGTCGAAACTGCGTTAAACTTATGTATAGTTCATGTACTTATATCTACACACACTTCATCTCAATTAGCAACTGCAACATAAACCACAGAAATAAAAGCAGCCAAGTTGGCAGCTAACAAGGATCAAGTGTATAAACGCAGGGAGACATTTACGAGCGCGCCCCGAGTGCACGCGGCAAGGTTAGGTTAGTTCGCAACGTGGCCGCCGCGCCGCGCCACCTCCCGCCGCATATTCAAAAATACCTTCTAATGTTCCTAATACGAAAATTAAAATAAAAACAAAATATAAATAGTGACCAGTGTTGTGTGTGTGAAACTCAAGTGTTGTGATTTTTTTGTGCTTTTGTTGTGTCGATAAATAAATAATAAATAGTATGTAATAGAGATGCAACTAAAAGATACAAGTTAGATAGTATTATTTACATACGTAGGTATATGAAATGCAACTTGTTGATTGACATAACGATTATATTTTTATTAATTTCCTTTGTATGTATTAGTTTTTGTGTAGTGTTACATAAATTGTAGTAGATAAAGTTGGTTGGAAGTGCAAGTGTTTACAAACAGCGGTGCATCGATTTCACATAAAGTGCCACCCGACGTAGGGCGGCGCGCAGAGGGTAGCGGACGAGGGCGCGGGAACACTGCTGTCAGACATTAAACTTACACTCGGTTATGAAATATGTTTTAGTTTAAAACGTTAACCTCAAGAGCCTTATTGTTTTAAGGCTATGTTAACTTTCCTGCGCCCTGACTCTTAAAATATTTTCTTATTAGAATCTTGTATATATTTGGCAGTATTTACTATAAACATGATGAAACATTAACCCTACTTAGAATGTAAACCAATAAGGACGTCCAAAAGAATGATCACATACATAATGTGCTCTGGTTGATGGTAGAGTTATAGGTCTTAGGTCACTTTCGTAGCCAAATTCTGTCTTCTATTGCTTGTTCTAAAAGTTATATCTACATTTCCTACTTACTTTTAAATCTTAAGAAGATACTTGTATGTATGTAACAATGCACACCCATTAATATTACCAGAAATTCATCGTCAAGCATTCTTACTTTAGTTCGTATGATCTAATAAATGGTTGACAATGCTTTAACTCACAAATATCATCAGCTTAGAGCTACTAGAGTCATATAGTTCTAGGTTAAACCTCGTTATTCTTCACTTGCTTACCATCCCCGCTATCACAGTAGCAGGACCCTAACTCCTCACGTCACAGCAGCCGCCGGCGCGCGCCTGTGTGAGTGGGGACTTTACTATGAGTCACGCTGCGGAGCGTTGCTCGTCGGCCCGCGGCAGGCGCCGGCTCTGACCAGCGGAATGTTAGCAACATACGAGTATGTTCAGGATATTAGAGAAAATAGGTGGAAATAATGATAGATTCTGACTACAGGATATGAAGTAGAAAATAATTGAGCGAACCTTTTTAAATAACTTTGTTTTAGGTCATTGATTGTAGCATTAACTTAATTGTTATATTTTATAATGATGAGATACTTTGAAAACATAAAATTACACAAACAACGAATGTACAAAATTTATCTAGATAAAATGGATTGCAGTTGTAATCTAGATTACAACTTCAATATATACATTTATAAACATGAATGTTCTAAAACATCTAAAATCTATAAAGTCTTTAAAATGGCAACGACCGTCAAACATGCGTGAATTTTAATTTCATCTATAACAAAACAGCAGACTGTCTAAATGGGGAAAACATCCCCTTCATATCAAAGGTACACAATTGAAAACCAACCATATCGCTTTGATGATAAAGTTTAATATTGAGTGTGGTCGGTTATGTTTTGATTCGGCTCGCGATAATGAAGTGAAATGTAGAAAAGTGCAGCTTAACGGGACCTGTGTGTGTGTGTGTGAGAGGGTTAATGGAGGACTTTAGTGCGAGAGGTCCGGAGTTCCGTTACTGACTTGTAGAGTTTTTGTTTTTATTTATTTGTTTCAGACAGGTTGTGTTTTCGATTTGTTTCGGTACGGATTAAATTGAAGGCCTTTTTGGAACAGACCCCTTTTCAGTGCGGCTTACACTTTTCGTTTTTGTGCAATTGTTTATTTGTTATGCACACCACCAAAATTGATCAGTTTAGCGGTTTTATTGAATACACATGTAGTTACATCTAAACATGTATGACATATATTTTTAAATAAATAGATTAAATTTCTTTGAATTTCGCACTAAATCAGTCCCTTCTTAGACATTACCTATCGCAATAACTGCAGTGATAAATCACTCCTCGCAATGAAGGGTGCATTCCCTCCGAGAGGGGAGGACCATCGCACTCTGTTATTATATACTAACTAGTTTCCTAGGTTATACACTAGAAGTGTAAGGGTTATGCTCTTCTGATATCAATGAATTGTGTGCTTGAATGTATTAAAAGTTATTTATGATTCTCTCTTTAGAGATGCTTAAAAGATTTATTGTTATGCCACTGTTAAAGTAGTGTTAAGTGTAGGTTCGATACCCATAAGAGAGACGAGTTGAATGCATGATGTATTTAAATATTTTAAAAAGTTGGAAATCTGAAACATTAAGAAGTTATTTTTATGAACTAAGCCCTCGATAATTTTATGGGTTATACATTATTATGTACTTATATTATTATGTAGTACAGTAGTTAAAACTCTTCATTAAATTATTTATCGGCTTTTGTATTGTATGCACCTACGTTTCTACGTAGTATATGCAAATACGACTCATTAGCCATAATGCTGAAATGCTTAATCAATCAATAAATCACTGGCTAAGCCTTCCTAATCACTCTAATCTCATACCTGCCCCCCGCCCCCTGCCCCACTGCACCCTCCCTGCAGGGGGTGCACCCGGTGCATCGCGATAACTTTAATCAGACCAAATGTATTGAAAGATTACGCTTTGGGCGGGCCGCCCTAAGTGGCGCGCGGGCGGGGAGGTACTTGATTAAATTTATGCTTTCAAATCAATTTTATTGTATTCCATTGTAGTAGGAATTGATTATATGGCTGTGGGTTGCCCTGCACTGTATTGTGCTCTTTCACTGATAGTTTCCATGTGGTTTACTTAAATGATTTAGAAGTTGGGTTAGGTTCTAGATCGATAAATAAAACCAATTTAAAATGATTCAACTAACACTGGCTATTAGTTTCTGGAAGTTAAAATAAAAGAAATATCTTATCTACGAAATACTATAAACCCTGCAAAGTTATCGTAATATTATTAAGATAAGCCTTATTAGAATCTATTTAAAAATGTTTTATGTATATTATCTTACTATCTCTTTAAAACTCTGTCAACTTCCGTTCAGCTACCGATATAAATGCACCGTCTATTTACACATAATTAGTGTGCCATAAACAAGGCTAAGCAGCTTACAGACTAATCTTAATGAAGGCTTTGAGGGAGATTAGCTGCGATATATATCAGCCAATACGCGCCCTCTGCTGTAATCCAAGATGCCCGAGACTTGAGTTATTGCGAGATGTGTGACGTGTTGTATTGCTCTTACTTTTTGTATGTACTTATTATACTATATAATACCAGCTTTTAAATGCCCCACTGCTAGATCGATGCTTTATCTCGCGTGGCTTAGCAATTACACATTAAAATTCTTGTAATCTAGGTTACTTAATCGTTTGTCGATTGTCAATGGTAAACTTCCTATTATTAATTGTAATTCAGGTTATTTACAATGTAGGTATTCTTTCATCGATTGTCAATGGTTTTGAAGAATCTTATTACGCATGTATCATTTATTCGCAAAAGGACCCTCACTCTAAAACATGCAGATGTTTAGAAACAATAGCTTTATTGTATTACTTCTATTGTTGAATATATGGAACATTTAAATATTGAAATGATGCCCACTTAATGAGAATACATAAGTAATACATAATGATTTGCATGTTATGTCTCTTCATATAGGTACACATACAATCCTGATATTAGCATAGGTAGTACACCAGATGATAATATACGAATGTCACAATCATCATTAGGCCTCACACATCTTGACAGATGGTTTAAGCAGCGCCTACTCGAGAGGAGCATGTCGCTCGTGCCTAAAGAGATCGATCCTCTAGCGCCTCTTTCGTCCGCACTTACGGCAATAAGAAACTTAATATTAATTTCTACGTCTCTATATAGCTTATATATTTACATTTCATTAATTGTTCGCCTAAATCCCGAAACGCCACATGCCATTTGTTTCTTTCCCTTTGCGTTTTTCTTTTGTTTTTCCGTCATGTCTATTCAACCTTTTGTAGTATTTACCTCGCGATTGTTTTAACCCAGTAATCACCCCACATTGGCCACAACTCGCCCGGCGCGGCGCGGGCGGTGTTTGCAAATCCATCAGTTATGTATATTACCGCCGGCGGCGCGGAGGGTGAGCACTTGAACTCTACACGTAAACACTGACATGCTTATGTCATTGTTACAATATTATTGTATTTTGTTACGTCATATTCTTCTGCGTAAACAAGGCGTAAACCCTTTTTAACAAGTTATACACATAACTTATTTGTCTTTAGAATATTATTTGAAGAATCGGTTCATTTACTTAAGAATGAAGTTTGAAACAAGTATTAATTCATATTTTGTGTTGATCTGTTAATTTCGATAGTTGTATAAAAATTGAAAATAATCGAAATTAATATTGAATACTAACTTTTGTTAGTGCTTTTTAGGTTTTTCAAATCAAAAATAATATTTAAAAAAGTAACACTCGTCACCCCAAAGTAGAACTTTAAGATTCTGCGTTAAGTATATCACCAATAGTTATCCTCCCCCACGTTTATAAGACTCATACTCTGAGTTTAATTTCGAGCACAGCGTGACGTCACCGTAAGCACCGCTATGAGTTCCCGCGCCTCTGCCGGCTCCCTATTGTAAAGCGTTAAGATTTATTGCCTTACTTACCGTTAGCACTTCTTATTGTACAGTGTTTGAAACTAAACTAAATCTCCGGCCCTGGTTTCTGAAAAGCTGTCAAAATCTCTTTAGGTGATCTCTTTTGACGACCTCCGTGGTCGAGTGTCGTACGCACCGGTTTCAAGGTGTCGCTAGCTCTGAGGTCCCGGGTTCGATCCCCGGACGGAAATGCAGAAACCAACTTTTCTACATTGTCCCGGGTCTGGGTGTTTGTGGTACCTTCGTTGTTTCTGAATTCCATAACACAAGTGCTTCAGCTACTTACTTTGGGTTCAGAGCAATGTATGTGATGTTGTCCGCATTTATTTATCTAAAGTTTTTAAGTAGTTACAGTTTTCTGAAGTATTGTAACTTTAAAACACTTCATGTTAGAATGCAATTTTGTTCACAATGTGAAAAAGAGTTTTTCAGTAAACTCTACATTGTAAACTTCTTTAATTACATGCTGTTAAGAACTATTTCAGTGTGTCAAACATTTCAAATCCTATTGTATGATCTTTTCAAATCAGGGTACTTAGATATGAACTCTATTTCTATAATCATAAGGGTTGTTTTACTTGTTTATCTGAAGAGAACCCTTCAGTACTTGAACTATTATCAATCATTGTTTGTGAATCTAATAAGATGAAGATTTGAGGGATGAGAGTGTGGAGCTGTTGTGAAAGTTTTGATATATTGCGCTGTTATTACACAATATTTCATCACTTTGGAAATAACTCGAAACAATAGATTAACTACTATTATGCACGATGGAGTGGTTATTAACAGTACAGTTTGTTTCGATGAATTGATTTTAGTTAAAAATTTGTAGTTGTAGTTAGGCTTTATGTTTAAGATAAATATCTACATGGCTGTATGCTATTACATCAACAGGAACTTCATTAAAACTGTTTCGAGATTTTAATAATAGGATTTGTTTTTCCTTTTTAAGTTTGCACTAATCTCTAGTTGAAAAATAAAATATAACGAGATCAGCCATGAGATACATAACATCTCATGCTGTGTTATAAATATGAGCCAGTCAGCAGATTCGCAGCGATACTCACCACCCACAGTGCGTTGAATATCTTAATTCAAAGTTAATGTAGTACATTCAAATAAAGAAGTTTCGACGTCAGATTGACGTCATTTGTCAATCACAAGTTGCATTCTCAAATTATTATATATATATATTATTTCCTAAAGGGAAACTAGGTGTGAATAAACAATCTACCAAAGAAAGGGTAACCAATAAAATAAAAAGTGTACTTAGTAGAGTCAATAAACCTCAAAATACTCTGCAAGAAACTTAAACATTAGTATTTATAAATGTCATTTGAAAAAGTGCTGTGGTTTTAAATCCATCGATAGTTGTGCTGTCTCGAGGGTGTACCTACTTTAAAGTAAGAATGCCTTAGGGGCAAACCTTGGTGTTTCGTGGTGGTACTCTCGAAAATACCATCATGACGGAGCACTGGTCGTGGCTGACGGGGTCCGGCGCGGCGGAGTACACGTACAGCCCGCCCACGCGGCCCAGCCGCCCGCCGCAGCGCCCGCTCGTCAAGCTGGCCACCAGCGCGCATCTGCACACCATCGCCAGGTCAGTACAACAAACTGCCACACCACTCAAGAAGTACCTGCTTGGCTGTGACACAGATTTAAATGCAGGTGCAGCTCCAAACCCTTAAATCTTAAGATTTTCTCGGACCAGGGGGCTCAATTCCTTGGTAAGTTAACAAAACTCACTGTGTCTCACTGTTGTCATTGTAACCACTACATTATCACTGTGCTTAATTTCGTGTTCTGCGAAACCTGACTAGATATGTCGGTCAATCATGACAAGTAAACACTGGTGAACACCCGTTTATTGGTGTTGCACATTGAAATTAAAACTTACCCTATATGTGCATGAACAGATTTCACGACTATACCATTTAGGAGTATTAAAAATGTCGTTAAGCAATCGAATTTACGTTAATTTTACTAATTACTTATAAATACTTTACATTTAATTTTATAGTGTAAGCAGGACGGTTACACTCTTCATTTGAATACATTTATTCAGAAAACCGTTGCGTTTAATGTGCCAATCAGATATCTACATTACTCTGCGTAGTACAGTGTATTTAAATATAAAGTGGTATTTACTGGCGCCTCTTAATCTCATTAAACTTGTCTCAAAATACAAATGGAGTCTTGACGTGAATGTAAACTCGGCAGTATTAAGTCATTGTCGGCTCACACTTAGTATGCATCGCGCTGTTTACAAGAAAAATAGCGAATTCCCTCAGGAATCCATTCCTTACAGGAACCAATTTATCTCTGCCTACTCCGAAATCCATAACAACCTGCTTTAAACCTTACACCTTCACAATAAGATCCCTTATACAATAAGCCCTTTTTAAGAAAGGTAAATACAACGCTGTCTGCTTTAACTTCTGTTTTGACTTTTACAAATACTCTTTTTGCTTTCATTACAACACTTATTCTGACGTACAAAGATATATTTTTCCTTGTCACGTCTGTAAAAGAATTTTATTAATGGTGTTTTAAAACAAAATTGTTTTTGCGTTTGGATCAGCTACTTTTGGGAAGAAAAGGTTATTTTTCAATTGTAAAGTTAGGTTTGTCGTTTTGCAGACTGTTCGGACATTTTGATGGATTATCGCTGTGCCTCTGAGTATTTCATTAAAGTTGATGTATGGACACATGCATTATATATTTGCACATAATATTGGTGTATTTCCGGTACCTACAAACGGAAGATATGTAAAGATCGCTTCTTGAATGAAGAGCGGTGCATCGTTATCTACTTTTAATACATATTGACTTTAAATTAAATCGTCAATGTTTGAATCTTGATATACATTTGAGTATCATCTTTTATGGGACATAAGATAAATTTTATAATTCTAGGATAATAGTGACCACTCGCAGCAAATGGTGAAGGCAAACTATTTATGATGATACATTCTTTTAAAATGTAACTAGTACAGTTAAAATAGTGTAATAACAACTCAACTTGCATAGAGAAATTATGCTGAATTGTCATAGTTATTGTTTCTTCAGTACGGCCATGTACTGAAAAAACAATAACTATGACAACATTTGTTAATGTTGAATGTGTGAATCTGTAAGATAATTTTTTAAAGAACCGTCTAGAAGAGCTTAGCTTCAATAGAGAAAGTACCGCACATTTTATTACTCAAGTAATATTGTGTAGGTGCTCGTATATCCTTTATTCAAATATTTTCTAGTTTTGACGTTCGTATTTTCGACAGCCACCTGAGTCTTGTATTGTAAAATTATAAAACCACACATGGCACAAGTTTATTTGATGGAAAAAACATAAAAATTTACATATAGAGCAAGCCGCGGATTTTCGTCGGGAAATATTTATTTCTCCCCTGGCAACACTACGTGAGGCGAATGGGGAGTGATCGCGAGCGTGGCAACACCGACTATTACTCATTGTCTCTGCCCCCTTTAGTTTATAGGCTGTATACTGTGATTGTTTGTGTTTAAGGGAAAAAACCAGATGCTCTTGTTTACGATGCTAGGAGATGCACAGGTGTATTGCATTATTATTCATGTTTGAATAAATTCAATAAAACAGAATATTGCGTATTTGAATCCGCATACAACATATAGAGTGAGCCTATCAGAGATTAAACCGTAAGCACTAGTGTGATCAAGTGTTGACGTGAATTAGGTATGAAGATGGAGCTTTCCGTTTTAAAAAATCTATCTAATACACTAATATTATCCTAACAATGTCAAAACCATCGATATTTTCGTATATAAGTTTCTCGTTGCGCGAAAATTAACTTAAATGAAAAACGAAATGTACTAGGATCAGACTAAAAACTGCTCTCGCTTGGCACAAGGGGAACCTAGCGATAGTAGCAGTCTATGCATATCATACGTCGATGGTCACATACAATATTGGCGTTACGAATGTCTTTCTATAGTAACAAGGTCTTAGGGTCTAGGTCCATTGTTGTAACTAATTAAAAGCTCACTGAAATATGTCTGCGATCCATTTACTTAATCTTGATTCGTTACTATCAAACTTAATTTACAGAGATACACTAGATATTTGCTGTATTCAATCTTAATACAAAACATTTTTAGTATAAAATACGGAGGCCTTAATCTCGAAATCACCTATGTTTTCACAAATAAATATCTAAGGAAAATTTTCTTCAAAAAGACGTAAGTACCAACAGAAAAACAGTATTTGTCCGTACCTCCTCACGTCCCTCCTTAGAGCTGTCAAAGTTGACTCATTACCGTTGACAGATCACTGCAGCACCGCCACCCCAGCGGCCACAGCTCGTATGATGAATGAACCAACTTCCACACTGTTGCTGCGTCTTGTGGGAAATTAGTACCACTAATGACAGTCACTGAGAGGAAGCGACGCAAATTACTGCTGTTAATGCCTTGTTTGTTATTTTAAGGTTATTCCTATTTACTTTTATAATCTACTTGTATCGTATTTGCGCAATATGGTTATGTATTCCCATATTTACACACAACATTTAGGTTTATAGAATGTTCAAACTTCTTTGGACTAGATATGGGTCTCGTATTCAATTCCATAGTTAATGACTCGACAAACGTCAACAGAAAAAAGAAAGTTATTAAAATAACATTCAGATAAAGGTAACAGTAAAAGTCTAAAATAGTCTACAACAAATAGAATATTTAAATGGGAGTTCAAGTGTTATCCCGTCGACTGGGACTCTAATGTTGTTGTAAAAAAAAACACTTTTCCACGTCAATTAAATAATTCCATTAACAGTAATTTCGACTTTAATAGTTTTGCAGTCACGTACACCTTGAGCGTAGTATTACACGGTGGATGCAATGCATCACGCTTGCACTTGCTAGGGTGGGCAGCACGTATGCCCCGCGAGCCGCGACCAATGGCCCGTGCTATGGGAAACGTGCGCCGAATCACAACGTAATGGACTTGGGAAACTCCGGGATTGGGGACGTTGATCAATACGAGAAAGTTGTAAGAAAGCTATATACAATCATAAAACGATTCAGTAAAGAATATTCTCTACGTATAACTTAATTCAATACCTACAGGCTAAGTAGAATAGCTACTTAGCCTGTGGGTATCAAACCTCTCTCCCGGACCAATTAGCTAAAATAGGTAAAAAAGAGTGCTAGCTGGGGAAAAAACATGGTATCCGAATTGCGTAATGACATAAACTTGGTCTTTAATAAATATAAGTGTAATTACACCGCTAAGTAATTATACATTAACATGTAGTAGGTTCTTCAAAATGTATATCTTGGGTACTTTTGAACGTATGATTATTTATTCATGCTCATATAGTTTGTTTTATACTATGTGTATGGGATGAGTCCCTTTGTTTCATTGAGTTACGGTACTATGAACTGAAGATTCTATTACACCAACAATAGTCCCTAAATCAGTTAGGACCGGTACTAAGGCGTCTGGGTGGTCTCGGGCGACCACGATGCGCACACGCAACAGTTTATGACGTATTATTACAAGCCTATTGATTCTATATAAACACAGTATAAACCCCGCCAGGATTATTTCTACAGCCTCGGCCATTAATAACATTATAGAACTGTCTAGCTGCCAATAAGTGGCACTCACTACCACTCATTTGCTTAACCACCACCTCTGGCATGACTGGCAACATATGCCAATTACATACTATATCATATTACCTCCTTTGACAAAATCACCAGTGTGAATCCTGCAAATTAAGGTCTTGCAGCTCGATCAAACGAAAATGAACTTTATGTCTTTTTAATAAATACTTTTAGTTCACGCAAAATAAGATAGTTTACGTAATTCCATACAATTGTATGAAGTAGAAAAAGTTTTAGTAAGATATAAAGGTGGTTGTTTGTGTTGTGGGGTCAGTTGTTGGCAAGATGACGTCCAAGTGTTGTTTGTTGCTGGTTGTCATGGCGACCGTGGCCAGCTCGGTGATGGGCACCGCCGAGGTGATGAGCCACGTCACCGCGCACTTCGGAAAGGCACTGGAAGAGTGCAGGGATGAGGTAAGAGCACAAAAAAATATTTTTATATTGAAATAATTGATGAGATTTAAACATTTAATATAACAGTTAAACAACTTTCGCAGATTATAGCCACATATTTTTGCGTTGTTTAAAACGTAATAATTAGTAAATTGGAATAGCATCCAAAAGACTGCACAAAAAGAGACTACTTAAAGTTCCTCTTCTAATCCATAAAAATATCTATTGTCGTTATTAAGTTGTATTTCAATTCATGCAGATCGGTTTTCATTTCTTATCTATTTAATTCTTCGTCCCTAGTCAGGGCTATCACCGGAGATCCTGGAGGAGTTCCAGCACTTCTGGCGCGAGGACTTCGAGGTGGTGCACCGCGAGCTGGGCTGCGCCATCATCTGCATGTCCAACAAGTTCTCGCTGCTGCAGGAGGACTCGCGCATGCACCACGTCAACATGCACGACTACGTCAAGAGCTTCCCCAATGGTTAGATCTAGATCCCTTGCCTTTTTGACGAACACCGTGGTCGAGGGGCAGAAGTCGCTAACTCTGAGGTCCCGAGTTCGAACCCCGGATGGGTCAATGCAGAAAATCTGTGTTGCTGCGCGGATGTTAGTAGTACCTTCGTTGTCTTTGTATTTCAGAACACAAGAGCCTTAGCTACTCCATCAATTTTATACGCAAGGCTACGTATTACCAATGCCATATTAGCCATTTGCATTTTCTATACTAATGACTTAAATTCCCGACTTTGTAACAATTCGCAAAAGCGATTCGTTCTCTGTTGTTTCTATAACGTTGACTGCTGCTGCTGAGTTATGGTGGTTGTTGACGTAATTTACGTGCATGCAACTAAAACAAAGGTCACGCGATCAGGCCCTGTGCAATCTGTCGCACTCATTGTTTTTTGCTGAATTTATCGCCAAACTAACGGCTAAGTTAGGCTGCAGTCAAGGCTTTGAAAAAGAAACCTTAAACCAAAGCAAGATGTAGAAAATAATGCAATGTATCTTTATGAATAATAATGAAAGCGGGAAACCTAGATATAATATTCAAATTGAAATAATCCGACATGAAATATAAAGTCTCTTTTTGTCATACGAGTACCATAGCAAAAATAGCTAATTTTCATACAGTAATGGATCGTTTCTCGCAAGCAATAAACGTTTGTCTAGGGTATGTTTCAAGCAAATGCCAATCTTTATGGTTAATACAATAAAATAGTTTTCACTATTATTTTCTCTATTATCAATCCATATTCGCAGGCCACATGCTCTCCGAGAAGTTAGTGGGTCTGATCCACAACTGCGAGAAGCAGTACGACAGCCTGACGGACGACTGCGACCGCGTGGTGAAGGTGGCCGCCTGCTTCAAGGTGGACGCCAAGAAGGAGGGAATCGCGCCCGAGGTCGCCATGATCGAGGCCGTCATGGAGAAGTACTGATGATGCACCGCACCCACTGGAGACAACCACTTGACTTGACTTAGACTTAGGAAAGCATGATGAAAATACTAAAAAATATTTGTGTTAATTATATTTTTCGTTTTACGGTATTATAATTTTTTATTACCCTAAAAATCCACATCCTTTTATTTATTTAATCCTCGTCATAAAGAAGTATTGATATTATATATTTTCATTGAAATTACGAGTTAATTTATTAACTCAAAATAGCATTAAACCTAACAGAAACCAACAAAATAATTAAGTAGACTATGATTGGCTTGGAGTGGTAAAAGATTATACCTATTAGCGTATCTCCAACGCCATCAACTCAGACTATACCGGTATGTGCCTTGCCAGTATTTGCCTATGTATTTAATCAAGAACTCCTGATATGTTTACTACGCATTACACTTATTCACTGATACCAATATATAATATTCCGGGACATCTCACACACGGTTGTCTGATCCCAAGCTAAGCAGAGCTTGTGTTATGGTAACCAGACAACTGATACACATACTTATATAATTCTAAATACATACATATTATAGATAAATTACACACAGACACCGAACAAATGATCGTGCTCATCAAACAAACATTTGTGCCGGGCGGGAATCGAACCCACGACCTCCGGTATAGCAGTCAGGGTCACTAACCACTAGACCAACAGGCCCGTCGAATTACTCTTCTCAATAATATTGCAGCATGCATTTGTTATTATTTCGGTCCCGGAACCTGAGGGAATAGCGAGGAGTACCGTAAGCATTCGTCTGAATGGTAACCACGCTCTTGTGGTGTGCGGTCTGCTTGCCGGTGCGGACAGTGACTTTGCATATAGCTTTGAAAACGCATCAATATTGGATTCTAGGTACTAAAATAAGCTATAAAAAAAGGATCTAATCTTACATTTAAAAAATGTCTTTCGAAGTATTTTACGATCAATATCAATTAATCTACTAGCAATCCTGTTCTTTGCTACCATACGGCGTTTTATGGAAGTATTAAGTATGCGCCTGTGCACAACTAGTAAAACGTATTCAATGTTTCTTATGTCAGTCTCGCCGTGGTTAGGAAATTATGTGACATCAATCAGAATGACAGCGTATCATACGCTATTAATCTGCTCAGATTGATTTAGGTAGGTAGCTGTATTCAATCGTTTCCCGTTGTAGTACCATCTCCTTTTAATTAAAAGGAAATGTTTTACATAATTCAAAATGGGCGAGAAATTATAATTGTAAATCATAACGTTGAACTTATATTTATAGTATTTATAAATATCATCAGCTATCTACCCCTTAACATTCATTCACAGAAATCGTCAAACACTGAACGTAATTCAGAAATTCCTTGAATGGATCCAACTCTAATTAAAGGCGCGTCAAATTGTTTGTAATTAATGACAGATGTGTCATTAACACGTGAAGCAAGTGGTAATTAATACACTATGCCTGAATATAAAGTGTTGCTTCGGACTTGTCGGGTTAAAGTCGGTGCAAGTCAAGATGTCAGTGAGGCTGGCTCTGGTGGTGGCTCTGTGTCTGGTGGCGAGGGTCCGCTCCTCGCAGGATGTTATTAAGAACCTCTCCATAAATTTCGCGAAGCCTTTGGAGGATTGCAAGAAGGAGGTGAGCTGTTTGTTGTTCATCATTTAAACGATAAGAAGAAAAAAAAAGTGTGTAAATATTGATGATAAAATAAAGCTCACTTAAGAGGACTAAAGCGTTTGGTCAATTGCGATTGTTGGCTATTTTTACCTAATTTTGATAATATTTTTAAGTAACGGAAATATATCCTGGCTTTCGCAATTGATATAAGCTTGCTACATAGCACATTTTCTAAGGCGAAAAGTACATCACACTCATGCCATTATAGATGGACCTCCCCGACTCTGTGACGACGGACTTCTATAACTTCTGGAAGGAGGGCTACGAGATGACGAACAGACAGACCGGCTGCGCCATCCTCTGCCTCTCCTCCAAGCTGGAGCTGCTGGACCAGGAGCTCAAGCTGCACCACGGGAAGGCGCAGGAGTTCGCGCAGAAACATGGCGCTGGTTAGAACATACTTTAGAGTCTTTGGAATAATAATAAGGTCCTGAAATAAGGCCAGCAATTGATAAGTTTGGATAGGTATCAAGGTGGAATAGGAAGCCCGTAAAGCTAAGTAATACTGACCTAAAATGTGCTGGCGTGGTTATAAATTTTGATACATAACTTTATTGGTTGAATCCATGGCTGCACAGATTAGAGGGTTAGTTTAAACATTGTCCTTTATGGGTATATGCAACGTGTTATTGAGTTAACGTACGAAGGGGGAACGAATCACAAAATTAAATGTGATTCGGCGAATTTTCCGAACTGTTGACGTGGAAAATTGTAAAGAAAGTGCGACGTCATGTGATAGGGATAACAGCCGTAGCCGAGGCTTATA
Organism: Autographa gamma; assembly: GCA_905146925.1. NCBI lineage: Eukaryota > Metazoa > Arthropoda > Insecta > Lepidoptera > Noctuidae > Autographa > Autographa gamma. The sequence goes on along the minus strand of LR989867.1, from coordinate 11,071,614 downwards.
ACTGGTTTAATTTATACTGGTCTTTTTGCATGTTTTTTGGAAATCGTTTTTAAATTTTAAAACATCATTCTCTTTTGGAAGTCGGGTAAACATATCTGACCGGATATCATCAAAGACTTGTTAACCTACATTTCGTTGACATATGTAGCAGGTAAACCAACCCATAAACATCAAAAGTATACCAAAATGACCTAACACCGTTCCACCACCACCTATCTCTAGACGAGGCGATGGCGAAGCAGCTGGTGCAGATGATCCACAGCTGTTCGGAGACCACCCCGGACGCGGCCGACGACCCCTGCATGAAGACGCTGCACGTCGCCAAGTGCTTCAAGGCTAAGATCCATGAGCTCAACTGGGCGCCCAGCATGGACCTCATCGTTGGAGAGGTGCTGGCTGAAGTTTAGATCACATCGACACTATTTTGCAGTTATACTTCTTCCAAAACATTAAACTATTCAAAATTCAGATAATACCCAATACAATATCAACTAAGTAATACGGAGTTGAGTATATTGCGATGACAATTAATACTCGTACACACTGTCAGTAACTGTCAGTAAGTTTTGAACTTCGAGACCAGAATTAAAAATGACCATAGAAAATTATACAATTTCTATCTCCATATTAAAATATTTTGAAATTTGCTATGTATGTAAATATGAGCTTAAAATAATGACTTTGCGATAACATGGACTATTATAAGTTATTTTGTAAGGATATCGACCACCTCGCTAGTTGCTGCTGGGACCGGGCAGGGTTTGTGTGATAGCATAACAGTACATTATATTATTATTATTAAATAAATGTACACTAAATTGTATTGTTTTATTGCTAACATTTCCTGACTTGTATCTTAGTGTGAAAAAGTTATATTATTATGTAACTGCTTTTTAAATATATTTATGAAGTTTTTAAATAAAGTACATCCGGCGTAGGCATAGTTTTAATCATAAAGGACATCCTGATTGTATCTTAATTAATACATAAACTATGTTAACTCAAGTGAATAAACTTGGGTATAAATTATAATCGTTTACTATTTTCCCATTACTGGTCACAAGCCTCTTCTCATATGAATGAAAATAAGAACGACCAATATTTATGAAATAAGTAATTGGCATTCTATTATATTCCGTGGGGCGTTAGAATGCAGGCCTACACCAAACAAATAAACCACCTCCGCTAATCCATTTAGAGTATAGCTAACAGTTTCTCGCAGTTCCGCTGAACAGTGTAAACCAATTTAAAGTTCATTATCTTGGTACACATCAAGCATGAATTCTATTAACGAACAATTTGTGGAACAAGTCCAATGCCTGCGATTAGCGCGGCAGTCGCCAGAGACCCGCTGAGATGGCGGCGATGGCGGTATTGTTGTTGTTGCCGTGCTTGTTGTGCTTGTTGGTGACCGCGGGGGCGCTGCAGGAGGTGGCCGTCATCAAGGCCCTCAGCAGCAGCATCGGGGATGTTGTGCTAGAATGCCAGAGTGAGGTATGTGCTCAACGAATTCGTTGCCGTTGAGGTGTATACAAGAATAACAACTGTTTCGACTGAAAATCTGTGGTTTACAGTTCATTAGACCGAGGAATGAGAAATAAGCAAAAATTATGTATGTTGTGAAAGACATAAATATTGAATACATGATCGTACATAGAAATGATTTTATGTTTAAGCTAGATACATTAAAATTTTAAGGAACTAGGCTCGGTCCGAAGTCCGAAAGTGTCACTATGATAATTTACAACTAAAATAATTAAGACATTATCTCAAACAGGAGGAATTTAATATTGCCTTTCCTTTCTCTTATGTTGTTATTTGCTGCTAATCTTACTGGATTAAATCGAATACAATTCCTTGAATCTAATATCTAATCCACGATAACAATCAACATTTTGTTTGAATCTTACTCGATTCTTATCACGGAATCCAGATGCATTTCGACAACAGCATCGTGCAGAACTTCCTGAACTTCTGGAACGAGAAGAACGATCTGGTGGAGAGGGACATGGGCTGCGTGCTGCTGTGCGTGTTCGTGAAGATGGAGCTCATGGACCACGCCGGCCACGTGCAGCAGGAGGAGACTGAGGAGTTCCTCAAGGCCATGGGCGCTGGTAACTGTCAGGGAACTCGTTTAGGTCATGTTCGGCTATTGAGCGGTGTTGATCCCAAATAGTGTGGTATTTAAATACCTTAAAAAAGTGTAGGAGTATTGGTCCAAGTTATATTATGATATTATGCTTGATTTACTTTCTTGGCTCAAAGCTCAGATTAATACGCTTAATAGTGGCATATTGTTAAAACAGCTTGAAAGTATTAAGCTATCACAATTTCCAGACAAGGAAGTGACCTTCAAGATCGTGGAGCTATTCCAGCTGTGCCAGCGCGCCAGCAGCGGCAACCAGCAGATCTGCGAGTACGCGCTGCAGATGACCAAGTGCTTCCGCTACGGCATCTACCAGCTGCACTGGGCGCCGCCACCGAACTCCACCGAGACCAGGAGGAGGAGAGGGAGCTCCAAAACTATACAGTACAGCATGAATAACGACGTAGAGATGTATATGAAGGATGGAAGGAATACTAAGACGCCAAGAAGACGTGGCCGCAAGGATAAACAAAACAAAAAGCAACGTAACAATAAAAAATCTAAATATTAAATTGGTTTCTCATTTCCTTTTTTGATTGATACTCTTCATAAAGGAACCTAAACAAGCTGAAATAGAAAATCATGTAGAACTCGTATTTTATGTTGCCGTAAGTGTGCGGCTTTGGTACAAGATATTGCACCACACACTGCATTAAATGGTACCAATTAATTAACCACTTACCGATCGCGAGAAGAGTTTAATAACCGACAATTAACACGAGCACTGCACGGACACATAATTAGCAACGAGGTAGGCATTATAAGTGACGGGTTTTAACACCAGATGACAATTACATGGCTTAGTTTATAACTACCGGTATATAAGACACCAAACTTTGTATCTTGCGATAATATTTTATCGGAATGGGACCAAGTAACGTCTTCCTTGTGGTAGTGATTTTGGCAGCGGGAGTTACGGAGATAAAATCATCTAGAGATGCTATGAAGTACATCACTTCAGGATTTGTTAAGCATTTGGAGGAATGTAAACGCGAGGTAAGTTGTATATAAATCCTGTTTCATAACTAGACTTAACCACTGATTAAGCGTCCCCCAAAATCAAATCACAAAATCTTGATATTTATGCACGACAAACTCTTGCTTATGTTGCGTATATACCTTCCACCCTCAATAATTGTAGTTGAACATGGACGACCACATAATGGCGGACCTGTACCACTACTGGAAGCTGGACTACTCGCTGCTGAACCGCGACACCGGCTGCGCCATCATCTGCATGAGCAAGAAGCTCGACCTCATGGACGACAATGGCCGCATGCATCATGGCAATGCGCAGGAGTTCGCTCTCAAACATGGCGCTGGTGTGTTAAGAAAATTATTCATTACCTTACTCCAGTTGATTATGTAATGAATTAAATATTCATTGTATTTTTTTTAAATCGTGAATGATGATGATAAACATTTTTCGAGCTACGTTTACCAGGTCTTCCTAATAGTACATTTCATGTTTTCAGAAAAAAATATGTTCCTATGAGAATATGTTTATTCAACAAAGTTGGTTTTCAGGAGATGAAATCGCATCTAAAATAGTGACGATAATCCACGAATGTGAGAAGAAGCACGAGCGTGATGATGACGAGTGTCTCCGGGTCCTGGAGGTGGCCAAGTGCTTCCGGACCGGCATCAGCGAGCTGGACTGGACGCCCAAGGTCGAGGTCATCATGACCGAAGTCCTCACCGAAATATAAGCCAATAAATTAATATGAAACTGTTATCATTTTATCGGTGGTTTGATTATCCCTTGATATTTCGAGATTAATTTGCATCTTAAACTTTGAGTTGAACATTATCGTAAACAACTACCGATTCCCATCAGAAACTTATGTATATTACCTTTAAACGCCAGCAGTTTAAAAGCTACTAACTTAGCCCCATTGACAACCATCTCTCAGCAGTATTTACAACCAGACAGACGAGCTTAGTTAAACACAGAACATTTAGTTTAGAATGGTCAGATACACAAGTAATGTGCGAGTACAATTCCTTGTCGCCGTTTCTCGTCCGTAGCCCCTTAGAAGGCGTTAAACGTTGAGCCTTTCTCTTTTACATCGCCATTCACTAGGTAATGGAAATTAATGTGATCGTTCCTCCATATTGCATTCAGGGAAGCGAAAATCTCATAGTTTTCCTGAGTCAGCATTTAACTCGACAGGCAACTTTTTGGAGACTGAATTATGAGATTGATGTGATTTTAATACCGTCTTTACATTTTAAGTGTACACAATGAGCTCTGTTAAGCATGTTGGCAAGAGTCAACTTGATGTTTCACTCTTTGATTATATAATGTCTAGATGGAGCGTGGCCCTACATTCATACCAAAGAAAACTAGGACGCCATTTGTGTATGTGTGCGTGCAGGCGTCGTTTTACACTATACGTCAATGTTTCTGTGTGCGTAAATAGTGATACCAGCTATTACAAATTCTCCCATAAATCACATTAAATAAAGACGAATTAATTATAATAAAATATTTACTTATTTTATTTATATGTTGGTACTTATGTGGTATTATTCAGTTTAAGTGTATTTTAATAATAATAAAAAATATTTTTATTAAGTATTTACTTTTTAAATCAATAAAAAAAAGAAATTTGGAGTTGCGTGTTTGAATCGAGTATTAAATCAACTAAGTTAGTATTTGGTACAATATTAAAACATAATGAGGTATAGGTACTTTAACATTGAGTTATTTATTTTTTACTTTTATTTATTTTTTTATTTGAAATAGTACCTCAGCACTATTATAAACGTAATTATTATTATATTATTATTATATTTATATTTATATTTATATTATTATTATATTATTATTATAATTATATTTATATTTATAAACGTAACGATAAACCAACAAAATTACCCACAAAAATGGGAGAATGAAAAACAGAAACTGGCCACACTGATAAAATATGGCGTGATTTTAATAATCATAAAAATAAAATTAATTATAAAGTTTCTTTAAATAGTGTGTAGTAGTTTTAGTGATAGGTGATGTGTGCTGGTATTTTTTAGACTTCCTTTTTAATTCCAGCACACTTTAGAAGCACATACTATCATTTTATCGCTGTTATGTGGTTATTCCTTAGAGCGCGTAAAACGTAGTGTCACGAAAGCGGCACGATCTGTACTGGTGGCAGGAAAGTACTTAACAACCACTTTTGGTTGTTATTTTTTGACACGTTTGCGCGCACTTGACGGTCCATCTAGACATTATATAATCAAAGGTTTCACTTCAGTAACGTATGCGTTAAACAATTGCATCCCATAATGGCCGATTTACATCCAATCTGCTTCGATGTCAATGGGTCTAAATAATATTATATTAATAGCAATGTACTGTCGGGTGATCCCTAAGTAAAGTGCGTGGCTAAAACCGTATGATACATAATAAAACTAATGTATATAATACGCATAGGGTGTCGGAAAAAAGAAATAGCATATTGTTTGTTATGTATCAACTATGGCTGTCGTTAAAATGCAGTGTGACTTCGCCATATAGTACAATGCCTCGGTGGTTGCTCTCATCACAAGAACTCAAACCTCCTACAATAATTTCACACAATTGAGGCCATTTCTTGTATTTAATAGTACATTAAAAAGCTGTCCGTCGTCAGCTAGTACTGTAATACCTAACTCACTTGTTACCACAAACCTGCCATCAACCCTTAACCAATCCCATCTACGTAAATCGTTTCACACGGGTTAACCCTGCCGCAGTGCCGCTGCCACGTGAGAGCCGGCGCGGGTTAATTGCGCTATAACTCGGCCTATCGCCGCCATTACGCGACAGCACAATCGCGGCGTGCGCCTGCGCATGCACCTAGCTGGTAGGTGCGAATGTACCAACAGAAGGTGCACAGTTAGACGCCCTGGCTTAGCAAAATGTGCTCATTATTTGTCCGATCATAATCAATTGTTTCCATTGGCCGCGAATTTAGAAACTCTACACAGATAATGAACCAGAAGCAGTTCAAGCAGTGCTGTTTGGTTGCCTATTATATTGTTGTTTAGTAAATTAACTACGTGGTGGAGAGGCCACCAGGATTCATTTTTTATTAAATTAACCTTATTGGGTATGTGTTTATTGTGACTGAGCTTTTGCAGCGCCTGGCACATATTTACAGCAAGACACTGCGCGGTACAGATATGTGAACTGTGCATGACAGGTAACTCTTTACGACTAAACGAAAACTTCAAGTTAATTAATGGCAAACTTATAGGTACCTATTAATCTTAGTTATAAATTAGTTTTATCGGGCGTCTGCAAACAAATATGAACCAAGAATGCGCTTACATTTATCTTTGAAAATATTTTTCACTAGCTGTGCCCCGCGGTTTCATATCATCATCACGCCTGTATCTCCGAAGGGGTAGGCAGAGGTGTACCTATGTACACACACCCACAGTTCGAAGATATGTTTTAGGGCCCATGTAATAGGGGGCGAGCCTATTGCCACTAACCGGGCACAAATCCAAACTCCGACCAGCTACTGAGAATTTCATAGAAAAACCCAATAGCACCTTGACTCGACCCGGGAATCGAACACAAGACCTCTAGCGTAGCCGTCGCGCTTAGCACCACTAGGCCAACGAGGCAGCGATCTTTCCTCTTTATAATATTAGTATAGATAAACTTTGTACGAATAATGAAATTATTTAAGTAATTTATACTTCCCCTGGTAGTTCTGTCTCCCCTGCGCCGTGAGCTAAGCATGCAGTGTTAATCGAGCTTTGATGTAGTGATACCATCGCGAACAGATTTACCTTGTCCCGATACTTTTGTACAATGTTATCCTACTAAAAGGTTTGCAAAGGTTATTTACCTTTGTCGACTAACGTTAAAATGGATACAGTTAATATTCAGGAACGGATCGATTTTGTTATTCACATAAAGAAAAATAACGATCAGTACCTTTGTATTAATATTATAGAACGGGGATTAGCGCGAACATGCATAAATACCTTTAGGGCTTGACGTTTCGACCGGGTTACACCGGCCGTGGTCGCAAGCAGACTAATCCCCGTTATATAATATTAATATAAACATGCAGCGCGATAGTTTAAAAGATCAGTACCTTTGTTTGAACAAGAGCAAATTTTCATGAACAGTGTTATAATTATCTTTATCCAGTAAGTGTTTCCTCCTTCTGGGCAAAGGCCTCCCCCAAGTCCTTCCATGTTTCTCTGTCATATTTTATATCGTCATACATTTTATTTGTTATTTTAAAATTATAGCCTAATACACGGCAGTGTTTTTAAATAAATAAATGACTTTGGAAACAAAATAGCAAATCAAGGTTTCCTACAACGCCAAGTAGTATTCAAAATACAGCTTGTCTATAAAACCGTCTTTGGAACAAATGCACAACTAGGTATTATAATTAGTTACCTCTACTTGCCTGCTGACAGGCTAATTTCCATTGCCACCTCTTTATAATGAATCAGTCCCAACAACCCTGAACATGGTCTCCTTCTAAATCTGTCCTCAAGACGTGTTCGCGCACCGCGAGGGTAACATCGGTACGGCCGGCGAACAAACAATACGCGCCGTTAAATCTATTTGAGCGCGCGACGCACCTGAGCCCACATGTTATTTACTTTTATTGTTGGTGTCACTACGCAGGGGAAGCGCAGAAGTATCGGTGCAGATATTTGCAATAAACAACTATATTTTGTTGGCTGAAGGTTTTTTTTACTTTGACTGGTAGATACATAGTTGCTTTTTAGTTTCTCATAGTAGGTTAAAATTGAAATTTAATAAACTTCTTTTCCTGAAATTAAGAGGCAAGCTACAGTACACTACAAGACCATAAAAGTACATAGAGGTTTTATAGACACATGGAATGACAGCTAAATTCCGCATTACATACGGTTCTTGGCAAAGTTGCATGACACTGATTTAGACAAAATTATTGCCCTTGTTTTTCATGCATTTTCCATAAAGAACCTTCTGCGTCTTCCTTGTATAGTTGGGAGGGTGTGACTAGAATGGCGTATTTTTCCCTTATTTATAATTTTATTAGTATTTGTCGGCGAATCCAGCGAATATCGTCGTATCGGTAGGAACAAGTGAAGACGCAGGTGCGGCTTTATCGCCGATCCTGTAGACGTGGCGGGCTATTGAATCCTAAGTGTTATGTTAAGGTCAGAATACCAACACTATTATAAAATTTATTAAACTTTTTATGTTTAATGTAAAATACATAGTAGAAAACGCTCATGTTAATTGATAGGATGTAAAGAGCACCAAAGGTGTAGTGTTAGCATAGACATAATTGAATGCAAAAGCCTATAATTGTATTTATTTGAGTTTAAGTGTATCGCAGTTATTAAAAAGATAATTGACCAAAAAGTTGAGGTAAAGTTATGCTTGCAGTCAAAATCATTAACAGTTATTGACGAACCCTAATATTTGCACCATTAAAGTTAAGCAGTCACTCAACTTTTATAACATAAAAAAAAAACTAGAAATAGTTTAATTGCATTATTCTTTAAATACAGAACACTTTAATAGGAAGTTTCATTGAAGACACACCTTTAGTGTTTGTTTATATCTTGCTGCCGGCTCGCGAGTTTAATAATACTCAATACATCAGGCGCTATTGAAACTTCAATGGTTTCAATATCTTTACTATCTGCGGCATTGATAAACATTTCTCAATACATGTATTGAAAATAGTTCTCCGTACTTCCTGAATTAATATAATTTTCTTAGTATAATATTTTATCGCTCTTAATATTATGAAATGAATCTTTTAATTTCGCTTGGCCAGCAGTGCAATCTTACTCTATGTTTTAAGTTATAAGGGATATTGAAGTAATTCAAGAACAGCCTTAAAACGGGAAATGTATATCTACGTTTATCCCAGGAATAAATAAAACAAAACACAGACGGCCAAAAGTTTTATTATTGACCTAAATTGAGCATAAACAATAATTTATATAACTTCCACCAAAAAAGAGCATGCATTTAACTGGAAACCTATTAATTAACAGAAGGCCTAATTATTTAAGCTTCAATAACTTTAGTGTAAATAATCAATTAACAACCAATAAAATTTACTTAAAATAATCCACCATATTATCCTAAATAATTTACAGTCTTTGTCAATATAATATACCAAATCATGTTTCTGTTGGGTCCCTACCTTAACTAAGTCATCGATAAATCCGTTTCCACACGCTTATATGTCCCTATCACCTCTCTCATCATGATCAGGTCAGGTCAGGTCAGATCGGGTCAGGTCAGGTCAGATCGGGTCAGGTCAGGTCAGGTCAGGTCTTACGCGGCGGTCATGACCTCCTCCATCATGGTCTCCATGTTGGGCGCCCACTGGACCGCGTGGATCTTGGTCTTGAAGCACTTGGAGACCTCGAGCACGCGCGCGCACGAGTCCTCGATGGCGGCGTGCGTCTTCTCGCACTCATGCAGCATCGTCACCAGCTGCTGCGCTATTTCGTCACCTGAAATAGTTTAAAGCCATAAAAATAAATGCACATTTCGTAAAAACTACCAAAATAGCCAAACGCAAACATAGCTTAATTTTCACTTGCCATTGCAACACACTATCTCTTTCAGTTTTGTGTATAACGATGCTAAACTTTTAATGCAAATCTTTAAGCCAAGTTTCATTTGGGTATAAGAGGGTTAGTCTATTATATGCGGCAGCTGAACAAAATTCCCAAAGGAAAAAGTTTCGGAACCATCCCTTACAAACTTTAGCCAGCTTAAAAAAGTGTGTACTAACTAGCTCCGTGCGCCTTGGCGAACTCGGCGGTGCGTCCGTGATGCAGCAGCTTGTCATCTCCCAGCAGTTGCAGCTTCTCCGACATGCACAGCACCAGGCAGCCGAAGTTGCGGTCGATCAGCTGGTACTCCTCGCGCCAGAAGTAGTACATGTCTTGCAGGACATTCTCGCCAAGGTTCAACTGGAACCGATCATAGGTGATAATGGTATTGCACGTGATCATTTTGAAGTTCCTCTTGGCTAAATTTTTCGCAAGCTATATTTTGGTCATCTCCAGAACTATGTGGGTGGATGTTTTTAAACATCAATGTATGATAGCAAAATCCAAATTATCATGTTTGAGGGAAACTCACCTCCTTCCTGCACTGGTCCACGACCTCAGTAAAGCCGGTGGTCATCTTGGTCATCAACACTTTGGAGGCCATCACGTCGCTTGACAATAGCGCCGCGCACACGATGCTCACCACCCGCCATCTTGAGTCGGCCATCTTGTCTGTCAGATAAGTGTCACTCATTCACTAGGCTTTGTCTTTATATACAGATGCTCCTTGTTTAATTACTGTTCACCTGCTGCAGGTGTGTTTGATGGCATAGTGATTTTAGCTGTCAAACTGACATGATTATGAGCAGTAAGCGGCTGTTAATTTGTGTTAATTTGATCACGGGATGTAGATTTTCTGAGAACACTAGCCTGTTAGTAGAAACGGTTAATTTGGTTTTGAAGGGTGCTTCTGTTTGACTCTAATTACTTCCCTGAATTTAAAATCACGCTAGTGTGTTTAGCACACAAGACAAGCATTTTAATTATCGTGAATAGCGATAGATTTGTCTGTTACTAAGCAGCAACGGTTTTGTATTTTTATGGTAACAGATGGAGAAATTATTTGTTAATTAAATTAATCGTATATATACTTGCGTAGGTATAATCAGAAGGATAGATTTTTTAAATTTTTTATTCGCATTGCCCACCTTTATAAAAGATCCGCCCATTGAAAAACTGTGTCATATTTAAGTTCTTAATGACCTAGTAACGGTATCAATTATTCAGATTAATTACCATAAGTCTTCATTAATCCACCTCTGGACGTAGACCTCTAGCGTGATACACCACTGAGCTAAATCTCTTCAGATAATTCAGTTGCGGCTAATATAAGTTTATTATTATTAGTAACCAACACTAACCTAACCATTACCCTGATAGCTGTTGATGGAGAAAGTATAAAATATACTTTATCCGGATCTTGAGTATTTTCTTGAGTGAATATTCATACTTCTTGTACTGCTCATTGTCCTCTGAGGATGTTTCAACAAATTACATATTTATTATTGACGGGCCGTTGGTCTCGTGGTTAGAGACCCTGACTGCTATACCGGAGGTCGTGGGTTCGATTCCCACCTGGGACAAATGTTTGTGTGATGAGCATGATCATTTGTTCGGTGTCTGGGTGTAATTTATCTATAATATGTATGTATTTAGAAATATATAAGTATGTTTATCAGTTGTCTGGTTACCATAACACAAGCTCTGCTTAGCTTGGGATCAAACAACCGTGTGTGAGATGTCCCCGAATTTATTTATTTATTTTATTTTATAATTATAATTTCAACTGCATGGGATAGCCAAGTAGTAACTGTCAGTGTGCGACATGCCGCGGGGTCGTTTCTAACCCGGGACAAATATTTGTATGATCCACAAATACTTGTTTCACTACCAAGGGTATTAGTGCACGAGCAAAATAAATATTAAATTAGGCGCATGATGCCAAAATAATACGAACACTAACTTTTTTAGAAACGGGGAAAGCATCTTAAATATATTCAGGCTAATGAGTTGGATATTAAAGTTGTTATTGCAGATTTTTAGTGTTCCTTTCCTTAACAAACAGTTAAAGTATTGGGTTTCTAATCTTATGTCGTTACCCGGTTTCTAAAGATTGCGTGCATAATGCATACATGCGTTATATATATTTGAATTAATCAAAATACCGTTAGAATAGAATAGAATAGAAAGATTATTTATTTAGTACGGAACACAAGACAACACAAAGAAATAAACACAAACAAGCAACACAAAAAAACAAGGTCAATAAAAAAGTAGTAATAATAAAAAGTACAAATACACAATTTCAACGGTGTTGTCGAGCATACAGTACCAAAAAGGTCACCAACTCAGCATATGCTAGGTGTTGTTTCTAACCAAAAACGATAATGAAATGCCTTCAAAATCCGGCCGTTTAGGTCGCCTGTCTATTGCTGCATATTTTTGTGTATTTGCACAAGTACCTGTATTTAGCAAATAAATGAATTTGATTTGATTTAACAGTCTAGACCTGATTCAAAATAACAATCTACAGAGTACAGTTTGTTAAATACGTCAAATAATTAAAAGCTTGTATGAAACCGTCGCTGTGCGAGTCTGTGTCGCACTTAGCTGTACTTTAGACTAATCAGTTTGACTATGATGGAACAGGAACGACTCATGAGTGTTAAATATTTGATTTCGCTGAAAAACTGCATGTCATTGCGAAATATTTTAAGAGAGTTCAAAATGTACAGTCATCTGTTTCAATAAATTAAATTAATTTAAAAGTGGATGTAATTAAAAGTATTGGCTTAACACAGATTGGACTATAACATATCATCATCATAACATTGCGTCGTATAAAGCTTTCAGGCTGGCTTTCTCTATCTTTGCCTTCATTATTACTCTGTAAAATATGATAATGACATAAAATAAACACTTGACTAGAAGCTGTACAGTTTTAGCAAGCTATAATGGTATTTTTTTTTTGGTAGAGATCTTTGCAGTTAGCCTGAGCGCAGGCTTTGACTGCTTCACCGGACTTTCATAGTATATTGACATTACTCCCAATAGTAGTACACAGTTTAAGCAAATGTGATACAATGTGACATGTGTCTTATTGTGTCACATTTGCAATAACCATGTACATTGTGCAACTACCAATTCAACACTGTATTTATTTATTAATTATTGGGATAAAGGAAAGTAACACAAAATAGAGCAACAATTTTAATATCAGTAAAACATATAAACATTATATTTGATACTGCCACCATTATTGTAAACGTTTAAATAAGGAAACTAAATAAATCACAGCCTAGATTAGGAAAACTTCACCTTAATGCGCATTAACATGATTAATTGATAGCAACCTTTTTTAGATGACCTTAAAACAATCTGTAACAATCATTACATTTCGGATCCATGCTATATACTTCAGCCCAAGAGTTGTTTACAATATCTGGATCATTACCACTTCATCCACTATGAGTCAAAAATCTAAAGAGATTTAGGTACTAAAGTGAATTGCTACTTTTGATATTTTTTTATTTCGGTACGTTTATTTTCTTCTTTCCATTCAATATCCTAACACTACCATGTTTCGTCATCTCTTCACGCCAAGGCCACCTATAACCCCCACATCTTAGACGGCGGTCATGAGCTCCTCGATGACGACCTCCATGGTAGGCGCCCACTTGAGCTCGTGTATCTTGGTGCGGAAGCACTTGGAGACCTCCAGCACGCGCGCGCAGTGGTCCTCCAGCGCGCCGTGCGTCTGCTCGCACTCGTGGATCATCGTCACCAGCTGCTTGGCGGTGCCTTCGTCTGTGGAATGAAATAGTGTTATTAGTTCGTTTTAATCATAGTTATCTCGAAGCTTATAGTATAAGTTAGCTTTAACATTACCATGAATAAACGTAGGATCTTTGTGAGTGATAAAAAGTGTTTAGAACTGTGAAGCAGTTCAACTTTTGATATCATTAAGTGCTGTTACAAAACGTATTTGCTTTTTAGACGAAAACTTAAAATGAGACAGAACTACGATGATTTAGTTATTAGTTCATGTAAAGTGGAAATTTTGCAGATTTTATTCTGTTATGTATTTTGATATAAAGAGAACATTATCGGTAGGATTTTGATGTCCTTCTATGACACTAACCAGCGCCATGGCTCTTGGCGTATTCCTCGGCCTTCCCGTGGTGCATCTTCTGGTCGTCGCCCATGAGGCCCAGCTTGCTCGCCATGCACAGGATCATACAGCCCAGGTCCCGATTCACCAGCTCGTACTCCTCGCGCCAGAAGTTCATCATGTCCTGGGATATGTGGTCGCCGATATTCAACTGAAAAAATGATAGAAGAAGAGATAAATTACCAAGTAGAAAAATCTACAAACACAACTTTATTAAAATTAAATGCTCATTATAGAATGGTAAATAACCAATTAATATTGCAGACACTTAAATTCTGCTTATAATTTTTTATGGCTGTAGAGCCTTACCTCAGTCTGGCAACCATCCGCAACGTTTCGGAATCCAGAGCTCATCTTAGACAGCAGCTCCTTAGACGCCATCACTCCATTAGCCAGCAGCACCAAGCAGCACAGGCTCACAATACGCCACCTTGAGTCGGCCATCTTGAATATCTGTCAGAGAACTGTCAGGGACCTTACGCGCTTCGTCTTATATACTGGATTGTTAATTGTTTTTAATTGTTAGGCTGTTTAATGAGTAGGCTGTCGTGTGCTGATGTGCTTGATGATACACTGGTGTTGTCCCAACTTGTCAAACTGACGAGAGTTGACATCATCATGAGAATGCACTGAGAGATGCGTACGTAATCTGAGTTAATGTAATCACGAAAGGTTGATTTATTTGCAATTCATGCTGTGTGTTCAATAAAACATGTAATTAATATTGGAAAATATTTTTATTATTATTTTATTCGATTCTGAGTGAGTTTGATGTAATAAACTTAAAAATGAGTCTCTTAGTCAATGCTAAATAGATGGTTTTAGACCACAAGTCATTTTATTTAAGTACTTATGCAAGGATTCCCCTTTATTGATATTTAAATTATCTTTAACAGTTCCTTTAAGATCGTTTAGCTAATTCTGGTAGCGCTATTGATATTTGCTATTTGCCCATATGCATACTTACTAAAATATGTGTCGCTGTAGAGCTCATGAAAGAAGCTCGCAACAAAGTTTTCACTTTGTTATGACCTTATATTATTATTATAGACGTTAGTCTTCTGTCTGATACCCTGAGCCAGCATGACTAAGCACAGGTAATTAAGTCCTTATTAATCCTCATGTGCCGTGTGCTAATGACATGCAGACGCGACAGCGCTGTGTGTTTAGACGGCCATTAACTTGATGGCGCCCTCTGGCGGGAGCGCGGGTACACTGTCAGCGCGACATTGACGGAATAAAAAGTCACGTCAAGGGGTAAAAGAAAATTAGTGCGATTATATTATGTAGTTGTGTTTTGTTGAATGAATCATGGGTAAATCCTGTAAATTCGGCTATTTTTACAAAGAAAAATGTGCATTTTTTGTATGATTCTAAAATATTTGAACGAAAACTCGTTCAAGCTTTCGTAGTAGGGTGATTTAAATATAATTTATTTGCGGTTTTGCTGAATCAGAACTCAACTCGTCTCTTCAAGGAACATACCTAGATCTATTCTGACCCGTTGTTAGTTGATTTTAACTTACCGTGTAGTGCTCAACAGTGGAGCTTCGCTGTTTATAACTCTGCTCAGACTAATCTGGTCAATTATAACTCTTCATTAAGAAGCTCAGTGCTGCCACCACCGACTATTAACTATATTATCGTACTTAGCTAAATATATTAGGATTCATTGTCAAGAAATATTATCAAGTTAAATTACTCATTTGTCAACCATGAGATGATAAAATGCTATACTTAACAATAAAACACGAGTTGTACATACATGCTATTATTTCGTAAAATAATATATTTTCCCTGACCAGTACTCAGCTACGCGGATAGCATTGTCTGTAGCAGTGTACAGGTCCTCGCGTGTACAGGTGGTAGGGTACGATTTTGATTTAAAATACGCATAATACGTATTTGAAAAGTAAAATTTCGTGTTGCGTAATTGAAATTTACTAACAGCAGTTTTCCTACCCTTAATGACTACAAAACATATATTTTTCTATATTCTATACTTGCTTACTGATCGCTATATTGCAGTCCACACGATTGATTCCGCAGACTGATGTATCGTTTCGGTTTTTGGCACAAATCCTGCGGTTTGAGCCCACGCTCGAATAAATCCCACTGTCGGGCAAAGCGGACCTGCCTCGTAATTCCTGCTTTTATCTACTAATAGAAACTACTATTTGTTTGTCACGTTGACAAGCGACCAAAATACGCGATTCGTGGCTTGATATTTTTAAGGTTAAAATTCGCCAATCATCTAAAGCCATCGCTGCATGAGAATATCTATATATCGGCGCAATTACTTAGTAGTCGTTTAAATAATAATTAAGAATGTCAAAAAAATTATGTAATCATTATTGTTTTTAACATTTAGTTGATTTTGTTAAATAAATTAAGAATTTACTTTGTAAACTAGACAACACGTGCGTGCAGTGCAATGAGTCACGTGTTGACTAGTATAAATAGAGGCGACGGAACGAGTTATGATTCATTACTGTTCGAGCCGTCATACTGTGCGGACCTCCTAATATTCTCAAATAAATCAGTTGAACACTATCTTGAGTTTCACTGTTACTATGGACAAGCAACCCCATATGGATGGTCAGTTTGTGGAGGAATGTGACGTCAGCGCTGCTGACGTCACCATTTTTAAAAACACTGCTGCCCGGGATCCTCCGTTATCAGAAGTGGGATCCGAAGGGATCCATGGTACTTTTTCACCAAAACCTGCTGTACCACAACCCCAACTACCGGGGCCAGTGCAGCCATCACAGATAGCAATGGATACACCTATGCCCAGTACATCTATGGGTGGGGTACCACCTGAGTTCTTCACGCATATGATGAAAATGATGCAGCAAATGTCTGAGCGTTTATCTAAGCCCCTCGAGCCAAAAGTGAAGATCAATGATATTTATCTACCCTCATTTGACCCGGACTTAAACGTTGGAATCCGAGAATGGTGTCAACATATAAGCAAAGCAATTGAGACGTACAACCTTAGCGACTTTGACGTACGTATGAAAGTTGGAGGTCTTTTGAAAGGAAGAGCAAAGATGTGGGTGGATGACTGGATGGTTACCACATCTTCGTGGGACGAACTCCGTAACAACCTCATTACTACGTTTGAACCCGAGAACAGATACTCAAGGGACGTTATACGATTCAGAGAACACAGTTACGACCCATCGAAGGATATCTCTGAGTTTCTGTCACGAGCATGGGTTTTATGGAGGAGAGTTACCAAAGATAAGCTTGGCAATGAAGATGCAGTGGAAGCAGTAATTGGATGTGTAAATGATGAACGTTTACGCATTGAACTGCTTAATGCCAGGGCTACTACTGTACCAGAATTAATTTCGATCGCATCTTCGATTCGAAGAAAACGTTCTCATCCAGGATCAAGTTCTGTAGTACCAAATAAACGTTCAAGATTTTCAGAAGCAACTACAACATCATTGTTTTGCCGTATATGCAAAAGGAATAATCATACTTCTAATGATTGTCGCTATAAACCTCAAACTACGGATGCAAAACCTGAAGAATCAAAACGTATGGAGCATAAAGCAACAAATCCACCTACATGTTCATTTTGCAAGAAGCTGGGCCATACATACGAGACCTGTTTTCGACGAGAACGCACAATCACCACAAATATAAATAACATTGGCGGACATAAACTGGCACCCATCAACGTGACATTTGGAAACAAGACCTTTAAAGCTGTTTTTGATAGCGGTGCCGAAAGTTCAGTCATGCGGGAAACAGTAGCTAAAGCTTTACCAGGACAAAGGAATCAAGCCGTGAACTGCTTAAGAGGAATTGGGAGATTTCCGATTATGTCATTAACAACATTATCCACGATTTGCACTATTGATAACATTGCAGTCGAGTTGCAGTTTTATATACTTCCTGACTACGAAATGTCTACAGACATACTTGTTGGGATGAACCTAATTAATGGTACAAATCTATGTATGACAATAACGGCAACTGGAACTAAACTTATTCGACAACCATCTATCTACCAGATCAGTAAAAACAGCCCAGTTTTTGAACAACTAGAGTGTGACCTCACGGATGACAATGAAATATCTCAATTACGCTCACTGCTGAATAAATATGAACACTTGTTTATTCGCGGATACCCAACTACACGTGTAAATACTGGTGAATTGGAAATCCGATTGAAGGACCCAAACAAGTATGTGGAAAGGAGGCCTTATCGTCTTAGCCCTGTGGAAAGGGAGAAGGTCCGCAAGATCATCCAAGAACTCTTGGAACATAACATCATACGTGAGAGTAAATCACCATTTTCGAGTCCGATCATTTTGGTTAAGAAAAAGAACGGAGATGATCGCTTATGTGTTGATTTTCGTGAATTAAACACAAATACTTTACGGGATCATTATCCACTGCCTCTAATATCTGACCAGATTGACCAGTTGGCGAAAGGAAAATACTACACCAGTTTTGACATGGCAGCTGGATTCCATCAAATTCCTATATCGGAATCATCCATTGAGAAGACTGCATTCGTTACGCCAGACGGACTCTATGAATATCTCACTATGCCATTTGGACTGAGTAACGCTTGTTCAGTCTATCAGAGATGTATCAACAAGGCATTATCTTCGCTTTTGGATGACACCGCTCAAGTCTATGTGGATGACGTACTCTGCAAATGTGCGGATTTTTCAGAAGGATTATCGAAGATTGAACGCATACTCCTAGCATTACAAAAGGCCGGATTTTCAATCAATGTGGATAAATGTAGTTTCTTCAAACAGTCAATTGAATATCTAGGCAACATTATTTCAAACGGACAAGTTCGACCAAGCCCGAAGAAAGTGGAAGCTTTAGTGAAAGCCCCAGTACCAAAAACGCCCAAACAAGTCCGACAATTTAATGGCTTAGCAGGATACTTCAGACGATTTATCCCGGATTTTTCACGCATAATGGTGCCATTATATGAACTCACTAAACAAGGTGCTAAATGGGATTGGAATGACCGCCATGAAAAAGCACGAAATGACATCATCCAGATCTTGATATCAGCTCCAGTGCTCGCTATATTCCAAGAAGACGCACCTATACTAGTATATACTGATGCAAGCAGCCTGGGGTTTGGGTCAGTTCTGGTACAAATTATTGATGGACGCCAACATGCAGTGGCATTTATGAGTATGAGGACTACCGACGCAGAAAGCCGATATCACTCCTATGAGTTGGAGACTTTGGCAGTTGTACGGGCTATCAAACACTTCCGTCAGTACCTGTATGGACGCAAATTTAAGGTTATAACCGACTGCAACGCCCTTAAGGCATCCAAACACAAAAAGGATTTACTTCCAAGAATTCACCGCTGGTGGGCATTCTTACAGAATTTCGATTTCGATATTGAATATCGCAAAGGAGAACGATTGCAACATGCGGACTTCTTTAGCAGGAATCCGACTGATTTAGTAGTCAATATCATGACCAAGGATTTGGAGTGGCTGAAGGTAGAACAAAGAAGGGATGAAGTATTACGACCGATAATGGATTCAATCAGAGATAACAACTCAATAGATGGATACCTCTTGGAAGATGATTTGCTAAAAAGAATAGTGCAAGACCCAGTTTTTGGACAACAAACCTGTTCGGTTGTACCAAAAGCATTTCAATGGAGTATCATAAATTCCTACCATACAGCCCTCAAACACACCGGCTGGGAGAAGACTTTACGAAAAATTAAAGAATCCTATTGGTTTGACAGAATGAGCACCGTTGTTCGAAATTTCGTAGAAAACTGTGTCATATGCAAGACATCCAAAGGAAATTCAGGAGCCTCGCAAGTCCAAATGCATCCTATTCAGAAACCATCAACAGCTTTCCAAGTGGTACACATGGATATAACCGGCAAACTAGGCACTCCGAACGATCAGCAATATGTCATAGTAACAATAGACGCCTTCACAAAATACGTCCTGTTTTACCACGCCACTGATAAGAGTCAGCATAGTACGCTGGGTGCTTTGAAACGCCATGTGCACTTGTTCGGCCCACCGGTACAAATAATAGTTGATGGCGGAAGAGAATTCTTAGGTGATTTCAAAATCTATTGTGACCGGTTTGGGATAAACATCCATGCTATCGCACCAGGAGTAAGCCGAGCCAACGGTCAAGTAGAACGAATGATGGCAACACTCAAGAACGCTCTAGTCATGATCAAGAACTATGAAACGGAACAGTGGCATACAGTACTTGATGAGTTACAATTGGCCATGAATTGCACTGCACATCGGGTCACAGGTATTGCACCACTTACACTTTTAACACAAAGGAAACATTGTGTACCACCAGAATTATTGAGCCTGGTGGATATTGACGAACAGACTGTGGACATAGAAGCTCTCACTAACTTAGCTCAACAAAAGATGACCCAAACTGCAGAACAAGACAGACAACGTTTTAATTTACGAAAAGCAAAAATACACCCATTCCAAAGAGGAGAATATGTGCTCATAAAGAACAATCCTCGCAACCAAACTTCCTTGGATCTGAAATATAGTGAGCCATATGAGATTTCTAGGGTGCTAGAGAATGATCGGTACCTCGTTAAACGAGTTGTTGGCAGAGGACGACCTCGAAAGGTTGCTCACGACCAACTTCGTCGTGCACCACAACCTGGCAACCCGGTGACCGTATCGGCAGAACTTGAACAACCTCCACCATCTGAGATGGCCGGAGAACCTTTGCCAAGTACATCACGCGCTATAACAGGTCTGCAAATAGCACAAGAGCAAAACGAGGACGATCAACCAGCTGTCTAAAACCATGTGAGTATTTCTAAACAATTACTATTGAATGCTGGATGTATCTCACACGCAAAAAGTTATCAACGAACTCACCATATCGTCCTGAAATACTTTTAACGCTTCTTAGCTTAGAGCCCCTGTGCATAGCACAGCATCGACCTTTCCCTACTTTCCTTAGAGCCTCTGTGTACCACGGCGAACAAGACCGCCCAGAGCACAGCATCACACCTTCCACTACGAGTCTTCGAGAATTATAAAATCTTCGAGAAATCATAAAGTCTTCGAGAATCTTCGAGAATCATAAAGTCTTCGAGAAACTTCGAGAATCATAAAGTCTTCAAGAATCTTATGATCTCCGAGAACCATAAAAATTATCATGAATTTCGAAAATTATAAACCCTAAAAGCAACACAGTTGCATACAGGTACCAAACTCAGAAAATATTTTAATTGCTTCAGGTAAACTACAAAAATGTCATCGACAAATTCTTCAAAGATTCATCTACGAACTAGCGTGCCCTGAGCAGGAAGAAGCTTTGGGAAGTGGCATGGTGCAGAGCGCGCACCACCCGTCAGAATGGCCGTATCGGCGCAATTACTTAGTAGTCGTTTAAATAATAATTAAGAATGTCAAAAAATTATGTAATCATTATTGTTTTTAACATTTAGTTGATTTTGTTAAATAAATTAAGAATTTACTTTGTAAACTAGACAACACGTGCGTGCAGTGCAATGAGTCACGTGTTGACTAGTATAAATAGAGGCGACGGAACGAGTTATGATTCATTACTGTTCGAGCCGTCATACTGTGCGGACCTCCTAATATTCTCAAATAAATCAGTTGAACACTATCTTGAGTTTCACTGTTACTATGGACAAGCAACCCCATATGGATGGTCAGTTTGTGGAGGAATGTGACGTCAGCGCTGCTGACGTCACCATTTTTAAAAACACTGCTGCCCGGGATCCTCCGTTATATACAATACTGTGTAAAATCAATTTTGTCGTGTTTTCATAACTAATTGTTATTTTTTATTTGTTACAGGTAAGAGTCGAATCGATTTTCAATACTTCAATCAAGACATTTCATCAGAAAGGTATTGTGTGCTATTTATATAAAGTGATCTTACTTATACCATAAACATGACAAACTATAATATTTAACAAAGAAACGCATTACGTAAATCTGAACGCCAAAAGGGCATATCACCTGAATGTCGTCTAAGTACTACCCAGCACTAGATACCTTAACCCCGTGTCGTCGTAAACGTAAGCACCTTCAATTGACTCAATCACATCCCTTTGAGTGCCATCAATGTTTATCGCACGTAAATCTATAGCATTAGCGATAGTCGTGTCCACCTGCCGAGTCCCGGGCTAATCCCGCGGGATCCCGCACCGATCCCGGCCGGGATTGCGACAGCTGCGCGTAATGGCGCCTCTACGCTGAATGATCGCGCCCGATTTGTCTAACTGACCCTTAAGATTTAGTAAAAGAACAAAGAATGGAACGGAGCTGTCAATTGATGCTAAGCTCATATTTTTGTATATCTATTTACTTAAACCTACTTACTTACATTGATAAACTTATCAAACACATTTTTGCTGTAATATTGATGTAAAATTTTGAGTAAATATAGGTATGTCTTACGTTGCGCTTGTGTGTATGTGTTTATCTGCTAGTGACACAAAAAATAATTATAGACAAAGCTATTCGCCTTGTGTACTAACAACTTATGACAAGCAGACAATCCCAATAAATCTCTCATAAACTACCATAACAATATTTTTGTACCACAGGTCGACTCCATGCATTCCCTATCCACAAATAAATTGAACCTTAAACTTAGTAACGTCTCAAGACGCTTATCTGTAATAGCGGTAGTCGGACAGCGGCCGGACAGCGGCCGGACAAGCCGTACGCCCGGATTAGTGTCGGCCCGGCCCGGACACGTCTTGACCGCTTTAGATCGGAGATTACGACAATAAGATTAGCCGTGTACGTCTGCTACAGTGCCAGATGGAATTCGTTTGTTTTGGTGGTTATTTGGGGTTTGAACTTTATGTATTGCAAGAATACGAATAGATAACATACATTGAGCTTTTCTTAGTTTGACTGAAGATCATTGTAAGAATACGTAGATTCAATCGAGAAAATAGCTAAGTAGTAAGAATAGGTAGAGTCAAAAGATAAAATAGCTATAATTACCAGGCGACTATTAAAGTTTCAATTATTTACCTTAGTTCATAAAACTCACATAACTCGTTTACTCTAAAACCGATTGAAAACTAAATGCTGAAATTAATGAATAACTGTTTATTATAAAGGTATAGCATATTCTTAATAATTATGTAGTGCTTCCGGCGCTACGAGAACATTAATTTAGAAAATTGCTACTTTGAAATACAGACGACGATCACTGTTATGGTGTTTTCACTATGCTTGTTTTTTTAACCCTAAAATTGTTGTAGGTAGATTTTTTCAATACAAAACAACTGAAAAACAGTTAAAGGTGGTACAGGCATGGTCCAGAAGTATATCATCGCCCTCTCGCGTAGGGGCGGCAGAAACCGCGGCTAGCCGGCTCTATAAATCCAGGCATGTCGACGTGATGCCGCGCGGCTGTCGCAACCAATATACGGGCCGTAATTACCGAGCGGCAAATGTCGCGTGCGGCAATGTGCACTTAATGTGCAACTATAATGGATTTTGGGAGTTTTACGCAAGTTTTTCGCGTTCGGATATCAATATGTAATGTTTAAAGGTCATAAAAATCGAGATAAAAATGCTATTTTGTCTGGCTTGATGTGTCTGGATGATAGACACATTTTGTGGATGTGGTATTCTTTATGTTCCTTATATTTATGTGATATTTTAAGTTAAATCAAAACTAAAGTTAAGTGGCTGTAATGTAAAAAAAAAACATCTCCGCCTCGGTCTTCTCGTTTTCGCTTGGGTGGGGTCTGGCCCTAAACCAACTAACTCAAATAACTTTTTCCGTACCACGGATAGGATAACAAACTTACATCCAAGTCTACCATATAACTATCACAACTGCATTTTAATTTCGTAAAGGACGATTCAAGCAAGTATGTAGTAGTCTTACACCTAGCAGTGGTATATGCAATCAGAGCAATAAATAAAGCCAAACACTCGATAGCCGTGATTTATGCTTCGGTTTAATTGTGAGCCAAGCAATGATCTATTGCGGCAGCTCTGTGGTTACTCTATCTGGTAGTTCAGAACTAAGCGAATTAGCGCGGATGTTAGGAATTGAATAATTGGAGGAACAGGTCAATAATGTTACTAGTATTGTGGAAGGCATAGTGGTCTGAGTGTAGAGCTGAAATGGAATAGTTTTGCTTCTTGTTATATCAAGCCTTCTATAATTGGTTTACAGTGTTGGATGTTGACGATTTTCATTCCAAATAAGCAATTAGTGTTGATCTTAAATAGTTTTCTATATTCATACCCAAATTCATTAATATTTTGTGAATTACCTAATTGCAAGGGATTACCTTTAAACCAGCTGGATTCTTGCATTCGTGTCAGGACAGAAACTAGTTCTATGAATAATTTATTGACTTATTTATAATAAGTCTTGCAACCCTCAACCATCAGCTGAGACCTGCGTGACGATAACATATTCCAACGATGAATAACTGAACTGTGACGTCACGTGTTCATCTTCGTCAACTTTATAATTTCCTCCTGAATAGTCCATACCCTAACAATGGTGGCGCCAGGACGACGCTGACGTCATTACTGACGTAATAGTAGTATAATGGTGAACGTCGCGGGTCATTTACTTATTCTTTATGGAGCAGTGACCGGGACAAGCGTAGAGCGCGCCATCTATTATAGAATTGAAACAACTTAAAACACGTTCGAAATTAGTTCACCTGCTTATTTACAGATGGCCTTAGTCATCTAGTATAGTAGTCTTGTATGTAAAGTTATAAATACCGTAACTGTTTACACAAGATGTCAACTATTTCAGTACTGCATAAATAATATTTCCCAATCAATACCTAAATCAGAACCCTTGTTTGTAGTCATTCCCCATTTATCAAAGTTTGACATATCAAGTGGTCTACTTACCCCTCGGCGAAAACATTAAGACACACATACGTAAATATTGTAGATAGTATCTGTACCGGACCCTGTCCGAACCCTTTACATCATAGTTGTGGACATAAACTATCGGGCCTCCTTAATTTCCGGGCCTTGAAGTTATGGTACCCCACGAAGTATCTTAGATCGTGTTCAAAGACAACCCTAGTAATGTCACAAACAGGGCATAGATAGATGATTGATGATCGACAGTTTTAAGTTAACTCAAGAGTAAAAAATAATAGGAAAATGTAGGTATTTCTTCAGCGGATACCTGTCTATATCAGTAGATATATTATGTTCTTCATATCCGCAACTGTTTCCTTTCACTAAATCAGTTTAAATAATACGCTGATTTTGTTACTGATTCGGAGTTAAAAAAAAACATTTTCAATTAATTATTGTTAGTAAATTACATTTCAGAAATTTCCAAAACATCTTCGCAAACCTTTATCTATTAAACGTCCATTTTCCATTCTCAAGAATGGAACAGTAAAATCCCGTTGAAGTGTATTATAGTTGATTTAATTCAGTGCGTATCTCATGTCAGTAATCAACTCTAACTATAATAAAATGGCAGAGATCCCGGAGCAGGAATTTAATTATACGTTCTCTCTGGAGGCGACTGGATCTCAAGTTAATGCAGATGACGTCATATACGACGCCATTTTCTCTTGACTTTGTACTAAAGATACTTCAGTAAGAAGTAAGAGGTTTAATAAAAAGCTGTCAAGTATTAGACCGTATTAGATGAGCCATATATTAGGGCACCACCCTTCCGGATTCCGTGATATGCTCAAATGTGTCAGTCTGGATAGATGAAGAAGCACTCCGGTGGTCAATGGCACAAGAACCTGTTTGTTTTCTTTACAATTGAAAAGTATGTGAGGATTTCCCTGAAAAAATATGCCATGTTTCTTTCCAAATAAATTGAATCACTTACAGGTTTGAATTTTCCCCCATGAATGACAATTCGGTTACATAGGGCTGAACGCAATGTAGGTCAGAGAAGCATATTATTTCATGAATAATACATTTACATACATACGACATTTCCTCTGTGTATTACACTGAAGCCTGAAGGCGCTAAATATTGAAGGATTGTGATGATAATTTCCTTCTCCTTTATAAACAGGGATGGGCCTGTATTAAACAATTAGCCACCTGTGTTAACAGCTTGTTCCGCACTTATCTCGATGCTTAGAACAATACTGTATTGAATTACATTGAAAACCTTGCACGGCTTGTATTTTGATGGCATCCGTAGTTGTGTTATTATTTTGTCACTACTCGAAGATTATTTTGACGACCTCCGTGGTCGAGTGGCGTACGCACCGATTTTCATGGTGTCGCCAGCTCTGAGGGCCCGGGTTCGATCCCCGGACGGGTCAATGTAGAAAACCACTTTTCTACACTGTCCCAGGGATGGGTGTTTGTGGTACCTTCGTTGTTTCTGAATTCCATAACACAAGTGCTTTAGCAATTTACTATGGGTTCAGACCAATGTATGTGATGTTTTCCGCATTTATTTATTTATTTTTACCTGTAACATATTTAGATGAACCCGTTTAGATGAACATTTTTATCTTATTTTATTTGAATACCATGTTTACTGGAGATAACGAAATATAAAACGTTATCTTATTTACTTACTCGAATAAATTTTAATTTGAACGCGTAACACCCATCTTTACGGATGTGGTTTTGGATATCTGTTTTTGTATGAAATGGGTTTTTATCTAAATGCTATAAAAACCGTTTTTTATATAGTTTCCAACGATGGATAGAGTGATTGAAGTGGAAGATTTGTATGCTTATTCATTTAAGTTTTTGTTACCTGTTGGAAGCCGGGGCGAGTCGCATAATAATATTAAATTAAAAATATCAGTACACATATACTTACAGTTTACATTCTTTCAGAATATTATTGATTGCTTCAACTATATTATGCAATTGTACATAAATGTCTTGTTTATAATGATTTAGCAATAACTCCGTGATTTCGTAATCACCTGCAATTTCTATGACTTCGCCTTTCTACGTGTGAGCCACGTGCCGTAGTACGGTGGTACTGAAATTCAGCTGATTTCAAAGCAGGAAGCCAATTTCCTTGTATTGTTGTTCTTCAATCGTTATATTGTTAACTTCTTTCCTGCTACTACGACGCTGTATTCCGACCTTACTAATATATTACTTATTGCGGACATACAGAGCCGTATTGCAATTAATTATATTTATTAAATATATTGTTAAAAAACAATGAAGTTTCCAAAACTTCAGAGAACAGGTAAATAAATTGTTTACTCACGTGATAGTTTGTTTGTTTACACTGTTATAAACAAGCACGTGTTTCTATACAGTTGCGTTTTACGCCAGATATCCGAGCTGTCGTACACAATGCGGCATACGTCAGTGCGTCACGGAGCTATCTCCGCGCATGCACGCGTCATCTTCTCACGACTGAGATTTTGGATCTTATCCCCTCGTAATAAAGGCTGAAGTTTAGTTGAGAGCGCAGCCTCACAGAATATCCTTTGAAGTTGTCACATGGTCTCGTCTGTGGTGGATAATATGGTCGCGTTAATGGAATATCCACTTTAAAAAACTGGGTCAGAGTTGTTTTTCGAATGGCGTGTATAGGGGTTGTATTTATGCGGGCGGCGCGGGGTATCGAGCGCGGTCGCCGCGGCACTAGTGTGTGAGCGCGCGGCGATGGTGGACGCGGCTCGCGGGAAGATGCCGGCGCGATGTGCTGGCGACAGGTGTCCCGCCTGCAGCGCAGCCTGCTCGTGCTGCTGGCCTACCTGGCGCTCTACCTGCTGGTGTCGCTCGCGCTCACGCCCGACGCCACCGTGAGCTTCGTGCGCGACGAGCTGCGCCTCGGCGACAAGTACGTGCTGATGTTCCTGCTGGCGCCAGGCTCGCCGCCCTACTCGGACGCGGAGGGCGCACAGGTGTTCGCGGCTCGCGGCTGCGGCGCCTGCTTCCTCACCAACAACCGCGGGTTCCTGCCGCTCAGCGAGTACGACGCCGTGCTGGTGCACGGGGACAGGGCGCTACTGACGCACTCGGCGGCCATCATGGACCCGGGGAAGCGGTACCTGCTAGAGGCGCGCAGGCGATGTGTGAGGAACAAGCTGAGGGACTGTGTGCGTGAGCCGGTGGTGACGTCGTTCGCCAGCAGAGAGACGTTCGACCTGTGCGGACTGTGCGCCGCCTTGCTGCAGCAGCGCCAGCGCCAGCACGCGCAGGTGCGGAGATCATGAGGCCTTGCTAGGTTAGGGCGCGTCAGCTGACGGTAGGGCACAATGCCACCGTAACTTGGTGCTTATCCCCCAGGAATAAGGTCGCGGATTATTTCGTTGTTGTCTAATGTATTAAGGACTTATATAAGTGTATTAAGAGTATAAAGCTGTTAGTTTTAGCTAAATTATTTTGTGATACGATGTAAAAGCTTTGTGACTGTATTTTGTTATTGTTGCGTGTGCTTTTATTGAATCAACGTGGTGTGTTTTTGATACACGACATACACAATAGTTTTTGTATACATGTAGGTGTGAGTAAACATAAACAGAGCCAACAGGTATCTCTCAGCTGTGAGTGGAGCATGATGTGGCGGCGACAGGAGCGTTGGCTCGCTGGTCACGTGTGGAGATGTAAACATTACACTCGGTGGGTTTCAAAAGACGGCAATCTTCTACATTGTGACGGTAATGGTCACGACTGTAAACACATAACATTAGCGCTCAATATTAACATGTTTTAACAAAGAAATGAGTTCATATGATACCTACAGGGGCATTATTTTTTCATTATAAATGTAGCGGTAAAAAATGTGGCTGTTTTTAATAAAACCTGCGAAATATTTTTCGGCAACAAAACTAAAAGAGGTATTTGCAGTAAAAACTAAAAGTTTGAATATATTTGACGTGCCTAATAGCCTGAATTTGTTTTAAAAAATCGCCATAGAAAACGACTAGGGCATAATGTCCATTTTATTATAATTTAGAGATCATCCTATTAATATTTTTTCAATAAAAACAAAGGAATCCATGAACCCCCAGCTGCGGAAGTGGGTCAGTCAGACCTGCTTTATAAAAACTGTTTACTTTGATACTATTTCGGTAGTAGCGTCGAGTGTTTTCCCGATGGATAGCCAATCACAACAGAGCTGCGCGAGAGCAAGGCCAGATGTATGAAACATGTTGTGGAAAACACCATTTGGTACAAAGAAATCATGACGTAACGCTACCAAATTTATTTTTTGCTTTTGTTCTTGTGTATATTTATGTTATTGTTATGTTGTTCTTATGCATTTATTTAAATGGGATTAAGTAATTTATATAAAACCCTTAATTGTTCTCCTGTTTGCAAGAACCCGTTCTCATAAATACAAAACAACTACTTAACATAATATAATATAAATAAAAAAACACGCCTGAAAACCTTTCAAAAGTAGGTGGAATAGTTTTTGCACTAAGCGAATACCATACTGTCCTTTTAATAGGTCAGTAGATACGAGTATAATATAATAGAGGCCTCTTATTGACCTTCTTACATTCCTTACCTAATTTGGCAGAACCCACTCGGCCTAAAAGACCGGCTATACTTGACCCCACAACACTAATTGATCTCTCAAAATAACAGCTCTAAACATCTTGTTATGTTTACAACTATAGAAATACAATAATATAGAAAACTACTAAAATAACGAGAGTAGAGAGTTCGTAGAGTATAAAGACGGACCATATCTAATTAAATATGTCGTTTACAATAGTGCCTAGATCTTAATGACAGCAAATAATAATGTGAAAATACAATAATATTGTGGACCCAACATATTATATAAAATATTATTTATTATTGTTGTATTTATAATACAAATATCTATGTGTTTGTGATTGTAAGTTTTCGCGCGCACTTGCGATTTTCATCTCTAAGCTCGGTATTAAAGTCTCAAGTGTGTGCAAAAGCTGAGATTATTTATGTTATGTTTGATGTTAATATAAGATGTCGGCATAAGAGTTATTTCCACATAAGTCACGCATGTGTTTCATATAAATACAAACTATGATCAAATGCTTTTCCTTATTTATTCAACCTCACACATCATTTATACGCATATACCTACATACTAACAGAGTACATATAAATAGTATTATGTAATATAAAAATACTATACGTAACACGCACCATAGTATATAAAAAGTATAACATACATGCAAGCTTGTTAGAAGATTTATAAATAAAGTGCAAAAACTACGCTTTATTTCTAGAGTTTTACAGGGCCGCGATCTAAATGGGTGACCTGAGATTTCCCGTCAATATAAATAGTTTGAATACATAAAAAGTACTAGCAATTTAAATGCTAACTTTAGGATAGTCAAAGTACTAATCTTAGACTTAATTTTTATAACGTCAACATCCGTCGTAGGTACTCATACATATACATATACTCTACAAAAACATAACAATTTATAAGATGACTCAACCTTCGCTCACAACCTTTTGACTGAAATGGTTGTGTGGAACAAACGGGTCACTACGCAAACTACCACAGCGCGGGTTCGATACCCACTTGCGTAAAATATTTGTATGATCTTACAAATACTTGTTCTGAATCTGTGATCATTGTGCTTGTGATCTTTCTTAGATTTACAGTCTTTTTACTAAAATAAGAATGAAACAGTACAAATAAAATTACTGGTGTTAGATGCTCCTATGGCATGTGTGGTTATCAGTCATGTGTGAAGAAAGAGTTTAAAGTAGTATCTCCCAAGGTGGTATTATTGCTAAGGGTTTTTCTAAAGGAAATTCTTTATGAAAACAAGAACAGTTCTAGGTATAATACCTGAATATATATTATGTTCGCTCATATGTGCGACATTGTTTGCTATTTACATAATGGAATAAGTTATCGTAATTGTCGTGGTGAAAAGCTATGTGGGTACCGTGGTGTGTGCTTGTTAATTTTACTAAAAACATTGCTGTTTCACTGAATTCATCTAATGTTATCAATCCATAGAAAAAACACCATTTACATGCCATACGCCTAAAACTCCTATCGCAAAAATCCTGATGTCACAAGTATTTGGCATTTAATATCAATATAATTTCTTGATGGATTTTAACCCTTAAGACCATGTACTAAAAGCTAAGACGCACTGCAGAGGGTTGCAGTTGCCGGCGCCTGCCAGACCCTTATGTAATAGACTTCTACTGAATACACCATATACTACCGCTAGCGTCATTTGTTTCGTACCTATTGCCACAAGCATAAATCAAATGCTGAGTTAATGAGACTGCGTAATCAACAGGGTACCTTAGTTTATCCTGCTGACTATAACTGGCGTGATGTATTATACATATATGCAATATGTAATGTTGCCGTGGAAGCCCAGTGGCTCACTAGCCGGATTCTTATGCTCAAAGTTTCAGGTTCCAACTCGATACGAACTTAACGTTTTTAATGATAATAATAATAAACAAATGCGGACAATATCACATACATTGTTCTGAACCCAAAGTAAGTTGCTATAGAATTTGTATTATGGAATTCAGATACAACGAAGGTACCAACAAACACCTAGACTCGAGACAATGTAGAAATGTGATTTTCTGCACAGAGCTTTCGGGGATCGAACCCGGGACCTCAGAGCTAGCGACACTTTGAAACCGGTGCGTACGCCACTCGACTACGGAGGTCGTCAAGACTCTGTTTAGTACTTACTACGTAAGCCAACATCAATCGCTGATCGCAAGATTGTTGATTAAGGCTCATTTCAGGCTTTTATTCTGTTGCCTAATCTTCTTTAAGATCTCTACCTTACCTAGGAGTTAAATACCCGTGTGTCTACTTAGTCAATAGTAACTGCAATGGCTACTAACTGACGGCGCCTACTAACTCTCGCGCCGCTGTCACATTTATCAGTGTCAATTTAATTGACATTTACTAGCTGAATTTGTTAAGTGGCAGGCCATAGACAAAGCCAACACCTAGCTAAATTAGGCAGTTTACTATTAGGAGTTCGTAAGAGTTATTCAAACGAATATTAAACATTATCAGCAACTTACGCCTCAGTTGCATTGTTGCACAACACAGTCATATAAGAATATCTATATTATATCTAATATTTCAGTCAAGTTCCTCAAATAGGATAATTTATTCATTGCTAGTGGCGCCACCTGCTTAAATATTCAGTTTGTCGGAATTAAGTGCGAACGAGGGCTTCCCAGTATTCTGGAAACCTTTCCTCCGACATCGTCACGGACTGAAATAGACCTTTCATAGAATACCTAGTTAAATATTGACTGACAGAAGCAGCCACAAGTGTAGTTTCAATAATCGTTAACGCTTGGAGAAGTGACACATGCTTATAAACAAGAACTCCACAAAATGGATATAGTTTTTTTCGTCTTTATGAACTGGTCTGATCGTCACTAAAGACTGTAGACTGTCCAGGGTTCTTCAAATACTTATAGTGTATTGTAGTGGTACACTAAGTGCGTAATAACAATGTTTTACTTTTTTTGTACATTGTAGCAATTTGTTTTTTTAATTGAGCACTGGGCCTTTTAATTGAGCTACAATCAGTACATCTTTTATCAGTTTCTATAAGAAATTTTTGTTCTAGATGTAGCGGTCTTTGCCCTATATTGAAAGTACGTAATTGCTATATTTTCTTAGTAAATAGATTAGTTTTATAGGAAGTTAGTGGTGACACAAATTACTTATTGATTGATGACGTCAGCCGGCCCTGAGATGACGACACTAACTATAATAGAGAACATTACGCGTAGCTCAAGGACAGCTGTTTCTACTGTCGTTATCGCGGCTTTCTAACATCTACAGGAATTTGCATTCAAACCATTTACTCGTAAAACTAATATTCGACTATTAACCTTTTGTTTGTTTATGTTATTACGTCTGGATTCGCTGTAGGGCAACAATACGAGCTTAAAGACCTAATGCCACCATAAACACACAAATATTTCTAATTGCTTTATGGTAATATATTTTATAACTTAGCCTTTTCTAACTATAATAAAATTAAATAAATTATAGTTATGTGTTATGTAAGTAACATAACACGAAACTGGGAACGTTGCTGACGCCTTAAAGAAAACAACAAATGTGGATGAACGACGTATTTGTATTGGTTCTAAGTATTTTCAAAGAGTTCTTTATGAAAGGTGTATGACTGTATGTTATGTCTAGTGCAGAGCTATCATACCTAATAGCCGCCTGAAATAACCCGTGATGCAACACTGTTGACAATGTCGCTGATCTAGGAATATTGGCAAGGGGACTACACATTCTTTTGTTTTTGTCTGTACAGTGACAAGGTGATTAATTCTAATTACACAGTCTGTAGAAAATCTATTTTAACAAGTTTTTTTAATAAAAAGTGTAGTTATTTAGGTATTGAGCGTCTCGTCTTGAAGCGCTTCTGTAGTACAGTATAATTGCACATATACATTTCAATGAATACTGTATGTGTAATAGGAAGCCTATAGCCATTTATCATAGGTAACCGAAATATATCAGTTAACTGTTTGTAATTGGTAACATATACACTTAGGTACATTTCCTGTAAGTAAATTACTTAGACAAATGCCAACCAATTTTCAGCGCAACAAAAAATATCCATTCAATTGCAAGCACATTAAAACAAAACTACAATTAATTTTTAACAAGTGAAAACCAGGAAGAGGTGTGCTTGCTTCACAGCGGAAGGCTGGAACTGGCACATCCTAGTTGGAAGGTACCTGCCGAGGGTCAGGGCTGGTTTCCCTCGACCGAGGGCAGGAAGCCGGCGCGTGGCTGCAGCACTTCCAGTCAGGGTTGGCCAACCACGCTTATTGTACGTGTACACGTTGGGACTTGGAATCATGAAGCCAGTGAATTTGAGGTGGGATTCAAATTATGGTGGTGGTTCAAGTGGTGATTGTGTGGTGCGGGTGAAACGTTGTAGAGTGGTTGTTACCAAGCAAGCTTACTCATCGTCCTTCTACTTATCCTTATACATGCCTAAAAAGAAAAGTTTTCTGACATTAAGCTAGTAGACGTATTGGTGTTTCGGTTAATTAATAATGAGCTCATCTTATCGGTTTTGTTTGATCAGAAAAGTGCTCCTTTGCGGTATAGTTAAAGTCCCGATATTAGTAAATGTGTTGCGTCCATTTCGTAAGAATTATTTCAGGCGTTGTCAAATGACAACTTTAGAATCTATTTTTTTTTTACCTAACATAATAATGGACCCGTGTATAATAAGTTATTTAATGTATGGTCTTGGACGACTCCTTCCATAATTTTAATTATTTAGAAAATGCAAGTGACATTAGGAGTAGGTAGGACGCATTATTGGTCCTAGTGGGCGCAATAATGTAAGGGTGTTAATACTTCAATTGACCTTCATTTTAGTCAAGTGTTCGTATGTATTAGTTATTTAAAGAATTAGACTCTACTTGATGAGTAGATTATCAAACCTGTATAGGTTGAATGTGCGATTTCATTGTTTTCCTGTAAATCGATTACATACTCGACTGAGTAACTTAATTTTATGGTTCAATACATAGCCGTAATTACATTAACTGTGATATGCATGGTCTTATCCTTGCTATTTGGTAACTAAATCTATTTAGCTCCTTACTAGCTAGATATATAAATATTAAATAATGTATTTTCCTACTAGTGTGTTAGTTTATACTATATTAGGAAAAAGAGAGTGTTTTTATAGTTAATATTGTGGAATAGCAACCTTACAAAAAAATCGTACAGACTGCAACAGTTGGAATGTATAATAAATTCAATGTTTACTGACGGTGACCTTAGATTTCTATTCGATTGTAAAACAGTTATCGAATACAAGTTAAACGATAATCGTAATCGGTTTCATCCGCACTTTTTACATCGATACAAATACAGCCTTCCTTCCGAATTTCATCACTTTAAATTCCTACTTTAGGAATATATTATTGCTGTGTAATACATGACTGACTCTCCGTTTTTTTTTAAGTAACTGCTGTTTCTCCTCACAATGTTTTCCACACGGAATGAAGTGTAATTGTGCAAAAATGGTGCACTAAGCAAATCTATACCTGCGACAATCGAGCCTACAACCTTTTTACACCGCTAACCAATAAAAGAACAACTTAGCCAGCACCAAGTTCTAACATATCATAAAATTAATTGAAGACGTTTCTACCATACACTGTCGATTTTTTTAAAACACACGTCCGTCACACAAGTGCTTACAACCTGCTTACTCTAATTTTCAAACAAAGGACAACTTGAGCATTACTAAACGATACCAAATCAAGGAATTCATTAGACATGATTCTTGCTCACATTGACTTTCTTTGGCAAACGCACCTCGGCCACGAATATTCAAGCACAATGACTATGGAACCATCATATTATGACCAGCACCACTACATGCACAGAAGAAGCACAGAGCACCTAACTTCTAGAGGACCTAGTTTCTGAGCCTTTTGACTCCACAGTGGAGCAGTTCAGTGCGTCCTGCTGCTGGTGCTGGTGGCGTCTGCCGGCGCGGACCTGTTCTCCAAGGCCACACGTTCCAAAGCGGATGAGAAGGACCTCAGGAACAGCGTGTTTGACTTCATCATCGTCGGCGGAGGAACTGCTGGATGTCTGCTGGCTAATCGGCTGTCTGCTATCTCAGATTGGAAGGTACTTACCTGCCTACTGCTATATTACAAACGTTCCATTTTAGGTATTCGATTTATAGTGTTTTGGTCAAATGATATCCGATTATAAGGCATTCGATTTGACGTAAAACCTCCTTTTTATATTAATTTAAAAAAGTAAAAATGGCAAAAATCGTATGCTTGAAGAAATATTGAATTCAATCATTGTACCTATAGCATTTCCCTTAAATATATGCTCTATACCGGAGTTTTTATTTGATGTTAATTTTCAAGTTTAATCCGTAGAGTTAATTATAGCTTCAAACAATCTAACCTAAAAAGGTTAATTAAATTCTGGTTTAAAAACGATGTATATACGTCATCTAGTAATTAGCGTCTAGCCTTGAAAGGAACGTATCAATTAAGGATCGCTTCCAATGTTATTATTACTTACAATCTGGACTAGATCAGTGGCTAGGCTATGATTACCGTTCAAGGATACCTACAAATACTAGAGGTTGA
Source organism: Autographa gamma (assembly GCA_905146925.1). NCBI lineage: Eukaryota > Metazoa > Arthropoda > Insecta > Lepidoptera > Noctuidae > Autographa > Autographa gamma. The sequence continues at coordinate 11,035,622 of LR989867.1, read as the reverse complement.
GACCTAAGTCAATAATTTTAAATTAAAATAACACAATTTATATGTGGCAGTATTGAGGAAAACTGCATTAAACATTGCAGAATATGCATCTATTTTTGCAGCAAGTATGTTGTAGTTGCCAATGTCAGGACAGCAGTTTCGCTTTCCGATTTTTTTAGTTGCTATGTTATCTAGATGTCTAGTTTCTGTATTTACTTAACAGTATTACTTAAATATTAATTATCCTGAATATTGCTTTATTCCAATGACATAAGATTTGACTACACATAACAAAGCTTGATGCAATAGTTTATTTTTTTCTCTGTATCCATGTAATAAGCGAATAAAACCTACGAGTTTTCAAAAAATGAGTAACCCGTGTTTTTCAAAAACTAGGTCCTAGTCCTCGAAGCAGGTGTCGACGAAAACGTAGACTTTGACATCCCAGGAGTTCCTAGCAAGGAGTACCGTCCCATCCTGTGGAACTACCGCACCGAGAGGAACGGCTTCTCGTGCCTGTCGCGCCCCGGAGGCAGCTGCGAGGTCCGCACCGGCAAGGTGCTGGGCGGCTCCAGCGTCACCAACGACATGAAGTACACCAGGGGCTCCAAGGTCGACTATGATGGATGGCATAACACCGGCGCTTTAGGATCCTTGGATTGGAAGTTCGATAATGTTTTGGAACATTTTAAAAGTATTGAGGATAATGGTGAGTTGATTAATGCCAGTGAAAAATACTTCGTCACCCAAATAATGGAGATAATTAATTTAATTATTTAACAGTTTTTTTTGGTCTAAACGCTCAAATTGACTGTGTGACAAAATATTGCACTTATTGGAATACTTCTAATTACTTAGTTTATTTTTAAAAAGTTGATTACCGAATGTTTACCAAAGCAAATGTTTAGCCATTTTGGAAAGCGATAGTTTATCCTTCCTTTTCGTATCGATAATTAAGCTTTTAACAAAGTAGGTAAAGCGTTAACAATACTATAATAATATAAGCAAACAGTTGAGGTGTAATGTATATTTATGTGTGCAATGTCCGATTTGAGTTAAGTTTCCTGTCGTTGGAATGTTGTCAATAAACACGAATTCGAATATAAATATCTACATGATATGAGTCATTCATTCTTGCGGTTTAGATATGGCGGGAATACCAAAAGCGGATGTGTGTCGGGAATTCACTAGTCTCACTGATATTTTTTAAATGTACCCTTGATATCGGTCACAATGTACTAACAGTAGTTTTCTTTCAAGGTGACTACGACATTCTAATGAACTCTCACTACCACTCCCGCGGCGGTGAGATGCACGTGCAGCGCTTTAAGCACGCGGACCGATACATGGAGATATTCACTGCCGGCTTCTCAGAGATGGGGCTGCGAACCTTAGACATTAACACCAATGTACAGGAGGCAGTCGTACACAACCAGTTCGCGATATCCAACAACACAAGGTTGAGCACCAATAGCGCCTTCCTCAAACCTGTGAGACATAGGAAGAATCTTCAAGTAATAACAGGAGCTTACGTCACGAAAATAGTCATCGATAAACAAGAAAAAAATGTTGATGGCGTAATTTATGAAGTAGAAAAAGGTAAAGAACGACCGGCGTATGCTAAAAGAGAAATCATTCTGGCAGCTGGAGCTATCAACAATGTAAGGCTGTTACATTTGTCTGGTATCGGTCCCAAAGCTGATTTAAAGAAACATAATGTAACTCCGATAGTAGATCTCCCAGTTGGCCTCAACTATCAAGACCAAGTGACTATAGGTGGCCTTGCCTTTGTATTGAACGAAGTCCCTATTGTTACTGAAACCGACGTTATTAACGATTTCAAAACTTGGTTCCAAAATCGTAACGGCCCACTGGCATCCACAGGCATCGCTCAAGTATCCGCCTTCATACAACTATACGAAAACTATAACGCTCCCGATGTCGAACTCTCTTTAATCGGTAATTTTATCAGAAGCGATAAATTTATGCTGACTAATGTAAGTGTGCATGCTGCGGAGGAAACGAACATGCCTTTACCTTATTATAACTTGGTGAATATTAATCCTGTATTACTTAGACCGAAAAGTAGAGGAAAAGTCATGCTAAATAAAAGAAATCCTAAATACGGTAGACCGGTAATACAAGCGAATCTTCTTAAGGAATCCGAAGATTTAGATACTCTCATCGACAGTATAGATATAGCGCTACAGTTACTGGACACAAAAGAATTTAAGAAATCTGACATCAAGTTTGCGCCTCTTGACCTGTTCCCGTGCGACCGACTCAGTAACAGAGATCAATGGAACTGTATCGCCAGGCATTATACTAAAGCCATGAGTAATCCTGTAGGTACTTGTAAAATGGGTGATAATAGCACAAACTCTGTCGTCGACTTCCAATTGAGGGTTCATGGGATAGAAGGTCTAAGAATAATAGATGCTTCAGTAATGCCTACACATGCAAGGGGTGGCATCTTTGCTCCAACAATGATGATAGCAGAAAAAGGGGCCAAGATGATCATCAAAGACTGGAAAGAAAATAATGGTCATTACTACAGTAGACGGTGACAACAGTTAGGAATTAGGTAAATAAAATAATTATATTAATACCAATTAGTCTTTATTATATCACTAGCCTTTTCAGCAATCATTATAACAGGGGCTGCAGTGGAACCGCGGGTTATTTTAGGCATAATTGATGCGTCGACGACTCTCAAGTTGCTAATTCCGTACACTCGCAAGTTCTTGTCCACAACGGAGTCGGGGTCTTTGGATGTTCCCATCTTACATGTGCCAGCGTAGTTGTGTAGAGGAGTCGAGAAGTGTTTGATGATACACAGCCAAAAGTCTTCAGATACGCGCTCATGGTCCTTGCAATCATTGTTCAGAATTGGTCGTGGATCGAAAGCATACTCCGCACTCTTAAATACTTCAGTATCAAAAAGTTTTACTATTTCTTGTATACCTTCTAGCAACTTTTTTTCATCGGTTGGGTCTTTTAGGAAATTAGGGTAAACCAGTGGTTTCCCAAACACTGGATCTGTAGCGTTTAGTACCACCTGACCTCGGCTTTTCGGTGTCAACAAGGATACGCACATTTCTATTTTATCGTAGTACATGTTTGAATCATGCCCTTTGAACCTCACTTCTATGTCAGGCGTTCCCAATATGTCCGATATGCTGGTTTCTAAGAATGCAACTACTTGGAAGTTGGCTGACAGTGGGCCCACGCCTTTCGAGTAATAAGTAGTGATATCCTTAAGTTTATCGGGAAATTTAGATGTTGTGGCAGTTTTTGTTAGTTTGATGACAGGCAAGCACACAGATAAATGATCGTGAAAGTTCCCTCCTACCGGTAAGTCGTAGATAACTTTTAAATCTAAATATTCTAGGTATTCCTTAGGTCCTATTCCAGATTGCATAAGTAACTTCGGACTGTTAATTGCTCCGGCGCATAATATAACTTCTTTGGAAGCTCTCACCTTAACTTTTGTACCATTTTTGATATATTCTACACCAAGAGCTCGTATGGTCTCTCTGTTGTCTTCAAAGAATATCTTTGTAACTAAAGCTTCTGATATTATTTCTAGATTAGATCTTAATTTTCTAATGGGTTCAATAAAAGCTGTAAATGCGCTGACTCTTTCACCAAAGTATGACGTAGTTTGTATCCTCATGAACCCTAGCTGGTGTCTACCATTTACATCTGTGTAGTTATATCCTAGCTCATTCAGCGCACTCAGTAGTACGTCGACATTATCATCGACGTAAGGATATCGGCCGACATCGAGTGGACCCTGCGTTGAATGAAAAAACTTGTTCTTTGATATATCCTTATCGTAATTTCCTTCTGAATACTTGAAGTACGGGAGAACTTCGCTGTAGGACCAGCCTTCGTTACCGTTGATAGCCCACTCGTCGTAGTCGGCAGGACTTCCTCGCATGTAGGCCATGTCGTTGATGGAGGAAGTCCCTCCCAGGACCCGGCCCTGCACCATCTCGCAGCCTCTTTCTGCACGATTTTGGCAGAACCTATGACGTGATAGAACTATATGATTGATAAAAACTACAGTTGCTTCATCAGGATCTGTCGACACATTGATTTTACGAATTCATAGATTACAAACTGGTAAAACGATATTACATTATTTCATAAAAATGTAAAAACACTAAATATATTTTAATTTGTTGGCCTTCCAAAAGTCAATCTCTCGACAGATCCCGACATAACGGCAAGGACTGAATCTCACCCCTTTTTAGGTCGCATAGTGTATTGCCAGTCTATATTAGATCCCTTGAACTCACTCGTGAGTCCGGGAATCAACGCCATTTTCGGTTCTTCAGGGCCTGCTTCAATCATCAATACCTGGAATAATAGAGATGGAAATGAGGCTGTAAAATTGAATTAAGTACACTAACGTGATTAGGTTTTCAAATTATTTTCATAATTTTTATTAAACCTTAAATAGTGTTTATTTATTATGACCAAAATTCCATCAATTACCTTCCATTTCCTATTCTCCGACAGTCTGCTCGCCAGCACACAGCCGGCCGTCCCTCCGCCAACCACAATGAAGTCATAGTCACTGTCCCCGCCTCCGCCTTTTCTTTTCGAATGGTCTTCAGGAAACCTATCGAAGTAGGAGATCTGTTTGAAGGGTGACTTGTCATCCTCGTTGGGCGCCATCAGCTGTCTCTTGTTCTTGCCGAAGTAGTCCGGTTCGGGTCCTATGTGGCCATACAGAGTGTGCACCAGGGATATCAGCAGGATCGCTGTCGGGGCACACTCGATTCTTCCGTCACATATCTTGCATAATTCGTCGGTGGCGTTAGTACTCATTGCATCCTCATAGCCCACTATTTTGGCTATCAAATTGGAGGGTACTGTCGCATTATTTTCTATTAAGTTCACAGGGACCACGATTGGAGGAATTTTGAAAGCTGTTTATTACCGATTGTAAAAGTTTTTGGTTGGCCTCAGGAAGGCTCAATTCCATTAGTATAATCATATGAAAGAGTAATTACGTTTTGCTGTAACTTGTTCAGTTGCAAAATGTTTATCACCGATAGTAAGTAGTATTTATAGTTAAATGCCACTTTGATTATTATTATACAAATAACAGTCATTAATTTCTAAGTCTTCATTATTTGCACTATGATTTGGAGGATTTTTGTCATTAAATTATTTTTTATTGTAAACTGTCACTGTATAACACAATTGAACCAAAACTAAACGTGTGTCGGCGGCGCGAGGTATGCACAATTCGTCAGTAATTAAGGCGACTGTCCGGGCCCGCGGCTGCGCGGCGCTATGCTGGCGGCTCTAAGAATTTGTTGTTGACATCCTTTGTTTGGCTTGTTTACAATTTAGCCATTGTTTTGAGTTCCAAGAGTTTTTTTACTTAATAGGTTCCTTTAATGCCGCTGGGCGCTGGTGCGGTTCGCCTTATAGAATATCACACCACTACGTAAATACCGGCGCATCGACTGCGCACAACACATGCTTGAACACTGTTCGTTACTTCGTACTGTTTACAAAAGTTGTTTTTTCTCAGTAGTTATATCAATATTGAAAACTGTTTTGAGAGACACTGTTTGTGTTTTTCAATGCAGATCTATAAAAAATTTAAATCTCCTCTATACTGACATATTTTTCTGAGATTTAATGAAAACGACTTGAAATTCTCGTAAAAACTTTATGTAGAAATGCAATTACACATTAGGCAAATGATTTCAGTATTTACTATAAGGCGAGCCATAAACGTTATAAGTGTAGGTATCAGTATCGTGGTTATTACTATTGAGAAAGACACGCGCTAAGTAAAGTGCGTTGAGTTGAAGACAGGTACACGGCTGTTAAGGTAAATAGAGCAGAACATTGCCCAAGGGATGGCCTTGTGGCCCTGAACAGGGACTATCGCTCTGAACACATAGCGGATTTATGAGCCTGTTTTAGGTATATTAAGGTAAATTAAAAGACACCTATAGATTTGGCATAAACTAAGGAATAAATATTTACAAGTAGCAAAATTTCAGACCAGTTTCGGCAGTGATAGGGAATTTGTTCATTAGTCGTCGGCTACACATAGATTAAAGACAGTACAATTGTCTAGTTTTTTCGGCCGATATCTCTAGTCTAGGCTTTGCGTTTTACAGAACATTTACCTACTGAAATTCGAAATTCCTGGAAATCCACTTAAAACTATAAGTCCTAATTTTACCTTCTCTGTTTTCGTGTCCTTTTAAATACTAAACTGCAAGAGGCTCATAGAAATAGACATACAGGGTTACCGGTTGATAAAACCTAAGTGATGTCTTTTATACCATCCAGGTAAAATTTTAGGCTTTATGCAAAAAAAAACAACAAAACAATAGCATCATTAGTTTAGAATATAATTCAAAGAAAACAAGAAAAGACAAATGAATTTTAAAACATATGAGAGAATTGAACAGACTTATGAAATCGTCATCAGTACATAATATGTCCTACACAATGCATGTTAATGTAAACACTTGTTAGCAAACCTGCTCACCCACTTAGCGCAGTTTGCATCAGCGTGAGTTAAACTGTTTATGTTTATGTTATCTAGCTGCACATTGTGCCCTACTGCGAGACACTATTGTTCCATAGCACTACACACAGTATGACTAACACATAGTCTTAATACAATGGCATGTTACAGGATACATCAATAGCTTATTGATTACATTGAAGGTAAAATACAACTGTCTGCATTATTATGATACGTAAATAATAGTAGTTTTATCGATAACAAAACAAAATGATACATACCTAATCCTGCGTTTATAGCAAAATTATTCTTTATTTTATGCATTGCACTAGCGTTAAATAAAGTGTTGCTGCGCTCAATAAAAATAAGTAGGGAGAGCCTAATTTGTTAGCTCAGTATGAAATAATTGACTATACATTAGTACCTACATTAAATTTACTAACACCATTTTAATAGACGGCATGTTAACTTTGTTCGTGTAAATTGGTGTTTATTCACGATAATGTTCACATTACTACCACTCTATTAGGCATGAAATGTGTCATTAACTAATTAATTGTACAAACTGTAAACTAGAACTAATGTTGTTAATGTATTGTTTCAGGTAAAACAAACAAGTTAATAGGCGGCGATAGTAAGTTGTTAAATTATGTAAAATAAAAGGGTTTTGATTCATGACACGTTTACAATTTTAACAAGCCTAATAGTAAGTAACTTTATAAGTTTTAAACTTATTTGTTGATGTTGGAGTATATTATTTAAGAAATTGTGTTTATTGAACGTAACTATAAAGTATAGAAAAAATAATTTAAAAAATACCTAAATTATGCATAAAATACGATTACAGAAAATAAATAAAAAAGGACAGTTCTACTAACATAATTATCAAACATATGAAGCGCCTGACACAAATATTGTAGCAACGTATCTTCAAATCGCATTACTTAATTTTATCAGGCGCTTCACATCAAGTGAATGAATTTCATAGCAACGTGGTGACGTGGCGTATGGCATTCGGTATTATGATTAAAGTTGTACATTATATTACAAATTCATGGACTGCTTCGATTTTATGGCGGGTAGTGTTCCAGTTCCAGCGCAATGAAGTGAACTTGCATGAATGAGTCCCGAGTGGTGAATAAATTACGCTAACTTTGATATTTGTCGTATTTCATGCATATTCATTTTGCGTAAGCTTATGTTTAACCTGAATATGTTTTAATGTATGTACATAGTTAACTGCCATTTAAAAGTGTGGTAATGGATATGTCCTACTTTAATGTTTTAGTAAGTACTAAAATGACAGTATTCGTATAATGGTTAGAGGTGCTAATTCAAACCTAAATAAACTATCCCTTTTCAAAATGTTATAATTTGTGTTTATTCTTATGTCTAGACACCACAGCCAATCTAGAAACTATAAATAACTGGAAGATCTACTTCAGACCTACAAAAATCTAATATGAAAGGAGGAAAGAAAGTGTGTTCCGAAGCAAGGCCGCCATACGTTCAATAATAATGTAAATTGCAATGTCCTTCTACGATATAACTGGCTTTTTAATCTTCTAATGGAACTGTGACAGGTGCTGGTAATCGATTGCTTCAGGAAGACGCGGGCTTTCACGAGGCGGGCTTATTAAATGACCACATTGTTGTGGTTTTAGTCCATAACGCTAAATAAAGGTACCAAATCTGTCTACACTATCAGTCAGATAATTTAATGAAATTTACAATAATTAACAATTCTTCTGAAAGAAATAACTACGAAGCTAAAGAAGAACAAAGTTCAAGGTGCGGGAGAATTTTGATGGAGAATGTTTCAATTCGTAGCTGGTCCCATAGTGTCTGCTGCGAATGTCCCCGATTCGTAGCTGGTCCCATAGTGTCTGCTGCGAATGTCCCCGATTCGTAGCTGGTCCCATAGTGTCTGCTACGAATGTCCCCGATTCGTAGCTGGTCCCATAGTGTCTGCTACGAATGTCCCCGATTCGTAGCTGGTCCCATAGTGTCTGCTGCGAATGTCCCCGATTCGTAGCTGGTCCCATAGTGTCTGCTACGAATGTCCCCGATTCGTAGCTGGTCCCATAGTGTCTGCTACGAATGTCCCCGATTCGTAGCTGGTCCCATAGTGTCTGCTACGAATGTCCCCGATTCGTAGCTGGTCCCATAGTGTCTGCTGCGAATGTCCCCGATTCGTAGCTGGTCCCATAGTGTCTGCTACGAATGTCCCCGATTCGTAGCTGGTCCCATAGTGTCTGCTACGAATGTCCCCGATTCGTAGCTGGTCCCATAGCGTCTGCTACGAATGTCCCCGATTCGTAGCTGGTCCCATAGTGTCTGCTGCGAATGTCCCCGATTCGTAGCTGGTCCCATAGTGTCTGCTACGAATGTCCCCGATTCGTAGCTGATCCCATAGTGTCTGCTACGAATGTCCCCGATTCGTAGCTGGTCCTATAGTGTCTGCTGCGAATGTCCCCGATTCGTAGCTGGTCCCATAGTGTCTGCTACGAATGTCCCCGATTCGTAGCAGGTCCCATAGTGTCTGCTACGAAAGTCCCCGATTCGTAGCAGGTCCCATTGTGTCTGCTACGAAAGTCCCCGATTCGTAACAGGCCCCATGGTGTCTGCTACGAATGTCCCCGATTCGTAGCAGACCCCATAGTGTGTGCTACGAATGTCCCCGATTCGTAGCCTAGTGTTCTGCGAAACTCCCCGATTAGTAGCAGGACCCAGAGTGTCTGCTACGAAAGTCCCCGATTCGTAGCAGGCCCCATAGTGTCTGCTACGAATGATCCCGATTCGTATCAGACCCCATAGTGTCTGCTACGAAAGTCCCCGATTCGTAGCAGGCCCCATAGTGTCTGCTACGAATGATCCCGATTCGTATCAGACCCCATAGTGTCTGCTAGGAAAGTCCCCAATTCGTAGTAGGTCCCACCCATAGTTTCGGTTACGAATGTCTCCGATTCGTAGCTGGTCCCATAGTATCTGTTACGAATGTCAACGATTAGTATGACTTAATACCTTCAAATATAAATATAGATTTGCCAACACGTATGAAAACCACAGGAAACCATCATAATACATCTATAATCATATACATCAAAGGTTTGCCATTAATGTTTTAGGCTTAAATGTTTTCGGGCCAAAACATAGTTCACTGCCCTGTCATCTCCTCATTGTGTCGAAAAAATTTAAACTCTTACCAAGAATTGCAAAAATTGAACAATTTTCAGTGTCTACGTAACTGCTTATTACCATAATGCACAAAGCGGTTATCTTGTTTGACTATTATTTGTCGCCGAGACCTCAGGACGGTGTGAGCGGAATTAGAAGAATAGGGATAAATAATATAGTTTACTCTTCGGATGTTATTATGGTAATGTTGAACATCCTGTCTAGTAGAAAGTGATGCGTATAATAAGGGTTTTTCTAAACCTGTAAGTTGAGGAATTTCCTCCTAGCAACATTAATGAAGATTATTTAACTTTATTGGATGAGAAAGTGTCATTTTAAGTTAAAATATCTCTCTGCATATTTTTGTAACATAATTGTCACGGCATATTTATTATAATGACCATAACATGTAGATAGTTCTATAAATTTTCACGTTCACACCCATACCGACATAAGCACATTTAAATAAATATCACATTTCCCCACATTAGTTATGATGGACGACTCATAACGGCTCTCATTATAATAATTGAGAAATTAACAATAATCCCTCGTGGTGCGCTTATTGCATTTAACATGCTAACTCAAATTAAATGTATAATAACAATGGACTGTAATTATTATTGCTCACAAAATGGCCAGCTTTACACAGTTATTGCGAAACCGAAGCGAGAAAGCAGCAAAAACGATAATAAATGAAAATATGGACGAAACCCGACCACACTGCAATTAGTTTTAATTCGATCCCGGTAAGGGATAGTGCTGTTATTTGAAATAACGCCATCTGTGATCGGGACTTCGAGTTTTGTTCATTTTAGTTCTGCTATCGGCCGCTAGAGTGCTCACGTCGTAAAATGTTATTACCAGTGCTTAGTAGAATGCAAATTCGTTTTTAGCGTACGATCGCGCGATCGGTTTTAAAATGAAGTATCAAAAGGTTCAGCTTCGCTTCAATAAACGTTTCTTTGCTTTGAATATTCATGAAGTAATGTCTATTCTGATTAAGGAATGTTAGAATATTGTTTAAGAGTAGGCAGATATTAACATAATAAGTGCCTGCCTAACATTAGGGTATCAATTACAATAAAGATAGCCTGGAGCTTTTTTATTCTAAATCATATATAAGATTCTTGCGTTTTTTAATTTAAATATTCAATTTAGAGTCGGTTTGGTTAAAAATACCTTTGTAGGTGTAGTACCTACACAGGTATATAATTAATATACACACAGTATATAGTGTTAATTTCACAATTTAGCGAGACCATTCTTATGGCAAATCTTAAACTGTAATCCTTAAAGTCTTGTACCTACAGAGCGAACTGCCAAGCAAACATAACACATATTCTGACACAGTCGGGTAAAAATTTAACTTAATTTTGTATTCTGATCACATTAGATACCGATTTTTTTAATATCTTAAGCTATTCTAATCAAAAAGATCAAGTACCAAATACATATAATATGATATTACATATAGTTACAAACACTTATTTGTAAATTCGCACAAATGAGTTTAAATCTAAAGTAGCCATTACAATGATTAAGTTCCAAACACAATAAATCAAACAGCTAATTCATTTTCGGTACACATCAATAAAATAAATAGTTTAGTAGATAGTTTAGCAGGAACTAGTTTGTGGATCATTAACAACACCTAATATGGCAGAGCTTGGCAGGCCAGATAAACATCTATTTTATAAATGACAATCATTTACATGTTTTTTTCAAGGAAGATAAATTATTAATTTAATGTCAATAGACTTGTCCCCCTTTGGTATTGAAGACCCAGCGTCCGGCGATTAAGGTGTGGAGATCAATAGTCTTTTTAAATTAATTTTAATGTGTCGTAGAATACAAATGTCTAATCAAGTCATGGTGGTGATTATCAAGACAGTTCTTGACAGAAGCTTTGAGACAAAGTTCTACAGAGAAGCTGTGTGCCGGTCGCAAACTTATTCGAAAGTTAACGTTAATAAATTCAAGCAGTCAATCTGTCATTAACACGTTTACGTCAGACACCAGGGGACTGATAGCCACTCTAAATTGAGTGACTCTTTAGTATTCGGTTGTAGCTTCTAAACGAAAGGATTGAACTTTAAGTTTATCTATGAAAACAACATGATAATCTTTCTATAAATATTTGCGGCGAGTTTACATATTTGCTTTTAATTAAGAGATTCTGATCAGTGAATCGTCTCTTCAAATAGTTTCACTATTTACACAAATATGTAACTCTTGAGATTAATATCTACAGCAATAATCAAAGCGGTTGCATTGGGTATTATGAAAAAGGTTTATACTTAGCATCTGCAATCGGCATCAAGGGATTGGCTTGCATATCAATGAATCTGCTAATTTACTACATATTACAATTGTTATTGATAATTAAATGTGTATAAACCTGGTATTTTCGTGGTCGGTGCTACTGAAGCTCCCACGATGCGCTATGGAACGTAATCCGAGAGCAGCGGTTACTGCGCGGGAGTTACTCCGCAGTTACATACATTACATGAAGCAATGGGCGCTTGTCCGGTCAGGGCTGGCGGACATAAGTGCGGTTAGCTCTTAGTTGTATAGGTACTAAAGCTACTGTCTTTATCTGGCATTGTTGCTTTAGTCACATAGTTTGACCGCCTTCTAACAGCAATAAATTTAACATTTTTACTATGTGGGGAAATTCTTAGTGTTTTTAGCAACTTTATCTTGTGAAAAAATGTAAGGAAAAAAGTAAGTTAATAAAATCTTCATGCTATTGCAAGATTTTTCATTATCATTCGTGGCATTTCCTACAGAAAACGTATCAGGGATGAATGCTAAATTAATTTCCTTCGATCGGTTACCGCCAGCCCTCGGATCACGCAACCGATAGCTAGAAACATCTCTCGTTTACCTTATACGTCGAGGCGGGGCTTGTAATTAAGGATTATTTCATTTGCACATGCATTAGTACTCAATGTAGAACAGAATGCGCCGGCGGGCTGCACTGCGCATGCGTGGCTATTCACCTAATTAGAAGACAACTACACGCTTGTAACGAAGGATTCTGCTTTAAAGGGTAAGGAGAAAAACTTGATTAGTTTCTTGTAGGAGGCCTCCTAGTGTTTCACGATAATTATTAAAGATTTGAATTACTTATTTGAAGTAAGGTTACTAATTTGTGGGTGGAATTTTGTTTTCAATTGAACTATTGAATGAAGTATTGTTTGCACCTGAGTCCTTAATTACGACTTTGGAGGTACATTCAAATTACTATAAGGAAACTGATATTTTTCCCTAGAAATATCAATGCGCTTACCATATACAACTATCCCGCTTTTAAAGTACTGGCATAATTGATTGCGGATCAATTATCCGTAATGACTGCCTGCCGATATCAATTACCCACATATTACGCAAACACTGACCGTTGCCAGTAAGGGCAGTAAGTATGTAAACTTTCGCAGCGCATATCAACAGGTTGTCTGAGCTGTAAGAAGGGCTCCGGGTTCGCTTCCCGGCGCGGCAACAGCTGCCGTCAGTCAAAGTCGGTGCAAGTGATGGTAATGGTATGAAGAGTCGGGAGATTATAATAATATGCTGATATAGGTACCTAAGTAGCTGCCTTTGAAGAGCAAAGTGATTGTAAAGTTTTATATAGCCTCTATGTTCTTCAGAGCAATAATGAGGCTTGTAGTGTAATAAGTAAACAATAGGTTAGTAGAGAATTACTGAAGTACGATCAACAAATAGATGTCTGGATAGTACATTATTACACTTCTAGTATCTAAGGGTTATTGAAAGTTTGGCTTACAAGTTGCAATAGGTTTGTAGAATATGAAAATTATTGATTTTTTTTATTTCTGCTGTCCTACTACCTACCTACTTGATGTAGTGTGGGTTTAAATATTTTCTTATATACCGCGTCCAATACCTATTATATAAATTACCAACTCCTTGTGTTATGGTAAACGCAGGTCTTTAGGACATAGCGTACATTTCTGTGTTGCTGGCCCTCGGCGCGCATGCGCACCGGCCTGCTGCGCGCGCGCATCCACTTTCTATGTCGGATTCACACTGTTTTACTTTTAATTGCAAAGTAGTACGTGAGATTATGCGAAATGAAATAAATTATACCTATGAAATTGAAAAACTTCTAATGCGTTTATAATTAATTTTAGTTTAAATGTTCTATGGTGGAGTACTTGGTGGATATACTTGGTGTAGTCTCAAAAAAACATTGTACATACTAAGATCCTTGGTCGTGCAGTAGGACTATTTTATTATTATATTCCTATAATAATATTATGGGAAGCTTAACTATTGTTTTCATTATAATTTTGATCGAAAGTGTTCGTAGAAAGGTTCATTCAAGTGGACCCTTCAATGGAGAGAAAACATCAGCTAGATCTCAAACATTATAATAATAAGCATCCGGCCCCGAAACAAATGCTCGTAAATATGCGTAGGCGCAAGTAATGGTACATAATACTAGGGTAGACCCTATGGTCACACAGATAGGGACCGATGAGCAGTTATAAATGTTATAGTTTAAGTTTACTGGTGTTTTTGAAGTTCACTTGGGTGTTCATTTTTATATAATTGGTTTACATGTAGAGAACAAATTATGTACTGTGGTAAATTGTTACATGACTTTTTAATGCGTTGATCTGAGAACCAATTGAGCCGACGACAAAACCGATAAAAATAGAAATAAAATCTCATGCTGCTCTGTCCTTTGCACGTTAAATATAATCTTAATGTACTGAGATGAAGTATATTTGAAATAGGTGTCACCAAACTTAAGAACATCTTAAAATCGATGATAAGAAACATTTATTAGGCACGATATAACATAAATTGACACCACGACCTCCAGCTCGGGTTTGCTTTGACTTCCTAACCAATGATGCAGTAACATGCATCACTTTCAATTACCTGTAACTAATCAATAATAATCCCCAGATGCAGCCAACTGTAAAATATTCGTTAATGATGCACAAGAGCTACCACGATATCAAAAGTAACGGGAGTCTCGCTATCGAGTTCTAAATTAAAATATAATTAAATTCCCATACAAAAAGGTAAGCGATTACGTAAGAGGCGAGCGTAAATCACGCGCGCGACAAGCGTTGCGAATTGGTGATCGATGGTAGTGGCCGGCAGTGGTCGCGGTGGACGTATTCGGTAAGCTGGCGATGTTGTGGCGATGTTAATGCGGTACTGGTACAATGCTGACAATTTAACAATTAATACACTTATGAAGAGCTAGAGATTAAGGTCATGCTCTAGGAGACTGCTAGTAGTGTGTGATTATTTAATCTACCTACTGAATTACATACTTATAATAATTTCTGATTTAAACAAGCATAAAGAAACTTCGAAGAATGATAGCCTCTAAAAAACAGTGCCATATCAAAAAGTTCAAGAACTCCAAATATATGTAACAGATTGTGAAGAAATAGGCTGAAAGCTTAATCATAATTTAACCTCCAAATGTAGTGACAGCGGTTAATTCATTTTTAATAGCCACAGAACTCAACAACACCGCAACAGTGACAATGTTTCTTTTATCACTATTTCTAACGAAAGTTTCGGCGATGACAATAAAGTTTAGTTATTGTAGGAAAGTAAGCGAAGGCTGTGAATAGGAGCTCGTCACAATATCCACGCTAATGGATGCAGAGCGTAATTAGTTCGATAATGCATCCAACGGGACACTGCTGCTTTCCTAGCTTATGTGTATTAAATTAATGTGTGGGGTACAGCTTTAGCGATCAAGTGGAAACCTAAAAGGAAGTCCTTGGTGACAGTTGAGATTATAAGTGTTGGAAATTGCGAAATACTTGATGGCGTGTAATGCTCGGAGGACATCGTCATCATCAATGATTCTTGGAAAGAAATAAGGCATTATTAATTAGATCACAAGAATAGGCGTAACAAATGCACAACTTCAAGAAAGAATAAAAAGATGTTGTCAACTACTACGGCTGTTATTATAACCACCAACCAACATAAGCTTGAATGCCAGGAACAAAACCCAACCTGCAATAATTTCCTAGCCCGACGTTAGAGTAGTACTTAACATTCAATTCAATGCCCTTCAGACAACTAAACACGCAAAAAGAGCAGCCCGCGGCAATCTGCGCACACGCAGGCTCTGATAGCATCGGCTACGGCCGGCTAATTAGCCGTAGCCTATAGCCTGTAGCCGCGGGCTAGGCTACCTGGATGCTTCTACAGTGATGCTTGTACGTCTTCAAGCGATGCCCACTGATCTCGTTTTGACGAAAGTAAGGTTTGTTTTATATTAGGTCAGTCTATATCAATTTTTGGTGAGGTATATAATTTAACATTTTGACTTGAGTGTTGGCAAAGGTTAATAGAAACACAGAAGAACTATATGTATAATATAATATATATGTATTGGAAATGAACGTAGTTTAGGTAACTATGTATTAGACATCTAAGTTGTTTATCGTTGCTACTGTTTCCTCATTCGTTTTCAAATAAAGTCTTTGGGCTCCATTTCTTCTTTTCGCTTGCAGTTTATTTACTACAAAAAAATTACGTAAAACAATATGACAAGTAAACAAGCTCGCCAATATGCAGATGCAAACAGAATTTACCATCAGAAATATCTCAGGTAGAGCAAAATTCTGAATCGTAATCTCCATCTTGATCAGAATTCTTGAATGATGATGCATCGCTTCTGGTCACCACCGTCGGCCAAGACAAGTAGCTTTATTATTATCTATACATCTAATAAACAGAAATAAACGCGGGATATAATTGAGTGCATGTATTTGTCGATCTCCTGCGCAATTTGTAGCTGCGCCCGCGGCTTACCCAGCTTTTATTTCTGAAACACGCGAGTGTTCATGTTTCGTATGATTTACCGTGTGCTGTGATGCGCTGCGTAATATAAATTATAATTGTTTGTTGGCCAAACAGTTACTTTACATAAACGTAAAATAAAAGTGATTATTTAGTGGCTCATGTGAGATACTCGCTTGAGGCCATGTTTCTTAAACAGGATGTGTAAATTATCGTTTATTTTAGTCTTCAGAGATCATGTACCAAGGAACATAGGTTTTTAAGCAAAAAAAAATATGGTGCTCTTAATGACTTAGTATCACAGACAAGCCTAAATTATAATCTTCATAATACATACTACTTTCAACCACGAAGTCTGATATATGCACTTATCTACGCGCTCCTCGCAAACCCTTATAATATTATGTATCATGTATCACTATGGTATCCGCAACTTTGCAATGGATCAGTGTCATCTTTTCCAATCCCAGTTATTCCCTGATTATCTCTTTCCCACTCGTTACCTCGGCCTAATCAGTTGACGATAGTCAACACGGTACATGACTTGTAATCAATATCATTGAACTTACAATGACTGTTACATTTAAACATGTGTCGTGTGTGGCCCCATCGTGATGCGCTCGTGATCATGGCTGCACGTAATTGGTGCATTAAATGCACTTTCATCAGGTGTTCGCACTACGTTTAATTAGCGATCAGCGACATATTTTAGGTTTTTTTTTGGTAGAGATCTGCAGTTCGCTTGAGCGCAGGCTTTGACTGCTTCACCGGACTTTTGGCGACCTTAAGGCCTCCAGCCAGAGCAATAAGCATATTTTAGTCTTTCAGTATTTCATGTAAAAACTACATTACAATTGTTTACGTAGCTACATGTATGTTTTCTGAATGAGAATTCGTCGTACTGAAGGGAGACAAAATTGTGAACAATTTATTATTAGCTTCTACTATAACTACATCAGAAATGCGGGTCGATACGGGTCTATTTTCTCTAACTAAAAGACATTATAGTTAATTTATCCAGAATGGTTCAACTAACATGTTGAAGTTCAACGTTTTTCTAGACCATGGTTAATTAGCGGAGTCATTGCTCTCTAACCTCACAACCAAAGCTTTGGTGACCTTTGCAGCCGGCAATGGACATCATAATGAACTGAATAAGATGTTTATCTGACCAGCCTCCTAATAAGGTGATGATTTATGGTTCTGTCATTATTGAGCCATCGATACGTTTGATTGGAGACTGTTTAGTCATGTTAATATCAGATGAAATAAGTTAATCTCGTCATCTCCGCAGTTTGAGGTCGCGGTATAAAGATGTATCACATCGTAGAACACCTATCTGTATAATATTTAGATGTATGTCCGTAATGCCGATGGATTTTGAGCTTAAATTTGCAAGATTTGTATAATTGGTATTTAAGTAGTAAATAATGTTACAATAATCACTTTAAGAACTTTATACGGTGACTAAAACTGAGGTTTATCTTACAAATCAAGCGACACAAAATTAATGTCTTCATTTATATATCTAAATGGGAACGTCAGTAAGTTGTTAGCAAAGCCTTGAGGCTACTCCTGGCGTTCTTGCTAAACACCTTAAATGAGCGTCAATCACACTGTTGACGCATTCACTGTGCTCCACATGTAAAAATCATAAATACTGCAGCGATTGACTTGTAAATGCAGCTTATATGTACCGACAGGTTTTGTTCCCAACTCCACAGCTAGCTAGGCAGTAAAAACTACCGGCGAGGTCCACAGTTACTGGAGTCGTCGTGTGCGATAAAAAGATTCTCTTAGCGGCTATGCACGCCTGGTACATTATTAATTGATATTTAACGTTTTTATTGTCGATGGATGTGTTGATATTAATCTAATAGAATTATGAAACAGGTCGGCACAGTAGACGTATAAAAGTTTTTTTGCTTATGCAGTTAGATTCTGTTATCAAGCTGCGGTTGACTATTTACTATCTACATTTAGAATTAAAAAATGGTTCTGATCTTAGATAATTTGTCCCGTACTAGAATCGAACCCGTTAGACACAAGGCCAGGGTATTAATGTTACGGTTCTGTAATAAGTATCGTGTAGGCTCTCCTAGCTGCTCGCGATCGCATACTTGTATCTACAACCATTGGAAACTAACCCATTTGTCATTTATGTTAACTTCATGTTTTAATCAATTATTTTACTCGTAACTGATTACCTTATCCTGTCTCACTTTATCTGGGAACATTTCTTCAAACGACCAACAAAATATTCTATAGACACTCGCAGGACAGTCCCCACATTAAATCGCCAATGAATTTATCAAGTGAATTAAAACTTCTCCCCACGTAGTTAATCTGCGGCTGTATCTCACATTATCATCGTCGAGATAAATCGCCGCCCAACAATGGCCAATATTAATCTCTTCGCCATTTACGCCCGAGCTTATAAATTAACACAGACACCTCGACATTGCAGCAAATTTATACTAACTAGTTTTTATCCCTTTATGCCATACGAGTTGAAAACTCATCTACGATGGCGACGCCTTCCATTGCTGGTTTTAATAACGTTTGAGTTACAAGATTGGGTCGCGGCCGGTAATGGTCGGTGCATGTTTTAATCAATGTTTTGTTGTCATCTTATTGTGGACCGGATTACGTGGTATGCGACTACATAATAGTTTGGTAGCAGTATTTTAATTACGATTTTATCGTTGAGCCTCGCCGTGGAAATGTTCCCGCTAATAATGGGCAAGGGTTTGGTTTACTTTTAGAATTCCTGTTGGATATGACTCCAGACTTTTACAGGTTATCTCAAAGATTTCTTGGAAAGTGTGAGGTTATTGTCACGGCTTTAAACGCAATTATTTGGCTTTGTAAAAGATTTAATGTCCCTCTGGGTGGTCCGTGTAATGTTTTTGTTTTATCAAACATAGCACTTATCGTTCTTGTGCAAATAATATTATATTTAGCGACAATGGCTATTGCAGATAGTCCCACATGGCGTTATGGCTCTGAGAATTACTTATTAAGTGTTGTATTTCTGTTTCAGGTAAGCTCGCTGGTGGGCTATTATCTTCTGGTGGTCGGTGAGTTACGATAAGATATAAAACATGACAAATTTCTATCTAAGGTTATCTCTGGTTATTTTCTACAATAAAAATACAAATTATTGTATTCGTTGATTGACTGCTTTTAAATTTTCACATGTTTCCTTTAAAATAATGGATAAAGCACGATATGGAAGTGTTGTTTAGCCGTAACAACTGACCCACTGTAATTTCGCGTGATATTTTTCTGGGAACCTGATATAAGATGCGGAGTGCGGTGACCCGTATCACAATGTTAATACATTCAAAACATCTCCTCTAGCTGTCATTACATGTAATTTGGACGACCCACTACCCACCAGGGCTGGCACGATTACTTTAACTTACGTGGCCAAAAAACATACCTGTAAAATAACTTTTAAACTATCGCGCTACATGTTTATATTAATATTATAGAACGGGGATTATCGCGTATATACATAAATACCTTTAGGGCTTGACATTTCGACCGGGTTACACCGGCCGTGGTCGCAAGCAGACTTATAATATTGCAATAAACATACCTGTATGTTTAGTCTAAATAAGAAGTATGAATCATGTATAGATAGCTATGATTTCCCTCTTTGAGTCAATAAGGTCGAAGCTTGGTAAACAGCTGTTGAGATCATACTTCAACAACTGTAGCTTGACCACCCGAAACATGCCGGACGAAGCTACTTGACACTTGTTCATGTCCAAACTACATACTTATAAGAAGTAAGTGTTCGCCACTTAACCTAAATATCTACGTTAATTGCGAACTTTATTTTTATACATAGTTTTCTACACTTTCACATAATAATATGTAAACTTTCGTTTGGCCAGCCCTGCAGCCGGTATAAGTTACCACACAGCTTCCCTCGAAAATTACCGGTAATTTGAAACATTTTGGGCTCAACTGACATTCTTTCGGTAATTGTATCGTATTATTACGCCTTTACCATTTATAAGGTACATCTTAAAGGTTGAACATCGATGGTAAATTGGTAACTTCTAAAGTAACTATGAAACAATACTGTACTTAGAACCATAAGAATGCTTTGCTATGAATATAATAATAAATAATAATTAAGCCATTTATTCCATATCTCTGAGTTACATTTAAATGTTAGTAAGTTGGTTAAAATTAAGTTAGTTTTTTTTTTCCTTTTTTTTTTCTTTATGTAATTATAATTATTTTTTATTTAAATATGCTATGAATATACTTATATCGATGCTTTAAAAAAATAGTGAAAGTATAAAACTTTAAACAACAATAACAAACAAACAGATACGTGTTTGAATTATGATTAGATTACTCGATGAAAGTAACATTGGAAATAAATGAGTACAATCAAGTGACCACAGATATCATCTGCCATTAGACACTAGATATGGATCTAACCGCAATGAGTCAATGTCGAACCATAAGGTACGCCTATAATATTATAGTGTGGCTAGAGTGGTAGAGTTCTGGCAAAGTCAGTCTAGATTAGCTAAATAAGCAAAAAAAAATCTTAAAAGTGGTGAGATTAAATAATATATAATTTACATTTTGCTGCCCAGTATTTGGCAATAACTAGCGAATAAACCATATTGCCATACTAAGAGGACTTTAACGAATACTTTAGGAATACCTTGCTACCGATTTATGAAAGCCAAATATCAAAACTCTAAGAAGTTGATTATATAAATCGATACTAAGAAATCTCTTAATGTTTCTAAGTGTAGCAGGAGATATAGTTATTTAATCCAAATAACAATAAAATAGGTAGGTTCGGGGTGACATTAAAATATCTCCAAAGTCACGAATTACAAAAATTCGCTAATTAAAAAAGTCGTTGTAAATTCCTTTAGCAAAATGGTCGTTGGCTTTATATCTTGGAACATAACTCAGATAAAGCATCGAGAACAGTGGAGCAGGCTGCTAGCAGTCAGATAACGAGGACTTTATTGTAACACCGACTTAGTCAAGTGGGGGTGGGAGGAAAGCTTCGTCAGGACTTGACTAATGACTCAATAAAGGCTTAAAGCTGTATAAAGATGAAATGTGATGATTGAAATGTATTCAATATGATAGTGTTTTAATAAGTGACATGAATTATTTCTGTCGTTGATTAGTTTTATGTGTGTAGCGTCATTTTAATGAAAATAATATTTTTGTGTATGGTGGACTCCAAACCAATTCAAATCGTATGGATGGAAATAGGTAAAGCACTTTCATACATAGAATTAAAAAATATTCAGTTAACATGGCATTTCCTTCTTTTTGGATGTTAGTTAAAAATCTTCTAGTTTCTACCCCTTTAAAAGTCATTCTGATATAAAATATAAATACTTGCTTGTACTTATAGAATATGCAAATAATTCTATAATGAAGGCGATTAAAAGCCTCTTACAGAGCTAATAGGCATATTGAAACGTATGCTAATTATGAATATTGGATTAAAGGTACTAATTACTCCGTGTTTATTAGGCCTGTCGGTCATTATCCACCAACACCGAGCTTCATTATAATATCGTAAAAGGTAGAAGGTATAAATTAGATCGAAAAACTAGAATATTTTTTATGTTTCTGTCTTTGCTTGGAGGCTATATTATTTTTTACTTTGCGATGCAAAGTGTTTGCCTTATACAAAAGTCTAAAAGTGTAGCAGACTTCTATAGATTCAGAACCAATCTGAGGCAAGCATTTAGAAGCAAATGGCGAGGCCTAAGTCCTACAGAGGAAAAGATACAGAGTAATGAACTGAATAATACTTATTATAAAGTCACATACATCAATAAAGAAGTATCTTGTGACTCAAAGCCGTTTCCTTGAATAAAAACCCAAAATACCACTGACCATCATCATCCAAAACCAGAACCAACCCTACGGCCTTGATCTTGAGGTTCATATTCCTTTGCAGGTGTTACCTAATTATTTCCTTGCCTAAGGCGCAGACCAAACATACTCGGAATAGGCGGAGTTGACTTATGTTATAGTTCTGGTGTTAACGGCGCCTTAACTAGCCTCCACTGCCTCATCATCTTCAGTTATTAATTACTTTTCTTGGATAGCCACGGAAAAATATTATCCTTTACAGGTAGACACTTTTGTTATTACTATTTATTTACTGTCATATAATGAAGGAATAATTTTTAATCAAAAGACATGTGTACCGAATAGGTACGAGTGCATTGTACAGAATTCATAAAAATAGTTTTTTTTTTTTATCAGGACTGTCGCAGAGGAAGTTATTTATTACCAAGCAGATTTAAATAGATGCAATATAAATAATCCTATACTCTTCTCCCGTACATTTCTAATATAATTACGAAGAACACAACAATGTATCTACATCCAATATCAATAAACAATTTGTAAAAGCCAGGAATATTCCAGATGTCATTAAATTCTAGTTTGTACCATTTTAAGGCTTTATGGCTCTGATTGCTGTCAGTGCACACGTAGTGGACCTGATCACTTTAATATCGCGCCATTTGCGATAGGAATCCTACGGCGATCTCGTTTTGTGAGAACGTGTGACAATTTGCACGCTCATGAATAACTGAAATTATTGTTCAATGCTGACAAGTATGTGATATGAAACTTGATGAACGTTCTAGATGTAAATGGTTATGTAATTCAACTACTTGAAGTGATGCTGATAATTTCAGGTAATATGTTCTTTAATCGCAACTATATGACCACCCACATGGAAGGCATTTCAATCTTATTGCATGTTGCCTAAATTGACATAAAGTAGGACTAAGATACACGGTAGTATTTTAGTCCTACCATAGCTAACTTCATTTGAAAAAAACTACAATATATGCTTAAA
This sequence comes from Autographa gamma, assembly GCA_905146925.1. Taxonomy (NCBI): domain Eukaryota; kingdom Metazoa; phylum Arthropoda; class Insecta; order Lepidoptera; family Noctuidae; genus Autographa; species Autographa gamma. The sequence goes on along the minus strand of LR989867.1, from coordinate 11,012,259 downwards.
ATCGCTAAACTAATCCTGGACTCTGAAAACGTCCATATTTCAAAGTAATATCGTCTTAAAACCTCTTTAGAGGTGAATCATCGAACCATACATTTCCTATTTCTCAATGCTGCAAAGAAAACCAAAGACCTAAGACTTTCACATTCAGTGAAGAATAACAGCAACACTTTTGTACTGCGATTGAGTGCATAATGCAAACCCTGCGATGTCTATTGGCTAAGTAATTGTTGCGGGTACAATGTGGTCGCGTGACTGTAACGGTGCACGGTACACCTGCAGGACAAGGTGTCTATAGGAAGGGGGTTTATGATTATGGACTCACGATCACGAGGCCTGCTGGACCTAGCTCCAGTGTCTAGTGTCCGTGTGCGGTACTGGTGTAGTAATGGATGACAGACGTAATGGATGACAGAATGGTCAAGCTTTACTTTGAATGGAGTTTAAAAAGGTGAAGACTATTTTTGGAGTAGAAAAATCTTCACCAATTGTTTTTGTGGAAAAAGAGAGGTAAAATTTCAAATTAGGCAAAGAAATTTAAGAGTTGGTTTTTAATAATTTTATGTTAAAAATTTTTAGTTACATAATTAAAACCAGTAACCTTACAAAGTGATGCTCATACATAAATGGTATAGATAGCTTTCGTGGCAATCTTGATGATTTACAAAAGAACCTCAAAGATCACTTGCATACCTAAATTACGCAAAAGCTTCCATAAAATACTATACTTAAAGGTAAAACACTACTACATTCTACTTAAGTCATCAAAATATCACTTTAAAGCCCTAGAATAAGCCTAAAAGCTTTTAAAATAGATTAGCGTACCCTTAGGTTATCCAAAAACCCTTACTTTAGATCATTCAAGCTTATAAAGTCTGCCACATCAAACTCCCATTTGTCCGTGACTTCGGGACAGGAATGGCCCGTACCTCGGAGGTGCGCGGGCGCAGGCTGGCGGTATCATTTGCTACCGCAATCAACGTAATAACTACGCCGGCTGATTTGAACCGGCGCTATCCTTGCAACTCGTGCGCATTTCGCTTTTGTATTCATTTCTTTTTCGTTCTTTATTGGGATTAATGTTGATTTGCCGGAAAATGGCGCGTGTTGTGTTTTGTCATCTGGTGTGAGTTGAAGGGTTGACTGGTTGGGTGACTCACTTGGGATTTCTTATTCATTGGGATTTTTGTATCTGAACGTTTTAATCTGTGGGTAAATATCTTATCGTTATTTCTAAATGTTTGTAACTGACAAGGCAAACCATAATTTTACATCGATTAAAATACTGTTAAATTGTCTTGAGTCATTGGCTCTTCAGATCTACTGTTAGGCTTCGCAAATTTACAGTTCCCTTGTTTCACGATCTGAAAGAAACTTTCCTCAAAACAAAATCCTATCAAACAACAACAATGGTAACTCAGCACGGCGCACGCGCTTCCATTCCGTTACCGTACTCTTATAAGCTAAATTCAACCTTAAGTTACTACCTTAAGACCTCTTTTTCCATGCATAGATTCGTGTCAATAACATCATATCTCGCAAATTATTTCCATGCAATATTGAATTGATTATTCGACTAGTTAAGGTGTACTTTCGAGTGGAGCGTGAAATTGCTGGAAATGAACCGTTTGGCAGGTGGCTGCGTATAACATTGTTTTCAATGGCCAGCGCTGGCCGTCTATGTTGAAGACCTTTGCTATTTACGAGGTAACCTGAACTGGGGGAAACTAATTCGCTTCGTACAGCTGACTGGCATAATAAGTATAATAACTTGATAATGTTATGTTCGGGTTAAGGACTTGTTTGTTAAAGTAGAATTGATCTGAGTAATACTGATTAGTGTTTAGTGTTTCTATTAAATAACGAAGCTTTAACAAAGTATGAGGTATTTCATCCACATCTTCGTATTGTATATTCATCTTTACGTTATTGGAAAACTTACTTAAGTTTATGTAGTGATCACTTTTACTATCTGTTTACCTGTTTTCAGTTCCGTTTATTTAGTTTAATTCTGTAGATTGTGAGCTGGAAATAGCCTACACAATTAGACCTAACTTAACACAACGATTAAGTACCTTACAAGATGACATTTGCAAGATTTTTAACCACAGCTAGGTTCCCAGATTCGTGCTTGACTTTCTAAATGTCTAACTCCTTAACCACACCCAGTACAAGAGTACTTACCAGTCACATCGGAATGACCAGCACCTCATTGATCGGTGGTACTTTCGTCGACATAAACATGGTTACACAACATCAGCATTACCATAGTAATGTCCGAGTGAGTCCCGGCGAGTCAATGTCGGTAACTTGTGAGATAAACGGTGCCTTGTCTCATAAATAATATCCGAGCTTTCCACGGTTTCACTTCATTACGGAGCTTATTAATTAGAAGTCACTCGTAATCTCTGTAGATTGGTGAGTCTATCCGATGGCACACATCTCGGACTGGTTTGTGAGCCGTGACTTTTAAAAGCTTTGGGTTTAGTTTCTAGGGATGTTAGGAGTTCTACTGAGGTGATTTGTTTGGATTACTATGACTAGGTCCTTTTTTTTTTCAAATGTTTTAAAAGAGACGGCTCGCATAAAATAGACTTTAATGTCACATTGCTGTTTAAGGGTCGAAGTTTTGAATTTACGGTTTACTTCTAGACTTAGATTAGGTCTGAAATAGAAAACGCCTTTTGTTTCTGTGTTAAACCAAAAGTACAGTCGAATGTAGAGCAACAAGTATATCAAATCTTTTGCCCTACATTTGACTTAACCTTTATTTTATTTAATCCTTACATTTATTTTCCCCAAGAGAAGTACTAGTATTGTTATGCCCTTAAATAAGAGTGTTGTCGAAACATGTTACAGTTAAACATGTTCGTCTGTTTATGTATTCGTGTATTATCATGTAATTGGCACTTTAATTACCTTCCTCATTCTCTTGTATAACTAACAAACTGACATTTGTTTGGCTTCGCGGCACTCATTAGAAGCCTTCAAATGAGCCCTAAATTAATTGGCCATGAATGAGACCAGATTCATTATGATCATCGTGATCACATTAAATCTCGAATTGTAAATAATGCAGCAAGCAGAACATATAACAAATTAAGTTACATTATTAACATGACAAGAAAATACTAAAACATCAATAATTTTAAATTAAGAAACAGAAACTTAATCACTTTACACATGTTTTATTAATCATTTAAATTAAGAGAGAAAAAGAAAAAGTAATGTATTACTACATAATCACAAATCAAATTAATTTAAAAACTTGCATACACAATGCGATGGTATTGTAAGTACCAATCAGAATGACAATAAATTAGCCAGGAATGTTAATAACCCGCAATACCGACATGATATATTTGACTACAACCCGTTTCTATTAGTCAAATAAATAAAACCGATATTTGTTGCCCAAGGGATGGTTTTGTGTATCCCCATCTCACCCCGACATAGACATACCCGCATCTCCTATCTCTCTCTCGGAGGCATCGCGCAACGGTTGGCCGGCTCTATGTCACTCAGTTGCGCACACGCAGCCGCGGGAAGTGTTCGCGTTTGAAAATCGAATGTTTTTCGCGCGAACTATTATAATTGGCCAGTGATTTTTCGTTTTGCAATTTGTTTTTGGAACTTTTTGGATGACGTGAAGTGTTTTACATAAAAGGTGTGTTTTGTTGATGCAAGTCAAAATGCGTTTGTTGCATTGTGATGTGTAGAAAGTGAATCTGCGAGAGGATTACAGTGTTATTGTTGGATTCACGTGAGAACGCTCTATTGGTTAATTATTAGCGTGCGGAAGGGAATGAGAATGGTTTATGACGTAAACTGTTACCAGTACATGTGTCGGTAGTGATGCGCGTGCGCAGGCCTGTGGGGTGTCAGGTGCGGGGACATCACCTGTCCGTTCCTTTTCTAATGAAGGGGCAACACGTTCATTAAATCCAACTTGTTTAGAAATACTTTACCCTTTAGGGCCTAGACAAAATTCCTTACTCGCTTATAAATCAAGTAATTTTAAGGTACGATTCTAGCCATAAATTAAACGTAATTGGGTTGAAATGTAATCGTTAGCGTCAGAAAGAGGCTAGGTGTAAGAACCAGCGTGTTATTGTGCGCAGGCCGTGGGTACAAAAAACCTAGTCAGTCAAGGTCCGATTATAATTACGTACAATACAAGCTCACTCACCTACTGTCAACCACATTCGGGTTCCATAATTGTCACCATTTACGATAAAACTAGGATGGAGAAGAACCTCCCTAATATACAGGTGAAAATTTTCCAGAATGGAATAGGAATGACCAAGTTAAAAGTTATTAAAAGTCAATCTATTTGAAACCGAAACATATTAGAATATGTATATTAAATCAAAGTTCCCAAAAACAATTTTTTTTTGCGTCCTTCTATTTGGGGTAGAGACGGGATTCATCCCATCATGGTTCATGAAAATTTGTCTTGACATTTTTGTTTAATAAATCGTATAAAAACCCCATCTTTCCTAAACATATTTTTTAAATAAATAGACAGGTATGGAGTAAATAATACATAGGTAACTCTTTAGGGATATGTACATGCAGTGGTATGTTATGTTAAATACAGATAGGTGGTATTTTAAATAATATAAATACCGATGTGTAAAAAGTGAGTCTAATCAATACGCCTACATTGTAAAATGCGGAGTTCTAGCAACTGTCACACGTGTAGACTGTAGGTCCACATTACTCGGTAGACAATAGCCTGCTTCTCGGAACTCGTAAACTGCCAGCCTCGTTGCGGATCAAACTATGTTCAATTAAACTATTACATTAAATTATACTAGAATACAGTCCAGAAGTGAGTCTACTACACTGTTGAAATGAGGTTCTATGTTTACAACAGATCGCGTCATGTATTTTTATGGTTTCACCTATTTTTCTGCAGCGTTGTCAGTCGTTGTTGGAACATGACATAAAATCTAAGTTTATTTAAGAAGGTAGTCTTGAAGTTGATGTACAGCTAAGTTATGTTCAAAACCTTTTTCACGAGAGAATGAAGTGTTGATCCTTGTTTTAATACTGCTCTTCTGTTATGTTTAATGTTGTATGTATTAGGTCTATTATGTTTCAATATACACAAATATACATACACAAATTTGAGTGAGGTACCATCGTAACACGGTAAAGTCACACTGGTCACTTGTACAGATTATCTCTCAAAAACACGTTCGATACCCATACTCGTACGTCCAAGAAGACTCTAAAGCCTATACATATACTTATTAAAGGTAATACTTTTATCAGAACATTATAATACAAGGCTCCTCTATTAGCTTACATTAACCGGTCGGTTTCGCAACCTGTACGCGCCTTTACGACGTCGCTCCGTCTTACGCAAATAAACTCTCTTTTATTTTGAACCGAGTAGCTATTTATTGTTTACTGTTATAACCGAAACTATAGCGCCATAAATTTGCATGTTCTCACAGGAACAATAACAGCTATTTGCAGGTAATTGTGAAGTGTTTCCGAGGTAATTGTAGGTGACTAGATCTCGTGAGATTCAGACATTATCTTGGGCTGTGACTTCGCTTTATTTAATGTTTAGTTATTTGGGTTACAGGCCTCTGTACTGATCTCATCTTAAACAACAGTAAAATAACATAATTAATTCTGAAATTTGTCAAAGGGTTTAAAAGCAAGTGTCCAACTAAACAGTTCCACTCAATACTAGAAACGCTCCCAAAACTTACTCCAGGGTTTCTTTTCCATTTAGTACCCTGACGTATAAAAAAACACAGATTATTTCTTCCTTTGGAGGTTAATGTTTTTACCTGGAGGTTCAAGACTAACAAACCATCGCGTTAAAGCGACATAAACTGAGGCAGTAAACTCCATAAAACTACATTTATACGCCATTTCATTTTCGAACGCATACATAAAAATCCAGTGTTTTAATAGACGCTTTAAAAGGCAAAGAAAAAGGTAGGACGACGTTATCTAAAGGTAAGCGGAATAATATCGAAAGATAACATCGGATCTGGCTAGTTATAATAAAAACGCATTTTAAATTCCTAAAGACTAGTCTTGGCGACATCTTGCAATGTTCCGTCGTATACGTTAGTTCAATACCTAACATAACTGCTAATAGGACACGTCAATTTATTCTTTACAAACACTAATAAGCATTACTTAGGTCATCGCTGGTTTCGATTTTGCCAATCACTTCTGTCCTTCATCAATTAATTTGCACAGATAAAAAGTTCAACAACAACTGTCAAAATGACAATCAGCTGTCACAGCGACTGATTGTTTTGATTGAAACGACAGTTTTAGATGCAGGACACCGGGAACACATTAGTTGTCTACGAGTAATGAAATAAGCAAAAGTAACTTTGTCCTTTGTTCTTCAAAATGATAATTATCTGACCTTAGTCAAGTTAATTATCATAGAATTTAGATAATTTACAAATGTTTTGTTTTACTGTGTTTAAATATTAAAATTTTATTATTAGGAGTATCATCAAATAATTTAAGTCTTATTGTGGTACAGAACTAATCCTTGCTCTTACGTGTCTACTTATCCTGTATATTTAGGCTAACGATATCCATTGTAACCCGTCACAGCTGTCAGTTGTGCAATAACTAACCAGAGAGGAACATGACGGAGTAGAGTTGTCATGTTTATGGCAACCTCTAGCCAGCCATAAACGAAACCAGTTATATTACCCATAAATATACTCTATGGTGCGTACATGGATATTCTTATTGCTCTAACTAAATATAAATAGTTTAATAACATTTATTTGTCGAGGTAAATAGTCTGTGTACAAACATATAAATCGTTATGCTCGTAAATGTATCGTATGATTAGGCTTTGATCGTTAGGAGGCAGAGCTTTTATATTAAAAGCAAGACTATCCAATTATAATTACACAAAACATTACTCCATATTTTAGGTACAGATATTGAGTAATGTCTTTGAACTTTATTAATTTTGAACCTGGCAACGGTCAAACCATGCAATTTTATATACATATGCCAATTTGCTTCATGATCTTTCTGTGCACAAATTACAAACGCGCGTACATTACTTTTAACCCTGAACTCAACTTGACCAGGTCAAAATAAACCCTACACCGCGGCACGTATATAATAAATCTGGGAACAACACAAAAAAATAATTTAAGGATCATCAAAATGTAATGAAATTGCACGCTAACAAAAGCGCTAAGTGGGTCATGGAACACAAAGACAATATATTTGAATGACTCTGAATTGACCATATTCAGGCGTGTTGTAAAATGAGTGGAAATCGGGCATTGTTCCGAAAGACTATTGTGTCGCGGTTGTTGGGAATATTCGTCATCTCTGATGTTATTGTTAGTGTACTTTGTGGTTTATTTTGATTTAAACAACTCTTGTTTAGCATTATCGTAAAATTTTCATTTCACTACCTATGTGTAAATGTGTATGAAGCCAATTGCTTTTTGCGTCCAACTTTCCTTACCTTACTTTGAACTAATCAAATTATCTGGAATGTCTTGTTATAATAAATATTTTTGTGTTAAGATATAATTACAGATAGCGTTATGTGGGGATCTATCCTATCTACTTACTTTTATCTACTTACATAAGGTCTGATATTTTTTTCTCAAAATAATTACTCGATTTCTCCGTTATAACTCTACGATAATTATTTATACTATACTGAACAATAACTGTACTCCTAAAATAAGTGTATTAATGTTAAAGGTAAACGTTCTTTAATTTACTTTGACATCCAAAACGAGCCATTCCGCAATACAAGTTAAATAAACGTTTTAATTTTCCAATCATATTAAAAATATCGTTTTGCTGGTCAGAATGACCCGTTAATAAAATATTGCAATTGCTTCAACAACCGAAATGATATGAGATGTAGCATCGGATATAAAACCTATTTGCATTCAAGTTTCTTGCATATATTTCGGTAGTCTGACCCAGAGGTCAGGTATTAGATATATAAATACGATCGTGTGAAGGTCTTAGAGACGTGTTTTGTTTATGATGTAGATGCATACTAACATACATTTAATGTAGGCGAATGGGTATGTATGATACTAAGCACGGATCTTCAAAAAATGCTTATTATATCGATGATGACGTAGGTTGATGGAAAATATGACGCAGAGTATGTATGAGTATGGCATAGTACGCTTGCACTGATCTTAATTATTTTTTAAAATGTAACTCTAATGGCGTACAATAAAGAATATTCTATTCTATAATATTTCATCTCTTCTTTTATACATAGGTAAATTTAAAAGAATAAAACTGTTCTAATTTACCAAGAATCTCCACTTTACGCTGTTATTTCTATGTGATGAAATATTTTCATAAAAACCTATTGCTTGTAAACAAGCCTGCGCAGCTTCCTTGTTTCTCGCTACCTTACGAACGGAAAGGACATAAATTCTCAATCCGTCACCCAACAATATCTAAACAGGAAAATGACCAATTTGCCTAAATATTTCGGCCGATGAAACCTGTTTACCATTGAAATGATTACGAATATGAATGACGAAGCTAATAGTATCACGTATTGCCTCTCTAACGAAAGCTATTATAAATCATATCGCGCCACGAATTACAAATGTTTTATATACATAAAAGTTGTTTGTCGGTCTGTCCGACGCTTGGGAACCGTTATTGTAATATTTCTTTTAACTACTGGTTCTGTGATTGAAAAATATAAATTGTTGATTGTGTAGCTTTAAACTACCTTAAAAATTATTTACTTCTTTTAAAGATAGAAGTTTAAACAGTACATATATTGTATCTTTGAACATATTCAGTTGCATTTGAAATTCTTAAAGAACACAGCAATAGAATTCCGTAATGGTATACTTTTCTTTCTTTACACTAATATCCATTCATGAAATTCCAATAGTTTACCCGGCTTCAATAAGAAACTCTATAAATCTCGACATTACTTGAAACATCGCAAAATAAATCATTTGTCAGCGCAAAAACAAAGACAATCGTTATTCTATTCAGTGTTTTTTACTAATAGCCCATAAGCAATAAGCTAGCCTTATACAGGGTGTTCGATGAATCAGAGCCAATAAAATGGTGTAAAAACAGCCGGCGAGCGCGCTGTATATGGCAATATATGGGGACATGGAAGGTATGGTACATGACTCCATTGCGAACTGGGAACACGACGTAGGGAATCGTATTTTGTGAACGGGACTGTCAAGTGTCAACGTTTCTGGAAACTTGCGAAATAGGAAGTTTTATATTATTATGGTCAATTTCCTAGTTTGAAACTGAACCGTACCTACCGACTATACTACTAATGTTTCTGTGCAAAAAGCGAGCTTCTCCTCCCATGTATATTAGCTTATCAGCTTACCTTATTTATTATACTTCAAATATGTAAGGATCCTGGCCTATCGACTCAACCCCTCAAAAATGTTAATTGCAAATTCTTTAATCTGCAGCCCAGGCAAATGACCAAGAAAACAATTACAATAACGAAGCAATATATCGCTGCATCGCGGGCTGATTACTTGCATATATCGTGTTGTTCGTGATCAAACACAACGAGCCGTTCCTAGCTACACCTAGCTAGCTACATAGCTAGGTACACAGCTAGGTAGTTAGCTAGCCAGCCAGTAATTAGCTCCTTAAATCTCCCCAGCTAACGAGGGAGTCCTCGCCTTCAACGAATACCGCGAGAGAATTACGAAGGAACAAATAATGTCTTAGTCCAGCACTCACATATTGCAAATTGCAGGGAAAAATACCTATTTAAGAACAGGAAGCGTTCTAAAGCTTAGAAAAAACATCGCAGAAACTTTAAAACTTTGACGACATAAAAGTTTTTAATAGATTGAGTAACAAAATTAACCGTTTTTTTTACAATACCATCATGATATATATCAATTTCTATCACATTCGATAAAACCATCGATTTATGGATATTATAAAATTATTCGCAAGTCATAACACTGGTTGAGAAAATTCTTAGCATTCCATTTAATCGCGTCGTCATTTTCTCTATGTACCGTAATTGTTTGACTTCTTTGGAAAGCACTTAATAAAACATTATTACATTCCTTTCGTTACTGACACGACAACTGAAACTAACGGAAACCTTGGGATCCTACAGTTACTTCAACTTAGTGGCTACGAAAACTTGGAGGAACTTGATTTCCTCTATTTTCAAAATCATCTCCCTGCCCTGTTCCCAATAATTTGGGGTCCGCGCAATGCGTATTCCATTCATCTCTACAACTCGTCATCTCAGCATTCACTCCTTACTGTCTCATATCATCTTTCGCACAATCCATCCATCTCTTTTTTGATCTTATTCTGCAGTTTAAATCCCTATACCCATTCTCATTCATACTCATAACTCGTCTAATTACGTAACCTGACCTCTATTTTCATCAGACAATCTTTATAAATACATAACATTTTAAAACGAAGACGGGTTAGTTACACCTTTTAAAACGTAGAATGGAAGACCGATTTTCCAAATGTTGGCTTTGATGGATTACCCTCCGCCCTATTCAGGGCTAGCTATTCAGCTATAAAACATCGGGCACGGACACTAGGTTCTTACCCAGTTAAAGCGCGGCGCAGCAAGTATAATATAAATTTTGACTATCATTTCTTTGCCTTCGTAGTAATTTCCATTCCAAGCACATAGAATCAACAGTGGCATGCGGCATCTATGATTCGCCCGCGTCACGAGGTCCGCCATTTTTTACAGCAATTACTATTAGTTTCTACGATGGCATGCGGTTGATTGCTGAAAGTATAATCTTGTTTTATATTACCTTTGAGATATGTTGTGTGATTACATCGAGGTGTTATGTCAGGTACAGTTGCTACTAATTGCGGTATTGTTGGTTAGTAAGAGTAGTGATGACCAAGCTAAAGTTTTAGATGATAATGTTTTGCGGGTTTAAGTGTAACTTGACCTTATGAGATGTTGAGAGTGGGTTAAGAGCATCATTTTGTTTTTGGTGACTACTCTCTTCTGTACAATCTATTGAAGCTTTTGATAAGCTCCTTGTCAAGTATATACCTACACATAATTCAAAAGTCTCATTGATTTCTGCTTTCGTGATCGTTTTTTTTTTTTTTTTTTGTTGGTTTACACTTAGTTGTCATACAACAAAAAGTGCTAGCTTATTACTCTACTGATAATATGTGATATGTCTTCATATCCTACAATGTAACTCCACCGCAGCAGTTCGTGTTGTCGCTGACGGCAGACGCCATTATTACCGATACCCTTACCATTACCATTAGCCGCTGCATACAAAGTGCATCTGTCAAGTGTGCCTCGCTCCCAACACAATAATACAGCCTGCATTTGGTGTCCACTGTAATTTAAACAGGACCTAACCTCAGGCTGTCATTACCTGACTACTTATTGCGCCCTTATTCTAAAACAATAAGGTTGAAAATTGTTTGACTTTCTGGTGCGAAAGCTGGGATGTTGTGTAAAAGTCACGCTCTTATCTCCAATGCCTTAAAGTTGTTAATTGCCTGTCAAATTGTAAGATTGTCTGGTTCCCGCTCGGGCCCGCGGCCACCAAAGACTACTGCTTATTGTGGAGCCTTGTTTTTTTCTGTAATTGATTTTTAATGGCTTTTAGAGTTGTTAGGATGATTCTTGAGTTTCGGATCGGCGTTATACGACTGATCGACGTTATTTGATAGGAATTTCGGACGGTTCCCTTTTATGAACTGGGTAACTTAATAACAAATATTTTGAGGGATAAGGAAATTATGTTATCCTTTCTTGAGACAGAGCTCCAAAACTATACCTTTCGCTTTTAAGTTATGCTACAAGAATATTATTTTTTAAATGAATGGAATATTTTCGTTATACTTTTAAGCTGCAAAAGCAATTTTATTTTTATATTTAGTTAGTACGTGGAAAATACAACTACATGTCGTTTAGTGTAGGAGTTAGACACTAACAGCACAGGCAATAATATCAAAACGACAGTGTCCTGCAGAGCTACAGGAAGATATGACGGTAATGGGTTGTTGTGAAGGTTGACTCACAGTTTCGCGCCAATTACTGTACTGTAAGGACCCTAAAGCCTTACACTGAAATTGTTGCTTAAATTGAGTAGATTCAGGTCAAAATAGACAAGGAATAAGTTATAACCATTGAACAAGACTCAGGGACAAATAGGGGCTGATGAAAATATATAATTACATGGAAAAAGGTTGTCTATATTTTAGTAAAAATAATTTAAATACGAGTAAACAACAACAAAAATAATTGATCTCTTGTTAATTAAACTCTACAAAAAAAAAACTCAGTTCTAAAGTTACAAGGTACCTACACACTGTATCTAAACTTTTTATGTAGATCCATTAGAAGCAATTTAAATAAATAAATAACAACATTTATAGATCTATAAACCATTATTTTAACGGAACACAAAAACTAACGTATGTTCGCAAACTCGCCAGTCAAGTCAAGTCAAGTCAGAAAGTTGTTCTTTGAATTCTGGGAGTCATTTGTGAGAGCAATAACAATAAATTGTAGTGACTCTATTTGCTGGCTAATGTGTTACGCTTATTTAAATATTCGATACTTTAGCACAGTACGGTGCAAACTTAATGGCGGTTCTGAAGTACTCTGAACACGAGGCGAGTCGCTGCGCAGTAACAAACTTATGCGCCAGCGGGGGTGCGGGGCGAGGTACTGCGCAGCGTGTAGCTGACTTCAGAGCCGCCATTAAGTTTGAATCCAACTATAGAGGATTTGAAACTCGTCGTTATTTTACCTTTATTCCTTTAACCGTATTAATATCTGTAAACTAGTTTGTCTTGTTTTTACCTTTTTAAATTGACATGTCTTTTCGATTACTCCGCAAATTGCTTCGTAGTACGTCAGAGAAAAAACTTGATTCGATGTGTTAACTGTTGTACGTTGAGGGTGCGATTGTTGTCCCGGGAGTTTATTAACATGTTGGAACTGGATTGGTAGACTGCCAACGTAAGCTAGATTTTGTTAGGTTATATGGGATTTTTTTAATTAATTAATACTCGCGTGTTACAATTTTTCAAGTTTATATCATAATAAGCTCTGTCAAATGACTAAATTACTTGTTCACTTTGCGCGGTTCCTTATTTATTATTTTTTTATTATTTGATATTATTTTTATCGTAATGACAGCGTGCTACTGGGGAGTTTGTTGCGCCGTTTCTTCTCCTCAGCCAGAGCACTTAGGAAGCGGTGAAGGGTGGGCGTTTTGGGGTCGGTTCATATCTGGCGGTGGTGGCGTGTTGTCGGTCGCGTGGCGCTGGGGCGGGCGGGCGCATGGCGGAGCGTTCGGCCTTTCACACTGACCTGACGACGCTTTGGTGCGTCAGGTGTGAGAGGTTGGATGTTTTGTTGTGTGCTTGTTCGTTCTGGCGTTGCGCGGCCGATGTTGCGCGCTACCTTTTCCGCCGGATATGAAACGACCCCTAGGGTGCTGTCTTTTGTAAAAAAAAATGACGTTTAATAAGTGCTACTTTGTAGCCTAAGTTAAATAAAAGATTTTTGATTTTGATTTTGATTTTGATTTTTTGATTTTGATTTTGAAAATAATAGTTTGGAAATTACTGAGAGAAGACTTGTTACACAATCAGTTCAGTTCAGTTTCACAATCTAAAATAGCATAGCAATTCGGAAATCAAACAACATCGTTTGCTTTATCTACTTAAGCTTTTATTATACAGAGGTACACACGCCTTTAGCGATATTATTGACTATTTTATAGACTAGGTACCGTTAGAATAAAGCTTGTTACAAGTTATAATATTGTCCCAACGCAAGCACTTATAATAGTGATTAGTAATTACCTAACAAAAACAATTAAAAAAAATCTTAAAAAGGCACTTATTCCAAACAAAAGTTCCACCATACATTGTAAGTATCTTGTATGCAGTCAACTAATCTTTGTTCATTATGAAAATAAACATAATTTAAAAGATTACGATCATTTAGTTAAATCATCGCCATTGGACAAAGTGGCCTGACTGATTGCTTACATCCATTTGTAGATAATAACATACTTAATTCAACGATTGCTGATGTATTTTATTTTTAGTTAATCTCCAGAGAATATATCTTATTCGTAAATGATATACAGACTGGTCAGTAGGCAATGTTATATAATTCTTACGTATGTACTTTTTTGGTTGCTTTCCATTGATTTGTTACCATGCAGTGTCTGGGAAATGTATTTGACTCCCCAACGACAATATCTTTATCTCTCAATCGTTCTCCTGGGAACTGGCTTAAGGCACTAAAAATTGTGGGTCAGTTGCCGTAAAAAAAGTACTCCTACCAAATTAAGGGCTCCCAAAAATTCGCTTCGGTAGCGGTCAGAAACAAAATCTGATATTACCATAATCACCGACGCTCGACAACAAAATTCATCCACGAAACTGTAGAATACCCTTCATCTCTTGTCCTCGTATGGTATTTGATCTCGTGTGAGAGGGACGGCGGTACTTCTTGTTGTTTTAGTTGTGTTCGGCTCATTTGCATGCACACGCGACGCATGCGCAGCTCTCCGTGTTCGGGTTAATAAGCCGATATATAAATACGATAGCGGTGTAACAACCTGTTGGATTCCTATTGACATTTTGTTAATTTGTTTGTTAATGACTCACAATTATACGCTGGATGCTAAGCTTTACAGTGACCTTTAGGGTTTCATTACAATACTTCATTATGATAATATCCAAGTCTTAGATAACTTGAACAAAACCAAAATGACTAATTTTCTTTATCTTTTCTTTGGATTAAATAACGTTGTCTGGTGTTGAAGGCAAAAGTCGGCATCTTAATCCAGTTTTGATCCATGTGCGCCTGCGCACGCAAGCGGAACCCATTCATATGATTACATATTGTTGTAGCATTCATAAAAACCATGTTATCGGAGTAAGTCTTACAAAATGTTACGACGGCTTGTGTTATTTATGTATTTCATAGTTTAAATTCGCACATGTTTAGTATATATTTTGGCAGAATTCTTATTTCGTCTCACTAAAGAGCCTTAGATCCTTTTATTTCTTAAGTTTCCTACAATGAAGCACAATAAAACTCAAGATCTTTTTAATATAGGCCGTTCAATAGCGCTAAACATTCCCGCGCTTTCAATATACGCCATTATCATACTCGTATCTGTCTGCCACTGGTTGAGAAGACGAGATAGTTCCTCTTCATTTAAACCTTATTTTATTTAGACTTTGGACTTGAAGCTTTAATATTTCAAATAATGCCCTGGTTAGTCTTGTATTTTTTGTTTATTAGAATAATAACATGATCATAATTCAAACAGAAACTTTCACTATTTGAATACATACACTGATAGAGATTTTAATCTGTATTAGAGATACAGTTATTTTTCTTGGTGATGATTAATAACAGCCTCTTTGCTACTGCTTGGTTTCCGACCCTCACCAAGGAAGCAACTGTTACACAATATATTATAGTATTGTGTACTCTCAGTTAAATGCGAATAACCAACAGTCGAACTCATGCCCGAGATACAATGAGCCACAAATCATCTAAGCATACAATAGAGCTGCGCCGCATACACTCGATATTATCGATAATTACGAGATACCCTCCTCTCTATAATTAGAGATGCTCTGCTAACATTTGCTATCGACGATGTATAAATAATTATAGAGCACTTAAATCGAGAAAAAAATGTTTAGATGTTGTTTAGTTTTTAAGTTTTATTGCACTTGAAATAGTTTATATCCCGTGATTATTAGAATAATTGCTTTATTGACTTTATAGTCGTATACAAAACAAGTCTAAGGAAGAGTCAAAAGTAGGTATAATTATTTGGTCGTTGCTAGAAATATATCATTTGTTGTGGCATGCATGATGCAACCTGCATTTACACTGAACAAACATGTGTTACTACAATAGATATATTGAATGATAAATAAGTTAGTACTAACCTAAGCTCTAAAAAGCTATTATATATGTAAAGCTATTGTGTAGGTATTATTGATGTAATCTCACAACTCAGTTTGTATTCAATTCATTCTAATTCTTAATTACTAAAACCGCTACACGATCACACATAAAACTTCATATAAATCACCATCTCAAACTTTGATAACTAAAACAAAACAAAAGACTAATTAAGCTCTCGTAGACAATTACATATCACCTGTTAATGCTCCTTTTTGCACGCCATAACAGTAAAACAAAAGTCACACCCGCAGAAAGAGAAAGTGCGAGACAATGTGGGCCAGGTATATATACCTATACTAGTGGATATACCACGGCAGGTAACAATAGGTAATGATGATCCGGTAATGATGGGTAACCCGGCAATGACAGGAGAGAACGAAGATGATAATGATTGTAGTAATATCAACAGCGATGTTGATACGATAGTTGTTTGTGATAGAGTTGTGTATAGTCGCAAGCCAAGAATGTTGATACGTAGTGTACCCATGTAATATTGAGAAATGCTTTTCGTAGTATAAGGCTGCCACAGTGGTGTAGTTTATAATGGGGCAATTGAACACAGTGACAAAGTTATCCATCGGTTATTAGAAAGCCTCTCTATAGTATCTGTTTTACTTTTAACATGCTACTGTGCTTGATAAATTGCTTAACAATTCTTCCGAATTACCGCTGTTGTCAAACATGACATCAAATCATAAGGAACGTACTGAAAATCAGTTACTAAAAGGGGAACGTAACTGGTATAATAATGTTAAAGGGAGTTGAAACAATCTGTTCAGTGATCTATCCAAAGGTAAATACTACTTACACATACTATTTATAGTGAACTTTATTTATATCTGGATGCAGTTATCAGATAAATCAGCGAGGTAGTCAGGCACAATAGCGATGATAATCTCGGAGCAGATTCCAGGCCGGGTAATGACGGAGGAAGCCATGATGAAGGGCCTGGTGCGGTACAGGCTGCGGCTATCAACCGAGATATATTAGGGTTAAATAACCGACCTGCTGCGGAAACAGGTACCTCGCTGAAGGAATGGGAACAGATTTGTTAGCTAGACAATGTCTTAAGTTGATTTAGACGAGTTATTGAGAAATGGGGAAATAAGTTAATTACGAAAGTTTGATTGATTACGTCTGAGTCGTAAATAGATTAATAGATATAGAAGTATGTAGATGCGATGGGTAATCTTAAACCAGTTGTTTCGGTTGAGGAAATCGAGTAACTTTCAACAATTATCTTAAAAAGTCGACAATTCCGTTGCATTCCATCAGCTTCCGTTGACACGATTCTTGTTAATTATGCTTCATACCTCTCGCCAGCGAGCAACCGGCTCCCTGTCTACATATGAACGATCACTGAAGATATTACATGAATAATTGATATCCTAGATAACATTAAGTCAGTCATTCCCTCACCAACACGAATACGTCTCGAGACATACAGAATGAACAAATGATTGATTCTCTCACACTTTGATTGAAGTATAAAACACAATATTTCATTAGAAACAGTTATTCCCTTCTTAGTAACTGCAGGGACTGGAAATAACAGTTTTCATTTAATAGACGGTCGTAAGCAATTAAAAATAATAATTTATTTGTATGAGGACGACGAGAATGCCATGAAGTTATGATACTTAACATTTCATTACCACAACTGTCATCGGAACCATAAAATTAAAGCTAATTATAATGACAGTTTAATTATAGAAACTGTGCTTGGCAGCTAATTTATTGCCTAAAAGTTGTTAAACAAAGTAGCAGACATGATGTATTACATAAAATCTTATTTGTAAAGCTCACTAGACAAAACTGTTAGTGATTTACCAGAATTTATGTTACAAAACATAACAGATGAGGAACTTGGGTGTTATGTAAATTTTCAGCAAAATTTCCCAATAGAATAGTACATTTTTTTTATTTAGCTGTAAATTATTAAACAAAGAATTCACGACTATTAAGACAATTAAGTATATCAATCTGGGAAAATGCCAGCGCACAATAGGTGAGGTAACCGCAGGATTGAGTCAATTCCCGCGAAGCCTTGCGGGAACTAATGACAGCCCGTGAATGATGGCTTACGGAGAAGGTAGCGACGTGCGCAAGCGCAGATAGGGACGATTTAGTTTATTTATTGTAGTTATTACAATGCACACGACTACCATTTATATATACAATATTGAATATTCTGAAATACAAACGGGTACTTTGTAAAACATACTGGGCACGTATAAATAGGGAAAATCACTACCGACTCAGTGCGTATACTTCAATCTACAATAACCACAAAAGCGTAGTTGTCTAAACAGTTCACGTCTTACCATTCTCACTCTCTTCAACCGCTACCATCTCTCTAGTGGCAAGATGTCGGCGACCGCGACTCGACATGTGAAGGCGTCGAACTCGGCGAACATCCTGATGTGCAAGCAGTGGTGGAAGGTGTGCTGGATGTACGGCGACCAGGAGAAGTACTACCGACAGCTTTACGGGAAACGGAAACTCAACAACCTTAACACAACGTTCCTAAACTTCGACGACACCGACACAAAACGACCCGGAGCACAAATAACAGAGCTAACAGACGACTTCTTTGAAGATAACAGTTCACAAATAGAACCCGCGCCAGACGAAATAGATCCCCCAAGAGATATAACCTTCGGAGCTGAAGAACCAATCTACGGTTTTGATTACCAAACAACGTGGCAGAAAGACCAAAGAAGACAACCCATACAACAAAACTACGACGAATACATGAACACGACAGATCTAGACAAAATATTAAATACGAGTCTCACCGCAGATAGTATTAAGAGTATGTTAGAAAACGGTCTACCTCAGAGATCTAAAATAATTGACGCGAAGGAGGAGATAGTGAGGCACGGGAACACAGTGGGGAAGAACTCTCGGACAGTCAGTAGGACGAAGAAAGGGGCTTTAGTTACTGAAGAGACGGAGATCTCGACGGATGGGCGGACGTTAGCGAACCTGAAGTTTCAGCGGTCGACGGTGAAGACTGGGCCTAACAAGGTGAAGGAGGTGCTGCAGCCGCTGCGCGAGGACCGCGTGCTGGACGAGTGCTCGCGGAAGAAGTGCATCGGCGACAAGCTGACCACCACCACCACCACGCTGGTCACCGTCACGCAGACATCCACCACCTGTTGCAATGAGTGAGTACTTAGACTAGTATCAATCTAATTATGAAATTGTTATTATTTTCAGCATCGTGCTGTGACTGTTTTCAAACACTTCATGGAGTCATGTTTTTTAAATAATTTTATCTCTTAAATAGGATTTAGATCAATGTAAAGAAGATAATCTGGATTGTGAATTATGTTACCGTTCACTCAAACCCATCTCCCTATATCGGTGCACTGTACTACATCCCAATAACTGAACCAAATTCCATTATTTTGCCAATTTCGGTGACACAAACGAATATAACACCTATAACCCAAACCCTATAGTTCTCTCTCCCCTGGCATAGTTGTCACCGCAAACCCCCGTACAGTACTGTAGGCGGCGCATGCGCAGCCGCATCACGGTTCCGGTAATGACGTTATTGGAAGCCGCCATGATTGCGGCTTGTGGTCGTGGAACATGCCAGCCGATGTGACTTCTCAGCTCTCGAGAGATTACTCAAAACAAAACCTTGATAATTACGACCACTAATAGTGGTGATTAAAAACATAAACCACTGACTTGTTTCGTCCATGTAGGTTTTTATTTTTTACGAATTTTGTGGTATCAATTTTTATAACTTAATTGCGTACAAAGCACTCACGTAATCGATAAATGTTTATAACAGTGTTACCAGATAAAAAAATGCAATAAAATAAACGTTATTTATAACGTTTATTTTATTGCATTTTTTTACCTCTCATATTGACCAGCAAAAATTTTAATACATTTTTATGAAGTCCACTCGCTTTATCTGATATTCTTATCAACACAAATTAACATAAAAATTGTTACAAAAAGTTGTCAAAGAATACATTACCCTTTCCCACTTCATATCACAAAGTAAAAGCCAATAAAAACGCCGCCATATTGGAATTGACAGCCCGCCATAAAATGAAGGAGCACGTAAAAAAAGATAATTGTATTCAATAAAGCAGGAGATTGATATCGTAGGATTTATGACGGCGCGAGGGCGATTCAAAACGAACAATGTAATCGCATGGCCCTTAATACAGGACAATTTAACTACACGTTACAGAGTACTCGTGTAATCGCTGTAAATACCTTGAAATCTAATTTAGGAAGCTTTTACACAGCCTTTATGGTAATTGTTAGGGCTTCTTCGCTTTTATATGAATGGTTATTAAAGTCGGATTGTAAATGCTTTTGTTTTATATGAGTGGGATAATGAAGCGTTATGTGAGGAAACGGGCGTTACATAGAAAGCTTTATAAGGAACTTTTCATCATACTCATTAATTATTTATTAAACAGTTTCAGTTCACTATTATGCCTTTTACAACATCTATTAAACAGTTCATAGAATATTACAATTGTATTCTCTTTAATGTCTTTCTAATAGATAAATTTGTTTTACTACTAAACTTCCACATAAATTACTTATGTAATACCTTACATGCTTCTCACGAGAAAAAGACAAATTAAAAAATTAACAGCTTTTTAAACTCGCTTAAAATTGTTATTTAATCTGGCATCCTGGCTGAGTACGCACCGCCTTTGCCGTTGCGCGCCAAAAAATGTAAAAACAAAAAGCAACATGGCGGAGGACAGGCGATGCTTATCTGTTGGCTACCGTTTACGAACGGGCTCTTGTGTCTTGTTGTTTGTAAGGTTTGTACCGACAACATACAGTGATCGATGACTCCTTTCGAGGGTTTTGTTAAAACTTGCCACAATCATGTAATTCATTTGTAAGTCACACGGTTTTTGATAACGCTGTCGTTGATTTAAAGTGCTTTTGTGATTTTTATTTGTGGTGACACATTTTATTCTGTTCATGGTTTTTAAGCAGCTCAGCACTGAGCAAAATTAACATAGTATCAGATATTGGTACGGAAAACCATTCAGATAGTTTCTAATTTGATCAGTGCATGTTTGTGTGTTATGTAGTAAGATGTATAAAAATGAGTATTTGGGTTTGTTAAGTATGCATGGAAATTAAAAAGAAACGAATTGATAACCTCCTCCAGTCTCCTATAGTTCAAGTCGATTTTTACTATGTCTTTCTTCTTCAACAAAAGATAATGTACCCAGTATGTTTTTTAAAGAGATTATAGCTTACATCCAATTATAATGATGTAAGTTATTTGAATAATCTAATCAACGATTAACAAAAAGTTATTTAACTCTATAAGTTGAGTAATTTTCTCTAGGTACCTCATAACGGAAATTAACTTGTAGATTAAGTTATTAATATAGAGCTTATTTTATAGAATGGATAAATTGTTTCCATTGGTAATTATGTGATATCAAAAAGTTTGTTAACTTATTATGTAAAGTATGTAGCGAGTCTACTTAATGATTTAACTTGTAATCGTTAAGTTAAGAAAAGTCTTATGTCACTCACGTAGATTGTGTTTTTATCTGAATAAAATAAGATATCTTCGTTTATTTTAATATGTAGATAAAAATTGAAATTAAAAATAATACTATAAAACGCAAGCGCCACACACCTTCAAAATCTTTAACTTTGTCTAGTTATATCTGAACGCAGACCTTTTTCAAACAAAAATAATCTATTCTAAATTGGTTCACCAATATTTAGAAGAAGCTACGATGGCACTTAGAGATACATAGATACTCACGTCAAACTTTGTGCATCAGGTGTAAAATCAAGTACCGGTCAGTTTTATAGAAGTTAACATCCAAACATCGACCACACACTTTAGCGAAGATTTCAGGAAGTGAGCACGAATTAACCATTACTCAAAGTATAAAAGCCGCTGTATTAAGACTTTACAGCATCCCTAATGAGTCACGAAGGCGTTTCATCTCCAGCAAGCTCATTAACCTCGCCAATTACCTATTCATTATTAACAGTACAGAAAATGACGTAAATATCAAGTTTGTGCGATGAACACAAGCAAATCATAGTCCCGCCATGATAATTGTCATGGCTAACCATGGATTACGCACGATTATGGGATAATTTGTGTCTCAATCTTAAGACGGACTGGTTAAAGAAAATGCTGGTCTA
The DNA here is from genome assembly GCA_905146925.1 of Autographa gamma. Taxonomy (NCBI): domain Eukaryota; kingdom Metazoa; phylum Arthropoda; class Insecta; order Lepidoptera; family Noctuidae; genus Autographa; species Autographa gamma. The sequence goes on along the minus strand of LR989867.1, from coordinate 10,990,100 downwards.
TAAGTAAACTAGCCAGCAGGATGCCTAGCTCAATGAAAGTTCAATCTTAGTTATATTTTAATGTATTTTTCATACATCATAAGGATATAAAAGAGAGCTGTATTTTACAGGAGATTTCATGCTGATCTAGTTTAATTAAATAATAACGATCTCGTCCAGAACTAAGAATTACAAAAATCGGCCTTAAATGTAATTTCAAGTAACAGTTTCTATATGTGTATGTATTTGAAATGTACCTAATTAGTGTCCTTAAGAGTACGAACGTTTAACCTAGTTCCGCCGAAGCCTAGGTCTGTGTGGAAAGGCTCGGAGTGGGTAACAAACCTACATACTTAGGTTCATGCCCCATTGAAGATGCACCGTTACCGATGCACCGGTGGGTACTTCCATAGTTCGCGCTAAAACTGCTACGACCATGGAATTATATCTATGGTTTTAACTGTATACTATTTGCGTACATTTATGTTTAGGGCTATTGCATGTTCCTTTTAAAGAAAATAATATTTTTTATCTACAAATTTTGGTCATTACCAAACCTTTATGAAATTAATCTTAATCAGCAAAAAATCCCTCAGAAAAGCAGAAACGCAAAATCCCCTTTCTCACACAAAACAGTAAAAACATTCCACATTTTCATCAGATGACCCAAAAACCCCCAAAAAGTTCCTTCCTCTTACCAAAAAGTATGTGAACCACACGTCTGTGGTGTATGAGTAACGTTATCATTATGCATGGAATGTCCTGGCCGGCAATACCGCACATTAAAACATAATTGTGTATAAATCAGTGTTCGGTCCCAGTCGGCAGGGGGCGCTGTCCGGGTGACGCCGCATCCGATACTAAGTTATCTTCAAACCAAAGAATAGTAATCACAGAGAAAATGACAGGAATTTATGTTTTCTATGTTCTATGTGTAGTGTTTCGTAATCTCTATCTGATTATGGTTGGAAATTAGTAGCTCTTGGACTAAACCCATAGAGGCCAGGAGTGTATTGGACAATGCCTGACCTAACTCTTTGACTATTATAAAGCTACCTCTTAGATATCCTCGATATTTAATTAGGAATGCCCATTGTGCCTAATTTGTATTTTACACCATGGTTTCTAAAGTCAGTGAAGAGGATATAAATTAAACACTATTGTAGCTACGGAAGTGCTTTTGTAATAGCTAAAATGACTGGGCATTAAAACTCTGTTCATTTAAAATTAGGATCAGTTTTGTAATCATAATGTTCGGGAATATTATTATTATTTTATAAAATATTTTATTACGTTTTTTTTTTATTAGCCTACTGTTGATCCCACTGCTGGGCAAAGGCTTCCCCTATCTTCTTCCAAACCTCTCTGTTTTTGGCGATTTCTGTCCACTTGCGCCCCGCGTAACTGACGATTTATAACGATACTAAGCAATTATATTATTAACCATTTGGTTTTTAAGTAGAGTTGTGACGTCATCTGCAAAACAGCGGCCACCCAAATTATAGTAGTAAATGTATCTCAGAAAATACTTTTACAACTATCATTGCTGTTCAATCATAGTAAAGTGGATTAGCTTTGAGAAACTCGTCTGGACCGTCGGCGTCGCTTATCTGCAACCACGAGATCACGAGGCGAGCAGAATTTATCAATCAACTTTAATCAGACTTAATTATCGTTATGATTTAACTGTTTTACTTAACGTGCTTAAACGGATATTAAGTAGAACTTTCTCAAAAGATTTCTAATTATTTATGGTAGAAATTATTTATTTTTGTTGGTACGCTATCGTATTTATGATTAAGTATCAGAATTTAAAGAATGTTGGTTTATGATATATTATGTCAGAAACTGTAACAATGCGTTATCTATCTCTTAAAGATATAGGTGTATACTTAGTATAATGAGGTTCTTTAAAATTGAGGCTTATCATTCATTTATGATTTGGCTATTAAAGAGATTTTAGTTATATATTCTTAGGAATGATTGCCCGTATATATTTTTAATCACAAATATTTCTCAACAACCGATCGAAATTCCGATACATCTAACTAGCCATCAGCCTCCGAATCTTTCAGCATAACAGTACCCGTGTCGTGCTGCGCCGCAATAAATCCGAGGTGCGCACGCGCATGATTTAGTGCGAGCCGCTCAGCCCGGGAATTGGAAATCTGCCACGCTATGGCCATTAATTGATACACATAGATACAATAATTAATACCCGTCGTATTAACACGTTCGGTCTTAATTGATTATGAATATAGAACGATATTCGCAGTCCTCGGGTTCGACGCCACACGCAATCATAGATTTGTACTGTAATTGTACGTTTTATTTGGTACAAGTTTGATTTACACACGAACATACACACATACCTACATACATCTAAACATAGAAGACGAACATTATGTGTGTGACCACTGTTTTTAGTGCTAGAATTATTTTAACGAAAGTTATCAACCCTATGAAATTGGGATCCTAATAATTCAGACTACACTAAAGAAGTTTCAGAAGCACAGCATTTTAAAATACCTATGTTTTCCATTCTATATTCAGTACCAATAATTTAAATAACATATTATCACTTCCACACTCCTTCCCATTTCACAATAACAGCAGCTTACGCAGCTTCCAATATTTGCTCTCGCATTGTTCCCGCATCCTTTTCTCACTTGCCACTAGTATGCAAGTTAGAAAGAGTTGGATATGTCAAATTTCTCAGTAGCTTGATATGTTTGCTGTGCTCTTGACGTTGGCTCTGCTCATTTACCGAGCCAGGCAGGTGGCGACGGCAGGAATGGTAAGTGGCTTCTTACCATAACATGATGTAACGATATTACCGGTCGCAGTCGTCTGACCGCCGCGCGCGTGGCAGCCCTAGTTCCGATGCGTTTAGATGTCTATAGATGACCTTTGTTTTATTTCCAGTTTCATAATGAAAATAAAATTTATGTTTGTTTTTGACAATACCTACGATGCCTTGTCTTAAGTTGACCTACAGAGTTCAAGCAAAGATAAGGTATCGTAGGTATCAGGTGTTCTTTAAATGCACAGGAGATTGAAAATAAAGTATGAGAATCACAAAAACACTTTCTTTATTGTTTTTCATAATGTGCATCCACTTTTTTTTACACAAACCAATAGCCTGGCTATCGGGTTTTCTTACAATATATACAATTTTGTACTTATTTCGCAGTGTATAATCTTTAAGAGTTGTGAAATTGTCACTGTCTTGTTGTATATTGTCACAGACCCCGAAATTAATAGCTCCGGACTAGGGCATAAGAACCGGGTTTTCCCGGTTCCAAAAGAACCGGGAATTCCCGGTTCTGGAGGTCTCTGAAAGAACCGGTTCTGTAAATCTGGGAACCGGGTTTTTCGGTTCTTTCGGTTCTATCTTTCTTTCTTAAAATAAACTTAGAAATACCTCAATTGACGCTAAATGTCAAGTTATTATCATTTATTGTTACACGTATCTTCTTTAACAAATAAAGAGGAACTTAATAAGGAATTAAGTCAAGCTATTCTGCTCCTGAATCAGGGTAGAAATGGCTCTGTCCGAGAGTGGTATCATTGCCACGTTGAATGGCTATGTCGATTCTCAGTATATCAAACAAACCAGCCCTTTGATCACGAGTGGAGTCTACCAAACGTTTTGACAGTTCTTTAAAAATATTTCATGCAATAGGACCCCACGACTCGAGCGTTTCAACCCCAAACGGCTCAAAATTATAATTACCCATTAGGTTATTATACTTTCGCCATTTAAGGGTCTCTGCAGCTCCAGCAGAGGCTGCCGAACTTAGAAAGTGGACGACGGCGACGGCGCAAGGGTGTCGACGCACCTTGCGTACCACACCAAAGGCCGAACAAATTTCCAAGGCAACAATGACATACCGTCAGATCTCTTACCATCGCCGCGCACCTAACCATTAGGTTTCAAAACAGCTGGTACACCGGCAGTGACGAATAATGACATTATTATTTGCGTGACGGGATATACGCCCTGCGCTCCTGCTGCAGGACAGGCCATGGCGACCGAGGCAATTGACTGTTTCACCGCGTTGACAACGACGGCATGTGAAACAAAGTATACCTAAACGTAAACTGATGGCGAGCAGGAAAGTATTGTCATCCAAAATGGTACCAAGAGTGGATGATGGAAGTGCCTGTTACCAGAGGCCCGATTCCCATTCTCCCACAGCCAGGAGACGCGCACGCTCTGCGGTGTTGATCGACGTATTAATGAATTCTTTCCGTATCAAACTGCAAAGCGGCTCGTACCACTGGCTCTGGGAAGAACGTTGCTCGGGTAGATCTACGCCCGGGCAGGACAATTCCCAAATATTTACTGCCTCAGTCATGCACAAAATCTGGAAAAAAACCAGAGTGGACCCTAAGATTTGCCTGGTTAAATTTTTGTGGACCGAAGACAAAAATGCTAGTTAGCCTAAACTGGAAACTTTACGTACACCTAGCCGACCAAATCGGATCGGCAGCGTGGCTTGGGTCCAAGCTCGGTCATACAATGTTACGTTAAAAATGGACGTTAACGTAAAGTAATGTAAATTTTAGAGCAAAACAACAGCCAATTAAAGTAATAGCAGAATTTAAAGAGAATTTGAAAAGTTTATTGAAGTTTTTTTTTGAGTTTATTTCAATACCTTATTTCAAATTCCTTTTTTCGATTTCTATAGTGAATTATAAACAACTTCGAAAAGACTGATTTTAGTGCACTGATTATCGCTTAATGTTACTGAAAAACGATGTTGTAACTAGGAGTATAATGATAAAAATAATAAAAAATGCTTTTTCCAATAAAGTGTGATTTATCCAATCTCTTTTATTCGTTATGGTAGTAGAAAATCAGCTTTTAAACTAAAATTTATCGAAAAGAACCGAAAGAACCGAAAAAACCGGGTACCCGGTTCCAGCTTGAGTTTGGAACCGAAAGAACCGGTTCCTAAAAATGGGCCGGTTCTCGATGCCCTACTCCGGACTGTCAACAGGTGAATGAGCTCAAGCGGTGATTAATACTGATTAATGCTTATTTTCCCTACGGAAGTATTTAAACTTCTTTACACATAATTATAACTAGGTTTTCTCCATAAGATTTAATTATCAGATTATATTAAACTATCGCTTAGAAAGCGTTGCCATCCAGTTCTGGAGTTCTGTCGGTAATCGGCCATTAATTAATACCATTTCACATCTCAGTTGCATATCTTGCATCTGTGCACCTTCCAGATTGGGAGGCTATAAATAGGAGATAATTAGGTGCCGTGTCGTGGTCGCTAGTGGTCTGTAGTGGTGTGTAGTGGTCGTGGTGGCCGTGGCGGCTGCCATGCTCATTATCACCGCTAATGAGGACATAGGCTTTGTATGTGGAGGTTCTAGTCGAAACATACTCGTTGTTAAGAGGCATCTTAGTACAAAAGATTTGTAAAGATATTTCGTGGGATGTCTAAAATCATCTAGATATTGATGGTTTGGAGTCACTGTGACCACAATATGGAAAATAATTATTCTTGAATTACATTGAACGTGAGCAATTAAAAGGACTCTAATTTTTCGTGACACACAGTATTTGATCAAGTACTCGTAGCAGTCGTAGCATAACAATGTTGAATTAGCAAGGTAGTGCTACTTTACATTTAGGTGTGAAAAAGGCTGCTTACGTCAAGTCTCTTGATTTGTAAGAAGTACTTTTCAAACGATGTCATTTACTAACTGTATACAGCGTTTAATATGAAACTATTCCAATCAGGTCATAACTCAAGCCTTGAACTTCGATAAAGCATACATCTTCCTGTCCTGTTGTTGGCTCGGCTGGCTCGACTAGGCAGCTTCACAACTGCTCGATAATTACCCGAAACGAGAAGCAGATAGTTTATACGCCTTAATGCAGCTGGGAGACAACACACGGGACAGAGGAAGTAGGCCCGGGACGCTACGTTTATCTCTACTACTTTTTAAATAGATTGCTCGTACATTATCCATATATTGGCAATCGTAGGTACTTCATACATATGTGTTTCGTTACAAATCCCATTTAAATTCGTTCAGTAGTTACCATTAATCAAAAACCTATTCGTTAACGTGCGTGAGTGATGCTCACGTTTACTTCTAACTAATTTACTCCACACACGCATGTTTAGGGCACGAACATTTTGCTCTTAATTAAACCAATCGTTTATGCGAAGTACCTACTCATAAAAACCTTGCCATTACAAAAGATTTAAGTGTTATTACTTTATTTGAAATAACTACTTTATTAATAAATTCCGTTACGGGGACGCACACGTTATTGTTTCGTATGTTTTCAACGAAATTGGTTAGCGTTGTATCCCCGGGCGCCGCGGCCACCATTACACATTCAGGTCAGCCCGGACTGTGTTTATGTATGTCGGGCTACATATTAATATCATACATAATAATACACTGGCCACCATTTAAAAACTCGACGCATAAGAACATTTATTTGGTTTCGTTTTGGGAAGTCGTGGTGGCCTCGAGGTATGGAGCGTTGCCTCCTACGCAAATGTGTGTTGTTTCTAAACTACGCTAGTTAATGCGCTACTTATCATGTTCAATGTAAAATAATTCATTTATTTCCTCTTCTAGAAATATAGTAATTGCCCTGAGTTAATAAACACAAAAGGCATTATAGGCATCAAATATAGTGCCTATGTAGGGTTGCACTACACGGTACACCAGACCATTGGCCTATAATTCAAATACTACTGTTTAATAGCTGATCTTCAAAATAAAATGTAAGCGAAACCTATGTAGTTTTAATTAAGAAAGCAAGAAGCCACTAAGTCATCAGAAAAGCTAATAAAAAATTATTAAACTGTCAATAAATTCAAAACATTTTTCTAGTTGAAACGACAAAGTTGATTAATAAAACAATTAATAACCGAATGGTAGCGATAATCACGTTTCAGTCCCGCTGATAAAGCGCTTAATTAATCACCGCTACTCTCTGGTGATTAAGTTAAATCATTTAGGAAGATAACCATCTACAAGAGAATTAAAAACGCAAGTTACCGGGCTTTAGAGGCCTGCCCTTTGGCTGCCATTAATTTGTTAACTATAGGCGCATGTTTTTGCAACTTTAGTTAACTAGGATCATAATTAACGTTTATGTTTGTAATTTGTAAAGGAGTAAGACTTTAATTATCATTTCAAGAGTACAGAAGTAAGCTATGTACATGTTTTGTGCGCTGTTCATGAGTTTTTTCTTTACATCCTTTAGGGATAGTCAGTTTTTTCGTATTTCAGTTCAACCAAGGTTTCTTATTTTATGAGTAATAGTACCGTCCTAATAAGGCTAAACATTATTCTTTTGTCTAGTGTCTAAAAACGTCTTTAAAATTAGGTGAAAACTTAAAAAATAACATAATAAAGGAATTCAAATTCCGAAATTGAGCTTACTAATCTATTTTCTGAACAAATTGATTTACCATTATTTGCTTAGCTTAAGTTGTAAAACTAAGGATCATCGCCTTCAATCCACGTGTCTGCAACATCTTATGCACCTGTAATTAGAAGAGAGCGGTGCACAAACGTGCACATAATTATGTTCCAAGAATGCATTCTTATAGCACACTATGCAAAATAGCTCATTACCAATTTCCTGCGTTAATAAAACTCGCGGTGAATGTGTGAAATGGCCGGACAAAGTAACCGCCATTTCACACGTAGCTTATTTACCATGCTTGACAACGAAATAATTCTAGATACCTGTTTAGTTCAGATTTATTGTGGAACATTACAGTGAAAGAAGACTACATTGAGAAACATTAGGTTCAATGAGTGTTCATTGATATGCCTGCTCTATCACGTTAGCTAATGTATTCAAACTGCTTTAGTTTATAAAACTAGTGCTTACTATATATACAATAGTTATACTATACACTTCGTTAAAATTAATATAAAAACATACCATCACGCCTGTATCCCCGAAGGGTTAGGCAGAGGTGTACCAATGTACACCCACAGTACACCGACATGTTTAGGTCCCATGTAATAGGGGGCGACTGTATTGCCACTAACCGGGAACAAATCCAAACTCCGACTTGCTACTGAGAAATATATATTACAACATAATTAAATAGAACATATAAAAGTCTTTACATTCCAGTGCTTTGTGTTACTGCAAGAATTTAAATCTAGAAAAAGTGCCCGCTTGCCTTGCCTTTTAAAATGCCTTAGCAACAGCCTTTTCCGCTATTTTGTAGAACCACGAGATGAGCTATGACAGATAGTGGCGGCGTGATAACGGAACGTGTTCTTCTCAAACTGTACCACATTCAACAAACTGGATTTACACTAAAACTAAGGAAAAACTAGCTTCTGTTGGGGCTTAATTCTATGAACAACAGGATTCGATGGTATGATGATCATTCTTTGTTTCTAAGAGTTTACATAGTATTGTGCCAGTGTAAATAGATATTATGGTAGATACAACCCGATCTAAACTCTAAAGTAATATACCAGTGGCATCGCTCCTGATTACCTACTTTAATCATTTAATGCTATATTCACTATTATTATTTTTTATGGACCATTTCTACTTAGTATACTTGCAATGTTATGTATATACAAGTAGTCCGTTTGTACTAATTATGTTTGATTCTAAATAAGATTAATGATCTACGAAGTGTACCTACACACAATCTTGGTCAATAGGCCAAGGATAATCAACGAACATCTAACACAATTTATGAGTCCATTTAAAATACATATGTATAAATATCTGTGAATTAGTTTTACGAGGTGTAGCTTTTAAAATACTAAACTTGTTTTGATGAACAGTTTAAATAACATAGCTCGCCCACTTCGTACTGCGGCGTCGGTCAGAGCGCTCAGGATGCACCTGTTGCGGCGCGCAGGTAGCATCTCTCACTTTCTAACTATACTTTATAAGGTACTAATAAATAGAATAAACTACATAGACACTAACTAAACTAGGAATACAAGTATTGTTTTTTTTATTTTTTTCTAGCTTAATCAGATTATTTTAAGTTTGTCACAAAGTTAGGTCGCATTTATAAATACTCCATAGCTACACTGAAAGTTAATTCGTCATTAAATTCAGTTTTCGTTTTTATTAACGGAGAATTATGGAACAAACATATGTGAATCAACTATTCTTTCCGTGTCAAAATCGAACCTGCATTACATTGTGCAGTGGTAGCTAGAAAGGTCACCTATAATACCACTCCGATAGAGGAGTAGTAAATAATCGACATTTAATTTACACTGCAGTTAAAATTCCTAAGCACACTATAAATGTAAATGAAATCAATAGATATTACCATGTAGCAGTAAACTAGTTTTTCCCCAGAATTATACAAATGCTTACAATGTATTTATACACACGTGGAGAGAGAGTTGGAGCAACTTTCTATTATACACTTAGATCGCGGAATCTGCAACACAGATCCGAGCTGAGGAGTACGCCATGGGTGTGAGGTAGCGATTATATACCACTAGGAAAGTTTTAATCACTGCCTAAGTGGTCGGCCTATGCAATTTCAATAGGCAATTAAATTATGCAATTTTGATGGGGAAAGATAGCAAATATTGTCTTCTATTAGTATCGGAGTATATTATATGATTGTTAAGGTTAGGGTCCTCGCTTAATTAGAAGTGCGTTCTCTCATGGTCCCCGAGAAGAAAGGAAAAGGATCTTGTGGTTTTAAACAGGGGAAAGAAAGTCCATGAGGATTCCTTCCTATTAAAAAGTAAAATTAGAACATAAAGTTTATTTTGTCCATATGGAAATATTTTGTAGCGTGTAGTTTGATTTCACTAATAAATGGCAGTAAACTTAATTGACATCGTAAAGATTACAGCGAATACCGTTTACGCTATAAAATTGTTATGTACCGGTAAACGTTCACTTGCCGTTATTTACTTGACACTTAAAAGCTCTAATAGTGACTTAAATATATTAACCACCCTTATCAACATTCTTAATAGTACGAGTAACGAATACTCTGGAAATAATTGTTTTTTTAGCGAACCCACACTGGACAATTTCATTCTAGAGTCACGGAAGGGAAAATTTTGACTTGTTATTATTTTCTTTTTTAATGTTTGTTATAGTTTTACATGTGTGTGTTTCTCAGTAAAATGGGTTGTGGAGGTCAGATAGGCAGTCGCTCCATGTAAAATACGGTATGCAGCTTAATCCGGTATGACTGGTAGCCGACCCCAATAAAGTTGGGAAAAGGCTCGGGAGATGATGTTATAGTTTTACCCTATCCTTGTAGGCTAAGATGAAATTGACATTTTTTCACTGCACTCCCTGATACATACTACATTCCGCTTCTTTCCATTACTATAAGAACTCCGTGACCGGCCTATTACTCCAAACTAGTTTGTTTACACTACAACTTTTGTTTTACCTCTCACACTCACTTGCTCGGTTTTTATCTAGTTATGGTATAGTACCTGTTTAGTGGGTCCCTGTTAGAGGGGCTAAGTGCGGTAGGCAGGTAAATATTAGAGTAGAGCAAGGAAAAAAGCTAGTTGTTAGATAAAAACGCAGATTTTCTAGAATAGATGATTCGTAGAAATTACATAAACCACTCAGATGTACTGCCTCTGGAAGTAACCAGCAGAAGCATTGTTGAACTGAATAATTAAGTAACTCAAACTGTCATAAACATTACAAGTTTAAAAGACTGTAGGCTAACTACCTGTATGTAAACTTTAAATAGTTGACTGCAAAAAAACAGATGATGCTTTTTTTACATCTTGTGTATGGTGGTAATGGTATTAAAGGCGTTTTAGGATATTACGAAAGTAGTCATTGCTGCATACACTCTGGATTGGTTTGCAAAGCCTACATTTTTCAATGATGACATCTACTATAAGATCAGTTATAATTTACAGTATACCTGTTTATATTATGCTGCAAACAGAAGATTTTGTATCTTAAAAAAATCGACTTAGGATAGACAAACACCAAATGAAACATATCTGACCCGGATTATAGGATTAGCAAGCTAGCTAATAAAAACACTCAAATTATACGACAACAAAGTGGACCAAACGAGCTGCTGGCAGTTCTTATTTATTGCTCCGTATTTAGCATACTCAACGAATTACGCCTGATTTTCATACAAATGTTTTTATTAGTTATTCTAGGTTTACCGTTTGTCAAACATAGTGACACCGATTTTATTGATACTGACCGTTTATAGCTTTATCATGGCCGACTTTTATGTGAATCATTCAATAAATATTTAAAAGTTATCGTTTGAACCGAACCTTTAAATGTGTTTGTTTACTTTGATGGTCAGATAACCTAATGAAGAAATAATCATTTTGGATTATTATTTACATTTTAATTGGACATTCTTGTCAGTGAAATTAAAGATTAATAAACTCTACAATATAATATTCACATCATTTCATCCGAAAATTACTCGTCGCACATAACGCAGAAGGTTTCGTATCTATCATTTCATCCTTTTTTAGACCTTTTCTACTAGCAACTAAATTCATATAAACCTAAACTTTACATCACCCACTCACACGTGCCAGTTACAACATGGCCGACCTTGTCCAGCCAGCCCTGACCGCCACTGAACCATGATCTCTATCATACTTCCTACGTGCGACACTGCTCACCCTGAATGTTGGACAAAACCTGCGACTAGATAGTGTCGCTCTGGTTCTGAACAAAGCCTGTTTCGTGTTTAGGATTATGCAATGACGTTACTATAGCATGGTTAAATATTTTGGAGGTGTAGCAGAGCATGATAAAAAAGGCTGAGTATGAAAATAGTAAATTCGTTGTAGTGTCTGCTTAGAAAATACTTCAATTATTTCACCACCTTCGCGTTATGTAAATTAATTGGACTACAGATGTACATTTCCAAGACACAAAATTGCTTGCTTACATGGACTTGATCATAACTCTTTTTTGCCTTAAATTTTCTGCCACAAAACATCGGTTTACATACATACATACATACATATAATCACGCCTCTTTCCCGTTTCGCCGTTTCCCGTTTCCCAGAGACCACTTGTTTCCACTTGCTACGATCCTTACATACTTGTTTCGCTTCATCCACTGTCATTATTCCCTTATACTTTGGTTTACACTGCATTAAAAATATCAATTAACAGTAAACAAGTAAACCTGACGAACCATAAAGCCCTTTGAAATCCAGTACAGCGTAAGTTACCGTATGCACCACCAATCCCTCTTCTGCCACCCACTTAACAATAATACGGTAATTGACTATACTTGATAACTTGACAACATCCTCCCAGTTCTGCGGTCCTAGTACCGTCGGCATTCATAACGAGCGCAGTATTATCACAGCATCATCGAGGCACGTGCGCCGCGTGGCAGGTCACAAGGTCGGTGCTTGTAGGCTCAGGACGTACTGTGCTAAAAATGTGGACGATTGCTCTAGGAATGTTATGTTTGTCGGTTTTCCCAGCGAGGCATATAGAATAGAGCGTGGCGAGTCCGGTACACAGTTTATTGTTTTTTGTAGGTTTGAATACTAGGTACAAAGTTCGTTTGAAAATAAGTACGTAAGTTTTTCGAATTTAAATAGAAGAACTAAGTGGGTTTGTTTTATATAATATGCCTAGAATATTGAGATTTCTCAACCCTTTGCACTGAAGTCCAAACACCAAACCCATTGAGACAATAACATTTTGAACTGTCTTAAATGTTCAATGATTTCCTCTTCACGCTACACTGCACAGGGCGAGGCGGAAGTCTCCGTCAATAAAAACTGTATGAACCGTAGCTATGATGAGCCGCACCCTTCCTCCTGTGACGGTCAACCCTGCTTCCTGGAGCAGCCAGCTGGAACCGTGAGGTTGGGCTGGATACGGTTGGTGATACTGATGGAACTGCATCATTTGTATGATTCTTTAACGGCCTTACCCTGTTATTGACAAAAAGTTTATGATAAGAAACGAAGGAGAGCTCAAAGAACTTTTGCATTGAGTACTGTAGGAAGAAACTTACATAGAATGTAGAACTGCTATACTTTATGTTAACTTTAATGAAACTTAAAAACAACTGCGAAGTTGGCTTTCCCTAATAGAGGTATAATTTTAACTTAAGCACTAGACATTTGTGTTAAATTAATTCTTTGGGAAAACCATCCATAAATACTATGTATAGCTTATTTACTTCGAGCGCAAACCTATGACAAGGACTGCCATGGATTTCAATAAGTTGTTGAGACCACCAACAGTCAGCTAATTAACGTAAAGTCGTAGTTTTTAAACTTTAACACAAGGCTCGGTCGACACAAAATATTCAAAAGAAAAAAGGCTTCACCGAAAAATATATAAATTCCACTTTAATTATAATTTAATGTTCATAGTAAAGTATAATAGTTGATGGGTATCGAACCCCCGCGGCCCTGAGCCCGTCCTTTGTAATTACCACACATTTAATATATCAATTATACGCTTAATAACGTACTGACAAATGTTATGTATAAATTAATAATGTTATGTTAATGACTGCTATTAATTCCGTGATTTGTGCGGTAGGCTGTATTAGGAAGGTTAGTTTTGGTGAGATATGGAAATAGACAAGTAACATTATACCCAGTAGGTTTCTTATAAATGGTGTATCTTCGTGATGATATGTTGTAATTTATAATCTTAACTAGCAGTAAATTAATTAATTACATGCTATGCTACCTTTAAACAAGCAAATTAGTAGTTTGCGTGTTTTGATAATAACGTCGATTTATCACCATCATTATATCGTTTATATTTATAATTGTTAGTCACATGCACACAGTATATTGGTAAATGTATTTACAAAAAGATTATGTAAAATGTAATCCTACTTACTATCCAAGATATTAGAATTACCTTATAATTTTCATCGCTATTTACTATTATTGACTTTTAGACGTAATTTATTAATTGTTTTTTCCTTTGTTTCAGGTGAGTTATCGACTTTAAAGGTTTGCAGTATATCCACAGTTTAGTAAGTCAGAATTACATCTACTCGGTACAGTCCTAAGTACATAAATATTATTACACCAGTTTCGAACATAAATTATGGTGCATAGATTAATATTGATTAGTATAGAATTAGATATGAAATAAGTTCATATGTCAGAGCAGGCGGGAAGTGATTGATGAACGTGAACGATGCGAGTGTCCACTGTCGTACGTCAATTCAAGTAATACAGGCCAACCTGCCTCTTCAAGTTACATCAAAAGGAGTTTGCGTTTACAAGTGTTTCCTAGTGCATTATTAAAAGAATGGAGTAGGAAAGTATTGTTTTCTATTTGATTAGCATTGCCAGACTCACGGTGCTTAGCTACAAGTTCGTTTTACTAAAAGTAATGAATGCTTTAAGGCACTTTTATAGGGCAATAGGTTCTCGATATAATTTCAAAGTTATGAAAGAAATTATTAACTATATTTATATTGCAACACATTAATCAAGTCAAAATATACAACATTATGTATCAATTGAAAAACTTAATTAAATACGAGTATAAACTCCACATAGCAATGATTTTACTTGCGTAACAACCGTATCCCATCGACCAATGGAAACAGGTCCCGGAGTGCAGACATGCGTAGATATCTATTAAGTATAGAAATTGAATATATTTTTTATGAACAACCGTCTGAAATCAATTTAGTTTTGTAATTAGAGGAAATGAAGATAATGGGAGTTTCGAACTGCCAGCGATCGAGTGAGATTGAGCCACTTGGAGGTCTCATATTCAATATTAAATTAGAGGTTTGAACAACTACGCTAATACGTAAATTGTTTTTATTTAATTTGTATTGTAAGAATAAATCAAAATCGATCGACATATCCTATTGATGGACAAGTTTTTTGGGTATGTAAACTTTTGTCATAGAGAAACAGTAAATAAACTATAAATATTTTCCATGTCACCATTGCTTACAAACAATTATTAACTGTTCCAACATTATTACTTCCTACCACTCAGGAAGAGATCAGTCAGAAAAAAGTATAAACATCAACTGCGCATGCCCCATAAGTCCTCGCCTGTGAAGGATGCCGCGAGATGCGCACACGCAGCGAGCTTTCATCGCTATAGCATTCCAACTACTTGACTATTAGAGTTGACAGGGATGGATACCGTTATTCTTAATGGAAGCTACATTTTGGATACTTTAACAACAGAGTTCTAAACGGCTGATCACCTTAATCTGTTGTCAAAACAACTGATCACCTCTGTTATTGGTTGATCAAAGGTCTAACAACATCGCAGGCTAAAAACAAAACAAATAAAAAGGAGTAAATAACTAAGTCCTATAGCTACGTAATTATTGTAGCTACGACTAATACAGTCTTGTAGTATGTTTTACATGGCTCTACTGCGTCTTGTCAATATTTACACTGTCTCTAAAAATCATTATACGTGCACTGCAGAATACCTTTGCGATTGTATGTTACTGTTTGATCACGATTATAGATATTTGCATGTTATTCCGATTCCAAGCTTTACCTACAAATAAATAAAATATTTTAGCACATCTATTCGTAAAACAATTTTTACCTAAAATTCGTGATCTTCGATTGAGATGCAAAAACAATTTGCAAGAACAAATTAAATCTAGAAATAGATCGACACCGTTATACGTGAAACACTTACAAACGAGAGTACATCGCGAGATCCGCCGATATCATTACCATATATGTATATTTCAAAGGAATTAGTAGCTGTACAAATGTATTGATTTTGAATATAAATACGGAGCAAGGTGGCTTCGTGAGCAATTGATCGCTTATTACGGCGCGAGCGGCGCTTGCGCACCTCTCAATTATAGGATGCCATCGCGTCGCCGCAGGGTGAGGGCGGCCTTTGAGGTGGCAATGTACTAAACTAGTGCAACTGTGATATGTAGTTTTGTTATTATTCATGTAAAAGCTTTATTTATAAAATAATCCTGAAACAAGAACTAGAGCCAAAGACTATATTGAATTCTGTCAATGGCGTTGATTTTTAAAGCTTAACAGTATTTTTTCTATTAATATTCCCGAATATAACTAGAGCGACCTGCGTTTTTACAAAAATGTTATGTTTTTTCAATAAGGTTGAGAAATGCTTTCAGATTTTTTTTTCTATTTATCCGTGTTTTTTATCCACATTCTTTGAGGAAAACATGCAAAACAAAGCCTTTTTCCGAAAATCCGAGCACCTTATAAAATCATCCTACTACATGCACACTTATCAAAATGTGCTAAACAAAACTCCAAGCCAGCTTAAGCTACCTACAAGCGATAAAACTAGTTAATGGTCAATAATGGTACTTAAAGGTAAATTAAGCATACCTTTCTCCGTCCATTAGTGGGTAAGCAGATCCCTACAACACAATGGTGTGTATCAGGGCATTACACCGGCTGCGCGGGCGCACGCAACCGCGTCACCGCGCACCACTCAATTATGAGATGCCAGCGCAGGGGTGGGGCGAAGGGTAGCCCGGGAATATTATCATAATTTATTCATACTATTAACTAGTTATTAACTAAATCCAAATATATTTTAGACAGTGATTTACATTTCGTATACTAATAAAATTCGTAAGTACCTTTTAACGTAAATATAACGAATTATTGTGAATCTCCTTATTCTCAGCTCATAATACATGCCTTCACGAAATCACTGGTTGCTTTAATAACCGTAAATTAATAGTCTATAACCTTTTTACAGCCCTGATAATTTTATATAAGCAATAATTCATGTCTAGGAATAGCTTCAGTATTTCATTATGAAAGGAAATTAATTATTAATCACACATATTTGAGTGGCGGACAGCCCTGTGCCGCGGGCAGCCGCCGCGACATCCGAGCATTACGCCATCTTGTTTTTTACTTTTTAAAAGCTGCGGCGTTTTGTACAGCCTTATCTCAGACCGCTTATAAGTTTGTTATTTCTTTTAATATTTTTAATAGCGGATCTGATATCGGATGAAATAGGTATGAAGCTGTTAAGTAGTGCCTTTTTTCTCTGTTGAAGGATTGCAGGCACGCACCCGACTGGCAGGAGATTATAAAAAGTAATTACGTTTCATTTAGGCTGTGAATCATTGGACGGCTATGCGATATCGATGTCGAGATTTCATATATATGCGTTTAATTTCATCCAGCGTTGTTATAAAGTTTTACAATTAAGATTTTTATAATGTGTACAGAACGTTTAATTATTTGATCCTTAGAAACCTAAGTACGATTCAGTTTAAATACCTAATTTATACTGGAAGTTCTTATTTGCAGTTATCTTCCATCTATTTATGTTTTTTATATATTTCTGAAATAATTAGGTCTTCTTAGTTAACGTTCCATCCAACGCTCACCGTTCATTAGTGTATGTTATTATACTTTTGAACCGTGACAGACAAATCCTTTAATGGTTTGCTACAGATAAGGTCATTTCTTAATCTATTGTGCGTTTGTGACGGGGCTGTACGATGACATTTGGGACCGCCATTAGTGAGACAACGACTTACCTCCTGTCAGATTTTGACAGATGTTTTTTCATCATTTGTTTTTTTTTTTAGCGCTGATGGCCCAGGTACTTTAATTTAGGTACATATGGCCGCGTTTTTTTGCAAGATGTTTTGACGCTGAGATGTAATGAGATTTGTTTTGAAGAAAATAAAATAGATATAATAATATAGGTACACTAAATATTTAACTGATTTCGCAAGTTTAGAATAAAAAATTCCTTGCTTTAACGTGCCTGTAATTTAATGTGAACATTAAATAAATATACGAAAGGACCCGCTCTTTGATAAATACACAAAATGCACGATCATAGTGCATTAACTTTATCGGAGTAATTAAAACGGCCAGACAATTTTCCATGACCTTAAAAGTCTACGAACAGATTCTACCAACATCACGACGAATATAAATTGAATTTTATGGGAATCATCATAAAACGATGTAAACTCCGGAGCAGAACCAATAAACATTTAATGTTGGTAGTGTTGGTACCAACCTGCATAAACCCAATCTTAAACTTGTGCGGCTCACAGATAGAATACATAAATTAATATTGCACAGGGTTGCCAACTATAATACTAAATTAGTAAAGTCTTAGTAAATCTATCTAAGGTATCCTATGTAAGGTAACAATTTCTCTCAAAATGGCAATAATATCATATTTTTACAACTCCTTACAACCTATAATTTATTTGCACAAAATACAGAATGAACCTCGGAGCATCATTTAGCATTCGTTTATAAATTTTCCTTCTTTAAAAAGTCGTTAATTTATTTTTATTTTCTAATTTATTTTTGTTTTGAAACATCATTATAGAACAAATTTAGGCCCTAATATTTGCTCTATTAACATTTATTACTAATAAATAATAAATAAATATTACTAATAAATAATAAATAATAAATAAATATTGGCTTATTTCTTTAATCCCATCAACAGAAAAGTGTCAAAAAATATAAAACTTTGTGACAGCCCTGTCTGGCGTATAAAATGCAGTTGTATAAGGCTTAATCCACACGATTACATTAGCCTAAGTAGTCGACGACAGCCGCGGTCCGAGTCCCACGACAACCGCGACACGCACATGCGCACGGCTAATGCGATCAGCTCGATTAAATAAAAGTATGAAGATTTGCGACTGTTATTTGCATTCAAGAACTAGATAGATACGAGTATATAACGAAATTAATGTTTCACAGTTGTATTGATCGACGAAAACGGTTTTCAGTCAGGCGGACAATTTCAGCCCTGTCATTCGTTTTACAGATATTGATTTATACAGTCATTCATCATCATCATCATCAAGTCATTAATTTATAAGTTCGGTTTGATGCTTAAGAATTGAATTAAGGTAATTTCTGTATTGTTTTGCCACTGAGTAGTACCTTTAGTTGTAGCTAAGATGCGAGTAAAAACCTAACAACATTTTAAATAAATGTTACTGACATAACCAGGAAAAACAACTACACATCAATAAAATGCAATTAGCACGCGTGGAGCCGACAGGTGTCGCACCTAATGCATGCAGACATGTGTTAGATGTGTTAATGCAGCGCCTGAAGGCCGGTGCAACCGTGTAGGTCATACGTCATCACATAGGCTGGCCACACTACTTAGAATTATTGAGATAACGGTACACGAAAGTTACTGTTTATGGTCTATTGTCATAAGCAGTTATCCTATTGCATTGAGAATGATCTACCTTTTGTGTAAATAACCTAGGTTTCACCGAATAATAGTACTTAATTTAACAATAATACTGTTGAAAGTTGTTTTTTTATCCAAATAGAAGTCAAGAAAGTATATACAAAAATGCAATGTCAACAAGTTACCGTTACCTTAACTCAATAATAAGTTACCTTTCTTTAAATTAGAACATTAATATCCGTCGCCACCAGTTTCCGAACCGAACCAATAGAAACGGTAGCGGCGTCAGCGTTACGAATGACTCAATCATCCGATAACATCTCATAGACTCCAATAAAGACATTAAAAAAGAAACTCAAATATCTACAGTAATCTCCATATCTTAGATCGCATCAGAAGGAATTAGGGCATCACACCGTGCGACAGTCTGTTGCGCGACCAGTGCGACCACGACAGATAATCGCAGCCGTGTAAGTAGCCTACGATTAACTCGATTCGGTGCACAATGTGTAATCGAATGGAAGATGTTATCGATGCGACTTAATGAGGGCATTATTGAGGATGTCTGCGACGTAATGGCTATATTCTCGCGTTTGTGGAAGTATTAAGATACGAATCGCCATTTTGATCTTTTGATATTTTTCAAGAATGTTCTGATTAGCTTCCGTTTGGACTAAACAGTAGCTGTAGAATAAACTAATGTTTCCTCGTCTACCTGACTGATCATTTTATTTCTTGATCGAGACACATGCCTTTGAATATTTTTATTTTAAAATAAAAAGTAACCTATTCTTCCCTTTTTAATCAACTTAGTTAAGTAGCTTTGTAATGAGTACGATTGTAAAAAAGTAAAAGTATGGTGAAAAGAAACATCTACAATTTACCAAGAAAACCCTTTTTATACGCTGTGCTTGAAGTTAAGATCTTTAATCCGTTATGTAGTTAATTTTATCAGTAAAGAGCAAATGATGGCTACATTAAAGTCTCGCTAATTTACGAGCTAATTAATATAATTTACTGTTAATCAATGCTCGCCGATAATGAAATTAATATAAGTTTAAGATTTTATGTCATTAAGATTTGTGTTACTTATAATTTTCTATCACTTAGCTTGTTTGCTTGCGATTATGAGGGTTAATAAGTATAGCAGTAAAATGCTGTTTGTGGGTGCAAAAAGATTTTATGCCTTATTATTTTATGGCAATCACAAAGTGCATAAAATATGGCTGTATCGAACTTTTATATATTTTATGATTATTGGATTCTTACAATTTATTGAAAATGATTTCACACGGTTGGCAATTGGACGATTGTGCATGAGAAGAGTTTTGTAGAATTGTTAACATTGGATTAGAACTTCCATCCAGTAAAAAAATTACATATTTATTTATTAGTCAAACAATATTGGACTTCAAGTGCAATACATAATTTGTCACAAACGCCGTTTTAAATCTCCGCCCACGTTGCGTAGGCGAACTGCGCACGTTGCGACTATCTGTCGCACGGAATCGCGACACGACTGCGACTCACTTGATGTATGCGCACGATTTGTCGTCGCCACTCTCCGGGGGTGGAAGACGGGAGATTACCGTGAATTTATTATAATTACTATGTCTACAAGAAATGTTTATATTTATTTGAGATCTTTTCAATCTATTTTTGTTTATGAGATGTGTTTAAAATCCATATAGCACGAACTATTTCTACCATAGTTATAAAACCCATGTCGTTCTTTTGTCTTCAATAATATATCCTTACAAACGACTGTAGAAACTTTGTTGCTTTACACGAACATTTCAAATTGTACTCCTTTATCTACCAATCGTAGACTGTCCACATACCCCGCCACTCCTCGGTATCCAATCAGCTAATAGTGTCCGAGCCATCGTAATCAATAAGGCTGCCTACTCACTCGCGATAAGTCGGCGTGTCGCGGTGTCGCCGGTATCGCACGCTCGCGTTACAACCTACACTGCGTATCTTGTGTGGAGTACATCAAAGTGAATGTTCACTCTATCTGTATTGTATCTGTCTAGGACTGGGGTTCTCAAACCTGTAGGAATAAATAAAAACAATACAAGTTTTGTAACAAACCAAACAATTTAGTGGCGCATGTAGAAATATGATCAATGAAGAAGAATAAATTATTGTAAGAATGATTTATTGATAAAATTTTGCAGAATCTAATCATATGTTTTTATGATATCGATAATCGGAGCTTAAAATAAGGTATATTGAGTAGTAAGATTTTTTTCTACCCTCATTAAATACAACACATAATCAAAAATGGTTTTGACTTTCGTAACCACTTCTAAGTTCCAACCAGCCAAGTTCTCAACTTTGAGCACCACCTCCTAAGCCAGTGCACGCGGCAGACGATGTCGCGATAGCGGCGCGACCAGTCGCAAGTCGCAACTAATGTGACACTCGCGCCGTAATGAATGGGCCTCTTTAGATCGCCGATAGCCGGGTATCGACGACAAATGCTTGCAATATGGGACGCTGTGTATTTGCTTACAAGTTTCTTCCCTTCAGGGCACGGTACATTTGATTAGGCTATGTGATTTGTTTTTGGTTTCATGCTTGCTGTTTCTGCTAGACAAGGATTTGTAAAAGCTTTAAGTTAAATCATAAGCGTTTATGGATATGAATAATCGCTGAAAGAGTGACTTGGAAGCCTATTGTAAATAAGCTTGATTAACAAAGACTTTTTAAAGAAGTCAATTAAAATATATAAACATTCTAAGTCGTCAAACCTGACATTAAATAAACACTGAACACTTTTAGAGCTAATGGAGCCAGACTAAAAATAATGTCCTACAGACTGAATTAATTAACATAGTTTCCTTCGTCAAAATAACTGTATTAAGGTTTTTTATGCAACACAAAGTTTTTGTCGTCTGATAAAATCATTAACGATCTCTCTGATTACGTTACAAAGAAAACTTGAGAATGTCCTGCAAAAAGTTTTGGTGCTGCCAACCTCCTTCGTTGGAGAGGGACAAAAATGAAAAATGTTCAAGATAAAAAGAGATGCAAGATGATATGGCGAATATAATAACATGTATAAGTAATGTGACATTATTTTGTTTGTTTTAAATTGTAGTTTCGGTTAGTGGCTTAGGATAGGGTTGTAGAGTAAGCGATTGGCGATTAGAGAAGTCAGTGTATTGCATTTTTAATCGAGATTATCTATTTTAATAGTGTTACCTTTTTTAGTGATAACTGTAAAAATAGCATAAGATGAAAATCCATAATTTATTACCAATGCTTATAATTATTCCCTTCTTAATTTATTGCCTGACATAAATGTTATAAAATTGAAAATAACCATTCATTAAAAAAATCTGATCTAATCTTATCAATGACCAAATAGTTGACTGAAGACAGATATGTTAATTACACGCGTCTCGTTAATTGTGAGAGATCGTGTGACACCTTCCGCGCTAATTAACCTCTTTCCTTATCGTGTAGTGTTACTGTGAGGGATTTATTGAGACACGTGGCTAATTAACAGTCTGATGGGCTCAAATACGATTGTTTTGCAACGCTTTGAAGCGTGAACCACCTGTCTAAGATAGTGACTAAGAAAATAGTAATGTCAGAAATATTGACTGCAAAAAAAGCACAACACTTACGAAAACAGTTGTTATCTACTTGGAATCCATTTTGTAAATTAAAATACATACTTTAGGCTCTTTATGACACTACTACTTTTAGCCATGCAAAGAAAATAAATGTATTTTACTCGTTAAGAACCAATACATGTAGTAAAATAAATATTGTTATATTTTTCCTTGACTATTTTTCTCCGCTTTCCGCTCTCTCTCTTACCTCCGCCCATGCTGCACAGGACGCGATATTTTTCTCTTGCCTCGGAAGATGGAGAGCCTTATTAAGTCCTTATCGCGACACACACCATGTAAACACTACATCTTATTTATCAACGACAGACAAAGTCGGGACGGTAAAAATAGCTTTCAATTATTTTTGTATTCTCTACGACCCGATAGTGAATGCCTATGCTTGTATTGTGATCCAATCTGCAGTCATTTGTTTTATAATCAACTTTTTTTAATGTTGTTTTAATGAATTTCTACTATATGTAGAGTGGGTTATTTATGTAATCAAATTGCAATAATGTAGGCAGAGATCAAAACAATTTCATGTGGAACTTTTATAACATGTTATTACAAATAAGCCCAGCTTGTTCTTCGTCCAGAAACTTAGAGTAAACCAAGTCCACATTACCATATAAAGTCCAAACCAACATAAATGAACACTTATGCTACTGGAAATAGAGTTTAAATTGCTTTACCGCTATTAATCTCAGTATATGTCCATGTAGAGAAAATGAACATTGTAAGATTATAATTTGATGTTTAAAAGGAGAGCAAATAGCATGCAAATATGGTGTATTGATACCATCGATAGCCGGGGGCGTGTGTGGGGTAGTCTATAGCCTATAGCCCATAGCCGATAGCCGGTAAGACGGCTATAATGGGCAGACATTACAGAGTCTGCGGGAGTTGGCTGCCGTAAAATAACTTGTTTTAATTATGATATGGGTGATAAATTGCGAAGACCGGATTAAATTGGATTATGTTATGCGGATAATTATTTTATCAAGGATTAGACTTGAAATGAGTTTTATGTTGACAAAATGTAACTTAATCCGCGTGTATAATTATGTTAAATAAATTTTATTTCCTCTATTAAATCCCAATGTAGAAGTCTTAACACAAGATTCATTTCAAGTAGCTAATAGCAAGTAGCTTTACTTCAATAGTTTTACATGTATTATCTAAAGACAGGATAATTTTAACTGTGCTCATTAAGGTTAATTAAAAAAAGCCCACAACACAGGATAGTTTGATAATAAAGACACATCAAAGAAAACGGACTTCTTTTAAATAATCATCAGTAATTGCGTCCAGTTACCGACATAATCAATAATTATAAATAAGCCACATACAATTAGCCCGGTCCAGAGCGGTATTATCGGCTTAATCACTTCATTCGGCTTCGTCTGCCATAAAGCCAACTATTTACGACACCATCAAATCAGTTAACTGGCGGTATTTAACTCGAACTTGTATATTATTTGTAACCTGTTGTATTTCATTGCAACGTAAGATGACAATTTCGCTAAAACAGTAACAAAATGAAAATTCCATCTTTTAAAATTTTCTAAAGTACTTTTACACTTGCGTCATGAAATTTTATTTAAAAAATCACATGTATTGTCTTTGACTGAAACAAGTGTAGTGTGCTTTGGGTGAAGAATTAATGTTATTCGGAAAATATGAAATTGTTGTTTAAGTCAAGAGCTGAACTCAAGTTTAGGATTTTACTTGGCAGCACAAATTATGCTGCAAAATCTGTATTTGTTTTACCCTTATCTCTTTTAAATTCCACATAAAGAATCATCTAAATCACACCACTGACCTACTATCTTTCAATTTCTAAACGTGTTTAACTTCCTGTAGCATTTAAGCATTACCATACTGATAAAATATTTATAATCTGACCTTAATACTATGGTATTTTATGGTATTTTATCTCATCACCATTATACACCTGCATTCTGTTTGATAATTAAAACTTAACAAAACTCTCACCAATTAAGATTATGCCATCAAATTGATTATAAAACGAATGAGAGCAGAGAGGGAAAGTTGGTATCTGTTGACTTATTAGTTATGGAAAAACTGACGGTTTATGACACAATTTACTACGTATATAGTAAGTGCATTTTCTGTAAAAACCTAACATCCTGGCATGTCATTTATTAGTATAGGTTTAAACACTTATCTATGCTATTAATTTTCGCATGCCTACTGAAGGCAAGATATGCTAAGGGACTTATTTTGTTTTACCACCTTTTGTATTTACCATGTCTTTGCGAATAAAGATTTTCATTTTCATTTGTCACTCCCAGAATTAGAGCTCCTAAGCTCTAATTTTGGGTCTTAAACATATTTAAGTACAAAACTCTTATTGCAAGGTCCAAAAATGATTCTACTTAGTAAGAACCAGTGTTTCCAAAAGTGTAATATAATAATATCCTTTCAGTATTGTCTAAACATGACAGACAAAAATGACACTTTAGAAAAAATGCAGTAGGCACCGAAACCAATGGATGAAGTTGTGAAAATTCTAATTACGCAACTTAATTTTAGAAAAAATTTAAAGTTGCTTTCTCATTTATTTTCTAAACTCTATTAATTGCTCTAGATAATTCGGTTCATGTTATTCTGTTACACCGCATTAGACGTTCTGATCCAAGTCGATGTTATCTGAACCATAGTGTTCGTATCTGCATCAATCTCAGATCTCGACGCATCTCAGACTCCTGACAGCCGTGTAATCCACGCGTATGTACGATTATACTAGACAATAGTCGATGTGGGGCGCATGCGTGCTGCTATGTGGAGACCAGAAGTGTCAGTCAGAAAAGTTCTTGAAAAACGCATATCGACATAAAAAAACACGGCATATATTGTAATTTTATTACATACTGTTTTATATTGTTGATTATACTTCAAATATCGTTTTTAAGTTACCTAAAGCTCATAGGTGATAGGTCCTTCCATGTTAATGTAGTCTAAAGTTAATAAATAGGTTATGAGTTTTTTATACTTACAATTCAAAGTTTTGGCCACGGCTATGATATAGCAGTCCATGAGGAATAAATTTATCCTAATGCTATTCGGAGACCTTAAAAAGTGTACCTTTTGCCTCCCTTTTACTGTGCAAGCGTAACCTAAGACGGACAGACAGACAAGGCGTGAAGCGTGAAAGTTAGCGTGTCAAGTTACACGGGGCGATGACGTCACACCACGGGGCAGAGGGGGGGGGGGGGGGTATGGTAGAGATTTCTTACGCAGATAAATTCTCAATTAATTTCTATCTCGTGATAATAGGCAATTAATCAGAAACCGCGCGGCTATGCTAATTAGATCTCTTTCGCTTTTTACACTATCGCGATCATTTGTAATGCGTGAGCTTCTAACGTTTTTAAGTCGTGTATTGTCGTTAGTGTTTGTAAGAACAAGAGTTGATAAAATACAACTAATTAATTCGGGTGGGAGTCTAATATAAATTAATGTATTTTCACGTTTATATATTATCCCAGAGCTAGACGACAACCTTTTTTCCTTTACCGGTGTTATTTTAAGACAGCTTTATTTAACCAAGTCAGGAGGAAATTAAATAGTTTGCTTTGTCTTTTTATAACAGTTATTGTGTTTTAAGTTACCTACATAGTTTATGTTACCAATTATATTTAAACTGCCAACTGACACCGCTTTTCATATCTATTGTTTGACAAGACAAAACCTCCATGTAATCCAAGACAGTCAGACAGACAGACAAGCCGTGAAGTGTGAAAGTAGTGTCAGCTTACGTAGAAGTACCGCCCGTGACGTGTACCGCGGCACTATTGTTAGGTTCATGTTACTGTGGAGGAACCAGCCGACTGAACACTGTGGTGACAGCTTTCTCTATGTGACGCCATAGTAAACAATAGCCATATACTGTAGTAATAGAATAAACCTGGACAGTTAAAAGTTTTGATGAAGTTAGGTCTGAGCGCACATTACGCGCGCTTTCATTCATCGCGCATAGATATGCTTGACTATAGGATAGCTATAACTAACAATAGAGGAAAAAAATAATAAGATGAAAGGCACGGACATAAAGATAATTATGTCTCTTTGCATTTCTGGAGACTGAATATAGCAAGAGATAGCATATAATATTTGGGTCTGAATAATATCGGAAACTAAAGAAAGTCTAGGATAGAGCCTATTATACAGGGTGTCCGGTAAATAGTCCGACAAACTGTGGTGGCTGATACCTTAGGTCAGGCCCTATCAAATGAACTCAACATATGTTCCCCGAAAAGTTACAGGTTTCGAGTTACAATCGATTTTCGAAAATTTTAGAATTTTCTACCTTGCATCAGACTTTTCCATTTTTCTTGCTAATACATAGCTTTCGTAATACTTTTTGTGCATCAAATTAATCTTGAATAATTACTCTATCCTTTGATAAGTCTCATATTTATCTAAAAGAAGAATATATTGGCGATAACGCCATTCGTTTTTCAATTTTCACTTTCGGTTTTTCTTAGTGCTCAACTTTGAACTGCAGTGGTGAAAAATAAATGTATGTAGGATTTTTGTACAACAATCTTAAAAACTTGCTTGAATATTGGTGATTTTGGGCAGGTACAATACTTGTATATTTTCTTTACAAAATTTGACAAAATAAGCAGCTGAAGTACACCCGGGCCTATTTTTTGAAATATTACTAATGTAAATCTGAGTAAAAATGATACGTAACTTAACGCTGATCGTCATTGTACAATTAAATGAGGTATTTTCTTCTCGCCATTAACTCTCTATGCCAGATTAAAACATGTTTTAGTGTAAAGTTACCTTAACCTTCAGTATTTTCTTACTAGATAAATCGATTTTTTAACACCTTATTTTTTATGCAACAACACTGAAATAGCTGGTTTTAGACGCAAAATTCATCTGCACTTAACGGATTCCGTATCATTGTAAAAATTTAAACGAGCATTTTTTTTTTTAATATTTCGCAAATTGAAATTGACCACAATTATTTCGTGTCATTAGTTAATCGCTGGAAAAAAATAACTTATTTTACTGGACCATAACGATCCGCGTTAAGTTACGTCGCATTTTTACTCCGATTTACATTAGTAATATTTCAAAAAATAGGCCCGGGTGTACTTCAGCAGCTTATTTTGTCAAATTTTGTAAAGAAAATATGCAAGTATTGTACCTTCCCAAAATCACCAATATTCAAGCAAGTTTTTAAGATTGTTGTACAAAAATCCTACATACATTTATTTTTCACCACTGCCGTTCAAAGTTGAGTACTAAGAAAAACGGAAAATGAAAATTGTAAAACGAATGGCGTTATCGCCAATATAATCTTCTTTTAGATAAATATGAGACTTATTAAAGGATAGAGTAACTATTCAAGATTAATTTGATGCACAAAAAGTATTACAAAAGCTATGTATCAGCAAGAAAAATGGAAAAGTCTGATGCAAGGTAGAAAATTCAAAATTTTTCGAAAATCCATTGTAACTCGAAACCTGTAACTTTTCGGCGAACATATGTTGCGTTCATTTGATAGGGCCTGACCTAAGGTATCAGCCACCACAGTTTGTCGGATTATTTACCGGACACCCTGTATAAGTCAATGCTCTGCTGACAACAGCTAAGCTTTTACATTAAAATCATTCTCAGAGATCAGCTAAAATACCTAAAAGGGGTGTTAAATCTTCTAAACTAAGGTACGACAGCCTCCATAGCTAGCTGAGATGGATCTGCTAATTGGCCCATCAATGCTCACTCGTAACTAACACGACCATAACTCACTCATATTCAACACTCACATAAGAATTTACATTCAGTACATAACTAGGAAAACTTAAATACAAAAAGATTCTTTATTTCAAGGACGATAAGGTTCATTTTCGTAAAGCAAAAGACTACTGAAGACTAGAATACTAGAAACATGCAATAAAAATAAAACACATTACCATAATAATATATTGTTAGTAGATCGTGTGAAAACTAACGCAGTAATTATTAGTTCGCATAGTAATTGTTGGGGAATACTGTAAGGTTTGAAATAAAAATATATTCTTTCCGACGCGTTTGCCCGTGAATGGAAATACAGAAGGCTCACTTGGAACAAATGTTACATGTTGCTTTGACATTTGCTGGCGGTCCAAACCCATGGTAAATTATGACAAGAACATCGTATCTTCAAGTCTTAATCCTGTTAGTGATGAAGCCATTCATGAGCATTACTCACACAAGTAACTTATCAAGTGGATAGCTTGCACGACGATAAAGAGCAAAGTTTCACATGAAAACATATCCATCCAGTAAATAAAAATTGATTTAATTGAAATATGGGGAAAGTTGCCATTAAAAATTCTATCGACTTTTATATTACGTTTTGCTATTTTTAATCTCTTCATTTATGGCCTTCTGTATTTATTTATTAAGTGTTCCTGTGTAACCTGCGGGCACACAGCGAGACTATCTGGACGCCATCTTGTGACGTCACGTAATTTATGGCGCGATCCATCAAAAAGTTCAATTTTGCGGTTACACCTGTTTGCAGCGTGTTTTACTACAAAAAGGTGCTTCAGAAATTCATTTATTTTTTTGCAAAGTAATTCAAAAGAAATATATTATTACGGAGCTAGTTTTGAAGCGGTCAGCACAGACACATGAAAAATATTTTTTAAGTTAATTTTAAGCCAGATAAACTGTGTTATAAACCTTGTTTATAAGAATATTGTGTAGCTTGAAGTTACCAAAGAACTATCGATATAAACAGAAACCTTAAACTTCCTTTTATTTGGATTACATAGGCTCACCTTTCTTTGTCTTTGTTTTAACGGGGTAGAACCGCAATGGCCACAGGGGCAAGCAGGGTAGTTATTCAACCTTAAGAAACCGACAGTGAGGGTGTGACCGGAAGACGTCGCGTGGGAACAAATTATACGATAATCATGTTACACACTGGACAGTGGGGTTTGAAGCTCGGGTCGAACAAATAGGTTTATATCCCAATAATCTTTGCTTGGAACATGTAACCCCAAGAGGGAATTTAGGTTTAATCAAACCATGAATTACTGTAATAGTTATTTACCCAATATGTTATCAATAGAAAGCAGCCCTGCAATAGCAACATAATTATAAATTCAGATTTTATTCACCGCAATGTATTTTATTGCAGTTTTGAAAACAATCGTCTCAGCTTAGAAAGCTTATGTGAGATCGAAACTCAAGTACTTACCTTGCACATAGAGTTTTAAAAAATATATTTAACTTATAGATTAAATGACATGCTGTTTAATTGAATAATTGTTTTATATTAGTCTCGCATCTGAGGTGGATCTTCCCGTTAATTTCATACATTTCGGGCGCGCCTGCGCAGGCACGTTAAGTCCGTAATTACTCACATAGATGGCGCTGTTCACAGTTATCACAACAAAACAAACTTTAATCATTACTAATCTACCATTTCCTTTTAACTGTACCACTGTTTTCTGCGACCACACACATTTGCGCATGCCACAACCCTTATGTCCTTCTAATAAGAGCGACATTCCTTTGTTTTTAAAACGTTTTTAAATTTGTTTTGCTACGTGAGAAATGTAATCGTTGCAGACTTTACTTGTATTGCCATAAGGGTGAGTTTGCAATGGCAAGTGCGATTTTGAAGGCTGTGTACAATAAGTGTTTAGGTGTTATTAGATAGGTAATGTGTTTCCCAGAGCTGTTAATAGTTGCGTGTCTCATGTGCGGTGGAGTCACTTTCTATGACGTTCGCGTGTGCTCTATGTTTCCATGTTTTAAGCGTGAAATACGTATTTATGTATCGTAGAAAGCTGTTATTATGTGAAACCGATCAGAACACAATAGTTAAAACATTATATACGAGCTAATCTTTCTGTACTAGTTAGTCGTTTCCTTCAAGCGGGAATCAAACCCATAATCCTAAAGCTTCTATTAGCAGGGTGTTCAACCTGTCAGCTCACACCCACGACCACAACATAGAAATCATGACGTTTTATTATCAAGCACTATTGTAGTCAGAGCCACATTCTACTGTAAATGTAAGATGACGGGAGCTCCACTTAAATTAGATTTATCAGACTACAATCCATTATACAAAGACCCCTACCATAGCACCAATAGTTACAAATCACAGTCCAAGTTACGCTGGATTATTATAATACGCTCGCATAGAATTGGCTTCGTTAGCGCCCTTCGTTTCGGAGCTACACAGTAAGCAATAAACGTCCAATTTATGGCGGCGGCACTATAAATAGTTCGTTCATAATCTTGTATTATAATACCTGTGATATTTTAAAAGTTTTATTGGCGTAATTCAGTTTTAATTAGCTTTTTAAAAGATGTATCTTAATTGCTACAAGTATTTCTTTTTACATAAATTTGGAGGAACATTTAGTGTCTTACATCGTAATCACCGTTATCCCCAATTAAGTGTCATAAAAGATACTTGATCGTTATGATGTCATCTTAACGTTGACTTTAGTCTAATTTAAGATTACTTACGTGACGACACTCACATTCAAATTATTATTCATTTTGTGCCTTTGACATATTATGTGAACTATGTAGGAAGGCATGACACACGTTTCTTAGGTTCATGACACAAGTTTCTTGGCACTACAGCCAAGTCAGGCATAAAGAAATATAGGAGTACTAAACCAAACCTTGAGCCTAGACTACACCCGAAAACAAACCTAAAGAAAATAAAGCAAGAAATGACGTATGTTAGAATGTACATATCCCTGAGCAATAGGCACCAATTAATCAGGAATCCTAGAAACGTAGGAAGTCTGGTGGCTGCCCACCGACCAGTGCAGCAGTGTGAGGAGTTAATTGCCGCGTCCCCGCGTGCTTGGGATGCCTCGGAGGTGAGAGGAATAGCTGGTCGTGCCACAAGTTGATGGCGAGCAGCGGGATAAACCTCCGGAGAGGTGTTACAAAAGCGAAACCTGTCACAATAGTGTGACTTTGCAAGTTGATCAGAGTCAGTATGCAAAGATGAAGATCTTAGGCGAAAACCTAAAAAAAAACCTGAAATATCAATATAATATTTCAGGAATAATTTACTTCAGCAGCTGAAATATCATTCTCTTAGTAAAAGTAACAGTGTCGATAATGCCTAGTGGAGAATTCCTACATGTCACTAAAATATTCCTAGCCTAGTTCTTGGATACCTAACACAGTAATTCTAACACCATGAAATTTTTTTTTTTAATAAAGAATTAAGTACTAATTTTGTCCGTCCATATATTATGAGATTTAATCAAGTTAACAGTAAGGATTCTTTTGCTGCAGTCACATGGCCTTTGTAAAATAAACATGTTATTATAAAGAGACTCTCACCGGCGCGCGGCGTGTGAAAGTATTCGTAACGTTTGGTCTTCCCGGTGTCTCTCAGCTGTGAGACAATAGATACGTAATGGTCTGTAACACAACGGTATACAGTAACTACCTTCATACGCTAACTATAATAAGATTAATGTCTTTAATCACTAAACTAAGAGTCGCTAGGTACCACTAGATAGAGACGACTCGCCTTGTCGTGCAATCGACGCGTTATGAGCTCGCCAGTTACATCGTGGGTTATCTTATACTAAAATTATGTACACTATTTATAAGCTTTAGCTTTTTATCATTTATAGCTCAGTAGTCAGTACTGATATGGGAATAAAATAAATATTTCCAATATCAAGGTAGTGGTTTGCGGTGAAATTGAAGCAAGCAAAGAAAAACACGATCTCCTAAAATTCTTTTTTTAAGCATGTAATTTGAGGTCATCTCCCATAACCCCAAGACTTTATACCTCTAAACTTGACATCCGCTAGATCTTGACGCCTGGCCCACGAACAGGAAATAACAGTTTAATAACAGTTGATAATTGTTTAATTCGTGTCTATCTGCGCTGACCGGTCCTGCTATTCCACCAGAGGAAGGCTTAGCGTCCTTAGCTAAGCCTTCCTTGCGTGTGATGAATTGATGGTAAACTCCGATAAGAACCTTCTAATTCTAAAACTAACAGGTGTCAACAAGCAATATCGTTAATAAATGTGATAAATAACGAAAATACTCCAAAATAATTAAAGCTATTGTGACGTTTAGACAACATAAAGCAGAAAACATGATGTTTAGATAGAGCCATTAACGCTCCTATAGCATGGATTTAACATTTTCGCGTGTTCATAATCCTGGTACAATTATAATTTTATCATTTCCCAAATTTCACTTTAAATCTTCAAATACTTATACCCTTTACCATATTTATGCAATTCGCAATACTTTCAGTCTTCAGTGTAAGTTCAACTTTAATTCTTCTTATTCTGTAACCTGTCATACTTTAGTATTGTTTGACACAAGTGAGCGTCAAACGTGTAATTTTACGGGTCATTGTCTACAGTTATGGTGCTGACAGCTGTGTTACATTGCTAGAGTCCGACATACTTAACATGGTACTGGTTTCAGTAAAACAGTAATAGATTATCATACTTTATGGAATTTCGACGTTTCCTAAAAGCCCGGGCTTTTGCAAAACTGTTGCTGAGTGAGAAAATAGAGAAACAGAAGTGTCTTTAGAGGAAGAGCTTGTGTGAACAAGATTAGTATTAATAGTATTAGTATTTAACAAAATTTACAAGACCATACTGACTTACCTACAAAAGGAGGCAATCTTAATTTTCTTCAAACGCAGAGAAGTTTTTTAAGTGGACCTGAAGCCTCTTATAAACTCTCTGGATATAACATTTTGACCATCTAAGATTACACAAGATAATTCAATCACACAAACTGACATAAAGATATTTAGTATTCCTCACGAAGACCTCGTAAATGGCGACCTCTTTGCTGCATCCAAATGTTAAACCGTTCTGTATCCTTATTCTAACAAAACCAGTACACAAGTAATATATAATTATGTTATTCGTGTATAGTAACAGTCATACAGACAGACATTCCCACGTACGTCGCACAGGGGCGAGTGATGTGCATACTAACATAGCGAACATACATTGATATGTTAATGTATGCGTGTTATTACATACTGGACACAAAACGTGGGCTATTTTAATAAAACTATTATTTTTATAGCCACCCATCTATTAAGGCAAGTAAGTTAGATGGCAAGTTTGAGGAAAATACAGTGTGCTTACAGTACAGTGGTCAGGACGTAAAACGATTTTTCTTTAACGTAATTTACCAAAGTAGTCAAGGCTAGATTTTCTTAGATAACACAGAATCTAGAACTCAGCCTGCCGCCTACAGGATCTCAGTATTCAAGTTGGCCATTTAGCCTAAAAAAACAACAGCAATATCTAAGGTATGCTAAAGTGTAGATATAAAACCTTGGTATTTACTCTAAGTAAATTAAATATTAAAATAATAAAAGTACCTATATGAAAAAAACCATTTATTTAACTCAATTTACGTAAACACAGAAAGCTGCTAAGCCTATCAAGCGTTCATTATCAAACAATTAAAATAATTGTGTACATAAACTTCACCGAAAGGCTTATGAAAAGCTGCCTTCCATAAATATAATAATTGATGTTGGTATCACTTTCGCCGTAATAACAGATAATTATAAGAAAATAGCAGTTACCAGCATGTGACGGTAATATCTGTTATTTAGTTAATAACTTTACCGCGGTGTTTTGATAAATATCTCCGGTCCATTTGAATGGAATGCTCTGATTGTGTAAGACCGATGGGTTTTGGAGTAATTAATCAAAAGTTGTTTCATTGTTGGATTTTGCTGCTGTTAGAGTTACTGTTGGATGGTAGTATTGTTTCACTAAGTACGTTTACTACGAAAAAAAGATAAAATAGAGTATTATGTAGGGATGAACGTAAGTTCTAACTTGTGCATGACGACATAAGGATATTTAAAAGCTAATTGAGATTTTTCAGTAACATCATAATAGTTATACATATACAAACATACATATAATCACGCCTCTTTCCCGTAGAGGTAGGCACAGACCACTTATTTCCACTTGCTACAATCTGAATAGTTGTGGTTGTTGAATTGTAAACTTTCTCAAACAAGACGTTGATTTGAGTTTTATAATTTACCTTTTAATGACTTCTAAATTATCAACTCAACAGCTGTAAGCGCAGTGTAATCACAATAAACCTATATTTTTTTAAGAGCATTTAAAATGCTCTTCCATTTCAATAGCATTAACCCTTGCCCTGCGGCTCCTTTGGCAGCAGATTCCAATCCGTCACGCGATTATCCGGAACACTTCTCATCAGGGTCGGCATCACTCGGCATCAGCTTCCAAATAATTAACATCGGCTAATGACCTGGTGCAGTCGACCGGAAATGGTCAACTTCGATGACTTGATCTTAGTTTTACAATATTATTGGTTTCGGTTTTTGGACTGTTGCTTCTAGAAGTATATTGAAATTTTGTTTAATATCTTATTGATAATTGTGATGAATTAAAAACAGAGTCATTTTACGTTTTGCAAGAGCATAAAACGTGATGTAAAACTATTTTGATATTGCATTCTTATGGACCTTAGGACCATGACATAGGCTTGGTATTTTTTGTTACATAATGTGTTTCTATATTATTCTGACAAGAACATGTATGTATAACTGAACAGCCCGATTGAAATTCTCCAGCATATGATTCATAGTCTATTATTCCCACATTTCCATATAATATGGGGCACATCTAACCCTACCGCCTCCGTGTCGAGAGTTAACCGTCGCCCGGCGCGGCGCCGCGGTCCAAGGCAACCGTCCTTGACGTCCGCACAATTTGTTTCACTTCTCACCAAACTTTTAACCTTTCATCTATTGTTATGCAATTAGAAATGTTATCAACTGATCACAGAAAGGATCTGTTGCTGTTTTTGTTTGACAAAAAATATGTTTTGTTTTATATGTCAAAAGAATATGTACTATCTGTGTGATCTTTCAATCGATCCTACGTATTTCCTTCTTTTTTCTTCTAGATACTATTATGTAATTAAATTTAAACTTAAATGTTTTCTTCATGTGTTATGGCAAGTTTTATAGACGGCATTAAAAACATTGCATAATCGGAAACGATTTTAATAAATCATCAACCAAAATAAACGCCAGGTACTTACCAACACCTTTAAATTAATAAACAAAAACTAACTGCCCATTACCGACCAGCAGCAACTATATTTTACGACGTTTACCAAACTTGTTAACAAAGCAGATATGTATTCACGACGCCTGCGCCCGCGCACACCACAAAAACTATTCTATTATACACTATCAATAAAACTAAACGAGCCAATCAATCGAATAGATCTCGGTTCGCGCTCTTTTTATTAATATCATCGGCATCTACTGAGCAATTACTGGCAGTCGAGTGATGTATCGATATTACTCGATAGTTCTCGATTCTCGATTGTATCGCGCTCGGTAGGTCGTGAGATGGCGCGATAGCGGTCGGTAGGACCGGCGCGGCAGTCGCGGGGTTGGCCTCAAAGGGTTTGACGGATGACAGAGGTATTCCACTCATGGTAGGTCTATGATGATAGTCATATATGACAGGCGTGGTTATAGTCATGCTGTATTTGTTAATGTTTCTGGCTGTGTCATGGTGATGTAAAAGAACTAATAAAATGGGCACAAATCCGAAGTGAAACTACTGGATTACGTTGTTTAAATAAAACAAGTTAATTCGTATAGAAAATTTATTTCAAAATAAACCTATCGTATTTAATTGTATAAAAGAAAACCAAACACGCGTTACAACACATAGATAGGCCCATTGCATCGTCGCGTTGTGTACAAGCAGTAGCAAACTTACGGTAATTTTATGTCACAATATCGCTACACTATCAATATTAACACTATCATAACTGGTTTACTCCAAACGGGAATAGAACCTGGGACCAGGGCTAACGCTGCATAACGTGACAATACACAACCCGTTTGACTCGTTACTATAGAGAATGCAACACAAAATGACTAAGATTAATTAGTTTTACAAACAAGAGATATTAATCTAGAGATTAATGATTATAATGATAGATCTATCAGGATATAGCGATAAAACTGTATTAATGGACTCGAACCTTGGACAATTGTTCGTTGCCAATACCAGCGTAGTTATCTTTTCGACTTATAATATCTGTACCTATATACAAGCATTCAAGCAGTTTTATTAAAACTGCCTAAATATTTTACGCCATCTTCTCTTGGTCATCATTTTATTGACCTTAGGTAATGTTAAAGGTTTTTATTTACAGTGCTAACTTCAAAATGTTTGTTTTCCAGGCCCGTGTGTCGAAACTGCGTGGTATCACCGACGGGCTCCTCACCACCGCCGCTGCACGAGCAGGCCTCGTCCCCACCGCCACCAGCACCTGCCTCACCGCTCACGTCACCACGGCTGCTGCCCTCGCTGCCATCCCCACAGCCCTCGCACAGCGGGTCATCAGCCCCGAGCGTGTCCAACTCCCCGCACCCGTACTCCTACCCGAACTTCCGACGAAGCCAGCCGGCGCAGAGCCAGGGGTTCGCGGAGTTGGGGCTGCTGCACAGCCACAGCGTGTCGCAGCTGTCGCCGGCGGGGCAGAGCTACCAGTCGCCGCAGTCGCCGCAGTCCGCCATGTCGCTGTCGCCGCACCCGCCGCCCGGCAAGTTCCGCGGCTTGCTGGAGCATGCTGAGCGGCTCATGAAGCCAGGAGACCCGCACCGACACTCGCAGAGTGATGATGACTCCGGATGCGCGCTTGAAGAGTACACATGGGTGCCGCCTGGGCTGAGGCCAGAACAGGTAACTAATTTCTCAACTATGTTTTCAATTCTATTACTTTATCTAGGTAGCCGTCATTTCCACCTCTATAATGAACTAAATAGAATACTTATAGGTGCAAGTGCCACTGGAACTAAGTAAATTAACCCATACATAAAATTAGCAGCATCACTACTTTTAAATTCCTTGACAGTAAAATTTCTGTATCGTTAAATCTTATGGAAGATGTTGTTGTATTTAAAACCTTTATACACATGTTTGAAATTCACCATTTCGCAAGAAAAATATCCTTTTTCCTATTTCCGCAAACTTTTCTATTTTCATTTACAACTGGTCTGTGCATTAATTTCCACAAAACGCGGCGCGCACAAAGAGCGCACTTACTTAGCTTCAGCCAGACCACTGTTAGGCACAGGTCCTACCTCCCCACCTACCTACCTGGGTACCTACCTAGGTACCTGCTACCTCCGGACAAAGTACAGAGTACTCTGGCCGCAAAGTAGCCCGTGATGGCCGCCACGTCGCCATGGCAACCACAATGGACCCTTTGTCCCGCACCCATTGTCAGCCAAACGATGCTCTTTTTTGACATTTTCTGGCTTTTTCTCAATGCAAGCGTTTTTAGGGAAATGGACAGGCTACAGCTTTTGATATTGCAACGGTAACCAGCGGGCTGAAAACAAAATGGTCATTTTTTCTTCACTAAACATACTAGAATATCGTGTAAACATTAGTAGATATTCCATGCCATATATATTAGTAGTATTAAATGGAAATCAGCAAACAAACAATATAAAACTTGAGAATAAAACAGATTCGCAGGAAATTAGCCGGCAAACCGTTTGTTCGATACACGAACAAGGGGTAAATAAAAACTGCTAATTCCTTAAACAGAGTTATATTCTTAAGAAGTAACAATAAAAAATGACGAGGCTAGTCTATGAGGCGACGACCTGTGACCGAATGTAAATAGGTGGGGACACTTAACGGCTAATCTGATCTTACTGATTGAGTTAGGTTTACAGTGGAAAATCGCCTCTATTGCTATGAACATAAGTTATATAATATAATAATACATATGTCCCCTTCCATGAAAACATTGACAACCATTTATACTTAAGACGTTCACCAATAGCTGCATATGTACATATATATCCCCACACATAACACTTGCAAAGTTCAACGTTGCCGGAGCACACGAGCAGGCGCAGACATCCTCCGGGCCGTTGAAAGCTACACCATAGCTTTCAAGTTTCCTTTTGGACTTCAGCAGGCAGCAGGCAGATGCGATTTAGGGCGCGACGCACAGTGCCTCGCGCGGTAGAGACGTCTGCGACTCGTGGAACGCCGTCCGCTCCCGGGAAAACCTTGGCTATTCTGCCAAGACGCCAGCAGAGAGGAGGGGCGTTGTCGTCCTTCAGTAAGACTAGATCGTCGATCCTCAGATCTCTTCTTCTAGTTTGCCATTTGGTGCGTTGCTGCAACTCGCCAACGTACTCATTTGACCATCGACGCCAAAAGTGTTGGCGCATCTGCTCGATACGCTGGTAGCGGTCAAGGCGGTGCACGTTGAGGTCCACTAGGGCCGGAGTAGGTAGCGCAGTGAGTGCCCTGCCGATTAAAAAGTGTCCGGGGGTGAGTGACTGGAAGTCATCGGGTGAAGGGCTGAGAGGACATATAGGTCGGCTGTTGAGGATTGCCTCGATTTGCGAAAACAAAGAACTCAGTTCCTCAAAGGTCAAGTGCGACTGTCCCATTACCCTATGTATAAAAAACTTGGCCGACTTAACTCCCGCTTCGTGATAGCCAGCAAAATTTGGGGCGTATGCTGGTGTAAATAAAAACTCAATGCCCTGCTGAGCTGAGAAATCTAAAATAGAATTTATATTATCTTTGGAATTCAAAAAATCTTTAATCTCACGAGCCGCGGCAACAAAGTTTGTACCATTGTCACAGAATATCTTTTTAGGAAGTCCTCTACGTGCAATGAAACGCTTAAGCGTCAAAAGGAAGGCATCCTTTGAGAGCTCGCTCACTGCTTCCAAATGCATACATTTATAATTATAGCAAATAAAAATACAAAGATAACATTTCGTTATTTTACAACCCCTCCCTTTACGATCTGTTATGTAAATAGGCCCAGCAAAGTCAGTCCCTACATTAGTAAATGGAAAATCAGGGTTTGTCCGCTCTGGTGGTAAATTTCCCATAATATTGGTTAGCGCTCTTCCTTTAAATCGGCAACATCTGACACAGTTACGAGCTGTGCGTCGAGCTAAATTCCGCCCTCCTAAGGGCCAGTACCGGTTTCGTATGGCAGCCAGTAGCAGCTGGGGACCAGCATGCATAAGGCGCTTATGCTCATGCTGGAATAGAAGATAAGTGAAATGATTTTTGGCATGCAAAAGTATCGGGTGACGTTTATCAAAATCATATTCTGATTGGTCAATCCGTCCACCGACCCTGAGTATACCCTCTGGGTCAATGAATGGACTGAGAGAAGAGATGTTTGACTTTGCTTTAAGTGGCTTATTGTGTGACAATAAATTAAGTTCATCTGGGAATGAATATTGTTGCGAGAGCTTAATCAAAATTTGTGTAGCTTGGTTGAGTTCCGAGACTTGTAATGGACCAGCGATTTTATTGTTTTTATTTTCTTGTTTTGAATTATGAAACCAACGCAGTATACGTGCGTAAGCACGTTGAGCTATATTCAACCTAGAGATCCTTGAGAGGTCGGAAGGTGGCTCCCCCACCAAAGCGGGATGAGCTTTGACCTCTGGTAAGTCATCTGCTTGTAAGACGTTGGACTCGATTGGCGGCCAATAAGATTCTCCTAGCTGTAAGAAAGAAGGTCCCTCCCACCACAGTGTCAGCTTAGGCACTAGCGGCGGGTCGACGCCGCGGGATACGAGATCCGCGGGATTTTGGGATGTGTGCACGTAGCGCCAGGCAGCTCTATCGGTAAGCTCGCATATTGTGCCAACCCTATTAGCAACAAATATTTTTAATGTTTTTGCTGACTGTATCCAACATAAGACAATTTTGGAATCGGTCCAGTATATCTGGCGGTCAATTTTAAATCGCAGAGCGTGTGTGACTGCCGATGTCAGCTGTGCACCTAATAAGGCAGCGCATAGCTCCAACCTAGGAATCGTCGTAGGCGCTACGGGGGCAACACGTGACTTGGCGCAAAGTAAACTAACCTTTGAATCACCCTGTGCATTCATAGACTTCATATAAACACACGCACCGTATGCTCTCTCAGAAGCGTCACAAAAACAGTGAATTTCCACCCTGACTGGGCTGTCAATTAAAATATTACGATTAATTTTTAACTGAGAAATGTATTTTAAACCGTCGGCGAATTTGAGCCACTCGGACATAATTTTATCCGGGGCAGGATCATCCCAACCAAGTTTAGCTTCAGTCCATAGCTGTTGTATAAGCATTTTTGGCTTAATAGTACAGAGAGATAACAGCCCCAAAGGGTCGAAGACCTTGAAGGTAGATGACAGAATAGTTCTCTTAGTGATTATAGATGGCGATATAGGCTCCACTGGGAAATGAAGGTCATCTGTAGTAGGCATCCAACCTATACCTAACGTACTAGTAGCATTGCTTATTACAAGCTCTTGGCAATTACTATTATTTTGACTAAGCAAGGTAGGCAAATTAGAACGATATTTTCTGAGATGAAAGCCACCCTTGATGAGAACTTCTGCTACAGATTTCTGAATGTGACGTAGCTCTGCTTCAGACTGAGCACCCGTTAACAAATCGTCAACATAAAAATCACGTTGGATTATCTCCTTTATATGGAAGTCGGTACATTCTTCTCCCAGTTGCCAAAGACAGCGAGTGGAAAGAAAGCTAGCACTTGAAAACCCGTACGTGACGGTGTTTAAAGTAAGAGTGCGCAGCGGCTGTGATTCGTCTTCTCGCCACAGAATTGACTGTAGGTCGCGATCATTTTTATCGAGCAAAATTTGGCGATACATTTTTTCGATATCGCCCGACAGTACATATCTATGTAGACGAAAACGGATCAAAATGTTGAAAAGAGAATCCTGAATATTAGGCCCTGTCATTTGCAAATCATTCATAGAGAAACCAGATGTAGTCCGCATAGACGCGTCAAATACGACTCGCAGTTTAGTTGACTCGCTATTTTCCTTTAGCACAGGGTGATGAGGCAAATAATATTTTACCGTAGTAGGGGAAC
The DNA here is from genome assembly GCA_905146925.1 of Autographa gamma. NCBI lineage: Eukaryota > Metazoa > Arthropoda > Insecta > Lepidoptera > Noctuidae > Autographa > Autographa gamma. The sequence goes on along the minus strand of LR989867.1, from coordinate 10,948,361 downwards.
TCTCCTTGTATTTCGTTTCCGATAAATGCCCTAGCTGAGCATACTCATTCATGAAACTGAAATACAGGTCTTTTAGTAAAGGTTGTCTTTTAAACCGTGACTCAAGATTAATAAATCTTTTCCGAGCTAGACGAAACGAATCTCCTAGGCAATCTCTATCATCACGAAGTGGGAATTTGACACAGAAGCGGCCTTCACTAGTGCGAGTAGTGTTAGTAAGGAAATGTTGCTCGCAGAACTGCTCTTCCTCCGATAAAACCATTCTGTCAGGAACCTTCTCTAATTCCCAAAATCTCGCCAAATCATTATGAAGATCGACGAGGTCCTCGTTTCGTGAGAGATTACAATGGACCTGTTCCCTGTCTGGAAAATATTTAATAGGAAACATCGGGCCCGCTACAAGCCAACCTAACTTGGAATTACGCAATACCGGATTGTTGTCACCTAAAGATTGTTGCTCTGACTCTATAATAGTCCAGAACAGATCAGCACCAATAAGCATGTCGACGGTATCCGACTTGTTAAAACTAGGGTCCGCCAAGGAAAAACCTGATAACTTAAGATGCTCAGTATTAAATGAGACCTTAGGTAGTTTGTCAGATATAGAAGGCAGCACAAGACAAGAGAAAACCGCACTGAACGAACTGCGTTTAGACTGAAGGCGCACAGCACAACGTTCAGGCTTGTATTTCAACGATGTGTCACCGATACCAACTATTTTCGTATTGGAAGGCTGAGGAATCAGCTGTAAATGTTGCATTACTCGTTCTGTAATGAAAGAGGATTGACTCCCGCTATCTAGCAGCGCACGCGCCGTCATGTTTTTATTGTTTGTGGGGTTGAATAAATAAACCTCAGCTGTGCAGAGTAGTACCTGTGAAGAAGAAAAGGCAGACATAGACACAGCTTCAGCATTAGGGACTTCTTCTTTCTTGCACAGAGATTCATGCAGCAGCGAATTATGCCGATGTTTACATGTCCTACACCCGCCAGGCAGCCGGCAACGTCGCGCGCTATGACCAGTCCGCAAACAGTTATGACACAGCTTCACAGAAGAGACAAATGACATTCTATCATCCGCCGATTTAGACTTGAAAGCAGAACATTCATAAAGGCGATGCTCACCCTTACAAAAAAGGCAGCCAAGAGACGAAGGCGGCGAAGATTCTTTAGTGGAGTTATTGACACTATTAGTACTGGTAGCAACCAAAGCTCGTGATTGTGTTTGTGATTTTAAATGTGCTTGTGAATTATTTTTTTGTGAATGTTTGTTGCGATTGACAGACTCGAGAACGTCAGCACGGTTTTTCAAAAAATCAAAGAACTCATTAAGTGTGGGAACATCATCTAGGGCACCCTTACTCTCTTCCCATTTAAATGAAGTTTTGGAATCTAATTTTTCACAAATTATGAAAATTATGAGAGCGTCCCAACTGTCAGTAGGGAGCCCTAATGTTTTAAGAGCTCGCAAATTTTTCGTGATATGATCTATAATAAACCGAAGGGATTTCTCTGTTTCTCTGACAGTTTCAACACTGAGTAAAGATTTCAAATGATTATTAACTAACTGGCGTTTATTATTATAACGTTTATACAATATTTCCCAAGCTTGCGTGTAATTATCGTCTGTCACCTCTAAATTAGAAATCACCCGTGCTGCTTCGCCCTCTAAGTAGGAATTTAAATAATAATATTTATGAATATTTTTTATCTTAGGGTTTTTGTGCACTAATGAAGTGAATGTGTCCCTAAATTCAAGCCACTTAAAATACGTTCCATCAAAATTCGGAATTTTAATTGTGGGCAATTTAAATCCTACAGGATCACCACAACCCTCATGATGACGGCAATGTGAGCTAGATCTGCGGGAGGATGTATTGCTGTGCTCAGAAGTTCTAGGGGCATTCCTATCGATTGTCTGCTGGGCTAAAGCTATACAGTGATGAAATTCCTGTTCTATTAAATCTCTGATAGATAACTCAGTTTCCAGGCAGTCTCCATTAATTGATTCAATCCTTCTTTGCACTTCCTCAAATTCAGTAAACAATAATTCAAACTTATTAAGCTTGCTACGAAGTGTAATTACTTCAAAGGGGCAAATAGTCTCGAAAGATTTTAAAGTCTCTAAATAATTCTTAAACTTTGTAATACGGCCTTTAACAGAGCTACGTGTTGTACATAGCCTTTTTAATTCCATTTGAGAATTCAAAGCTTCATCTTTCTCAGACATTGTAAATAGTTAGTTGATTAAAGAAGATAATAAAAATAAATATAAATCGCATACGATACGCCCCTCGTTTGCTGGTAGCACGACGCGCGGAGCCCAAGTGTAGGCCGAACAGCTGAGCTCGCAAGATGCTAGCCGGAGTGCAGCGCTGCAGCGATGCCGACAAGCGGCCCCGTCTAGCGATAGATGCACGGAGTAGCGCTCGAACACTGGAATGTGCAACGTAGTTTCTTGAACAATGTTATCGCTAACTCATTAGGCGATCATTGGATGATAAGTAAACAACTCAATAGATGTTTACTTAATGCACGATTTTCAGCAAGTGAAGTGATTAAATTAATAACTTGTTGCAGCAAAATAGAACAATATGAAATAATGAAAGGCTAATTTGTATATTGTTGGATGTATTGTTAATGTGAATTAATTGAAATTTTATTTTTAATATAACAAGTAGGTATTTAACATTTATAAATCGAATGAAAATTGGCTTCAGTGAGAAGTAATTAATTAAATAGTGAGAAATGTATGACTCGATAATGCGAATAGGCGTGCTATGATAGGTATATGCGCAAAGACAGGTCAGCAAAGCTACTTGCTCGGAAATATAGGCACATATAATGAATGTAGCACGATTAGGCACTGATTATCAAAGAACTGAGATCTCGTTAATCACAAATAAAGGAGGACGGAATAAATACGGTAAGGAAAAGGAACGGGCTCACGAATCGGCAGGCAGATGATGAGAAGCACGTACCGCACCTGGTGGAGCTCACGTAGATGAAGACCAAACCGATGATTATGATTCCGCTGGAAGATGCAGTCGTCGTCACCTCTGGACAGGGGCTCGTGGTCGCCCTCACACTTTTTCCGGAGAAGGTCGAAGCTGGGCTGCACGCGCGGCACTGATAGTGCCACCGCAGTGCTGGAGAAGGTCCTAGGGCCTTTCCTAGACCCCCAGGGAACACGCAAAGTGGGCACGTGGCACGTGTTGCGATGACCTCCGGTCGCCCTTCAACACGGGCGCGGTCGTGTCGAGTCGAGAACCAAGGACTTCGCGAATAGTTACGATTTCACGATGCACTGTCCTGTCACGGTCGCCAAAAAACTTTGTTCGATACACGAACAAGGGGTAAATAAAAACTGCTAATTCCTTAAACAGAGTTATATTCTTAAGAAGTAACAATAAAAAATGACGAGGCTAGTCTATGAGGCGACGACCTGTGACCGAATGTAAATAGGTGGGGACACTTAACGGCTAATCTGATCTTACTGATTGAGTTAGGTTTACAGTGGAAAATCGCCTCTATTGCTATGAACATAAGTTATATAATATAATAATACATATGTCCCCTTCCATGAAAACATTGACAACCATTTATACTTAAGACGTTCACCAATAGCTGCATATGTACATATATATCCCCACACATAACACTTGCAAGGTTCAACGTTGCCGGAGCACAGGAGCAGGCGCAGACACCGTTTAAAAAAAATGGAATGCTATCATAACTTAATAGATACATATGATTATACATATCCATTTTTGCAATGCAACAGACTAAAATCATCTTCAAATGAATTCCTACGAGCGATATGACACGTTATAAATGAAAGCCTTAGGCAGCAGGTAACTAAGTCCAGCTATTATGAGCCATGCGGACCACCACCGGTTGCTCCTACAATACATTTAACATTAATATTTATTCCGCGCCATTATAAATTCGTGTAACATTATTACCATGCCGTGACTGAAATCCCGAAGCCACATTATAAAGGCTACATTATAGCCACCGTGAATTCAGTCCTAAGATAATATCGTGTAATTAGGGACGTTTGTCGGTCCGTCTCATTATAGGTATCATTTCATGTCTGCACTTAATATGTCGTTAGGCAGACACGCTGCGTTTTGTGTCCTAAATGACAAATTTGGTCGGACACTAAGAATATGCAATTCGACAATCCTACACATAAAGCAGGATAAGTTTCGCTTAAAAGTTATTCACGTTTTTTTTTTAATTATTAATGAAAATAAGAGGATCAAGATTTGTTAATCATTGATTGTATTTAAGAAAAAACAAACGCATTCTATTTATGCTTCGTAGAACTTTATTTGTAGGCTACTAAAATTGTAAACTGCATTTAAATATCACAAGATAAATAAAACAACAGATGCATCACTGAATAGCAAAGAATAACAATCCTAAAGTTAATAAACTTAAGAATATAGTGTTTAACCGCGGAGGGGCCCGCGGGCGGTCCTCAGCGGCGTCGCTTGAATACGAAACATTCGGTATTTATAATTACAGTAAAAATAAGGCATTAACTGAACGCAGTGGAGCACAAAATTAAAATTACTCTCGAGCCCTCCCTCAAGCCAAGTCTTAGAAATAACGGAATGAATTTTAAGTTGGACCGTCTAAGAGATTATTAAGCCTTTGTCAATTAAAAGCTCTACTCCATAGAGGTCGGAAGAAAACCGTCACTAATAGACGAAGAAGAGTTTAATTGGATGAATTTCTAAAACTTACAAATTTCGGGTTTCGGATCGGCTACTTTTTTACTGATTAGGAGCCAAACTAAAATAAAGAACGTTAAATTCACGGTAAGAGAAAACGCGAGGCACAATTAGTCTTGTAGGAACATATACGCGTCGTATTCTTCCTATTCATATTCATTAATTGAATTATTGTATTGTTATATGAAATCCAAACACAAAGCTTTGAGCTTATAAGTTAGCTAGTCATCTTTCCTAAAATATATATTTAATTCGTCACATATTCACTCACAATATACCATACGCGTTCTAATACACATCCTACTCACGTACAGTTTTCATTGCCGCAGGTTCGTTACCACCCCGTGACGTCACATTTGTTATATTTATCTCAGCTAAACCGACATCCGGGTTTATTAGGAAACTAAATAATGTAATAATATAGAGAGCATGTGGATAGAATAAACAATTATGTGTGAAACATTTGGATCTTCATAAAATTTGGCGCTGTTTTAGAATGTTGAGACGTCTTGAAAACCTGACGAAAATGTACAACGTTTTTCTATAATAATTGACACAGAACTTAAACTTAACGAAGTACCAAGAAATATACATGTTTTGTAGAATAAGAAAAAAAAATCACCACATAAAGTATACAATAATATACATAGCGCTACAAACAAAATAAATCACAGAAGCAAATAATAATTATTTATGACACAGAATATTTTATTACCGGATAATGAATGATGCAACTAATAAAATTCATAAAAAAAAACGTGAAACTAGCTCACCAATTTACCGAGACGTTGGCTGATAGTTTCTATTTTCTTTTCCCCCAAGACCGCTCTAAATCAATTAGCCGGTGTAGCCATATAATATTTCCCGCTAATCTCATAATGCCACTATCACTGGCCACCACTGTCCTGGCCATATATCTTGTGTAATAACTTAATGTCCTCATATTGGTGGAAGAATTTATGGTACGTAACCGTTGCTGGTCTCCTCAATTGCATTACTAGCAAAGCTTACAGTAATACTAATGTTATTGCGTGTAACTTAACCACAGGATTTAATAACATCTATCAATATTATGTATCTATAAAATGTGTAGCCAATTACAATAATTTCGACTAAATTAAATGTATAGCATTTTAATGACCCAAAGGAAACCGCAAGACAATTTTGTAGTGATTTTTTTACAGCCAAGACGGCACCGTATTTTCTGTTTTCTAATCTATGTTATAAAGTTTGTTGATAAATTCGGGGTGAACTGTGTTAAAAAATGGAATAATCTATGAAGAAAAATATCCGTCGGCCCTATTACACTGCCAAAATCGCGTAATGGAGAAACAATAAAATTAGACAGAACCTATCACTGTAGATGACGAAATTAAGCCTCTTTCACTTTAAAGCCACCTCTAACCTTATATGTCTCATGTTCCAGGTGCACCTGTACTTCTCAGCGCTGCCAGAAGACAAGGTCCCGTACGTGAACAGCGTGGGCGAGCGCTACCGCCTCAAGCAGCTCCTGCAGCAGCTGCCGCCCCAGGACAACGAGGTAACTAGCCCAGCTCCACCCCACGCCCAGAAGGTAACTGCCCACTGAATCACGCACGATACATGCATGTCTTCACTCTCATAGCAGACTGCATGAAAACACTTAGGTCCTGAAATGGGACTCGTGGGCAATTATTGGGGTTCGATTCCTCCACAAGACACATTGCGCTTATGCATGTTTTAGAAACTTACGGATGCTTAAAGTATCGGTAAATCATGATGTTGTATTAAGTCTGTATAATCAAGTGGGGAAATAAAACTACCTATTGATTGTAATAAGAACTATTTCCACAGCACGAGGTGGTGGTATTTACACTATATTTCATGCATGTTACACTAATAAATTGTTGCTAGTTTCCCGAAATTTCAACCTCTGCTTCATATCGTTAAAGGAAACCCTCGCTGGTTATCAGATTTTAATGACTAAATACCGTGAATGATTCCCTAGATGATGCACACCAGTAATAGTCACCACATCCATATTAACTATGAGGTTTACTTTGGGACATTCCTAAAAGTTTTTCATTCCAAACTCCTGTGCATCCTGTTACTCTAGTATTACTTCTAGTAGTACCTACACGTGTGCTGGTGTAATTCCAGGTGCGGTACTGCCACGCGCTGTCGGACGAGGAGCGCAAGGAGCTGCGGCTGTTCAGCGCGCAGAGGAAGCGCGAGGCGCTGGGCCGGGGACAGGCGCGGCAGCTGCACGCGCCCGCGCCCTGTGACCGGGTAAGTCACATTACACTATCTAGCTTTCTGACAAAGTGATGATGTCTTCTTAATAGCATCCTTCGACGCCATAGAAGATTTTTTAAAATAATTGTCAAGTTTATGAGTTAACTTTGACGTATTTTTTGTCCTATTACACGGTGCGTATTTTGATCCTGGTGCATTTAAGATACGTTTAGTTGCTGTAAAGAAAACTTTTACTCAATTTAGGACACACATGACATAATCTCTTTATCCTTGATTGCATTAGCTAAAATACGGTCTACCTTCTTCCCAAACTAATTGTAAGTTACCATCAACAAATATTATGAAGTGTTGCCATCTTAGCAAGATTCAATTATCCGGCGTGTTGATTACCCGCTCTGTACCCGGGGCACGTCGCGTGCATTATGACGTCATCCCCCGGGACCCTGCCTCATCAGGCTGGACCGCGCACTTGCATTCAATTCGCCTGATTAGCTTTATTGGGAATACTATTAGATGTGATATTTGTTGGTCCTGTCTTATTAATATGGGGTGAAAATTGCGTAAATAACACTTATATTTGTAAGAGCCAATTATTTCAATCCATTGAATAATTGAACTACCTAACGCATAGAATCTACGCTTCTTGCATTGAGATTGTCCATGAAAAAGCAACGAAAATTTGTACTATTTTTAAAAAACCATCCCTTCACTTAAAAATAACGTTGTCTTTTTCACGTTTCGAATAATTTTCAGACTACAGTAACCGCATATATGGTCATGCAAGACTTGCAAAAAAAAAACTGCACCGATTGCACCATATGGGCCGGCCAATTAGAAGTTTAACAAAAAATGTTTCAGTCCTACAAAGTTATAGGATATCTATTCCTTCCATAAATAACCCGTGTTCCCCTCCAACCCCCTGTCTGCTGCAGTCCGAATGTTTTAATCCGACGCACATTAATCATAGGGGTACAATTGATACCAACATTTTTTCATCCCCTAACTTTGGTTACTCAGTTATTTCGCTATATATTTCGGTAACCCTGTTTTGACGTAACAAGGGTTCGGTTTAAGAATTGCGGAGAGCTTTTCTTTTGTTACAAAGTTCAAGTGAAAATTCTATCCTATAGGGCAAAAAAAGAACTATCTTTAATAGTGTTTGCTTCACTTATTGGTGCTCAAACACAGTGTGAAAAGCCAGAAAATTCTATATTAAGTGAAGCAAATGAAGTAGGCCCAGACGGAGATGGCGAGACGAACTGGAGTCCTTTGATAAGGAGTGGATGACCACGAACCTAGATAGAGACAGATGGAAGAAAGGTAGAGAGGCCTTTGCCCTGCAGTGGGACAGAAACGGCTAGGTAAAAAAATTGAAGCAAAGAATTATACAAATTTAAAAATAAAGTCATTTCTCTTAGTAAAGACCATCGCAACACCTAAGAATTAAAAAGTTTTCGTTTAGAAGCGGAAAATTTGTTTAAAGGAAGTGCACTTCTAATTTATCCGACCCCTTAAATTAAGAGTCGCAATTAAATGCGCAGTAACAATTACCGGTGCGATGTCCCGGGTTCGACTCCCAGACGTGCTTCTTAATCGCTCAACTTTAAATTGGTTTGGCCGATGGCTTTCCTTGTTTTAATTTTGAAACTCGTTAAAAATAATTGTTGAAGTCTGTCTATAGCTGAAAAGTAAAAAATATTTTTGCCAAATTGCTAAATTTTAATTAGTGAAAGCTTAGTAGAGTCGTCAGCGATTTAGTAATGTAATAACTTCAATGATCGTACTTTTTTTAACGCTCAAAGTTACTGCAATTATCTGATAGATTTTTTTTTGCTTATTCTTACTAAAGGAAGTCTTTGAAATTATAAGAAATATAAATTAAAGGGCTATTTATTTGAAGATAGTAGGAGAAAAACTGCCACAAGTGTTCATAAGGAAATATAAAGGATGACAGCATTCAGTGTACGAGACGTGCTATTATTAATTCTTCAAAGTTTTTTATCGAAGGTTAAGGAAGGCAACCAACTTAGTTCGAAATAAAGTAATTTTCGAGACTTGAAATCACCCTTTATATTTTTAATTTTGTCAGCTTTACCGTACTAGTTTGTATGTAAGTACTATTAATTTTATATAGTGGGTAAAATGTCAACAATCGTCTCGCCGTCCCTGCATAACTCAGGAGTCTCGCTGGGAATCAAACTGCAGACGAGACGCGACTAACTCATTTAAATGTTAGCCACTGGGACCTGGGGGTATAGTGATGCGAGTCGATATATCGATGGGAAGTAAAGGGGTATTAGAACCTTTCACGTGTGAGAAGCTTATCTTTGGAAGACATGCATAAGAGTTTATATACATTGTGCCTAGGTATATGTTTGTCCAGTATATACAAATATTTAAATAATAGGTTTGTTTCATGCACAGCAACATAATGACAACTATGAAAACTTATTTAAGTAATGTCAGTGGAAAAAGGTTTCCACTTTGATCGTTTAATTAAAAATTTTAAAATAGTGTAAAGAAGTAAACTATACTGTTAAGTAGAGAATTCTTAACAGGATTAAACAAACTGCAATTAAAAACATAGTATCTTAAGTTTTTAATAGAACTAATTTGCAAATCCCGGGGCCTCAAAAGACTATTCAAATATTTAATTAAAAATTATCGAGGTTCTTAAGCTCCCATCACTATCACAGCATCTTGGAGCAGACAAGCAGACAGTCTGGGGCTAAGAGCTGAGCAAATAAAATCAAAGCCGCGCCACCCCTGTGACGTCACGACTTTGACGTCACGGCTCGCAGCCCGCGACTCAACCCTTGTCCTTAAGGAGACGTTTTATTTTACTTTTATTAGTTCTCGTAATGAGCGCTCCGAGGTTTCTATTAACAACTGTAGCTTATGCCATTATTGCTGTTTTGTTAGAACGCTTTTTGAATTTTCTTTGTTGTCATTCTTTGCTTTAAATACATTATTCTGTCTGGGTTTTATTTTCTTTAGGAACGTTTAGACTGTAGCCAGTGTTTTGACTTTTGTAAGAAAATTTTCATACTTAATACTTAAATACATAGTAAAGCCCTTTGATCAGTGAGAAAACAGCAAAGACGTTATAATCTCGTAACTTCTTTAATCTGAATCTCCATTATAACAAACTGCATTACCACAAACCCTGAAGCTCTATTTCATAGCACCATTTATTACCAACTTTTGACATCCGCAGTCGGGGCGCACCGGCGCATAAAATCAGCACAATTATGAAAACCATCGCAATTCCTGCGTGCGTGACACCGTGAAATCACCCCCCCCCCCCACCCCTCTTACAGCCGCGAGCCCCCTCCGGCCTCCACCCCCGCGGACAATTAGCGGTTAATGTGGTGGAAACACTTTCCACAGACTGAGAGCACTCTTTCATTTTCTTGAGCGAACGTTCTCGTTGAATGACGGGACGACACACGACTTTTTGGGGACGAAAGCCGCTTTTCAAATACATAAGATGTACTGTGACTTGTTTCAACTTGAGAACACTGAAGAGTATGTATTTGGGACTAACGTTACTGTAGGGAATTCTAGATGCAACATTTCCAAATATCTTTTTTAACTATTTATCGACTGAAATATACGGTCCGTTTGAAACTTTCAGCACCTATCCTAGAAATTGTAATTGTTCTCTTTCATTAGCCTACCACCAATCTAGTTAACTTAAGTACTTCTTATACAATGTGCCTAATTTCTCGTAATACAATGGAAACTCACTCCAATCAGCTCCACCAAACTATCTCATAGTATCGCTAGATTGATTTTACGATGACGACGCGACGTCGCGGTCGCTAACTAAGTCTTCTCACTGATTTTATATTCTTGGTTTCAAGTTAATGATTGGTGAAATTAACGAAGACTATATTTCTTAACCTACGTTCTGAGTTGTTTAAATAATACATTACACAATTTGCCAGCACAGATTGAACTGATAAAGAGCTGAAAGTTCAATATGTAAATACTAACAATAGGTAATGAATGCCAAATGATTCTCGAAATCGAAAGTCGCATGACTTTAGTACAACCCTTTATCTCATACTCGCAATAAATCACAGACACGTGTTCTGCAAAGTTTGTCAAACATAACTTTGCGAGCCACCCTTATTTGCTGATACGCGGCGACACGACAAACATTATCATATGTTGTGAGCAACGCCATCTGGTGCTCACCTCGAGAGTTATGATTAGGAAATACGTAATTTTACTCAAATGAAGGTGTTCTTGCGTATCATTCTTCAAAGAGACTGTTCAATGGAAGTGGATATTTTTATATGTGTTATCACAAATTAGGTGCAGACAAACCGTTTAAACGGTTTTGTAGGGCCTATTTTTGTAAAAATTAGGTACAGACAAACCGTATATACGGTTTTGTAGGGCCTATTTTTACCCGACTGCCAAGAAGGGTTATGTTTTTCGCGCGTATCGTGTATGTATGTATGTAAGTATGTGTGTAATATTCTTTATTACCTCATATCTTCGAAACGGCCGAATGGATTTCGATAATTAGGGTATCATTGGATTCGTATCGATTACCCAAATGTTCTTAGATATGTCACGTTAAACAAAAACCAACATGGCGGCCATTAGGTGCCATAGATTGAGGTAAGAAAATATGTTTGCTACAATATGGGTATCAATAAAAGGGCTTGTAACGAGGATTCTAAAATGGTACCTATATCACTTACGTATAACAAAAATGCAAAATTTCTTTAAAAAGTTCTTAAACCAAACGTTCTCTTGGTACGCTGGTGAAACCTTAAGAGACAGCTAGACGTATTATGATTTTAGCTAAAAAGAGTGACATAAAAATAAATAAATTTAAAAAATAAAACAACCCTACTGCATAAAAATCACTTTAAATAAAAACTGAAAAGTAAAAAAACAAGTTTAACAAGTCTAGAAGTGTAGATGTTTGGATTGTCACAGTCGGGACCTAGGGACCTAGACTAAAATCATTCATTAGCTATGTTGTTTTATTTTTATTTTTTAAATTTATTAATTTTTTTGTAAATGTAGTCAATTAGTTTTATTAGACTTAATAAAAACCATACCGTACAAATTCGATTGCTAGATGGTTATTTAATGTGTACCTAAATGTTGATGTGTTTATTTACTTGCGTTATTAACCAAACTTTCGGCATTTTGGGGATTGTTTCTAAGACAAAGGTAACACCTTTTATATTCCATAAGACATTTGTCTCTAGTCTAGACAGTCTCCGAGCCGATCGCTATCGGTCCTGCCTGATACATTGCTCGCTACGAAGACGGACGCCCCTTGTGGTCGCTTGATTGCCCATTAAGGGACGAGGAACAATGCGAAGCCATTGTATCTTATGCGACAAGTGGATTAGGGTCGGGTAATTGCTTTAGTGTGTACTAAAGCTGTGTATTGTGTTGTTGAGAGTAGATGTCGTCTGGTACGTTAGATTTATGTACTTAAGGTGCCAGTAGTTGACATGCCATTATTTGGGTAGCTTGCTTTTCTATGAGATTTTGTAGATTCATATGATTTTGTAGAGTTAGTCCGTTTAGAGATAAACAGTACCTATTTTCTTGTCTTATGTCTTACTTTAAGTCTTCTTATCATCTTCTTTATTTTTATAGATTTACAAAGTAATACACTGTTACTGATAACTGCAGTTAACTGCACGGAACAGAAAAATGTTCCGTGGATAACTGGACATATTATATTGAATAAATAAACTATTTAGAGTAAAATAAAGGTAAGTAGTAGAAGTTTGTACATGTCTATACATGAACTTCTACTACCTTTAATTTTATAAATAATAACAGAAATTAGAGGGACACTCATAAAAACATTGCTAGAAAACTTAAGTATACAAAGCTGTTACATACTTTCACTATTTACTTAACGTAACTCCCTAGCATCTCGCTCTCCGCAGCATCCGACAACTTTTCCAACATTTCTCCGGCACACCTGCAGCCGCTCGCAGTTACACTCATAAAGACAATCTTTCCCCGTTTCCCAACTTTTCACAAGATAAATTACACAACTTCTAGCGCCCTCTGTTATGATTTCTTTGATTTATAGCCCCAAGTAATGAGCACGTGTCGCCGACAGATGGCGGTACTGAGTTGTTTATTAGACTCCCGCCGCTTTATTGCTGAGGGGTTGTATTACAAGCAACATAACTGCTTATTAAACAAACACTTATCGTTTTCTTTGAGTGCAAATGTGTGTACGATTGTATTTTCGTTGGTAATCGTCGGTGTAATGGCCGTAACTTGGATTGCTTTTAAATTAGCTAAGTTGGTGTGAGGAAATAACTTTCTTTAGCCTTGTAACTTTCAAGTTAAGCCGTACGTTAGCGTAGCATATGCAAAAAAATTTAAAAATAGATTTAAATATACTTATAGGTATCTAGTTAGTAAGCTATTAGGTACCTCATTAGTATTTTTCTTAGTTAAATTTGAATAAACATTCCTTTTGTTTACATTTTTCATTTGGTTCAATAATTGATGACAGAGACCACAATTTATCAAATTACAATTTAATTGGTGTTATTGGGTTTTTCTATGAAATTCCCAGTAGCAGGTCGGAGTTTGGATTTGTGCCCGGTATGTGGCAATAGGCTCGCCCCCTAATACATGGGACCTAAACATATCATATCATTGGTACACCTCTGCCTAACCCTTCGGGGATACAGGCGTGATGATATGTTATGTTATGTTACAATTTAATTACTAACCCATGTTAACAAAATCTACGTTTTATAAATTATATGACGTAGATATCAGAAATCATTTCCGAGAAAGTTTTACTTTCTAGTGAGGTAGATATTAATATAACGTTTGCCTTTATAACAGCGAGTAATAAAATATAACCACAACAATACATCTTGTGGTGTACCTAGTTACGATATCTCGTAAAACTTAAATTAAATGCTGAATAAATCTTCAGTCATCGGTTGGCGATTGTGCAGATAGGTTCTACTATTATTTAACAAAGAAAAGTAACTTTAAAATCAAACAAATTGACCTAGGTAAGTGCTTTTTACATTTTGCCTATGTGGTAGATCTGTCTTTTACACTAAACATTTAAGACAGCGCCATCTCAAGGACTTTTATCAAAGTTTGAAAGACTTTGTAATGGTATGTAGTTCATCTACTCGACACTAGGCGTCCAAATCAAGTTCATGCACGTCGGTAGATGGCGTTGCTTTAAAAATGCTGCACATTTTCACTAGATGTCGCCCCAAGCCACTTTCTTAAAGTTTGTATAGCAAAGAAAGTTATGCATCCATTATTATTTTACATTCATAATAAAACAGTCTTAAAACGTTTCCGCGAAGGTGTGAAAATGATTTTTGTTCTTCTTCTTATATTTTTTTATTCCGCGGCGTGGGAACGCGGCCCAGGTAGTGTGTATCACAGATTATAAAGCGTCGTAAAACCGATGGCGTAGCATTATTGTTGTTTATTGTGTTTAGAAGTTGGTTGCATCACGTTCTCCGGACTCCGGCGCGGCCGAGCTTGGACTACGTGGCATTTCGAATCGTCTCACTAGTTTCCGATTTAATAACTTAAGTTGCGCGAAGACAAAGGAGTTGGACAAAAGTTTGTTGTGTTAGCGCGTAGTCAAACTAGATCTAGTGCATTATGCATAGTAGGTAGGTATACCTACTTTGTTTATGCGTTTGTGTATAGACGAATTAAAGCTTTACGTCGTATTAAATAAAGTACAAAATCAATCGATGATGTATTGTTTTTAAAGTCATAATGAGTAGATACCTACCTAGGTCAAATTTAATAGTGTAGTAATTACCGGTAACATTTAGGTAGATTAGATAATGGCTACCTACATATAAGTGCGAGAATCAAAGCACGGGCGCGTGGGAACATTAAAAACAAGGAACTTTCAAAGCGCACTCGGAACCAACAAAGAATAGACAAATGTCTCTACATTCGACGGCCTCATTACCCAAAACTGTAACAAACTTTATGGTTACCTAACCCAGATACAAAATACGCAACACGACGCTATCGGATAGTAAAACAATGCTTTATCTATAAATATTCATTTATTCGAACTTAGAAATATCTTACGATCAATTTTAAACTTTATTCCCTCGTGATAAGGGTGTGTTGGAAAGAAAGTATATTTTTTAAGTGTAAAACAGTTGAATGAACAGGTTCGTGGTTATTTGTGGCGTAAAAGGAGTCCTTTATGTATGTTCGGATGTATGGTGTGAGAGAGCGGCTCATTAACTGGAGAGGCAGTTGGGGTAGGTTCAACAAACGGCTATGATCGGATAAAATTAGCCTTGCTGACTGGACTCGCCTTGTCTAATGGCTTATGTTGTTAGGAATCGATTTTGTTGCAGTTGAACCAGTAACACATGATAGTCTTTATCTATTTTAATTCTTACATAAACAAAAGAAGGTCTATTAACGCATGTATATCGACTAATCGAGCGAATGACAGACAAACATTGGCCACACAATTACCCAACATATCAATGAAGTTAGACAATAGCCATTCAAGTGACCCAACATTTGCTCCAACAGCCAACGTTATGAATGAACCTACCGGCTATATTTAGCCGTGTTCTCGGTAACGCATTCACAAGCCCATAAAGTGAGGAATCCGCTGACCATTCATACAATACATCGCAAACGTGGCAAGGACTGAAATAGTATTTAACAGTACATGGCTTACTATTCATAGAGCCGGCGTAGCTGTCAGGCTGCGGCTGCGAGCCTGGGACTAAGTTGAGAACATATTGACGGCTTAATATACTTTTCTCGAGACTTGTTAGTAGTTTAAGTAAGTTTCCATAGTGTTAGGTCTCAGCTTGTGTAGTGTTAACTAGCATACTACACTCCTAATATAGATACCAACAAAAAATCTGGTGGTCAAAACCTGAAAAATATATAAATATTATTTGACGTAATTAGATTGTTTAAACACAAGTGGACAAATGATTAATTATGAAACCTCGGTCATGACTATCTTTACTTTATCTCTATTCCCAAACAGCCACTATATAGCGTTAGTACGACATACATTAATTATGTGACACTAATAAAACGTCTGTCCAAAAAACAACAATGACTGTTAATAAAATATCAATAAAGGCGAACACACAACAGCTTATAAAAACGCCTCATGGCGCTTGACGTTTTTTGTGAAAAAAAATCGTATTCAAATTGTGAGGGAGGCTTTTTGCCCTCTCGACAACACCTGCCATCTAGCGGCTGACGGACACCACACATAGGAAGGCTTTTATGTAATACATACCCTCATAAACCCCTCATAAGCATAGGTGTATAACGGCATAACAACTGCATAAGTTTCTCCTAGGCTACAGACTGAGAGAGGGAAAACTGTTTCAGCCGCAGAAACGTGCGTTTTTAGGATCGACCCTTTTTAATAGAGCTTAAGATCTCATTTCTATTCTCCAAAAATCGGCAAAAGAAGTAAAGTGGTTGCAAGCCAATTGCAGTATATTTCGGTAACAAGATCTACTGAAGAACAAAGGAAAAAACCAACCAAAATCGCTTATAAGTAATTCAATTTCGCCAAAAACCAAGCGATACAAAACAAAAAAGTATTATAATGTAGAGCACTAAAATAACAATTTCTTCTAAACGTCCGCGCGGAGTTTTTACGCGAGGTTGTGATCAAAGCTCGCGGGCCGCGCCGACGAATTAGCCTCCATTTATAGAAGTAGATCACAGTTTTTGTGATGCCATCGATCAGTAATCATTGCTTTTTAGAGGTCTTTACGAGACCTCAAACGTTAGGCTTCAAAAATCAAGCTTTTAAGCTCAGTCCGGTTTTACATCAATGCTGAAGCTTAGAGATTATTAATAATTTTGTTGATAAACATTGAAAGAGAAATACTCTTCAGTGAGCGTCCCTGGTTTTCTTATGACATTTTCTTTAAGGTACTCTTATCTACTTAGTATTTCTTTAGACCTAAGTCATAACCTGTAAAGTTTGGTCCACAAAGTTAACGAGCGTGAATATCCATAGTTACACGATTTGCGCCAAATCTAATAAAATATTGGACAACACCGCAATTGTATGTGATAGCAATCCGCGCAGCGAGCCGGCGACAGATGTGCTGCGCACGCGCACAGGGCTGGCAATTTGATATTATAATAAGCCATATCAAAGATTTTTATTTGCAAAACGTTTTAACTTAATGTAAAACAATTAAGTATTTAACACATTTGAACTAAATGTGTTAATAATTAGGTAATTTACAGTCACACACTTGTAATTTCTCGCAATTTGTAGATATAGTTATCAAATGAAGTGTTTCATATTTTATGTAGAAAGTGACTTAAATAAGGATGCTTTTAATTTTTATGTACTTTTGATACACATTTTATCACCAGCCAGTGTCGGCAGCAGCGCGTGCGCAGCCCTCGCCCCGCAACATCAAACGCCTCCGTGGCATCCTCTATTTAACCTCAAACGTGTAGTTTTTGCTTCGGCTTTTTCTGCGCCTAACATTATGCTTATGTAACTATTTTTTCTATTACTTATCTCTGTTTGATGAGTAAAAAAACTTTTTTCTTCTCGACATATGGCGCGCGGCGCGTGCGCCAGCACATTGCGTCCGTTTTTTTCGCATCCGATTCGAAATTCAAAATTCAAATATAGCGCATGTGTGCAGACGAATATTGTTGTGGGTTTTTGTCGTTTTTTCGTATTATTTCTTGTCGATAAATCCCGTCTGGTCTTTGGAAAGAATTAAAAAGTAATAAACAAATATAGAGGTATTATGCCCGCCAGGTGGACAGGCGACCTGGGCGCGTGTGCCTCTCAGACCTAATCGCTTTATTGGAGTACGTTTTTTCAACACAATTCAGTCAGATTGGCCCCATCATAGTTTCATAGTTAGCTGTTTTTAAAACAATAATTTAATTACGAAATGCTTTTAGATTACTTACCTGTACTAAAGTAATTTAGCTTGAGATTTCCTTGCCTATGTTACCTCAGCCAGCACACGTCCCCACAACCAGAGCCACCAGTTTTTTGCGTCATCTTTTTACCTCACCTTCTGGCTGGCAGTTTTTCATGACATCATGACGGCTGTTTAAGCATACTTAATGACGACCGCAGTCGGGGGTAACTATTATATTTATAAGGGACCTTTTTAAATACTTTCTTAGGGGGTTTCTAATTAATGCGTGTTTGGGATTAGCACTTCTTAATTTGTTTTCTTGTGTTTAAATAATAACCCGTTAATGTGTTGAGAAGGGGTTTAATAAGTTGTGATAAATTTCGTGAGCAGTATAATAGTATAAATGGTTGTTTCGTAGTTTTTATGTGAGAGTTGGATAGTGAGATGGCCAGAGTTTATGCCGCCGTAAATCTGCGATGTCCTACTTAAATGTTCATGTCTTATAAGTAGGGTAAATAGGACATTTCCGGTTTATTGCGGAGATATTACCTCCAACATTATACGAAAATTATTATCCTCTTATCTTGATAATATAAGCTGTCTTAAAAAGTCTTTAACGATTTGTCATCAAACGAGTGCCATATCCCGTGTCAGTGGTACACGCGTCGTGTGCGCAGACGCAGCGGGCCCCGCGCATGCGCCATACGCCTCGCCCACGGAGGACCGACGACCTCGAGGATGGGAATATGTCTAAACATGTCATAAACGCGCTTATCACCGCAGATACGTATCAAGGAAACCAAAGTAATTGTGGAAAGCATAATTATTCAGAAAATATATTTAACAAGTTCTTAGTAGGAGTTTTAATGGCTCCTGGGTTGAGATAATTAATATGTAGGTACCACTTAAGGTTTAACTAGATATGAAGAAACCTAATTAGAAATAATTACGAATATAGATGTCTAAGAATATACCTTATTTATCCACTGGACATTGATCTTCGGAACTCTAGATAGATGAACTATGTACAAAACTATGTCTTAACAGAAAAAGGCTTTGTTTGTTTCCTGAAAATTATTCACTTAGGGACGTGAAAACCATCACAGATTAGTTACGTTTGATCCTATGACAAACGTAGTATTTCTTGTGTCTTACTGTATTCCTACCAAGATATCACTTTTATGCTTCTTTAGTAGTTTTCTAAGATTATGTCCTAGACAGTGCTTTAGTCAATAGTAAAAATGTTCGTAAAGGTCAGTGCCCCCGGCCTGTGATTGCGCGAATGGTGTAATTGTTGTAACGTACGGGTTTTGGCACGCGCCCCGCTTCGCTACAGCTCTCTTTGGGCCTCTACACTTTGTGAATTATGTTGGTAGGCGGCTAGTGAGGGGACAAGCACATATCGATATTTTATAGAGTGGATTATCGCTTTTAATGAGTAGCTGATGATCACGTAAAGGCAAATGCTACCTTATCAAGCAACGCTGTCTCACGTCTGAGTCTACAGCAGTTTCTTTAGACTAAGATATGACTTTGTTAAGCTTCTTTCGACTATTTAAATAAATTGTGGGCCCTTTCATCTAAACAAGATATGGATGAGGAAATAATTCTTACAATTTCAAACGTAGTTTTTTCTAAACATTTTAAAACAAATTATCGATGCTTAAAATTATTCTAGTATCGACTAGACCCCATCCCTAACGTGGAAGTACCCAGCATGTCCTTGGAGAGAGCCCAAGTTGAGGGTCTGCGCGTCAGGCTGGCAGCGCCATACAAATGAATAGGCTTCGCTAAATGTATGGAAAATAACTTACAGCATATTATTTATGTCTACAACAAGCCATTTGTAATACTCGCGGGTTTTGGCGCCTCGCTTCAATGAGATATCATGATTGGACATTTTAATAAGAAAAGTCTGTAAGATTATTTTGAAAGTAATTCAATATACGATCGGCCAGGGATAGGCTTCCAGAATATTTACTAGAGAAATAATGTAATTCGAAATAAGCAAGTCTAAAAACAAGTGTTATGTTCCTAATTTTTCTGGACTATTTCACTATTCCTTTTCACGAATCCCAATATTCAAAGATGAGAGCGCAATTATGCAACGTTCAGGGTTCTTAATTAGTTAAAAAGGTAATATGTCCCAGAATATCTCAGCAAATAATTACACATAGACAAATTATTATACATATACTACATTCAATATTCTCTCCGATCAGATATGATAATATCGAAGGCTTATTAATATCATCCCCCTAGCAGCATGATTGTCTTAAACCCCTCTCCGTAATGTCCGATGACGTCACTACATTAGGGCCGATACATAAGCAGTCGTTATTCAGATACCCTCGTATATATCATCTGAACAATACGCTGGGATAGTTATACATACCTACTGGGTATATTGATACAATTGATTAAAATCACTATCTTATATTTGGGTTATAAATTATACTGGTAGCCAACCCCAACAAAACTTGGGATAAGGCTAGACAGACAAATATTATCTTTACTCGTATTATAAATTATTGACTTATTTTCTGCACTGGACTTACAAAATTACATATTTCATGAATTGTTTTAAATCAAAAGATTAAAGAAATATTTAAACTTTGCGCAATTTTAAAATAAGGCTATCTACCAAATATCTTTAAGCAACACTTTCGTAGAACTAAAAATAAATTGGAATAATAAAATACGTCAACAAACATTCATTACCTTACATACATATATCCACTAGCTAAACTTAACAGACAGATTACAATATTCCCTCTTCATCTCCGTGTTGCTCGCGTCCAGCTTATAATGAAGTGTTAGAGTAATCCGTCACTATCCACATTAACGTATCAAGAACATGGCGCACTAAAATTAAATAGCACTTAACTATTAATAACCTTCTAAATAAGGAATTCGCGTATATTTGCGGCACGCGCCCGCGCCGTATATTTAGCGGGCGTCTAGACGAGACTCACGGGATATGTAATGAATGCTGCATCACTCGGCTGCAGTGTTCCCCGTCGGCACAGCATGGGGATAGGTGGTGCTGGCTGTGGACATGAGCTATGCCAGAATAAGAACCCTTAAAGAGAAGAAAACATAAATAAAACTGTCAGCTCTCTGACAGTTGTCAGATCACAAAATGCAAAGGGAGAGTACTATGATATCAAATACACTAATTAATGACTTGATGCAATTACAGTAACTATTCCTGTGGAATCCACTAAAACAGCAGAAAGTTAATTATGATCACATTTAAAGAAAATTACCTATTTGACAGATTAAATGCACATAAGTGACACCTTAGTTTACCAGTAAGTCGTTGTCAATTTGCTAGTTTATAAATGCATAATCACATTAGATGTTAACAACAATGATTGTAAAGAGAGAGCAAACTACTCGTCCTCTGCATGTCGTATCCAGTTGATACACTTTACTAATGAGCGTTTCGACACTAGAGTTAATTGTGGTGCTGCAGTCGCGGTCTTTTTGCCGGAGGATGCAATCAGCAAGGGAACGGGATGCGTCACACTCCAAAATGTCTGCATTACTAACAGCTAAGAAAGTTATTCAATTAGAATGCACTGTAGACACATTTTTAACACAAATTAAATTATGATAAACCATTAAAAATACATTTTCTCATAAAAACTTAATTACGTTTATCGCAAAAATCTCCAAACGAGCTCAGAACGACAGCGCACCGTGTTTCACTCCGGTACGTCGAAAGTAAAAAATGATTCTGTTGCAAATGGCGACATTTTCATTACCCCTTTAGTTTACGAGTGCGGTTCGGCGATTGCGATCGGTTCACACAATTAAACTTATAATGATTGCTGTTTAAGCGGCCGACATTCAATAACACGACAAGGTGTTGTAGTTAGTTCATATCTACATTGTTACATCTCTGTGTCCGCATTAATTGTTTTCTCCTGATTAAAAAGAAATGACAGTTGTTAAGTTATGATTGTCCATTTGTTCCGCGTCTGGTGTGATGTGGACTAAACGATTAAACAGGGGAAATTGTTTATTGCATGTTCTGACTTGCGTAATTAATTTTAAAACGTTGCAGTTGTGTCTTTTGTATTTAATAAATTGTTCTGTTTTGCTGACTAAATATTTTTACATTAAAAACCTTAGAATATTACTAGACAAACCGATGAAAATGCCGATCATATCCAAGTTATAATTGTAAGCACTTGTTATGACCGCACTTCCAGGATGAGGTACTTGGTTTCCATTAGTCTGTCCAGCATGTTTCTCCACGTCGTGTCTCTCCGACTATATCAGCCATTAGATCAAATGAAGATACCAAGAAGCTTACAAACAATCGCCCGGCGGCGGACAATATTTACAAACTGCTGAGTTCCGCGGAAACGCACAGGAATTCAATTTATAACGCTTCATCAAAGTGAACCCGATCATTCAGATGTACTTCGGTCACGTGGCGATGGTCCTCGTCTAAGATTTCGAGAAATTATTTCTATTTTGGTATGTCTGTGACTGTTTTGATAGCATTTAACTGAACGTAGCTTTTAGCCGCTGCAAATAAACGGCGCAAACGCACCGGCCCCCTACAGACTGACGCGCACAGAGCTACGAATTGCAAATATGTGGACGTCAATCATTTATCTTATTTTATTTTTTTATTTGACTTGTTTGAAGTCTGTAGGTCAGACAAACTATACCACAATTATGTCATATGTTTGTTTAAATATGTCTGAAACGGTAAGTCAAGGATTATTTTATACGGTGCAAAATAAACAATAAAACGTAAAAATAGACGCCGACAAATAAATTATAAAAATATTAATGTCATCCAATTTTACGGCTTTATCCAATCTCACACATTTAACGACGCATAGACACCAAATTACATGAAAAAATAAAGAGTTGTAGACTTTTCATGAATATACTGTCTGCGGCGTCGGAGCGCAACTCGTGCGCAGATCAAAGCGGCCACGCGACGGGATGCGCAGACGACGTCTCGACGCACCCTCCCCCCGCGGGCACGGCCACCCCGCCACCCCTCCCCCTCTGTCGCCGTGGCGCCTGCGCAGGGCATTTGCATGCGCCGCACAACTATTGAATACCATTAACATTGTCAATGATTGACTTCATAATGTGGGAGTATCGATGACTAATTTATGGGTTAGTGTTGGATGCAAATTCAGTTTTAATGAGCATGTTCGCATTAATATTTGTAAACATTTCATCAAGGAACGAGATTGCATATTTTTATCACGGAATGAAAGGAACAGACTGGTATTGTGGAAGATATTAATAGCTAGTCTCCTTCGAATGTCCGGTGTGATTAAACTTGGCTGGAGCGGCAGCGGGCGTCTCATGCGCTTCGATATCCTCTGCGCTATGTCTGGCATACTGAAGGTGATAGCCTCCCGGAGTACATTGGAAAACAATAATAGATACATAAACAGTTTCTTGTACGAATGCATTAAGAAATGTTTTCGGTGACTTAAAAATGATAACAAATTGTTGGACACCGAATAGACATCAATAATTTTTACTCACAGTATGTGGAAGAAACGCGAAGTCAAGAAAAAATATACAATTTACTGCATACAGTTGCGGTACAACGTATCCTAAGAGAGGACAGCAGTACCATGTCTTACAATAACTTGCGATAATGCCGCACTTAGTATTCAGATATGTGCCCCAACAATATTGTCCCGAAGTTTTTATGTAACGTAATGTATTTCGCATTTTGCTTTCCTCGTCATTTCCCGGAATTTTCTCAAGGTTCAGTTTGCAAGGACTCGCCGCCGTAACAAATTTCCTCGCCCAATCACAATTCTGACATTTATATTGATTATAAAACTGGTTTTTGTGCTGTACATACCGCGAAATCACTCAAGTACATACTGAATATGGTGATTTAAATTCCCAAGAAAATAAAAATAAACAACTAGCAGAAAACTGTTGACAATTCTCTACAATGAAATGAACTCGTCCTATAAATAAGTTGGTATTATTTAGTTGAACGGCCTATAAATCCCGAAGATGTTTAAGCCGCTACAGTTGAAAGCCTGCCGATAATTTCGGACGTCAGCGAATGAACAATGACTTCCTTTACTTCGCATATCATGAATGTTTCTACAGATGAATTGAATTTTAATTTACGATACTTAATAGATTAAAGAAACGCTTATTTGATCTAAATAAGTGTGACTACAATTAATTTAGCGGCAAGACGAATGACGACAGTGACATTGTATTTATGTGAAACACGAGATCAATTCATAGAATTATTAAACACATTGGAAAGGAATTGAATATAATCTTGAAACATTGAATGTAGAACTTCGAACGAGTTTGGCTGAAAATCCCATAGGAATAAACCTTCGTAGCTGAAGTAGGTAACCATTATCGTATTATTGTCCTTCTGCTGTAAATATCAAAACAAAATAACCTTGATCAGACCGATTACAAATAAAAACGTTTCCCCGTCGATCTCAAGTGCAGAAATAAACTCGGGAGAGTTACCGAATTGTATTGTGTCCAGAGCGATCCATCAGTGACTGACACCGCACCAGCCGCCATGCTTCTTGGCACTGAAAGAATACGAGACGAATACTGATTCCTATTTTCATCATCAACTTAACTAAATAAAACGAACCCCCGTTCTCATCTTCTCTTTATGACCACACAAAGACTTGTACTCCCAATATCAGTCATCAAATATCTTGTTACATTTCAATTTCATCATATTTTACCTAAAAACGGTCATTGAACTTATCTAATTCGGTTTTCCCCTAGAGACAGACCGCTACTGTAATACGCTGACCGTAAACCATTGCAAGGAAATAGCCATAAAATTCACGATCAATTACGTAATAGATGCAATATTCATACTATCAATATTCGCAAACTTTGCAATATTTAGGTAAAACATGTAGTTCGACAACCCTGAAACCGGACACTGAAATTTAAAGCAGGATTTCTCCCACGAGACGTATAAAATTAGGGCACGCGCCTACTCAGAAACTAGATAATACTCGAGCAAAAATGTTGAGCCATTGTTCGCAATAATGTGCAAAATATGATACAATAGCGATATGAGATACATCACCTACGCAGCGCAGACTCTGTGACGGCAGACGCAAGGGAGGCGCTGGAGCGGGTGCAAGCCCTCACTGTACCACTAATGCACCTACAGAAGTCAACCTATATCCTATGACTAAATTTTTATGAAGTGGTAGCCGACACGGTCGCAATGGATATTAGTAAATGTAATTTGCTCAATAACATTTGCGTGCCAATGCGTCTTAGTAATTGGTTGGAAAATTACGCGATCAATTAAAAGTAAAGACCGAGCGACTATTAATAACTTGTGTTCCGCTTGAAAAATGAAAGCATTTATTTATAGTTCTATTGAATATATTTTTACATTAGACCACAAAGCAAAGTTATTTCCGAACAGACGCACAAAAGAAGGTTACGTTGCGATTTTTAAGGAAATTTCGTAGAGACTGAAATACATGTGGCCGTACCAATCACTTAGTTGTTTTCATGATATTTTTATACCGCGCTAATCATAGACTTCATCCAACCAATAGATTGTATGTGTAACGGAGCTGAAAATAACTTTAATGTTTGAATTTCACGTAATTAGATTTATAGTCTATAAAATGTTCTTTATTCAAATATAAAAAGTATTGTTCTTTTGACCACTAACGACGGTAGTAACTGATTTCTTTTTTTATTGGTTGCCAGACATTGTTTTTTGTGTGTAAATCTGTGTCGGACGGAAACCGGTGACGTGTAGGTGACGAGCCGCGGTGACATACACAAAGCTTACGTTATCGTTTATGGAATACAAATTATCAATAATTGTTAGTACAGTTATGTTCGCCTACACGCAATATAGCTGACTGGTCATATCATATGTGTGCCATTGAATATCAAATAACATCAAGATATATTTATTCATTGCTTTCTTCGTCTCACTTGGCAGACAAACACTTCTTACTTTTATTCAGTAGAAATTGATTTTGTTCTGTCTCTTATAAACAATCCAGACAAAATATTTCAAACAAAATACTCTCATTATCTCTTTGCTCATAACATACAACATATTTTATGACGTCTCATAGAGGTATTGAAATAGCGGACAACAAGCTATTGTGCCGGCCGGGCGGCCGCAGTGCATCAACTGCAGCGCGAGCTTTAGCAGGTTGAAACCCTTCACTTGCCAATAACACTGACCGTGTACTCTCCAACATTAACAATTACAGTTAACGCGGCAAAGAGACAGCTGATACCGATAAATGATGATTACTGTACCAACGAACAAGCAATACATTAATATTCACCACCACTTCATTAACACGTGTGTTTTTACGATTCAAACTCGATACCATCACTTTTTCCCTATAAAACTTGACCCACATAATTTACAAACATTATTTTCAACAATACATAACAGGATCAGATAAACCGCTACACATTGTGTTGTAAAAACCCGCAGCTTCTAGGCGACATCTCCAACTAGACGCGGCATCTGGCGGCCCGCGAAATATACACATGTCTTTTTGTCCAGATGACTTGGCAGACGGCGCACTGTGCATACTTTCTTATTCCAAAACACATAAAGCTCAAATTTGATTAACAAATCAACGTATAAAAATATAATAATTTTGAAATATTGGGCTCTACGTGCGTGGAATAAAGTTGGTTTTCGGTTGTTGTTTTTTTGTGATTTTTTTCGGAAGTAGGTAGGCATAATTCATATGGTAAGGAGCGTGTCGGGTTTCGCGGCAGATGCATGCTTTAATTTCTGCGCACGCGTCTCTCGGGTTGGTGACGAGGAAATTTTAAGCTCCGTTTACTTTACCAGTTGTTCGGATTTTTTTTGGATAAGCCCTTGACTGTTGCTAATATGTTGTTGTCAGGCAAAACATGGGCTTTGTTCATCTTGTTTACTGGTAGGGCATAGTAGGTACCCATGAACTGAGAAGGCCTTGTTTAGTTGCTGCCAGACACTTACTCTCATAAAACTGAGATAATTCAGCAAATTATCTCAGGCTTTTTTCAGAGTAAGCTTAGGTAAAGGGTCGCCAAATTCGTCATAAACGCCATGAAGCCTAACCACAACTGACCCTGTTTATAAAAATAAGATACCTACTACCCTTTAAAGAAATTAGATATAAGATCTCTTTACCAACAAAATTTCCAAATAAAGCTTAACATGACTACACCTAACATAAAGAATATAAATATTGAACTCTCTTACGACATTAAATACAATCAGCCAAGGGACCAAAACATCGTGTGACCTCGACCTGAAGGTATTTCACGCATGACATGGGTAATTGAAATGAGTAATCAATTACATACAGTTGCGCCAAATTGGCAACACATCGCAAAAAATTAACAAGTACTTAGTAACATGTTTACAAGCATTCCCAAAGACATGTCTTAAATTGTTAATGAAATACAACTATTTTGAGCTATCTATGTTTTCCAAAATTATTTACAAACACAATGTGTCCTGTTACTATGCAAAGTTAAGCTTGCTTAGCTAAGCTTTAATTAATCTCTACATAAGCTTTCTTTATAATTTTGTTTACCCTCAAATCTCCCGTTATCTACCTCTCATTACCAGATTACATGAAAATGCCACACTATACAGTGTTTGTTCCCTTTGCACATTTGGCATTAAAACCAGTATAGGAATCAATATGAAAACTCGACGAAACTCAAAAAGCCCTTGAAATAGTGTAACCAGTTCGATCCTAGTTCGTCATCTCCATCCCTTGTGTCCTAGGATCTATAAATACGGCGGCACATGTCTGGTCCAGCTGGTGGCTGTACTGTTAGCGGCGGCGGCAGCTGCGCGCGCAGCTGGGCGCTTTGTAAAGCAGGTATAGCGCACGTGCCGACAAGTTCACGCGATTTGCATGTGTCGCCGAAAGTGCCGGGGAACGACTAGCGGTACTGCCTGCCTCTGTGCTCGTCTGTCGCCTTGATTGACCAGTGACCGTTGACCTACTGTTCTGATCGTACCATGATTTAGATGTTCTGGCTAAGCTGCAAGAAACCGTTCGTACTTGCATTAAGGTGTCGCTCAATGTGAATGCTATTTACGTGACCGTTACGTGTCGATTGTCTCTAGCTTGACATTGTCATCGTTTCTTGGAAGCTAGGCCTCATCAGCAACATCAACCATACCAAACAACCTAACTCCAACTTGTTGCTGCTCCCTTGTAAGATTGTCTTCATAAAACTTTACGAGTTCCCAAATAAGATAAGAGGTGCAGAAAATTAGCTTATAAATTACTTTAATGGCCACTAATTATTTCCGAATATCAAAACAACTTCAAAAGTCTAATTTTCCGCAAAGAATATTGTGTTTTGATTTGTTTGGTTCGCGTGATGACACGAATACTATCTTTTATTACGCAAGGGTTATATTATAATGAATAATTCAATATAAACACGGAAAATCCCGAGTGTCTCGGATCTCCCCGAGGATGAGCTAACGACATGATTGCCCCCACACACGATATATCCTGATTATTTCGATGGAAATTCGCAACAATTTGCCTCGGGATACCTTTGATGCTTAGAATTCGATAATCACCGTATTTTGAATTATTATTCCGATTATTCTTAACTTTATTAGGTAATAGGAATGTGAAACAGAAGTTTTTAGAACATGTATTTCAAAACAACAGATGAGTTAGACGTAGAAAAATAATTCGGATATTCTTTTGCGCATAACTTTTTATAATGACGCGGTTTTACAAGGAATGCGAACAGAAACGTCGATAATAATTGTAGACGGTTCGTCCTTTGGTCTAACCTTGAGAGTGCAGACGCGTTTAGCTTCATCACTAATTATTAATTTAACAAGTTAGCATGCAAAAAGAAGATGTTTCGCGTGTAACTAACCACCGCAGTCCGCAGGTGAGCTGAACCTCGCCGTACCGTACAATTACACTCGCGCCGCGTGTAGCCGAACGCACGCGCTTATTCTATTTTTGAAATTTGAACTTTTGCGTTCGATAATCATAGCTTAATTTTTATTTTATTTTTTATGTAGCATTGTATTTGCTGCCAGTTCTTGAGGTATTTGTAAAAAATAAATGTCTTAAGAATACGAAATAATGCGTCAAGACGAGAGTGAGGGTAATTATACTGCTTTTTAATGTAAAATACGCATTTATCAGTAAGTAGCAAGTTAAAGTAATACGTCGTGAACTAGTTTCTTCAAGAGTGAATATGTACCACTGTTACATAAAATATTACTACGTTAAACTACATATCTCACAAAATAATGGCAACACCAAAAGTAACTTTAAAAGATCCGTCTCGCCAAAGCTATTCTAAATAAGCTAACAGTTTATCCAAAAATATATAATTTAAACCGCAGTGGTAGTTCTTATAATTTCCTAACCGCACTTAGGGGTCGCAATTTGTAAACGAAAAAAATATTTAAGGAGTCAATGCCCCCGCAGCGCCATCTGGCCTGCGCTCGCGCATGGTAAGGGTATAAGGGCACCAGGCTGTAACAAATTCGGGAAGATCAATCAATATTTTTGAGAAACGTTCTGTGTTTTTATTAATGTTCTCCTTGCATTAAGAAATAGTAAACGGAAAATTAGATGGTAGGTAAATGACAAAAAAAATCTAAGGAAAGTTCGAAGCGAAGAAAATTATTCATCTGTGTGTGTAGTAGATTGGGATATATGTAAAATCATATATCCCAATTCACTAGTTTCAAGCAGTCGTAAACAATCTAGTGTACGAAGACCTTAACGTTGTAAAACCACTTTTTACTAAATACCACCCCTTAATAGTATACATACTGAATTATGAGTTTCTTAAATACTTGCTTTAGCAATATATACTTTATGCTCGACAAAATAAAAGTTAATATTCACTATTTTAGAATAATTAAGGGGTGACAAGAATATCAGAATATTGGACTTAATGATTTCTTTATTGCGATGAAGTAAAGTTCAAAATTGGAGAATAATTAATCGACAGTATAAATAGTTTTTATAATGGAGATTATAAATGATAATTGCTGTCATTAAATTAAGTTTGGTTAAATTGCGATCTGTATCGTTTACGCACCCTGCGGAGGGTGGACGGGACTCTTGAATAACTGTAGTCGGAGTATTATATTCATGGTTTGGGTATATTAGTAAAATAAACATACAATCATTTCCATAACCCTACTTTTAGCTAAAATGTGGAAAATAATCTGTGGTCGTGTTCATGTGATGGAAAATCTTTACTTTGCTTTGATAATTATTTGTGTATGATTAATTATATCATGACGACAATTTTAACTTAAAGTAATTAAAGGAGTTTAAATAGGTACATAATGCACATTCACAAATTATAAATCATTTAACTTGTAGAAGCATGACTATCAACACCAAAAGACAGTGCGAAAAATATAAAAAAGATAAGTAGAATACTTTGTAGTCATTGTTCAGTAATCAGAATGATTACTATAATCAGCCTTCTAGTATTTAATTATTTCCCCATAACTCCGGTAGCTAGACAGATTCACGCAATAAATCCATAGAATTGAATGTCATTCCCATTGCTATCGTCGATTGCTATCGCCATCGCGGCATGGCCATCAATGTCGATCGGAAATGTCTTCCGCTATTGTGACTACTAATAACTTAGTTATTATTGCTATTGCTTTTACCTCAATAGTCAAGTGTTTGAAGGTAAATATCTTTGGCATTGACCTTATTGCTGCTAGTAGTTATAGCATCAACAACTATTTCATAGATGTTGTAGAATAAAATAGAATTAGCGAATTCAGGGCCAAGATTTTCAAGTACATGTTTTGCAAAGTTCAAAATTGCTTTCCATAGATTCCTAGCAACGTCACTTAGATTTGTTCAACGCACAACGTTTCGTGGTATACCTTGGACCTTGGTACGTGTTATTTGTAAAGTCGAAAAGAACAATACCTATTTTTGGTTTACTATTTACTGTCATCTTATAATCACCATATCACAGTTTTAAATCACTGACATCCAAGCTTATGGAGATGTTAAGCTTTTTACTTTCGATATCTATATTATGAAACAATCTTCAATTTTGATTTCAGAAAGAAACTTTTATCAAATCAACAGTTTTAATAAAAAGGAAAAACGTTACTAAAAATCCATAGTTCTGGATTGTTTTCCAATAGTTTAACGATGATCTCCGATGTAAAACGCTTCGTTTTTCCAGCTTTTCCCCGGCGGGCTCCACCCCCACAGTCAGTGGGGAGCTTGGGGTAGCACGGCATGTAGCGTGAGTAACTCCGGCCATTTGTCAACCCGCTCGATTTAATCTCGCGGCGGATTCGGCCGACGTATTGTGAGGGCGCTCCAAATTGGCTTGCCTCGATATTTTATTACATTTTTCAACTGTTACTCAAAATTGAGTTTGGTCTAGACTAGATTTATCACCCGGGGATCCAGACTCAATCGTTTTCTTAACTGCCAATAGGACTTTTCACATTATTATCTGACATTTATTTGAACGAACATTTTATTTTCGTGTTATTGTTGCTGTACCTTCAAGAGCTTTTCAAAATATTATACCCATAACTTTAGCAGACACATTAAATATTTTAATGCTATGGTATTTTTTTTACATCATAATATAAATAATTGTTAAAATGTAATCAGTACTATCAAAAATGCAAAGCAACCCTTATCATATAACATTCCACCAATGTTTAGGTGACCACCGACTGTACTGTTTCCTATTGCATGCCTTGACACACTTAACAACACAAGATTACGTTACTAAGTTCTTAATCTGCATTTACATAATTACTTCTAGTCATAAAGTATATTAATTCTAATATTCTTTTTGGGCACAAACTAGGAATATTTTTTAAACAAATATCACGAAATCATGATAAGCGAGACTTTATTTGATTTTGTTTCGTGATTGGAGCATCTAAATAATGCTAAAACCTTGCTAACAATCATTACATTTGTAAGCTACTTACTGCCTATTCGATTACGTTGTTTGAAGAAATTAATCTGATGATCACACGGCAAAATTTCGCGCCAAAGTTGGAAATAGGTTTTAATTAATAGGCAAAGATAAATAAACCTAGTACTTTCCGAGCTTTTACCTAAAGTGAATAACTTTGAAAACAATATTTATAACTCTGATAACAGAAACCCAAGTAAAACCAATATGAAAGCAGTAATCGGCGCGTGCCAACATTCAGTAGCGCTACTATAAAGATTGCCGCCGTCAAAAAATCAGACTAGGTGAATCATAAATCGGTTAGAGCTATACTCGTACAGGTCCTATAAACCATAGCCTTACCCCCCCTCACCCCTCCCATATCCTCACGCGAACCAGGAGTTCCATTAAACGGTAAATTTGGAGATCACAATCTTGACGCAGGTTACGGGACGTAGTGAAAAACTGTCGCCTTTGGCTCGCGTGAGCAGACCAAATATTATGGCTGACAAACATTACTTGTATTAAACTTAAAGAAATTTCGAGCAATTAGGAATATAGGTTAGGTTTTCGTATAATAAAAAGAACTTAGCTTTTTACTTTACACCATTTTTTGTTAACTGAGCAATGGTCGCAAAACGGATATCAAACTTTGTCGCGATATCTTGGACAGTATTCAAAAAGTGTAATGTTTCTCTCATATTTTCTAGAATTTTATCCTAATCTAGGGTTTGGATTCGTGCCCAAATGCAAATGGAATCCGCCGCAGTCATAAGTACGCAATTCATTTATATTGAAAGACTTTTCTCAAAACGATTTGAGTGTAGAATCAAAAGATCCTTTAGAAATAGTACAAATTTACCAATTCTAGCAGTAATGAAATTACATCATAAATTCAGTTGTAAAAGTAATATTATCTACATAACTGCTACGGCGCCGCCGCGCCGTGTGGTGATTTCGAGAGAGTATTTAATTTTATTATTTTATAACAAATTAATTTTAAACACTTTTGATGTTATCAGTTTATTATCCATTGTAATATGTGTAAGTGTCGCCTCGTTACATATCTCGAGTTCCAAGTCATTAGCGGATCCTGGAACCAGTTCCAAAGCAGCTGTTTAGTCTTACCTACTTACAAACACTAAGTGGGTATTACGTTTTCAAGTAACTGATCCTACTTAAATGGTAATTATAACCGTCACCATCGACAAGTTTACTTGAATGTTTTAAAAGCCATTTAGTTATGTCTTTACTTCTGTTTGTGCTAAGAAATTATTGATGCAAAACAATCCACTTTTCTAGTTTTTGAACGTGCTCATATTTCGTACTTCGTAGTTATTGTAAGGCCCACCACCCACCGCGACATACCGCCCATTTCACACAGTATTGGCCTCCTACTGACCTCAAGCACCCACAGTGACCCACTCGACGCCCAAAACTACTCGAAACATCCAAATCGGCAAACACTTACACACCGGAAAAACATCATACACATTATTTGTGTTTGTTAGTTACGGAAGTAAAGATGTGAGCTTTTTCTGCGCGTTACACCCCTCGCCACGTGGCCAAAGATTCGGAATATCTTCTAAAAGCGGGCCTAGTATAGACCCTTGTGGCACACCTGCCTTTGCAATTCACTTCTCCGACTTTCCATTTAAGTAAAACTGAACTTTATCCCCTTGTAATAAGAGTCAATCGCGCCGCGCTACACTGTGGTAAGTGTCAAGCGTATATTTGGCAGGAAGAGGGTGTACATTGAATTATATTTAGTCGTAAGCTCCCTACGGTTATGATTGAACAAACGATACGTCGGCAAGGTGTGCGAGACACGCTCCGCTTTCATAATGTTTTCATGAACTTCTTATTGACGTAGGATCCAGGTTAGGTACAAACAGATTTTCCTTTTATTTCCAAAGTATACAATTTGGTACAACCTAACGTTCTGAATTATGACCCAAACCGTGTTATTTGGGGCAATATTTTTATTGATATTATAGTGTTGTTAGTTGTAAATGATATCTAAGCACGCAAAAACATAAGTCAGACTTTGGAGCTGAGCTCCTCCCATCAATAGGTACATAAACTAAATCTATGTCGGCACGGTTTGCTTTCCGTACGTACAGTATATACGGTGAATTTGCACCTTTTCCATCTTTGGCTGTCACTGGCTGCAACCTACTCGTTTTAAATACTGACACGTGTACAACTATTCTTTATTTAACATTCTGTATCACTATTATTACCGTTACCTGTAATATGTATCTCCTTGCTGCAACTGCATTAGCCCCTATTTCTAAACAGTTAAGGTTGAGATTGCCGCATGCTGTGTGTTAGATAAGTATAAGTTTATCTTTGTAATCGTGTTACACAGTTGTCGTTTCCCTTTCTGCCGATTTTTGCACCTTTCGTCAATTTATATCGGAAACCAATTTTATTGATCCACCATCTGTTGCGAGGTGGGCGACCTTTTCTAAAGACCCATACAATTTATATCTAATGTGTTTTTTTTCTTTTCAGGTAAGTGTTTGGACAAAAACTGGTGGCATTTGGCCCAGCACGTGAGTAGTGCGGTATTGTTGTGGATTATCTTGGCGAATTTGTTAATATTTTGCAATAATGTAAGTCTTACAACTAGGACATGATCATGTTCTTGTATATAATTCCTTAGAATTACTATACTGTCAATGTTTTTTATTTAAAACACACGTTTCGCGCAGTAGTCAAACGTAGGCGACATTTATGCTATGTACAAATTATAGATGTTCTTCGACTCCTTAAGTATCTTTGACGCTACACTAACTTTCCTATTGGAATCCTATTCACCAACTTTAAAGAATCCGTCGCATTAAAGGCGGTACTAATTCAAAAACAATTGCAACATGTTTCAAAGTAATTGGAAACAATTTAACGGTACGAGGCGGTGTTCAATCGAAGGCTGGTGGATAATCAGTGACGGCATCACGCCGCGTCTGCCGGCCACGGCCCGGGCACGAACCGGGGACGGATCGGGCACGGGCCGGGGCAGGTGCGGCAATCACGGGGATGAACTCAACTGTGAAATGCGAAGGGATGCACAAAGGGCAAGGAACTGTGATCGAACTATACCGATTACGATGGAGATTTATTAACTACTTAAAGGAAAGACTGGGTACTGCTTAAAAAGGAAGGCCACGATACAGATTAAACGTTATAGTTGAAATTGCAACGTTAAACATCTGCATCAAGTTTATTAGAAGCAAAATTTAGAATAATAAACGAGACAAGATATTAATTACATTTAAACAAGAATTACAATGATTCGCTAAGCACTTATTCTATAGCCTTGTAGCAGCCACTTCATAAATAACAACAAGGAAAAGGAATGACATTTTCCGTCTGCTTGTCTATGGTTGCGTGCTGCTAAGAGGCGTTAATACGCCATCAAATTAACCTTTATTTTCATGGAAATAAAACTAATTTACTCAATTAAGGGTTTTAGTACGCATTGCTCGCATTTCGGACAGCCATTAAGTTTCGGTGACATTTCTTTGATATGCGACATCTGTTTGATTTAATTCGAGCTTTTATGAGGCAATCGTAGTGACAGTTAAAGTATCGCTTGTCAAGGCATCCAGTGGAACATAGTTGTGTATTGTTAAAATATCTCGTATTTCAGTAGACACATCACACTTGGCTTTTCCCTAAAACATATTTACTATACAGGTAATGTGTTTTGCTTAAGTTGTAATTGATAAACTTCAATAATATTGAATATTTAAAATATGGTATATCAGTAAAACTGTAGGCAATTCAGTTTTATTTCACTAATAATACAGTTCAAGATTTAAATTATCATTTCCGTCTTATGACCATGAGAACAGCCACACTCTCCTTGGACAATGACCAGATAAGCAGTAGCAGTGGCCCACTTACTAAGGTTACCTATTCTCTTTAATTGGAGCTTAACCCACATGCACCATCGGTCTAGTTTCTAGTTACGCTAATAGGTCTTCAGCCTCAATAGGTATTAGAATTTATTTATTTATTAACCAGATCTAGAGGACATAATTATCGTTAACGTTAGCGTTAGCGACCAAACTAAGTCAAAAATATATAGTTAAAACAACTTATAGCATCAAGGTTGAAATAAGTTACTTTTCTTATTTCTAAAATTTTATGTGCCAACCTAATCCAAAATTATTTGTTTCCATAAAATGACCGGGCGACACAATCTAGACTTATTGATGGCACTTAAGCTCGAACGCTCATAAACTACGCCAAAAGATTATTATAAACATGGCCAGACTAAAACAAAATACGGGAGTACATAAATTAGGGCGATTTTGTTGAAACGCGAAGGTCGCCAAGTCTGGCAGTAATTACTTCAGACCTAGGCCAGGCACGCTAGCGGACCACGCCTAGCGAAAATTAGATGAACTTAGGACATCTACACGTTTGCGACTTTCCACTACAAAGCATGAAATTTTCAATTTTTAAAAATTTAGTCACTTAGTAAAGCTCATCTCATTTAAACTTTTTCTAGCATGTAAACAGAACCTTTATGTCATCTTTAAACGAGTTACGTCTTACAGCTTCAATCATTCATTGGTTGTCTTACGTAAGAACACAATTTGTGAGACACAAGTGCCGGTGTAGTGTAAACCCAAGCTTGGCATCCCGGCAGTGTTTGCCCAGGGCTGGGCAAGCAGCCGTACGTGCCCGACGATGAGAATGGTGACCGTCGGCGCCTCAGTCAACACCAAACACACAAACAACACGCTGGACATGAATGAATGAATGGATCGTGATCGATCACTTCATTCAATACACTCTCGTTTTTGTATTGTTTGGAGATTGTGATAACTTGTTTTTTAAGAACGCTAGTGGAATTGATTGCTATTGTAAATAATTCGACTTAAAACTTCAATCACGAACTAACAAAGATACAAAATGCTAACAACATGAATTAAATTATTGCAAGTAGGAAATGTGGATAAAATATAACTATAGAATGTATTTAGGCATTTAAAATTATAATAAGTATATTAGAAAACTTTAATGATTTAATCGTGTCCGGCCGCACGACTATATTTCAGCGTTAATATTAAAGAGTGGCGATCAGTCGCACGACAAGTCGCAAGTGCGTACGACGCCTGCGCCGTGTCACGCAGCATTTTTACGATCAGTATTACCCTTAATAGTTTCGTGTTATTTTAGAAGCCTAGTCTGTAATCTGCGTCTGGGGCAAAGTTCGTTTAGGGTCTACTTCATTTTACTGACTTATGAAGGGACATTTCCACACATTTTGTTTCAACTTACAAAAGCTATTACTAGAAAGGTCTAATATGTTTTTGTTATTAATATGGCCGTTTATATAATACTGTTAAATAAAAGCTATGTTACACCTGTCTGGGCATAAAACATTTGCAAATCAATGTGCGAAATAGACATTTTGTGCCTGAAAAAATCTTCTTATTTGTGTAATATCTTGTGAACCTATAACGTGCTCTATCTCAACTATGCTCGTTTCATCTGTCAACATAAAGCTATACACGATGCCGCAACAGAAACCAAATACTTAAAAAATGCAAAAGAGTTTTGAAACAGTTCCATTTACACTTCCAAATGTTTAAAAATCCCATCCAAGAACATTTATAAAAACGTTCAATAATTTTCATTAAAAATTGACCCCTGGAAAATCTAGCAACTTTTTTACTTAGGACCACCTATAGGTTTAGGTTATTGTATCGTCATGCTAACTAATGTCAAAGCTGTTCGTATCGCGTGATGTCTAGACCAATTTCGTGGCTACACTAGCATTACCTACCATGACCCAGCACTGCTCAGCAGTCTAACAGTCCTCAAGAGCCACAATCTTTAGGTACAATCGGAACAAGCTAGCATTTCTGTATTTCTAGACCATTGTAACCAAAGAAATAGAAATAATATTAATTAGCGGAACAGTGAGGCGTCAGGGCGGTGATTGAACGCTCCTGCTTAAATAATACCAGCCTTTTTATAGTCTTGGTTGAGTGGACGAAAGAAATTCAAGTCATCCTCAGGTTAGCAATCAGTAACTAAGGTCTGTAGTTAAATCTACAATAGTAATAAATACAGTAAATTGAAAAATCTACATGTATGCCTATCTGCAAAAATGTTTTAAGTGACCAGAAGATATAATATTTCAACCTTTCCGTTTTTATTTGTGAATTAAAATACGTTGAAAAAGTCAAAAGTAAAATCATACTAGTCTTTGAATAAAGAAGTAATTCATTTGAATCAAAAACTATTTTGTATTTGCATAGTGTTTAGAGCTCTACGAAAAGCGCTTTTATTAGAAAATTGCTCCAAAGATATTCGTTGGGTATTTAATAATCCACAAACATGTGGCCTAAAGATTAGAACCTTAGTACTGTGGTCTCGGTATTTACATTTACCATAGAATTATGTAAACTGCCGGAATTAGGCCAAGGGCTTATGTTTTCTGTGCAAAAGCTGTGTTTTCAGAACCTGTAAAGACATTGTTACAGGGGCCAAGAATCATTAAAACTTGTTCTAACATAATATGTACGACGCTTTGTTTTTCATCGAGATCTACATCTAATGTAAATTTGCTGAATTTTCAAGCTCCTTTGAAAGTTGCAATCGCGGTAGAATCTACTTAGAATCATGGTTTCTGGCTCGATTCCAATGGGAATGATATTGTTCTCCAATTATTTAAAACAGAATATAAGTGATAAAAAACAAACTTATTTTAAGCTAAAATTGAAAAACTCATTTTTTGGCAGTAATTCTCTTTAGGAAGGGCAGACATTAAAATTCATAAAGAATCCTAATATTACGGACAAAACACGTCTTAATTTAGAAAATGATATTGAAAAGCGCTGTATTCGACGCCCGACCACAATTTAGTGGGTATTCACTCCATATAAAATAATATAAATATATCAAGAGTCCGAACCTTCCAATACACAAGAATATTGTTAATTTATTATTATCGCCGATCATTTACGTCTTATTATCAAAACAAACACTCTGAGATCAGAGTTTATAAGAAAATCTCAGAACAAACTTACGTTTGCGGTTCCAAAACAAAAATGTACCTTCATTAAGTTTGTGGTGTCAGGTTTTTGGGCGGCAAAATAAAAGATGTTGGACCGCATTGAATGATTCACATAGTAAATGGGTCAATTCATTATCTGTGTCCAGATCTGATAAAGGATCGTTATATATTTATTTAGCTTTTTTATTTTATATCGTGGACGGCACATTCCAGGCGCTCTTGACCGGAGGTGAGAAGCGAGCGCATTGCTTTGGATGCGGCAAATGTTCTAAACCATGTATTTTTTAGCATGCTCCTTTTTTGCTATTAATTAAAAATGAAAAAGGATTGTCTAAAGTGTATTTTTAGAAGTGCTTAAAATCTGACTTCTGATAGATACTATTCTTAGAACACGTCCTACTGCGAAGTCGTTATCCGAACTTCACTTCTCTTAAACATATCAAAGGGATCCAAACTGTACAACTCGTTAACTCTTAACCAACGAACCCTATCAAAAAACGATCAATTAAGTCCTACCAAATTCGCAAAAACTAAACCTTCCCAAATTAACTTGTCGCACTCGGATAACACAGAAGCAATAAATCTGTGTTCGCAAAGTGCCGCATCCAAGCCGGCATCGTTCGCAGCTCGCCAGGGATACCTGTTCTCGGAACACAATACATTGATTCTCGCTTAGCACGGCAACACCGCCGCACCGAAAACGATAAAAACACTCGTGAACCATCGCGCCCATATGCGCAGGCGCCGACGTGCCTTCATCAAGGGTTATCTGGATGTGGCATCGTTTTGGACCAGAATAGAGACAGTAGAAGGTACGGCGACGAAATGTAGTCTTTGATAAGTCTAATCCATACTTAATACTAGAAATAGTCAGGGGCACTAATTAAGCTAAGAAGCTACACCAATCAATTTGTTATAATAAAGCATTAAAAAAACAATATATATCATATCAACATTCGAAAGGAAATTAATCTTAGAATGGATATTAAACTAAAGTACCGTTAACAATTAATTTCATAACAAATCTGAAAACAAATAACGTTTGTTTGTGAATAGTTCTGATTGTAGTTCTACGAGTTTCACAGTTCTTTACTCATTATATGCATATTTGTACAAAATAATACATTACAATAACGAGAACAAGTATAAATGAAACGGTATGTACAGTTGGTAAGAGAATTTTTTATGATTAGTTAAACGCTTTTCGCCTATTTCATGGATATAGGACATGGGCCTTCACCTGGAAGAGTCAATTTTCCTACCAACTAAACAGAAAATAAATCGATACCGAAAGCATTTCATTTAACGATACTTGCTCAACACATCATGATCAGTTATTTTCTTTTCTCGGTTAATAATTTAAGTTATGTTGAAATAAAATTGCTGTAGAAATTTTTGCAACTACCTATATTTGAAACAAATTTTCACCAATAAAAACTATATGTCCTACTAGTAGTAGTAGTCCATAGAACACAAGATGTCATATCCAGCATCCATACATCCGTGTGCCGCATCTCTGGGCGCCATCTCAGTTATCAGGGCCGCTGCGGTGGTCACCCCGATACGACACCCAGATGTAACTGACAGATAGCGCTAAACGATCGCAGCCCAACACCAGCCAACACCAACCAATACCGGCCAACACCGGCCGACACCAGACGATATTAATGTTTTAATTACAATCCCATTTTATATCTGATACAATCTTTAAAAGATTTTGCCACATTTGAGATACTTGGAATTGCTTTAATTTAGATCACCTAAGTGTGTAGAACATTCTTGTAAACTGCCTTTTTGATTCTTTTCTGGGAATAGTATTCTTTCAGGACGCCAGTGTGTGTAGATTATTAGAGGTGTTTGAGTCTAGTGACGAAAACCCTTTTTTTTACCTCTCAAGTTATACGAGTAATTATAAATATTTAGCAGAAAATTTAAGTGGGGTTCTACATTCATACCGAATGAAGTGACTACTTGTCTATTAATAGCATTTCTCAAATAATTCATTAAGGCTGAAAAGCCGAGATTGACTCAAATAGATAAGGCATCATAAACTAAACAGAGTTCGTAAGCTAAGTAAATATCTAAACTCAATAAATTCAGAGCACGCTGACCATAAGGTTTAATTACCTTATTGAAGTCTCGAGCTGCGACCATAAACTACCAGTTACAATGTTAATTTACGATTTAAACAATATAAAATAAATGAGTGAGACGAAACAAAGCTGTGATAAGGGGACAATGTTTAATATTACAATAGGTGGTGATAGTCATTGTCTGGTGAGGATAAATCATAAGTGTCGCGCATCAGGCTGCATGGAAACACGCCTTAAGGGGACTTACTACTCATATCGATGTTTATAAGGGAGTTATTGTTAATGGACTCCCTCAGCCTATTGATGTGTGCTTCGAATAATATATCGATGATTTGGGGCTGCCAGACTATTTTTTGTCGAGTGTTATAGGAAGTAGTCTATGAACCTTTAAGCTGTTATCCGTTGTATATGTAGGTCCGTCTGGAACTGTCTCCTGTTCATCATTTTTATATCACCAATCAAATGAACAGGTAAACATAGAATAACCTGTTGAAGAATCTTTCTGTTTAATTATTGCTTCTAATGTTTAAAACTATGCTTCTGTTGTGCACTAAGACCATGGATTGAGTGTAATTTTGTAATTCTCTTCTAAGAATTGCAGACCTTTTATTGATCTTTCTATTAAAAAAGTAAACTATAACACAAGCGGCCAGTCCTCGAGTTATAGCTGAGAGCAGCGCGTCGTTGGGCATGCGCTGCGCACGCGCACGGCGACGTGCCCGCGCATGGGCATTTGCATCGGTTTCCGCCACCAACAAACACACCGACGCCGCACGGATTATAACAATATAGGATATGGAGCTATTCAATTTATTGCCTCGAATGGGTACCTACTGAGCGACGGCAGACACTTTATAAAGTCAGTAATGATGTAATGCTCATAGGTAACTTCCGAAGGTTCTAAATAGGATAGATTATAATTTATAAGATTAATTGACGATAAATGATGGGTAGTTCATAATAATAACGCAAATATTTGATAATAATCCAATTCCTAACATTAAAGAGTTCAAATATAACGTAGCTCAGAGTACTAGAGTCTAGAAGATTATGCAAAGGTATCAAGATTAAGACATTTATTATTGTCCAAAAAGAGATCATGATTATAAGCTAAAGTGCAACATCCTTGTCTAAAGAACACTTCCAGACAAACCAAACAGTAATGTAACACAAACATAAGAATCTTGATATAAACGGAACTCCTTATCCACTTGTCGCGAGCAGGAATAAGTTATCATAATCTGCTGACATCCGACCAGCTGATTCATCCTCGGTGCAGGAAGCCTTTCGATTTTAATGCCGACCATTAGGATATAGCCTCTAACGTGACTCACTATTGTCCTGTCGTTTCCGTGTTCTGTAGGAAAATAGGGATTTTTATTCTTATAGGAGTCTGCTATAGCAATATATGGTTATATTCCTTAGATTGCAATAGTTTTGTACAATCTGTTTAGTTAAGGTAACTCATGAATATACAGCAAATAAGGTTGTCCTAGTAGCAAACATTTTTGGCAAATGCAAAAACTGTTGCTTCTAGCCACAATCCAATCATGGCACCCATAAGATTGTTTACCTTTCATGTCGTGTACAATTGTGATAAAAGCATCTATTCTTCAACCCCATGTTCCCCAAGTCAATAACGTGATCAAGCACAATATCATATCTAAAAGCTTCGGGCCCGATTATTTAATACTTTAACAGTCCTAACATCAAGCGCACAATACTCCATCAAACAGCACACTGTGGACAAAACCTGAACTATTTTTAAAAGTATTTCAATGCGTTAAGATGCTTATAACACAATCACACAAAAAACCAGTTAAATGGCGCTCAAAAATAAAATTAAGATATTCAAAAGTAACCCTTTGGCCGACAGCGCGTCATAATCCTCTTTATCAAGATTCATCTTACTTAATGCCTACACGGAAAGATAAACTTTATCACCTCGGTATAAAGCTGATATTTACTTGTGGCTAAGTTTATATAAAATAAACAATCACTGCATACAGAGTGGTCCTGAGCAATTTTCTTCTTAAATGTGAAGAGGTGTTAGCTTATTTTTATTCGTGAGAAATAATACTACGACCACACATTTTAGTTAAAATTGTAACATAATCATATGCCTTAAATAACCTTTACTTCATTTTATTGTGAACCTAAAGGTATTTAAAGAATTTTAAGTGCAAATACAAAATAAAACACGAAAACTTTTGTAAAACAAAAAGTTCTTACTTAGTACAAGATATGCAAATTTCGGCCATAGATAAGGCAACACAATCTCTTATCGAGACTTAATGCTCCGGTGTGTTCAGGAGAGAACACTACCACGATTGATAAAAGGTGTATTTGTCAAACAGTTGATAAGATTGCCACCACGTGCCAAGGGGCTGGCATTTATTGTGATTAGAATAACAAATATTGGGTCGCCTTAATAATAAACTTCAGTTTTTTAATGTTTGGTAAACGCAGGTGCATCTGTTTGATAGTAAACAATATTAGTAGCTTTATCTTGTGCCCTTGGGTTTGCACCTTACGTTAGCAGCTCGTGTTATACATGATAATGCCAACCTTATTTGCCCTGTTTATAATGATTATAATATGCCGCTATACAATGTAATGCAAAAGGTAACCATTCAGAGATATTAAGATAAGATGGAAATAGAAAACCACAAGTAGCTCACGAATGACAATGCAGTTATAACGAATCATTGACAGTTAATTAACACAAACTCGTCACAATTAAACACTAAACGTATCGCAGTAAAAGAGAAACTGCACAATTTCTAAGAAATCAATTCAAACGTAAGATATTTTTTATTACAACTTCCTTCCCACGTCCATTCGCAACAAT
Organism: Autographa gamma; assembly: GCA_905146925.1. Taxonomy (NCBI): domain Eukaryota; kingdom Metazoa; phylum Arthropoda; class Insecta; order Lepidoptera; family Noctuidae; genus Autographa; species Autographa gamma. The sequence goes on along the minus strand of LR989867.1, from coordinate 10,904,520 downwards.
ACTTACAATTTCACCTAAACAAACAGACAGACATGATGTTACGGAGCCGTGGCAAATATTTAACGGTATATAAATTAGTAGGCTCACTGGTCTGCCGACTCCCCGGTGGGCCGAGCGTGCACCAGCCAGCACAAAAACCCATTGTATTTCACCTTATTATTGAATTTACACCTCGGCTGTGGGACAACACTGCTGATTCAGACTGCAGCCCGAAATCGCGAAAAAACTTTTGAAGAGATAATCGAAAACTGTCTCTAGAAGTTTTATTGTCACCATACGGTAAAGTGTTTAGAAATGCACTCACTCTGAGAAACAGTTTTTTATTTATTTAATGCTATATGTAACTAATCAAATAATAAGCTGATAAAAATAACCTTTAAATTCATAATGTCACTCATTCACAAGATGGCAGTCAAGCATTTAACTAGGTATATCAATTTCATAAGCAAACAATACAATGGTCATTTATTGTCATTTTCCAGCGTCTTTAGTAAAACGTTATAGCATCACAATGGGCGCATCGCTCGCAACTATAATATCATTATAACGCTTCACCTCAAACCTGACATAATTACATATAATGTTGCTTTCCACCATTGTGATGTATCGACGGAATTTTATGCCCATTTCACTATAATGGCTGTCCCGAAGCCCCCTACAAACAACCATGATGGATGCGTTGCGGCACACACAAAAGAACCATTGACAGCATTCACGTACCCCTGCGCCCAATTATAACGAAAATGTAAAGATTTTGTCCACCCGCACCGTTACCGACTGTCCAAGGAAAAAATCCCTTCTCTCGCAAATCGCCGGTTCACTTGTTAATAAAATATATCGTGATAAAACACATTATTTATTTCATTCAAAATAATACAAACATAAAAATAAAGAATTCATTATTTTCTTAATTTGTTCCAACAGCCATTAAGTTTTCATGCTATCGCTGTAGAGACAACTTGTGACACTTTAACACAATTTCTACAATATTTATTAATAAAATATTTCAAACGCTTTCAAACACAATACCCACCGGCCGGAATAAGAATGTGAAATTCAGACTCTGAATTATTGTAAATGTGTTTAATAAATAACTCAATAAAAACATTTGTGACGATATAAAACTATTACATACTCCATGTGGTTTGACTTCAAATTAATACGTCACAAAGTTTAATCAAACTATTAGTGTAACTCGTCCGGGTCTAGTATGATATAGTTTCGTCCTCCTACCTGAGCAGCATGTGGCCGGAGTTGACGTCGTGGCTGCGGCCCTGCATCTTGGCGCAGGTCTGCTGGTGCAGCTCGCAGCAGTATGCGCGCGTGAACCTCTGCCCGCAGTAACGACAAGCGAACAGTCCCGCGCGGGTCCTCTTCGTGTCCAACGAGTGACGACATACGCAGCAGTCTCTGAAACGCAAAACGTTATAAAAATAAAGAAATGGAATCTATGTAATGATATAGTTTAGTATGAAGAGGTAATAAAATAGTACAGTTACCTCGTTTTCCCCAAATTGTGTTGGTCAATGTGGTCGCTGAGCTGCGACGGGCGGCCGAACGCTGCCCCGCAGATGTTGCAGATGTAGTGCGACACGCAGCTCTTAGACGGCAGCTGTAGCATCGACAAGTACGAGTTGTAGTTCAGGTGCGGCACGTAGGACAGCAACTGCTTCACCGTATCCGTGGAGATCCGCAGCAGCGCGAACAGCCCGAGAGGCTCCGTGTTCACAGCTATCGTCATCTGTGTGTCCCGGTCCACTTCTCCAGACCCATCTGACTGCAACTCCTCGATGACGACCACCTCACTTCTGGACTCGATTTTAGCTTTAGACAGAGAATCGGTTACCTCAGTAGCTGTTTCCCTTGTCGGTATATCAAATGTTATATGCACGGCACAATTACGATCACTTCGTAGGTTTAGTAATTCTTCTATATCTCTTTTAACTTTATCACTCTTTTTCATTTCTTCTAAAAGAATGTTGTCCATTTTTGAACTTTTTTGTACATTACTGGGTCCAAGATCAGAAATGGGTGTATTTCTCGAACTGCTTTGCATCATACCACATAAAAACTCTTCATTTTTTATCAATCCGTAAGGGTCACTTCTATGTCTGTTTAAACTATTGTGGCTAGTTGTGAGAAACCTGCACGAAACTGAAGCAGTCTTGTAGCTACGGTGATGACTCTTGTTAGCTTTTATGTCAACCATGATCGAATTTATAGATTTAATTAAAGCATCAATTTTATCTTCTATATGTGATAATGATCTTGTCTTAGCGCCATCATCCTTTCGGCGTATTTTACTTTTTAATTTCGCGATGTTATTTGTAACTTTTCTAAATTTATCTTGGAATGCTTCATGTCTACTTAACGCCAAGTCATCGTTGCCACAAACATCTTCTTCACAAACTGACGATAGTGACTCTGTCTGTACTAGGGTAGAGGTAGTGGTGACAGGAAACATCCTTTTTCTACATTTACAGGGTTTATTATTAACTGGCTGACAGTACTTAGCCCTGGACTTACTTGTGCCCTGTATCTTATCAAACGCATCCTTATTTTTAGGCTCTCTTGCGACAACTATGCGATTACCGCGGAAGTGTCTACCCGCCGGTCGCGGTCGCCAGTCGTTTGCAAAATTGTTGCCTTGTCTCTCCTTGTCCCACATCATCAGATTAGCTTGGGATGACGTCGGATAGCAATAGCGATTTGTTTCATAGAGTTGAGCCCTGATTTCCGATGGCAGGTCATAATCTCGCGGGTATGTATCAAAAGGATTGGGTGGCGTGTTATTCTGGACCTCGTAAAAGTCTTTGAGTAAATGTTGACACGGATTTGATTGACGCCAAGAATATCTAGTGTTGCAAAATTCGTCTACTAACTCATTCGCGTTAGCTTCGTCTGGAACATATTGAGGCGATATGGTATTGGGCTCGTTACTGTAATATCGGTGTTTATTTTTTAATTCATTTATGTAATTATTCCATGCCTCTCTTTGCTTCTCACTTTCTCGGGCTATCACTAGTTTTCTCACTAACCTCTGCAGCCTTGCATTTCTTTGCATTGTTTTGTAAACAAATTCCTGATTATACAAATTCATCATAGGACGGCAATATGTTGTTTTCTCAGCACGTCCATTTTCGTCTCTTAAAGGTTCTGCGTTCATTTCGTTATCAATGTATTGCTGATGTCTATTATCGTCCTCATTAAAATCATCAAACCTCACTTGTTGGTTAGTGCACATGTTTGGAGCCTTGTTAATATCTTTTGAACAAGACGTCATGTACTGACCATCGAACAGGTTCTGCATGTTCATTGCTGGCTGCGAGAACGGTCTGTCAGTTCTTTCTTCCTGATCAGTATATGCTCCATGTACCTCAGCGAATTGATCATTAATGAATATATGTCTATTGCATGGGTAATTTTTCATAATTTCTTCCATGAGTTCTGTGGAATTTTGGGGTGTTTTACTTTCATATAAGTTAATGAATTGGTCATTTTTTCTTTTATTTTTATGGTTTTGTTTGACATCACAAGCGTAGCCTCCAGGTCCATTAAAAGGGTTCACGTTGTTGACAAACAGATGACCTGCATTCGATTCCAAATAACGACTGGTGGTAACGTGTGGATGTTGCCGGACTTTTGTTGATTTTTCGTCGTCTTTCAAATCCATTATTCATGTCACAGAAAATTTACAATGGTCGAATTATGTCATTTTTTATTTTGACAATTTAAAGAAAGTACGTCTGACAGATATCATGTAAGAATAAACACATATAATACGAACTCTTCACTGATATTACATTTTTAGTGGAAAATAAATTAAATAATGATTGCGCAAACAAGTATAATCAAAAAGTTTATATATTTACTTCTTTGATAAATTTTATTGTTATTAACTAAAACCTGGAGAACCCCCAATAATGTGAGGAATCAGCAATAAATTTATGAATTTAAATTCTCAAAGGATGCAAATAAAGTGATTTTAGAACAAGTTAATATGTTGGCGACTAAGAGAGCATTGTAACGAGGCCTGAGGTGTGTGGCCTCGGCGACGACCCGTAATCAGGACCACCCAAAATTGGGCGGAATATTCCCTGCGCCCGCGCCCGCGCCGTATGAACGTATGAATTTATTTAGTGTTCCCTTGATGATGCTGGCAAGATTATTGTAATGAACTCGAGATAAAGTGATACTGCGCCCGTATCTCACTTAATGACTTTGGATTTCGTCTTTTTTGACTAATCTCAAATTAAATGAGGAAATCAACAACAAAAAACAGTTCTAAAATAACTAAACTACTACTCGCGTTGATGTTTACATCTTTAAATATTTATCAACATTAATTCCAATACATGCTATAAATAAACATAATTTAAGTAAACTAGCAAAAACAGCTACTAAAGCGATCAAAAAGCAATAAAGAATCAATTACGTAGTATCAGAACATTGGAGGGTAGACCAACAAAAACGGTAGATAATCGAAAGCACTACAGGCATAATACAATCTATTTAGATAACACATCAACACGAGACTATTTTTTACAAGTTTTTTTAATAATTTTCGAAGTTATAGCCACACATTTAGGGATACGTGTGAAGTTATTAAAACCAATTTTATTTACATATTGGTGTTTAAAATAGTTTTAATCAAATATTTTTATTGTTTTGAACTTTATTGCTTGTTATATTAGCAGAAATATGTAGAAATTTTCAGACCACTATATACTTATTTATTTTTAAATAAAATACCCTACAGAACACTGAACTCATCGCCCAAATCGTTCTCGTAAACTTTTATCAATTTCCAAACTTACGTTTGCATTTTGATGAGTTTCTTTACAAGTGTGACACGCCCGCGCTGGTTCGCAGCTTGTCCCGATTATGTTAATCATCGCATAGAATATTCATTGAAAAAAACCCACCCTTATACTTTATCTTATATTGTTGCTTTTACTGTTCTACTTGACGTGTCCAGCCGTGATGCTCGCCTGTCATCTGTCGGTGACTCGTTAGTTTTTATACCAATTGTTATTGGGCAATGAATATGTATAGAGGGCACGGCTCGCCTGGGACACATCAACAGCCATCGCATTAAACTGCAGTATTAATCCGTCAAACGTTATTGAAATTGTATGTATTTAAGATTTTATCATAAATTTTCAGTTATTTACAACACTTACGACCAATTAAACATAATAATCGGTACAATGAAATACAATCAAATATCAGATATAAGAACAAATATAAGATCTAATATTTAAAACTAATAGAGCAATATTAAAAACTCTATTCGAGCAACTTCCACCTGATCTAAAGGCCGATGATTTATCCCTATTACGAACCACAAATTTTGTCTCAAATCTACGCATACGATCACCCCTAAACTAAATTCCGACTGTAGTAATTCAATTACCCAATTTACTGCGTATAACTTTGTCGAGTAAACAACTTAATAGTATAAAGGACGACCTTCAAAGGGGTCACCTTAGAGCAGAGGCCCTAATAGCTCACCTAGAGTACTCCTTACCAGTCCCACACGGAGAAAAACTTCCTTAAACACTGGAACATTCTTATTTGTTCTGAATACATTGCTTTTTGTCGACTGTCGGAAATAAAAATGATTGTAACAAATAGTTCAGTGTATGCAAAGCTTAGTCAGAGTGAGAGTTTGTCGTTAGCTTTTGGTAGGAAATCGTTCAGTCTAGACGACAGTATTAAACCCAAGGTGAAGGTCGGAGCCTGCTGGGCGGTTTCCATGGGGATGAATACCAAGTAGGATTATTGTAAATTAACCTCTTATTGAAACGCGTAATTTGTTTTCAATAGGAACAATTTATTGGGAATCTTACAAGTATGTGACCTAGAACCCGCGATCTATGCTGTGCTCCTTTGTATATTATTTAATTTTCCCGAACTCATTTGATTAGTTTGTTCTCTTGTCGTTGACCTAAAATAACAGTCGTATAGAATACAATTTGAATATTTGCTGGAAAATACGACAACAACTTGTTTTTCATACAAGATTTTGAACTTTTAAGTTATGCGATACAGGTCTGAGTAAACCAAGTTGCATCTAAAATCGAGTCATAAAACTGCCAAAACATGCAAGTTGACCAATTAAGCCATCAAGTGGGCACTGGTATCGCTCAACAAAGGCGAGCCAAGCGGAGCTATCTGCGATAAGATAGCAGTAACGGGACGCTGTTCCCACGGTGACAGACAATATGCTCGGACAGATAAAGTTACTCCACGAAAATAAAGGAGTTGTGTTTACTTGTGCCGTAAATGGCGATAAATGTAACAAGTGTTATTTGTAACAGTTTAAATGTTGACAACTTATTGCTGACATGATGTTAAATACAAAAGTGAATAATCATTGTTTTAAAGTGTAATATGCTTTGAGTAGATGAAGTCAAGTGCTTCATGATTCGTTTGAAATTAGAATTTGTTTAGTGCTAAATATACGCTGCAAAACATCTTTACTTTATTCGAACCTTACTCACCACACTGCTCAAATATATCAGTATCAAGAATAAAATAACAGATTGTAAAGATGTAATATTTGTAAGTCTCTATACCAATAGATCGTCTCTATACCAAATATTGACAAAGTATCCAAGTTTTATGGCGGAATGTGGCGTATCGATGGTGACGGGCCTACAATGGCTCGCCTCTGTGCAGGACTTTGTTCTGCCGACGAGCGTAATCTCCTAAACTTCACATTCCTCACATAAAATCGTACGGACAAAAAATCTTTGTGAATCCATTTTACTGAGAAGGGATCTGTACTTATTTTATTGATATCTGGCTTCAAATGTATTGCTAAATGCTAAAAATGAGTAACAATCTCTCGCATTTGTTTGGTGTAAAGTTCTAGATTACAGTCTTATTTTTGATCGATATGTATCAAGCTTTAAACTAACCATTCCAGACTTCAGTTTTACAGTTCTGTTGCTGAATTGAAGTACCTACAGAGATCTGTAATCATATGTCTCATATGTTAGTTAGTTATACCCTCTGTGGTTATACCTACAGCAGCCAAGATCTAGTGACTCAAACGTCGAGAGAACCCTAATTCCCAAGCAGCCGGTGTCAGAGCCGCACAATAATGCTTACCTATGAATAATAAGATCAAATAAAAAAACACTCGGGACTGAAGCACAATCGTACACGCTTGTAGACAAACCATTATATAAATACAATGACATATTGTTGTCCCGCTCTGGCGCCGAACATACAAAGCCACTCGTTTTATTTTCCGTCTCATTCATTTGAATTAGCTTTATACTAGTTTATAATGTTAAGGAGGCTTTTGATTGTGTTTGTTTGGTCTGGAATTATATTCAGGTTCTAGGTTGTTGACGGCTGCAGAAGATACGCGTATCGTGACTATTCCTGATGTAGCATTGCTCAACATTGTCTAAAGATATGAGTAATTGGGTAAATCTACTAAACTTTGACTGCAAATCTTGTATCAAATACTTAAAAGTTTAATAAATAAAATACCTTTCATAATTATTTCATATCAATTAATCGTGGCAGTCTTTAAAGGCTCACATCGAAAAACAATTAAAATTCCTGAGTGAGCCTGGCAAGGTCACAAATACCTCGCATACACTCAAACCTGGCTCCTCATTCTCATGCGGACCTCAAACAAAATGGCGGCGAACATAATATAAATATATTTTAAATGGGGTTTTGTTTCGCCACGCCCACCGTGATTAGAATACCGCGGTTTAAGATCAAGTGTTACATTTATTTAAATTTATTGTTCACAACAGAATGAGAGATTTTAATTACAAATGAGAAAGAATTTAGGTTATTTCGCTGTTGACCTACAAATTAATAATATTATTCTTAGGCTACGAAATTACCTTTTGCAAGTCATTCAAAGTATAATACCTTCAGCCTAGTTATGGGCTATGACCTCAATTGTTAGTTTACTCCTAAAGCAAAGACTGATCATTTCTTATTTGTACTATAAGACCAGAATAAAAACCTATTTTTTTTTACTTGCTACATTAAGTAGAATAATGAAAATATGTAAATCGCCACTTTCCTTTTAATCTAAAACTTAGAGGCAAGTTATTAGGTTTTAATTAAAGAGCTTAGAATATTCACTGCTGATCCAACTATTACGACATAAATGAATTACCTATGTGCCTAATGAATACCAACAATCCCAGGTCGAAAGAATGATGCACTTAATTCTGTATTGCATCGGTCTAACAAACTTAGCCTTAAGCGGAACGCAAAAATGTCTGGAACTTTAATTGAGAGTCGACGGTTGGTCCTTGTGGGATTCCGATAAAGTATGAATACGATTTGTTTATATAATGCCTTCATGCTCACCCGTGCTTAGGTGTGCCCTAATCTTTGATTTGAAAACTTTTTCAGCACCTTAAAGCTGAAGGTCTTTAGATTAGCTCGAATGATCCATCATTATGTGTATATAATATACTGTTCAGCCGATTGCTAAGCTAATTTTCCTTTTAAACAAAATGAGATTATTACAAAAAAAAGAAGCTGCTGGCAATCTGCAGTCGTGTGAAGAATCCCTATCTCGTGATTCACCTCTAAAATATAAATCGGTAGAACAGCGTCTAATCAATCGTAAGACCAGTCCACATAAATAATCTTAACCATATAACCACGTACATGGTCAATAGCACCGCGTACGATATCCCAACACAAAAGATTCAAAATAAATCAACACTATCTCCACGGATAACAAAAATAAACAGCGAACCAATCAATTAGTCAGCCCGTAAAGCCAATTGGATTAGATTCCATCGCCTATAAAAAAAGTTTCGAAAGGCGCTAGCCTCCACTTTTAATTATCGTTTACCGACGCATTGTTTAGCGTAAAAAAAGATAAAAGAAAAAGGTAAAAAAGTTAAAAGAATATAAAGTTGTCGACGATAGGAGTGATCCATTTGGTGTCAGCGGACGTAAATCTAACCTGTATCTGTTACAATGAGATTAAAACAAACTTGGATTTCGTCATTTAACTTTAAAATTATCTGTTAATTGTGTTGTATTTATATTTTTATCAAGCAGTATAATTAGATTTTTTTTTTGCCTTCATATGAAATCGTATCGGACACGTCACAAAAGATGCACATGGTGCTACGTTACAAAAGGCACATCCTTGTACTTAACGTAGTATCATGTGCATTGCGTTCAAATATATATTTAATTGCTCATCTCGCAGTGCTTACTTCTCATATCCAAAACCTCCTCTCTTCGACAAGCTGTTCCCGTGTCGTCCCCGTCACCGTCTCGCGTCCTCTAAATCAAAGTTCGGAAGAGTTTTTACCGCGAGCATCGTAGTTGCGGCGATTTCACGGCCGACGCGTTTCTCACACGCGCCCGCGGACCCGCGGACCGCCCGCGCCGACCGATCCCTTTTTTACAGCTTTAGACTGAGATGTCTGTTTTACGACGATAAAGCTCCAACATTTGATAAAGCTCTAAGTTTAACTGTTTCCACTGATGGTTATTGTTTTCAGCCCTGTTATTTGGATACGATCGGACTAAACATCAATAATGTTACTAATTTGGGCGCTTAGTATAATCTTTTTAGCATTCATGAAATAATTAAACCAATTTATGCCTTCATGCGTTTAAACGTATTTTCTTTACACAATAAAATCCAGAAAACTTTATTATTTTCTTGTTCTTGACAACAACAACAAATAGTTGTAGCCTCGCAGGCGCGTCCATAAGGACTAGCGTGAGGACAAACAAGTGAGCAGCGAGCCACTCGAGACGTCTCCCACACCGGCTCGCGACTCGAGCACAAACACAAACACTCTCCGTGCCGGCTGCTGGGACACAATCAATATAAGCTTCACACTCTTCAAACTATGGACCTCTTTACGCAACTCTGAGAGAACAACAAACTACTTAAACAACTCTTTTATCCTCAAACTTATAAATGTAATGATTATATTTGATCACAAAGTTATAACAGTTTTCTGCAACTCGAAGAGCCACGTACACCCTAATTTTGGTCGTTCATCATTTCGGTCTTTCGGTACGCAATTCAATCTTAAATAACGTTTAATCTGCACGTCATTATTGCCCAATTTTTCGGTAACTTGCTGCTCTACTGACCCCGTGGACTTAGGGCGTGAAAATACTTGTTTATAACATTACATAACATTTCAGTGTCGAATCTCAGCCTTTATAGTTCATTTTTGGCAGTTGGCAGAAGTATTGTAGGAAACTTGCGAGACGGCCAAATTACTACAGATAATTGTGAAGTCAATGAACTGAAGATACTTGTAAGGCTTTTTTCTTTATTTGTGAACTATTTCCTTTATTTGTACAAATAATACATTTGGTTTTCGTCGGCAATAAAGTTGGAGAACAGAGAATTGTTTTGTTAAGGTTTTTGCGAATAAGCTCCGTGAAATGGGCCTTATTATTATTCATATATTATAATGGCAGCTAATGTTATAACAATCAATGGAAATTACCTATCTGCATATATCGAAAATCTCCAAATAACACACTGAAGGAAATTTTACCTTCAACATACTTTCCTTATTTCCTGCAGTTACCTTACTTACCTTACGTAGTTGCGTATAACACAAGGACTCATGTTATTTGCTGTGTACATGACACGTCTAAACAACATGGCGGCGTATTGTTTGTCGAACAATACCGTCGGTTCGCTAGCGCTTTCCCGGAACGCGAGCTATACGTGATCTCGGTTCGATCCGCCCGATATTACGCGACCACCACGCGTTTCCTTAAAAAAACTATACCAACCTAAATCATTACACGAAATTCATTGCTTAGCCAGAATTGTAAACTAAAGTAGAAGTTTAAATAAGGCAAGTAATGGATAAGAAAGTAAACGATGGCGTTGTTTGCGTTTGTTCCGCCGTCAAAGCGTTAAAACTGACCGGGGGCACGCTGCAGGTATCTTTGGTAAAAAAAATATAAAATAAGACAAGTGTAGGGCCTTGCGCGTGACGCACTCCAGTGCTGTGGGAATTGTGGGAACCAGGGACTTGGGGACAGGAGCCCGTGGGAGCCTGGACACATTAATACCTACTTCATTCTTTACAGGCTAACAATTTCGTTTCTTCCTCATGTAGTGAATGCTTAGTCGTTGTTACTTAACTGTACTACTACTAATGTATTTTATAGAAGTTCAAATTTACCTAAACTCCACCAAAGACCACCTAAACGACTTTATCCAAACATAAGAAACTAGCTTGGTTTGCCATTACAAACTCGTGAAAAGAAAGAAAACTATACGTCTCTGTCTTTACTATTTTTCATGGTCTGTCCTAAGTTAAAAACACAAAATTAGTGTGTCAAAAAGATCAGAAAACATCCCGACACGGATCATTTACCACTAAATCTTTTTACAACTGTTAACAATTAATAATATCTCCTAACGACATAAAAACAAATAATCACTTTTTTTGACACCAATTAACAGCCACGTAGGTGGTCGCCATCAGTCCAACACCAATATTTGCGATATGTTTTACGAATCGTCAGTACATCGCACCTTGTAATTAGCTTGCCGAAACTTAGCCCAACTTTTTGCTATTATTGGGCCAACATTGGCTGGTAACTGTATAGTTGTCCGACCTTCTTTAAAGTTAGGGGAATAGGGTTGCTTTTGGAATGAATACAGCTTTTGAAAAAGCAGCGTGTGTATTCATAATTAGAAATGATCTGCGTCGGCGTCTTTTCAAGTCAAAATCGTTTTTGATGATCCAAGGGGCGGGTCTTACAGACCTCTGTTTGATTTGGTCTCTGCCGCTTGTGTTTTTTAACAAATTAGCGCCGATTTATATCCGACGGGGGTCTATTTTGCTCGTGATGACTTTTTTGATGATGATTGGCCGTTTTTCATGTCATTTGTGTGGTCCTTCTGTGTTTGTTTATTTTTGATTTCGGACATTCCAATCTATTTAAACGCGTCAGAAAGAAAGCTTCGTTTAAGCTCTTTAAGATCGTATTGTGGTATTTATAAAACATGCTTGTAATAGAAAATAATACATTCAAATAGTTGATTGTTAAGAGTTGACACCTATGCCACGAAACAGGATTCTATGACGTCATGTAGGTAATGTGTGCTTCCACAGGACGTGTATCGACTGCATTATCAAGTAAATAACGTCCAGACAAATACGCACGTTTAGCATGCATAACATTAAGATGACGACTATCCTGGGAAGTGGCAATATCCTCAGGACAGCCAACTAAATGACTGCCGGCCTCATCATCAGCAGTCTCCGAAGCTCCGGGAATCGTCGCTGAACAATGGTCCTTTGTCCTGTGACGACACCTCCGTTTCCGTCGCTCAGCTGACTGTCCGTCCGTCTGTCACGTACCAGTGAAAGTCAAAGTATTACTCATACATGCACTTGATGATTATTGTCATTCTTAAGCCTTTATGAATGGGCAGCACCGTTTGACGGTGTGCGCTAGGTTTTATTACACGTCGTCGGTCCTTTGGTGTGAATGAATTGGTTTTGGGTGTATGTGCTCTGCTTTTTGATGATTCTGTTTCGAAGTAGGCTCGTTTTTTTTCAACAAAATGGACGCATTTAGTTGTAAATCGGGTACGTGTGTATTATTTTTCTAACTAAGCATTACATTAGCGGCTCGGGTCGTATTATTCAACATGATAACCTTCTGGACACCGTATTTAGGACCCATAAGAACTCCACCACATGGGCTCTTTTCACAGAAGTCGATTGATTACTATATAAATAGCAGCAATCAATCAAGAAGTGCAAGGCCTTAGTTTCGTCACGTTGCGGCGTTCGTGGCGAGCTGGCGACGCGGTGCAGATGCCAGGGGTCACCTTGGAAAACACTTCATTGTTTTACTGCAATGCCTATTAAATATTCGAGGCTGTATGACATTTGCTGGTAACGTGCCTGCAGGCGTTGATACGTAGATTAATAATGAGGGCAGAAGTCGCCTTTAATTTGGTCTAGTATTTCAACTCCACAGCAATCTTCTACGAAAAATGAGAAAAATTATACCATATACATGTGTGAGTGTATATAACCTGCAGTAGATATAACTTAAAAAAACCAAAACAAGTATTTCGCCTCAACAAAAGCAAGAATCGTCACGAGAACTTTCCCTAATATTATCTGTATGAACATGCAGCTATAGAAGAAACAGAATTGGGTTAATTTGCGTGGGTTTAATAATACTCGTAGCTCTGTACTTCCTCTTTCGCATATTTAGTTAAGTCTGCAAAAGCTGGAATAAACACATGTTTTGTTACCACACTTAAATACAGAAATAAGTACAATAGCGGTCATTGTACTTTTTCTGTATTAAAATACTAAAAAAAATCTCTGACTGTTAACTCCATGCTTTGATTTCTTCCATGTAGATTTTTAAGTTCCATTTTTTTTCCTGACTTTCACGGATTTCTCAAGCTAATCAGTATTTCATTAAATAGGTAACTGTATGAAACCAAGCCTTCTACCTAGAGTATATTCATCCCACAAGCACCGTATCACGTGGTACTACGGTATCCAGCTCTTGTTTCTCACACGGTAGATTACAACTGTCCGATTGTTATCTGACCGCCGCTCCCGGCTGCTTCCATCTTCGCTTAGGTAACTCAGCTTCAGCTTGTCACCTACGGCACTGATCTAAATACTTATTTTGCAAGATTATCGAACAGAAGAAGTAAAAGTAAGTGATAGTTTAATAGTGACAAAACGAGTTCCGTCTGTGATAAAATATTGGAATATAGGTGCATAAGTCAAAAAATACGAAGCATAAAGTTATTTTAAAAGGTATCAATGATAGACCCATTTAAGAATACTACATACAAGTTACAATTAACAACATTTACTTACAACACTTCATGCGAGATAACTCGCTTCCGCTTATAACTTGCAGCCACAGCGTAGCGGAACAGTGAGTCATGCGCAGGAGCGTCTGGCTGCGCAGACGCATCGTACCGAGCCAGCACGCCTGTAGTAAGCGTGCCTTGAATCCGAGCCGGCTTAACTATGCATTCCTTATGAACAAGCTCCTCAATGAACTCTACGATAATAATAACTACTAACTTATTAATGTTTCCTCCTAAAAAGGAACTGAAAAATATCACCAAATGTTTCTTTTATGCCGTCTTTATTTCTTAATCACATTCAAAGCTACGTAAATAAAAGCAGTTCCAATACCAACCACCTATTTAGTATACTGTATATTTATGACTATTACCCCAAATATAGGTGTGATAATGTTTCTTGGATCAGAGACGCCGCCGCATTGTAGTGCATTATGTTGTTCCCAGAAGGTCGGCCGTACGTGCGCAGGAGTCGATGTAGAGTTACCTCAGTCCGCGAATCTGTTGGGACAATGTGTACGGAATGCGGCAAAGGGGTCTTTGTTTAATGTGCTATTTATGATGTAGGAGATATTTTTTTACTTATGCTTTTTATAAGACGATGTGTCATAGAAATAGGTGGACTATTTCTACGACTCTAAGTCTTAGTCCAAAAGCACACCCTTGGGTACACCAAAGTTTGCACCTGAAAAACAAAAAGTTTTAATTTAAAGGACACCACAAACCTCAAAACTAATTTATTAAATTCAAAAAGTAATAAGGACCGAATAACTCTTAAAACCTATACTCGGATAAAAATAAAAAAGTAGTACAATATAAATATCACCTTTACCTCTTGGCATGCGTGAATCAGTGCGCCTGCGCAGCTAAAAGGACCGCGCTGTAAGGGATGCCGCGCCGGTGACTTGCCGCCATTGTTGCTAGCACCATTTTAGGCGCGATCGCGAACATGCGTGTACTTCCTACACTAGACATTCCTTTATGACGATAGCTCAGCTTTAAATATATCATGAGAGCATTACTACTCATGTGGCTGACTGTCGATATAGCAAGCTAAAGCTCTTCTCAACTTTACTTAAGTCGTTTGACGGAATTAAGTAACAAATTCAGAACCACTCTAAATAAGATTCTACCCAACACGTAACATGTCTGAAATAGTGAACTTGCTCTTCAACAGACACAGAAGTTTTGTTAACGAAATTATTTAAGATCTTATTTCTTTGAAAAGAGAATTGTGCGTTGTGTTTGGACAAATTCAGGCAGTTTCGTAGTCATACTATTAAAGTGCTATTTTTATCTAGGTTTTATATACTCTATCAATAGGAATAACGTTACAATTAAAAGATGGATAATTTACGACACTATTTGGGATCAATTTCGGAATATTTTGGTCCTTATAAGCTTGGCCGTTGGTCTTCCCATACGGAGAACAATGGTCGTCCTTCTGGGCGAGGTGGCCACAAGGTCGCCGCGCATGGACAATCATTATAAGTAGAATACATTACTATGGTCGGAAGTTCGGTTTTCTAATCTTCACGAATTAGTATTCAGGGGGAATCGTTCAGCGCGTGCTGATATGTAACAGTAGATATATTTTGTTAGTCATAGGATGGGATGGATGGCACACTTCGATAGGATATCCTATTTATTGAATATTACTTTTTGGCGCCCGTGAACTACCTTACCAAATGAGTTATTGTGACTAACGAGATAAAATTAAATGTCTCATTTACTGGATAGCTTTTCGTTTTACTACGATTTGTAAAGCTGAATTAAGGAGCACAGTTGTTTCTTTATTTCCCACCAGGTTTATGTGATAGAACCATAATTAACCATGTTCTTGTCTCCACAGTGCGAGGAGTCGATGTCAGCGGGCGACATGTGCGTGTCGGCGGCGCGCGCGGGGCCCTCCTCGCGCTGGCACCCCGCCTGCTTCGTGTGCGCCTCCTGCCAGGAGCTGCTGGTGGACCTAGTGTACTTCTGGAAGGACGGCCGCCTCTACTGCGGCAGGCACCACGCCGAGACACTCAAGCCCAGGTGCTCGGCCTGCGATGAGGTGAGGACAGAGATTATTAACTTGTTATGTGTCGGGATTGTCAGTAGTTCCGTTACTAATTAATGATACAGGAAAACAAGAAAAACAAATATAAAGTACTTTCCTTTTGCAATAGTCTTTCCTGTGTGTCGACGAACGAATCATCTAATTTGCTATTCCAAGACAATCTCAAAAATAATTCACTTATTTCCAGTTATCTACATAAATCACTCTATACTTATGTTTACTGGCGGCTCATGCCTTGCGGCATTAAGTCCACCTTGAGTAACATCATGATTTAAAATGTAAAGCGAATAATAAGCAAGTTCAAACAGATGGCGGCGCTCACGTATCAGTTAAACCACAAACATGCACTACACGCTCATTTGACTCACAAATCAAAACAATTACAATCTGAACACATTAATATTCCGAACAAATTGCTTTATCTTATCTTTAATTTACCACAAAACGCCCCATTACCTTAATTTCCTCCAACCTGCTGTATTATCATAAAAATCGCGACGCTGCGCGTGCGCCGGCCGCTGACGCAATTGTGCGTGCAGTTGGCAACATCCGGCCAACGGACCGGAAGTAGATAGCATCGGGGTGGGGGGTGCATCCCCCTTATTATTCAGACGTTTCACGGTGGACGCGCACTTCGCCAAATTTATTGTTTTTAACCATATGGTGGTGACAATTGTGGCGAAAGAAATACATTGCTGCATATTTTAAACGGGTTGTTCACCGTATGTGGTGAACAACCCGTTTTCAAGTTTTAAGTTTCCAGGAGAAAATTTTAACTATGTAACGTAAATTTTCAGGCCTTTAACCTTTTTTATTCCAAGATTAGAATCCAAAGTAAAGACCTACATTAATAATCCAGTTTCCCGAGCACCGGAAAATATTAGTATTCGTTCGGCGTCGGTAAAAACTGCCACCACCTGAGCGGGGTGAACGACCCCTACCGTCAGACGTAACGCAATGATTTAGGGCTACCATTACTACCATTAGTAAGCCTTTTCAGGTAAAGGAAAAGCTTTTTATAGACCAAAAGTGCTGCCGCGATACCTTAGCCTGACAAGCTCAATACTTAATTATGACTGAAAGGAGGCTTTATCAAAAGAAATATGGCATCAATTATTTGCAGCAGGTTCAGATAATAAATTAAAAGTCAGCACTGTAATTAGTAGTTAAAGGTCTAAATATGAATTCCACAATCTTTCTAAACACAATATCTATACAATATTAAAAAAAAATAGTGCTTACCTACTGTTACTGGTCAGCCCTAGACGCACCGCGGGGGTGTTGCGTGGTCGCTACAGACCGCTGCGGCACGCGCCCGCCGCGGCCGTCTGCGCCGGAAACGCTGCGTTAACGTTGACCCTCGCCACGATACCGCATCTAGGTCGCGGGGTGAAGGGAACTTGGGAAAACTCACTGAAATGGGGAAATCCTTAGAGCGGACGCCGATACAGATCGCGTTAAGTGAATTGTGATTTGGGTCAAGCGATTTCATTTTTGATATGATCAAATGTAAATAGGGTTTTAATATTTGTTTTGACTACAAGTGTTTGAAAAGATTTTTATATTTTACCTTTTATTCAACATGTAAAAATCATGAAAATTATAAATTTTCACATCAAGTCATTGTAACCACAATATTATTAAAATCAGACCTACTTAACCCTGTAAAGGCTACTGTGATTTTTTCCATACAAAATGTACAATGTACAAACAATGTACGCAACCCAGACTTACAAGTAAATTGCAAAAGCTGATTATGAAATATCAATGTTGCATGTTTGATAATAACCGGCGGAAGGCCATGGGAGACTAACTTGATGTCTTCATTGGTTGGCGTCGCTTTCTCGGTAATAATTAGTGCAAATTATACAGAGCTGCATAATTACATTACTATCGCAGATTGGGCAGTAAAATGAGAAGATGGTACATGATGATACTGCGAGAGAATGTTTTATAATAAACTGGTCATTATTGTTTTATGATGGACTAACAGAGGTTTCCTCAATGATGGCCTTTAAACAGACACCAATTTAATCATCTGTATTAAATATTGTATTTGTACTGCAAATACGCAATTTTCATGACGTTATATATTTGAGTCCTTCAACTTCCATGTTTCGTGTTTGAACAAAATTTTAAGATTTGATTAGTGTTTGTTTGCGTATTACCAAAATGTGCCATGAACTCGGAAATAAGTGCTGAAATAATTTAAAACACTGCCTAATTAAGTGCCTTAATACCATAAACTACAAATAAGGTCTATAAAACAACTTTGATTAATGACGTTGAGAAAGCCATATAATAATTTGAGATCAAACAATTTGATAATATTAATGTAGACATGTTTAATGGTCATTAGTAAGTCACGTGTAACACTTGCGCCTGCTGATGGCTGTAACTTACCCATTTTAAATGCCCGCGTGTTCCCTTATCACAAACAGTTCAAAACGTTTATTTATTTTTCTAATCCGAACGTTAAAAAAATCGTGACATTCTTGTGTGAAATAATGTATACTTTTTACAGTCTACCATTTTAGGGTTAGAAATGTTTTGTTTTATCGCGCTGATCATTAAAATGTTGAATTTATTTCATTTAGATTTCTTTTATTTTACTTACATTTATAAGAATTGGTTGTCACGAATTGTTGACTACAGTTAAATTCTTTTGGTATTTTAATGTTAAACTTGCTTTATTTTCAGTTTTTACTATTTTGTGATGTTATAGCCATACATGAGGCTCCCATAATATTGTAATTACTTTACAAAAGTTTATAACTAATATACTTGTGTGCACATTAAGTGTTGTTCGTCACGAATATCCACAAGATTTTGAAATACTTTACGGCACTTAAAAGAAAGTAATAATTTAAACTTCCTGTATTCTAAAATATAGTTATAATACTCGGTTATTTCCTGTTAAGAAATTACTGAAATAACGAACGATTTTTAGTAAATAAAACTGGCTAAATAAAATTCAGAACTAGCTTGGTAGATACAGATATAGCTTAAAAAAGTCGTATATTTTTACATAACAAACAAACACAAAATTTCGATACGATTATTGATTATTTTTATAGATTACGGTAGATCACTTAACCCCAATCCAAAATTAAAATTATCTGTTTCTTACTATGCATAAAGATTGAGCCAATATTAAACACCTACTAATTATATTATTAGTAATTTAAAAATAAGGATATTTCCAATTAAACACAGACACCGCTCATTACCCAGATTTCCAGCACTTTCAGGAGATTTAGCATAATTTGAACATTGAGTAATTCTCCCACGATAAAGAGACTAAAATTAATTAGCTCTTTACGATAGCCCCGATAAGATAGACTTGCGATGCACGGCTCATGTGGCCGCCAGACGTGGCGTGCCGGCGAAGCTTATGTGGGGGTAGCACGCGACTGATACACCTGATGGACTTGTCAATGTTCAACATTCAGCTAGGTTATATAAAGAAAAAAATGTGTGGATCTATCACTAACAAATTAGCATAACATAAAGCTTTTTAAAAGTTCTTTTATTTTATTCTGTTTAGCTCATTATTGATAAGTTCCTTGCGCGTCCGGTAAATAGGGGCAGATAAATATTAAACAATCAAATGTACTTAATAGACACTTCATACAGCTTTTTTTCATCCCTTGCTAGCAACACATACATGTTACACGATAACAATTATTGTGAAACATGTCTGTTCGGCTTTCCAACTTTTCTGCTCACAATATACATTTTCAGAAACCACCCCATACTCGTAGGTATATATCCCAAGCACCCTATAATTTCATAATCGCCCTTGTTAGCAGTTAGGTATACGATATCAAAAGCCGGCAATGCAGATCAACAGTTATTTACGATGGCTGCACTCGGTAATGCTACACCATGCACTAACTTCGGCCATGACATTGCCTGCGTTAGTTTTGTGCAGAACACTGCAGTACCGGTAAAAGTCAAAGTTTAAATATTTTTACGTGGAAATTCAAGAAGCTAAAGCTTGTTTTCTACATATCTTATGCCGCAGGGAAATGTTTAAACTTGACTCTACATAAGCGTTATTTTTTTATAGCTTGCGCAAATGTAGTATTGCGACAAATAAACGCAAATGACCCCTAGCCAGACCTAGGTAGAAGTAGAGAAACATTACATCTAACATACTAAAAGTGAACCAAAAACATAGGCAAAATATCGATATAAATCAAAGTAAAGCAATATCGATGAATCACAACACATGCCGATCGCCACGTGCTCCTTCATTACATGTCACATCGCTATGCACACGGGGACAACACTAGTCATAACATTGTATAGTTCCCATAACATGGCCATTCACGTGTTTGGCCCCCACATAGAAACAACATAGAAACTTAAAGCTATAGATTCTTCTCCAACTAAAGACATATTTAAGTTACCATCTAAAGTTGGTTAATAAAAGTTCCCTTTTAATTCAATTGTAAGTCATATAAAAGCTGTACACACAGTTAAACATCATAAATGTTCGTGTGTAATTCACATTTACAAAACACACGCGGGAATTATACGGAGCCCTAATTTCTAGAGGAACAATAAAACGGTTGGTGCAGCGATGATGGCGGAGATACCGCGGCTCCCATGCCGGGGTCCCATGGCCCCATGGTCCCGCAGTGAGAGCCACTCGACCTGCCTCCCTGCATCTCCATAGATACCATTGTCCCAGGAAAGCTACCGTTTGCCACACTTGAGAATTAGGCTACGTAATAGTTAAATTTTGCACATTATAATTGCTTCCTGAAAAGGTTGATATGTCTTAGTATAAACGTCGGTGTAGATTTTCCACTCACATAAAATAATAATATAATGTATTATATATTACCTAACTTTAGGTAATTAAGCAAGGAGAATGAACTAATAATTGATGGCTAAATATAAAAATACGACCAAAAACATAAAATTAAGAAGTTATCTTAATACACTGTAATTGCTACATGACGTAGTTCACGTCACGTGTGCATCGTAACTAAGTGATTGTAAGTTCAATGGCTTGATTCAAGATATTTGTGTTTGATGGAATAACGTCACACGTAACACAATTATACTAAAATTAAGAACTAAGGTTACTGTACCTAGTAGTATTTCTGCAATGGAATATTATACGCGATACCACATGCCATCGGACTAAATTGTTTCAATCCTGCTTCGCTGAGCAAGGATGCTCGGCTGCAATACAATAGGTGCGATGACAGTGACACAACCGCTCCGACAATCATCCAATTCATCTGTTAAAGAAACACGGAACACGGCGAACAATCGGCGTGTGCGCCGGCCGCGGCATGCGGCATGCAGCCGCGACACAAAATACCGTTTCTGAAATATTAATAATGAGTGAATAGTCCACTAATGAACACGAACAAAATATAACTCGGCGACCGTGGGATCTGTTCCCAGGCCATTGTCGCGAACTAACTTTCTTGGGGTCGTCAGCACCGGCTAACATAGCACTATGAATAATAATGCCTAATTAAACCTTGTTTATCCAGATAATTAATTAAATGTAACCGGTTCCAAGAAATATTATTGAATGTGTTTAAGACGATAACGTCATCGTCGTACTGCCTATGCACTTTGCCCTAAAGTTCTTGCCTAATTACCTGACCGCTACTACAAAGATCAATAACATTGTATTGCATTTTGAACTTTATATTATTCACTATATTATATGTATTGCATATAAACCGAAACTAATAGGAGATTCTCGTTGTCCCCAGATAATCCTAGCAGACGAGTGCACGGAGGCGGAAGGTCGCGCGTGGCACATGAAGCACTTCGCGTGCGCGGAGTGTGCGCGCCAGCTCGGCGGCCAGCGCTACATCATGCGCGACGCGCGCCCCTACTGCCTGCCCTGCTTCGACAACTGCTTCGCCGAGTACTGCGACGCCTGCGGGGAACCCATCGGCGTCGACCAAGGACAGATGTCCCACGAAGGACAACACTGGCACGCCACTGAACGATGCTTCGCTTGCCATACCTGTAGAGCAAGCTTATTAGGGAGGCCATTCCTGCCGAGGAAAGGAGCGATATTCTGCTCTATAGCGTGTTCCAAAGGTGAGCCGCCAACGCCGTCGGATTCTTCAGGCCCTGGACCCAGACCTCCGCGAGTACCAAAGCCGAGAAGAATGCCTTCACCTAAGTCTCCACCTAGATCACCCCACAGAGAACCCTCGCCTCACCATATAGACGCAGATTCTGAACCGAGCGCATCTCTCGCTCCCGAGTCCCCGCCCCCACACCCACCGCCACCGCCGCATGCTTGTCTCAGCCTGGACAGAGCACTAGCAGACCTCCGCTTAGAACAATCCATGACAGAACATCAAATCCAACCCACACCCACATCTGACGATCACATCGACGAGTCACCTGAAGACTGGAAGCCCCCGCACCCCGTGGAGGCGCAAGCTGTCGTCACTCCAGGTCACTCCACCTCGATGCCTGAACTCACGTTAGTGGATGGCACCAAGAAGTCACCTCGGAAACCGAGAGGAGGACGAACTGTCAGGTTTTGTGGCGACGACAACGAAGCCTTCGAGCCCGACGAGCCTCCGAGAAGAGAAAAGGTGAGAGATGAAGACGCCAGCAGCTACTGCAGCACGTGCTCGTCGTCGTCATCGTCGGCGGAGTCGTACACGCTGCCCACGCGGCGCGCGTACGGCGGCGTGCGGATCTCCTACGTGCCCAACGACGCGGTCGCCTGCGCCAAGCGAGAGAGACAGAGAAAGAATGCCCAACAGGACAAGAACTGCATCATCTCGTGATCCTGGCTGCTCGTAGTGCCTCACCCCTCCTAGTGAACCGACCTCCGATGTAAAAGACTGACTTTTTGATAGATTTTTGTAGCCCCCAAATGCCATAGTATTGTTAGATAGAATACAAACAGTCTTCCTTAGCTGCTTTGATATCTTGCCAGGACGCGCGGCCTGCTGCGGCGCGGGCGCAAGTCGCGGATAATAGTGAACCAGGTGCGCGACGCGCGTGCGTTGATCATGTTGTGACGTGCACAATGTAATAATCGTTATCTATATAAAAGGCTTAAATTGTAAAGGGTTTGGACAAATTTATGTTCGTTCGAGTAATTTGGGATTAATCGGTTTAAAATGTGACGGTTTCATTCATTTGCAACACCTTTGCTAGTATTATTTGTAATGGATCTGTTCGCAGCGCCATTCTCCACGCGCCGGATACAACTGCTGGTCACAATGCATGCCTTGTCGTACAGTAAGGGGCCTAAACTTAACTTGATATGACTTCGTCAGCTTTAAATTATTTCTGATTTAATATATAAACATATCGAATGCTTTCTGTAGTTTATTCTATGTTCATGAAATGATTAATTTAAGACATATCCCACTTTGCCACTTAGACCTAAATCGCTGTAAGTGTAACATAAGTTAGAATTAAGAGATTATTGTAAAAATACAAGTACAAATATACGTGTTATTTTGTATTACAGTTTTATACTATTGGAATGTGTTCAAACTGTGTAAATAAAGCAATGACTAATAAGTACTGTTAGGATGTGTCGTGTAAATGTGGATGCTTTGACAAAGTCACTGTGAAGTAGACGTAATACCAGTCGCTTTAATAGCATATAACTGACTCTTCTCCGTTATTGTTCTGCCCTGAAGATTACAGAGGAAAATTAATTAAATTCACCGTCTAGTTATCTATAAAACTAATCTAACTAAATAACATTACATACCTAGCAACAACAGGTAATCTGATTGTTGCGAATAATGCGTTCATCGCCGTCATTTTCCTATGTTTTACGTAAAACTTTCTTCAGCACTGAGCAGCCTTCGTGATTATATTCAGGCTAACAGACACTAAAAGAGTTAACCAATAAACTCAGGAATACTTATTAGATACTAAAGCTCCTCTTATGAGTGCTTAGCTAAGCCACACTCACGGTATAGCTTGGCTAAATTTCAGGTCAGTTTTTCAATTTTCGTATTCACTTAAGTTGTTCGTGATACTAAACAGTTGGTTTGGGAACAACTCCTTTTTTAATCGGTTAAAAAAGCCGTTTACAACATAATATCCTATGAACCGTATTTAATTAGTACTTTCGTCTTGTTTCTTCCTAATTATTCTTATTAAAATAATACTCAGTGTTAAAAATAATGCTCACGAACGAATTGTGTGCATTTGTTCCAAATATGTGTATTTAAAGTTTGTAATTAGACAATAGTTTTATACGAGAACCAGAACAAATATTGTACAAATATATCGAAATGTAACAATAAATAAATAATGTACGTAATTTTTAAGTTATTTGTAAGAGGAGACGAATAAAATGATTTGGAATAAACACTTGTTTCCTTATTAAAGAAGTAATTTTCCTTATTAATTGATCACCTTGAATGTAGACACCATTGAAGGTAAAGGAAGATATTGAGATAGAACACGGAGAGGACAATCGTATGCAATGATTAATGTTCATTGTCGACAGATACTACGATAATTTTATACTTGTCTCAATTTTTTGGATATGAAAACAAAATAGAAATCATTGCACTAAATAACGAGCCTACAGAGTTTAAGATAGGACATCTTTTTTTTTATTGAACAACAATCATGAAATTGTAAATATCTAAAAGCTTTTTGTAGACAGAATCCGTGTTCCCAAGATATCCCATAAACCCTAGATAGCTTATTACAATCAATTATTATACCCAGTGTTCTGATACTCTATGTTAAACTCCCACTCTCTCGACAAGTAACCTCACTAGAGCACTCTACTGATAAAGCTGATTCAATATTAAATAAGTGCCTTATTGTGACTTCCACTTCTCCACCAAGAGGTCAGGGTATTTCCTGCAGATACCATCAGGTGTATGTTTTCCGTAGAGCACGAGCCGCAGTGAAAGTGGACGGTATCGACACGTGAGCGATGTGGGAAACCCGCCGGTTCCGAGTGGCGACGGGAACCCGCATTGTCTTGGAAAGAGTATCGCTACTGATCCACGCAAAAACTATATGGAGATTAGTCTGAGGCAATATTACTATTGTGCTTCCATTGTTGTTAGAGTTACAACTGTGTTCATTTGACTTCTTCTCTACAATCGATAAACGATAATAATGATTTTGAAGATGGAAATTGTTATACACACATATTTATAAGACAGAAATATTTAGCAATTTCACTCTTCTAAAAGTACCTAAAGGAAATAAAGCTGTCTAATAAACTAGAAAAGAATCCCAAAATAGGCCGTCCACAAAACTAACTTGATTATTTAAAGCAAAACTCTTCGAAACAGCAAAGAACACTTAAAGACACAATAAAAAGTTGTGAACTAAACACAACGACAACATAAACCACGGCCGGGAATCAAACTCAACTACTTGGAAAAGTTTTTGTGGGTGTAGAGACTACGACAGTTTCGGCGACAGTCGCACTTGCCAGACAAACATGGACGATGGAGCTTTTGCTAGTTTTATAGCTCTAAGATTTGGCTGAATACGGGCTGCTAAAGTCAACCAGACTTAAAATGGCCAATGAATTCTGGCTACCAACATTTGGATACGATCGAACTGAAAATAGTGGTTCTTTAAAAGCAAAATTGGGTAAGTTCTACTTTTAATGGAATCCTTCTACGAGAATGTTGCTGTTACAATAATTACCTACTTTTTAATATATTCCTAACTATTATATTCCTCCAACATTTTACATAATATCAATCAATCTTCAGAAAATCATTTTCGGTACATGAGCACTTCAGCAACACTTCTCAAATGATACCACTTCACCTAAACAGTCGTAATCAACTTAAGAAATATTTCAGTTCATGGCCCGTCGTGTCATCCTATATCCATGATATCTAGACTTTACATAAGTAGGCACGATGGACTCAGACGAGACGGAAACAGAGCAAGCCGGGACACAACACGAGTCCTTGCCAACTCCAGCTAACTATTAAGACGGCGAGACAGACTTAACGGACACAATTTCAGTTCCTGCCAGATTACTCCATCAGACACTATGAATACTACATCATTTTGGCACTTGTATATACATCCGTGTTCAAATTTTATAGACCTACGTAGTATTTTCCTACAAGTCAGACATTCGCCTTCTTCAAAGAAGGTATAAATCATTGAAACAACAATATTTATGTAACTCTTAAAATTATGTAAATTAAACTAGACATTATGAAAACATGAAATACTCCTATAATTAACACCTGTCAAATAATTCCCATGTTTGACTTTCTAAATAGGTCCCCAATAACCCTTTAATTTAGCAACGCTTTTGTGCCCCCAACCCTTGCAGTAACGCCCTTGAAATTGTGACTCCAACTGAAAATATCAATTAAACATATTTAACCCTGCGCTCGCTGTTACACAGTAGAGTGTCGCGGTCATTATAACCATTAGGGGTGTATTAACAACTTGATTAATGAACGTTAATGCGTCGCGGGGAAGGGTTGACACGAAGTAAAAAATTGTTCGTTTTCCCCGGTGTAGGGGGCGCCACTAGTGGTACGCGATGACAAATTGCCTTCTGTTGGGATGGTGAATTTCTTACCCCTTGTAAGTAATTTCCGTAAGTATGCCTGGAATGATGAGTTGTGGCTCAAAGGATTACACGGTCTAGCGCCCGATGAAAGCTCGTAAACGTTATAGCTTTTTATGCTTTGAGAACTTTACAAATCAACAGAATGTTTTAGCACCTGTTTCCTACGCATGGCAAAACTTAGGCCCTTGGCGTACTGACTATAATTTATGTGCTTTCCATGTTAACAAGATGATGGAATATAAATGAGTAGGTGAATAAATCAAATCGTATCGTGGAGTATCACGAACGCTATTGACTTCAGTGTGACAGGCACGAATGCCCAGACTTAAACAAACTGTCTGCAGATATTTTTATCTCGCTTGAGACAAAAATATTTATCCCTTCGCAGACGGCCCCGAGGATAAAAAAGCTCCAGTATTGGAGATCAAACGATTTGTACTGTATCGAGCATTTGACATCATCCAAAGGCTTAAATACTAAACTACTCTTTTTGATTCATTTTTATACGCTTTACGTATAAATCCTATATGTATCTAGGAGACATATAAGATCCAGAATACAGTTTCGTAGCTTCTTCGCCTCCTCATTGGCATCACTACAAATTAAATAGATAGCTCTACCCAAACCCATAAATTACCACAATCAACCCTTACTCGCAGTGGTAAGCATTCCCATCAAAATCTGGCGACTAATGATACTATGATAGAGAAAATCAATAAGTGTTGTCAGGTGCGCGCGCGCAGCGTGACCGCACCTGTGCTTCACGGTGTGCGCGCGGGCAGGTCAGCAGCGCGGGGGCCGCCGGACAAATTGCTGCGTAATTATGGCAGCGGTCAGGGGTCGCCAATACGATCAGCAGACTCAGCAGAGGTTACAAACCTGAAGATGTTTGGTAATAGACGACGGTAAATACCCACGATAGACCAGTATCTACCAAATGGATGATGTTTTGAAACATTTTCATGAAGACATGTACTAAAAGTTGCCACCGGTGACCTTTTCAAGCCATATGATTTAATAAATAACAGCCTTAATGTTAAAACTGTAATATTGAAATGTTTTACAGAATCTGTTCAGTATTTTTTGGCAAAAAGCGTAACAAACATACTCTGACTTGCTTACAAAATCTTAATCTTATCTTACTTAATTTGATATTACTAAAACTACTGATTGATGTATTATTTATTGCACAGACGCGGTAATTTCTCCAGTGCACCAACAATTTCATTATTAGATTAAAACTAAATTAATAACCTGTTAACTAGTTCAGTCGTAATTAATTATGGGCGTGAAATTAATACTCGGACGACATATTTTAATAAACGCAAACGAATCGATTAATTTCTCATTATGATAACAATAACAAGATTATGTGTTGGAAAAGTTTATGCTCATGGCGTGGTTACACTAACCAGGTATGTATGCACACAGGTGTTAACTCGAACCTGGGTAAGATATTTTTTTTTAATACGAATTTAAGTAACCTAAGTTAGAATTGATTTATTAAAGAAGCTGCAAAAAACAAGCAATTAAATTTTTTCCGAATATTCTATATTTTTTTTATTTGGGCCATTTCTCGATTATATCACATCCTTTCCAATTCTGAAATTATATTGCTCAGCTAAGCGATGCTTCTAGGTGCAAAAAATATTGCAAAGTTTGATACCATTTGTCTAATGAACATTATTGTTTGTTACGTCAATTAAAAATACTGTGATTTATGATGGTTATGCCAATCCATTGAAGAATAATTAGGTAATTTTATTTAGGTTTATTAAAGTATACTCGAAATTACTTAGATGAAATTAAATTATGTAATATTGCACACTCTTATTACATTATACTAGTTTATGAGAGTTTTAGTGCAATTGCAGATGTTCATCAAATAGACATCAAATATGCTTTCGATTTGCTTTTTTTTCTTTCTGCTTGAAAGTTGAAAGTCTAAATTAGATCCCGAACTCACAGCCAGCCGCTAGATAGAGACCTATTGAGATACTCAAATATCCAGTAAAACACACCGACTAAAAGACTAGCTATCATTGAAACATCCGAAAGTTGTCAGAGACATAGGTTACGATGGATCGATGCCAGTTATTGGCAATAAAGTTGTAACGACGGTCGCTATAAAGCAACTGCTTTACGACCGACACCGTTACTTGATAAGGGCACGTACCATCATATGTTTATGAGTATAGTGTGAGGCACGGCAGGGAAACGTGTTCATCTGTTATTGTCATTGGTGATCATACGGAAATTTGGCAGAACAATGAAAATCGCTACGGCAGAAATCAGCGGAAAAGAAAAAGGCACTCAGCAATAACTTATTCCGGATTTAAATGTAGAGGACATGAAGACCTAAGTGATAATGTATTTATTAAGTACAATACCTGTTTCCATTCTACTTATAGAAGTTCTATTCATGTTTGTCCAAGTTCTTTTGAACGCAGACTCTTTGCAAAAGATACACTTGAGGTAGAGTAATTAAACTAGGAAGAATTGGGGTAATGACTTAAATTTCTCTATAATTTTAGAGGCTTTTGATTTACCTGCTATGGTTCACATCGATAACACACAAAATTCATAATTTTTTCATATTTTTCTCTAAGAATTTTTCTTTTGTAATTTCTCCACTTTTGATTCCCAAGTTAACAGCTGAGTTAATGACTAGCACAGTAATGGTATCCCGGTGCAATCGTGGAATAACACCGGGATAGTTGTTCTGAATCAATACGAGGCGTTACCCTTGCGTAACCCGAGACTCTGTGGTCGCCGCCAAGCATCGTAACGGCTTTTAGGAGCCATCAACCATCGACTTTATACTTTTCTACTAATGTATTTAATTCTAAGGAAATTGTTTTACGTTACGTTTTAGATTTCCGCAATTAATTTGTCATTAAAGGTAAGTAGGTACTTTTGAGGAGAAAAGTCGTTTGACATGGTCAGGAAGGGAAGATCCGTGAAAGTTTTAGGTTCTTTTTCGGAACACATAGCACATTTAAATAAAACTGTGAACAAAATGTTTATACATTAGACTCTCTGTCTACTCTGTCTAGTGTGTATGTCTAGCAATTATACCATATAAAGGATTATCTAATAGAAATCTTTTAGAATACCTGATAAAAAATAAACCAGATTAGACGGTAAATCAAT
Organism: Autographa gamma; assembly: GCA_905146925.1. Taxonomy (NCBI): domain Eukaryota; kingdom Metazoa; phylum Arthropoda; class Insecta; order Lepidoptera; family Noctuidae; genus Autographa; species Autographa gamma. The sequence goes on along the minus strand of LR989867.1, from coordinate 10,874,895 downwards.
TCGTATCAAATCAAAACGTTAGTAATCAGAATCTTATTTACAAAGCCTAGTTTCTCTACATGCGGCGGCTAAGCAGCGTATTTACGCGCAAGCCTGCGTAGATTCCAAAACAAGCTGCATCTTATGCAAGTGGCGCGGATGCCTTCCGAGTGAATCACAGATAATGCACTATTATAAGTTATAACGAAGTTCAATCAGTCCGCGATTGTAAACAGTGTGGGACCCTGACACAGTGTGCAAGGACGCGTGCTACTGACTCAACGATCAAGTAAATGGATATTTTTTGCAACTATTGATAGAACTTGAACCCCCCTTTACTAAATACCAATGGTAATTGCGTATTACAACTAGCTGTTAATATTTATGTGTTACGATACCTAAGAATAATTATTGTGCATGTAAATTTAACTTAATCGAAAGCATGGCACAATAATATCGAAAGATGAGAAGATAACTGAATCTGCAATAGTGTCTCCTTTTGATATCAGAAAACGATATCGTCAACTGGGTACGTAAGTGTTATAATCGTGGAGATTATAATACTTATACACGAAAAATACGCGAAAAACGAAACATTGTTTAATCTTTCGTGAATGTAGTAAAAGGTAAATAAGTGAGGATAGATACTTATGTTATTAGGTAACATAACTATAATATAAAACTAAAACAGATCTAATTAGATAAGATACAGAGATTTATATAAAAAGGGCATCAGAAACAATCAGTACTTGAATACATTGATACAGTAACTTTAGTGATGCATACTACTTTCGAACGAATAAACGCAGCACCTTGTCTATGATGCGTCAGTTCGCGGGAAAGGCCGCGCGATACCGCGAAAACTGCGACATTGAGCCGCGATTGCTGTGATTCATTTCATTCAACGAAATGAACGAACCTCTGCAGCTCCGGTATGCGGACGGGAATGCTTTCGATCAGTTCACGTATTTTTACATTGATCGGAATAAAAGAATTTGTGATTCACTGTCTAACAATTTTTTTGGGAATATACTGTTATCATCTCAAAGGCCGCTGTCAAAAAATACAAGCTCTACAGTACACTGCAATTTATGGGTCATTTTAAACGGTGTAACTGGCTGAAATACTCAAAACAGGTGAACAGATCTGTTTATTGAGTTTATGGTAATCACGAAACCAAAGTCATTGGTGCTACAAAATACCGATGAGTTTTGTTCCCAATGCCTTTTCATACAGATTTTGGTCTTGACAAGTATTATTAATTGTATAAATACTAACTTAGGTTGTATCTAGAGTCTTTGAATCCTTATATCATAACATTCCCACAATAAAATGCAACATGACTAACCCTACGATGAAATATAAATATGTATCAAATAAATAACTTATAAGTTTCCTGTATCATTATGACGACATTAATTAAAGTTAGAAACCTGTGCACCAAACTTCCTTAACCTTAGTATTCTAACGCAGTTGCGTTAAAAACAAACAGGCAATTCATTAATATTTATATATGCAGAGTTAACACATGTAAACTTTAACACATTAAGCAGTGTAAACTGCACTGTTACAACCTTTAAACTATTTTAAATAGACAGGGCATATAAGAGCTGCAGGAAGAATGTTTGTTTCACTTATATCTTGTTTTTATACACTGAACGTACCAACCTATGTAAGCGACGTGATGTGCGTATCTACATATCTAAAAACAACGCAAAACAACAAATATTAAGCAACAGTCGTCAATACTAAGTACAGCGGTGAGGAAAGTATCTATTTCAACAGATAGGTAATTATTAAATGGCAAATATAATGACAGCTCCGGAGGGCAGCGGCGCCGGCGACACAGCACGCGCTCAGCATCTGCGCTCATCTCTAATTGTCGGGTACAGCACTACGACTGAACGAGAATGAAGTAATGAACTATGAATTTATACTTTTTGTCTGTAGTACGGTAAAACATGCATATTTTTTGTTAGCCAAGTAGTTTATTAGTGATGCAAATTGTTGTTGATGTTAAGTTGTATAAGTAGGTAATTTAGGTGTGTGCAATAATTAATGGTTGGTATTTAGCTCCGGATAGTGTTATTGGCGCTGACAGGTAGGTCGGTAATTAATATACATTAGCCCTTTCCTGAGTCAGTGACAAAAGAAACTTAGAAGGGCACAAAAGGTCGGCTCCAGCCAAAGATGCAGCGTAACATCTGTATAACATCTTATACCAATGATTACTGGGGCATATCTTTAAAAGGGCTACACCTGCATACCTTTAGGAATTATGTGTTGTTTCTAATAATATGATTGAAAGCAGGTAATTAAACGGCCATCTTTTGAGGCCTGAAAATCTAAAAAGTAAGTCTTGATTTAAAATCAACAGTCGTCGTAAAGTGGTCCGGAGAAACTTTAAAAAAATCTAATTGCAAATTATAATAGGAAAGATTATCCACATTTTATTTTGAACCATTTTATAGCATTTAAGTAATACTGACACATATAATTCGTACCTTAGTGGTTTACCTCACTTGCATCTTAGCTACGAACGTGATGCATCTTGACCCTCGTTAATACATAATCTGTGGGTTTTTTGCTTTGACGCAAATCAGCTTTAGTAACCTACAGTATCTACCTACCTGGAATATGAGTAATTGATTTGAACAAACCTAAACGAACCTGTGTTCCTTATGTCTTATGGCATTTTTAAATTAGACATAATTTACTGCACAAACTGGATGACCATTGACCACACCTACATGTAGATTAAGAGTTCTTTGGTCATTACTGCGAAATGTGATGAAATTTCTTTACGTATATCAGTAACACTTTGAATAACTATAAAAATTAAAGGTTTATCGACCTTATCTTCCGCAAAGCATCATCACAAGATCTACTCATTTTGCGTCAGTGTCTGGCCAACGCCACGTCATCCGTCACTCGAACTTTCTCTATTACATATTATGATGAAAACCTCGCGACATCCCCTCCCCCGCGCTTCTACACGGAAAATGGAAAATTCCCGGTGAGTCACACGTCTGATAAGGATGTTACGGCACGAGCCTCATCATGCAATCATGCGCAATCATCCAATAACAGGTATGTGCGCACGCGCCGCTGACCGGTGCGTGCCCGCCTGGCGCTGACAATTCACACTAATTCGCTTTTTGTTAAGGATATTGCTCATTTTGCGAGTCTGGTGACAAATATAATTTTATCATATAACCTTCATAACTGCTTAAGGAAGTAATCGGGAAGAATAAGATGCTCGTAACTTTATAAATTTTATGTAAATAGCATCACTCTAACAAAACCTAAAGATGTATAACAGTCATATATTAAAAGAGAGGTCTATGCCCAGCAGTGGGATGAGAAGGGCTAGGGACAATGTTGATGATAACAACTAAATTTTGTGAGACACAAGCAGGGACTAATTCAGAAGGAGACGAACAAGACTGGAGCAAGTTATTTATTGGCAAACAATTAAATGGCAACTAATAATCATAAACTTTTAGTAATATGTTGGTCTCGAATAATCTTGGCGGACTAGTTATCGGGTGTCAGACTAATGACGTACATGTCTGGTCAATCACTTCCCGTAAGGTGACGCAAGCGCACGTCAACTAACGAGGTTTTCACTTCGCCACTATTTTCCTTACGCGGCCATTCATCGGAAGTCTCGTTTGTATTTCATATTGTTTTGCACTTTCTGTGAGTTGAATGAAAAACTGCCAAAGAGTATCGGTCGACAGTATGTGACTACACTAAACACATGGAGTAATATCTGAACATTCTAGACTAAGATGGGAATACTTTCAATTAACGTAGATTGAAGTAAATATTTGTCCTGTTCAAGATTTTTGCCTATTTTTTTTATATAGAATCTTTTATCATCATCACCCTGACCTGTAATGCGTATTCAGCTTCCATTCATCTACAACTTCATCAATTCAACTCGTCATCTTAGCATTCACTGCTTTCTTTCTCGTATCATCTTTCAGGCAATCCATCCATCTCTTTTTTGTTTTTGGATATAGAATCTTTCATATGAGAGTAATTGGATAAGTCTTATATTACAGAAGCAAGAAAAAACTAACGCCGCTAGTCTACAACGTTTAATAAATCGAAAAACATAACTAACAACCCCCCAAAATTTTAATTATTTATCTGATTATCAAGAAATGTCTTTTCTTGTCTTCCCTTTTTCCTCTTAAGGTATGTCTTCTCCACAATACACCATGAAACAGTTCCGCATACAACTGTCCGAGTGACGTTTGTTAATGATGACGCATTATAAGAAAACGTGTCTTATCTGAGTCCACGGCGATATCCAACAATTACAACATCTATACCTTGTGCGCTGTAGCTTGGTGCGGGTGACATTTGTCAGTATGACGTTGAAATCTATCAGTATCACATGGTTAAGGATGTAACGTTATGCAAGTCATTTTTATCGATGACGTTTTTCACAGCAAAAATCACATTTCGTTTTTCATTATTATAAAAATAATTGTAACATTAAATTTAATTGTATCTATTAAACTACTAAAAAATATATTTTTGAATATAAAATTTATCATAAATATTATGTCTGATTGGGATCGTGATATCCATATTGGTGATTTTATGGAATCATCGTTAATATATCAGTTACAGATTCAGATGATGAATTGAGTCACAATTCAGATGTTTCTGTCTCTGATATGAGTTAAGACGAATAAAATGTACTTTTTTATTAGTTATAAAAATATCGATATATCCATCGTAGCAGTACATCCCATCACTAAAGAAGTCTTTGGCGTTACGTTATACGCATAACACTTTGCTTATTTTTTCTTCCAATATAATTTTATTTGTAAACTAGAACATTCTGGTTGGTTTAATTTAATTAAGAACCGTGATTAATGATTTAATATATTACAAATATGGTGCATCTGAAATACTAAGGTCATAATTGTAAATCGCGGCAACCTTCAAGAGTGAAACGAAACATGACTGACAACTGTCACCCGCACCATGCTACACCGCACAAACTGTAATAAGCACATGGCGACATTTGTCTAGTTACGTCGCAACTTTTTGTAACGCAGGCGCAGCGCAGTGGAAACGCTTGAAACCCAAACAAAAGGATTTGTAGCCATCAAGTGTGATCTGCTAATTCTTGTTTTACTAATCAATCAAATACAGTGTTAACTTTATGTAGGTTATATTATGTGGTATATAATAAGAAGTTAGTACATTGTTTTAAATTATATAGTACAGAAGAATATAGGAAGGTACTTAGAAATTGAAATATGATTCATCCTTGATATAAAATTATAAGTACATACATAGTTATTATATGGGTAAACTAATTAATATTTTTATTTTCCTCTAATAATATAATAAGTGTTTCAATATAAATTATTATGGCTATAAGGAAAGTTGTATTGTTATTTAATTCATTCACAAAGCCATGAATGGTAAATTAATAAATGAATAATTACCATTGATACTCATGAATTGGTCATTCAATTACCCAATGTTACTGCGCCTGAATCAAAATTACGAAATTTTTGAAGCTTGTCAATCTCTGATTAATTTGTTTTTAACTTGATACAAATAGTTAGAACATTAATAGCCCTACTAACAAAAACCCTTCGGTAGAGATAGCAAAAATACCATGTGTGATTACGCCTCGTATTTAAAAAGGATTATTATAAAGGCATTGAAAATGTAACATCTATGTAAAAATAACATATTATTACGAAACTCTTGTCATTACTAAATCACCAAACAGGTAAAACAACCTTATTACAATAACAAGCCAGATGTTTGCACGTTATCTATTGCTAGGCTGAATGCTCTTTGTCCTGTGCCTTGTCATATAGCACAGGTATAATCGCATTCAGCTTATATCCAAAACAGATGTTAAAAATAATGACGATTACAACAAAATCGTTTAAACAATAGATAAAGAGTATTAACTAAAATCGAAACACGTGCGGCCTTACAGATAAGATTTACCTTTTAAACAATAAATGGGAGCAGATTAAAATAAAGGGCGGCAATATCGTTAAAGCTTTTTTGTTTTGACTCTACCTTTACCCAGATGTTTGTATAAAGGTAAATTGTTTTACTAAAATAAATCTAGTTTAAAATTCTATTGTCACAATTTCGCTCACTCTCTTTGCGTGTTATTTTCAGACGTCTCTAGTTTTACTGTGGTACGGTAGCACTAACACTAAGTAAACAACCACCGTAGCTTTTTCAAAAGTAACCGCTACATCAAATGCTCAAAAACGAAAAAACAGAACGACACCAGCAGCAGGCTAAAAGACCTTTAAACGCAAATATTTATAAAAATCATACTTGAGAAGAATAAAGTTTAATTTGTTATGTATGTGTGTATTCTCATGATGAATGTCGTCGCCGCTACCTAAATAAGGCAGTGCATAACAAGTAACAGGTATAATTGCGTAAACATGTAAGTATTTAGGTGTGACGTGTAAGATTAGCTGTTAATGCCAGACAATCCTTTTGTTTGGCGAGGGACTGGCCGCAGATAACGCCGCCGCACCGTGGGAAAACAGTGACGCTGAGATTGTGCCTGGCTATATGGAAACACGGAAAACTAGAAATCTAAAGCATTGCTCTGTAACTAAATAAATAAACCGGCTTATAAACGTCCCACAGCTGGGCACAGGACTCTTCCCATATAGAGAAAGAACGAACATTGATCACCACACTTGCTCATTACGGATCGGCGATTTTACCGGAGACTAAAACTAGATATTTATATATGCTTCAGTATGATAAAGCCATTTAAGTGGGGACTTCCTCGTCAAACAGAGTTTAGTGATCATTGACTCTAGAAGAAGAAGTACCAGAGGGCGCCAGAAATCCACAAAAGTGGACGTGAATCGTCTGAAATGCACGAAATATTCCAATCTACAACTCCTGGCGCCTATAATTTCAAGGACGCCAGTCGTTTGCCAATTGATTAGGAATTGAATGAAGAATACCTAATTATAACTTGGCTTAGCTCATAGGATTAATCGCAACAGTTCGCGAAATACAAACACTCACCTACAAAGCGTAGCGTTATCTCCTATTTCCAGCTGTATAGTAATCCACTAGTCCGTGACGAATCTAAGCCAATGTTTGCCGATACTCATACTTTGACAAACGAATTATGTTTGCATATGAGTAACTCTATGTATCATCCACGATATTAGTAGATAGTATCCACTTAGAAGCCTATAATAAGACATGTGAAAATTCATGATTCATGAAGAATTAACGAATTGTCTCGAAATAAATCAATGAAGCGTCGATTAAAATACTCACAAACGTCAGTTATCTAACCTGATGAATGCAAGATCGAATGAGAACATTTTTAAATAAAGAACTGGGTCATGTGTGTTACACTACACTTCCAGGAAAAAACAAATTGTTTATTTGAAAGTTTTTTGCGTGTGGCAAGGTCCAAGGACTGCAGTTCGTGCAACCTAGAAAAAATACATTGTCATTATGTAGGTACACTATTTGTATTGTTCAGGTTGCATTGTTCACCTGCATGGCGTATTTAAAGTAACCGCATTTTAGTAAACTACCGTAAAAGGTAATAAAGGCACAGGACATGAATGAGTTCTGTTTAGCAGATTATATTAGAAGGATGTTCAAAAATTACAATGTAGTTTCTTGCAAACACTGATTGTCTTTTGTGAATGAACTTATGAATGAGATGCGGACGGGGCAGCGTGCGAAAGCGAACTATTTAAGCTTTTTGTCTTTGTAAAAGGATTTTTACGTTATGACAAAGGTATTGACACCTGTAGAGGTTTACAGACGAGTTGGGTAATGGCCATTGTTATTACGGAACCTGTGAAGATGTTTTACAATGTGAGGAAATAGATTTTGCAAAAAAAAAATGTTGTCATTCCCGTGGGAAAAATATGTTTTTGTTTGTAAATGTCTTAGTTTATTTTTATTTTCGACTCGAAATATTTTATAAGTTAAACGAAATTAATTAAACCATGAACACTAATGAAGAAGCTAACTATTAATTAACCGGCGGTACGTTAATATATCATAACTAATGTATTATTTTCTGGAGTAGACAGATTTTGGAAGTTTGCAATGTGGTCTCAACTATCCACAAATATTACTTGACTTAGCGATCGGAAAATCTAAAAATAATTTCCAAGAAAGGCGTGCTACGTTATATTAGGTACATACAGACAGACAAACCTACAAATGGCCGTAGTACTTATGTGCTAATTGTATTTACGTGGGTTCGCCGTAGGTTCGGAGCCCACTTGACCCATATCGCGTAGGCACAGCGCTGTCGCCAGTCTAGACCAGGCGATAATACAGGCACTAGAAGTAGTCTAACTTAATTACATTTATTCACGCTAGGTTACCTAGCTCATCATACTTTTGTCTATATTTGCTGAATTTTGTCGCTACCTAGCTCTGGAAAGTGATACCATTTATTTATCAAGGCAAGTCATAATGATTTTTCGAGTTGTAGATTTCAAAGACCGATAAAATTATACAACAGTAACTTAAGTTTGTAACTTCATTATTTTAAAACTATAAATATTGATGACCATAGATTTTAACTTGGCTTTACTGCACTGTTACAAAACTAAAATGATATAATGCAGTGCACCCAACAACAGGTATGCAGGCAGTAGGTTACCTAGACAAAGCCCGTCCGGATTGGTGATTGCAATATAAAATACACTTTAAAACTACTCATTATCGTAGGAAATAATAATCACGCAATCAACTCTAAAGACCAGTTACAACATACGTATGTAGCTAGAAATAAACTGAGTACTTCATTTATAATCACTAACACATTTATATTATATATCTACATTTCATACACTCATGACATCAAATAACACCCTATGAGGAAATAGCGTGGGCTACACATTTTACATCAAACCTCATTATTCTTATAATTGAGCCTGTTGTCACATAGAACTTTATCAAAATCGACTTAACGCGAAAAAACATAAGCTTTCCTTTTAAGTCCGGTGGAGACAATAAGAGAAAATCGTATTCTATCAATGTCATAGTAATCTGAATCGTCGCACACAATAGATAGTGTAATGTGGTTCACGACGTTTGTGACGAGTCACCGTTAACGACTGCGATAACACATTTCCTTCACGTAAGCTGTTCTAGGAACGTAGGAACTAGGGACAACGCTTCTAGTTGTGTATTCGTATGAAAAAGACAGTCTACTGTAACAGAAAAACGAAGAACTCATTGCACAATCACCTTATTTTTTCTGAATGGTAATACCTGTCTGAGATAAAACAGTAGCAAGAGAAACGACGTCATAGCGTCTATTGTTAGAATAATTTGAAAGCAGCATCATCGCAGCCACACTTCATTCAACAGCTAGTTAATTCGCTAGTATCCGGACAGTACAACTGCTGGGCATCCTAGCGCCAGGAGCGCGCCCACTCCTTCCTGCAGTGAAGTCATCCGTCCACTTGCGAAACTTGACGCGGAATACTCATCTTAACTATGTCACTTTTGTTATTTCGTCAGCCATGATAGAGGGATGAAAAAAATGGGGGCATTGTGAAAGCATCTTTATAGGCAATACTCAGAGCATTGACCTTAAAACATACATACATACACAGAAATGACAATGTTATGACACCTAACGTAATTTGTTATGACAGCATTACACGAAAAGAAGTTTATTTTAAATAGTGAGTGGCGCTTCGTGGAGCGACGACGCAGCGTGCGCTCCTCCGAGCCGCCATCAATCCACCGTTAAATATTTAATGTGACCACATGACAGCTTTAATTAATCTATCACGTTAGAGGACCGCCGCGCGCCGAAGCGACGTCCATCCCATCACTCACCGGGCGTCACTTTTGCGCGGGAAATGCCGCCATTACCAATTGCTGTAAGCAGGAAGCGACTGATTTGCCTACTACTGCCACTTCTGAATGAATCACGATTAATTTTTTTTGGCACGATGGACACAAAATTGGGGAAACGGTAATTGGCAGATTTAAATTCGCGACAGCAAGGACCATTGTTCAAATTGACCAATCTGACACTTTTTTTATAATGTTACACTGAGATGAAAAAGATTTTATTATATTCGTCAAATTAGATTAAGAGGAACATGATAAAGTCGTATTACTTAGCAAATCAGATAATCACAACTGCATTACTCTTAAATGTTATAACACAGAACGAGAAACAAGACTTGAATCAAATACCTAGTCTACCAGATAATTACATGAACCCATGTAAGGCCAATAATCGTTGTGTAAAGATGTAAAAATGTCAGAATGAAGCGAGGAACAGTTGATTTTTGGGCCATAAATGAGGTACACACGTCACAGACGTCATCCGAGTCCGATATTGCCAAGTGGGCTGGTGAGTGACGTCACCATTCCTTCTGCGGTCGGGCCCACGCTCCACGCAGCTCGTAGGTATATTAATAATACTGAGTTAATACTGATACAACCATTCACGCCATTCAGAGATTCACAGATGCCGCGTTACGTAGCAACACTTGTAAAAATTCTGGAACATTTCCAGAAATTTTCTAGGTCAGTCTGGGATTTTACGGTTGGAGAATTATTAATGACTTGGTAGGTAGGTATCAATTAATAGCTTTTATAAATAGCGAGACATTATTAGGATACTGACATGACATGTCGAGTGTTCACGCCAAGTCTGATAGAAGAGGCGTTAAAAACTGTGGAAAATGTTGAAGGTGTAAATAAATTCTGTGCTGTTTGTTTGCCAATTATTCGGCGTTCTGATATTATATTTTATAAAAGTGTTCAGATTCGAATGCACTTACCATGTCCAAAGCGCATCTAAAGGATGAAACGTGGTTCAGGTGGAAAGACCTTCATAACACCTAAGACAAGACTATTGCACAAAATGTATGACCCAATTCTACCAGTAACTTATGTGTACCGATAAATTGAAGCACGAATAAAATAAAGTCTTTAAACTAGAAAGACCATAACATAAATACATAAGTATATTCTAAATATCTTAATCAAGACAGATGTCATCATCAAAAAGCGAAGGACTCCAGAACAACAATTATAAATGATTCGTTTTAGGTATTAAACTAAAAGTGGGCGAGAATTAAAACAATGGAGAAGACGAGGTGTCCAAAACGGGTGGATGTGGATATAACAGCTATATATAAAATATGAGCTAAGCTCTGCTAATTGAGTGCCGGCAGACTGCTTGACCCCAGACATTATCAGCTTATAACCGGTATGGCTGTCCTTTACATTATGTCCCCAATACGTAAAGGACTCTACGTGCCGATTTCGTGCAAATATAATAAGGTAAAACAAACACATTCAGCATGAAAGTTTGATGATTAACTTCCAATTGCATTTGTTTCATCTTTATACTGTGCTATGTGAAATATAAGTTTGTTTCAGACTCCGAGGACTAAAGAGAATACCAAAATTAGCTTCCTTTTCACTGTAAGACCACTTACCGTGTATGCTGTTTTTACTCTGAACGTCGAAAAAGCCACAGGTTGTGATTCAAATTGCACTGCAGCCTGGTAAATGGCTCCGGTCTTTATAAAAATACCTGAAAAAGACAGCGTGTTGTGAGAAAGCGTAACAATAACTAGCAATTAAGATAAGGTCTCTGAAACGTTAATGTGATGGCACGCTATGGAGAATATCAGAGACAGTAATGTTGTCAACATTATAATTTCCTACTCAAGTTTGATCAAATTGGGGTGCTGCAGTAAAATTGGAACTACATCTAGATGTTTCTTGCCATTAAGCTTCATTTCACAAAGCCTATATTTTTATGATCTTAATCTAAATCCTTAAATATATGTATTAGGCAGGAATCGTTATTTTCTGAATTAGCAAAAGGCTTATGTCACGTATTTATCCACCATTTTTTTATTTTGGTCAGGGCCATCTAACATTCCAGCCATTGTCCATTGATGTTATATCGGCTTGTCATTCATAGAGTCGAACACATGTTTCAAACAGGTTCAAACTTGTAAGAGAAGTGCGAGCGAGAGGCGCGCTTAGCATCCGAATCAAGTTCCCATCAGGAAACAAAAATAAATATTTACATCACAGACCAGTCTGATAATAATAATCGTGTGTTATGACCCACTAACGTCTCCGAGTTGTAAAGATTTGGCTACCTCAACATGTTTAATAATAACGTTATGAAATGTTATGGCTAGTGGCTAATCTTGAAAGTAAATCTGTCATCTATGATAGAGAGAAGGCAAATGATAATGATCTTATGCTTTACCTATAGAAATATTATGTCACACAAGTGATAAAGGATTTTTCGATTTTTGCTAGTTAGGGGAAGAATCAGCTCCAATAGAGTTATAAATAATAATAGTGCCCTACAATATCATTATAAAGAGCACAAGTGATGCAATAATATGTGTTGTGACCATTGTGTGAGGAAACACATTGCATAGAATATAGTCAGCCCCGTGTAAACACATTTCTATGGAGGTTAAAGTGTGCAACAGAACCAATTGTAGTTAGGAGGCTACAGGCATTCCAATTATATTTATCCATCTCAAATGCATCCAAATATTGAATGCTAACATATTTGACATATCTCCAAACAATGCCAATTGACCCGTGCGTCACAATGCATGACCGTGCATGTAAACATCATAACAAATACTAGCGTTGTTCTAAAGTTTACAATCATTCACTATTGTCTATGCTAACGTAAACATGTTTGTGAACTAGACGATTTTAGAATTAGGCCCCGGTGAAGCAATTTCAAATATGGAATGTCAAACATGTTTTGTGGATATGAATAGGATTCTCACAATACATATTTCGGGTTTGCTCGACTTGTTTTGGAGTTACTGAAGCGAAGTTATTTATGCGTTCTTACGCAATAAGTTCACAACTTCGGAGAGTAACTAAAGCAGGCCGTGTGACATAACTCAAATCTTACTCTTATAGTTTCGTTTTATGATCATTTGGGTAATGTTAACAATTAAAACAGATTCCTCATCTTCTTTCTCATGCTTCTGTTCAACGAATACTCCATTGTATCATACGAGTAACTCCAATATTAATCTCGGCAAAATCTCAAAGTTTAGCAAGAAATCCGCTAGGCATCAATATAAAATGATTCCCCATAGATCAGAGTGTGAATTGTGGTGAAAGCAACACGGCCGGCGAGCCATCCGGTCTTATAATTGACACCGCGATGGGTATCGGCAGAGATGCGGCGATACCGCCGGTCACGCGACCATCTACCTTCAAACACTGTGCGAGGAAGACCAGCAGGTCAGCTCCGAATGACACAAGAAAACTGCTGAAGATTGAAACTTTTACAGTCTATGGGCCAGACATAGGACTATTTGTCGACAGCCTTTGAATGACGAAAAAATCAGATAACTCCAGGGCCTACGCAATCAATCTCGCTACTGTTATTTTTAGCCAATGAACACAACACGACATGTGCAATTTCGTAGCAAAACGAAAACATTTTAACATTATGTGTACAGTACATAAGTTTCAAAGCAAACTTACCTCGTCACATAGACTATCTAGTTACCCGGTACACTCCACTTGACCACTATTTTCAACCAATCTCTCTCTCTCTATTTCAACCAGTGTCACAAAGTGATCCTTCTGTAAGCGCCATGACGGTGGTCAGTGTAACGCCGCTTGTTCAATTAAACAGATAACACACGGATTATCTGGGAATTAAGCAAATATGGCGGATGAATATATTCCCGGGTTTCAGAATTCACTGACTTATTATTTATATCCGATTATATCTAAGCGTATTTAATTAATACTGTTTGCGTTTTAATGGCGAGTAGAGATCATAATTTAATTTGAAACTCAAATTGTGATGTGAAAATTATTTTATCGTGCACTTTGCAAAAGACATTTGCTGTCTGCTTTGAATATAGCATAGTGTGAAGGTAGTTCATATGTGAATCTTTGGACAGTTCTTATATTTTAACAATTCACTTGGGTCTCATCTTATGTAACTATGAGAGCAATTCCGTATTTCAACCCCAAATCTTTCAAGCAACTCAGAATCAATCAAATGATCGTCAGACTAAACAAAAGACACAGTTTCTTCTTGATAACGATCATACAAAAGACGTCCAATTGTGTCGAGCTGAACAAGTACAGACATATAAGTCAGCGCGAGCGGCGCACAAATTACTGCGAGCAGGCGCCTTCCTTCCGCCACGCTGGCTTCCCACGATCCTGGTTACCTAACTACGCATTACCATACTCTGCCGAAGGTTTACTTAACATCCAATACTACATATTCTTAGCCGCCAACGTTGATCGACTTACTCTGCAAAAACTTCATTAGGCCGACATGTTTTTTACAAATTTTGATGACTGCTTTCTTAACATGTCATCTCGGTAAATTACTCACTGATCTCTCTCTCTCTAAAAAGTCTCTCATGTTTTATCAAAGCATTTGTCAGAAATAATCTGCGATTAGAGATTAGAATTTCCTTATGTTCATTTATCCTATCAATCGTGGTATAGACATTGAAAGCCCACCTGGTTTAGTGTCTCTTAGGTCAACCTTCTGTTATTACGTCTGTAATGAGTACTAACTGTGCCTCTCCGTTCCTTACAGTGTTTTGCAAGCGATTGGAAGATAATGCTGATGTAGATTTGAAAGAAATGTAGAGAGCCACATATCTCGGTAAGTAGGCGAGAGTTGTGAGGTAAGGCGGTTACTTAATGCGGAGGGTGACTGTGAAAAACATGCAGGTACAATTGAGTAACAGGGACTTTGATGTCTAGTTTTATTCAATCGTTATATTATTCGGGTATTCTTTTGTTGGGCGTTTCAAACAAAACGCGCAAATAATACAGAAACCTAAATATATCAATCAAACAATGTTATTACTTATTCAATATAGTTAAAAACATAATCCTATTAACAATTGCAATGCATTTATTGATCGATCGATCGGTATTGTTTATCAATGCCCGCCCTCCTTTATTTATCAAGTGTATCGATTAATTAAAAAAAAATGAAAAGCACTTACTTAAAATAGTTCACGCTTAACACAAAAGAGTACAATGACCAGAAAAATTATAACCAAAAAAACACATCACAGTTTGCACAGCAGCCATTTTTGAACTTTACCACAAAGAAAATTAAGTTTAGAATATATTTTTTAGCGTGTGTTTTTTAGGCACTGATCGCTCGTTATACAGCCCAATCAAGATGTCGTTGTATGGCACTGGAGACAATGACGTGATAAGAGGCAGGTGACACGTGCATTGAAATGTTTTTTTCAGCCCACCCCCCGTGCACAACTGGTTTGAGGAACTTGATTCGCGATGTACACAGCTTATAATTTACGGAGATGCGACAGATTTTTGAAGCAATAAAATTATTTACTATTTTTTGTGATTTATTTTTAATTATTTTAACCACTTATAAAGAACATGCTTTGTTTGGGTAATCCTAAAAACAGTCTTTACTATTACAAAGTAGTTAGATTAATCTTTACGTATCAAATCTATTTACTACGACCTTAACGTTGGCGATTTAAAAATGAAAGTTATAAAAATTGCTTTACATTTTCCGATATTTACGTAAACTGCCAGCAATTTGAATAAAAGGAATTTGACGGTTACATCAACTGTTTATCTTTGCGCACGATTCTAGAAATGATACTTTAGAGAGAGTTGTGGACCCTACACGATTGCAAAATGAGATTCATAGTGTACCATCTCTCAATCGGTATAATCTCCTTGCCTCCTCATGCCGTGCTTGCCTATTTCGGTTTTTAGATACTTGATAGGTATGAAATTATAGTATTACACATAGACTAGATTTTGACACAAGCTATCTGATCGATAATTATCCGACTTGCGTCTCAGATGAAAAAAATGAAAAATAATGCATTGTCTTTTCTTACGTTGTATGGTCATGAGGATCTATATCATATCATTAGGATCTAGGTACTTATCAGTAGGTCCTAATCTGTGCATCAAAAGCATGAGGCCAAATAGGTAAAGGCTAGTTTCCAGTTCATCACACCCCCCACTTAATATCAATATTTTTTCTATCATATCTACCCTAATTACCCGTCATTATAATTAAAATTAACTTAATCTATGACGCGACGCGTGCGTTTTTCCCCGGGCCGCGCACGTGCCGCCATCTGGCGCAGGAAGAGCGCTCGAGTGGAAGCCGGGCTTCTGCAGCGGTGTTGCCACAGGTGATATTATCTGCGGACTGGCTGGATCCAAGTGGGGACGGTAAAAAAATAACGTTATGGTGTTCATCGCGTGTTGATGAACACAGGTGCTGAGTTATGAACAGTACTGTCAAAAAATATTAACGGTTCATTGTTCTTAACCTCGTGTTAGGTTGATGAAAAGCTATACATATAGGGCACTCGCAACAGGATTGTGAACTTCTGACATTTCTAATTCTTGTAAAGCAAAGCAAAAATAAGCCTTATTTTCACCACACCATGCCTTTTGAAAAAGGTAATGCCTGTGCAACCGAAGGGTACAGTTGGTAAGCTCTGTAAAACTGCTTAAATTGAAAAGCGTCCTAGCCCTTCAACCTTGAAAAATATGCAAATAAACGTTTATAAAACAATCGTAAATAGCTACTTTAAATGAAAGATGATAGACAAGATTAACAATGAGAACATCCATTAATATCTTAAACGAACTACCTACGACCAGCCGCGATCCGAAGCCGCCTCATAAGGTGATAATTACGTACAGATTCCATATCAACACACAAATCGCTATTAAAACCCATCGCTACAAGTTTATTCAGTCAAATTTATCTTTTGGCGCAGAATATATTTGTAGGACGGTATTGAAAATGTTGAGGACATAAATCATGTTTTACAACTTGTTTGATTTATAAACGTCGGTTTAATAATGTATTATACGTTGATTTAGGATTATATAGACTCAATGAACTGTATTTGTACGATGTTTGGATATATGCAGGTAAGCTACCAATGAATGACAAGCGTTCTTCGCGAAAAGCCTTGTTCAAGACGAGAGCGGCAAATCTTTGTCGTTTCGATGACTGATTCTATACAAACTATGTATTTTCAGATTTTGTATCTAATAGGCAAAACTAAGGGTGTATAACCACTTTCGAAGAAATATTTTTGATTGATATTATACCTTGGTATTATGAAAATAATCCTGAAATTACCCGTCAATCTGGTTTTATCGAATCCTGTTAACATAAACATTTTATGAACGTAGCTAAGTAATCGTAAAGTGGATGATTATGAACATTGTCCAAACATGGTCCTTTTCATTGATCAATTAATCATTTTTAATTGGGCATTAACTTGAGCCTCGAAAGTACAGTATCGTAACTGTTTGAAGTTAACCGCACCGTGTAGGCTCAGAAGAGATTTTAAAGAGTAGCTCCCTCCTGTTAAATCAATGTATTTAATCTTGGAATTTGTGCTAATATGCCTATATATATCTAATATGATGGAGTAGAATGCATCAAACACCATTCATAAACAATGTTAGGTTCCATCTTTATGAAAAAAATACTGAATTTTAGGCCGGGAATCCAAGTTTACCATTCGCAACCATCAATGAAATAAATTCAATAAGTTACTATCTATAGGGATGTCATGCTCCTAAAAACTCCAAATGTTTAATGCACGGATAGCGCAGTGGTACAGTTCACCTATTACTATTGCGATTTAAACTAATAAAGTAATTTGAAGGAAAATTTTCTATAGAAAAAACTGAAATGTGACATAGCTAGCTAGCTACAAGTTTCCTACTACAATCAGAGACGTCTGTATAACAATTTCATCATTTCTATGTAGACTAGCGACATGTTTATTGATAGGGGTGGGGGAGAGGCCGTAAACATCATTATATCGATAACCAGGGACGTGACCCTGCTGCAACATGCTTGACATGGGGAACTATGTTGGTGGATTCTTGTCATTTTCTTAGCGTAGTGGCACCAATGATCGACACTTTAAGGATCTTAATCGATCATAGTGGGTTTCTTTATTAAATTAAAGGTATATTAGTCACTTTTAAACCAAAAGTAACATTTGAGTATGGTAAGGTATATTCTTGAGATAAGAATAGAATGTATTATTTTTATTTGCTATAAACAGACAAGAAAAAAAATCAAAAAAATGAAAAAGTGTAAGAATCTCCAGTAACCGACACCTAGTCATTTGACTGTTACCAGTAATCGACACCCCAGTTATCGACACCCCAGTCATCGACACCCCAGTTATCGACACTTACCAGTTATCGACACCCCAGTTATCGACTATTATCTATAATGAGTATTGGCCAAATAATCACACCATTTGACCACATTTGTCGGTCTTTAAAATAAAATTACCTGTTTAATAAGTACCTATGCATATTTTGTTACAATAACCATATTTCTCTTACTAATGGGTATTAATCATGTAAATACTCGTACAAGACAGAAGATATTGACAAGTTGACTAGCACTTGGTGAAGGGTGGGCGATTTGGGGTCGTTTCATATCTGACGGTGGTGGCGTGCTGTCAGTCGCGTGGCGCTGAGTCGGTCGGGCGCATGATGGAGGATTCGGCCTTTCACACTGACCCGACGACGCGTCAGGTGTGGGAGGTTGGATGTAAAGTTGTGTGCTTGTTCGTTCTGGGGTTGCGCGGCCGATGTTGCGCGCTGCCTTTTCCGCCGGATATGAACCGACCCCTAGGGTGCTGTCTTTTTTGTATTAAAATTTTGACATTTGATAAGTGCTACATTGTAGCTTAACTTAAATTAATGATTTTTTATTTTGATTTTGGTTCTGATTTTGCCTGTGTTGATAATTTTTAATTTTTGAATTGAACACTTCTTTAGCGGCTTTTCGTAATGGGTAAAAAAATTCAACTCGCGTCAGGTTAATAAACGTTCCAGTGCACTTTACACTTGTTATAGCCACTGGCAATCCTACAAGGTCAACATTGGCAAGTAGGTGTACCTAAATTTTTCATTAAACTAAAATTATCTGGATACGAAAATACCTGCCACTCACTGACTTAAAATAGAAACATCGGGCCCCTGGACACGTGACCTGATCGAAAATTCGTATGACGAAAACTTCTTTAGCGGTGCTGTACAGTTTTTTTTTTGCAATGAGTAAAAATGATAAACCCGCGTCAGGACACGTGATCTGATCGAAAATTCGTAAGACGGATGTAATGTTTGTGTACGATAGCGCAATAAATTTATATTGTATTTCTACCACAGGTATGATAGTACTTTAATACTGATAATGAAAGCAAATCGTGCAAAATTAAAATAAAAAAACTATATATTTTTTTTTCCTTTTTTTTTGTAGAGATCTTTGCAGTTAGCCTGAGCGCAGGCTTTGACTGCTTCACCGGACTTTTGGTGAGGACCTTAAGGCCTCCAGCCAGAGCAATAGGAAAAACTAACTACGTTAGCAACGTCTACTAAGGGCACCCCCTGCGGGGTTCGGACCTCGACTTAGTGCGTTGCTAACAATCTTAATAAAGCAAAACAACAAGGGATTGCTGGATCTAAGTTTTTATTATTTAGGGACATAAAAAAAAACTATAATTTTTATAAGTCCTGTATAGGACTTAATTTTTTTTTTTTTTTCGGAATCTTTCCGATTTTTTTCTTGTATTAGGTTGACCTGGTCTGTAGCAACTATTTAAGTTCTAAAAAACAAGGCCCCACGACGCACCGTTTTCGAGTTATGAGCCTTTTACTTGAACGGCCCATAAGTCGGAAACTGTGCGTCGTAGGGCCATACTTCTAAGATCATAAATGGTTTCTATAGATAAGCTTAATCAGATGCTGCAATAAAAATGCTCGAATTCTATAAAAAAAAAAAAACCTAAAAAAGGTCTCCCAATTTTTTTTACTATTTTTTTTTTGTTTTCTTTGGTGCTCATAGTGCCCAAGCGTATGCTCCAACTCCTACCCTCCGCCCCTAAGACGACCCACTGAACCTAACTGGTCGGGAGTATAATTTTTTCTCAGAGCCATCTCTAAAACCAATCATTGACACATATTATTTCCCAATAATCTTCACTTGTCGATTTCTGGTAGGTCAACTTTGATTAGTTTACTTCAAATATCTACCGAGAAGCAAAGTTAGAAGAGCTATATATTCACTTATCGAATGAAAAATGTTTCTAATAATTACTATGGACACGTGTCGATAACTGGAGAAAGTCAGTTTGTGAACACCAATGACCGACACCAACATTTTACTAATATTAAAATAATCTTGAACTTGTGTTATAACAAAATTCCACCCTTTAGTTCTTATAAAAACCCGTAAAACTCATAAATTTCAAATAACTTACAATACATTAGCATAATTAACAAAGAAATGTACTCCCTTCCTTAACGATTTCAGTAAGAAATGTTGTTTTTCTCGCCGGTACTCGAGCCACAATCAGTTGTCACACCGCTACTTTCAAATAAAACTGTAAATATCGCTCAAATGTCAATGGGAGCCAGTAATAAGTGTGCTTTCTATGTTACAGTGTCATCAAATAAATAAATCGGTATCCTACTCTTTATTTTATTAAATAAAAAAATAAAGTGTCGATTACTGGTGCATGTCGATTACTGGTGCCACTACGCTACTTCACACTTAAATTAAATACAATCTAATGAAAAGTACCAGTGAAAAGCATAGCGTGTAGGAAGTTTAAAAGGCTTCAACGCCCATACTGGCCATAGCAACAGGTAGATGTCGCAGTATGGATAGGAACCGTTTGCAAGAAGTGAGCTGCAAAGGTTACTCGCATAATCAGTCGCTAACTAGTCGCCTACATACGTCGCAGTCACTTCCCCCCGCGTCTGCAGACTGAAGCTCCTAATAGGCGGTGTTTGGAGATAGCAAGTCATGATAGATTACAGACTCACGCCTACGGTCATGTACTCATTTTCCATAATGGACAACATGTCTTACTATACTTTTTCCCATATACCTACGTACTACAGATAATTGCCGCAGTCTGTTACTCCCGAGGCCGGTTGGAAGCGGTCAGAGGTTTCCTTCAGCATCACGCCGAGGCGGGCGACGGCGGCGATCCAGGACGCAGGCTCCATACATGTCGCAGGAAGATTTTCGCGAGGCAAGGTAATGACAAGTGGGCCGTAACACGTAGGCACGATAATTGGACGCAATGGCCACCGGCCGACGGCCATAAACGAACCGAGCGTGGGTCGAGCGACGCACCGTCTATAAGCACGACCAGCCTGCAGAGCCGCGCGCGCGGGCCCGCGCCGGCGCACGGCGGCTCTGCGCGGCCTGGCTACTCCGCCGCCGCCGCCGCCGCCGCGAGCCCGGCTAGTAGATGTGTTCGACGATTGTCTCGCTTCTCCTTGACTTGATGTTTTCATTCACAGTGTTTTGCTGACGTCCGCTGTCTAGCTTTGTCTAATTGTTGTTTTGTATCATACTTTCGTTTTATTTCGACGTTACCAACCAACTTGTTACAGCTAGAAATTGTTAATAGGTAGGTATATTGCATACATTTCTTCCACACCAACTGCATTGTTGCGGCGCCATAATAACAATTTTGATTAGCAACACGAGTTACTAGGCACGTTTAGTATGTTGGGCTCGCTGGCAAAACTGTTACGAAGTAAAAATCAGGCCAAAATATAAAAGGAATTAATTATTTGGTTTATGGCTACTAAATAATCTTGTGTCGAGTTAACGGAAAAAGGTGAAATGAACAATTTAGTTAGGAAAGTCTTGCCTTCAAGTAAACTCATTGTTACTTCATGTCATTGTGTTATTTCCCTATCCTGAGCCTGATCATGGCAATTCCTGTGGAATACCTGACTATATCGAATATAAGCATTTGTGATTAATCCCAGAGCATTTAGCTCAATGATGACACACCTGTAGACTAGACAGTAGTAATCCGTCGGCTTCCTGCACAAAAAATACGTAAGCTCCGTAGTCCGTACGCATTGAACACCAAAAACGGCATTTAATGTAGTTGGGAGCGGCGTCTATTTCGGTCGTTGTCCATCCATCGGGAGCCTGTGATACACAGCTATTCCGGGCGGGGCAGGTTTTCGGGGAATGTCAACAAACGAACGGGCACTCATTCAATGAACTCTATGCATGCGACGCCGGTGGCGGACCGGTCCGCTCGGGTATTCATAAAAATTATGCTCCCAGACACGCTCAATGGAGTGCCGTCGCATTGCGCCTTTACATTTCCAAAGGCCTTTCTGGCGTACGGATCACGTAACTCATTCCATACGAATTTCAAGGCGTGATGAAAGAGAACTTGTGTTTTTTATTGTTGCTCTAGAGATAGACTTTCGTTTGCGTGCTTGGTGCACGCAAACGTACACATAACTGATATCGATGGGCCATTACTCAATTTCACAGCGTACAGATATCTATTATTTCTGAACTAATTCGATTGCCGACAGGTGTTTGTTGCACAAGTCTACGAAAAGCGATAAATTCGCGTAGGCGGCATGTGACGTGCTAAACTGGCCTCAGTACCTGCCTGATCTATATTATTGCACAACTAATACACACAAATACTTATCTAATAAATAAACTCGAACATGCTCGTTTGCATTGTTCACTAAGATTGGCCAGAGCAGAACTGTGCCGAATATTATGAATGTTGCTACGTTATTGAAAACTAGTTCAAGATTATAATAATTAGCAAAAGGTGCGGCCGTTATTCTTCAGCCAAATCTCGTCATTACAACTTTTAGGGCGTCAGACAGATTGTTAAATGAAAGATATTGTTAAGGATTTAGTTTCATATAATTTTCTTTAACAAATGATCAATAGAAAATTGTATAATTAACAAGTAGCGTCTTAACAGATACTTCGAAATTATTAGTGTTGTAGGTAATATTTTACAAATACTTTGGAATGTTCATATAAACATCTCATATGAGTCAATGTACAGGGACTCCACGTTTCACTCCACCGTTACTGTTACACACTAGCTTATCAAATGCGGTGACAATTTATTAGTTTTTGGTGCAGAGCATGGCGACCGGACGGATACACAACATACGTCAACACATGAAACTGGCACAGACTGGCCCGCGGGTCTACAGAGGTAAAACGCTCGTCCCGCCGCCGCCCCCTGCCGCAGCTCTGTCATTTCACAGCCTATTAACAAATTTGCTATTTTTTTGCGTACCTCTCGCAGTGCCCACCGTCTGACAGACTGACATAAATACATAACAAGACAGAGAGCAACAGACCCATGAGGTGCTGCAGTTTTGATTGTCGCTACTGAATAACTATAGCTTGCGTACATCAGTGATCTAAAACATTGCAACTTTGTTTACTATTAAGGAAACATTAATTCTAGTGGCATGAATGATGAATAATAAGTAATTATTGAATATAAACAATCAAACACACAGCGGCAACACAGCACTTGTGTTGTGGACAGTCCACACTGCTGAGGCACTGTATTTTATACACCATCCAATGTTATGTTTCAATTTTTACAAAATACTAGACATAATGGAGATTCATAATGAGATTACAATTGAATATACATTACGCGAGGCCATGCTTAGCAGGGTGAAATGAAAATACAACCGTTAACCGCAAAGTTAGGCGCCTTGGATGCACTGATCATCGAGATTAACTAAATAAAGCAGTCAATAAATAAACGATCATAAATATCTAATAAATACCTACACGGGCTATATTTACAAAAAAAGCCTTCCTCATCGACGGCACATACTCAGCCTTTAAACAAATATAATACAGCACTATCCCAGTGGGATAACAGGTATAAATTAAAAAATAAAGCTGCCGGCTTAAGACTTGTATTACAAAATAATACTGACACCAGTAAAATACTCTATCCGCGAGATGGAATGTGCGGGCACTCGGCCCGAAACGGCAATAGGAACCAACTGCGCTACTCGCTGCCTCGCACAAGCGTACAATAAATTCATCACAAATTCTATTTGTATAGAATGGAATATTAATAAATACAATTAACATTGATTCACAATTATCTAAGTAGTGTAGTAGCTTGTGAGGGCACCAGTGGAGCCCATCGCACATCACTGGTACCCTCCGCTACCTCAACAAACAATAACATGTGGTGTGCGCACCAGCACACACCATCCTCCCGCACTCAACAGACCAATTCCCGTTTGTACTGTTTTGATTATCAAAAGAGTCAGACTGGGAATTGATCTCTTCAGCCCAGGATAGCAGCTCAGCCTTTTGTATCAGCAGATACAGTGCAAACAACAATATAACATATAACAGCTCTACTTGAAGCGAGTAGCATTAGGTACATAGTCGTTGTTCGATCTCACACATCCGATACACACTGAATGTGAACAGAATAATACAGATTACAATCCACAAAACGAACACCAGGGTAGGAGACTGAAATTTTATATTTAACTTTGTGAAATGGAACCCACCACGGAACAGGTCCGAGAGGTATATACAAAAGAAATTACTTCCGAATAAATTATAAACTTCGTAAAATAATTATCACATAAATTTCTCCTTATTATCTTCCGTTCTCTCCACATAACTTAACACATAATCTATCTATAATATGTACACGACATACAATATAAACAAGGGACGAATAGTCCGGCGAAAGTCCACAAGAGAGGAGCTAATGGTGCAGGTCCGGCGGTGCGGGCGGCGCGGGCGCGGGCGCGGGCGCCTTGCACAGCGCGACACGGCCGCGCGGCGCCGCCACGGCCACCAGCTGCACCTGGCCGCGCTCCTCCGAGAACGGCGGCGTCTTGCCGCGCCGGTGCAGCCGCACCCACGCGCCGAAGCAGACTAGAATGGCGAGGAACACGGCGACGGTCGCGCCGCCCGCGATCGACGCTGTCTCCATCATGAGCTGCCGACTCGTAAACACGTACGAGTCGTCCAGGTCCTTGAACTCGCAGCGCTGGCCCACGAACCCGCTCCGGCACTCGCAGTTGTAGATCGGGCTGTCCGATATCACCACGGTGAAGCACACTCCGCCGTTGAGGCAGTAGTACTCCGAGTAGTCGGGCTCGCACTTGAACGTGGGGAAGGTGACGTTGATCCGCTGCTGCGGCTGCGGCTGCGGGTGCGGGCGCTGCGGGCGCGCGGGCCTGGCCGGCCGCTTGGAGATGGAGCTCGAGCACGCGCCCGCCAGCGCCCAGGCGGCCGACACCACCGCCCACCAAACTACCAACGATTGCATTTTCCGCACGATCCGGAGGGTCGGCGCTCGCGGTACGTGCACGATTTTGACATTGGACGGTGACTTATGAGAAATCCGAGAGGCGATGACATGACCGCATTCGAATTTCGAACTGGAACCCTTCGCTCGCATCCGCGTCGGCGGTCCGCCCAGACATGTTTCCTGTGTTAACTTTTTTTTACGACGACGATCACTCGCTCATGACGGAGGCGCGGTTTCTACAGGCGCCCGAGATATCGCATCGATCCCTCGGCGGGCATGTCGAAAGTGAAACACTAAACACTGTTCGAAACTCTGATAGTCGTGGTTCACGATTATTCACGGAGCACATACACACAATGTCCCGTTCGAAAAGATATACACAAAATGGTGCTGAGAGAATCGCAAGCACACTACGCTCGGTGAGTTGTCTATGCGCGACTGACGGAGGGCGTCCACTGCATCCGCCATCTGCCGACGAGAATGAAATGCGGGGAACTCACTCGACGGCGCGCGCCTGTGTGCGTGCCCGTGTGCGTGCACGGGGAAATTACACTCGTATGCGTCACGAGCTTACTTGTGTGAGTGAGTAAACCTTTTTTTTCTTTGTATGGGATTATGAACAAGGTATTTCTTTTTCTCAGCGATTCCGATCCTTAAGAAACCATTATTTGTGAATCCTTGAATAAGAACATTATTTTGATAAGTTGAAATACTTGTTAAAAATTTGTGTGAAATATTTAGAAACTTTTTGCAACTTTACGACTGAAGTTGGTTAGGTATTTACGAGTAACTTAGCTCTATAAAAGTACAGCAAATTACCTACTACGTACTTGTACTGATGACGTAAAGTATATTGCACCCATTAAATCAGTGGGTAGCAGCTGTAGGATTGATAAAAGAATGTAGTTTTCAAGCATTTAATGTAAAATTAATGTACCGTTTTCTACATATAATAAATTGCGATTATGGGCTATTATTTCTAAGCTTTTGTTTAGCTACGCTAAGCTGGGAAAAAGCTAAAATCATCTTGTATCTTTACCGTACGTAAATTCCTTGGGCATTGATAACACCAAATATGTATTTTCTACTTTGCTCCATAACTTTGTTTATCCACAAAGACGCCTGAACTTCGTAGGAAGGTATGTGAAACAGGTTGGCGAGACCTTACATCAAACTTTAACATAGAATTATGCAAACATTAACGTTTGCTCGTTACATACGAGCTACTGTGTTGGCCAAACCATACTAATATTTTTTATTATTTTATTGACAATTACTGCGGAATAAAAAACCTATGCTTTCTTTTTCAATTCGTATTTTCTTTAAAATCTTAAATTATATAATGGACAAAGTTGTACACTAATTCTTTAAAAGTTATTAATTTAATTTTATGGACTAAGAAACTTTTTATACAGGGCATCGTATCTATGTCTGATTAGCTGTGATTGGTAATCAGATAATTATATTGGTATTCCTTTATTCACAACTAGTTTTCATTTTAAACAGTGTTAAAAAGTAAATGGATAAATCTTTCATAATCCTGTAAGCCTTTCAAAACCATTCTTACTTTAATATCGTTCTGATAAACCTGCAGCATAAAATCTAATAAGATTAGTTTTTAGGAATAAGTCTCATACTTTTGCAAATTTTCTGGTCTTATAAGATAATTATTAGATGAATCTATTTAACTAATATCGAATGGGTCTTAAATCTCTCTCAGAACGGTAAGTTGAAAGTTAAGTTAATTCTCAATTTTAATGAAAATGAAAATGCATATGCTTTTTTACCAACTGGTAGTCGGCCCGAATTAACCATTTTATTGATTTATTTGCTAAAGTGTGTGGCAAACCTTATTTTACTATTTTCAATCAATATTTTAGGGTTAATAATATTTTATTAGAAAATTGCAATATTAAGTCAAAGAATAATTTATGCGAAACAACTTCGTAAAATGGAACGTTACAGAAAGTCACATTCTGCAAAATTATTGTTTGTTATTGTTTACATTTCACCTCAGAATCTAAAAGACCTCTTTTCAAAGTGTTGTCATTGTATCATAGACATGTCATAGACTAAGATGTTATGTCAATCAATTGTCAAATGTCAGTAAGTCTGTGACTGCGATTGTTGGCGATTGTGTACTATTGTTGAATGAAATAGTTGTTATTGTACCAAACATTGTAAATAAACCAAATTGGTGTTGAGTCAAAAGCGTAATGTAATACGAAAACATAAACGCACAATGTCAGAATCTTCGAAATCTAAGTCTTCGTTAGTTTTAAATCCGTCTCCTACTTTACAATGTAAAGATCTTCACGAATATCTAAAAAGTCGTTCACCACAGTTTTTAGAGACTTTATACAACTATCCTACGATATGTTTGGCAGTGTACCGGTAAGTCCTAAGGATTATGTAGTCATCAATGAGATGGTTTGTCCCTGATACACTTTAAAACTTACTTCAGTAACAGGTTAGATCTTGTTCAAACACTTAAAGTTTGAGGTTAAGTTCTAAGTTAAACCAATATTTCTGCTATCAGAGAAAATAGTTACACGATTATTGACTATGACAAATTATAAAACATATACCTACCCCTATATGAATGTTTAGTATCCATAACATCATGTTTACAGAACCCAAATAATTATTATTTGATTATTTGATGTTGTTTCAGAGAGTTGCCTGAGTTGGCTCGACATTTTGTAATCAGACTGCTGTTCGTGGAGCAGCCAGTACCACAGGCAGTTGTCACATCCTGGGTTTCCCAGACATATGCAAAGTAAGAATTATTCCTTGTAATCACTACTGTGTTACCCAATCTTATTTAGTTCAATTTGTATTGGTGAGCATGCAAACCCTTTTTACCCTTTTAACACACCTATTTACCCTGTCACATGTACATAATAAATATTTATTTATTGAAAAAGGTTCACCAACAGCCTCTGTGTATAAGAGATTATTAATAAGAGGATAATAAGTAACAATTCAAACATAGGATGTGTTCTATCAACTCAGTGTAACAAATGAGGTCTATGACATTGTTTCAGGGAGCAGGCCAAGTCATGCGAGGCTCTGTCGGAGCTGCTGGTGTGGCAGGAGGCGCCCATCCCGGGTGGCATGCCCGGGTGGATGCTGGCTCAGTCCTTCAAGAAGAATCTCAAAGTTGCCCTGCTCGGAGGGTGAGTAATGCCTGTGAAAATTGTTTTGGCCTTAGATAAACATTATGGCTGGGCTTCTGAAAGGCTGTTCCATGAATGTTATCCATTCTCTTAACATGACATTTGTCCAATGATCAAAAGTACAAACAACAGCTAATACAATCCACAGATGCACCTGCAGGCCACAATCCTGTTTTTATTTTGTGATGTTCCAGTGTTTTATAGTTATTCTGCAACTTATGGTGGGCAATCTAATCATCAAAGATCATGAAAGTCAGTCCACATGTTCTTGATTTATAAATGGTCTACAAACTAATCCAACTGAATATCCAGATTATGTTTTATTGCAGTATTTATAACTTAAAACTAATATTTGCAGTGGGCGTCCATGGAGCATGTCATCCTCTCTGGAGCCGGACGGCAAGGCTCGTGACGTGGCCTTCTTAGATGCGTATGCGCTGGAGAGGTGGGAGTGTGTGCTGCACTACATGGTGGGCAGCGCACAGACTGAGGGCATCAGCGCCGATGCCGTGAGGATCCTGCTGCATGCTGGACTCATGACCAGGTAACTATATAACCAAGATGCAGACTGAATGCACATTAATCTATTAAGACTATGGTATGCACAATGGGTAGTCAGTCATACCGAAAAATTGCGATATTCAACATGTTTTATAGATTTTTTTGCATGTGCAAATTATGAAAATATTTGATGCTATTTTCACCTTGTCAAATATTTTATATCAGTAAGGCTAATTTTAGTGGTTTGTTGCAGAGATGCGGAAGACGGGTCGGCGGTGATCACTCGCGCCGGCTTCCAGTTCCTACTACTTAGTACTGCCAAACAAGTAATACTATGTCTTATGCCTTTGAAATAACCATGTAAATTCCTTACACGAATATGTTTATTGCCATTAGCAACAATTTCCCAGTGGACTGATAATAATGTTTTGTTTACAGGTATGGCTGTTCCTGCAACACTACCTGCACACGGCTGAGAAGCGCAGTTTGAGTGCGGCGGAGTGCCTCGCCTTCCTCTACCAGCTTAGTTTTAGTACCCTAGGAAAGGTAGGCGAAATACTTATCCCTCCTACATAAGTAAGGTTTGAATAGAATTTAAGGAAAAAAGGGTCTTTCTATTGTTATAATATTGTATGTTAATTTACACTTAATCTTTTTGGCTTTACATATACTTATTACGGTCGGTTGTTTTTCAGGATTACAGTACAGAAGGCATGAGCAATAATATGCTGGTATTCCTGCAGCACCTCAGAGAGTTTGGCCTTGTATACCAAAGGAAGGTTGGTGGCTTTCAGATATGATTATTGATTTATTTACTGTGACGCTGTGTGAGTTGATCCTTGTTGGTGTATTGTAAACTATGACTTATTATCCTTTGTTTTGTCTCTGCAGCGTAAAGCTGGCCGCTTCTACCCGACGCGGCTGGCGCTGAACATGGCGAGCAGCCGCGCAGTGGGGGGCGCGGTGGGGGGCGCGGTGGGTGGGGGCGGGGGTGCGGGCGGGGGCGCGCCCTCGCAGCGCGGCTACATCATGGTGGAGACCAACTACCGCGTGTACGCCTACACGCAGACCAGCCTGCAGGTCGCACTGCTCGGACTCTTCACGGAGCTCATGTACAGGTTAGATCACAGATATCATACAAACACTTAGGCTTCAAATATATCAGAACTGGATACCTGTTCTTAACGAAGTTCCAAGTTTCTGGCACAAACAGTTTTGTTCTCCTCAAATAATAGCCATTGTGAACATATGTGCGTGATTGAACTAAAATTATTTGTATGTTGTATGCAGGTTCCCGAACCTGGTGGTGGGCGTGTTGACGCGCGAGTCTGTCCGGCAAGCTCTGCGCGGCGGCATCACGGCCGAGCAGATCATACACTACCTCGACCAGCACGCACACCCACAGGTACACACATACTAAAACTCAGCAGGCTCTAGGCAGTCTGCTACCAGACTCTACTACAATAAATAAATGTTGTATTGCAGGTGATTGTACGTCAGATAAAATGTTTTATGTTATTACTAAAATAGAAGTATATAAATTGTCATAAAAAACAACAATACATAAAACCTTCATAAATTAGGTGTCATTCCTAACAAGTGTATTCCCTGCAGATGATGAAGTCGGAGACGGGCGGCATCCGCTCGACGTCGATGTTGCCGCCGACGGTGGTGGACCAGATCAAGCTGTGGGAGACCGAGCGCAACCGGTTCACATACACAGAGGGCGTCGTCTACAACCAGTTCCTATCACAGGTCAGCAGTAATAGCTAATGACACTATTGCCTGCTATTAAAGTCTATCTATGTAACCTCAACCTACATAAGTATGCCATTTTCGTTAAAAGTGCGTGAGTTAAGAGTGGGATAAGCAATAAAAAAGCTATCTGTCAGTGTTATAATTTCTGAACACGCATCAGTTGTATGAAACTGACCTTTGTCATCGTACCATACAGAATTTTGAATAAGCTCAAAATTTATTTTTTTACTCTGTTATCACATTTATTTCGCATTTTGTTTAGTAAGTGACTAATTGCGTTTTCTCTTGTCAGGCGGACTTCGTGGTCCTGCGTGACCATGCGAAGGTGCAGGGCGTGCTGACGTGGCAGAGCGAGCGCTCGCGCACGATGGTGGTCACCCGACACGGACACGACGACGTCAAGAAGTTCTGGAAGCGGTACTCCAAGACCTCGTAGTGCTATAGATTCTACTGGAAGAGACGGAAGCTGGCGGTCTTCTATTGGAAGTAAACACCACATCAGTGTCATAATTGCGGTGTGCCTATTGCCATGGCGTTGCTGACCGTATGGAATAATGTCAGAAGACAGAACGAGAAAGATATAAGGGACGACAGGGATAGCTACGTTACTTTTTATATTGGAAATATAATGTCGGAAAAGTCTGAAGCAGAGTGAAAGCCTTGTAGATAAAGGAAGAAGGGTAGTGCCAAAGGTAAAGATTTCCGGTATAGCATAAGCATATACCAGTTCCGTCACATTGATAAGGTCGTGACAATTAGTCCTAAGTGTCCAGCAGCATACAGTGAGTCGTACGCATAATGTATTGTTGAGTAGATCTCAAGTGTAATGTAATCCTTCGGCGCCGTGCGCTGAGACGCTCGTGTAAATAAACTATATTTCTTACATATTTGTTTTTTTATTAAATACCAAAACTGATGAATAGATATTTAAAATGTGTGAGGAATGGAATAAGATCTTGGACTGAATAACATATATTACTATGTTTGATCAACTTATCACACTACAAAAGTATGAAAAAGATGAGAATCAATAAAATCTTATTAATTATCTTTTCGGTCTATTTTCAAGTTATGGCAAATTGAGTCAGTAGTAGGTAAGGTTAAATAAAACACAGGTGTTTAAAAATAAAATCTTTATTTGACATGTTACACATCACTCACCCCCACTCATCCATCGCACTAGCTCTCTCCACGATTCTCCTAACCTAGAAGTCTTATCACAATAGTCACAGACATCAGCCAGCCTAGTTGTCTGTCCAGTAAAAATCATCGAAATCGTCCAACATGTACTTTATTTCAACTTAATATTAACAAATACTGTTGTCCGATATACTACGTGTATTTAACTGGATGTAAATGAAATAATACCCGGATTAAAGAAGTGACACTCATAAAAGGACAAGGAGAATAAAATTACTATAACTGCAAGAGTCATCGCCAGATTGTTGTCCGGTAATTAAACAGGTACATGAAAACGCTATTTATAAATTGTTGAAGTTCAGAAAGTACTGACACAAAAATCTGTCTAACAGTTCTGAGACAGTTTTTCGAGAAAATCTATGCAGCTATATAGAAAATTAAGTTTTTCTAAATTTGGAGAATTTGCTTAATGGAGTAAATTAGGTATTATTATAGTAAAAACTTTGGTTTACGAACTTATTCCGCATAATTAAGGTTACCTAAGAAAACAAGAGGGTAACTATTCCATTGACATCCAGCTAAGCACCTACGGCCCCCCTATGTTGGGCCAGAGGTCGGTCCCTGCGTGTGGCGGGTGTGGTCAGGAGCTGGGCGGCGGCGGCGGCTTGACGGGCGCGAGCGCGGCGTACAGCTTGCTGACGGCCGACTGCACCACGCGCTCCACGCCCTCGTCGTCCGGACACTTCACCTCCTACACACAGGGTTAGGTTAGCATTGCTTTCTCGCAAGTCCCTAGTATAAGGGAAAGTAGAAGCGCTCTAGTGGTTTTAGCCGAAGAGTCGGCTATACCCCTCCACCTTCTCCAGGGCGGATGAAAACCATGAGGATATCCAAAAAAAAAATCAATAGGTGAGCCAACTGCCATAGGGAGTCAATAAGAGTACCCCGGGATGTGCTGTAATTTCGAACTACGGATACTGTGTCATCTTCAAATATTTTCTAATTAAAATAATGTGTGTTTATTATTGGATATTTGTGAATTCACAACGAGACGGATTCACTATAAGTTAATTTAGTTATGTAACTCAGTCAAAAAATTAAATAATATTGGAGAATATTTTTCAAACAAATAGGTAAAGTTTCAGCCAGTTTTAAAATGTTTGTAACTTTTATTCTCTCTTGTCTACTACTGCTAAAATAAATTAAACCAAATCTTAAAATATTCAAAACTATGGTAAGGTAGCACACCTTGCCAAAGTTCTAATCAATAGCAAAAGCCCTATAATCCCCACTCACCATATTGAGCAGGTCTATATCCGCACGCTTGTCGTTGACGGTGACGTGCAGCTTGTCGCCCTTGAACATCTTGGGCACGGAGTCCTCGCCGAACATCTCCTGCAGCATCTCGATCACGCACTCCTGGAAACACACGACATGTTACCTTATAGCTCATCACAGTCATCACTTTATAACTTATCACAACAATTTATAACTCATCTCCAATAATCATCACATCAACACTCATCACATTATAAGTCATCACATCACAACTCATCACACTATAAGTGATCACCTCAAAACTCACCACACTAAGTCATCACATCATAACTCATCACACTATAAGTCATCACCTCATAACTCATCACACTAAAAGTCATCACATCATAACTCATCACACTATAAGTCATCATATCATAACTCATCACACTATAAGTCATCACCTAATAAGTCATCACCTCATAACTCATCACACTATAAGTCATCACATCATAACTCATTACACTATAAGTCATCACCTCATAACTCATCACCCTATAAGTGATCACCTCAAAACTCACCACACAAGTCATCACATCATAACACATCACACTAAAAGTCATCACCTCATAACTCATTACACTATAAGTCATCACCTCATAACCTATCACATCATAACTCATCACACTATAAGTCATCACCTCATAACTCATCACACTATAAGTCATCACCTCATAAGTCATAACTCATCACCCTAACTCATAACTCATCACACTATAAGTCATCACCTCAGTACTCATCACCCTAAGTCATCACATCATAACTCATCAACCTAAGTCAACACATCATAACTCATCACTCTATAAGTCATTGCATCACAACCCATCACACTATAACTCATCACAACTCATCACCCTAAGACATCACACTATTAGTCATCACATCATAACTCATCACCCTATAAGTCACCACATCATAACTCATCACACTAAAAGTCATCACATCATAACTCATCACACTATAAGTCATCACCTCATAACTCATCACCCTATAAGTGATCACCTCATAACTCACCACACAAGTCATCACATCATAACTCATCACACTATAAGTCATCACCTCATAACTCATCACCCTAAGTCATCACATCATAACTCATCACACTATAAGTCGTCACATCATACCTCATCACACTATGAGTCATCACCTCATAACTCATCACCCTAAGTCATAACTCATCACACTATAAGTCATCACATCATAACTCATCACACTATAAGTCATCACCTTATACCTCATCACCCTGTAAGTCATCACATCATAACTCATCACACTATAAGTCTACACATCATAACTCATCACACTAAAAGTCATCACATCATAACTCATCACACTAAAAGTGATCACCTCATAACTCATCCCACTATAAGTTATCACATCATAACTCATCACACTATAAGTCATCACATCATAACTCATCACCTCATAAGTCATAACTCATCACCCTAACTCATAACTCATCACACTATAAGTCATCACCTCATTACTCATCACCCTAAATCATAACTCATCACCCTATAAGTCATCACATCATAACTCATCACTCTATAAGTCATTGCATCACAACCCATCACACTATAACTCATCACAACTCATCACCCTAAGACATCACACTATTAGTCATCACATCATAACTCATCACCCTATAAGTCACCACATCATAACTCATCACACTATAAGTCATCACATCATAACTCATTACTCTATAAGTCATCACCTCATAACTCATCACCCTATAAGTGATCACCTCAAAACTCACCACACAAGTCATCACATCATAACACATCACACTAAAAGTCATCACCTCATAACTCATTACACTAAGTCATCACCTCATAACTCATCACCTCATAACTCATCACACTAACTCATCACATCATAACTCATCACGCTATAAGTCATCACATCATAACTCATCACAACAATTTATAACTCATCTCCAAAAATCATCACATTATAAGTCATCACATCATAACTCATCACACTATAAGTCATCACATCATAACTTATCACCCTAAGTCATCACCTCATAACCCATCACATCATAAGTCATCACCTCATAACTCATCACATCATAACTCGTAATCTTAAAACTCATAACTCAGTGTCAATGTCTATGTCAGTCAGTGTCGATGTGTAAGTGTACACGGTGTGTGTCTACACTATGGTTAATGCGTATGTTCTGACCTTGAAGTGCATGCGGTCGAGCTTGGGCGCGAGCGGCAGGTGGCGGGGCGCGGGCAGCGCAGACGCGGCGAGGATGGCCGCCACCAGCGCGTCCGCGTACATGTCCGATACTGGCTGAGCCGCCCACTGCAAGTAGAACAAGCCGATGGAAATCATCAGATAATAAACGACTACAAATGTTAAACGAGATTCGGGAAGATGTCAAGTACAAATTATCATTAACTTTGAATTTCAAAACAGTAAATTCCGGTATACAAGCATGTCAAGTTGTCAAGCTTTACGGTTTGTTCGTCAACGATCAAACATGATATCAGGCAAGAGTTTCATTATCAAGCATCGCAATGGCGAAACGTCGAAGAACTGACAGGTCTCTTAGCGTACATACACCGTATGACCGTACCTATGATTGCTACCTGTTGCAGTACTAACCTCTAACGTAATCATATTGTTCTCGACGGTGAGGTCGACACAGTTGTAGACCCGCCAGCGCGTCTCGCTGAGGAAGTCGATGCTGCCGGCGAGCTGCATCACCACGTGCCGCAGCAGCCCCACCGACCCGCTGTAGTGGATCGACTGCCGCTGGCTCACCTCCGACTGGCTCAGCTCCGTGTTGCAGTACTAACCTCTAACGTAATCATATTGTTCTCGACGGTGAGGTCGACACAGTTGTAGACCCGCCAGCGCGTCTCGCTGAGGAAGTCGATGCTGCCGGCGAGCTGCATCACCACGTGCCGCAGCAGCCCCACCGACCCGCTGTAGTGGATCGACTGCCGCTGGCTCACCTCCGACTGGCTCAGCTCCGTGTTGCAGTACTAACCTCTAACGTAATCATATTGTTCTCGACGGTGAGGTCGACACAGTTGTAGACCCGCCAGCGCGTCTCGCTGAGGAAGTCGATGCTGCCGGCGAGCTGCATCACCACGTGCCGCAGCAGCCCCACCGACCCGCTGTAGTGGATCGACTGCCGCTGGCTCACCTCCGACTGGCTCAGCTCCGTGTTGCAGTACTAACCTCTAACGTAATCATATTGTTCTCGACGGTGAGGTCGACACAGTTGTAGACCCGCCAGCGCGTCTCGCTGAGGAAGTCGATGCTGCCGGCGAGCTGCATCACCACGTGCCGCAGCAGCCCCACCGACCCGCTGTAGTGGATCGACTGCCGCTGGCTCACCTCCGACTGGCTCAGCTCCGTGTTGCAGTACTAACCTCTAACGTAATCATATTGTTCTCGACGGTGAGGTCGACACAGTTGTAGACCCGCCAGCGCGTCTCGCTGAGGAAGTCGATGCTGCCGGCGAGCTGCATCACCACGTGCCGCAGCAGCCCCACCGACCCGCTGTAGTGGATCGACTGCCGCTGGCTCACCTCCGACTGGCTCAGCTCCGTGTTGCAGTACTAACCTCTAACGTAATCATATTGTTCTCGACGGTGAGGTCGACACAGTTGTAGACCCGCCAGCGCGTCTCGCTGAGGAAGTCGATGCTGCCGGCGAGCTGCATCACCACGTGCCGCAGCAGCCCCACCGACCCGCTGTAGTGGATCGACTGCCGCTGGCTCACCTCCGACTGGCTCAGCTCCGTGTTGCAGTACTAACCTCTAACGTAATCATATTGTTCTCGACGGTGAGGTCGACACAGTTGTAGACCCGCCAGCGCGTCTCGCTGAGGAAGTCGATGCTGCCGGCGAGCTGCATCACCACGTGCCGCAGCAGCCCCACCGACCCGCTGTAGTGGATCGACTGCCGCTGGCTCACCTCCGACTGGCTCAGCTCCGTGTTGCAGTACTAACCTCTAACGTAATCATATTGTTCTCGACGGTGAGGTCGACACAGTTGTAGACCCGCCAGCGCGTCTCGCTGAGGAAGTCGATGCTGCCGGCGAGCTGCATCACCACGTGCCGCAGCAGCCCCACCGACCCGCTGTAGTGGATCGACTGCCGCTGGCTCACCTCCGACTGGCTCAGCTCCGTGTTGCAGTACTAACCTCTAACGTAATCATATTGTTCTCGACGGTGAGGTCGACACAGTTGTAGACCCGCCAGCGCGTCTCGCTGAGGAAGTCGATGCTGCCGGCGAGCTGCATCACCACGTGCCGCAGCAGCCCCACCGACCCGCTGTAGTGGATCGACTGCCGCTGGCTCACCTCCGACTGGCTCAGCTCCGTGTTGCCGTACTAACCTCTAACGTAATCATATTGTTCTCGACGGTGAGGTCGACACAGTTGTAGACCCGCCAGCGCGTCTCGCTGAGGAAGTCGATGCTGCCGGCGAGCTGCATCACCACGTGCCGCAGCAGCCCCACCGACCCGCTGTAGTGGATCGACTGCCGCTGGCTCACCTCCGACTGGCTCAGCTCCGTGTTGCAGTACTAACCTCTAACGTAATCATATTGTTCTCGACGGTGAGGTCGACACAGTTGTAGACCCGCCAGCGCGTCTCGCTGAGGAAGTCGATGCTGCCGGCGAGCTGCATCACCACGTGCCGCAGCAGCCCCACCGACCCGCTGTAGTGGATCGACTGCCGCTGGCTCACCTCCGACTGGCTCAGCTCCGTGTTGCAGTACTAACCTCTAACGTAATCATATTGTTCTCGACGGTGAGGTCGACACAGTTGTAGACCCGCCAGCGCGTCTCGCTGAGGAAGTCGATGCTGCCGGCGAGCTGCATCACCACGTGCCGCAGCAGCCCCACCGACCCGCTGTAGTGGATCGACTGCCGCTGGCTCACCTCCGACTGGCTCAGCTCCGTGTATTCTGGAAATGTCGGTCATATTACATCATATACAAAGCTCTGAACCCCAAATAGCTAAAAAACAACGAAGGTGCCACAAAAACTCGGACCGAGAGTGAAAAAGTGCTTTTCAACATTCGAGAATCGGACCCGAGTCCTCAGTCCCAGCGAACCCTTGAAAACCGTTGTCGTAAAAAATATCTTTACTCCACCAATTACCATCATGTTGGGTAACTTTGACCCACTTTATGAGCTTTTTTTAAAATTACGTATAGAATTCTTAACCAAACTACTGTGAAATGAATGTTTTTAGTGGCTTTACAATGCCTATTTTTAAGAAATAAAAAAATTTAATCTTTTTTT
This sequence comes from Autographa gamma, assembly GCA_905146925.1. Taxonomy (NCBI): domain Eukaryota; kingdom Metazoa; phylum Arthropoda; class Insecta; order Lepidoptera; family Noctuidae; genus Autographa; species Autographa gamma. The sequence continues at coordinate 10,836,547 of LR989867.1, read as the reverse complement.
TAAACTACAGCTTTATAATCATTGAAAATTTAACGAGGCAAAGTTATACGGTGACTTGGGTAACATTACCTCACATACTTAATGATACGGATTTTGCTGTTTTAAATTAGGTTTTGTAATATTTGGTGAGTCTTAACCCTCTTTTTATGCCATAATATGAAACAAACTAACATTGGAAATATTTTTTATTTTTTTTCTCAAAGGTTTACTGTTGAAAACATGAAAAATAAAGTGCGCAGTTAGGGAAATCACTAGTTTTTAAAAGGAGACGGGTTTTTAGAACTTATTAAGATCTAATCAGTCTTATAAGTCTTTTGAATTGTTCATTAGAAACAAAACTAAGTTATCAAATCCTAATCAATTATAAAAACTAACATAAAAAACCAAAATGAAAATAACAAAATCAGTTCTTTACCAGCCTTACTCTCCCCATTCCATACAAAGAAAATCATCATCAATGATAAAAAAAATCTTTCTTTTGGTCACTTTAGTAGTAGGCAAATATTTCACGACATTTTTTGGGAAACAGCGTATAATATCAGGCTTATTAGGCAGCTTTCAACCCTCCATCGCCTTCTGCATGAGCGACATTTTAAGCTTTTTACCATCGAAATGTATAATAATGATGTAATGTATAGAATTTTTTTTTACCTACTTTTTTCGCGCCATGTTAATGTAAGTTTAACTTTAAAAAAAATATTTAAGTTTCCCCAGTACGTTAGTGGAGTTAGTTCAAATTATCAGTGTAACTTTGACCCGAGTCAAAGTTACCCGGATTTGATAGTTCTAAAGGACCCGATGCACAATTTTGCTAATATTAACAATATTCATAAAAATATTGCGAAAATTTTAATTGTATTTAAGTTTTTAAACTTTAATTTATTGTCTGAACTGAAACTCACCTTTATTCAGCGTCTAAGAATCGCAAAGCAACAAAGTTTTTTGAGCACTTTTAAAAAGACGTTGCGCACAGCCCGCCGTTTTTATTTTATATCTATGGATTTTTAACATTTATCAAATAATGACATTAGATGGGTTTTAACGAAGCCTTTTATGTATCTAATAAAAAATATTTCTATGCGTAAAGTTTTGTACAGAGCCAGAAAAAAAAATATTAATCGGAATTGGAAGTGGTGAGTCAAAGTTGTACTGAAAGCTTAAGTTACCCAGATTTACCGTACTGCTTGTATGTGAGGTTAAGGTCAACAGGTTATTTTTGATGTTTTATTGTGCACCCAAATGTAGGAAGAGTGAAGAAACGTTTTTCCAGCGGAGTACATTTTGGAAGGTCATATTTCCACGTCTAAGCATCAAACAAAGTTTTAATTTGGGGTTTCTTACTGTTAAAAAAAAAAACTAAAAAGGCTGTGAAATGATAAATAGCTCACTGTTAAGATCGGAGGGCGCCAGTATGTGATAGTTGAAGTTCCTCTTGACTAGAATACCCTGCAGCTGCTTGCCCGCCTCGGGCTTCTCCATCGCCAGGGTGCCCATCACCTACACCAAGGACATTTTAGTATTGATTACACTACATAAAACCTTATTGATCAATGATATACTTAAGAAGACTATACAACAATGGCAGATAAAAAGGGGGGAAACTTTACCCGGCGTGGATGATTCCGAGCTGATATGACGATGATGATGATATACATTATCTATTTAAAACATGACAAGACAAGCAGAAACGAAAACATGGACTATGTTTGTTGGTGTCTTAAATTTTGTACTCCACAAAACGACATAGTTTAAGTTTTGCAGCGATAAGCGGCTGCCACTGATCTGCGGATCTGGTACTCTTCTTTTCCCTTTTAAAGGGTTAACTTTTTCAGATTTGACCAGCCCAAAACTTGGCCAGGTCGATTACTCTAAGATGAGATTTTAAGTCGTTGGCTTAAAAGTTTTGTCCGTAATTTCACATTCACATTTCAACTCAAAACTCAAAGTCCTCCTGTGAGAATGGCGCAGGGAATGCGCGAGCGATCCCGTGATTCCGGCCGACGCAGAGAAGAGACCGGGGTGTTTGAAGTCGGTGAAAGTCCAAGATCCGCGCTCTGGGCGTGGTTTGAAGACAAAGCTATACATCCCGCAAAAAAAAGCTATCAGTGCCCATGAAGCTTTAGATCAGGTACCTTAGCAGTCTTGTCTCCGCGGAAGGTGAGCGCGAGCTGCTGCGTGTTGCGCGGCGTGTGTATCTGCAGGCGGCCGCGGTGCTCGCGCTGCAGCGCCGCCTTCAGCCGAGACATCTCGTTCTGCTCGCCGTGGACGAGCACCTACCAACAGAACCAAAGTTACACGACTCTTCTCCATCACTCATCCCACCCAACGCCACCGTTAAGTAAGACCACTGCTCGCGGTCCACGCGGCGACCGCTAGAAGGCACCCAGCGGTCCATGCGGCGATCGCTGGCAGACACCGCAGTTCAAGAAACAACAGAAGATCTTGTTTGTATTATTCGCAGGGGTGATTGCTAGCAGTCAGCGGCCGGACGCCACGCAGGACGCTCGCCTACAACGCGGGCCAGCGAGGCGTTGCGTCAGCTACCGAGCATTCTGCTGATGTAATCTCGCAGACAGCGACAGTGAGCTGCTAATTTATGTTGCCAATATAAAACATATCTAAGGACAGCACAACCTAAAGCCTAAAGCTATTTTAACACAGTTGGAACTGATAACTTACCACCTGTTAATAAAAGATTCCATATTATTATTCAACGTTTATTTTATTTTAGTCGGAAACAATAGAAATAATTTAAATCTAGGGTAAATTTTCACTACTGATTTTCCGTGAACCTTTTTCTAACTGGAAAGGCGTGTCCTGTCTGCCCTAAATCCCATCCTTAAAAGTAATAGATAAATCTTACATTATCCGTATTATAATAAACCCTACTGCATAGTGTACGTACGACATGCGGCGGCTTCAGTATATTGATGAACTCGGAGGTCTGCTGGTAGTCGGTGTGCGCGGAGAAGGAGATGTAGTCGACGGACATCTTGAGCGGCAGCTTCTGCCCCGACATGGACGTGATCTCCTCGGGCTCCGACAGGATCGTCTTAGCCAGCGTGCCTTCCACGCAGTAACCTACGCGGTACAATAAAGATTTATTTGCAGAATGCCTTTTTTTTAAATTTCCGTCCTAAACAAAGCAAAAATCTACTTTCTGTCAATTTTATAAAAGGACAGACAATATAAAAATATTTTTTTAATAGACATAGAAAAGGCAGAAAATATCTCAAACAGTTACAAAAAGATTAGATACGTTACAGATTTGTTTTGAAGTATTTACTACTGTACACCCTCTATCCTAATTTTACACAGGATTTATAGGCCCTTACACCCCCTGGTCCCATATTTCTCCTTATCTATCTCTCGTATTAACTTACCAGCGATAATGACACCGTTCTTGGGGTCTGTGCACCAGGACTCGAACAGCTCCCTGGAGAGCCCCGACTGCATCATCCCGGGAGACGCCATGATCACGCACGGCCCGATGTCCTCGAAGTGGTCTATACCCTGGAGGAAGAGGTGAGAGGTTAGCTAGTGATGTATGTACTAGATCAGGTAAGAACGTAGTCGGCAAAATATCGATAAAAGGTGCCTGGAATAACTTTTTGGCTCACTAAGTCGTGGGTCTACTTTGGCCTTATAGTATACTTAAAATACTATCGAAAAAAATAAAATAATAATAACAAGATTTTGAAAGCCTAGTTAGAATTAAAATTATTTGGTTAATGTTTATATCCTATTTCGAGACAATGAAATTTTATTAAGAAGTCAAAATCTCTGTATAAACAAAAGAATTTTCTTAAGTCAAAGAAAAGATATATCTACGAATTCCTTTAATCTATGAAGATAAATTAAATTCATTTGCTTGGGACGAACATAACAAAAATTTGATGAATGAATTGTATTTTTGACATGCATTTATCATTTAGTGTTGAAACGGAATAAGGAATCAGAGTTTGACAGTAGACGACATTATTTTATTTATTTATTTATTTATTTATTTATTTTTAAGAAAGCTTACAGACTAATTACAACAATTAATAACAAAGTACATAGGGATATTTGCTAATTACAAGCTTCCACATTTAAATATTTATGTTTTAACAAAAGAAACATGTATGAGGACTCCACAAAGACCCGCTCAATTAAACAAAGGCTAAAGAAACAACAAACAAAAAGATGTAACAGTAGTGTGCAGTATATAGTTTCGATAATAAACAAAGTAAAATAAAATAAAAATAAAACATGATGTATTTAAAGTAGGAAGTAAGAGGTTGGGAACACTTTAGCAGGAAGCATAGGTAGCTGAGCTACTTGCGTTCCCATCAAAGTATTCCTTATTCAATACTTTTCTAATATTTTGTGCACTGGTGCAGAATAGATCAATGTCCAGGTGAGATGGCAATTTATTAAAAGCTGTAGCACTACGTATGCAAAAGGCATTACCTCTATAATTTGTTGACGCGAATGGTGCATGTAGCAAAGGCCGTTTACGTAAATTGTTTTGGTTGGTACGAAGAAATATGTTACTAAGCAGTTCGGGACAGTCAACAGAGCCATTTGCGATATTCGTTAAAAAACATATGTCATTAATATTACGTCTTAATTCAAGTGGTAGGAAGTGGTATCGCTTACAGCGGTGCTCATAATCAACTGAAAATTGCTTAGCTTTGAAATCCAAGTAAAGTAAAATTTTTTTCTGGACGGATTCAATGCGAGATTTATATATCTCGTATTGTGGATTCCATACTTCAGATGCGTATTCGAGGTTGCTGCGCACGAGAGAACAATATAAGACTTTTATTGGTTTTAGTGAACGGAATTCAGAGCAGGTTCGGATGATAAAACCTAACGATTTGAGTGCCTTTTTAACAATATTTTCGACATGTTTATCAAAAAGTAGTTTGCTATCATGTACAACACCAAGGTCTCTAATGCTTTCCTCTTTGCCAATAGGAATACCATTCAGAGTGTAGCCCGGTCCTATAACTGACTTTTGGCGGGTAAATGTTACGTGACAGCACTTGGAAACGTTCAATTGTAATTTATTGTTTTTGCAATATAATTCAAAATTGTCAAGATCCGATTGAAGTAACTTAGTGTCAGTTAGTGAGCGTACACGCTTGAGGATTTTCATATCATCGGCGAATAAAAGAATTTGTGAGTTTTTGAAGCAACTATTTATGTCGGAAATAAATATGGTAAACAATAACGGTCCCAGGATTGATCCCTGCGGTACGCCGGAAGGAACAGACTTCCATCCGGATGTGTACCCGCGCAGAACTACAGCCTGTGTGCGATTTTCTATATATGAAGAAAACCATCGAAATAGATCACCATGTATTCCTGCAGATAAGATCTTCTGCAAAAGCACACGGTGGTCTATACGATCAAAACACTTGCTGTAATCCGTGTATATCACGTCTACTTGACATCGCTCTTCCATTCCAATCGTTATGATTTCATTAGACATTAAGAGGTTGGAAGTAGTTGATCGCTTTCTTAAGAAACCATGCTGTTCGGTACCGAATTGGCGTTGCAAAGCTGGGTAAACTTGCATGTGAACTAACTTTTCAAGTACTTTAGAGAAAAGACATAATTTCGATATAGGGCGATAGTTGTCTATGCTCGATCTGTCACCTTTTTTGAAGATGGGGGTTATAAATGCTATCTCTGTTATCTCGGATTAAACAATCGCGACACCTGCGTTATGCATTACATAGCAATAATGTTCCTTAATATTGATTACAAACATAAATTGAACCTTATGTTATATGAATTAAAGTACAAAATCGCTTGCTAATACACAGTAGCGATTTTGAAGTATCTGTAGCAACGAAATCACGTTGATATTGGGGTACAAGGTCACGCCTATTTATGACGTTGCTAAGATACGCGGTCCGCTAGGCGCTACCGACAAATTATTCATACATATACTGTACTGGAAGACAGAAGAGGAATAATAATTATTTTAATGTTCTAAAAAGAGCAACACTTTATATCGAGGTAGATTTTGGAGGAAAATTAAAATTTGGCGTCATATTATCATCCAGAATTTGATATTGTACCAAATACTTGATATGGGAATAATAGTAGTATTTGCTTTACGATTGACAATAAATCCGGTGTAATTAATTAATCAGCATATTTGTAAGATAATTTTGTTTAGATAAGTATTGGATTTGGTGATAATAAACGAAAATTAGAATCTTGGAAATTATTTTTAATCTGTATTGTTGTTGCTAGCTGTGCGGCCGGCGATGTGTGGCTGTCAGTGTTAAATATATTTACGGAATAAAGTAAGTTTTTAATCATTTGTGTATGAAAATATTTTTGATAAAATATTTATTAGACGTCATTTTTGTGAAATGAATTTGTTTTGATAAGGATTGAGTGACACACAGGTTACTTAAATAAATATTTACATAAATATTTGAGTACAAGTTTACCGGTATGTACCACGATAGTTCTTTTTAGCTAAGGAGATAAGCAGATCTGTATATTGTGAATCGGTATTTACAATCTAATAAATAAAAAACGAGAAATAAAACATTACCCCGCAATAGTCCAAACATGTGTTACTAATTAACAGTAATACGCCCAATTATCTTTTAATTTAAAACCATTGACTATTATGAAAAACAATTTTTATTCGACATTTGAAGCTTTAATTTACCTAGTTATATTTTCAGGTCTTTTTATTTGTATAGTCATGTAAGTGCTGAACTATCCTAGCTAACCGAATCTTATTGGTCATACAACATAACTCGTTATATATTTCAGCAATGCTTCCCGATTGGTTAAAATCCCGTCTGATCCAATGGCTGGAGGATCACCGGGAGTTTGTGGTGGCGTTCTTCTGTCTGCCCGCGAGCTTCCTGTTCAGCGTGCTGCTGCGGGCGCGCGCGTACGTGCGGTGGCTCACCAGCGACCCGCTCAGACATGACAGTGCGGTGAAGACGATACAGAGTCAGGTATAGAGATGGTGATGTTAGATTTGCGAGTATTTTGGTATTAACAGCGATTGGCAAGGTGTGTTCTTCTAGTCGACTTTACGTGAGTGATCATTAATTATGATCTTCATAGTCATTTTACTTATGTCTGACTGGAATTTATTAACAATGATTTTTTAAAACTACTCACACAAAAGCTGTATACTTTTTAACCCCCTTCGCAAAATGAGAGGTGCAGTTGAGAGTCGTATTATATCTCCTAATGATAATCGAGTGAACCGATTATGATGCGATTATTTTTTTGGTTTATGGAGTTAAGAAAGAAATATTCTCATACCTAGAAACAGCTAACCCCTGTTAAAAATCGTGTACCTTTTCTTTCAACTTTTTATTTTACTTCAACCTTCCTTCATTTGCATTCTAGGTACAACAATGGAACAAGCGGCCATCAAGCGACCGCCGCCTGCTCTGCACCTCACGGCCCAACTGGCTGTCGCTATCCACGACGTTCTTCCAGAAGCACCTCCACCACCAGGTGCCCATCCCGCTGTACGACATCCTGGAGCTGGACGAGCGCGCCATGACCGTCAGGGTGGAGCCCATGGTCACTGTGGGCGATATCACCGAGTTTCTCATACCGAAGGGGTACTCGCTAGCGGTCACTATTGAACTGGTCGACGCTACTATGGGAGGTTAGTTATAAGGAATCAAATGGCTATAGACATCGTAAAGATGAAAACTAAATTATTAAAAAAAGATACATACATTCGAACATAACACTTCCTCCTTTTCGGAAGTCGGTTAGTAAATAGAAAATGCATCATGCAGTTGTAAACCAATCCTCAAATCTAATGAAACACAAAAATGCAAAATGCTCTTATCGGTACTTTAGTCTATGTTTAACCTTGAAATCTGTAATAACTTTTAAACTATCGCGCTGCATGTTTATATTAATATTATAGAACGGGGATTAGCGCGAACATGCATAAATACCTTTAGGGCCCTAAAGGTATTTATCTTGAAATCTGTGTTCCAGGTCTTGCTTTCGGCACCGGTATGTCAACACACTCACACAAAGCTGGTCTCTTCCACGAGACGATCACTAGCTACGAGGTGGTCCTCGGCGACGGCTCGCTGGTCACCGCCACCGCCGACAACGAGCACTCCGACCTCTACAAAGCATTACCCTGGTGCCACGGGAGCCTAGGCTTTCTAGTCGCACTCACTCTGAAGATTGTCAAAATAAAGCCCTTCATCAAAATCAAATACATCCCCGTACGAGGACAGAAGAAGTACTGTGACATGCTTCGAGAACTTTCCGGGACTTACGAAGCGAAGCCTAAAGTGTTTCCTGATTACATCGAAGGTACGATATTCAGTAAAGACGAGGCTGTCATCATGGTTGGTGATTATGCGGACTATGACCCGAAAGTACCAGTCAATAGCTGTTCAAAATGGTACAAGCCCTGGTTCTATAAGCATGTGGAGACGTTTTTGGAGAACGGAGAATCTGAGGAGTTGATTCCTTTAAGAGATTACTTGTTACGACACAACAGAGCTATTTTCTGGGTTGTGGAAGACATGTTGTCTTTCGGAAACAACACTCTCTTCAGATATCTGTTTGGATGGCTGCTTCCACCAAAACCTGCATTCCTAAAGTTCACCACGACACCTGGTGTAAGAGCGTACACCTTCACTAAACAAGTGTTCCAAGACATCGTCTTACCACTCCAAGAATTGGAGCGACAGATAGAGTTAGCAAGCGTACTCTTCGAGAAATTCCCATTACTGGTCTACCCATGCAAAATCATTGATCACGGTCCATCGTCGGGTCAGCTTAAGAGACCTGACGCAAAATACCTCGTCCCTGGTACTAACTACGCAATGTACAACGATTTAGGCGTTTACGGCGTTCCGGGGAAGGTTAAGGAGAAGAAGCCGTATAACCCTGTTACTGCTATGCGGAAGATGGAGGAGTTTACGCGGGAAGTTGGCGGCTACTCGTTCTTATATGCTGATATATTCATGACTCGGAAGGAGTTTGAAGTGATGTTCGATCTTTCATTGTATGAGCAAGTGAGGGCGAAGTACAGCGCGAATGGTGCCTTCCCACATTTATACGATAAGGTGAAGCCTGAGATCGATGTGTTCGAAATTGGGGAGAGCAACGCTATTGAATAATATTATAAGGAATGTTCTTTAGAGTAGATTTAATTGTATTACTGTAAATATTATATCAGTATATTACATATATTATTTTCATATTCAATGTTTTTTTACTTCACGGTTATCATGAGTATTGTAAACTGAACATACTGAGTTCCCCTCGAAAATCCAAAACGCGACCTAAAGTTGATAGACCTACTACCTATCCTATTGAATAAGAATTTGAAAAAAAAACACCAACTCTGTAAATAAGTGTACAAGACAAACTGTTTTGATAAAATAGTCTTACCTTCAAGTTGGAGATATGCCTGAAGACGAAGGGGTTGTTGATGGCGATCTGGCGGCGGATGCGGTCGTTCATGGCATTGACGTAGGTCTGGTACACCGCCATGCACTTCTTAGCCAGAGACGACGCGTAGTAGATCGGGATGTCCTGCAGCTCCGGGTGCAGCGACCAGTACTCGTCTGTTAACAAATATTTACGTAAAGATTGATGCTAAGATTTTATTTATTAAGTTTTCTATGTGATAGACCGTAATAAACATCCTACCATCTTTTAAAAGTTAAAAGGGAAGCATGACAATGTAATCTGCAGAATGTGATTCCAGACTAAAATAAATAATAGTTGCACCTTGGGATAACTCTCACATGGCTATCAAACGCTAGGCAGAATCTGTATTATGGCAACAAGAGAACTGATAAACATACTAATATTTTTCTAAATCCATACAAACAATAGATAAATATTACTCAAAATACAGAAAAAATTATAATGCTCATCACACAAAGACATTTTGGATGGTATCGAGCCCACGACCTGCAGTTTAGCGGTCAGGGTCTCCAAATCCCGCTCCTCACCCCGTGAAGCGGCTCTCCCGCTCCTCGCGCTTCTCGTGGATGTGCGTGCCGTACTAGGACTCCTGACCAACCACCCAGCTAGGAAGGTAGTGTAGCATGTAGACTGACCCAGTATAAGCAGTAGCTCCTGTGCCCGGCCGAGCGCGAACACGGGTATGAGGCAGCGGCCGCCGCGCTGCACGATCTCGCTCACCAGCCCCGTGAAGCGGCTCTCCCGCTCCTCGCGCTTCTCGTGGATGTGCGTGCCGTACTAGGACTCCTGACCAACCACCCAGCTAGGAAGGTAGTGTAGCATGTAGACTGACCCAGTATAAGCAGTAGCTCCTGTGCCCGGCCGAGCGCGAACACGGGTATGAGGCAGCGGCCGCCGCGCTGCACGATCTCGCTCACCAGCCCCGTGAAGCGGCTCTCCCGCTCCTCGCGCTTCTCGTGGATGTGCGTGCCGTACGTCGATTCCTGGACAACATACAACAAGTTACAGTAGTTTGGACCCTAGTCGAAATATGTGTCACTACAACACACGGCAAAAAAGTTGAGAAAGTTGTACAATGCGGAAGGCATAGGCCAAAATGTGTTTGAGAAATAGCGAGACTGAAGCAATGCAGAGATACTTTACCTCATGTTAATTATGTCTCTATCTCAAAAAACTCGGTTTGAGGTCACAATTTCATGGTGGAAGGCCCAAAACTAGTCAGACAACTCCTATAATACATTAAACATATACACAACATTGTAGTAGTTCTCAATCTTACCGTGATCAGCACATCAGGATGCACAGTAGGTATCTCCGCAGCCATCAGATGGCGATCCTCCTGCCTCGAGAAGTCACCGGTGTAGAGTATCTTGACGCCGGCTATCTCTATCATGAACATGGCGGCGCCCAGCACGTGGCCCGCGTTGTACGCCCAGAAGCGCACGCCGCGCACGTCCTTCTCCTCGTGGAAGTTGATCGTCTCTATGCGGTCCATGGAACCTTCTAGATCCGACTCCGTGTAGAGCATCTGTTCCGTGGATATGTTGCTGGAAAAGTGAGATTATGTTACTTTGCTATATAGTTTACTAATCATGCCTTACATGCTTATGAATTATTGGTAGAATAACACTGCAATACAGGCTTTGTGCATAAAGACCTGCATACTACGAGCCTTTACAGCAGCTCAACCTTTACATGACATTAACAAAGTCTTGTATTATCTGAAATGCTGAAAAATTTTAGTTGTACTAATCTCATAGGCATATTTATCTTAGAAACCAGGTATCTTAACGGAACTTTATAGACAAAAAAAACTTACCTGACTTTGATGTAATCCGAGACCAGCCACCTGTAGATGGCTTTGGTGGCGTGAGTCATGAACACGCGCCCTTTGAACGACGTCTTTGTGAGGAACCAGGGCAGCGCGCCACTGTGGTCCAGGTGGAAACTAAAAGGAAATGAAGTCTTTACTTTGTGGCCTTTAATGTTCTTAGATAAAGAAAAAAGGAGCATCATCATCATCACCCTGCTGAACATTTTTCAATTATTTGGGTTTAGCACAAGGCTTATCTAGCTTCCATTCTCAAATCATCTGAGAAGGATGTATATAAATAAAGTATGATAAGTAATAAATTAATACTGTTGGTAAACAGACTTCGCCAACAGGAAATATTTGGTATAAGAGCTGCAAGTAAAAGAAAAAGCAGAGTACTAAAATACATATTTAGTAAGTTAGCTTAAAATTATACTTACTGTGATATGAGCAGTAAATCCACTTCATCAGCTTCAATGAGGTCCACAAATGGTAAAGCATCCATCCCTGATAGACCTGGATGTATGCCACAGTCCAACTGTCAAATGAAATAAGAATTACTTACATTGCATCAATCATACAATATGTCACTATTAAATAATCCCTCTATTAAGAATTACAATATAAATTGAATGCATAGTATGTACAAATATAAGTATTTATAAACTAGAATTCTTTACTTTAGTTTTCATGTCAGATAATGTTCAGTGATACTAAATCATGTTTATTCTTATTGAGGAGTTTTACTAGTATGATTGCAAAGTTTAAAACTGTTGCATTACAAGCATTCAAAATATTCAAATGTATGTTTTAAAATTACCATAATCTTCTTCCCTTTGAACTCCAGCATAATGCAGGACCTGCCTACTTCTTGACCAGCGCCACTAAAAGAAAATAACACTATTTTTAGTAATGGCTGTAAACAATTATAGCCTTCATTTCAACTTGCTACAGTTATTTATAGAAAATACAGCCTAGATTGAAATCAATATATTTCATATGAAAAGGGACTACAAGAACACTTAGGAGTGATTATACTGCACACAATCAATTTTTAACACTAACATCGCGTAAACTACAATTTGAACAACATTTTATAAACAGTTTTTATTGCATATCTCCTAAAAGTTTATTTATTAATTGCCTATTAAATCTTATAGTATATCATCTTAACATTGACTATAGGAACTTTGGTTCTAATACCAATTTAACACAGTACATAACAACGCCAACAAACTTAAACTAAATAATATTTACAGTGGTCTTATCGTCAGCTGGTCGCTTTCCTCCATCGGCACCGGATCGGTACCTTTTCTTGGGTTTGTCGTCATTATTTAAGGTTTAAAATCACTAACATGTACTAAATTAATGTTGAGTCACTTTATTTAGCACAATTTGAGTTATTTTTCTGAACAAAATATTTGCGAAAACAGTACGTCTATGCCGGTTACAGATAGACAAACTGACGTTTGTAAAGACAGGCTTGTTTAAGGTTATAAAAATGTTGCTACCAAAAATATCAACAAAACGTACTAAAAGTTAAACTCTTTTTCCAATTATCGAAATGATATTTACATAATAAAATATGAGAGATAAGATAATAGAAACTTTAAAATGAAATACCTACGTGTAATTGTAAAATTATTTGCAATTTGCGTATCTGTGTACTACCTACTGTGTAGTAAAAAAGTGTCAGTTTGACATTGACACGACAAATCACAACAACACATGAGAGCATGCATGCGAGCTGACGATTTAATTTGGTTATAATTTATCGTTATCTATCAACTTATGAATAAAAACAATGCCTAAACCAATACTATTCGATGAAGAGTCGGAGGAAGAAGTGACACTTAAAACTGAGAATGATTATGCCAAGAAATACGATAAATGGCGAGAAAAGGAAGAACTGCATAAACGTAAGTATATTCTATAAATTTATCTTCTTATAAACTACCCAATCTACTCTAGCGACTACACTATAATATTGAACTGCTCTACTCTCTTCTATCTTCTATAGTTGATCTCGTTATATTCGAAATAGCCCTCTTATCTAATCAGTACATATTATTGTTTTCTACAGTGGAACAGAAATACGGGTCGAAGCCTTTAAATTCTGATGGAGAACCTTCGTCTGACAGTGAAGATGAGAGTGATGAGCCTCCAGAGGTCACGGAGGAGATGGAGACACAGTTCCTCAAGACCTTATCACTGCTGAAGACTAAGGACCCGAGGATCTATGACCCACAGTTCAAGTTCTTTGATGAAAGTCAAAAGAAAGAGCCAGGTATATTAAGTATTAATGATGTTACCTTTGTAACTCATTCCTTCTTTCCTTTATTGCTTATTTACTACTATTCATACATGTCGCCCCGCACCCCCGCTGGCGCTTAAGTTTCTTACTGCGCAGCGACTCGCCTCGTGTTCAGAGCCGCCATTAAGTTTGCACCATACTGTATATCAGTAAACTTTGTTAATCAATTCTAATCCAAGTAGTATGGGAATGAACAATTATATAGTCTTCTTATAATCAATCCAACCTCACTTGCAGTGCTAGGTGGGATATTAATCACTTATTACTTTATTAATTATATTATTTTATTTTTTATCTTCTAGAAGAAAAGCCGAAGACCAAGCAGCTGACATTCGCAGACAGTGATGAAGAGGATGAGGAGGATGGCAACATCTTCAGCATAGAGAAGAAGGCCGAGGTTGTGGAGGACAAGAAGCCAAGGAAGACTTCTGAGTCCAAGGTTTCTATAAACTTCACTTATTTTTCTGTTTTCATACTATTTATAATTGAAGTTATATAATTAAAACATAACTATTTTTCTTTTTGTGATTCTGGCTAGTGAAATCTGACCACAAACAAATAAAGTTTTTAAAAAGAACTTATGAAATTATAATTGAATACAAGTGATATAAGTTCTTAGGCTTGGTCCATATTGTGTAGCAAACAATATGGACCAAGCCTAAGAACTACGTAGTATGTTTCCAACCCATCACAATGTTATATTTTTATTTTTTTTGTAGCCAAATCTTTGCATACTAATCATCTTGTGTAATGTTTAATCTACAGGAAATAAAACTGAAAGAATATTTAACTGGTGAAGCGGAGCACATAGATGACGAGGTGGAGAAGGACCTGGCGCCGCTGAAGGCGCTCTGGTCAGACCCCAAGCTCAATGAGGGAGAAGCCTTTCTCAGAGACTACATACTTAATAAAAGGTGATTGCATTATAACTAATATAACAATACTATGAACAATACAACCTTCTTTCTTAAACACACACACACACACAATCAATATCAGCACTGTACAGAAATTGGAAAAATCATGTAGCATTGTAAAGGTCAGCCATCTGACAGTTAACTTACTAAATAATAAACTTATGTAAAAAACTAAATTCAGCATATTGCAAATTTTGTATTTATCCAATTTCCTATGTTCTCAAGAAAGTATTGATACGAATTTACAAGTTTCGTAAATATACAAGTTTCACAATAATATCTACATATTTGGTTTGAATTTCTTTATTCACCTTAGAGTGCTTACACTCTCTTACTTATAGCTCTGTTTCATGAGAATATCCCATTTCTTCACAGATACCTGGAAGAAGGTGAAATAGGCGAGGCGGAGGACAAGGTCCGTGACGACGAGGAGTTGGAGGCAGATGAGGAGCGCGTGGAGGAGCAGGGCAAGTTCGAGAGGGCCTACAACTTCCGGTTCGAAGAGCCCGACCAGGAGTATGTGAGTAGATTAACGTACCCCAAGAAATACTGTTTATTTTGGACAAACATACTCGTATAACATGTTAAACAATGACTTCTTACAAAAAAACCGTCTTCAAAATAAACAAAAAATCTATCAACATCAGTTCACCCAGTCTAAAGTTATGAGGTAAGAAAATTACAAAAAAAATCGGTCTAATTGAGTACCTCCTCACTTTTTGAAGTCGGTTAAAAAATAAAAAGATATAATAAAAATAAAGCAAAAGAATATAGCATTTGTCATGCCTCCCTTGCTACACAGATATTAAGAGGTAATTTCGAAATATTATAAATAATTGCTGTCCTTTCAGTCTAAATTAAATCTAAGTTAAATGATGAGAACTATGTTCTCATCATTTAACTATAAAAACCTCATATTTACGTATTTAACAATTTACTATAACCAATTTCCAGCTGAAACGTTTCCCGCGCACGATGAACTACATCCGCCCTAAGGACGACCGGCGCTCGCGCAAGCGGCAGGAGGTGCGCACGCGCAAGGAGCAGGAGAAGGAGAGGAAGATGGAGGAGATCGCGCGGATGAAGGCGCTCAAGCTGAAGGAGATACAGGACAAGATCGCCAAGATCAAGGAGGTCACCGGGAATGAGGAGCTGGCTTTCAAGGTGCATAGGAGTTTATTTTATTTTTGTATCAAATAAACATTTCTGATATTTACGCGAATGTTGTAGATTGAATTATAATTTCTTTTTAAACGGATTCTATTACGTTCAATTTATAGTATTACTAGCGGCCCGCCCCGGCTTTGCTCGGGTGCAACGCTGATAAAAAATATAACTACACAATCATAGAGTTCTGTAGGGCGAAGCACAGCCTTGGATGCACTATTTGGTATAGGCACGCGCCCCCCGGCCCCCGCGCGGCCTTTGGGCCGGAACCGCCGCAACTGCTATGTCCCTGCATTTTAAATTTGTAATATCTTCGAAAATATTCATTTAAATTACATGCTGTAAAGGGCAATATTGATCTATATTACATGCACAATTTATTAAAGGTACTTAATTGGATAAGGATTAGTACAGTATTGCTTAAAATCGCTTTTTCGAAAAAAGGTAATAAATAAACGATAAAAAATGGTTATGGTGGGTTATCCTCAAGAGATAGACATACCATCGCGGACTTTTTTGTAGATCTTTTTAAGGTGCACCATACTGTAGTACATTATTTTGATCTATCTCGTAGGGTTCAGCCAGCGTTTGCAATGGAAGCGCAAAAAATGTGTTCATTTACGACCTTACATTAGAGATCTCTAAGATTATCCGTGTTCCTCTCCTATACTATGCATGTATTATACATATAAACCTTCCTCTTGAATCACTCTATCTATTAAAAAAAAGCGCATCAAAATCCGTTGCGTAGTTTTAAAGATCTAAGCATACATAGGGACAGACGGCGGGAAGCGACTTTGTTTTATACTATGTAGTGATGATTACATGGAACCGCAAAAACGCAATTCCTGAAAGTAGTTGGTGCAGAATGAAATGCTTCTGAATCAATTTCTGCCATTAAAAACAGGGGTTAATTTTTGACAGAAATATCTTTTGACCCGCCCGCAAAGTTCGATTATGAATTGTATAAAATCACTAGGTTTGGTTTAAATTAATTTAATTACGGATGTTGTAATAGGAGCAAGACCTGGAGAGTGAGTTCGACCCCGCGGAGCACGACCGGCGCATGCGCGAGATCTTCGACGAGCAGTACTACGGCGACGCCGACGACACCAAGCCCGTGTTCCCGGACCTCGATGATGAACTCGAGATCGGTAAGACTAAGGGCACATATTTATAATAAGGCCCTGAACATGTTATGACCAACATCACATAATTTGGAACCTAAGCCGGCACAGGAAGACGTGGTGGGATGACTTAGGGGTAAACTGTGAGGGCTAGGTACAAGGTGCCGCGGGACAAGGTTGTATGGAAGAAGTTGGGGTACGCCTTTGCCTAGTATTATTACTAGCATGGGCTAGGCAAAAAAATGCAATGATCAAAAAATGTGTTTATCAATATTTCTGCCAGCCAAAAATAACCGCGATTTATTTACACCCCAAATAAAATTGCACGAATCTGCACGATATATAGATATATGTATTTAAAAATATATTTCTAAATGTTGATCTAGCACTATCATACTTATATGTAACGTGTAACTTAATAATTACTTTCGTAAAATCAGAGAACTGGGAGAAGTATGAACCCGAGAACGATGAGGAAGAACCGCAGGCAGACGAGGAGGCCCCGCACTGCGAGGATGATGACTTTAATGTGAGTATACATAACTAAAATAGATTAATCAAGAGATTAAAGATCTCTTGATTAAAGATCACACAAAAATGACCCAGATCAAATTGCTAAATCCGACTATTTGACTGCAATAGACATGTATCGTAAGCTTACACACTTACGAGCAGTTTATCTGCTTTATGATACGTAAGTATATCTCGCAAACAGAAACATGACATATTAGCCACTTTGGTGTGAAGCAAGTCAACCGAATAACTCTATCCTCTAAATGCTCAAACGCAACTTTACTTTAAGATCTATTTGTCGCAACTTTGCTCCTTAAAGTGACGAAGACAGCATGTGTCACAGAAACAAAAGTGTCAATTCAATATTCGGACATAAATATAAAACGTTTCCCCAACAGATGGACGCCGACTATGATCCAAAGAAAGCTCGCGGCAATCTTCTCGACGAGTTAAAGAAGACTCTGGGCAAGAAGCGCAGAAACAGAAAGAAGAAGTCCAAGCTAGCGGAGCTGCTGTCTTCTGAGAAGCCGAAATTCGTGCCTTCCGAGGCCGAGAAGACGTACGACCAGTACATGGAGGAGTACTACAAGATGGACTGCGAGGATGTGATCGGCGGCGACCTGCCCACACGGTTCAAGTACCGGGAGGTCGTGCCTAACGATTATGGACTTACTGTTGAAGAGGTTAGTTCTAATTTCAATTGTTTGCGTGTTTGATTGTAGGTGTAGTCTTGATTTGTGATGTACAATATGTGATTGTAAGAGAATGGTTTAGGTAAGTTTGATCGGACCGCGATTATTTAAATCATAGGTTATTTCGACCACTTGTCTTTAGTAACAACAAGCGAAAATCAACCTTACGATATTATCATAAATTCACTGTTTCAAAAAAACAATAACGTAATGAATGTACGTAGTCTTTGATTTAATAAGGGTAAATAAGGGCTCGTTTTTTAAGTGGGTTTAAGTAGTAATTCTTAATTTTTCTAAGACACTTCTGACAAACGTTGCAGCAAGCGTGATGATCAATGCTCGTGCCTTCTCTATTTGGGAAGAGGCCTGTGTCCAGCAGTGGGACGTTTAAATGTTAGATTATTAGAATAAATTATGAACTTGCAGTAATAAAATAATTTTACCTAAACTACTCAATTTCCTATCTCCCAGATCCTGCTAGCAGACGACCGCGAGCTGACGCAGTGGGTGCCGCTGAAGAAGATCCTGAAGCACCGCCCCGACAACCTGGAGAAGGGAGACGCCAAGACCTACGCGCAGAGAGCGGCCGATGTCACGCTCAAGAAGAAGGTGCTGCCCAGTCTCTTCAAGGACTTGCCCGAGTGAGTGACTGATATTAAGCTATAAGTGTGGGAGACAGACGGTAGCGAAATTTGCAAGTGGCCGATTAAAATGAGCTTATTATGGTCTATTGATGGACTGTATCAAGTTTTTCACATCCTTATTGTCCAAATTATACTTAACTAATTAAATTAACTAAAAGTGTGTTAGATACTTTTTTAACGACAGTATTTTATTATACTTTTAGTATAACTACTATATAACTACTATATATACCAACAGTAGAAAAAATCTGTGAAATCCCATGTTATGCCACTTTTTATACTTATTACTTTACTTTTCTTCTCTTTCAGAGAACCAGAAATAGTCGTGCCAATAGAAGAAACCAAAAAGAAAAAGAAGAAGAAGAAAAAGGACAAAAAGAAGAACAAAGAAGATGACACTACAGCAGAAACTGAACAAGAACAGGCAGAGCCACAAGATGGTGATGAACCAGCTGAAAACGGTGATGTTACTGAAAAACCTAAAAAGAAGAAGAAAGACGAACATAAGAATAATGAAAGTGTAGAAGATGAACCAATCCCAGAAAAAACAAATGCAGAAGTAAATGGAGAAGTTAAACAAAAGAAGAAGAAAAAGAAACACAAAGTCGATGGTTTTGTAGTTGAAAATATAGATGAGGACAAACCTACACAAGCAAACTCAGAAGATAATGTTATAGTTACAGAAGGCAAGAAAAAGAAGAAGAAAAAACGTAAAAATAGTGAAAATGATAACTCAATGCAAACTAGCCCTACAGAAGGAGAACAAAACTCAGAACTGCAGAAGGAAAGTAATGAAAATGTATCAAAGAAAAAAGATAACAACTTAAAACGTAAATCAGAGACTAACGCAGCAGAACCAAGCAAGAAGAAGAAGAAAGGTAACAAAGACTTCAAGAAGAACTTTAAACAGAACGATAAGTTTAAGAATAAGAGTAATGTTAAACAACCAGTGAATCCGCTAGTCAACCTGTCTGATGAGAGGTTGAAGGCTTTCGGCTTAAACCCTAAGAGGTACAAGAACTTCATGAAGTTCAAGAAGTTTTAAACTAACTACAAATACAGATTTGTATATATCAATTATGTTCAGTGTAAATAAATATATTTCACTTTATTATATTTTGGCATTTATTTATTTAAAAAATCATGCTCACCTTCCTTTCCCTTAGAGTTTGTCCAGAAAGGGCGAAATCACTAGACATCAAGTACTAGACATCAATACATCGCGTCCACAAGTATCGCGCGAATTCAAAATACGCGCGTAAATCGCGTGCACTTCGCCAGACTCTCGACTGCTTGCTGCTTGATTCACGCGTATTGCGCGCGAGTCGAGGTACTAGAGACTTAAAGACGCCTTGTTGCGTCCAGATAACGCGCGAACTCTAGAGCGAGTGCTTCGTTCAACTCCATGTTTCATACTGAATTCCTCCCCAAATGCTCGCGCGTTGGTACGCATCTTGTGGTGGACAAAACGGTCCCGCGTAACACGCGCGAGAGAATCGCGACGAATTCGCCCTTTCTGGACAAGCTCTTATTGACGATGGCCAAGACGAAAGGTTGTCAGAATAAAAGTTATAAAAATCTACTTTACTGCTTTGACATAAATATGCTATTCAAGAGCAACAAAATATGTATTTTTGTCATCTGTTTGTCAAATTAAAATAACAATATGATTATTTTGTTGAATGGGACATTACAAGATTCAAATATCTTGAAAGCAAGTAATAAGGCACTTATTGCTTGTATTCATTTCGATGACTGCTTTGTGCTCCACTCACAAATAAACGTGCGAGGGTTATCGACACCTATATAAACGAGGTGTAATAATAATATACAGCTGGGATTTCTTAATACATAGTACAAATACTTAATACATTGTACTATGATTGTTAAAGTAAAAAATTATCGAGGTTTCACAAAATTGTAGTCAAGATTTAAAGTTATAACAGAGTTTGTTTAGCTGCTTTGTTATTATTTGTTTTAAAGCTTTGCTTTCAAAAGAAAACTGAATATTATAGACCACCTAAATAAATTCCTTGAGTAAGTTTTAACTCCCAGTTGTAATTATTTCTTTTTTCAATACTGGCAATAATAACAGAGAAATCTGAAAAGTTTGTTCGCACTTTTTGACAAGTCTCTTTTCGGCGAGCGGTGTTAACGCAACAAGGTGAATATAGAGAATTTGTGGTTAATTTAGTGAATTTCAGTGAAATATGTGTTAAAATATTGCGAACGGAATTACTTATTACGTTTTGTGATCTGATATTCGGCAAGTTTATTATATTTATTGTGATGAACATGGATTTTGTAAACATAACCTATAATTTAAGTCAATGCCTTTTTAGTAGATCATTTCGATTCATACCACGAATCGTCATGAATGGACATAGAGGCTAAAGTAACGCCCCGAGCAAAGATTCCCAAGTGCATTATATTATGTATTGGTACTTGCAACGGTTTGTGGCGACAACCACCACTTAAACGCTGACGCTGGCATTTAGTTTCATTTTCTATTAGCCAACTATTATTGCAATAAATGTAGCCGTTTCGTTATTATCTGTTTTATTAACGGATTACATGAAATGCATCACACGTGGTATTAATGCCGCATGTTGGCAAAAAATACGAAATGTCAGATGTAGTTTTACCAACATAACCCTTGTATTTCAACACGGCATGGCCTGCTGTTATACTATCAATCAACTCTTTAATAACTACAGCAACTTCTAGGTACCTTTTATTAAGCATTTTATACTTTCTAGTCATGATATTGTACATGTTTTTAGTTAACACCATACCTTATGACTTAAGTAAATCTTAACTTAATAGAATATTCATTCACTTCCAGCTCGCCATCATGGTGAACAACAGAGTACCGTCGGTTTTCTCTAAAACCTATGTCACGCCCAGGCGTCCCTTCGAGAAGGCGCGTCTCGACCAGGAGTTGAAGATCATCGGAGAGTATGGTCTCCGCAACAAGCGCGAGGTGTGGCGCGTCAAGTACACGCTCGCCCGCATCCGTAAGGCTGCCCGTGAGCTGCTCACCCTTGAGGAGAAGGACCCCAAAAGACTGTTCGAAGGTATGACATTATTGTTACCTATGATAAGTGGAAGATCAAGCTTACAATGAAAGCAAGACATCTGTAGTGCAATGATAAACTATATAAATTCAAAATTTAATTTAAAGTTATTTCAAAATGATGAAAAAATCTGGCAACCTCTTATCAGAAGAAAAAAATGTTGATTTCTATTTACACTGACAATTTCCATCAATTCTTCTACTAAATAAATAAATTATTACATATCCTAATAATAACAATTGTTATCTTCAGGAAATGCGCTCCTTCGTCGTCTCGTCAGGATCGGAGTGTTGGATGAGAAACAAATGAAGCTCGATTACGTGCTCGGTCTTAAGATTGAGGACTTCTTGGAGCGTCGTCTCCAGACCCAGGTGTTCAAGGCTGGTCTCGCCAAGTCCATCCATCACGCCCGTATCCTCATCAGACAGAGACACATCCGGTAAGAAGACTGTTTAATGGTTTTGCCTAATACTAACCTTCATCTTGATGCCATTCAAAATGGTTATGTATAAACTTTATTATGCATTTAACTTTATAAATACTGTTGTTTCCAAACAGCATATCTAATTAAAATCACATGCAGGTAATCGCGCAAACGGCGGCAGCAGCTGCCTGGCTAGACTTTTATTCTAAAAGACCACTTGAGTCCCACTTGTTGGGACCAATGTCTTGAAATGTTTATAAGCTCTCTTGAGCTTCATAAGGTAAGGTATTTGTGTGTTATCATTTAGCATACATTGGAATATAAGGTATACTGTTTTTACCTTTTGTACATTTGCATAAGAGCTACACATGTTCTTATGCTCAAGCAAATTACTTTGCAAGCTAAATGTTTATTAATTACAAAAATAATATATCTACAGTACTATTCACTTTATGAAGTGTTTCGCCTTAACTTCGTTATTATACCAAGATATCTGAACTAGTTGCTAATCTGTCATGCATTTTGTCCCCAGCGTGCGCAAGCAGGTGGTGAACATCCCGTCGTTCATCGTGCGCCTGGACAGCGGCAAGCACATCGACTTCTCTCTGAAGTCTCCGTTCGGCGGCGGCAGGCCCGGCCGCGTCAAGAGGAAGAACCTGCGCAAGGGACAGGGCGGCGGAGCCACCAACGACGAGGAGGAGGATTAGACCAATAAATGACGAGTTCAATATCTAAATACACTTTATTATTTCACAAGTACCTACCCTGATTATATAAGTTTCTAATACGTCAACTCTATAACGAATTACGTCAATAACTGATATTACATGTATAAGGATATTGCATAAATCTGTACTGGCAAGTACAATTATTCAAATGATTGATACATCACCAGCATAATAAATACATTTTATATAAACATTTAAGTACATATTATTACTATGTCCTATAATGCATAATAGTACACCAATTTTTCTTAGCAACGAGTCTGACAGCTCAAGTACAACTGCAGTAACAGACCCACCACCGTGTGCATGAATTTACAAGTGCGGCTAACTTAATGCATTATTATAGGTACTCAATTATCATTATTGAAATTTCAATTTGTTGATTAAAAACAATACCTACAGAATCGGGAGGCATACTTGCCAGACCCCTTGGAATGTGATCAAAATTTATGAAAATATCTTTAATGATATTGTACTACTACATTTACGAAAATATGTACATTTTCCATATCAGATATCGTATAAAACCTGCCAGCGTTTAGGCGCGATTGGGCCAATTCACCATATTCGCGATTGGTCCAATTCGCAATTGGTCTCATTCGCGATTGGTCCAGTATAAAGGTATTTCCAAACATACATTTTGAATGAAATATGTTGTCGCTCGCTTCGCTCGCTCTTTTGCAAGGTCACAATATCTAACCTAACCTATTGATTTCTGTCACATAGTCGAACCTAACCAAGCCATGGATTTCTGGGCCTTTGTCGGTTTTATACTAAGCCTAGAGTTTGATTTGCGCTCGACAACAAGTTGACGGCAATCATGACATGCTTTTTTTCATATAGGTACCGTGCGTTATTGTAAATCCAAAGATTTACCAAGTGAATGATGCCGAAAGTACGAATAGCAAACCTTTATGGACATTTACCATCAAGAATTGGTATATTTTAGGTTTTACTGAACAATCTTAGGATTTACTGTGGTTTTCTTTTACAGTAACATGAACATAATATTGTATAATTTCGGAAACATTGGACATTGCCATTTTGGACGAACCGCGAATTGGACCAATTGCGAATTGGACCAATCGCGAATTGGACCAATCGCGAACTGGACCAATTGCGAATTGGACCAACTGCGAATTGGACCTTTTTTTGAACATTGGACCAATCGCGCCTAAACGCCTGCCAGGTGCAAGTTGCACTCACGCACTTAGGGTACCATACAAACTTGTATGTACCTACATAAGTAAAAGCTATGGTACCTATTTGTAATGAAATCCATAACATTCATATCAATATCTGGTTAAAAATTTTAAAAATATTATTAATATATGATGGAATTTAAAATATATGCTTTTAGCAATTTTCCTTTTATCTGTGCTATAAGACGTTACTTCGTACCTAATTTCAAGATTTTTACTATACAGGAAGTACCATATAAGATGCTATATATATTAGCGTTGGTTGAAGATTATTTTTTTTACAGCTCTAAAGGACAGTAGACGTCTGAATATTTGATTTAATTTAGCTTGATACCTAAACAAGCCAGACAGACAACAAAGTGATCCTATATGGGTTTCGTTTCTTCCTTTTGAGGTACGAAGCCCTAAAAATTACTTACATTTGTATTGCATACCTTGTAGAAATGCCCCCTGTAATATGTTAACTGAGGCGACTGGCTGGTACAGCTCACCTAGAATTTAGTCTATCGTATCTATATACTCGAAACTGATACGCTCGAAGTATGGGGGTGGGTGGTTTGCGCTATTGATTTCACGTTCAATCATGTGTCTAATACCAACAAGAACCTTCGTAAGAAGGTAATCTACGCCATCACAAATAAATACAAGAAAATCCGTCATCGCATTTTGTATGACTGAGACAATAGTACCATATTTTGCAATAAACCTTTCGTGAATTGCAAGAGCGGCTAATTGCTATTTTTCTTCTTCTAGAGCCTCTTCTAGAGTCGCTTCCCTCATCTTGGAGACGAGGTCGGCCTCGATCTCGTTGATCTGTTCCATGCAGAGGTCCAGGATGCGCTCCAGGCCCCTGGCGGTCTCCTCCGGGGTGTAGATGTCCATAACGGGCACGTGCACGAACAGCGTGCGCTCGTTGTCTATGCTGAGCGATGTGTAGTAGATGTACTCGCACAGGTACCTGTCAAATAATAATTATGTATTTCCATAGGTTTTCGTACTACTACGACTGTTTTCGTACTTGGCATATATTAAAAATAACATGGCAACACAATGGAGGATTTCCGTAGTGCCATGCGTACATCACGGATGAAGCTCCTAAAAATGTTGCCCACTGGCATTCCAGTGTAGGTACATAAAACGTACACCTATAGCCCAGTCATATTAGGTAAAAAAAGGGGTCAACCTCGGAATGAAAGATAATAAGCTGCAAATTGGTATGAACCTTTGTTTTGTCATTCTAAATGTTGTCTCAAAAGTCACAATCGTTATCGTGTCCGCGTCTCAAGATATTCAAGGTCAAAGGTCACAAAAATCGGTTTTTCGCGAATATCTGGCTTCCTATCGGTTAAATGAGATTTGCATTTATTATAAAAGTTGTAGGCTATAAAATTCCCTACAACTTTTGTTTAAACTTTTTTTTCATACGACCAACCGTTTTGAAGGTAGAGCGCGAAGTGCACATCGTACAGTCATATACGGCCTAATGCAAGGTCAAGCGTGAGTTATGGTTATCAGTACGTTATAAAGTCAATTATTTACTTGGAAATTATAATTATTAAACAATGCCTATTATTTATGTACTAACTATTAATTATTTATATTTAATTAAAGTAAGTAACTTGATTATTTATATATAATTATTAATATTTAACTATTTAAGTATAAAATATTATTAATTCTGGATTATATATTTTAGTTTTATTTTAAGTTAACACGACATTATATATCTTTTCTTTAAAACGCGTAAATTTCTCAATACTTATATACCTGGAAATACTTGTCCCTACCCTATGCCCTTTTCTATTCATTGCCGGGACAGATGTTCTATAGTATTCAAGGCCACTCTCTCCACTTTGTATGAGTCAAGATTATTCGTTAGTTTGAAATTGTACCGTTGCAACTACGGACGTACGGTTTTAAGAGCTATGGCTGATTTGTGTTTTATATGTGATAAGAAACTTTCAGAAGGTGTTTCTGTGAATGTCGTACGTGGTTTACAAACTTTAAAAACTGCAAGTATTGAAAGAAATGATGGACATATAGACTATTTAAATACTTTAAGTTCTGTAAATGTGCATTCCGAGTGTCGAAAAGTGTACAGGGCTACAATGTTCTTTAGCTTGCGGCCAGTGCAACGGACAAGCTTGCCTCAACGCTTCACTGTATCCAAGTAATCCCGATGAAGAAAATACATATGATCCCGATATTCTGGAAGGTTTGGAGATGAACATGACAGATAATGAGGATGATGACAATGAATCGAACATTTTAGAGCGACAAGAAGAAGAAGAAGACGAAGAAGAAGAAGATAATTAGCTTCCATTTCCAATTTCATTACAATTAAAATCAACAAAGATACTTTTGATATTTGAACTCACATTTTGATAAATGTATATTATGCCGTATTTAATAATAAATAAAAATATGTGTAAAATATATACTCTTACTATCATTTTAACTTAAAATAAAACTAAAATATATAATCCAGAATTAATAATATTTTATACTTAAATAGTTAAATATGAATAATTATATATAAATAATCAAGTTACTTACTTTAATTAAATATAAATAATTAATAGTTAGTACATAAATAATAGGCATTGTTTAATAATTACAATTTCCAAGTAAATAATGGACTTTATAACGTACTGATAACCATAACTCACGCTTGACCTTGCATTAGGCCGTATATGACTGTACGATGTGCACTTCGCGCTCTACCTTCAAAACGGTTGGTCGTATGAAAAAAAAGTTTAAACAAAAGTTGTAGGGAATTTTATAGCCTACAACTTTTATAATAAATGCAAATCTCATTTAACCGATAGGAAGCCAGATATTCGCGAAAAACCGATTTTTGTGACCTTTGACCTTGAATATCTTGAGACGCGGACACGATAACGATTGTGACTTTTGAGACAACATTTAGAATGACAAAACAAAGGTTCATACCAATTTGCAGCTTATTATCTTTCATTCCGAGGTGAAAGCCCTAATATGACTGGGCTACTAAGAATAATAACATAGGAACCCTAGATGACTAGATTTTAAAAACGGTTACTAGTGGTAAAAGTATTAAAAAGCGGACAAGTGCGAGTCGGACGCACGAAGGGTTCCGTATATTTGAGTTGATTAGTTTAAAGTTGATTGAATGAAAAGTATTTCACAGAATTCATCTTTTTATCAAAACTGTATTGTTGAAATTACGTGACATGACGACCCTATAAGGGTTCCGTTTTTGCTATTTGGCTACGAAACCCTAAAAAGCTAATAGTAGTACCACATCTATACATATAATAAAAATGTAGAAAAATGGTGTCTATCCAATGGAAATATCTTTGATTATATAATGTCTAGATGGAGCGTGGCCCTACATTCATACCAAAGAAAACTAGGACGCCATTTGTGTATGTGTGCGTGCAGGCGTCGTTTTACACTATACGTCAATGTCTCTGTGTGCGTAAATAGTGATACCAGCTATTACAAATTCTCCCATAAATCACATTAAATAAAGACGAATTAATTATAATAAAATTTTTACTTATTTTAGTTATATGTTGGTACTTATGGGGTATTATTCAGTTTAAGTGTATTTTAATAATAATAAAAAATATTTTTATTAAGTATTTACTTTTTAAATCAATAAAAAAAAGAAATTTGGAGTTGTGTGTTTGAATCGAGTATTAAATCAACTAAGT
This sequence comes from Autographa gamma, assembly GCA_905146925.1. NCBI lineage: Eukaryota > Metazoa > Arthropoda > Insecta > Lepidoptera > Noctuidae > Autographa > Autographa gamma. Next base: position 10,808,775 of record LR989867.1, on the reverse strand, counting down.
TAGTATTTGGTACAATATTAAAACATAATGAGGTATAGGTACTTTAACATTGAGTTATTTTTTTTTTACTTTTTTTTTTTTTTTTTTTTTTTAAAAGTACATCAGCACTATTTTATAAACGTAACGATAAACCAACAAAATTACCCACAAAAATGGGAGAATGAAAAACAGAAACTGGCAACACTGATAAAATATGGCGTGATTTTAATAATCATAAAAATAAAATTAATTATAAAGTTTCTTTAAATAGTGTGTAGTAGTTTTAGTGATAGGTGATGTGTGTTGGTATTTTTTAGCCTTCCTTTTTAATTCCAGCACACTTTAGAAGCACATACTATCATTTTATCGCTGTTATGTGGTTATTCCTTAGAGCGCGTAAAACGTAGTGTCACGAAAGCGGCACGATCTGTACTGCTGGCGGGAAAGTACTTAACAACCACTTTTGGTTGTTATTTTTTGACACGTCTGCGCGCACTTGACAGTCCATCTAGACATTATATAATCAAAGGGAAATATATATAAAAAAAGTAGCAGGTATTATATCGATGCCGAGCTTGAAATTGTAATCATTTTTTTTGTTGGTTTGTCTCTTTGTGTGTTTGTTTGTGCACGCTAATATAAAAAACGGCTCATTCTATTTAGATGCGGTTTTCACTAATACATTGTAGTAAGCTTCACTTAACATTTAGTGTTTATTTCATGTCAATCGGTTCATAAATAACGTTCTACACAAAAAACTGAATGATGAGTTTCGTCATCCACGCGAACAAAGTCGCAGGCACAGCTAGTAAGAAATAAGCATTTTGAAAAAGAGGCAAAAAGGTAGTGAAAGATATTCCAATATAGGGTAATCCACACTGTTTGGCAATTTGAAGTTCCTATTATCTTGTGTATTGAGAAATGATATTGCATCTTCGTTTATTGTGCAGCTTTAATCAGTCACAGCCCTGATCTAAACAAATAACATCTCTTATCTAATCAATCTCTTTGTATTGAATTTATCTTATTTGTCCTCTGCCACACATACTATCTACATAATACATACAATTTCAACTTTAAACAAAGAATTGAAAGTACATTCTACATTCTCACTATCACTGTCATTTCTTATTTATAATTATTTGCTTAGCCACCAATAACACAATATAACAATAGGCACATTAAGATATAAAGATTAATGTTTCATTATTGCCAGGCAATGTCCTAAACACCACAGAAAATGTAACTAGTTAATTTATATATAATTTATGAGTGCTATGAAATATTCTGATGATGTTATCTAAAAGACAATTCTTAGCTGACACACTACAAATTAAAAGTAATTCAAAGTGGAATCAGCTTTGCTTAAAAACTAAAAATTTCATTACTCTATTGTGCTATTTTTACTACTTTTATGACATAATTATTATCATGATACAAAGAATGGGACCTCCCAGCACAGGTATATTACATACTTAGGAGGTCCTTATGTAAGTTTATTATTTATTGTGTAAAAGTTAATGAATGAATCCCTTTCATTTAACTTACCTGGCGGCATCTTTAGACACTTCTGTCCTGATCCTCTCCTCAGGTGGGTTATCACCGTTGAATGCCTTGCTGATGCGCTCCACATCCAGCTTGGTGTGGATCCTGATAGCCCCCTCCGCAGTGCAAGTGTTCTTAGCAGGGCACTTGTCAAAGTAGTCGGGTCTGGTGTAGCCCTTCCTGTGCGCTTGGGATTCAATCTCAAAGCATTTCCCTCGGCTAGACACGCCTACATGGATCATGAGCTAAAAATATATACAATACATTTATTACTTTTACAATACAATTCAAAAATTTATCTATTTTGTTTAGAATGATCAATCAAATTTTTTGGATGCAATTCAGCCACAATTTAAAGGCATGTTGAAGATGGCAGGATTTAAAATTGTATATTTTCTTTTAATTCTAGTGAAGTAACACAATAATTATTAGCTAAAAGAGAGATCTCTTTAGAGATCTTCTAGAGATCTTTTTATTGGATTTTTAAAAACCCTATTGGGTGGGTAGTTAATTAATATACGCCATAATACCTTAAATGAGTCACGACTGTGTGGTAGATATGTAGGAAATTGTAATAAGTAAACAATACTATTGTAGGTATGAATGAATTGCTAACATAACTAATTTATCTACCTGAAAATTAGGCAACCATATTGGCATGATCAATAGCCTGTTAGACCTCCTACGCAATAAAATACTATTAATATTCAACAAGTATGCAGAAGATTATTAAACTAATTTGTTTTAAACGTACCTTCGGCGTATGTGTGTGCCACAGGGCCGGCACAAACTCGTCTACGTTTTGATATGTGACTGGCATTTCTATTTGCACTAGCTCTACATTGTGTTTCTCCTCAATTGCATCTTTATTCATTATTTTCACAGCTTCCCAACTTGCATTTACCGGATGGTTAATAAAAGGACCGAATCCCGTTATAAGGATGATCGGTTTGAACAAATCATCTATGTCTTCATACATTTTCACAAATCAATATTCACTTTATATAAGACCACAACAGACGTTCGCATTCACAATGCAATGAACATAAACTGATATTTATTGATTTGATAACTGCAATCAGATGCTTGTCAGATGACTTTTACTGCGTTAGGTTGGCAGCTAGGTACATCACTATTTACTTACTATCTTACTATTCACATTCATTTATTTTATTAAATGGTCTGCGCATTTATCCACAGACTGTTCAGAGTAAATAGACGCACGCATGATAAATTAATGTCTGTATTCCAAAATTTAACCACAATATTAACATTGATTTAAATATTAACTTATTACTTATTTGTCTAAGTGTCTATTAATTGTAAGGAAGATATGCTATTGCTAAACTGTCTTTATTGCAATATCCAAAGTCGAAATTTTCTTTTCATTTGGTGATGTATTTCAAAGTAAATACATAACTGATGCATAATACCGGTCTACTAACTAAGTAATATACCTAGGTACCCTTTTGTACCTACGATTACCGATTAAATAGGGCGATGGCGATGGCGGTTTGTATAAAAGTAATAACGCACGCCACCCATCGACGTTGCCGCTTTGTTACCTACAGGCGCAACAGCCGATAGAAGTATAGGTTTATCTTGATTTTAACCTATCTAATTAATTTATTAATAATATATCAATGTACCTCTTAGGTATTACACCTTGATACCTACGAGGCATGCGTGGCTACGCGTACATACCTATTGTTCGACGATTTACCCGTTATTAAAATACCTACAAACTAATTACATAATGAAATTATACGCAGATTTATTTATTATGTCTTCTTATTTATCTGCTCTGCGGTTATAATATTAATTAAATAAGTAAGTCATAAATTCGTTAAGAAAATTCTGACGTTGCATTAATTAACCAGTAAAGGAAAATAAATAAATAATTAGTTACTATAACATGTTATCTAACGCATGGTGGTCAAAAACATTATTTTGGGTCAATAATAATGGCGCAATTAATATTGAAATTATACGTAATTTGTGGCAACCATACGAAGGCAGTTATTTATTAGGGAAATAGTTACTGATTCAGGGTTTTTATTTATTTAAAGGGCAGTTTATAATTTGTAACAAGCCTGTCGTTAGCAGGCTTGTTAGAAACCGCAATGACGGGACCAAAATTTTGCGTCACTATATTTTTCTAACAGATTGGAAATTCTGTAAAAAGGGTTAACAGGATATTTTATTCGTTTTTATATTCAATCGAAATTACACTTTCCTAATGAGTTTGTATAAAAAACCCAAAGCTAGGATATAATTTTCAACTATTCATTGATTACTAATTGTTGCAAGTTTATCTACCTGCAATACCTATTGATAGATCAGATATAATATTATGTTTAGCGCAATTTGGCAGAGTGAAGATCAACGTAGCTATGTACAGAACGTAAATATAAAAATAGTGCCAAAGCTGACACATGTTACAAAAATAGCTTTTTTTTAAGTTTTAGTAAACTTTACATTTCATATCTAGACTAGATTATAAAACCAGTTTCGCTTTGGAAAAAGGCTGAAAAATAAAAAAGAACCTTAAATAATTTTATTGATTATACTCTTACTCTGTATGGATGCAACATGCAACCTAGGTACAGATTTGTGGAACGACCGCAAAACTTTCATCGAGATATCCTTGGATTGCGCACTATAAATAATATAATTATCGAACGATAGCGAGTTGATATTATCATCGTTGCAAAAATGTTAAAACAACGAATTTCGACGAATAAATATTGACACACCGAATTAGTTTATACGAGGAAACTATAATTCTTATCATCAGTGAAATACATAATTATAAGACAAACTATTTAATTATGCCAATGTTTTGCCATATTCGCATACTCGGAATTGGGTATTACCTATTTCAACAACATGCATTTACATACTTACATTTCTTGGTATACTTATAAGGTATAGCAACTCCTTTGTCAGGAATTTAAAGAGACCTAGGTTAATTGTAGTACTTAGTACCTCATATCTACTGATTCTGTGATTACGCTAATAGCATAGCTTCCATGGTGTGTCTTGGAATACGTTATCCTGTATTTAACCACGGCCAGCTTAGTCCCTTTCATTATGTCAAAACTTGTTATAGCGCATTTACTTTTGAAGGTCATACTTATTGACTAAATAATGCGTCCAAGAGAAACCAACTCCTTAGATAATGACTTTTACGTAATAGTCTTCCTTGTTAATACATGATTTATTGTAGTTGTAACCAGTTTGCGTTCTAAGAATGAATAAAAACATTAACATCGAATCAGTCTAATGGAGGAACAAGTTTTTAGTCTACTTACTTGCCTACCCTGTCTGCAAAAATACAATAAACGATATTTACACCCCAAGCTTCAGCGACAGGCTTCGATGATGAAGTTTTTGTCTGTGTTTCTTAAATTTCGGCAAATTACAAATACCGTCTGATCCCGGTTAATAAGAGATGGATAATCTGCTGAAGACTTTAGTACTGAAGGTAGTTCGCCAGGTGAAAAGGGTTCACTTCAATAACGCGAAATATTGCTTTTAGCACCCCTGCCTGGCACACGGTAAAAAGATAGGATTGGCATGTCAGTAAAGGATTTTGGAATATATGGCATATGGCGCAGAATCCGGGGGAATGGAGAGGATTGACATACAGTCACGATCCTCAACTTTGAGGGAACGACCGGAAAGAAGAAAAGGGTTTTAATTGAAGAGTCCGATAAATTCCTTTTCCAGGATGGAAGAAGTTCATGAGGATTCTTACGACCTGAACACCGAAAATATATCTGTAGCTGTAATGGGCCTACCCATTTCTGCTTATACATAAATTCTGCAGATATGCTCTAGTTCTTGTGCGCCTTTTACTCATGCCAAAACCAATAAAATGTAGAAGTAATGTTCGTTCGATTATTTTTAAGTGACAATAATCTACAATACAATACAATGGATACATTACTTCATAACTTATTTGTTTACAATACGTAGTTTTATTCGTGTTAAGTTCATTTTATGGTTATTAACGGTAAAACTCAGATGATTAGCTAATTAGTTTTCAATCATAACTCATCCGATTTGACACCGAATCTTTGTAGGGTAGGTAGCTAGATATTTTCTTGTGGTTTTCCTTATCTACCAAATAACAACAGGCATAATTTCTCTTAAAATGCAAAACCTTGACCGATGCTGTTTATGAAAGTGCACGCCTACATGATCCACTTTTACACTTGATAAACAAGAGACAAACATTGCAATAGACAAGGAAAACCCGGCACTATTATGTAGGAAGCATCCAGTTTATATCACATAACTCAAAAAAATGATCACCATATTAAAATACAAAGAATATAAACGACGTTTTTTCTCTTAATTTTATCCTCAATGCATAAAACTTTGCGCGCCAGTATAATTATTCATTTTTATTTTTATTTTTGTGTCTTCTGGGTTTTCCCGGCATTGAGTTTTGATTACACGTGAATTTCTTTTTTTTAACTTCCTTTCCTTAGAGATTTGACACAACCAGTTAAATAACACCTGGGCATTATAATTATACTATATAGTTATTATTTATTATTATATTCAGCCATTGTCGGCCCACTGCAGGGCAAAGGCCTCCCTTTCTTCCCTCCAATTCTTCAATACTATAGTTCCAGCGTTTAAATGTCCCACAGCTGGACAGCTTCAGCACCCATTTGAAGGTCGATTACTCTCAGATTCCAATTGTTCAAATTCAGGTTTCATCAGAAATTAGGTGAAGGGGCGACTGGCGTGGGTGCTTGTCGAAATCATGGATCTCAGATAAGACTTGAATAGCTAGGACGTATTTATTAAATATCGTATTTATATTATTGCTTAGGTTTGTTTTACAAAACTTCTCAAAAACAAGGTTATTTTAAAATACCTACCCTTCTAGCCAGGTCCAATGGGATAAAATGAGCCAAGACTCAGGCATTTATTTCTGCACATTCTGGTCGCATTTTTTATTGGGATTAATAAAGGATTTGTGATGGAACAACAAGATTAATAACGAAACAATAGATTGTTTAAAATATATTTTTATTAAATTATCTTACAAACTAAACAATAGCAACTGGAATTCTTATTATAATAATCACGAGCACTTTCAAGAAAGCATTAAATTGAGATTTTATCTTACACTTTAGCTATTAGCTACCTTACATTAAACATAAATACAGTCGTTGAGTGTTCTTAATCTAATAATACAAGTCTCGACTTTGCAGCTGCCTCAGACATATTTGCAGAATGCGTTCGAGCCCCACAGCTATCTGCTCCGGGGAATACTGATACAGGGGCACGTGCACAAACAATGTCTTCGACGGATCCCGGCATAACGAGGTGTAGTACAAGTATTCGCAGAGGAACCTGTGACAACAATTACAAATATGTAAAAAAATACTCGTTAGTGTTACGAAAGACAACTTTTTTTATCTACAACCTGTTGGGACAAGCCAGAATTTTAATAGTATTGGAACAGTATATTCGCTTGTAAAAAATAAAGGTCCTATTATCGTTCTTTGCAAAGAGTAAAACAAAAGAGAAGACAATTTATTAAAAAAAAACATCTTCCAGATTACATCTAATTCCAAATCTAACGTTTATCGGGAACCTGGAACTTTCTAATGTACTTACATTACCAAGTTCCTGGATACAAAAAATGAAAAATGAGATACTTACTTGCCAGCGCAATAGGACATGTTAGCATGGAGGCCTTCAGCTGGAGGTTCCATGTTGAACTCCTTGCACACGACATCGACGTTAAGGCCGGTGGCGATCTGTTCCGGTCCGTCCGCAGTGCACTGGAAGTCCGCGGGACACTCGCCGTCCAGGTCACCGTTCACGTAACCACTTTTACCAGCTTGCGTTTCCAGTTGGAAGCATTCTGTCTGATCTGATACACCCACATGAATGGTCAACTGAAATAGGAAAGGGTTTTTCAGTTAATTGTGAAGTTTTTAAGATACACCGGTCTTTTTGAACCCGTACGAAAACGGTATGATTTTTACATATAAGTTTTCTAAGAATATTTTTCTACATCACTAGTCAATAGGAATAGTGTTTAAGTCATCTTGGAGTGTTAGGCACGTTGCTCATACTACTTTTTCCAAAAGTGCCCGTGTGGGTTGCAACCTTGTGCATAAGAATCCGGAAGAATTAAATTAAAATCACTAGGCCGCCACGGCTAATTTTAATAACAAAATAGCAACATATAGCTTATACTCACATCGGGTTGTAATTCTTCCCAAAGCTTTGGCACAGACTCATCGACGTGATTGTATCGTACGTCTATTTTCTCCTTCGTCAATTCTATATTATACTTCATTTCAACTTCTTCTGTGTTAATGGCTTCGACGCCGTCCCAGCTGGGGTTTGTTTCAATACCACCGAATGGAGCAAACCCTGTTACTAACACTCTTCTGGTAATCATATCAAACGAAACACTGTTTTCCATTTTGTACTTTTGTTCTCGTAATTATTTTTGTCTCAAAATTAAGATGTGAACGGCTTGAACGGCTCGTGAATACTGAATGAACGACACTCCCAGTATATCGTTTTATACAGAGATACACTGACGTATATAAATGAATTTCCTCAACGTGTTTTACGAGCGTCTCGAGTCGGTCGTCAGACTAGGCGTTAAGGAGGAGAGTTGCGCGCGAGGGAATTCCGCTCATCTGATTAACATAATTATGTCAACGTGATCGAAATTGTAGGAATAAAGTTTTGTTTATTATTGCCGTGATTATTACTTACATAGATACTTTGTATCATTATTACTTACAGATTTAACAAAACAGCTTTTGAACGTCAATATAACTGATTAGTTTGCTGACACCCTACGTTAAAATCTTACCGCTTGTTAAGTGTTTTATTTTTGGTTGAATGCTTATGTGAAATAGATGGTTAATAACGATATGTATTTTTGAAGATATATACTATGGGGTTCTTTGGTAATGAACCGACTCTAAGGGTGCTGTCCATTTTATAATGTATTGTCGTTGAATAAGTGCTCCTCTTTAGTCTAAATTGAATTCGAGAAAAGGATGATACGGCCTTGCCCGTATCGAGACTTGGCTGGGGTAATGCCGTGCCCCCAAAAAAAATAATTTTTAATTAGAAAAACCATGAGTTTTTTTGTTTTTTAAGTAGTTAATTGCTTTGTCTCCTTATTGAAAATGATAAGTTAGTCTAATGAATTTATTTTCAATTGTAGCAGTTATTGCAGACGTAGCGTAGCTTAGCTAATCAAAACATCAATTTACAACGAACAATTGATTTATACATTGTCTATCGTTGACACTGAAAGCTTTATCAAACATAAGGCGTAAGTTTCATAATCAAACCAAAAATAACATTGTTGCCTGTCCAAAGTAAGGTAAAAATATAGAATCTTATTAGCGGGTCAATTAATGGCAAAACTTGACATTTCCGGATTAGAAAATTCAGCTAAGCGGCTAGCATTGTACAGGTTCTCGCAGGATCGCAGGAACGATAGATCAATATAGAACCAGAACTTGTTACTCATTTTGAGTTTTATTGCTTCCATATCCGCCGCAATACTCCTATTTTATAATAACTTTTAAACTATCGCGCTGCATGTTTTTGGTAATATTATAGAACGGGGATTAGCGCGTACATGCATAAATACCTTTAGGGCTTGACGTTTCGACTGGGTTACACCGGCCGTGGTCGCAAGCAGTGGCAGGGAAGCAGTCTGCTTGCGACCACGGCCGTATAAAGGTATTTATGCATGTACGCGCTAATCAACCCTCCTATTTTATAAACCATTATATTATTATGATTCATTTTGATATTCTCCTTTAACCATTAAAATTTAACATCAGTCCAATACGGTTACTTAACATAATTTTGAATCTATTTTGCCATAATTGCTATTATATACATAAAAATATAATAGCTATGTAGTATTTGTGTATATGTATGTATTTATATGTTTGTTTTATTATTTGTAGCTTTATAAATTGAGTCGCACACTTTGACTGCCAATATTGACGACTTCTTCTTTCGCGGGTCTGCTGGCAAAAATTTCTTGAAGAAATAAGCAGCACCTTTGTACATAATTTTTAAATACGAAATATTCCTGTGTTGTGTGTACATAAATGATTAAATAAATAAAAAATAAATAAAATAAAATTAGCCTTTATTGCTGTTTAAACTTACAAACATTGATATCAATTAACTTACTACCTATATTTTATAAATGTATGTTACTTATATCTTCGTATATCGGCGTTCGGTTCAAAAACAGCTTGTCTTTCGACATAGGCCTCCTCTAAAGATTTCCATTTCTCTCTATCTTTTGCTATTCGGATCCATTCTGGACCAGCTACCTTTTTTATGTCGTCCTCCCATCTTTTAGTTTGTCGCCCTTTGTTTCTTTTGCCATCTCTGGGGTACCATTCCGTTATAATTTTTGTCCATTTCTCTTGTTTTTCCCTTAGCATATGACCTGTCCATCGCCATTTTAGTGTTCGACATAATGAATTTGCCTGTGTGAATTTTGTTTTGTTTTTAATTTCTGTTAGTCTAACTTTATCTTTCCTCTTGGTTCCAATAACGCTCCTCTCTATACTATTTTGGCAGACATTTATTTTATTTGTTAAAGTGTCTGTTAATGCCCAAGTTTGACAGCCGTATGTTAAACATGGCAGTATGCACATATTGTAGACTTTTCTTTTTGCTTTAATAGGCATACCCCTATCTTTCATAACTTCGCTTAGTGACCAGTACCTCTTCCATGTATTGGCTATCCTCCTATCGACTTCCTTATGCATGGTGCCCGTAGGTGATATTAACTGTCCCAGGTAAATATATTCATCCACGTATTCTACCTCCTGCATATTTACTGTGATCTTATGCGTCTCTGAAGAATTAGTCATAATTTTTGTTTTCGTGATGTTCATTGTTAGTCCTGCCACTGCGCTCTGGTCTGCTAACTGTTGTAACATTAGTTGTAATGATCTAGGACATTCAGAGAACAGTATCAGATCATCTGCAAAACGAAGATGACTTAGATTTTCACCGTTTATATTGATCCCTTGTTCTTTCCATTCTAGGTTTCTAATTATCATTTCCAGAACTGCCGAAAATAATTTAGGTGAGATAGGGTCGCCTTGACGAACTCCTCGCTCTATAGAGAATTCCTCGCCTGATTTTTCCAATCTGACTTGTGCTGTGCTCTTGGAGTATATATTCTTTAAGATTCTTATGTATGTGTCCTGTACATTTTGACCTCGCAGAGCTTCCCAGATGTATCCGTGTTCCAGGGAGTCAAAAGCCTTGTTATAGTCTACGAATCCCAAGAAGTAAACTTTATTATACTCCTTGTATTTTTGTAGAACTTGTCTAATAACGTGGATGTGGTCAATGGTTGAAAATTTACTTCGGAAACCTGCTTGTTCTCTTGGCTGATTTTCGTCGAGTACTGTGGCAATTCTAGACAAAATAATTTTTGAAAAGACTTTGTAGATGTTGGACATGAGACTGATAGGGCGATAATTTCCAATTTCTTCCTTATCTCCTTTCTTGTGTAGCAGAATTATCGTTGATTTGGTCCAGTCTTGTGGAATGCTTTCGGTTTCAATAATTTCATTAAATAAGTCTGTTAATATTGGAGCAATTACTGATAAAGTAGATTTGAGCAATTCGTTGGTTATTTGATCGGATCCCGGTGTTTTGTCTGCTTTTTGTGTGCTTATAGCTTTAATAGTTTCTTCTTCCAATATTTTTGGTATAGGTTCAGAATTAAATGTATATTGTTCCTCTGTAGCTATTGTTGGGTTCTTGCTTTGATATAATTCTCTATAATATTCTGTGGCCACCTTAATTATCTCAGGTCTTTTTCTCATATGTTTTTTATGTTTAGTTTTTACTGTTAACATCCATTCTTTCCTGTCATTTAACTCTTTGATAGCCTTTTTTATTCCACCAGTTCTTCTAATATGTTTTTCTAGTGTTTGCTGTCTTTTGATTTTCCTATCTTTCCTAATGCTTTCATTTATCTTTTTACTGACTTCTGTTATCTTGATTCTTTCTTCTCGGTTATTTTTCTTTGATTGTAGCAGTTTTCTCCTTTCTTCAAGTAGTTGTTGGGTTTCTATAGATATTACTTTTTTATTTACTTTCCTAGTTTCTGTTTTAAGTACATTTAAAATCTTTTCATATTTTTCTTCAATAGGTGTGGATTTTTCTCTGAACAATCCTACAAATGTTTTTAAGTTGTTTTTTAGCATGTCACTATTCCCAGTGCACACGAGGCCTGAACTATCATTTTGCCATCTCCTGTTCTTTTGTATACGCTTGCCTGTCAATGTAGCACGAACCATTCTGTGATCTGAATTGAAATTCAGGTTCTGTACAACAGAGACGTTTTTAAACGTTTTGATGTTATTGGACAAGATAAAATCTATTTCGTTTTTGTAGGCACCATTTGGGGAGATCCATGTCCATTTCTTTGTTTCCTTTTTCTTAAAGAAACTGTTAAGAATACTCAGTTTATTTTTTAGAGCAAACGAAACTAGCCTCGCGCCATTCTTAGTTCTTTTACCACGCCCATGTCTACCTATTGTGTATTCTTCACCTTGGTTCGCACAAATTCCTATCTGACCATTAAAGTCTCCCATCACTATGATCTGTTTATGGGCATTTTGAATCGTTTCTTGTAAGTCAAGGTAGAATTTTTCTATTTTTGCTATATCTTCTTTGCTACTGGATTCCGGTGGCGAATATGCTTGGATGATAGACCATTCTTTTTCTTTGTATAAAGGCAGTGTTATATTAATTATAGCTATTCTTTCAGTTACTCCTTTAATTTCAATAATCCTATTAGCTAGTTTCTTCTTAATTAAGAAGCCTACTCCATAAAGTCCCGGTGTCTCGCCTATGTGGTATAGAATGTAGTTTCCATAGTCGTTAATTGTTTCTCCATATCTTCTCATTTCGCTTATTCCGATTATGTCCCATTTTAATTCTGATATGGCCATTTCAAGCTCTTGAAGTCTCTCTGGTGTCCTAAGTGATCTTGTATTGAATGTTGCTATATGTATATCTATTGTTTTTCTGATTTTCTTTAGAGGGTCTTGGTCGTTTTCCCCCACGGGGACCAGCCGGCTTGGGGGAGGTTTGTTTTTTGCTGTATATTTTGATTCATTTTTTCGGTTTTGTTTCCGTTCGCCGATAACTAGTTGTTATTGTTCTTTTCCTGACGGGTGTATGGTGAGAGAATTAGAGCGACCTCTCATCAATTCAAATGCATTAGTTTTGTTCTTGGATGAGAGTGATGTTACCTGTTGCTTTTTCGGTTGGGAGTTTGCGTATGGAGAGGTCGATGGTTCCCTTTTTCTTTTTTCGTTTGAAGTTGAATTCTCTTTGATTATAAGTTCGTCGTATTTTAAGTAGGCAATATTTCCTTTGCTTCGCTCTTCTTTTAGTTTTGGTAGTAAAGCCTTCCTTTTTTCTAGAGTTTCTTTAGAGAAGTCTTCTGTGATAAATAACACCTTCGATTTTTTCTTATTCTTAAATATTTCACTCTTCTTCCAACCATTAGTAAAAGACAGGAGCGTAGGCCTCGGCTTTCCTTTGTTTGTTGTTTTTCCAATGCGATATATTCTGTTGATGTCACAATCTCCCAGGGTAATATCGAATTCTTCTTGAAATTTTTGCTTCGTACAATTGATCAGTTCTGTCGTTGATTCTTCGCCCTCATTCAATCCATATATTATTATGTTGTTGCTTTTCTTGTCTCTTTCCAAATATTCAATTTTATTTTCCAATTTTTGTATCTGCATCTTCAAATTTCTATTTTCTTCAAGTATTGGTTTTAATTTTTCATCCATTCTGTCCATTATAGTGTTGGTTATAGACTCGGTTTGGTTTTGCATTTCAATTTTCATTTTGTTGAATAAAAGTTGAAATTGATCATCCATGTTTTGCGTGTATTGAAACGTAGTGGCTGAATTATTTGTTGGCAACACTGGTGACCGTGACGTTTGTAGCACTTGAAATTGACAGTGACAGTGACAGTAAATGACGTTGTCAAATTATCAGAAGTGCCAACCTGAGTGTTTGAATATCTGCTGTTATGACAGCTAACCTCCAAATTCTGTTGGATTTTCTGTTGTCGTATTATTATTGACGGTGATGGTAATTACACAACGACGATCACTTCAATCACTTTTTGGCACCAAGTTAATCACTTAGAGTGGTTTAATTTCTTAAAACTTCGGTTGCAAATATTTTATTTTGTTTTTTGTTTCGGAGCAAGACTGTGTGGATGTTTATGTCACGAGTACCGGAAACGGAACGGCGATTAAATAAATAAATATATATATATTGCATGAAAATTTGAACCGTTTAAATCGTAATATAAAAAAAGTACTCTGTGGTTTAAATTCACCTTTTGTCATTGCCATTCGCGTTGCCGGAAATATTTCGCAAAGTCAAAGGCATGCAAAGCTTGCCGAGGAAAAAGGATGAATGTAAACGGGTACCCTACTTAATACTTTTCTTATGTAAACCGGATTAGAGAATAGATGGGTACAACCGGTCTTCTGCCGCCAATTTTACCAATGAACATACGTATGTCCGGCACTAGTGATGTAACTTTAGTAACATGTCGCTGGCAGATGAAGGTTCATGTATAGAAACCAAATTCGCAAACATTATATTGTATTGAAATGTGATATTTTCTAGGATTAAGAATATCAAATAGTTAAAATTGAAAACATTTTAAAATAAAATTGGCTGTATAATTCATGACCTTGACATTTATCTTTCATTCATTCCATTTATTAGTTTCGTACAGTTTCATTCATTCATAAAGGTCCGATCCGATGTAAGGTCCGACAACGTCTTTGGTTTCATCGCGCGTTTTTCTTGTAAAATGTACGTTTTATATAGTAATTGTAAATGAATTAATGTAACGAAACAGTTTTAATAGTTAATTAGATAATTTAAGGCCTGCGTAACATAATAATAAAGTCCACTTGAGATACAAGGTGTTTACCTTGTTTATAGGTTATGTCAGTGCTTGGTCCATATTTTCATAATTAAAACGAATTTAAAATGACGGAAGGAGACTTAAGTGAAAATGGTAGGGTGGTGGCGATCCCTAGCCCATTTGTGAAGAGGAAAGTGGAGTGCGCTGGAGCCGCATTCCTAAGATATTACAATGTGAAGTGCCATGGTGGCGATGCATTGTTCGAAACGCTCAAGTCCAGTGAAAAGGCAGAAGAAGTGGTATTCGACGATGATGTTGAATACCTGCGGAGTTTGGACCCCAAGGACTGGAAGATGCAGGATCACTATGCTGTTCTAGGTATGAAGAATTTGCGTTACAAAGCCACCGATGACGAAATAAAACGTGCGTACAGGCAGAAAGTGTTGAAGCATCACCCTGACAAGCGCAAGGCGCAGGGCGAGGAGATCCGCAGCGATGACGATTACTTCACATGCATCACAAAGGCTTACGAGATCTTGGGGACTCCAGTCAAGCGCAGGTCCTATGACTCAATAGACCCCACTGTAGATGACAACGTGCCTACTCAAAACGATATCAAGAAGGATGGGTTCTTCAAGTCCTTCACCAAACATTTCGAGTCTAATGCTCGCTGGTCAGAAAAGAGGAATGTGCCTTTGTTAGGTGACGAGAACAGTACCCGGGAACAAGTTGAGAGGTTTTATGCATTCTGGTATGAGTTTGAGTCGTGGCGTGAGTTCTCTTACCTTGACGAGGAAGAGAAAGAGAAGGGCGCTGACCGTGAGGAGAGGAGATGGATAGAGAAACAGAACAAAGCTGCGAGGGCTAAGCTGAAGAAGGAGGAGATGGCTAGGATACGTAATCTAATAGATCTGGCTTATGCTAATGATCCCCGGATCCAGAGGTTTAAGCAGGAGGACAAGGACAAGAAGCTAGCTGCTAAACGAGCTAGACAGGTACTTACACACTTCATCCATCTATAAATATTATTATGTTTTAATGTGCTAATGTACTTAACATGAACAACATTTATTATTTATGTGTTCTATGAATTCTTTATAGTTGGATTCCATTAATTGTAATGTATTTATTGATTACTTACTCAGTAAAAGTTTCAGTTTTGTAGAAGTGTAAGCACACATATAGTAATGTTGTTTAAAACACATTATTATATATATCATAATTATATTAATGTTATATCTGTTATCTTAGTTACATGCCTCAGGAATAACTGAAAAGTTATTTTTTAACTGTACATTTATTTCTTACTTTCATATGTTGATCTTTGTTTAATTTTATCTTTACTGATTATTAACATTTAATAATGGATCATCAGCATCATTCAATCATAAACTTGTTTTATAAATAGGCACTTCACCTTTTTAATAGTAAGGTCAGGCATATTTATATCTCATCTCTAGAAGTGAAGTGGTTATATATGCAATAATTATAATGCATATATTAAAGAAATAGCTAAAGTATAACCATGCTTAATGTATATGGTTTCAATTCCAGGATGCAGTACAAGCGAAAAAAGCTGAAGAAGAGCGTCTTATAAAGGAAGCTCTACTAGCGAAGCAGAAGGCGGAGGAGGCGGAGCGCGCGCGCATCGAGGCGGCGCGGGCCGAGCGCGAGCAGCTCAAGAAGAACCTGCGCAAGGAGAAGAAGGCGCTGCGGGACGTCTGCAAGGCCAACAACTACTACGCCAGCTCCGAGGACGAGACCGTGGCGCACATGGCCGCCGTCGAGAAGATCTGCGAGATGATGAAGGTAGTAGAACTGCAGGACTTCCTCAAGGAGCTCGAGTCGAATGGCAGGGATGCCTTCGTCAAAACTGTCAAGGAGACAGAAGACAAACTAGAAGCAGAGAGAAAAGCCATATTTGACAACAAGAGAGTGGAAGAACACAAAGCTAGAAAAGATTCTGCACTCAAACAGCCAATAGAATGGTCTGTAGAATTAACACAACTATTAATAAAGGCAGTGAACCTTTTCCCTGCTGGCACCAACCAGAGATGGGAGGTAGTTGCTAACTTTTTAAATCAGCACGGCACTTTCGTAGATGAAAGAAGGTTTGTAGCAAAAGATGTTCTGAATAAAGCTAAAGACCTGCAAAGCGCCGATTTCTCTAAAAGTAGTCTCAAAAAAGCTGCCAATGAGGAAGCATTCGATCAGTTTGAGAAGGAAAAGAAGAAAGGTTATAATCACATTGACGACAGCGGAATATCGAAGAGCGACACTCCTGCGAAGGTAGTCAATGGAATTGTTCCACCCAAAACTGAGGAGGTTCCAAAGTTAGACGACAAAGTGTGGACGAAAACTGAACAAGAACTACTTGAACAAGCCATCAAAACTTTCCCAGTTAGCACTCCTGAGCGGTGGGAGAAAATAGCTGACTGCATACCAAACCGTACCAAAAAAGACTGCATGAAACGATACAAGGAGTTAGTCGAATTAGTTAAAGCAAAAAAGCAAGCTGCCAACCTTGCGAAATAACATTCACCCCTGCTAGTTCTGTATCTAATTGTTTACCATCCGCCACCAAGTAAATGACCAAAGTAGGTAAATATGGGTATTGTAAAAATATTAAAATATATATTTACATTGGTAAAGTTGTTTGTTGGCTTGTGACATAGACATTTCAAGAGGTATAAAAATTGTATATGCTTCATGAATTAGTAATTATGGAATAAATTACTGTTTTCTTTTTAAAGAAATTGTAAAGCATGTTTTGTTTACTTGGTACCCTGATTATGATTGAACCAATCATTAGCTAACAATTATTATAAGTTGTGTCAACTGCTTGGTACAACCAGATAGAATAACTCTAAATTATAATTGACGATTATGTACCTAGATGGTTTGTGATATTCAATTTAGAAGACAAAATGTTTAAATATTAAATGTTAAGCTTAGCTTGAGGAAGTCTAGTAACTAGCGTGGCGGTTAAAAGGTTAACTCTTAATTTATTTCTTCAAAATCTAGATAAAATAACTGAAAATTCTTAAGCACGAATTAGTTGCATAATTTTTGTTATTTTAATTTGCCATATGAATACTTAATGCAATAGCTAAATTTGAGTCACGATTCTGCGAGGTGTTGTGGCTCGCGTGCTCGTCCCGGTCGCCTGCACACAAATGACACGGTCACTTAGTACTCTGCCTGCCCCGCAATCAACATACCTGTTGTGCAACTGCTAGGAAGATGGGAAACATTTTTAAATTCTTTACTGTATTTGTGAATTATTTTGACAGAATTTTATAGACCGTTCGTAAGTAAAAAGTATTAGTCGCAATAGATAAGAGAGACTTTTTAATTGAAAGAATCATTAAAGATATATGTATGATATGATATCAACCACTAATTAAATTTAGTCGTGCCTACCGAGCGTGAAATATTCTTAATTCAATGGACGGCTATTAGTCGACTAAGAATTATGGATAGTTGGCTTATTAACTATCTGCTAAGGATTATTATATACTTATTAACCTGACAGTAAACTTAATATACTTAAATTAATTTGAAATAGCCTTGACATGCGATGTGAGAACTGATGCAATATTCTACATAAAAGCTAGTATTTATTAAAATAAAATCTATTTTCATACATTTGCATACGATTAGCAGAAGAAATTGTTATTATATAAATGTAGATCCATTGGACTATAGTAAAATATTCATCAATTTTCAACGTAAAGCAGTTTCCCGCCAAAAGTAGCAATTGTTTGGGCTGTGGCGGGCAGCGGTTCACCAACCAAGTTAGTTTCATTCAATGTCACGACAAACTATCACCTTGTCATATTTTTATACTTATTTAATTTTATTTGTTTATTGTGATGAATATAGTCAATTTGAAAATTTTCTTTGTTTTTCATTTATAAGACACTCTCCCTTTACTGTTTTCTGTAAATACCGTATAGGTAATTATATTCCATTCATACGGTAATTTCTGATTGCTAATTAGTTTATCTGTTCCCAGCTAAAAGCTAGCCTTAAGGAACCGATCATATTCATTAACTATTGTGGAAAGGATGACTCGTCATAAAACGGACTACAGCCGAAGAACAAATCACAATACAAAATGTTTTGCGGGAAACGAATCGTCTTAACTTGAAAGCTCGGAGCCGTACGTAGGGTTGGCTCCCTTTTTAGCTCCGACGCTTAAAGAAGGATGATAAAGTTTGATGCGTCGCGTTGGTCTGTTTATTAGTCTTGCATGGTAGCTTCTAAACGAATAGACCGATTATGCATACCTATTCGACGGAGATGGTTCTTAGCGATAGGTAATTTTTCTGGGGTTTCTTAAAATAATATGCACGTTTTTGCGCTAATGACCAATAATATTACTAAATCTTATACTATCTTAGTACCTGCCTGCAAATAAATCAGTAGAAGCAGAAAGGCGTATTTCTCAGACGGAAATGACTAAACTATAAGGATTCTGATTTTCTCACCCTAAAAATAGCCCGGCCGGGGTCAAGGGACCGCAACGAGCCGTCATTACAATAATTAGGGCCCTACGATAGTAACTTGTGCATTTCCGAAGCATTCAGAGGTCGGTTCAAGGTCGCTCGTCGGTCGACAGGTGTTCCTACAATGTACTTGCTATGTATTTATTCCATACGCGGAGTATCTGCTACGACGCATGCGCCAAGGCCGTTATAGACATTGTTGGCTATGGGAAACATTATAAGTTCTTATTACATACTCGAATATTGTGATTGCAAAACTAATTCAAATTTAAGTTCACTTCATTGTTATTTGTTTTAAGTCTTGCAAGTAAGGTAGGAACCTACGAATCAACCCACTGTGGTATGGTATGCAAGTGCATAGTGTAGGTACCCAGACATTTATTTTCTTGAATTTAATGAAATAGTAAGTTAATCGATGCGATAATCAAAGATTAAGGCTCCTTAGATAAATAAATGAACTCATCAACAAGATCAACAGGATATAAAAAAAAAAAACTAAGAAGTTAGTCAGTACTCAGATTACACCACAGCTTAGCAAGGCTACCCCAGTACAACGTAACATCCTGTTTGTAGGTGCCTACTTTACATTATTTTAACAAAGCTAAGTATATTATGTGATTTATTTCACTGTAAATTAATGCAACTGAAAAAGCCGCTTCATTTAAATGACGTATGCACGTTCTGTGGCATTTTTAATTCCTAGATAGATGTAGGACTCTATGTATGAAGATACGTTTAAATGGCATGTAAGTATTCGTCCTACTTATGACCAATGCAAAGATTTTTTAAAAAGAGAAGAATCATTTCTAGGAAGAAGCAAAAAAAAAAGAAAAAACAAATGCATACACTTTTTTCCGTTTATGTAAGTAAATGAGCACCACTTCCTACTAAGTGATTAGATCAAGATTTTGTGGAAATATATTCTTCAGCAACAGAAGTGATGTTAGGATGCTCGAACATTGACCTCAATGGTGATCGTTACCATGAAATGAGGCTATGTGTATGCATTTGTGTTAGATTGCATTTCAATATTCTTTTATGTTACTTCATTTGGGCATGCTTCGGGTGTGCCGAGCATGCACTATTGATGTGTTCTATTTCATAGAAATGACATATGGTTATGCTGGTATCAACTGCAAATGGTTCTATCAACGACATTTTTGAAAAAAAAAAAAAAAAATATGTCAGGGACTTTGTGTTGGTTGGATAAGTGAACTGAGTGGAAGTTAGGGCCAGCGGTTTTACCAAAAGTACGAAGGTACAAAAACATTCGTTGAAGAAAAAAAAAAATATGTTCTGGTCATCGCTTTCATTCCTCATCAGGCACATAGCGCCTATGGACATTATATAATCAAAGCACCTACATATCTTATATAAATTATGTAAGAATGTTTGTCCAACGAAACTCGTGTCATAGTGAACTTGCTATTTTGAGCATCATAATTCATTGACTGGTATATTGTTACGCAACACCATAGTAGTAAAGGGCACAAGACTCACTTTGAGAGTAACAGATGGCAAATTTGAAGAAAAAGTGCGGAAGCGACTCCATAATTAAGAGAAACATGATGTAAGACCCCATACGGTAACGTTAAATAAGATATTTTAAATTCATGAAGTACAGTAGTAACTGTTTAAACTAGGCCAGGAATTGTGGCATTTAAAGCAAAATTTGGGAGTTCTAGGATAATCTAGGTCCCTACTTGCAAGTAGTTAGGTGCATCGTTATTGCATGCCCAAATAAGTACAAAAATGTGTGCGTGTCCGCTGTCCCGGCCACTGCTATTAGAAGCCGATTAGCCATGAAATAACACCACATCCTGTTACAAAATCAAGGACACATTTATTTAGATAAAAATCGTACATAATACAATGACTGATATCAAAATACGTTTACATATACATATAAGTATGAAATGTATGCTGATTTACAAGGGCTGCGATTTAGTGGAAACGGTACAACAATGTCGTCGATATCTTGAAGTTGGTCGCAGGCTTGTTTTAATTAATGCACACCCAAAGTTCGCCGTATGTCCCTCGAGGTGTCCTTTGACAACAAAATTTTGGCCTGCAACTAATAAAACAACAACCGATTACATTACGCGTCGACTAGACCGGCGAGCTATGAGCCATGGGCAATACGCAATGGAATGATAAATTAGCATACATGTCGTGTTAGGAGCTAGTTACATCTAGTGATAGCTTACGGTCAAGATACTGCTCGGCGTATCTACTGAGTCATGTCTACTTTATTCGCTGTTGCTATTAAACGTAGAGTAATGCAATACAACCTTTTAGTGCAAAAAAAAACCTCGAAACTTGAAATGTTCATCCGCATATAAGATCGTTGTGGTAGGCACGCATAATCTAGGAATGTTAGGACTTATCTAACTGGTAGGCAACTTTTGCATGGCTTTAACTGATTCAGCTGACTTTGGCTTCGGGTACACAGATGTCTGTGGTCTGCTCTAGACACGAAGATGCCGCGGTAGAGAAAAAAAAATAAAGAGTAATCAGAGAACAGGTAAATTATAACCATCGATATAAGAAGGAGTAGTTACAGTTTAAATTATAGGATTGGATTTGTTAGACAATGTAACAGATGTGATAGTAATATAATAGTTGTAAGTATACGTGCACAGCAACAGCGAATAAAATAAATGAAGTATTAACTAAGGCGATGTTAACTAGTCTACGTGATACTTTACTTTAACATAATACAAGATTATAAATATTCGAGTTTGGTTCGGTTCCACTAAGGCACGATCAAGGCCATACATTGCGATTAAAGCTTACACTTATTTAAGTACACATTACACCATTATGTTACTTATAAACGTTACTTAGGAAATATTTTAACACGAATTATAAATTGCTTCTTGCGTAGATGACAAGGATAAACTTCTATATTATCTGAATCAAATATTTAGCTTTCATAAAATAAATAAACATTACTCTGTTTTCTGATATACGGATATTTTTATAGCACCATTTGTATTTATTGAGATTAATTAACGTTTATAAGTAATACGACTTATAAATAAATCTGTACGTATAATACAAATTACTTTAATAAACTTTCAGAGATATTAATTTGAAATAAGTAGGTATTTCGTGGAATACTGTTAGATAAGATTGGAGTATAGTTGGAGTTGTAACACCTGTAGTTAATATAATAATAAGCATTTCCATTCTTACAAGAGTGTGTGAATGACCTTTATATGTGATGTCACTCGCGGCGTGCCGTGAATAGTCATTTAAACGGCAGAGAAAGTCATTGTGAGAGCTATTATTATATTTTCCAAAGTAATTTGATTATCTTTCTGGTTTCATTTTTACATAAGTATTAATATTTGCAACAATTGCATATTTAATCACACGTTTTAATTATAACGTAAACATTTATTATGAAACTATTGACAATAATAATCATTGTAATAAATCTTGTTAAAAGCACCAGTGTGGCACACAAAGTGTGCGAAAAGGTTTATTTTAAAATCAGTCTTAAAATTAAATGAGATTAAGTACAAATTCGATTTTAGGACATCTTCAACAGAAAAGAGATTTCTAATAGCTGTCAATGAGACACAATCATTGTGCAAGTGCCTGTCAGTTATTAAATACGACTACTTTTCACAGCTAAGCTAACATTTATTAAAAATTAAACACAAATAATCTGTTTCCAGTAATCATCAAATATGAGTGTACTACGTGAGCGCGACAAATGGATGTGCGATTAACGCTTATGCGACAAAACTGTACTGCGACTCACCGTAGTTCGAATGCACGCTAGTGCGACACACTGAAGATCGACATCTCGCTAGTGCGACAAACGATTGCGCGACAGTAGTTCGACACTACGGTAGTGCGACACTACGGTAGTGCAGTACGTTGGTGCAGTATTGCAGTAGTTTGACACCTAGCAAGGGTAGTGTAGTACGTTGATGCAGTATTACAGTAGTTTGCTGAGATAAATTTTGAATTACATATATTAAATAAGTAGATATTAAATAATCAAAGGCCGTCGCTCGCTTCGCTCGCTCCATTGCAAGGTCACAATATCTAACCTAACCTAACCTATTGATCTCTGTCACAAAGTTGAACCTAACCAAGCAATGGATGTCTGGGCCTATGTCGGTTCTATATGTTTATGTTCTATTTCTTCATATCGCACTAGCGAGATGTCGATCTACAGTGTGTCGCACTAGCGTGCATTCGAACTACGGTGAGTCGCAGTACAGTTTTGTCGCATAAGCGTTAATCGCACATCCATTTGTCGCGCTCACGTGGTACACTTTCAAATATCAATTATTTCAATCAGTAATAATTTTTTAGAATGCCAAAATCAAAAATCATACTAATAATAATTGAAAGTTGAGCAATTTTTATGAGTCATGGAAATCTTGCTTGATGCTCTCAGGAATTTTGTCCATTAAGAAATACAATAAGTAAAACTCTTTGATAAAAAAAGGTATTATTAGGTACCTATTACTAAATAATACCTTTATAAAATAGAGAGACTGCACACCAAATTAAACCTTATGTAAGGTTATTAAAATAAAATACAAAATGGAATGTTTGTTTAAATATAACTTACACCTAGGCAAAGGCACACACTGACCTTAGATTATAATAAAATGGCTCATTGGTTTCTGCAGGTACTCTGCATGTGCCCTGTAATGTCATTCATGTTTAATGCAATGAGTCACCCAGCAGCAATCTGAACACATTATGATGGATAATTACTTACATAAATATTGTACAAGGAAAGTGGTAATATAATTGTAAGTGTATGAAAACCAATTATTAAGAGTATTTCTCCTTCAACCACAGGCTTTTATAACTGAAAGTGCAAACAAAGAAAGTTAAACATCTGGAAATTCAGAGTGAAAATAGTGTCAGTTAATGTTTGCTAGTTTAGTATTAATTGAGCATATCTAACAATTTAGATCTTATGTAATTGATCTCAATCAGGTCAAGATTTAAAGGGTCATTTTGTTTAATACACTGTAAGTGCTTAAGGTAGACAGTAATGTTACTGAAGTTTATCTAATTGTACAAGTAATTATGATAAGTACGCAACTCCAGGACGAGGTGATTACTGCAAGTACTCAAGTTAAAACCGAATAATATTACAGGGCAAAGTATAAAGAATAAATACTTCCTTATGCTACAAAAATATAAAATTATCTTAGTAAAAACTTGCCAACAACAGGCCTTAAACATAATAATGTAAAATTAAGTAAATGTTGGATATAATATCTTGACACTTGGATGTTGGAATAAGTATCTTAAGAATTTAGAATCTCTATAAAACCACATTGAGCTGCATATTACAATTCTAGTTAATGGGAACATGGAGATAGTTACCAACCAGATCACTAATCAACATTCGTCTAGCCTAGCTTATTATATACTGACAAATTATTCTTTGAGACACTAGTTTAGCACAGTATATTGCTATGGTGTGAGTTTTCACTGTATTTTGCATCCCTTACGTTTCTTATTCATATCCGCTTGCTTACTCTTTTTCTTAGCTAAACCTTCAGCAGTGATATCAGATATAACGGACAGTCTCTTGCTAGCATCGTGGCGCTCTTGGCCTATGAGCGGAGGACTTACATCTGGAGGGTATGTGGAGCTGTATAAATTGTTGTTTTCACTGTAACTCTGAGGTAAGTTGGCGGGAGGGACACTCTCAGGCACCAAGTGGTCAGTGGGGTAGTGAGATGCAGGTCTGATGCTCACTGGGTCTGGAAACCGAGGCTTCTTGCCTGCTACTGGTGGTGGAGGAGGTTGTCTGTGTAGGATTGAAGAGTGATTACTTGGTACCTGCTTGTCTTCAAAGGATCTTGAGTGGACATGGGACGTGTTGCTGCCTGAAGTCCCAGCGTCAGACTGCTGTCCATAAAACTGGTTAGACAGCTCCAAAGACTGCAATGCACTGGCTTTGGATTGAATTGATTCTTTTTCAAATGGTTCAACATAGTTTAAGTCGGAATCTACAGATTTACACAATCTGAGTCGGTTTTCGCGGATCATGTCACGAGGGTTGCTATAAGCATCACAGAGAGTAGCTTGTTGGGTAGAGGAGGGCTCTCTCTCTAGCTGTAGCTGCTGGGCTGCCATTCTCTGCTGTTTCTTCAGTAAGGCTTTTTGTCTTGCCTTTTCTTTTGCCCTTTGTAGTTTCTTATATTCCCTTTCTTGCAGCAATCTTGCCAGTTCACCATCTTGAGCCTCCACAGCGCACCTCATGTCGGCCAGCAGTGCATCCTGGTTATTGTCTTCATGACTTAGTTCTCTAGCTATTCTAGCATCAATCTCTTCTTGCTCTAATCGCTTTCTCATTTCCTCTAGCTCTGCTGGTGAAAGTCCCAGTTCTTCTGGGTTTAGGTCTTCAGTTGGGACAGTAGTGACTGGCAGAGGAGCAGGTGGTGCTGCTCGAGAAGAACTCGGCTGCTGCAGCATGTCACTGGTGCACTGGCGGCGTTGCCTGCGCAAATTAATTTCAGCCATTTCTCTGGCGATTTCTTCGTCGATCTCTGCCTGTCGGCGACGAGTGAGGTCTCGCAGATGGACCTCGTGTTCGATGTCCCGCTGTTCGTTGAGCGCTATGGGGAAGTCCTCGCGGATCTGCTGGTTCCGGTACCTGTTTTCGCAGAGGTGCGAGGATATCTCCCGGTCCTGCAGGCGGTGCGCGAGCGCTCCGTCGGCGCGCACGAGCCACTGCTCGCGCAGATCTGTCACGTGTCCGAACTTGGGCATTGTGTCGCTCGCCTGGAACCCCGACATCGCTGGTGCGCGACGATAGAAAGTGTCTTCTACACTTTCCAAATAATGTCACCTAAATAGAGCACTCGGTGTAAACACGGAGTTACGTTAGCGTAACGTAATACCAGTTTATTGTGAGTTAGCACGACACAAGTGGCATGGTGATGGCACCAGCCTCGACACTCCACCATTCATAACACTGCACGAACCTTTCACGTCGACTTTCTTCGTATTCCGTGAGAATCCCCAGTGAACTTTTTACTTCTCCCCTGTGAACTCTCCGTGAACAATGGACGGCAATGTTTGATAATCTACATAATTAATTGCATCGAGCGCTCCTCACTCATTCATCCCTCCTCCATACCACAACAAATAAATTTATCAAATCGAAATAAGATGACACTATGACAGTCGACAAGACACGCATGACAGCAACCGGACTGACAGGTGAATTCCATGCAAGTGATGTGAACATACGATTGTAAACAATATGTAATAGACAATAGTTTTTACGATTAACATTTTTCAACATATATTAATTTTCAAGTAATTTTGCTATCAATAGTGACGTACTTGGAGCGCATGCTAAAATGAACAAGGTCTAGTTGAATGGATTATGGAGCTAAAGAATTATCTTAATCTAATTCTTGAGCTCTGTCATATCAGAATAAAATGTTATTAAAATGTTACATATAAGCATGACAAAGAAAAATATAAGCATGACCGTGTCTTCGTGTTATGACCTTAAACATGTACACGAACTTTACATTAATCTATACATGCCAAAAGCAATGCAATAAAAGGCGTTCCGGCGTATCACTTCTTTTTTATTTTGATTATAAGCATGAAACGTACACAATTGTTACTATAGGCCATGGGCGTAGCCAGGGTAGGAAAATATGATACTTGCCTCGCTTATAAATATAAGAATGATATTTTATAATGTATTATTATTGCGAGTTCTTCACAATTTTACAATCCTCTATAGTACTTATATTTATCTTTACAGGAATATATCATCTACCTTTTCTGTAGATATTTTACCTGTATTTTGTCGACGGCTGTGAGACAAGCATAGTAGTTTGTTTAAAACCATCAGCCCTCAAACAGACCCTGACTACGCTCGTGGTCGTTTTTTTTTAGCGGGACTTACGGTTCCCGCTAGCTTCCGACGTCCCAAAGAACTCCTCGGACACTTGAACTCTGTCTCATCACTAACACAGCCGCAATCTAATGTTGACAAACACATTGCTCGTGAAAAAATGTTCTTGATTTAAATATTTATGACTGTTGTACGTGTGATAACTCGCCTATTCTTCTCGAAAACTCGCTGAGTCCTTTTCTGTTGGCGGTTACGAAAAACAGTTCTTCTGAAACGCGGTAAAGCCAGCTTGATAGTCGGGGGTACCTTGAAATAAAACGACGTATGGTTTGTCCGGCCACAAATAAATGATCTGTAGGAATTAGGCGCCAGGAGTCTAAAGCTGACTTTAAAATCAAATAGATCAAAAAATTGTTACCACTACAAAATAAAAATTATCAGGAAAAATGGACGTTAAGCGTCCGATAAAGGATCAAGAATGCATGACAAACATACGGGTCAAGCTTCACGGTATTCGACAAGCAATGGGGTAAACGATGAAACTTGCTAGGCAAGGCAAGATTTTTACTAGGTAATCTTGTCAAGCAAGTAGATGCTTGACCGCAGAAGAACAAATTTCTTGAAAAACACTTAAAGCGTCCGGTAAACGATCAAGCATGCTTGATAAACTAGCCTGTCAATGTTCTCGGTTTTTGTCGTTTAGCAATGACTAAGCGAACAAACACGCCACCAAACTAGGTAGTCACCAATGCTTGCCAAGCATCTACGTGGTTGGCAAGCAACAAGCATAGCCGCAGAAGATCACATTACTTGACAAACACGCAAAGTGTGATAAGGAGCTTGACCGTTTACTAAAGGCTTAAGAATAGCCTATTTACTATTGTTAAATAGTACTTACTTGGTTTTGTCAATAGGTACAAGAATATTGAGTGTGCTGATGGTGGAGGCAAAGACGATATCACTAAGTGTTGCCCAGCTGCCTCCGAACCAGCACCGGCCTAACAGCATGGACTCCAGGTCAGAGTAGGCGCTCTCAATATCAGCTATTTGTTGCGGCATTACAAAATGACAGTTCTCGTAAAGAATAGGGTACTGAAATATGAAATAACCACAATGAACATCTCAGTAAACGTTACTCCCTAAATAGAAGGACACGCATTATGTAGGCACTGAACTCAGGAATTGTTTACTTGTAATGTTGTGTAGAGAAGTACGCAAAGTACACAAGAGTGATAAATCTTTAGGCAATATGTGACTTACAAAAACGAACTAGGTCTAGTTAGTATTAAAATGATATATGCTTCACTTACAGCAGCTGCTCGGAATCGAGGGTAGAGAGTTCCGCTGTTGTAGTGCAAGTGTTGGTCTACAATGGATCGGCCCCCGGGGTCTCTAGGTAAGAGGCGGCCCGCGTCGCAGTACCGTCCAGCCAAGTACGTACAGATTGCATGGCTAAAAACGCAATAACATACAACATAGTTTCCAAAAAACTAATTTATCGTGTGCATTTTAAATAGATAATAAAAATGGTTCACCTATCGCTCAGGATAAGGTCCCTATCCTTGAAAACTGGTAATGTTTGCAATGGATTTAGCTGTGAAAATAAAAACAACAATTTTTGAATAAAAATTCAGAAGCTTCAAATAAAAAACGCTCATCTAAATCAATGAACAAATACCTTGCTACTAATTAATATAAATTCTTTGGCCGATACCTTTGTTGACGAGTGTTTCTCGAGACTTGATATAATGTGACTCAAATGCATTGATCAGAACTAGCTAGTTAGATCCTACTAATGTAGTTATGTTGTATCAAAAGTGTGTTAAAGTTCTTACAACGAGCATCTCAGGTGACCTATGTTCTCCCTTGTCTATGTTGATGTCCACCTCCGTGATGCTGAGGTTCATGGAGTCCAGCGCCATCATGACTGCCCGGCAGGCAGGACTCCTATCTGCTTTCCATAATGTGCAATGCCTGTAAGTAGCAAACATTGCTCGCTTTTTACGGTCATTTTATGAATTTTGAGACATAACTAATTAGTTACGTTTGACTCATACATATCAAATTGATTGTTAAGTCAGGTAGGTATGGATTGTGAGAAGTTCAGCAACACACCCTTTTTTATTCTATGAATTATTTTTTTTGCTAAAAAAATAAGTAAAACAATCTTCTGGTGACGAAAGCGTAAATTATTATAGGACTATACTGCCCTATGTTCAGAAAAAGCCTTATTAAAAATAGGTACTCACTTAAGCCCAGTTTGTGTAATCTTCTTGCTTGCAGAAGTCCCCATTAATTTAAAAATAAAATAACTTGTGATTTTGAAATTAACACTACTTGAATGTCAATACATTTTAGATGCCTGATTTTTGAAAATTGTATTTTTCACTCAATTTTATTGATGTATTTTTATGACGTATTCTTCTTTATTTTTTGATACAAGTCTGGTTTATGGCAGTTAATTTTGTTCTAAATATATAACTGCCAGAAAATATTCGCATACTCTTTAGAGTGAATTTATTTAAATTCATTTAGCTAAGTAGTTAATATCATATTTGCATATTAGAGCAAAATAGCGGATATTTCAATTCGAATACCAATCGGGTGAGCTGTTGAAGCTCGTGTGGTTAGGAGAAAGACTTTCAGCTCAGATAGTTAGTAGGTAATCGTTAGGTTAGAGCACTTAAATAGATACCTAATACCGTATAGTGTGCCCTGCCAGTAATGCGATTAGCTTTGCTGTGTGAACATTAACAACAAACAAAAAGAGTTATAGCTAATTATAACTACGAATAAAAAGTATTGAGAAATAAATACAAAGGTACAAAACATGTACCTATTATTTTCTGGCTCGTCGATGACGCACGAAGGGGACTTGAATGCATTATGCAGGAGGTAACAGGATCCTGAATATGATCTCGGCGTGCGTTATCAACCGGCATTCATTTGCAAACCTAAGGTGTTTTTTCTACAGCGGACTTGTGGCACAGCTTATTCGGCATTCCTCCCGACTGGTCAATAGCTATATTTAAAAGGTATTTTATTGATTGTATCTTGACGGCATTATTAATAATGTCCTTGTTCCGGGGTAGCTCTTGCATACAAGATACGATACAATTTGTGTGGCGCCCCTACAGGTCTCACATCAGGTAAGTTGTGATTTTTGAATCGTAATTTATTTGTGGAAACCTTTGATATCGAACACGTTGTTCTAGATAAATGAAACGCA
This sequence comes from Autographa gamma, assembly GCA_905146925.1. NCBI lineage: Eukaryota > Metazoa > Arthropoda > Insecta > Lepidoptera > Noctuidae > Autographa > Autographa gamma. The sequence continues at coordinate 10,778,668 of LR989867.1, read as the reverse complement.
TTAGTCTGGAGTTACATAAGTAGCGTGTGCGTATTATTTTTTTATACCCGGGTAAAACTGTTTTAGCTAGTGCGGTACATAATTTCTGTAAGGTAATCAGGGTCAAATAGACGGGGTAATTTTTTTTTGATGTAAGCCAAAAAAAAAGGATTTGCCGAATAATAATGTTCCACTAAACTTTTTTTAGAAATATGTCTGTCGCCAAGAAACCGATTCTCTACGGAGACATAGCGTCACCCCCGGTGAGGTTCACCATGATGACAGCTTCTGTATTGAAAGTGGATTTAGACTTTCACAATATTAATTTATTTAAAGCGGAAAATAGAACGGACTTTTACAAAAAGGTATGCGGCCCCATATACTATGTATTGTTATTCATTTAGAGTCGAGGTTTCCCACTCCAGGGCAAAAGCCTCCCTTTCTTCTTCCCACTTATGGAAAACAGAATTAGCTAACTTTAAACATTTTTTCTGTGTTTTTTAGATAAACCCTTTGCAAAAGATTCCGGCTTTATCCGTGAATGACGACGTAATAATATGCGACAGTCATGCCATAGCCTTATACTTATGCAGACGTGCCAAGGATCAGGAGCTGTACCCAGATGAAGCGTCCCTCAAAGCGAAGATTGACGAGCTTCTGTTCTTTAACTCCAGTGTTTTGTTTCCCATTGATAGTTCTGTTTTTGTAAGTATTTTATTATGAGTAATAGCTATGCTGGAATTAAAACAAGTTCAGTGCAAATTGCGTATACCAATATTACGTTTACAATAAAAGTTTTTAAACATTAATTCCATTTCAGAGTGACTTCTTTGTTGGTAAGTGGCCTGCAGATGAAACAAAGTTGAACGAGTGGAATACTGCGTTGGACTATTTAGATCTTAAACTCAAGTCACAAGCTTGGCTCACAGGAGATAAGGTGAGACTATTAATTAATTATTACTTACCTAATAATTACAAAATCCATGTAGCTATCTAAGTAAATTAAAATATGTATGTAAAGTTTCAATTTTCATTGCACTCTAACTCTATCAATCATTAGCTAAATATTAGCTATTAGCTATTAGGTTAGATTTATTGTAAAAATACCAATGTAGCTAGTATTTTTTCATTTCAGATGCGACTTTGCGACATTTGCTGTGGAACCACTGTGAGCTCTCTTGAAATACTTGTTCCAGTTTCGGATCGACACCCAAATGTTAAAGAATGGCTTAAAAACTTAAAAGCTCTTCCTTGTTTTGAAATAAATGGTAAAGGCTTGAAGCGTTTGCAGGAGTTTGTACAAATGATCGGCAAACACTAATTAACAATGTTTTGTTTTTTTCGAATAAACTAGCTGTGTTTCAATTATTTATCTTAATTAATAACTACTGTGAAACCTTATACCTGCCTTGATAGAACGCATTTTCTTGGTTCGAACTAGCCAAGAAGTGGCTGGCTGAGGTATATTTAACTCTTAACAACTAGGCTATATTATATGCAATCCTTGTATTTTGACCATTACTAGTCATAAATACGCCTAGTCTAGCCAAGCCAGCAAATCCATAAATGAAGATGCGTTTTGTATCAAATTACAACGAGTTTTTAAGATTCAGAAAAAAAGATATTTAGCTATGTTAATAAATAAATATTTTACCAGACGAGATGGAACAAGAGATTACTAAACATATGTTGTTTAAAATATCCATGTAACTGGGGTTAACACACAGTAATCCAATACAATATTTATCTAGCTGTTACTTTGCTCTTCGTCTCGATTAATCGAAAGAAACCATAAGCAAATCGTATTCTGTATCGAACCTACAAACTATAGAAACATCGTCCCGCACTTGGCAGTGGCACCGCTTATGTCAAGTTTCTTCAGTCTATGGCCGCTTATTGATTGGTCGACGAGGAGATGTAAAAAATGGCTGCCTTGCCTTCTCCTACTCAGGTAGAATTATTTGGGATTTAAATAGTTATTACGACTGAAATGGTTATAATTTCTATCCAAATGTGTAATTAAATAATGTATCTATAGTTTGGTGCAGTGTTTTATTGGTATCGATCGTGAAAACATTAAAATATTTGACGTCAAAGTTTAGTGTACCGTGAATGGATTACGCTGCTTAATATTGTTAGATTTCGAGTTTGACCGCGTATATTATCGAACTCTTGGTTCTTATTCATAGTGCAGAGTTCATGAGCAGTGTTTCATTTAGTCTTATCAAGGATAACATATTCTGTGACCCCGTAATTATATCAGTTTCTCTAAAAACGTTGGAAATGTCGTGAGGTGTATTGAAATGTCACACCCATAGCCGTTCAAAATAAGTTCGTAAAGTAATATTTGTAGTGAGTATTACGGTCTGAAAATGGGCCTTGAACGGTTGCAGGTGGCAGGGACCCACAGCGCTATATACGAAGCATATTATCATCAGGTAAGAGATTGTAATATTTCGTTAATTTAAATAATTAACTTAATTATCATAGTTTATAGCAATTAGGGGCTGGTCGCGATTATTCACATATAGCTAACATGTTCTGCTATCTATTATCAATTTACTACTGTCCAGTAAAGTGAAGTTCTAGGCCAATGTCTAATGGGACAAATAAAAAGTATGTATTGGAAAGTAACTCTTAAACATATGGGTGTAGAGACCACAGTTATGTTCAGCCTGGGTTTACAGTTGAGTTTAATTCCAATCAATATTTAAGTCTCTCATACATGGGGTGAAAATAATTTCATAAAAACTTCTTATGATATTCTTCTGTACCTATTAGAATATGTTACATCATTCATATTGAACTTCACAAATAATCTGATATCAAATGAACTCAATATAACACTTCAATTTACCTCTTTGATTCTCTACAATTATCCTTTATTCATATTGTCACTAAAATTCTAATATCTGAAAGTTGTTTGCCTATATCTTTTTCTGTGGATGTCATCTTATTATCAACCATCTGAATTCTCTTTTGCTAAAGTTATCAATTTTATCCTATTAAGTATATTATATTAATTCAAATAAGCAAAACTGTATGTGACTTTGATCTGATAACTTCATTATTTTATTTTTAAGAATAATTTCTAATCAGAACATTTTAATTGAAAAATTGCAATTATTATTTGTACCACCTGTAAATGATATTAAGTTTAGGCTTACATTGCATAACTTGTAAGCTCATTAGAACATGTAACTAAGTAGGTATGTATTCATCATTTAAACGTAATCTTACCGTATTTCTGAGAGAGCATTTATTTTGACGTGCATTGCTACTACATAATACATATAGTTTTAAATAATTTCAAAAATATACACACCCATGGAGCCTAGTCTTATCATTTGATATTATGTTACCCAGGAAAATGGATTGTGTAGGTCAGATAGGAATTTACTCCATATAAAATATTAAGTTGAATCTAGTAAGACTGGGAGCTTACCCCCAGCTTTTTTCCCAGTTGTTTTTCCCTTTTCCATTTTTTGTTCCCATAGCTTGAAGGCTTAAAGGCTAGGTGGACTGGAAGCTGGTTTTATGTTTATGATATTAGGCTTATACTCCCTCATGTGGGGTAGAGTATTCTTGGCACCCACGGAAGGTGTAAAGGATCTTGTCTTGCTATATAGCAGTCCTAGATATTAGTTATTATTTGGCAAACTGCCACATACATGCAGCTTTAGTGGCAGACTATTGGGTAATTACAATTATCAATCCTGAATGTATAAATAAAGTCAAATATAGATCTCATAATGTTTTCTAGACCTCATATAATAATTAAATGCATGTGTGCTTAAGATGATCAAAGTTATGGTTCCTGATTAGTATGAATGTCTGTTATACTCTTTGTGCTAGAAGGTTAGAGGACCAGCTTTTGAGGAAAGCGTTTCACACTCAGATTATAATAATAATAATAATAATAATAAAAAAAAAAAAAAAAACCTCAACGTCAACACCGCATTTTAGTTTTCTCTGTAAATAATTATAATATTTCTACCATATTTATAATAATATATATAAATCAAGAACGTTATCTGGTGCAAACAGTTTTGTTTTTCATCGATATATATATACTTTTTAACTGTTTTACTTTTTACAATATATAAAACATAATAACAGACAAAGATGACATACGTCAAACAGAATCAGATGAATATAAAACCAGAGAAAATTATAACAATAATATGTTGACGAGACAAAAAGCTCGAGCAGCAGCACGCCCACCACCTCCGGACTCGTCGCCGAGCTCCGCCTCCCAGCTGCCGGACCATGTTCCAGCCCCGGCACCTGCAGTCGCGTCGAGCTCCAGCGACGAGTACTACTCTCCGCCGACGTCGCCAACACCTGTGCGTCGGCAGGGGAGACGCCGGCCACCGTGCAGCTTGGCGCCCTCAGGCCAACCGGCCTCGAGCAGGGCTCCCGCTCCCGGTGGTGTTGTGCGGCGCATGAAATGGACTCTCGGAATAAATGAGAACGTCATGCGCGCATACTACGGGGCGACAGAGGGAGGAACTAACCTCACTGCGTACCGTGCGAGAATGCTGTCTCTGTTTCAGGCTCTTGAACCGGGTGTCAGCGTATCGGCACAACGATTGTCGGATCAAGTGCGGGTCATCCAGCGTAATCATATGTTGGATGACTCTACGCTTGATCGACTGCGCTCCGAAATACAGCATAGCCCTGCCGCCAGCTCCTCGCCACCAGTGGCAGCGCCAGTTTTTGGTGCTCCGCTCACCGCCCCTAGTGATGGGGAAGAGGATGATGGGGCTATAACTGTAAGTACCCAGTGCAATGAGTTAATAAGGAGTACATTGGAGGATGCGATTCGGGATTATCGGAGATCGCCGCCCGACCAGAGGCCTCGATTACCTCGTTTGCCCATGCATAACCGCAATAAAGCGATAATGGGTGCCCTAGATTCACTGCTCCCTGTTTATTTTGAGAGCAGTGAAGACCTTAGGGACACGCACTCGATTTTGTACTGCGCAGCTCTTACGGCATGTCGTGTAGCTAATATTGCAATGTGTCATAGTAACATAGCTACACGACCGAAACCAGCCGTACCAGCTTGGCAGTGCAGGATCGAGCAGCGTGTTGCTGAGGCTAGGACACTCATTGCAAAACTAAAAGCGTTTAAACAGGGAAATTCGCGACCACGCGTGATGCGCTTTGTAAGGCGTGCATATGCTGGGACTGATATTAGTCCCAGTGAATATACTGCCCGCGTTACAGAGCGCATCGACCTGTTTAGGCAAAAAGTTTGTGCATGGGCAAACCGTATTCGACGCTATAAACGGCGGGCGGAACGATTTCACCTGAATCGCATGTTCCAGAAAGATCAAAGATGGGTACATAGACTGTGGGAGCGGCCGGTGTCAGCCGTGGATGGCGGGTGCCTGCCGGATGGTGATGCCACAAATTCGTTTTGGCGCAGTATCTGGTCGGCGCCTGTCAGCCATTCCGAAGGCGACTGGATACGAGAGGTTGAGCAAGTATGTGAACCAATACAAGAGATGGGGGCAATCACTATCAGCCCCCAAGACGTAGCCAATGCAGTCCGTCCGATGGCAAACTGGAAAACGCCGGGGCCGGACGGACTGCAAAATTTTTGGTTAAAATGGCTTCGAAGTTCACATAGTTGCTTGGCTTCTCAATTCCAGTCTGCTGTGGAATCGGCTTCGCTCCCACAGTTCTTGACTACAGGATCTACCCATCTGCTCCACAAAACAGGTAGTGCTACGGATCCAAAGAACTATAGACCAATAACTTGTTTGCCAACGGTCTATAAGCTCCTTACGTCCATTCTGAGAGCAAAAATTAACGAGCATATCGTTAGTTTCTCTATTATGTCTGCTTCTCAGAATGGATGTAGGAGTGGATCCCGTGGCACTAAGGAGCTACTCCTTATTGACACGGCTATTTGCCAACAGGTTCGCCGCTCTAAAAAAGATCTGTCGACATGCTGGATAGACTATAAGAAGGCCTACGATTCGGTGCCGCATACATGGCTCATGAGGGTGCTGGAGTTGTATAAAATTAATGCAACTCTACGCGCTTTCTTGATGTCATGTATGGGGCAGTGGAGTACGGTTCTTCACTATCCAGGATGTCGGGATATCCAACAGGGTGGGGAACCAATTAGGATTGAGCGGGGTATATTCCAGGGCGACAGTCTGAGTCCCCTGTGGTTCTGCTTGGCCTTGAATCCTCTAAGCACTTTGCTTGAGAATTCGGGGCTGGGCTATTCGTTGAGGAGAGGGAGCCGGGTAATCTCCCACTTGCTATACATGGATGACCTTAAGCTCTTTGCCACCAATGGATTGCAGCTGATGAAGTTACTGAAGATAACTGAAAGCTTCAGTAATTCCATCAGCATGGAATTCGGTGTTGACAAATGTGCGGTCATGCATGTAAAGCGAGGTGGGATTGTGGAATCCCAGGGTATACAGCTCTCGGATTCCATAAACCTAAGGTCTCTCTCTGCAACGGAGACCTACAAATATTTGGGTATGTCAGAGGCGTTAGGTATCAACGCTGCTGATGTGAAACAATCATTACAGGCACGTTTCTTTGGCCGCTTGAACAAAGTTTTAAAAAGTGTTTTATCAGGCGGCAACAAGGTGCGTGCCTTTAATGGTTGGGTCATGCCAGTGTTGATGTACTCCTTTGGTGTACTCAAGTGGACTCAGACTGAGTTAGACGCCCTGGATAGGAGAGTCCGAACACTGCTGACCGCAAATCGAATGCATCACCCACGCTCTTCAGTAATGAGGTTATATATCCCGCGGAAATGCGGGGGTCGAGGCTTTCTAAATGCTAAGACCCTCCATAATCGCGAGGTATGTAACCTCAGGGAGTATTTTCTCCAAGTCGACGTGGGGATGCATCGAGATGTGGTGGTAGTGGATAAGGGCTTCACACCGCTCTCCTTAGGCAAAGAGAACTGGCACAAACCTGTCGTACTGAGTGTCAAGGACCGCGAGGATGTATGGCAAAGCAAGGAGCTCCACGGGCGCTACTACCGGACCCTTCATGGGCCCGATGTAGATTTCTTAGCGTCCGTAGCCTGGCTACGCTTCGGTGATCTTTTTGGAGAAACCGAAGGGTTTGTTTGTGCAATTATGGACGAAGTTATCATGACGAATAACTATCGGAAATATATCATAAAGGACGGTACAGTTGACATATGTCGGGCATGTCACTGTCCAGGTGAGTCCTTGAGACATATTATTTCGGGTTGTTCTCGTCTTGCTAACGGCGAATACTTGCACAGGCACAACCAAGTGGCCAGGATTATCCACCAGCAGCTTGCTTTGAGATACAAACTTGTGGAATCTGAGGTGCCGTACTACAGGTATGTGCCCGACCCAGTTCTCGAAAATGGTCGTGTCACTCTGTACTGGGACCGATCTATCATCACTGACAGGACTATTGTAGCCAATAAGCCTGATATAGTGGTGATAGATCGATCGGAGCGTCGGGCAATCATTGTTGATGTCACTATTCCGCATGACGAGAACCTCGTGAAAGCTGAAAAAGAAAAACAATTAAAATATTTGGATTTAGCGCACGAGGTTGTCGACATGTGGGAGGTGGACGCAGCAATGATTGTCCCGATAGTCGTTACAGCCAACGGCATAATAGCCAAGAGCCTCGACCAGCACCTTAAGAGGCTCTCGCTAGGCACCTGGGTGAAGGGTTTGATTCAGAAAGCGGTACTTCTCGACACGGCGCGTATTGTGAGGAGGTTCCTCTCTCTGGAGTCCTAACCACCGGCAGCTTGGACCCTGTCCCGAGGCCGGTTGGACACTATATTTTATATTTTTAAATGTATACCTGTATATTGTTTTTTTTTTGTATATATTTAAAAATGTATTTTATATGTTTATTGAAGAATAAAGGAAATAATAATAATATTTATTTTGTACGGAATATAACAAAAGTACAGATAAGTGTCTTAAGAATAAGTTGTACAACAGTGACAAAAGTTCAAGGTCGAACGTCTGACTTCTAAACTAGGCAATAAGCCTGTATCTTAGAAGCCAATGTTCCCCAAAATAACAATGACATACAACTATTAATATGATACACGTGCAAGTACTTCTAAGATATTAACAAAAAAAGAAAAACAATCTTATGCGCATACAGCATTTAACAATTTAGGTATTAATTTTGAATTTTGAGAAGGTTTTCAGTTTCATCATATGATAACTTTTGCAACCACTTGGTGAGAATGTTCTTAACCTCATATTTTGTGCGAATATAGATGGACAAAATTTTATTTATTTTATTATAAAGTCGAGAGCTTGTAGCCAGAAACTGTCGACTAGCTAATGCGGTACGACATTTGACAGTATCACTGACCGGGAATTGCTTGCGTCTCAAAAGAATACTTGGCGTTATAGGTAGCATGGAGTGTCTACGCAGAACGGCACGGAGAATAAAAAGCTGCCTAACTGTCAGAACTTGTGCCTCGGAATACAGTTGGGCTGAAGAGAAGTCTTTGCGTTTAAAATACATTAACTTTAGGATAGCTCGTTGAGAACGTTCTAGAATAAGTAAAGATGTTTTGTAGGTTCCACCCCAGGCTGAGATGCAGTACGAGATAAGGGACTGACAAAGACTCTGGTATACAAGAAGCATCAATTCTCGATCAGCAGAATGCCATTATGTAAAGTATTGAGTTATTTAGTATGTAAAATTTGCATACCATACTGGTTTTCATTACTTACATAATTCTGGACTATATCCGAGACTCATCCAATCTCTAGTAAAATACTCACACATACACTAAATCTCTGATAGTGTTTATTTCATAGGCATGATATTAGAAGTTCCTTAAAGTGTTTAGTAATAAAAGTACATAAAGCATAGTCTCTGTAGTCAAGTACATTGAATGGTTATTGCAGGTGGATCCCAATGGCGCCGGCACAATCCAGGCCCTGGATGCCGCTCGCTTCCTCAAGAAGTCCCGGCTCAGTGATGTGGTGCTCAGTAAGATATGGGACCTCTCCGACCCCACCGGCAAGGGGTACCTCGATAAAGTAAGGATTCTTCTCATATTATGTATTCCAAAACTGTGTTATTACTAGTACATAGTATGTGTTTATGTGAGAGTAACATTTGAAACAAATGGAAGTGATGTTAATAAAGTAGTATCAGACTAAACGGTTTAGAAATATGTGAAGGTTTGAATGTTGCAGCAGTTACAATAATCACATTATATACAGCATGTATAACCATTCTGGTTAAAACATGCACTTTTGATATTGCCAACTGATTTTGTGCATGAAATGTGACAATGAGTTTAGCATAGTATCATGTTAAATCTTTTGTCATAGAACAGAAACAAAGGTACTAGTGATTGTTGTATTGTGGAATGTATGCAACGATTTATTTAACAAGATGTGTCAATCACACTGATAACGACTGCTTGTCTTATCATTCAAGTCGCGTGGCCATCTCAATTGTTATGACGATAATAATAGTAATGCTTCATAATATTATTGAAAATAATTGCATATTGTTTAGCTTGTAGGTACAAAAAATCGTAGTTAAGTTCAGTACCGCGCTCTCTAAACACGATGTATGTCAAGGTTTAGCGAAAATATTTACGATAAAATAGTGTTCTGAATGTAACGATTGAATTTTGAAGTTACATAAGAAAGGACCCACTTATCCTCATATTATTTAATTCCTACCTACTTAGTAGATTCCTGCTACGGGGGACTAGATGAGAACGCATTTTCAAACTACGACAATAGTCAGGGCAAACTCTAAGCTAACAGAAAACAGTGTAACATACCAACATAGTGTTGTTGCATTTCTTGCGCTGAATGACAGGAAGATGCAGTCAACAAACAAACAGATCAACAACAAACCTAAAAGTAGAAGTATCGGGCTTCTTATATTTAGAAAAAGCAAAAACAAATGATTTACCATATTATATTTCATTATCACCGATATGTATGAGAACAGGGCAGGGAGATGACTATGATATAAAGGGCTGGCGTATTCTTATCATTTCTTACATTAATATGAATACTTCCACGTGTAATTTGAATTGATTAAGAAATTCTTTAAGGGTTTAATCAACATACGAACAATAAAGTATCATCTTAAAAACGTTTGTAATTGTTCATAATAGAGTCAACACATTTCTCCATTAACGCTGAGTAAATGTGATCAGGTGAGCCGCATATCGGTCGCCATGTAATGTAACAGTAATGGGTGTGATTGACAGCAATTAGTGCGATCGATTGCACCCGGCCGTGCCCCTGCTACACGTCATTTGTATCACTTTACCCTTTACATTGAACTTGGAATTGCTAAGTTTTCTCCAGTATATAAAGATATGTGTTTAGTTCATCATTCAACAATGAGTTCGAACTATTTAATGGCGGCTTATACTATGTGTTGATGATTGGTATGGTATGTGTCTGCACGATTGCTTGTTGACGACATAAATATATATACCTGAACTGAAATGACGGAAACACACTTACGTATAGGCCTTTTTTTTAAAAGAAAGTCCATCTTAATCCACTATACCTGCAACCAGGATCATATAGGGCCTAACGAGTATACTGTTTCGCTTGTAAGCTAGTTCGATAGGTTCTTTCAATACCAATAATAGACGGTACGGTTACAAAAATACCACATCCACCTCCCTTGGGTATCTTACTTCGGCGCGTCGTGTGTCAGGGATGCTAAATAATTCCCGTGCGGAAATCAAACACGCAGACTCACTTACATACCAATTGCGTTTATAGACGTTTGTGTTTGCTGAGAAACGGTATCATATCAAGTATTTGTCGTCATTTCTGACATAATTCATCGTTATTTAGTTTTAAATCCACAAGAATTACTATATGCACTCCTAAGCACCCTATTTACAAAGCCAGCTGGAGAAAAATGTCTACTTATGTAACAGCAAGTAAATCATCAATTAAAAACATGTTAATGTACATTTTAGCTCGGCTGTTAGGGCCTCATTACTTAGCTTTTAAAGACAATAAAACAGAGCACACCCTGTAAATCTGGGGCTAATGTTCTCCCATTCTCGGTTGATAATGTGGCGTGCAGTGTACATAAAGAGATGTCGCCATATTAACTGGGCTAAGTTATAGGCAATAAGGCTCACACTGTGTCAGTCTGGGTGGCGCGGGAGTTACGCAATGGTCTAGACTGCCCACTCGAGACGCTTTTACATTAATAATTGTCTATGCTAAGTCGATAACTCTCATACAATATTTGATGCGTAATCACATTTCTGTAAGAGCTTGTAGATAGGTTACTAGCGTTTATATGCTTTGTAGTCGGAATTCCCTCTAATATGTATTACCACGATAAAAAACGATCCTATCTGCCGAAATAGGTATTTCAGCCATGGTTTTTCCAACTATGTGTAGTACTTTGCTAATCGCAATACCTATGCACTATAAAATTCCGTTCTCTGGTAGAGAAAATCACAAGTGGATACGTAAATAATTTCCGGCGTGCCTACATCTTTACACATTCCATTTCCTAGTGTTTCCATTTATAGGAAAATTTTCTTTATTATCGAACACTGGTTTGATTTAAAAATAAAAACTACTAAACTAAAGAACATACACGAGAGCAAAGCACGTAGTAAATAACTGTAAATTTCAAACATTGAGGTAGGTCGCCTAGTTTTTGATTTATATTAGAAATGAATTTAGTTTCAGACTACTTGTGTATAGCACTAATGGAAAGCAATCAAGCATTATGATAGAATAAATTAGAAGTTAATTGATGTTGTAATTACGACTAATTGATAAATGCATATTAATCACATGGAAACGTTTATGTTTTTCATTAAGTATAACTAAGAATTTATGTTAAAGTAGGCTAGCAAAGGCATTACATAAATGCACAATAGGAATGCAAAGTTTGGCAGTGTTAATTGCGCTTATGACGACTGTCGTTATAACCATTTTCACAAGATTTTGATGAACTTTGATAAAAGATAAGCAAGTTTTGTTATATCGGTCAGTAGAACTTCAAATAACCACGCCCATAATGTATGTTAAGTAACTTTTTATTGCTTATTCGGAACGAAATTTAAATAAATATTAAAAGCCCATACCCCTCTCCGGATCTCTTGATATCCAAAAAGATTACTTTAATGAAAATTATTATCTTTATTTTGTCTTCTAAAATGTCATGTAAGGCGTTCCCATAAGCCGCATCGATTTTTCTGTCAGCTTAACACTTTGCACCTTGTTTAGTGGGACGTGAAAAGACTTTGTAAAGTTACGTTACCTAAAGTTGCGGACATAGTGCATAAGCGATAGCGGGCAACAAATACTAGAACATTTTAATTCGATCGAAGCAGTTATAATGCAGACACGCATAGAACTGTACTATTCCAGTGAACTTTAAGTTTATTCGTTATGGAGCGCAATGCCGGGTTTCTGTTACGTAATTATAGCTCGAGAACTTTTAAGGCTACTTACTATTGCTTTAAATTAAATTCTTCAATTTACGTCGCTTTATTATCAGAGTAGGCAGAACGTATTAGTTATATTTGCTTCTTACATTTGTGTTTTTTTATGAATGCTCTCAAGTAATACGTTTGGAAAAGGACGTCGTCAACAATCTAGGCTATCATTGTGTAGTAGTATGTTATGTATTACACAATGCCCTGACCTTGGGCTGCCCTTACCCCAAATTTCTTTACGACCTGACGTCTTTGTGAGACGTCAATACAACTTTTCGTGGAGAGAGAATTTTCTTTCAAACGACAGAGAGAGGAATGTTCCATAAGTTAATTAGTAAATGATAAGATATTGAATACTGAAGTTTATTTTTCATTAGAGTAAGTAAGGTGCATCAGTAAAGCAAGCTGCTTGGTATTAGGCACTAAATAGAAAATATTTTAGATTAAATAAATGACAAGAAATTGAATTAACAACCTGGCGAATTCAGCAAGAATTGCTGTCGCTGAAAACTAAAATTCTCCAAGTCATTTGCTTGGAAAGTTGAAATTATGGTACGGTTTACATAACAATAAAATGTTACTGTAAGTAAAGATTCGCAATAACTTGAAATAATATAAATTAGTGTCGGTCACGGCATCGCAAAGTCAACTGCGAGGGTTACGGCGGTCCAAAGGTCACTACTTCAAATAACTATCCCGTAGTAATAGAGTTAGGTTCAAATACCTTTGTTTATAAAGGTCTGCGGATTTTACCAAGTTATTTTCTTTGTAAAGGTTTGTCGGTCTATCCTATACCTTATCCCAGCCGACTTCAAACACATTATAAGTATTTATCGATCTAGAAAGGCTGTGTAAATATATCAAGAAAGATTTTCTTATAATCGAATTGTTCTTCTACACATGTTCAAGGATTATCATAAAATTTACGTACGCTCACAAACCTAAATTTTAAAATCGTCCTATTTCTCCGACCGTAATAAACCAATATATATTCTTGTCCTATAATGCGATTATATGTTAAGATATTGCTTCGGGATCCTGCGTATTCGTTCGAGTCTTCACTTAGCTTCATCTCGGCCATTTAATAAAAATAAACTGTAGACGCGGTCGATACTTTAATAAGCTTTACAGTAGCGTCTGTCTCGAGCTAGGCGTGCTCGTCGAAGTTTTCAAAGATATTCTGTTGGTATAATGGAACAGTTTGTTAAAAATTTTCGTCTCCAGGTCACGAGGAAAATGTCAATGTGTAACTGTAATGTTTCACCTTTAGTGGTAATACTTAGAGGTCGGGTCGTAGCCTACAGGTTGTTCTGATTTTAATCGTCAGCGTTTTACAACTTTGTTCCATCTCCAATATTGTAAGGGCCCGGGGCCTGACTTAGCGAAACGCTTTATTCCCGACGCACCCTTATCTAGGGTCACCATCCGTCCTCCTTTCTGCGGGCACTGGCCTCCTTTGAGGATGGTCGTACCCTCGAGGCGGCGCTTTGTTGTAAAACAGACCCTTATGTTTGGGGACTGCACTCGCAACCTACATTGTTTCCGCGTCAAAGAAATACAATTAAGACAGGCTGACTTACACTAAAATTAAGCTCAGTTTAATTTGCAAACTAAAATGATATGTAGGAAATACGAATTGTATACTTATTCTTTCAGCAATGTTAGTTATAACGAGATAAATCATCTTATCAATAAAAATTAAAGCCTAAATGACGAAACATCAAACAGCAAACTGCGGAGGATGTATTTAATTACAAATTCAACGATAATGCGTTATCTGCCCGTACATTCATATGTGCGGGACAATGTGGCCGGCCACATATTGTAGGAAATAGTTTCTTTATAAACTAGTGCTGTAAAATAATTGATGTTACAATAGTTAGGGTATGTGTAAAGACTAATTATGTGTTGATAAGTGAACTGGTTCGGCATTTGTGTTGCATACGTGGTGTTGCTTCGTGATGAGTTGTCATCGATGGAGCTGTGTTAGAGGGTGTTAATGTGCCAACCTTGTAGGATATTTTGATAATACAACAGATTCTGTGAGTGTATTTTAGTTTAGTTTTATAAATGTGTTTTGTGTATATGCAAAGTAAAGAATGAGAGAAGTAGAAGAAAGGAAGTGAATGTTGTACTAGTGGTGGCAGTATGTGCGTCATAGTATTGATCAAATTGGATTTGTCTAGTGCATAATATTGGTTTATAGTTCAACTACGTATTGTGCAAAGGATATATTGTGAACTGTGATGTGTTTAAACCGAATATAAAATTTCTCTATATTAATGTGGCTCATTTGCCTCGCTCGCATTCACATAGAGTAAAAACAAGCATCCTTCTCACTTTCTTCGTAAGGGTTTTCTGGTAATTTGAATTCGGTTATACCCAAAGTTACTAGACAGAAATTCTACGGAATGTCTGGCAGATCTTCTCATAGGGAATAATATGTGAAAAGGGGCGAGTCGGAGACATTTACTGGCAGTCTAACAATAGGCGCGAATATTTAAAATGATAACTCATTTTTGTCTGTTTGAAATGATGATCACCTTCTCAACACTTGGCTTGATTAATGTGTGTGTTGTGCAGGCGGGACTGTTCGTGGCGCTGAAGCTGGTGGCGCTGGCGCAGGCCGGCAAGGACATCAACATGAGCAACATACACTCCGAGGCGCCGCCACCTAAAGTCGTGAGTATCATACATACATATTATGTATACTGGAAGGTTCATGCAAGAGACTTCACTTGAAAGACGAATATAAAGTTTCTTTATAGAACTGTCACTATGATAACAGGTTATCCGAATAGTATTTTTTTCTTTTAACTAATGTGACATAAAATATTCTTAACACCCAACTCAAGCCAGTTGTGAGAAACAAGCGAAATTAAAAAAATATAATCATGGTGATCTTAGGTGGAATAAAGTCAATTTGCCAAGTTAACTGTGTGTACTGTTTACGTGTATACAGGTGTGCTCACAACTCAAAATTTGACCCTCACTATTGAAAATGTGAAAACATTCTAGATAGCGAGATTATAAACTGTAGGACATCTCATTTCCGCATTAATCTGAACTGATAAATGATTAGATAGAAAGGCATTTCAAGTGACAAGAAACTAGTACTTTAGTATGGTTAAGATCATCATCTCTTTTCGTTATGAAATACCGAAATGAAATTCCCCAGTTCGGGAAATAAGTAAGTACAGCGGGCCACACGTTGGTTGTATCGATTCTAAAAATGAATCTTATTAACTTAGTTATAAGGGCCCTGTCAAGGTCATGGAGGTAGCCCCCGTGTGGTAGACTGTTCAATAATAATGAACTATCCTGTTACCGTGGGAATCGCACTTTCACATATAAATGTAATTGGTTTTTGTGAGGGGAGCTCTTAATTAATAGAACCGTCTTGATCAACTGTTGGTTTAGGTAGCCACGGAGCCTTTGGGAATTGTTCTGTTACGGTTCGCGTGAGTCTAGCCTATGTTGCTTTTTACCTTATTGAGTTTTATAATTAAATGCTGTGGAAGGATATTTAATGTAGGAATACTACAGAAAATATGTTTATATTCTAGTTCAAATTCAAATTGTTTATTTCTTCATGTGTAGGTACACTAGTTTAGCTTTTTCTTTACACTAATATGGTTTTTTTTTGGATTCTTCAAAAATATATGGAACCTTATATTATCAAAAATAAACTTAGATACCGCATAGGTTTAACAAAGTTGTTTTCTGCTTAATCCATTTAACTACTTAATTCTATACCTACCAGTAGTACTTTTATAAAGCGAAATTTCCCCACGTCCAGGGCGAGCTCCCCAAAGTGCCGCCAGTGAGCGCGACGCCGCCCGCGCGGCCGGCAGCCCCGTCGCCCGCGCCCACCATGCCGCTCAGCGACTGGAGCATGAAGCCCGCCGAGCGCGACAAGTACAGCCAGCTCTTCGACTCGCTGCAGCCCAATAATGGACTCATCGCGGGCAACAAGGTATGACACATTAAATGCTTTTCATTAAATCTTTGGAAAAAAAGTCTTAATGTTTCTTGAGGAGCTTTTGAGAAGACTAAATTTTAAAGTGGTTTTTGAATTGCAGATGTCTATTTGCCACCGCATGAAACCATAGCAGTACCTATTACTACCTATATTCTTACTTGACCCAGTGTAAAGTTTTCTTATATGTTTTGTTGATTTCAGGTGAAAGGCATGCTAATGGAGTCAAAGCTTCCTATAGACACGCTGGGTAAAATCTGGGACCTCGCCGACCAAGACAAGGACGGCATGCTCGACAGACACGAGTTCATGGTGGTCAGTACACTGTTGATTACTGCATGTAATACTCAGCTTTCGTGTGGGGCATGTTGCTTATGTGTGTGAGGTTTGGTTGCAGGCGATGCACCTGGTGTACAAGGCGCTGGAGAAGCACGCGGTGCCCACGACGCTGCCGCCCGAGCTGCGCATGGTGGGCGGGCGGCCGGCGCGCCCCCCGTCGCGGCCGCCCTCGCGCCCCCCGTCGCGCCCGCCCTCGCGCCCCGCCTCGCCCGGCGCGCGCCCCCCGCGCCCCGTGCCGCCGCACCAGCACCACGCGCCGCCGCAGTCCAACGCCGCGCTGCTCGAGGGCCTGCTCGACCTCTCTAGTGTCAGTACCACATATAATCCAACGTCTAACTTGTAGTCTGTTTCTCATCATATTTTGAGCTATATCATGATTTTCTGTTGTAATGTTGCAGCCTCCCACACAAACGGCGCCACCGATGCCTCCCATGATCCCGCCAGTCCCTGCCAGCCTGAACTCGTCGGTGATGAGCAGCATCTCGTCGGGCACGACGACGTGGGTGGTGACGGACGCGGAGAAGGCGCTGTTCGACACGCAATTCGCGGCGGCCGACACGGATCGAGACGGCTTCGTCTCCGGCAACGAGATCAAGCACGTGTTCTTGGACTCGGGCCTGCCGCAGCAGACGCTGGCGCACATATGGTGAGTGTGGTGGAGTGGGGCGGACGGGGCGGTGTGTGTGTATCGTGCGGGTGTGACGTGTGACGTGTGGCGTGTGCAGGGCGCTGTGCGACACGGAGGGCGTGGGCAAGCTGTCGCGCGGGCAGTTCGCGCTGGCCATGTGGCTGGTGCAGCGCGCGCTGCGGGGCGTGGCGCCGCCGCCCGCGCTCACGCCGGATATGGTGCCGCCGCCGCATGCCAACGTGAGTACACACTACATTACTAGCCTGTCCTTGACAATCAGTTCTCACAGAAATTGTCACTATTGTGACTTTAACATTAATGTGTCTTTGAAATTTAATTGTCCTTCCCGAAAAGCTGTATCCAAAAGATCGCCACTAACGTTATCTTATAGTTAACTTATCTGGGGACTAGGGTGTTCCAAACATAGCTGTCGAAAATCACGCGCTCGAAATCAAGTACCGATAAAAAAACAACCAGTCAGTAACTATAACATTAAATTTATTATTGAACGAGCCATATCACATGTGCACATAGAACATAACATTGTGTCGGCGCTGCAAGTGCTTGAGCGCGTGCTCGGTGCACTTGAGCAGCACGGCGGCGGCCAGCACCAGCGCCGCCAGCGTCACGTGGTGGCTCCAGCGCGCGCGGGACCCCGCCCACACTATCAGCTTCACCGCGCCTGCTAGATTCTCGCCTTGCCAGCAACTAGGAAGGCAAGAGAAAGTTGGATTTCGTCAAAATTGAAGAGCAGCCAAGCTTCTTAAGTCCTTGTAAAAAGAGAGATTTTGAACGTTCTTGTCGTCCTTTACGATGGTTTTGTGATATGCGGAAATTATATTCTAATCCCGTCAATCTTTCCAAGAATAAAAAAGGCATGAAGCAAACTACAAACGGCATAGGTTAAATTTTTGGTCGCCGAAGAAACCTAAACAAACTGTTGCAAAAAGTAGATATAGTTCATATTGAACAATTCAATCCATGAGAGTCAATGGAGATTATATACAGTAGTCCAAGTACCTGTATAGGTTAGCGTCAGTATAAAGCACGTAGGAGAAGACGAGATGGTCGCGCGAGTTAAGATGCAGACGGCCCGCACTAGACCGCAGCACGTGCCGCGGCCGCACGTGCCGCCAGCCCGCGCGCCACGACACCGGCACGTCGCGCAGAGTCGTGCTGCGGGGTAAAGAACCTTGTTGAAAATACTGTAGTGGAAGTGCCTTGCTCCAGCCTTCAGGTTGCTTATGTCACTGTAGAATGTGGTGAGTAGGGCACGAAGTAAAATGCCTCCACTGCTGCGAAATCCGGACACGGGATTTAGAGCAGACTGTTTATGGCTTAGCTACTGTTGCTCGTCGGATGAGTGATGGCAAATATTTTAATTTTGTATTATGTTGGTCCATAAAAAGTATTTCGGCTCACCACATGGTAGAACCAAAAATAAAAATTCTGAAAAGCAAAAAAAAATATGCGTGTGGTTTACATAATAGCTCATATTTAAAACTAAAAAGCACCTACCCTGGACATCTAATAGTAATTGGGCGTCCAAAGTCAGCATATATGGTATCTCTGGCAGCGGGAGGTGGTTGCTTCGGTAGCTCTTCCTTCAGCGAGAACAGTAGCACTGCGCCGTTGTAGTGCGTCTTGTTGTCCTTGCCCGAAACCGTCCCTGATACGTTTTCGCAGCTCACCTAAAATAATTCAAAGTTATATACTCCATTCGTCAATAATTTAAGAAAAGGCTAAAAATAATTTAATTAAATGCAAAGCATACCAATAATCTCAAAAAGGTAAAAAGAAAGCGAAGCCCAGATTAATTACTGCGTGTTATACAAAAACCCTGAAAATATTCCCGATCAAAAGCGAAACCAAGCACAGGCTCCCATATAGAGAAGGCATGAGTATTAATCACCACGGTTGCTCACTGCGGATTGGCGATTTCAGATCCCAAATTTTGGAATCCAGGTTTCCTCACGATGTTTTCCTTCACCGTTTGTCAGAAGTGTCTTAGAATAATTAAGAAAGTACATATAACTTTGAAAGAATCAAGTATTTAATTTAATATAATTAAAATTTTCTTCAGAATTAAGCTATTGTAATACTTTAGGTAGACCATACCTTACACATAGCGATCATGATTTCGCTGGGCCGCTGCTGGCCCACGTTCAGTAGTTTGATCGGCGGCGGCAGGTGCTGCGACCGACAGGGTATGCCGTCAGGGAATACTACAAACACAAATATATCGTTACCTAGCAGCAACTTCTTAGTATTCAAGAGTTGTTCGAATTTAAATAGTTTGTGAAGATCAAGACAAATGCTACAAGCAAATCATTCAAATGCTGTTTACAATTTTAACGCTAATTACAATGTAATAATTTCCTATTTCGTTGTAGGCTGTACAATTTTTGGACGCTGGAAACGGCAGAATATTATGGACCTTATTTCATGTAACACCTATTGTAACAATGTTCGTCCAAATAAATAAATATTCTATGCTATTAAATTTGACTGGGTTCTTGGCAGAACACCTCTATCGCTTGAAGAAAGCACGGAAAACCGACCTTAATGTTTAAAGAACATTAGGAACATAGACTTTTTTTGTTATAACTTGTAAGGCGCAGGCCAGACAGAAGAGACGTAAGACGCAGACGGGGTGCGGACATTAGTAGTTGTTCCCCTGCTGGGCAAAGGTCTGCCCGTCGAGCTCAGACTTAAGAACATAGACCAGACTGTATAAAAACAAACGGTTTGTGATTCTATGAAATCCATCATATCTGATACATGATATCTGATTCAGCAGTTTTCTCGTTACAAGTTTACGCTAGTGCGTCAAAACTATGACGTACTTTGTTTATTTGTAGACTAAACTGCATGATTCTCTTATCATATAATCAGATGCAGGAAAATGTTGTTTATGTTTTTGTTACCTAGCATCTTAGAAATAAAATTAGTGTTAAATATGAATTATGATATTCATTTCAGTGACATACGTAATATAAAGATTGTTTATAAAATTATACTAAAATAATCTGAATAATAATAAATTTGTTTTGGTTCGATTGATAAAAATATAATGAGCGTATCTAATATGAGACAAATCGTATTAATATATACTCAGCCTGAAATATCATGAAACTGAACTGTAATATACACGATTATTTTCATATGTAAGACTCTTTCGTACATGTTGTGTGTATGTAGATTACATTTTTATCTGCGTTATTTGTCAAAGGAACTAGAAACTTATTTGCTCACTATTTTCATGTTTTGAGGTCGTTTGAATTATTTGTTTAACGCGTCGGATAACGTGCAGTGTGTTTTAGTTTGTTTTATTGTAATTTGTGCTTATTGTTTAGTTTTAACAAGAAATGTTCGTAAGTAATTATATCATTTTTTGCCTATTTTCTTTAGGTTTGAGAGTAGTTCTTTAAAGATAATGTAAAATTATAGGTAAAATTCAAATGCATAATTCTCGTGATGTTTTTCATAAAATTGATCATGACTTACCCTTGAATAAACCAATGTCATTATGGTCCAATTTGACGAAGTTTTCAGTTTCATTATCTTTCTCTGTGCCATTTAACATCTATACAGAAAAATATATAAATAGTTTCTAACAGAATATCTATTTAATTTCGAAACATTGCACACCATAAGCTCATTACGTCTCCGGGATTCTATATCACGTATAGTAACCCACACTGCAAAAGCAAGCTGAAGTGGCAGTGGGCAGGGCACATGTCCCGGAGAACTGATAGTCGACGAGTCCGGAAAGTTCTCTAGTGGAGACCAGGGACTGGCAAAGCGTAGGACGTCTACATACCTACAAGGTAGATTGATGGTCTGGAAAAGGTAGCAGGAAGTCGCTGGATACAGGCCGCTTTCGACCGGTCCAATTGGAAATCTTTGGGGAGGCCTATGTCCAGCAGAAGACGTCCTACGGCTACGTACGAAAATGATGATGAACCCGCACTGACCAGCCGGGGGTCCAGCTTGACGTAGCACATGCCGTGCCGGTGCCGCCTGCCGACCTTGCCGCACGCGCTGCACTCGCTCCACAGCGACCACACGCTGAACGATATCACGCCTCTGTACGTCTCTGGCGGTGACGCGTGTGGACCTCGAGATTCAGGCCCTTTAACCTAAAAATGGTGGAAATCTGATGAGATTCAATGTGATATTCAGAAGTGAAATGAACTGGATTGAATACTTGAGTACTCTGATAAGCTGTTCAATTTGATAAGCCTGTATGTATCCTGCCGATCTCTTAAATAGGCGTCATAGAGCATTTTAGACTATCTTAAGTGAGGTCAGGTGGTACTGACCACTCGGTAGGGTTCCTCGTTGTCCACGACCTCTAGGATGACGAGGCTGCTGTTGCTGCCGCCCACCTCGCACTGGAACACGCCGCCGTCCTCCGGCATCACGTTGTATATCGTCATGTTGCCGCCCTTCACCACCATCCGCTCGTGCTCCACCACGTTTGTAAAAGCCAGCGTTCCTGGAGTCTGAGGATACAGTGAATACCTTACTATGTGAAAGGTTTAGATATTACAGTGCCGCGACGCTGTGCTTCCTGCAACGAGGCCGACGGCACTCAGCCAGCCTTATAGTATACAAGATATATACCCTGGTTACCTTGGCAACCATCCACCGTCTGGGGCGCCGCTTCTCCCCGGGCGCGAGACACACGCCGCACGGCAGGCGGGCCACCGCGCCCTGGTACACGGCGATGATGTGGGACGGCAGCGTGCGCGCCGCGCTCAGCCGGTCCAGCAGCCCCGCTGAACACGTGTAGTAGTCGCGCCATAGCTTCGACATAGCGGATAACTTGCGGCTGTTGCCTCCTGCGAGTTTACAACGTTCAGATTAATTGATAAGAAGAGATGCCATGAGGCCAATTTAGGTCTCAAATTGTCCGTACAAAAAGTCCAGAAACGTTTTCCAAATAGTTTAGTATTAAACGTGTACAATAATAAGTGAAAGCATTTACTTGGGTACATGAGACTGCCTTCTACGTTATAATTCCTCCGAAAGTCGTCTTCCGTTATTTCTCCATACATTCCTCTGCTTATGTTATTAATTTCCTCCACTCGCTTGTGGATAGCGTGCCTAAAACTACATTGTGCGTTACTAATAATTATAACTAATGTTAAAACGAAAACAAACAAAATTCTGCAGACTGCCATTTTGAAAATATTTAGGTTGATAATTTTGTTTACCTCAATATATTTGAAATTTGAAACAAAATACGACTTATTTTCATTCCAATTTTGAATTACAAACGAAATAAAGAGATCGGTGAATGAAGGACAACGTTTGTAATATGTTTTGACTTTTTGAATTTTTCTATTATTCGCAATGGTATACTGTCGTGTATTTTTGTTAATATCATTCCTATTTATGAACCCAGTGGGTGGCTTTAGTAAGGAGCTAACGTGGCTAGAGAGGAGTCGTGAGTCGGAAAGGTCTGTATGTGTTCTGTTTTATCATTGTTTTTATTTATATGTTTAGAAGGCCGAGCCCATAATGTCGCTGGGCCCGCAGCCGACGCCGGAGATGGAGGCGATAGCGCGCGAGGTGGACGCCCTCGCGCGGGAGCGACTGGCGCTGGAGGCCGAGCTGGCCGCCAAGCAGCGCGACCTCACCGTCAAGACTGGCGAGGCCGATAGCTTGCAGGTACGCAAACAACACAGATGTCAATATTTCTGATATTATTCTTTCTATAGGGGTAAATTGCTGGATGTAAGCTACGCAGAAAAAATGGACCTAGTATGTACGTCGATAAATGCCTGTTGTTTTTATTGTAGGCTCGTCGGCAAATTTCTTTTGAGGGTTCTAAGAATCACGAATGTGTTATGCCATTAAAATTTTTTGATTGTTTTGTTCTATTTTCAGAGCGAACTGGACACACTAACGGCGACCTTAAAACAGTTAGAAAACCAAAAAGGTGAAGCACAAAAAAGATTAAATGATCTCAAGACGCAGGTAAACTATATGACTTAAAAAAATACTCTGTTTTTTAAACTTTTTCCTTGATATAATGTCTGTCTGTGTTTTAGGTGGAGAAGCTCCGGTCACAGGTCTCTGCGCAGGAGGCAGCGGCGGCGGAGACGGAGGCGGAGGTGGCGGCGCGGCGGGCGGCGGCGCAGACGCTGAAGGAGAAGGAGCGCGCGCTGCAGGCCGACGTGGCCGACGCCGACGCCGAGGCCGAGGCCGTCACCGCGCAGCTGCGCCGCACCGTGCTCGCCGTCAGCCAGGTACACGACACGCACGGCACACGCTGAAGGAGAAGGAGCGCGCGCTGCAGGCCGACGTGGCCGACGCCGACGCCGAGGCCGAGGCCGTCACCGCGCAGCTGCGCCGCACCGTGCTCGCCGTCAGCCAGGTACACGACACGCACGGCACACGCTGAAGGAGAAGGAGCGCGCGCTGCAGGCCGACGTGGCCGACGCCGACGCCGAGGCCGAGGCCGTCACCGCGCAGCTGCGCCGCACCGTGCTCGCCGTCAGCCAGGTACACGACACGCACGGCACACGCTGAAGGAGAAGGAGCGCGCGCTGCAGGCCGACGTGGCCGACGCCGACGCCGAGGCCGAGGCCGTCACCGCGCAGCTGCGCCGCACCGTGCTCGCCGTCAGCCAGGTACACGACACGCACGGCACACGCTGAAGGAGAAGGAGCGCGCGCTGCAGGCCGACGTGGCCGACGCCGACGCCGAGGCCGAGGCCGTCACCGCGCAGCTGCGCCGCACCGTGCTCGCCGTCAGCCAGGTACACGACACGCACGGCACACGCTGAAGGAGAAGGAGCGCGCGCTGCAGGCCGACGTGGCCGACGCCGACGCCGAGGCCGAGGCCGTCACCGCGCAGCTGCGCCGCACCGTGCTCGCCGTCAGCCAGGTACACGACACGCACGGCACACGCTGAAGGAGAAGGAGCGCGCGCTGCAGGCCGACGTGGCCGACGCCGACGCCGAGGCCGAGGCCGTCACCGCGCAGCTGCGCCGCACCGTGCTCGCCGTCAGCCAGGTACACGACACGCACGGCACACGCTGAAGGAGAAGGAGCGCGCGCTGCAGGCCGACGTGGCCGACGCCGACGCCGAGGCCGAGGCCGTCACCGCGCAGCTGCGCCGCACCGTGCTCGCCGTCAGCCAGGTACACGACACGCACGGCACACGCTGAAGGAGAAGGAGCGCGCGCTGCAGGCCGACGTGGCCGACGCCGACGCCGAGGCCGAGGCCGTCACCGCGCAGCTGCGCCGCACCGTGCTCGCCGTCAGCCAGGTACACGACACGCACGGCACACGCTGAAGGAGAAGGAGCGCGCGCTGCAGGCCGACGTGGCCGACGCCGACGCCGAGGCCGAGGCCGTCACCGCGCAGCTGCGCCGCACCGTGCTCGCCGTCAGCCAGGTACACGACACGCACGGCACACGCTGAAGGAGAAGGAGCGCGCGCTGCAGGCCGACGTGGCCGACGCCGACGCCGAGGCCGAGGCCGTCACCGCGCAGCTGCGCCGCACCGTGCTCGCCGTCAGCCAGGTACACGACACGCACGGCACACGCTGAAGGAGAAGGAGCGCGCGCTGCAGGCCGACGTGGCCGACGCCGACGCCGAGGCCGAGGCCGTCACCGCGCAGCTGCGCCGCACCGTGCTCGCCGTCAGCCAGGTACACGACACGCACGGCACACGCTGAAGGAGAAGGAGCGCGCGCTGCAGGCCGACGTGGCCGACGCCGACGCCGAGGCCGAGGCCGTCACCGCGCAGCTGCGCCGCACCGTGCTCGCCGTCAGCCAGGTACACGACACGCACGGCACACGCTGAAGGAGAAGGAGCGCGCGCTGCAGGCCGACGTGGCCGACGCCGACGCCGAGGCCGAGGCCGTCACCGCGCAGCTGCGCCGCACCGTGCTCGCCGTCAGCCAGGTACACGACACGCACGGCACACGCTGAAGGAGAAGGAGCGCGCGCTGCAGGCCGACGTGGCCGACGCCGACGCCGAGGCCGAGGCCGTCACCGCGCAGCTGCGCCGCACCGTGCTCGCCGTCAGCCAGGTACACGACACGCACGGCACACGCTGAAGGAGAAGGAGCGCGCGCTGCAGGCCGACGTGGCCGACGCCGACGCCGAGGCCGAGGCCGTCACCGCGCAGCTGCGCCGCACCGTGCTCGCCGTCAGTACGCTACGTACGCTACGCACGTCACGCACGCAACACACGCTTGTACTCAGCGGGGTTGCTCTGTGATGTCGTGTTTTCGGCGTATCTAGTCACATTGAGATCATTTTGTAAAACTAACTGTGCTTCGCCGTTTCACCCCCGTGATAAGTTTCGTTCTCGATGTCTTTTTTTTTTTCTGGAGACATTTTCAGGCAATTTTTCTCTCCGTTAGAACCATCCTTGCAATAGCGAAATTAGTTGAGCAGCTTTCTATATTTGCACTTAGCAACACATTCAGCGATTCGTGTTTATATTATAGACGAAGCGACGACGAGGCAACGTGTGTCTCAAACACTGAACAGATCAAATCGACACCGCTTCAAATATTTATAATAGTAAAGTTCGGTATGTTGTGTTGCAGGCGAACATAAAGATCTCGTACCTGGAGGAGCAGCAGCGCGTGATATCGGAAGCAGCCGAAGCCCTAGCAGGCGCGGGCGCGGTGGGCGCGAGCGTGCTGCAGCTGGCGCCCGCCTTCTCCGCCGCGCACCTCGAGCGCGTCGTGCGCGGCGCCACGCCCAGCGACGCTCTCGTACGTACACATACAATAAAATAATTGTGTCATTGACAAACAGGTGTCCTTATAGAGCTCTAGATTCTGATCGCATGCTGTCAACGGAACAGCGCGACGGCATCGCAAATCCATTTAAGATTATATTCGGATATTAGTTCTGTAGTCCAACGCGTATTTTTGTATCTCCTGGATTCTAAAATCACACCATTAAACTTATCGTCCGATCGTCTATAAGCGTAATTTGCGAGCAATAAAACAATTAATAAGATATTTGTGTATTAAGGCATTTCGAGTTATGTAATCATATCATTTGCTCCTACAACTGCGTTGAACTGAGATTATTGATGAACTCCCAACCTAAGGTTTATGTAAATAATGTTGTTGCAGGAAGACGAGCCGTTTGCGAAAAGCAACGGGTTCGCGTCCAGCACCGGTTTCGACGCTGACCCCTTCGCGGAGCGCAACGCTGACCCCTTCGCACCGCAATCCAACCAGGTAAGCACTGTTATAATAATATTCATCAATATCGCTGCATATTGTGTTGTCACCGAAACAAATTTATTTATTTCGTTATCGTCATTATATTCAGGCTTGGGGCCCGAGCCCGGGTTAAATAATAATAAATCATTTATTTTCAGGCTACTAAGGCCCATAGACATATACCTTACAGACTAACATAGATATCTTATACAAAACTTGTTTAAAATTAAGTTAGAAATCTTCCGTGCACTACAAACTCATAAAAAAACGTTCCAGTGTACTTGTTATTGTGCCTAATTTTCGCATTAGAACGTAAAATGGAACAAATTAAAATAGTGGACTCTGGCCCCTGATTGCCTTTCTCTGTTGGACATAGGCTTCTTTTTGCATTTAATTCAGGTATTAAAGAACAGATTAAATTGAGTTGGATGTCACGAAACTTAGTTGTAAATGCTTGAATATAATAATATTATTATGTTATATGGATGTAGTTGCAGGATGGTTTCGGCACGACGGACCCGTTCGCGTCGAACGCGGATCCATTCGCTGGCGATGCTTTCGCCGCACAGGACAATAAGCCTACTGAAGATGTGAGTACTTTTCTATTAAAACTATTAATATAACTCGTACGAATTATTGGGCACCTTGATCTGTCACGTGATTCGGTATTGAACAACGTTGCTATCGCTACTGAGCGTTTACGGCGAAAGCGTGGCGTCGTGCTGGGAAGCGGGAGAGGGAAGTGCACAGTTTTGTGTATGACAATCCGTAAAAAGTAGTTTTATTTCAATGTCTAATATTTGCGTAAACCTAAGAAACCAATATGTATTTGACATTTAATTATTTTGTATATCATTAAGTTGAACATGCATATGAAGGTTTTTGAAAAGCTGAATAGTTAAGTGTTTTAGATTACGTGAATAAAGAAAAAATATGTCTTGAATATTGATTCAATATATTATTTAGTAAACTTATGTTGAGTTGAAATTATGTAAATTGATTCCATATTTGATGCACACTTCAACTTTTTTCTGTAGGAATGTCATTTAATTCTTTTTGTATAATTTTGTATGTGATGGACATAGAAAAAAATAAATATGGCGTTACTCGTGCAGAAGTTATCGAGGCTATAATAGTACGTATGGCACGCATAGTATGGCATGTATAAGGTATGTTTGCGTGTCAGGCGGGGTTCGCGGAGGACCCGTTCGCGGTGCTGCACGCGCCGGCGCTGCCGCCCAAGCAGCACAAGACGCCGCCGCCGCGCCCCGCGCCGCCCAGACCCGCGCCGCTCAAGGTACACATACACTATGCCACACTAACACACAATACTAGATTAACTACATTTCTTTATTCATTTTTTTAACTTACCATTTTATAACTAATTTTTGTTATAAATTCTACATTCTGTGGAACATTTTTTTACAAATAACTTCTTCTATTTTTTTTTATAGTAAAACTGTACCAATAAATGATAACTAAAGAAAAACTATAGATACGGAGAAACTATGGATACTTTATATCTTAGGAAAAACAAATCATTTACCTTTCCTAAATCAAGAACGAATTCACCGATTTTTATAATCTTTCATTTGTTAGGTTAGATTAACACTGTTAATTCACCTAACATAAATACATATGGGTCTAATTTATCTATAATATGTATGTATTTAGAAACATATAAGTATATTTATCAGTTGTCTAGTTACCATAACACAAGCTCTGCTTAGCTTGGGACCAGACAACCGTGTGTAAGATATCCCGGAATATTATTATGATTATATAAATATTTAATTTTTAATACTTTAAACTACTACACATAAATTGATACAGTTTTATTTAAACGTAAAATTTGGCTACCTAACCTCTCAAATTTCGAAAAATCAATTTTTTCGTCACTTCAAAACTTAAATACTCTAAGCGAATGTTATACCAGCCACATTTTACAAGTTGCTCCCAAATGTACTCAACATATTTTAAGCTAACGATTTATTTTCAGATTGTGTTTATTTTCTGATTATTTGTGGTTTATTTACCCCGACCCCGTAACTAGCCGCATGGACGACGCTAGCATCGTCGACAGCTAAATACCTTTGTTTTATTTTGATCATGCAGCAGAGAAAGTAAAATGTATGTAAGACAGTGTTACCGCACTACTCACTAGAGGATGGCATTTTATCATCTTATCATTGCTTTTATTTTTTTTAATAAAATGTCAATCTCGGTTGCGCTGCTGTTTAATTATGTTGCAAGTAGTGAAAACGTTTGTGCTGTTTTCTGGTGTGATATTATGGCAACCCTACTATGTTTATAACGTAAAAAATATTATTAGATTATTTAAATACAATATATTTAAATAGGCTAATAAAATTTCCATTATAAATGAGTGATCAATACGCTCTAACAGTATTTTGGGTTGTTTTGTCTTTATTTAAAGATTTTCTTTATATTAAGACCAAAATATCTTTTTAATGCTGTAATTATCCAGTAATATTCTAAATAGTAGTGCTGCCATATAACTAGTGTGTATGTTTTACTTTCTCTGTGCGGACTCCGCCACGTTCGTTTGGTTCGCTGCCGCACGCTTCGCACGCTTGTTACGTTAACCCACCTCACATGTCAACTGTGTTGGTCGACCCTGCCCATGCGTTTAATACTTATCCCTTATAGTTCTTCTAGTAATAGAGATAGAATGGAATAGAATATACTTTATTGTACAACTTTAAAATTATAAAACAATAATGTACAATTGCGGTTCTTTTGTAAATAGCGATATCTTCCAGACAACCTTTGGATGTAAAGGAAAGATGATAAAAAAGAGATAAATTTTTATTACAATTTGTAATTTTTTTATTTTCATGTATCCTCTTTTGTGTCCCACTGCTGGGCAAAGGTCTCACCCATCTGACTCCATGACATTTATTTGAATAAATAACATTATTCTATACTGCAAATACAAAATCTATATCTATTTCAATTAGACTTGCAAATAAGTCTTATTGAGAAAAATCGTATAACCTAAAACTTGAGTATTAATGAATGTACGAGATTTCTTGTATAAAGTAAATCAACGTGATTTAAAAAATCATTTTTATTATTATTATTATTATTCCTGATTAATTACTTCAATTTAAGTTAATAGGTGTTTTACCATTGATAATTAATAATGAAATGCTATAGAATTAAACGCATGCGCAGTAGGAGTCCAACCCGACACCCACACTTGTACGTGTCTCATGTTTTGCATCTTTTATATATTTCTCACGCTCTATGTATTTTATTTGTATTTATTATGTTAGTAGGCTTTTGATGCGTAGTCAGATTTATGTTCAGATATGAATTATAATTACCTAACAAGGGAAGTAAGATTGGTGACCTGTGAGCTTAAAAATGACTACTAACAACAATTTAACATTCTGGTCAAATTTGCTATCTATCGTATAAAGATAATACTAAATAAATCAATAAATAGTATTATTGTAAAGTTCCTGGCGCTGAAAAACTGACCCGAAAGGTGAATTAGTCTAACAAAGTTTTTTACTAATATAAAATCAAATGAATAGGGTAGATGCACATATAAAAGATCGAGCAGTACTGTTGCTATCTCCCTCCCGCAAGTAACGAGACGGCAACAGAGCCCTAGGCCCGTACTGATGCCTCGCGGCCTCACTCGACGTCTCAGTTGACCGCGCGGCGGCGAGAGCGCTGCACTTCGCCACTTCATCTTATGCACTCGTATAACGTTATTTATGTTGATACAATATTAATAGTCAAATATACTTTTGTATAATTTTTCGCGCCGCAATTATCACTCGTTAATGTCCTGCCAGGAACTTCTTTTAGTGTCTTATTAGAATAATATTACATAATTTTAGTTTAATACAGTATATTCTAAATATTTTTGCCGTAACGCGCGAACAATCACTAGAATAGCGTTATGATCAGCTACTGAGATAGAGAATGGAATAATGTATCTGGGAAATGTATAGGGACTGTACACATATCTGTGCTATTTATTAGTATTTATCTATGTTTATATATTTACTTATTTTGAGGCATTATTCTGCTGACAAAAAAAATATATATTTAATTTACAAAAAAAAACATTGGTTGTGTCATTACAAGAATCAAAAACTTTGTGCAAAGCAGAATAGTTTGCTATTTTGATTTAGAGCTTATTGTAATTGGCATAGTTTTAGATTTGTTGAGTGTAAAACCTTAGAAAAGTAAAGCCAGTCCTAACTTATGATACTGAAATATACAACAAAACATTCTGTATTGATAAGGTGTGGATGGCATTAGTGTTGCATGCTAGTCGCTTGTCGTAGTGCAGTTAGTACACCGGCACCTCCACTCCTGGTTCTTATTGTTTCATTTATATTTATTTGTTATCATTTCTATTGTATGACCGATATAACTCTACCTGTATATACCTATATTGATAATATTATGAGCACACGGCGCGATACTATATACAATGACCTATATTTTGTTATGTCAATCTAGTTGTTGGTTGTAATAGATGTAACGTTGCGGTCGCGCTGTGTGCTCGATAAGTTCATGAGTCATGTAACACTTGTCCACTAACATGCTAACCACTGCTCGTGTGCTTGTCCCCACTTGCAGCGCTAAGCGGACGCGGCGGCGGCGAGGCTGACACGTGCGTACAATCTGTCTCTCTCCCACACACACGCTAGCCCACTCGCATCCCACTCACACACACTTTGTCGTCCAGACCGACCGCCAGGCCGCCATGGACTTCGCCGACGACCCCTTCAAAGACTACCGATACGAGGACCCCTTCAACATCGAGGACCCCTTCGCCGACGTGACGGACAGCAAGCGCGGCGACCCCTTCGCCCGCCCCACCTCCGTCGCCGGCTTCGAGACCGACGACTTCTTCTCCGCCGGCAGCGACCTCAACGGCGGCTTCGCCCCGCCCGACAAGCGCAGCGGCCGCGTCTCCGCCCCGCCCGTCGCCTACGACCCCTTCTCCAGCCGCGGCCAGCCCAAGCCCGCCGCCAGCGCCAACACCGGCAGCGTCGGCAACGTGGCTAGTGCTGCCGGTGGCTGGGCAGCATGGCCCAACGACAACTGGGCCACCGACGACGCCTGGCCCAGCTCGACCGCCACCCGCACGACTGACGCCTGGCCCGACGACGTCGCCCACAACAACACCACCACCGCCACCAGCGACTGGAAGACCGACAACTGGGCCAACAAGTCGGACAACTGGGCCGCGGACTGGGGCGCCACCGACTCCAACAAGAACCTGAACGAGACGTGGCCGTCCAACACGCTGCCCGCCAAGAAGGAGAAGTCTCCGCGGCGCGTGGCGTACGCGCGCTCGCTCGTGCACACGATAGGCGGCATCGGGCGCGCCAAGCAGAAGGACAAGAAGAGCAAGGCGGGCGCGGGCGCGGGTGGGGGCGCGGGCGCGGGCGGGGGCGCGCTGCCCACGGAGGAGCAGCAGTGGGCGTGGGCGGCGGCGGAGTCGCGGCGCCTGCAGGCGGAGGCCGACGCCCGGCGCCAGCGCGAGGACCACGAGCTGCAGCTGGCGCTCGCGCTCTCGCGACAGGAGAAGTGACGTCACCGCGCCCGACATTATTTATTGCATTTGTAATTCGTCCAACTTTGATTTTCGATATTTTTACGCGAGAGATTGTGGGCGAGTGTTAAATTAGCGGAGTAATTTATAAATAAATAATTATTCATAATTATGTTGTTAATAGCTGAAGTTTAACGCTAGCGGATGGCAGGTCACGAGAGGTCACTGTACTGGCCGCTGGTCGCGCGTTGCGTGCTGAGCGCTAGCTCCAACACTATGGAACACGATTCGGCACGGAACGCCCGGTCGTAGTACAATGTTGTTAACAGTCACAAGTGCGGTATCTAGTAGAAGTTGTACACATTGGAGGTTAGCTTTAACCATGCATGTTGTGATTGCCTTACCCAACGATACGGTTATGGTTAAATATGTATCTAATACATTCATGTTTAGTTATATTTAACCACAACTAATACATTACAAACTAAACGCGATCGCTGTCTATGATGTAAGAAAACTTAAGGTATATGTATATAAATTTGATATTTCACTCGTTATGTTTAGTTAAAATGTTCAGCATTCCAAATCGAGGCATAGCCGGGCGAGCTAGGGGTATGTAATTATATATTGCATATCAAACTAATGTAAATTATAATCGGATTGCCCCTCTATGTGTTGCCCATTAAATATGAATATTTGTATGAGCTAAGGCCATAGGAAACGAAGTTTAATATTTACGACATTACGGCTTTGTCAATTACAAGAACTTACAGAAGCATACTTTCAAAACTCGTGATCAGTATTTATACATTGAAATTATTGAGATTAAATGTTAGTCAATTTGTCTTAAAATATTAAATACTGGTCATAATTTAGTTATGCTTTATGTTAACTGTACGTATATGTGGTATAACAAAAAAAAAGTCATACTGAATTGAGTTGACGAAAATATTGAAGACTAGTATCTTGTTCATTTTTTCGTTATTATGTACAGCAAGTCGGGCAATCCCGATTTCAAAAATTTCAATCTTTTACATAAATATTCTGCGAAGGGGTTTTAGATAAAAAATTGAATTTAAATGTATCGCTGACTGCAAATCAACTTAATTATAAAAATACAAATTGTTTCGCTAGTCAATTTGATTATTGCATGTTGAGGGCTCGATCAAACCGTGGTGTCTGGGCGTGTATAGTATGTAGCTGTCGCCGTGCGAGCGGGCGTTGTGGCCGGAGTGACGTGCAGCTCAATAAGGGGAGTACCACAGGATCATATCACGAGTTAGGCTTAGCGACTAGAAACGAGAGTAGTTATTATAATATTATGTAATATTTATGCACCGGCGTGAAATGGCAGTAACACTCCCACCACCTTACCCGGCTCACGCGACGACAGCGTCTTAATTATAAATAAATTTAATGTTAAAGTGTAATATATTGTTGTCTGCAATCGAGGCCTAATGACTTCCTCACTACATTGTATAGTCTAGTTGTAATGTTGGCATCACTGACGCTGCCGGGCTCCTACCAACATTCACGTAACATGTTGTTATCCCGACGACGATCAGTTTTGCCCAAATTTCAGTTATGTGTACACTTACGAGCAAATAAACTTCTCTCAAATGGAGTGGATTATTTGTCGCGTTTGTATTATATGCTATTGGTCAGTGTAGAATGTTCCATATAATCCCGTGTTAGATGGAGGCCACAGTGTAGTGGTCTCCTCCACTCTGTAAAGTAACTGTTCATGTTCCCATCGTAACATAGTACCGTGCCACCCGAAACTGGTTCTTATTGATAAAGGTCTGATATTTATTTATTAAGGCTTCGTTCTTTTTGAGCCGAACAGCCAAAGATAAGAAAGCTATTGTTTTTGCTTGTTATCTTTAACTTGAATTACTAACGCGAAAGGCTCATCATTGAATTATATATTAAACTGTAAAATAATACAAAAAAATGCTTCGATGTTAATACTGATTAAATGTAAGTTCGTTATCGACCACAATATTCCGAGTTTTCGTCAAATAATGGTGACGGAATGTAGGTGTAACAATAGTTTCATATTGCGAAACAAGCGATGCCGTTGTAACTTAAGTAGCGCCTTTATATCAAAGCTGATAGAGTTCAGTTTGGCTCGGCGTTGATTGAAGCATGTTTCTCAGTGCGAGACCATTGGACACCTACCTACCACTGGTACTTGTATATTAATCGCCGCGTATTTTTATTCGGCGCTATTATTGTTTATTTTGTATGTTGTATAAATAGATGTAATGTCGTATGTGATTATATGTGTGACATTGATTAATTTTCACTTAACTTCTGTTTTTGTATTTTTTAATACTGTATACCTTTTATTGTTTTATGTATTTATTTATCCCTTTTTTAATGTATGGATATTCTGACTTTGTGCCGGGTCTGTGGTTGATTTTCGTCGGCAACTTAAATCTATAGATGAGCTACAGATTTGTTGTGTAGTTAGAATATCTAAACTTTTACATAGGTATAACGTGGTATCATAGTATTTACGTGCAATACTTAACAGTTCAAGCGAAGGTAAATTGTCAATGTTACAGATACATTACTTGTTTTGTATAAAATGTGTGTGAGTTGTATGAAAATATTCCAGTGTGCGAGTGTGTATGGCTAAGTACAACAAGGTTTGTGCAATGACTTACTGATTCTTTGTTAATTATGTTCTATAGTTATAAATTGTTTTAGCGACATCTATGGATAGACTAACGTATTTGATGCACTCAACTGTCCCTTATTTTAACTAAGAATATCATTGAAATATTTGTAGTATACAAGGCTTTAAGTTGGTATTTCGAATATCGTATAAATAAAAGAAGGTATTTCGTTAATAGGTTTTATTGTGTCAAGTACGTTAGTATGTCGAGGTGTCTGTAATACGCTGTTTGCGGGTTATGTTCGTTCGCCGTATTCGAAGTCCTATTCACGTATGCACTGTTCCCTTTGGACGATATGCTAGGATACCTGCTTCGTCGCAGAGTAGCATCGCTGAGACGTTTGGCGCTGTGTGTGGAATAACAGCTTTAACAGTTTGGACACTCGTGTAGATAAGGCTTGCATAGCCTGTGTATACTAAATGAATGTCGCAACATACTCAAAATACTAATCAATCATCATGAGATTCTCTCCATGTTATTCGTAAGTGTCGTTATGTAATATTTGTTGATACTCATCGGACATACGGTATGATGGATTGTGGATGATATGAGACAGTTTGGATAATGTTCCGAGCCCCTTCATATGCTGTGACTTTATTCGTTCTCCTCGCTTCAGTTGTTGCATCGATGTACAAGATCAACACATAGTCTCTTCGGTAGTGCCTTTCTCTAACTATATTTATTGTCGCTAACTTGAAACTGCTAACTTGTACAAAAACATTTGTACATTATGCTTGAGTGGGGTCATCTGCGAAATATGAAAAAAGATCTTCCGAAAATTATAAAAAAAAATCTTATGCTTCGTAAAATAATACCACGACGTATACGGATCGTGTTCGTGGTGTTACCAAAAAAAAGGTTTCTACCAAAATGGTAGTTGTTTACTTACTTGTATTTCAAATGAATTAGCTGTGTAGTAGCAAGTTGTTTGCTTGTGTGCGCACGGGCCCAGCGCAGCCTCCCATACAATAACTACTATAGTACACAACGCTTGCCGAGACATTTGATAAAAACTAAAAAAAATAGCTATACCGCGTATGAACACTTATGACTTCTGCATCGTGTATAAGTTAAAATGTCTCCGCAAGCAGCGGTTAGTCAATAGGGTAATAATTAATGATGTAATTGTAAAGTAAACGTGTAACTATTAAATACCGATGTGTTTATGGGTATTATCCTAATGTTGTTATCTCTTTCTTAGGCGCTGTTGTTTGTGGCTCGGCGGGCTGCGCGGACGACGCACTTGCCTAGCGAATATGTAGATACCTGATCATTATACATGTACTCTATATATTTTAAAACTTTATAGATCTATTTAAAGCTGAGGATGATTTAAACAAATTTCTATTGCGTTGTTGGTACTGAAGAAATATATATTTTGTCGTAGTCAATTACTTTGTGTAATATATTTTAGTATGTTCATGTTATGGTGTCCGCGCGGTCCGGCCGACCCGTGTCTGTTATCAAGTATACATTATAATGTATGTACCTTTCCGTGATAGCCGAATAAATAAACTAAACTTTAAATTTCATCGTTGACGTGTATATGTGTATTTAATGCTAAAATAAAATAAAGGAAGTAAATTTGATAAATACAGGTTAATGTAAGCTTAAGGCGGTAGTGACGGTGCGCGGGACAACTCATGTAACTCGGTATCCAGGTGAGCCAGGTGATCCAGGTGAGCCAGGTCCAAACTGTCCAGTATTCACTTGAACGTGTTTAGACTTCACTCGAACTAGTTAGATGTACAGACTCATCGGCGCCAACATAACGACTGCTCATTGCAACTGCTCAGTATTAGTTGTGACCGCGCGCCTTAGCTTGTTAGTATAGACAAATATATAATCGTCACGATATAGGAAGGTTATAGAGACCAGGATGTCGCCGCCGGCTGCCGGCCCGGCGTGGCGGCAGTGCGGCGCCGGCGCCGGCGGACGTAGCGAGGACTGTTGAGTAGGAACCCTGAACAAGTAGACAACATCCCAACGTTGAATTTAAATCTCCCCTCGTTGTTGTAACTATTGTAACTAATATTATCGCGTATAAAGGTATAATGTTTCGTTAAGTCGGTGTACGCTGTCGTTTTGTATGATTAGCATCATATTCACAGCTTTTGTATGTGCAACGAATATGTAAGATGTTTGTATCATGTTTCTCGCTGTTTCTGTGAAACAGTCTCGTATCATTTGTGTAGTGGCGCAGCCCCGCGCCGGCCAGTCGGAGGGCTCCTCTGTATGTCACACGTGGTTGTGGTGACCACCGCGCTATACTCTTGTTATCTGTTACAAATTATTTATACTATAATCTTTATGAACGTTATTTTTTGTTGATGTTTTCGCGTCGCTCGTCGATATAATCATATCTTTAAGAACAGAACAATCTAAAGTTATTGTTCCTTATCAGTTTCCTGTTCTTAATTATTGTGGTAGCAACTGAAATATATGTTATGCGGCGGAACGCTAAACAGTTTATTATTATAGTACAATATCTCATATCACGTTTGCTTTACTAGGGGAAGTATAATGATTGTTCTGACGGTACAATAACTATCTTATAATAATCAAATTCTTGTGATTTAGCGTCGTATTTATATTTATCTATATCGAGGTCTGGCACGCGTCTGTCGGAGTGATCACTCCGTAGCGTAGAGTACTGATTGCTTCGACATACACCCGTTTCAAGACCAAGTGTAGCTCGATGTCGCGAACCGCTGCGATTATGCTGTTAGAAGTCGAACGAAACGGCATTATTACAAGTAAGGTATACTCACGTAAGGGAAACATGTGTACCCATCATGTAACTCCATTGCCTAGTTTCGGCAGACCTCTAGGTCGGGACCGCACCGATGTTGTTCCCGGTCGAGCCGCATGTCGCCTGCAGGCCTGTGTACTCGGCGCTCTCAGCTTTTAGTTGGCGCTATTGTAAAACGACTGCATTTTTTACTAAAACATTTTGATTTTATACTCAAACTGATTTCGTACTGTACAACAATAAGCTTATAAAATAATATCAGTAAATATATAATTGTTTAATGCACATTGTTCTAGTAAAATGCAAGAATAGAAAATTCTACTAAATAAGTAACCTATATTGATTATATAAAATTAAATAAATGTTTATATATAAAGTAAAAGTTGTGTACGTTTGTAACAATTTAGCGTGTACGACCAAATTATAGATTCATTGTCAGCCTCGGAGGTTGCGACGCCGCTGTGTAGGCTAGCACCGGCCACACGACCTAATGCTCATTTGTATCATTTATTCTTGGCTGTGTTTTGTTGCGACATTTTTATTTTACTGCAGCGCAGTGGAAGTTTTTTGAATGTTTATACTGGCAACACTGACCGCTTTTCAACGCGCCACAAACATAGTATTCAGGTTCTTGTAGAAAAAAATAATAATTTATTATAGATTTAATGATACATTTGTAATAGATTTGTTGCGGCTTGAAAAGTGGCCATGTGCGTCCTTTATTATAATTGTGTATTTGTTGTAATGTATTGTATGTATGAGAGGCAGTTGGTTCGGTATCAGGTCGTGCATTCGTCATTACCCGCTGACATGTATTCACTGTATGGAACTATGATATTATATTAATATGAAAACAAACAATTCCTGAGATAATAAAAAAGGAAAATATTATTCAATCGTTTTATTTATTTCAAAAGTACGTTACATTTCATTTCATCTTAACTATGGTGAATATTACATAAACAGGTACAAAATAAGGCATTACATCATTACATCAATGAAGACATCATAAAACACACACATTATAATCTAAGAATACTATTACAATACTAAATGAAGGATTCATGCTACATTCATCAAGCTCAGTCAATACATTTATTAAAATCCACACAATTATTAATTCCCGACACCCTGGATACCATTATAATCACAGAATTGTTTGATCAAAAATGAAAGGTCAAAAAACATTGAATTATTAATTAGTAAATTCGTCGTAACTACTGATCACAAGAATCTCTTCAATCCATTTCATTAATCTATAGGAAGTTATTGGAACAGTGGTATTCCAGTCAGGTGAACAGTTGAACACATCAAGTTACACATAAAAGTTAATTACTGATAATGTCATAGCCTTACAAAGATAAAAAGACAAAGTAAAATAAAAGTAAAATTAATGAATGACCGATTACTGAAACTAGAGACTTGTGTCTCTTGCTATCTCTGTCACTTTGAGGAGTACACGAGTGACAGATAGGCGGCAAAGTTGCGTTTCAGTATTGGCGGTAAGCTGTGTGAGCTTATTTGAGTACGCCCCAACGCACGTAGTCGTTGATGACGCCATTGAGGCGCTCCTTGTAGAGGGCGCTGGTGTTGCTCACCGAGAAGTCGGTGATCTCCATGGACTCGTTGACTTTGGGCGCCTTGTCCGTGTCCACGGTGATCACAGGCAGAGTGAACACTGCCAGGGCCAGCCCGAACGGAAGTTTCTGGAAAAGAAATGCATTCTTTAGACTACACTGTAAAAATGTTAAATTTTTTGACAGAAAAGGAAACAAAAGTGACGAGTTGAAAATCCGGACGACTTCTAATACCATAGTCAACTGCTTCGTTATTACATAGTTAGTTAAGATGCATGACGAGGTATTATTCTGATAGGCAGACTTGAGTGATGGAATAGTTGACTAATGAGAAGTAAATACAAAAATGGATTATTTGCTCATCTTCTATGTTTGTCTGGCTTGACGTTGATTGATTCGTGTATTTGCCTTGCCCATGGTATAATTAATTATAAATATTCATACATGATGCATGCATCTACAGTTTGCGCATCTTTATACGGACAAGTAGGTACCTAGAACTAATTTGTTTGTATACTTTGTATAAAATGGTCACTGAATCATTCGCCTTCTATGGGTTAAATAAATAGAGCATAATATATATTTAGAATTCCATTTAAGATATACTAAGTAATATTTCATCTTAGTCATGCAAGCTTCGGCATACAAGCCCTAGCTACTTCATAGGTACCAAATTCGAAAGATGCCTTTAAAGTTAAAATATAGAAAAATGAAAATTAATATAGCCAACGAATACTAAAATGCAATACCAAGATGTTCCTAAATATCTATCTGTCGCTACATCAACTTAAGTGCAAGAGAAATAAAGGTCATTTTTGTTTAAATAAAGCTACCTACAATTATAATTTTCCAGATTATTTAGATTTGAAATCAAAACTGCATAGATGAAGTATCTACCTATGTTTACGGAAGCCGGCTATTCAAAATAATCGTTGTACATATTACACACTACCCAGTATTTTTTAAATTACTACCCAGTGCGCTCATTGTAGGTAGCTAAGTAAGTTAGGTACGTACCTAGCTACATACTGTCATTATCTAGAATCTGCATGAATATTAAGTAATGTTCTGTAATACGCAAAAACAAAATTTTGGATCTGCTACAATAACAAGATAGAATTGATTTTTTGGTAAGATATGCGTGTCTATCTGTTTTAAATAAGATTAGATAGGGAGACTGTATTTTTAGCAGATATCTGACTACAATCTGCAGCTACACTTATATAAGTAGGTACTTGTGTCTTAAAAACTGCGCTGTTGTTTAAAGATTGAATAAAGTCAATATTAATACACAACAACTGCGCAGGTTTATTAGAATTTTTCCCTCGACTTGCTAACGAACCTAAACTAGGTTCTCGTCGTAAATTCTCAAAGGCAGCATGGTTCATCAATGTAGGATCAGTTAATTTAAATGTGTGTGTAACTACCCGCGAACAGGGATTTAATTTCCTTGTGCCGAAGTCGTTACATTTTAAAAACCAAAAGTAAAATAAACACCACCCTAAATAATTTCTGCTAAGTCGGGTAAAAATTGCCTAAAAGAGTATAAATAAACTGTGAAAGTTCCTTACCTCTTGCAGCTCCTGGTCGAAGTGCTGGCGGGAGTAGATCTCGTCAGGGTTGAGGTGGAGGCGCTTGAGCGCGGCGCTGAGCTCGGCGTAGTAGTGGTCGATGAGCTTGTCGTAGTACTCTGCGCGGAACTGCTCGTCCGAGCCCGTGAAGATGAAGTACAGCAGGTCGGTGACTGGACTGCCGCCCTGCAGCGTCTGCAGGTCCACGATCTTGATGTCCACGGAGCCATCCTGAAACAAAATCATCTTGTTGTAGATATGACAGTTTATTAGCCTTTTCGCCTTATTTTCGTAGTTCGATGGAGCGCTCAAATAACTTAGAAGCTTTGAGCGGTAGTCGTGTCCCGAGGGTAGAAGGAATAAAAATCCCGCCATGTCAGTTAATATTATAAAGTTTCTACTTTAACTAATTGAGGTAGTTTGAAATTCTTTTTACTTAATAGCCGTTTTTGTTTTATGAGCCGTTATTTAAATTACCCGCTACAATCGTTAATGATCAATTAATTAGGCAAATAACTTACGCGATTATATCGAATCATTAGATTATTGGGCCTGTAATCACTGTGGCCTATGACCACGCCACGGGAGGTTTTATAAAGGGCCTTAAAGTCGTCATGGTCGAAATCTTTAAAGTAATCCGCGACTAAGTGCTTGTGCTTCTCTTGAACTGCGTCCACCGCCCGATTTATAATTCTTGAATAATATGTCTTCATGTCATTTTGTTCCAACTTATATTCAAACTTTAGTTTTCCGACCACTTGCTTGAAGTCGTCCGGCCGACATTTCTCGTAGGAGAAGGAGAGCGCGTGCATCTTGGCGAGCTCCTCGACGGCGCGCCTCGAGAACAGCCACGTGATCGACTTAAACCGGTCGTACGACTCGTAGCCCGCGTACATCAGGTCCTCCAGCACCAACGTCTCCTCGTACTCCTTAGGGTTGCTGCCGTAGAACTTCGGGAACGATAATCGGTGTTGGTTCGGGACCTCGTGCTCTTCCTGCAACTCCTCGTAGATTTTCGCCATCTTGGTGTAGGCGAAGTGCTCGGTCTCGTAGATGCGCGGCGCCTGCGACCTCATCTTCTCCCCGAGCGCGGCCACCTTGGCGAACATGCGCAGCGCGCGCTCGCCCTCCGCCATGCGCACGCGGTACAGCCGCGACGTGTAGTTCGCGCCACCGCTCGATACCGGATCGATTTTCAAATCATAATTAACGAACTTCTGCTCCACGGCTATTCTCTTCAACAGATCGCCGAAATTCTTTTCTGCGGTCGCTAGTTTCGGTTGCGTGGATAAAAATCTAAAGGACTTGGCGAGCCTAAGGCACTGCATTTTTCTTAGTTTAATTACTGGAGAGTTAAGCACGTGGGAGCGAGAGTACACTGGGCGGCGGACTGAGCTCTGACCTGTGAGTATTGAGCCGGTAGGAGTGAGATTCCTCAAACCGATCGTTATTTCAAACTGTGAATGAACGAGTATGTACTGTTTGTATGTCTATGAAACTTCGATGTAATTGAAATGTCTAGGTCTTTAGCTTATCTATGCTCATAACGGAGTACGATTTATTTCAACCTACCTACATTATCGCACAAAGTTTAAAACATTGCATATAACTATTTGTACTACACATTGGATTTTATAGGTAGGCAGAAAGCAAGTAAATTATTTCTTTTCGCGAATTAAATAAGGTTTATTAGCACATTGAAATTAAATTAACCATGTATTTATTAATGACTTAAATTGCGGATTTAGCGTACCGTCTGTTTTTGATAATTAACTCGTTTTTAATATTGAACTATATTTCTTAGAACACAGACGCATCTTCATAGGTATGACGCAAAACACAGTATGCAATCTCTTCGTTCTCATATTTTATATGAGAATGATACACGCGCCACTCACCTCGCGCACTCTGTGCATCAAGTTACTTGGCTTGTAGTCCGCGTGGATGAGGACAGGGTGGGAAGCGGGTGCAAAGCTGTTCACTAAGACGTTCCTCAGTCTCTGCCTCAGATACCTTTCCAGGGGTGCTCGGTGTTCCGGTCGTGAGTACTTGAGGGCTTTAGCCTGTCCGCATCGCTCAAAAACAGACAACGCCGCTTCTTGCCAATCCTTCTTGAGATAACTTAAAACGGAGTTAAATTCTTCAGGGTTATTTTGATGATATGCGAACGAAAGTGTATGAAGTTTAGCCAAGTTTGTTACAGCTGAAGATGCATACTTCCAGTCGACAGACTTGTGTCTGTCGAAAGACTTGTATCCTTGCGCCGTCAAGTTCTCCAGACAGGCGATCTCCTGGCCCATTGTGAGATCAAAGCCATAGCTTTTCGTGAACATCATCCTATCTTCATGCTGCAGACCATACTCTTCTTCCAAAGCTCTGTAAGTCTTCCACAGTGTAGTGTAGCAGAAAGGTTCGGCGTAGAAGAACGAAGCAGGCATGCCTTCGCGATTATTTTCGTCAATTACACAGACTTTAGCAAATATATGAAGATCGACCTTATTTGACCCTTTTATGACAGCAGTGTACAGTTTGGAGGTTATGTTGGCACCGCCGCTAAAGAATTCCACAATATCTATTTTATAATTGGTATAGTTATTTTCTTCTGCAATTTTGTTTAGCAGTTCCCGTAGAGTTGGTGTCTTGGTGGCCATGGTTTAGCTCAAACGTTTCGGACTAGTACACTAGTCTAGCTCTCTTTATAGACTGCACGAGACAGGACACCGTTGAGCAGGAAGCATTTAACTATTTTATTTTTATTTGATC
The DNA here is from genome assembly GCA_905146925.1 of Autographa gamma. Classification (NCBI taxonomy): domain Eukaryota; kingdom Metazoa; phylum Arthropoda; class Insecta; order Lepidoptera; family Noctuidae; genus Autographa; species Autographa gamma. Next base: position 10,735,175 of record LR989867.1, on the reverse strand, counting down.
AAATGTAAAAGTGAATCGCCAGTCGTGCTCGTAAACAAAAGACTAATGATGTACAAATTTACTTCATGAACGGTCATGTAAACAGTAATATAACAGTCTCCCAGAACATACAACTGTTTGAACGTTAAATAGACGTGGAACATGAATGACTGGCACTTAAAGCACGAGTAATAACAATAACCCTCATATGAATAGCGAAAAGTGGTGTGGGAGAGAAAGGACTGAAACTAGTGTGAAGATAGTGATCCTCCTAGTGTGTCAGATAATTAGCCTGGCATCCCGCAAAAAAAAAAAAAAACAAAAATATAACGTCCATGTACGTTGATCACTGCTGGAGTAGCTCGTGTGTGCTAGTAAATCAATAACGACATAACAAGCGGACGTTCTGTGCTGCAATGTTATATCTGTCACAAGTGGAAGATTCGCGCGGCCCTGGGATGCTCGTCCCCTATCCTGTTCTGTGCCTTCCCATCTACGAACTGGCTACTATAACTCATAGTTGGTATGATGTTACATTGTAATTGAACTTGAAATATGCGCTTTATAGTTAGTGCCCTTATAATACCTAGCAGAGTTTGATTGGTTTTCCATCGAAATTACAACTTATGAGCTTACTATTAATGATGTTTGAATGTTGAGATTTGTGAGAATTTATATCATTTCAAACGATAGACCTAACTTTTTACAACAATATAAAATAACCGATGTTCTTCAACAACGTAGACACTATTGAAAACAATGAGTAAGTGTACATATTATGCATAAATAGAATAAGGACATTTAATGTAATTATTATACGCATCCATAATTGAATTAAGTAGATAGCGAAATTGCAGTTGCCCCACAATTCACAAACCACATAAATAAATCTACTTATAAAACATTCATTGGAATTTAATTATCTGAACATAACTATTCATATATATATTCTAAAATCCACGTGTATAACGTGCTCAAGTACAAAGTACTTACGAGATACTCATTAGATAATTATCTATTTGTTCGACATTGGATTTTAAACATGTTGACTGTAGCTTGATAAAGCAGAAATCAAATCGTTATCATTAAATAAAATGATTAGCGTAGCCTACATAATAACGTATGTGCGTCAAATATGAAAAAAGGCCTTTATTTAAAGAGTACAACGACCCCGAGGAGGTAATTGTTTGTGTACTACTACGGTTTGTGTGTGAATAGGAACATAATCGTAATAGCAGATTGTAAAACCTGTTTTATGGATGGTTTAATATCATAATATGATTATTGTAATTATATTGCCGTCTCCTATATTTCGGTCATTGGTAAAATAGCCAAACAAAGCCTTTTGCAATGAGCTATAAAAAATTGATTGAACTCTAATTATTTTGAATAGATTAATACAAATACATATTTGCACACTAATCCAAGCGAAGTTATAGTGTATATATAAAAAAAAGGTAAATGTAAAGTTCAAGGTATATGTTTGTATAGATATTTAAAAAAAACTGGTACCTAGCCAGCATACCAGTTCCCTTCCTTGAAATATATTTAGGCAAAAAGTAGCACCAAGTTTCAAATCACATATCTACAGCTGTATTTATTGAAGGTCTTGTATAAGAAGAGGCTCTTGCCCAGCAGTGGGCAGTTACTAGCTGGTGTATGTTGTACTTGCCTCTCTGCGGCGGTGCATGAGGTTGCTGCCGCGGTAGTCGCCGTGCACGAGCACCGGGCGCGGCGCCGTCGGCTGGTAGAACGACATCAGCATGTCCTTCATGTACTGGTCCAGGAACCTCGCCAGCGCCTCCTTGTTCTCCGGCTTCACGTGCTTCAAGGCGTTCGCCGCAGATCCCTTCTCCACAGCATCCATGACACCTTCAGGCCATGACTTCGAAAAATTATCAAACACTTCTTGGAATTCTTCAGGGTGTTTGTCACGGTAGGCGTATGACAGTGCGTGCATTTTTGATAGTTCCTTGACAGCTGATGAAGCGTACTCCCAGTCTATGGAGTGGAACCTGTCGAAGGGTTGGTACCCGTGCGCCAGCAGGTTCTCCAGCACGATGGTCTCCTGGTACACGGTGGGGTCGCCGCCATAGAACTTGGTGAAGGCCAGGCGCTGCTCCTCCGCCAGGCCGCACTCATCTTCTAACTTCTTGAAAGCCTTCCACAGCGTCGTGTAGCAATAAAGTTCAATTTCCAAGAACGACGAAGGAAATTCTTTACGTATGTGCTCTCCCAATACACAAACTTTTGCGAAAAGGTGAAGGTCGGGTTTGAGATTATTTTCTTCTTTTATATCAACGGTATATAATATTGAGGAGTAGTTAGCGCCGTCACTAGATAGTTCTTTGATGTCAATTTTATATTGCTCAAAGCCATTTTCTTTTGCGATATTATTTAGCAATTGTTGGAGCGGTGTTTTATTGGTAGTCATTGTTTTATTAGGTTAGGTTGGCGAGCGCGGGTCCGTACGCGTCCTGCGTGCTGCGCGGAGTGGCGCGAGTTGCCGCGAGTCCGCTCAAGCGCTCGTTATCACTCACTTAAGCATTACGTAAGGTATTGTATGTATATGTTGACAAGTATAGCTTGTTTATTTGCTGATGTCTAATCAATAAATAAAACGCGCGTATTTTCAAGTTTAAAATGTGTTTTCCACCTATACATTATAAACAACCAACTTGTTTCATATTGCGTCTTCGGATAACCCACTATCTGTGTATCTCAGAAATTCTACATTCATGCTTTATGTAAGCTATATTAAAATATTGTAAATGTGTCACAAATTAACAATGATCGTCCGCTAATTATAAAGTAAATGGTAAAAACGTCTTGGATTGTACAGTTGTTTATATTTTTGTAGAACAACCTTGAATTTAAGTTACTAATATTGTAGGATAAAATTGTTATTTTCCCAATTGTAAAAAAAAAACAAATTCAAAACATAAAATAACAAGCCTTGAACAATGTTATTGAATCACATCAACTTGTTCAACATACCATTGTACAAATAGTTAAGTATGTGAATTAGGCGAATAACATATTTAAATGTCATCTAAAAGTGTTTACCCACGAATAGAATTTGAGATTTAAATTGTAAATGTGATGATTTCGTAAGAGTTTCCTTGTAGCGCGACGCCGCGTGACCATGAATGAAGCCTCGCGGCCCGCCCGGCGCTGTGCGCACGCGCACGTGCATCTGCACGTCACCTCGGAACAGTATCATTATCAGAGGGACTTTTAATATGACATAAAGCACTGCAATAGGATTTCCTTCTCTACACGGAACGTTATTATGTTTACCAGGAATAAAAAAAATATTCCTTAATAAAATTGTTTTTTAAACGATCACCATAATTTCCCTTCATTATTGAGACGGGAATTATCAAGTTTCTTATCAAAGCAGCCTGAAACCTATCAGAGCCAGCTCATCATTATTTGCAGGCAAGTTCTGAACACTAGACGAAATAAAACATGTAACCCACGTGTCCCTACAACATAGGTACTGTGGAGCTTACCTCGCGTTTCTTGTGCATGATGTTGCTCCCGCGGAAGTCTCCGTGCACGATGGCGGGCCGGAAGGAGGGCGGGACGGTCCTCACGACGATCTCCGTCATGGACGACTCGTAGAACTTCTCCAGCAGCTTCTTGTGCTTGTTGTCGACGTTCTGCAGCGCGTTCTTGATGGAGCCTTCAGCCATGAGGTCCAGCGAGCCCTCCTTCATCTCCGCGCGCAGCTCCTTCAGCACCGTCTTGAAGTCCTCCGGGTCCCGTTCGCTGTAGGCGTAGGAGAGCGCGTGCAGCCGCGCCATCTGCGTCACCGTGGTGGCGGCGTACTCCCAGTCCACGGTCTTGAATCTGTCGTAGGAGGAGTAGCCCGCCGCCACCAGGTTCTCGAGGACTATGGTCTCCTGGTACTTCGTGGCGTCACAGCCGTAGTACTTCGGGAACGTAATCCTGTATTCTTCATCGAGGCCATGTTCTTCTTCTATAGCCTTGTAAATGCTCACTAGTTTGTTGTAGACGAAACTTTCCGTGTCAAACATTCTTGACCCAATTCCTTCTCGGATTTGATCTCCAACAATCGTAATCTTAGCGAAAAGCTTCAGATCTTCTTTACCTTTGCCTTTTATGGTAGCCGTGTATAACTTGGAGGTGTAGTTGGCTCCCCCACTTGAGAAGCCATCCACGATGAGCTCATAGTCTTCATAGCCCTGCTCCGAAGCTATTTTGTGCAGAAGATCACGAAGAGTTTGCTCCTTGTTGTCCATTGTTGGGTTTTCGATGCGTACTGACACTGAGGTGAGTCGTCAATGGATATTTAAGATATTCAGCTATGTATTGATAAGCGAATTCAAGGTTTGCATTATCTATATCTATCTATCTGTTCGACACTAAAATCAGTAAAACACTTGTCTGTTCGTTGATTTGTGTTTTTTTTTTAATATTTTTATTTGTGGGTACTTTAACGGCCAAAAGTCAAATTCGTGAAACGTTATTTCCTGTATTAACGGCCAGTCCGCGTGCCACTGTCGCGGAAAAACGAATGAACGTATTTAAATGTGAGTTTGGATGATGTAAGTTAGTTCACAGTCATCACACTAAAGGTACGATAATCTATGGTCAAAGACACCGGACAGTAGAACATTATCTATGCATCACTTTATGTTGGTTACACAGCGCGGATCTAATAATATGCTCTGTGGTAACACAACTTATACTAAAGATAATATTCCTACGGAAAAGAAAAATGTGGGTCAAGTATAATTTCGGTGTATGCAGTAGGATTGGGGCTACTGGGTTATTACAATAAACTCTTTACCTTCGTCTACAATATCAAATAAACAAACTTTGACAATTTATATCAGCAAGTGAAACCGAGATCAAATACTAGTATACGTCAAATATTGTGTGACCTACAAAACAGTACAATGACACACATTGGGTCGTTCACCTAAAGATTATTTATACGATTCGTTACCAAATTTTATCGTAATACGAACTTTTATCAGATATAATGTAGTTCAAGGAAAGTGATATGGAGCGTTGTGACGTATTAGACTTTTTTTTTAATGGGGGTAAGCAGAGTTGTTTGAACAGGTAAATAAAGTGATATGATCATAATATTGTGTAGGTCATGGGGCTCATGGGTACCGAGATTGTTTACAGATGGCAGGCTTTTAATACTAATAATGACCAAAAGGGTAGTTTATGGAAATGCTTTATTCCCCGGTCTTTATAATTAAAAACATTTTACGGGTATACATTAATTCAGGAAGTTATTACTGGGTCAAGTAATTAGCCATTCAATGATTTCTAATTAATTAAAATATTCAAATTCGAATATTATTTAGGTTCTTATGTAAGGAAGACCTTAGTTGAATAGATCCAAGCTAGAACTATGTCGCAAAAAATCATAATTTATACGACCTTTTATTAATATTTAGCTTAAGCTTACAAATACATTGAGATGGATTATAATTTTAAATACTTGTTCAAGGTCTGTATTTTTAATATGGTAAATGTTTGTTGCATAGTTTCTAAGTATGCATTTTTTTTTCAAGTTTTGCAACATTGAAAGTTGGCTTACCGTGCCTACCTCCATTTCAGGCAATTTATTTTTGAAATAAGTTTCTAGCAGAAATCCTATGGGTAGGGTTTTACTGCTTTATCAGACCTTTGGGGGTTGTGTGGTGGGAAGGCGTTCATCATCACAAAAACAAGTATTAAATTCCTTATTGTTAGAGTACTTTTGATAGTAAAAAAATATAGTTTTTATTTGGTAAAACCATTGTGAATCATTAAACAAATTGATCTATTCATGAGAACCCCCTGTAATACGGCCTTCAACCTGAAGCGCGGTCGAGTACCTCCGGACTTTGTTTTCCGATTATATAATGACTGAGATCATAACAATCTTCAGGTCATAGACCCGATGCTCATGACATTCTCAAGGTTAAGCATTATCTTCTTCCTTGTCGCATTAGGTCGATGACGATAACTATTTAAATTGTGTCAACCATATTATCAGCAGAGCGGTAGGTATGTATGAATTAAAATGTAAATACAAATGTGTGTACGCAGTACTGTTGATATCAGAGTATTGAAAATGAAATCGTTTATTATGGTAATAGGACATAGACCTACAATCACTTTTACTCGTTACTTTTTTTGAGCTCGCTGGAGATGAGATTTTCTAACGGCTTTAGAAAAAAAAAAAAAAACAATCTTTGGGGTCACAGTCCAATCATCTATTCTAGTTTAAAGATCCTTGGACTTCAGTTCCAGCTGATAGGTTCTTGACCGCTAGGTACGTAGAAGGAAAGGTAAACACAATTAAAATTTGTTGTAGGTGAGTATGTTTACATGTCTATGACCTCATAGATTTTTTGCGGTAATTCTGTGAACCCAGTCGAGTGAACCAGGAAGCGTAGCGGGTAAACCCTAGTCTCGCGTTTGACCTACAAAATGTCCGTTTCTATCAGTTCGTTAACCTCGAGGTTGTAGCACACTGCCAAAGCTTATGACACAACTATTTTTTATCTCATACACGTTATTTGTGTCGGGGTGAACGCTCCGCGCGCCAATGTGACTTATTGAAGGCCGTTCGCTATCGCTTCCTCTTATCGATTCGATAACAACTGAAATTGTGTCAGATTATTGTTATATTAGTTTGCTCCCGGATCCACCTGTTACTTTTCTCATTATTCATGATGTTGTATAATAATGCTTTCGTCAGGTTAATGTTTATCATCCTTAGTGACGGGCCTGTTGGTCTAGCGGTTTATTTATTTATTTTTATTTATTTATTATTATAAAAGAGATACCATATTTATTTAAAACAATTTCCCACAAAACCGGTTTAGCGGTTTGAGTGACCCTGACTGCTATACCGGAGGTTGTGGGTTCGATTCCCACTCAGGACAAATGTTTGTGTGATGAGCACGATCATTTGTTCTGGTCTGGGTGTAATTGATCTATAATATGTATGTATTTAGAAATATATAAGTATGTTTATCAGTTGTCTGGTTACCATAACACAAGCTCTCTTAGAGCTTAGCTTGGGATCAGATTACCGTGTGTGAATTGTCTTGAAATATTATTGTTATTAGTAATCACTCGTATTTCTCGGGATCGCTCGACTAGTTTCAGACCCATTAGGGCGCTTTCGCGAATCTATGTCACGCTTTGTTCCTTATCATATGGACACCTACTTACTACTGTATATATTTTAACACTACGCACTAAACAATGTCACATTAACGTACCGTTTGTTACTGTAGTTACCAAAACCAAACATTACCAAAACTGTTACAATTACAAGTTATATGGTTTTATTAAATTCTGGTTGGCATATCGTTAGTACGAAGAGATACATATAGGCTAGAAAACTTTTTTAAAATAAAGCTAAGGTTAAAGTAACTTCTTAGAATGTTTAATTAATGGTAGAAGTTTTTATTTTTCACAAACTTCGTTTTAAAACTTAAGGTAGACATAAATCATTCTTTATAAATAAACTAACCAAACACAAAACCAAACGTTGTTTCACGATACCAGGAATATCACAGTAAACAGGAACAAAAAGTTGAGATTCTTTAAAGATCAGAGTTCGCCTTAAAAACATCTCAAGACCTACGTCATTCAGTGTATTAGCAAATATAATTAGACCCCTTAATGACCCGTAGTTTTTGTGGGCTTCCCTACCAAACATCCTGTATATAGCAGGTCATTAAACTTAGGAATGTAATACGTAATTCCGCATTTTTATCAACAGTTGTTTTTATCAATAGTTATCAACACGTAAGTATCTAAAGTCCATGATACTAAGCTTTTTAATACTCATTACATTACTTGAGCTGGTGAGTAGCGGACCCTTTAATAATATAATTTAATTAATAAATAATCACTCTTTAATTTATTGTAATAATAAAATTGTCACGTTGTTATTTGGTTCGCTCCATCTCGTGTACGAAGGACTACAAATAGACTAGCGAGGTCAATTGAATTAATGTAATTCAAATTTAATGCAAAATTAATATTTATCTAGCAGACACGTGGATCAATATTCTTGATAAAAAATACCGTCAATATTTTAATTACAGTTAGCTAAGTAGTTATTTCCAATGAAAAAATATGAGTGCGTCTAGATCTGGGGAAAGCACAACGAATGTGCAAGTCGCAAATTCTTCGCGAGCTTCGCGCGTTCATTTCAAGTTTGCGAACCGTAACTATACGCGTGTAACATTCGCGCCGCTCGCGAATGGCGCCACTCGCGCACTGCTCGTGAGTTGCTCGCACGCCGAGCACGCGCTCGCAGCCAGTTGCAGTAACTGCACGCGAGGCGAACTGGTAACCTAATGTTTAAACTTGGTATGCCAACGACAATTGGCCAAAATTAAATCCCGTATTCAGGAATCCGGACCTGACGACTTTGGTTTTCCAGACCACCGGACCACCAGAAAAAGTCAGAAACAATTATCGAGCGAAAAAATTAATCAGGCAAGTGCGTGTCAGATTACGTACCGCACAAACCTGTTATACCTATAAGGTATTTCTATTGCCAAATGAAATCAATAACATTCATATAACATTTTAGACTAAATTATGTTTTCATTTTTTATATTACTGATATGATTAAAGTAAACATGTTTGCTTTTCATAATTTTTCCCATATGTGTTACAGTGCTTGTAGAAAGTAGGTTTTACAGAGTAAAGTAATTTGTTACCCTTGCGAATGTCAGTAGTCGAGTGTGTAAAGCTTGTCTTTTGATTGCGGTGGCTTAGAAATTTTATTATTCACAGCTCCAAGAGACAGTAGACGTATAGTATTTGATATGAATCTCAACTTTCATACTTCCACGCGTTCCTGAATAAAAGGGTCTTAAAAGGCAGAAGGACAACAAAGTGATAAATGGGAGGAGAGAATAAAGGGTTCTGCTTTCTTCCTTTTGAGATACGGAATTTAAAAAAAAAACTATCGCTTTTCGATGTAATCTGAGAAAATACACAAATGATAAAAGAGTTGCTGAGGAATTGAGAACCAAAGGTAAAATGATAACTTACCGGGCGCAGTCTGTGCAGCATGTTGCTCCCTCTGAAGTCTCCGTGCGCGATGACAGGCCGGAAGGAAGGCGGCGCTATGTACTTCATGTACTTCCCATCGGCTGACTTGAAGAACTGCTGCAGCAACTCCTGGTGTTTGGGCTCCAGAACATTCAGCGCGACCTTTAGAGAACTTTCGCACATCTTCTGAACTTCAGACGCGGCCCAATCATATTTCAGCTTGGTAACAACCTTCCCGAACTCCTCCGGGTATATCTCACTGTAGCAGAAGGCGAGTGCGTGGAACCTGGCCAGGTCGGTGACGACGGACACCGCGTACTGCCAGTCTATTGCCTGGAACCTGTCGTACGGCGAGTATCCCTGCGCCAACAGGTTGTCGAGCACAAGAATCTCCTCGCTCTCTATACTACAGTATCCGAAAAACTTCGCAAACTTTAATCTGTATTCTTCAGGCACACCATTTTCTTCTTCCAGTGCTTCGAAAGATTTCAACAGTTTTGTGTAAACAAAGCTTTCTATGTCAAACGCATTGAATGCAAAGCTTTTACTGAGTACTTCTGGTATAATTGACACTTTAGCAAACAGATGCAGATCACTTTTATTTTGTTCTCTTATGATCGCGGTAAATAACTGTGATGTATAGTTTGCACCGCCACTTGATATATCATTTATAATTAACACATGTTTTTCATACCCTTGTTCTGCTGCTATTTTGTTCAACAAATTACGTAAATTTTGTTTCTTGTGCTCCATTGTTGGATTCTCGACGCTAATTGAGGTAACTTTTCGTCGGAAATTGAAGATATTCTGTTATTTATAGATAAGCGAGTTAAAAGGATAATCAAGCCAGATATGTGAGTTGACTCGTGCAGCAAGGGTTCAGTACCGAATTGTTTACGTAAGTAGATAAACTGTGTCATGTCAAAATAATTGCATAAATAAGTACATAGGTAGTTCCTGACACAAGGGCGTGCCTCGGAGAACATTTTTTGTTTTCTTAGAGAGCGTCGACATCTGCGTGGACACACCCTTACGATTGCAGAAACATACAGCATTGATTTGTCTCCAATAAAAATGTTGTTCAGAAATTGTAGACTGCCCAATTACTTCTGTCTTATGTTAGGATATCGAGATGCTCGACGAGTTTCGGCTCACCGTCTACTGCTCGTATTTTGTCCATAAATTTTTGTACATCATTAACGGCAAGATGAAGCTCATGGCGGTCAAACCCTTCCCTCGTACTGTAGACCAGCGAGGCCTCTTGCTTCTAGGTACGGAACCCTAAAACGTTAAAATCTAATAATACCTACTATATCAATAACGGTAGGTATAACTTTATCTCCACAAAAATGGCTATTCACGGTGACTCTAGTATTAGAATTATCTGCAGGTAATTTACATTGTTTAATGCGGAAAGTGACAAATTCTAAATTCCAGGTTATTGTTGGCCCTGGTACCGGTGTGCCTACCCAAGAAACAAAAAGAGAATACTTACTCTTTTATTTGTTATGTTTGCACAATGTTATCAACTTTACTATTTTACCGATCAAATCAGATGTCAGGATGAATCAGAACCGATGGTCAAAAGCAAAAGGTACTTTCGCCTCATCAAATCATTGTTTGTGTATGATGGCTTGTTCATATGAGTATGAATGTGGATTACTACACATGCAAAGGAAGACCAAAAAAGAGATGGATGGATTGTGTGAAAGATGATATGAGAAAGAAAGGAGTGAATACTGAGATGACAAGTAGTAGAGATGAATGGAAGCTGAATACGCATTGCGCCGACCCCAAATAATTGGGAACAGGGCAGGGAGATGATGATGATGTCCTGCTTCATGAGAAAAATTAAAACGATCATGCTGAGTTGGTAGCCTTTTCGGCTAGGCCATGCTGACAGCACACTAATTTTATAAGGCAGTTAGGTACCTACTTTCGCAATACAATATCGTATGATTTTTTCCTTAATTAATCTATATCCTTGTTAAATCTGCTAAACAAAGCTTCGTAATGGTGACAAATGTTATTTAAGAAGCGATAACTGAACAATTGTTTAAGCATTATAAGTAGTTTATCTTAATTTGTGTGATAAGGGCGCGTGACACGAGCTAGGTGACTGCGGCGCGTGGCGCTCAATGATTTTGCAAAAACACCTTACCTGTCCAGTAAATATCTATGGCCCTAATGGAACATTCTAAACATGTGTGCATACCACTTCTGCCTTATTGAATTTGAGTCGATCCGTGTAAAGTATTCATCTGAAATTAATTAGTTAAATTAATTAGCGCACGAAATCTTTTCAAAGAACTTTCCAAACGTTTGGTAGAATCTACTCGTGATCAGAGGGCTGGTTTGTTCCTTGCACAGAGAATCGGCATAGCCATTCAACGTGGCAATGCAGCCAGCCTTCTGGGCACGTTCCCCGCCTTTGACAAGGATGACGATGAGTTCTGGAGGAGGAGGAGGAGAGATGGCGCCACTCGCCATGTAAACAAGTGCTCCGCGTATTTTAAATAATTAAAAATAGTTAAACAAAGTAATGAGTTATAATTTTTAAGAAAATAGAAAGTTAAAGTGCTAATTCCAACGGATAATTGTTATCTCTGTAAAATAATAAATATAAGTGACCTTAGAACGGTATGAAAACCGAGTGCAGAACATAAACTATAAACTATAATATAAGTGATAAATATCAAATACGGACTTAAAATAGTGACCACAAACATAAAACCTAAGTGCAGTGTAACTATCATAATCATAGTAAAGTTTAATAAGAAAATAACAATAACTGTGAATTTGTTCATTTGAATTCAAACCAGGACCTAAATTAACGGTCATTAAAGTAAACGTAAAAGCAGTACCTTATTTTCAAATACATCTTTAATGACTATTTGGCGCATTGGCTTTTGGTAGTGATCGCTAACCTCAGTCTCAAGAGTTCTCGAGTTCGATTCCCAATAATTGCACGCACTTTTTGGATATTTTTCTCAAAGAAAAAGGACATTCAATAAACAATTCCATCTAGCGACAAATTGTAATAACAACTATAACGTCGATAATCTTCATCTGTAAAATTGCCTTGTTTCAACGGCAGGTGTCGCTACGGGTGTGCCATTCTCATTAAAATTTAAGAAGTGGGCAATAATATTGGTAACAACAATGTCAGACGAATTTGTTACACTGCGTCGGCATAAAACCTTGTCAAATGGGTCTTTTGATTTGTCATTCGAATCAACTAATTCAGAAATTAAAAGATTAAGCCTTCCGGATCTATCTACTGGATATGACAGTGATAAAGATGACTTGAAGAAAGAATTATTACAACTCAGAAATGACCTCGAGATTGCCCATTTGGAGATAACAAAACTCAGTGAGGAAAACATAACATTAAAAAATGCCTTAAAGAAACAAAAATACAGATCAAGAACAATAAAAAAAACTTGGTCGGAACCCAAAATAAAGACTACTTCATCTAAGAAAAAATGCAGTATAAAAACTACAAAAAACCTAAGTCACTCTTTCGAAGAAGAAATGAACACAAGTTGTATGGATCTTGGGCTCAAAAATAATAATAACAGCGAGTTTTCAACAGATGGCGCTGCTAGCCTCTCATGTGAAGCTTTGCAGGACAGTTATGGAAATTGCGGTCTAGTTTCACATACTCTTTCTACATCTTTAACAAAAGAACCTATAGTCCTCGACAAAAACCTACAAACAGACAATACTTCTAGCTTATCTATAAAACAACAACAATTGGAATTAGCGAATTCTCGCTCTAAAATTTGTGTTATAAGTAGTAATAAAGTAAATACTATTTTATCTATATCGCAAAATACATTCCCTTGCCATAATGTTTGTCACTATATCTCAACAAATTGTGGAGTTAAACAATTACTAATTAACTTAAAACATAAACTGTTAAACTACAATAAAAATGACTACTGTTTGATTTTTGTAGGCGAAAAGGACTTTGAGCATACTGTAAATTATTATGAATTGGTTATTAGTATACGCGAAATGTTAATGTCGATAAATTACACAAATATAATTCTCTGTTTACCCACTTTTAAGTTTAATGGTCACAGCAATATTTATAACTCAAGAATTGAATCTTTTAATAACTTATTATTTTCGGATATTTGTACTTATAATTATGCAATGCTGTATGATTCTAACTTGAACCTAGATTACTGTGATACAATGTTCTATAAGCACAGTGGAGTAATAAATAACCATGGTATGAGACAAATTTTTAGTGATTTAAAGTATCACATCGACAAACAGAATCTCTCAACTAAATTATTACCAATTAAACCCAATCCTCGTAAAGGCACAATACCCTTTTATTTCCCAGTGGTTGATAAAACCCTTGATGGAAACAAAAGTTCTATAAATAATTCCTCGGAAGACGCTGTGAATGAACCGTTTTTTCGTAAGCAAGTTTAAAAATATTTCATGTAGTATCTTTCACCAAAATATCGCGGGGGCACTGAATAAAATGCATGAACTGGACATAGCCCTTAGTGAATTACACGAATCTAATAAAGATGTCATAGCCGTATGCCTAACAGAACATTTTATAATTAGGGGCGAAGAACAATTTCTTAAACTAAATAACTTTCATTTAACATCCATTTATTCTCGGCAAATGCAACGCAGAGGGGGTTCTTGTATTCTGTTAAGAAATGGTTTTCAGGGTGTTGAACTACTCGATATTAATGAACTGAGCATTGAAAAACATTTCGAAATTTGCTGTATTGAGATTGCTCAGTTAAAACTTATAGTCATATGTATTTACAGAACTCCAAATTCCAATATAAAACTATTTTTTGATAAAATTAACGAAACATTAACTAATCTTCGACATAAAAAACATAAAATAATAATATGCGGTGATTTTAACATTAATACATTGGTTAACGATAGTATAAGTGCTCAATTCTTAGAAATTTTATCAAACTACGGGTTTCAATGTCACATTCGGGAACCTACAAGGTTGAACAAATGTATTGACAATATTCTAAGTAACATCCCAACAGCAGTAGGTAAGACTCATAATTTCTGTCTTTCGGATCACAACACAGCACAAACGATTGATTTTGAAATACAACCAAAAGAAACTATAGTTAAGCACTACTTTACAACAACATATGATCTCAGTAAAAGTAACTTAGCTAAGTTCGTTGAATGCATTAGTAGTATGACCTTTTCAGAAATCCATACTATATCGGACACAAATGATGCTTTCAATGCGTTTCACAATGAATTGATATTATTCTATAAACTTTGTTTTCCATTAATTAGAATAAGGAATCGTGTTAGAGCTGGTAAATTAACTTGTGTAACGAAAGGCCTAAAAATGAGTTGTAAAACTAAACGGACTTTACGATTCAATTATTACTTAAATAAAAATAGCATAAATAAAACTTCGTATTTAAAATACTCAAAACTATTAAGAAAATGTATTAATGGCATTCAGACTCTTTGTAACCTTAAGTATATTACTAATTCTAAAAACAAAGGTAAAGCCACATGGGACGTAGTTAAACGCTATGTTGATAATTCCGAATGTGGGGCTAGTAAATTCATTGAAAACATCGTCGACAATGACAATTTAGTTTCATCTGGGTCTGATATAGCCAATTTATTTAATAATTTCTTCATAGATGTCGTCCAAAATAATACATTTGTTAACGCTAAGTCGGAACACCACACATATAATTTAAAAAGTAACGAGTTTAGTATTTTTTTAAATCCCACGACTGCAAATGAAATTTTCAATACTATTCATTCATTAAAAAACTCTAAGAGCGCAGGATATGACGATATCAATTCAGACTTGCTGAAAAGTATTGCACTGTTTATAGCTGAACCTTTGGCATATATAATTAATTTATCCCTTGAACAAGGATGTTTCCCAGATAAACTTAAATTGTCTATAATAAAACCATTATATAAAAAAGGGTCGAAGGTCGATAGAAATAATTATAGGCCTATTGCACTAACCCCTGTTCTATCCAAGGTATTCGAAAGGATTATGTATAAAAGAATCTTAAACTTCTTGGATAAATATGACATTTTAGCAAACGAGCAATTTGGATTCAGGAAATGTAAATCTACACAATTGGCCACTTTCACTTTAATAAATCGTATTATCAATAATATTAATAATAGAATTCCCACATCTGCCTTACTATTAGACCTAAGTAAAGCATTTGACTATGTGGATCATTCCTTGCTCATTTCAAAATTAGAAAACTACGGAATTAGAGGCTCATGCTTGTCATGGTTTAAGTCATATTTGCTAAATAGAAAACAGCTCACTAGAATAACTAAATTTGATAACAATTCTAACAGTGTAGTTAAATTCGATTCTGAATTGAGAATTAACGATTTTGGAGTGCCTCAGGGAAGCATCTTAGGGCCATTGTTATTTCTTATCTACGTTAATGACCTCCCACGCGCACTTACACATGACTGTGTCTTGTTCGCAGATGATACAACAATCATCTTGGATTGTAAAAACAGGAATACATATGAAGCCGAAATAAATAAAACTTTAGACGATGTAATTAAATGGCTTGATGCTAATAAACTAAAAATAAATATTGAAAAAACTAAATTAATTAATTTTAAAACATATAAAAGTAAAAATACACATCTAAATGTAGCTTACAAAAACTCTCTAATACAACAGATACAGAGTGCAAAATTTTTAGGTATAACTCTAGATACACATTTCTCGTGGAAGGAACATATTAACAGTCTATGCAAGAAAATAAACAAATTTGTCTTTGCACTTCGAAAAGTAAAAGACGTAACATCGAGGCAAACTTCTTTGATGGTTTATCATGCATATATCTGCTCCATAATACGATATGGCATAGTTGTCTGGGGAAATTCTTCCGAAATCATGAGGGTTTTTATAGCTCAGAAAAAATGCATTCGTGCACTATTTGGCATGGAATGGTCAGAATCCTGTAGAGCCGTATTTAAATCTAAGAATCTTTTAACTGTTCCAAGTATTTACATATACGAAGTTGCAAAATTTGTAAAATACCACAATTATCTGTTTGTTACCAACGATAACACGCATAAACGCTCGATCACTAACCTACCATTAAAAATGCCAGTCCCGAAGTTAGAGCTCTATAGGAAAAGTTGTGCTTATATGGTGCCGCTTATATTTAACTGCTTGCCTAAAGAGATTATCGATTTACCATACAAACCATTTTGTTGTGCCTTACGAAAGTGGTTAATTCAAGAGAGTTATTATTCTACCAAAGATTTCCTTAATAAAAGCTCTTGCAGATATGGAGCATTGTATCAAAGTAATAAGTGAGTTCTTCTTTATGTTTGATCCTAAATTAATTTTAATTGTATAATTAAGTACCTATGTAGTCAATTATTTTTACTGGTATGCACTATACCAGTAAAAATAATTTAATAATGTTTGCATGCCCATACCAGGGTGAAATATGTCATGTTCTGTATTATTATTTAACAACTTTTGTACCATATTTCAAGCAAATAAATGATATCTTATCTTATCTTATCTTATCTTCTTTGACGCCGTTTAGTTTTTATTTATGTAAGTTTTAATTTTAGTATAGTTAGAGTTTGTTCTTATATTAGATTTAATTGTGTATTAATAAATAAAGTTATCCTAAATTAGTTTGAAAGCGACACTCAACAGGTTGGGAAAAGGCAATGTAGAGGAATACATTTTATTTGAACTTTTTTTGCTGATGTTATATGTATTTTTTTTACGACTAGACTTTAGGTTTGTACGTGATTTTGTTGCGGTTCTTATCCTTTTGGTATTTTAAAGGTTTAAATAATAATACCGCACCGTCGAAAATAGTATAGAACCCTGTATATTTGTTTTAGCCGACAATTAATTTATTTCTTTGTGCTTTTATAGTTTTTACAGGATACTGACGTTGACCGATGACAGAAAAAGCAGTTGTTCTTCATTTATAATAATAAAAATATTTAATTTTAAAATATTGCTCGACCGCTATGCTACTTTGTAACAAAAGCCTTTATCAGTGTTTTTGAAGTAATAAATTTTATATTATCTTAGATTAAAAGATTTTAAGAGATAAAGTATCAAATTGGGAAATATTGTGTAATTATTTTTTTCATTACCTAACAGGCTAAAAGTACCTAATAACAATGAAATCTATAGGATTGAATAAGCGAAAAAAAAACAAGAAATAAATATTGTGTTAACAAAGTAAGTAAATAAAGTTCTTGTGTTATGGATATTCAGACACCGTGGCCCGAGAAAATGTTGAAAAGCGATTTTCTACCTGTCCAAGGATCGAACCCGCGTCTACAGAGTAAGTGACACCTTGAGATGGTGTACGAGACTTCACCATGTCGAGAGACATAGAAATCAGGATCATGAATGTCAGTGTTAGCGCGGTGGAATGGCGTGGGCGGAAAATAAAGTTTTCCGATATAACACATCCCCGATGTAGTTGTGTCATTATACTATTCCATTTATTTATAAATTAATGCTCACACAAACAGACAAGGAAATAGTTATGAACACATACAGAACAAATAGGAACAAAGGTACTGTTTAGTGCGTTGGAATGACCAAAATTACTGAATTATATTTTTAGATTTTTTATTTATTTATTTTATTTATCGAAATAGGTTCACCAACAGCTTCTGTGTAGCTATATGAATTACAAATAATAGGAAGACAAGACTTGGACTTATTATACAGTTGACAATAACAGCAACATTAGAAAATGATAACAATGGAAATTATATTAAAAGTAAAATTAGAATCCTAGAAAACAGTAAAACAAGACTTTTTTAGGTTTTAGACAAGGTACACACAATCGTAGGTAAAAGAAAACGAAGAACAATAGAAAGAAAAAATAAAACAGGTAACCAGTAGCTTACTTAAACTTTAAAAACTTTGTACTGTGATGTTCGAGACTCCAGCAATTGGGTTTTCAAGACATTGAAGGAGGCTTGGTAGATACAAATCTTCTTTGTTTTCAGTTGTTTATCTTAGCTGCCACGCGTCCCTCTGACTGCCACGCGACTTACCAGCTAATTGTCAAGTCATTGTTGTTTTTTATAGATTATCTTATTAATAAAATCGATCGTATGAGTATATTCATCGATAATATTGTTTAATCATAAATATTCTGAAGAACAACAACCACTTTTACATAACTATTATTACCTGTTCTGCCTGTTGTTTTTATATCCTCAAAAATCCGCAAAAATAATAATTATGAAGTATAATTATTATTTTTGACGATCTCTCTTGTCGAGTGGCGTTCACACCAGTTCCACGGTGTCGCTTGTTCTAATGTCCCGGGTTCGATCCCCAGACGAGTCGGGACAGATACTTACAGCTTAAATAATATGTACGTTATGTTTATATATAAATATTTTAGCTTTAAGATTCAAGTTATGGTATAAAAAGTATCAACATTAGACCTTGTACCATACAAAGTTACCTCAGACTCGAGGCGAACATAGTTAATAGTAACTAATGACAGACCATTTATATAATAGCTTAAGTCAGATATAACAACAGTTTTATCTTAGACTTGTCCACTCATGCAGTAATTTTCTGCACGTGAAAGACAATTAAAATTGTGACAGAGAGTCATACTTTCAATTAATATCGTTACCTAGAAAATTTGCTTAGGTAAATCCCGGTATCACAGGACATTTTACAACATTTAAATCCCATACCTATATATATAAAAATATCGACACAAACAATTGTGTTATAATAAGTTCAGATATTTATCTAAAGCGTCGATCGAATCTAGTTACAATCACTTGATTACCTGTGCAGTCAAAATACAAATAAAACAAACTTAAAATTGTATGTCTTTAAAACTATTAAATCAATTTTGATGAAACTTTCACTGTTCCTAATCAATAATAGGCACCTTTCATATTTGAAAGTCACGTCTCTGAGTAATATTCTACAATTAATTATGTTTAAAAAAGTGGTATCAGCACCTAGCCTGGATTCGAACCTACAACCATATGCTTCGATAATTCAGCCACTAAATAACCATAGGTGTTTTCCATCATACATTTGGTGTGACGTCAGCCAAATATTCAGTAGTCCCCCTTCTTCTCACAAAGATTTACTAACATCCTTCCTCCCCAATACCGTTTGACGTTTGACGTAACTCACAGATAGCCTATTATCCAGGTCACGGCCAACTGTCAAATTTCATCTAAACCCGTTCAGCCGTTAAGGCTTCAACATACAACTTTCACCTTTATACTGCTGACCGTATTCAAACATAACGGTACTGTTTTGACTTTTGTTCTCATAAAGTAATTATTGTAATGCTCAACGCTCCGTATGCAAACTAATTAATTCTACTTTACAACAATTAACGGGTGAACACAATCACAATTGAGCGTCTCAAATAGATACATGTATTTAGTGTTAGAGTCTGCGAAGGGCGCGTCATCTCTCGCCTGTCGTCAGCGGCCTGACCGTTTTGGGCCAGTCGCGAAACACGCCGCAGCCATGTCGGACGCAGAGATCGAATTACGTAAATTACTCGACAAATTAACCGAAAAACTAAAATATAAAGATGCAGAAATAACAATCAAGGATTTGAATAGTGGCGGGGCTAATTATACATCGACGTTGTTCTCCGCGACTATCGCGAGCCCTGACCGCGAGCCCTTGAAGTTGTTCGCTAAGGTGGCCAGCGCCAGCGAGATGCTCAGGAAAGCGATCAACCTCGACACTATGTTCAGAACGGAGCAGCTGGTGTACAACAAGCTCGTCGATGTGTTTGAGAAGATACAAGACAAGCACGACGTCCGCGCGGAGCATCGCTACGTGTTCCCGAAGTTCTTCGACGGACAGTCCACGGCCGGCAAGGAGTCCGTGGTGATGGAGGACCTGACGCAGAGCGGCTACACCACGTACAGCAGGTTCAAGTCCCTGGACTACGAGCACGCGGCCGCTGCCGTGCAGTGCCTGGCTCGCTTCCACGCGCTCTCCTTCGCCTTCCAGCACGAGGATCCCGACACCTTCGCCGAAGTCGCGGGGCAAGTGAAGCATCAGCGTCAAACCAACCACGACGACCCTGCCATGAAGGGAACCTTTATGAAGATGCTGTCGGCGGCCGTGGAAGCTACCAATGATGAACACAAAGCTAGGATAGTAAAGTTCTTCGACGTGGAGGACGTCCACCACGAGTTCGAGAAGTTCCGGGAGCCGCTGAGCACCACCGTGCTGTGCCACGGGGACTACAGAGCCAGCAACCTGATGTTTAGGCGACAGGTGAGGCTTATTATCATTATAATTAGTAGTAACTAATTTTATTACTACGATGGTTCACTTTTTAAAGACCATTGTGTTGCAGATAGGGTTGAAGTTATTGTTTTACATAATCGACTGATGTTTACAATATTTCAACACTATTGGTTTTTGTTTTATTTTTATTACTAACCTATATTCTAGATAGCGATTGCGTCCTAGGTGGAGGGAAAAAAGGTGAATATTGCACGCTGCAGGTTCGATTCCGCAAAGGCTACGAAAATCCAAAATCATTCTGATCCTGATTTTCTCTTTACGCCACATGGATAAATTAATAATACGGGTCATTAAACTACATAATAACTCTAATGGTTTGAGAGTTTATTTAGTAATTAAGTAGTTGGTAACTAATTACGATAAAAGCTTATCAGTTATGTTGTTCAAACAATATTTCATAGTTAGACTCGCGTTATAATTTGAGTGGTCATATTTGTTTACTTCCTGCCAAACGTGTTTTTAATATTCATGGTCGGTTCAAAGTACTGTAAGTACTAATGTACCTAACTTATACTTACATTATGCTTTATGAATGACGTTCAGAATGGCAATCAGTAACGTGTTCTGTCGGTACTTACATTATTTGAACTCTAATGCCCGAAACTATTGACCTTTTTATCTAATTGTGTTTGTACGTCATCTGCTAAGAGATAAAAAACAAATTTATTTCGTCTAAATTGTATGTTTAGTTACAAATAACTGGTCAGTGGAAAACCACAGATAGTTATTTCGGGCAATACGGTCAATGCTAATAACATAAACCTAGGTTTTTCTGCTAGACATTGAATTTTGACTTCAGCACCAAATCAAATTGTTGTGGTTAAATTTCTGACAGACGGTTTGACTGTGAATAAAGGAAGTCAGGGTCACATAGGTAGTCGCTCCATGTAAAATAAGGTTTTCAGCAAAATCTGGTAAGATTTGAATCAGACTCCAGCATAAAATGGGAAAAATCTTGACAGAAGTTACCATATCATATTGTGTCGATTCAACGCGCTAGTAACGCTAGGAGAAGCATCTATTGATAGAAGTATTTAAACAGAAAACACTTGAATGTTTGGCTATGTTTTTCATCTGCCTTTTGCGATACCTGTACCTATTGCTTTGTGATAAATATACAGGCGTAATAAATTATCATTATTCTCTGAGCGTATCAGCTGTCAACTAGTTAGTGGGTTATACAAACTGAGTTTGTTTGTCATTTATCAAGATCATAACAATACTGCTCTTAAGTATCCACATTTATTATGGTGTCAAACAAGTGCTATATAAGTAGCTACTTATTTATAAGTTTTTGCCTACTTTGTCCTTAATGATAACGTATTTATCAGAATATTTAAGAAAAAAAAAGTAATTTTTAAAAACTGATGATCAATGGCCATTCGTTGTATGTTTTATGGCAAGAGATCTATTTGCCCTGTAGTATAGTATTATTTTGGTGGAATTAAATATAGGCTTTGTCTTTAGCAGCTTGTAGAACCAAATTCCTTAAAAAAATGAAGACATCCTGTTTAACAGCTTATCAGATATTTTCTTGTACGGTACTAGACTAACAACTATCAAATTACATATTTTTGGGAACCTCAGTAACTTGTTATTTTTTTATTATCATCAAAACAACTTTAGAGTATGCCACTCGAGGCCACTTATTTAAGAGAAAAACGAGTAATAATCATCACGATTGTCTGTATGTTAGAAATATTTAAAACAACTAAATAAGTACTTATTAGGTAGTACCTACGTTTTTTATTACTGATGATACGGAATCTTTCCGAATACGGTTTCCTTGACTATGACGGAGGATTTATAAAATTTACAACAAGATATAAACGAAAACCGTCATCACTTATTCCTACATTTGATCACTTATTGTGCTGTTCAAATCGGTCCAGTCGTTGTTAACGTCACTAATCAACAAACTACCTACCATTAACGTCGATTAAGGATTGATTATCTAAGATTTCCCACAAGTGAGGGCAATGCTGACTACGGCGCTAACGTCGTCACACTCGTAAATTATTTGTACGATTCATATGGTACATGCTACTTCCGATTTTTGCCGCATACCTTACCTATATCTTGATCAACATAGATACACTAGAGAGTCAATTGCCAAAGTCGCTTAGCCGTGGTTCATACAATAATACTGTGGCCTTGGCAACTGATTGTCGTAATCGCGACAAACGTGCAGAAGGTCGGTGCCTGGTGGCCATAGAGTTTCTATTTACTATTAAACTGGGACACTGGCAATGGGCCACTAAGGGAAAAAATTTGAACAAATAATACCATTTTTTTTTTGTTTTTAAAATACGAATAAAGGAGTAGAGTCATTTGTTAGCAATGGCAAATAATATAATAATAATAAATAGCAATTAGCAGGGCTTACAATTTTGCCTCTTCTCCGATTGTAAAATTGCAGGTCAAAGAGCCAAAATAATATTTAAAACCATGATAAAATGTTATTTCCATTCATTATTATTTAACTTCAGTTAGGTATAAACAAAAATAAATCTCTAACAGGAAAACGACTTCGTGCAATTTGGCGGCTGTGCTATTTTCTGCCATTATTATATTAAAACAATAGTAAATAATTGCTATTTAAGCGAGAAACCACTCAGATAAAGCATGCAAAGTGCAAACCACAAAATTATTTATCTGTAAACAATGGACAATGTAAATGTCCTTGTTCTATGTCCGGTCAAATAATTGGGAACATTAACTATGTCTGCTTAATGATTGGAGTTCAAAAAGTCTTTATTTCATACAATGAAACCACAATGAAACCGACAAGTTAATGACCTAGTGAGCTTACTTCACTTGCAATGTGAAATGACTTTACATAATGTGCAAGTTTACATGCGAAAATAATTGGTTTAAGATACCTCATAAGCCCTCTTTCTGAATCAGTCATATTGCCTTCAAATTCTTCCTGTACTCTCCCAGTTTTATTTCAGTAAAAGATTAAAAAAAAAGTTTTTTTTTTCTCATAATACCGTTGAAAACTTTATTAAACTAAAATTGCATTAAATTAAAGATTGACCGATTTAACTTCCAGAATGGGCGCATCGATCCGATCGTGGTGGATTACCAGACGCTGCACACCGGCTGCCCAGCGGTGGACATCCTGTACCTGGAGTTCATGAGCACGGACGAGGAGTTCCGCAGACAGCACCATGAGGAGCTGGTCGAGAGCTACTTCCAGGAGTTCTCCGCGGCGCTCGCCAGGCTCGGCCTCGATGTCAACGAGGTCTACCCCAGGGAAACCTTTGACAGCGAATTTCAACAGGTGATTTTTAGTTTTTATATCTGAAAAACAAAATGGAACTCTTTCAGAAAAAGTCGCGGTTTTTTTACCTTCTGGCTGATTAATTTTTCTGATTTAATGTACTGTAAACTTTGGTTAAGCTAAAAACATGAAGAAGTGATTTTCCTTGTTGTTAAATACATAAAACATCTGAAAACCTTATGTAAACAAATAACCCAAAACGATTTCACGCGGATCAGTTAAAGTCTACTGTAACTGCAGCAACTACAAGTAGAACTGTTATTCATAGTATCTTAAGAGATTGGAAGTATGAAAACAATACATACAACTAAGCGATCTACTGAAAAGAAAATCCCATCACATATTTAATTTGAATCCGCTTTCCATCATCCTCACACGTTACTATAACGTTGCAGATGCTGGGCCCGGCGCTGCGCACGAGCTCGGTGATCCTGCCGCTGGTGCTGGTGGAGGCCAGCCAGGCGCCCACCTTCGGCGAGGTGTCCAGCATCGACAGCTTTGCGCTCTCGCCCACGCAGCGCTTCGCCGAGCGGTTCAGCGGCGTCGTCGGCGACTGCGTGCGGTGGGGAGTGCTGTAGACAGATTTACGTCTAGGATCTATGCGGAAAGAGAACCGTTAGAATCAGAAGTAGCGAAATTACACGGAAGTATATAATGAAAACATTTCGCATGAGAATTATGTAAACAGCATCTGAAAATATTTTGTGCTACATCTTTTTTTAATCCAGAATATTCTTATGTTGCATAACAACGCAATAGTGTTATCAACGTAAAAACATGAAGCATCGCCACACAATCCCACTAAAGTTCTCTTTCCGCACATATTAACTTAAGTTTATTCCCTACATACCTGTAAAACATAAGCTATGTACGAAACGAATGTCAATCTTACTTAGGTTCTAAATAGATTAATTGTAACCAAAATGATGTTCAACTGTGGGTATTATGCCTTTAAAACATAAATAGTATATAGAATAGTGACTTTTTGACATAATGGTCGGCAAAGTCGCTATAAAATCTGATATGACAAGAAAAATTCTCGAATACTACAATTGAAATTCAGTTGATTAATTTTAGCACAAAAAAAAAATGAATGTGCTCGAATATAAGTCTCAATAAGTTCAATTATGTACAAGAATATACAATATAAGATAAATTAGAAAATATCAATAAATATGACTGTAAGTAACAAAAATTTTAAAAAAAGTACTATTGTCGCCAACCCAAGCGTTTTGATAATAATGGCGTTACTATTATATTTGGTGATAGTGATAACATGAGATTGTCTATTGTTTACTCTCGAAAGACATTCCATATTATACTGTTCTATAAGTACCACTATTGTTTTAATTGTTTATAAATAAACTACTGTACATTATAATATGTAATTACTAATTATCATAATTATGTATGTGCATCCTAATAAAATAATGGTTGCGGATAATTTAATTAAATCAGATTCTGTGGTTATGGAATTACCTACATCTAGAAAAATAACACAACCTAAGTTCACTAGGCGTCATAAGAGATAATTATAATGAAAGATTAAATTTAAAATACTGACCTTATTAAAAAGGAAATATATCAACCGAATATCAAAACATATCGAATTTAATATAATAAATAATAATAATCATATAATGTTATTCTATTGTTTTAAATTAATATTTTTATTAACTTTAATTGTAAGTATTTGACTATTTGTAAATATACAAATGTTTATTGAAATTGTGTCGAGTTTTATTTATAAACACAATTACAATTAAAAAAATATTCGTTGATCTACTGTATCTGAAAACTTAATAAAGTTGGATTGGGCTTTTCCTTGCTCAAATTTTGACGACATGAACATTCTAAGTATATAACGTTTAGTGCTCTATTTTGATTTGAACACAGTCAGGAAATGTGAAATAAGAAAATTTAAGTTATTTTACGTCTATTTCTGTCTTAACAATAGTTGAGTCTAAGTTCGTGGAGGATTTGTATTAAAGCCTACTTAAATTCAACAGGCAAAGTTGTAGTATCGTCACTCGTCATACAAATTCAATGAGGTTTGATCATTGATAAATTGTTATTCGTTTAAACATTACTACAGAAGACCGCGAAGACCACCAGCTGAACTGACTAAAGACCACAGAACGAACGAACTGGACTTGCTCTTAGTGTCCCACTGCTGGGAACAGCAATTTTTATCCGGAGTCATGCGGCAAACGTGGGTAGTCTAGCTACACTTTAGCTTGGCTGGTTGAACACCTACATCTGCGATTTGTGTTTTGGAGCGTAAGCTCGTAAGTTTCAGTAGAAGAGAAAATATTCAGGAAAAAAAAGTAGTTCACTACTTAGATTTAATATGAATTTTGAGAATTTACCTGTTCAAGAACTTTAAAATAAACCAATATTTTAGCGAGAGAAGCAGCGTAACATTATCGAATACCTACGTTGTATCATTAACGTTAACAATCTCAGATATAAATGTATTTCTAATTCGTCTAATCACATTATTGTTTCTGTGTAAGTTAGCAACAAGCACGAAGTAATTAACAGCGACAATAATAAGATAATTATATAGAACCCCAAATAAGTTGAGGCCACGTGCAATGGACATTCGATACCAAATAAGGGATCAACTGATGAATTGTCAAGGTCAACCATACATTCGTATGAGTCCTATGGTGGCAAGAGACGAACTAAATATAAGACCACTCCCTGCCATTTAATATACTTGAAGAAACCAATGTATAATACGTTAGACTAGAATATCAATATACAAGTTAGAATATCTCTTGGATTTGTCGAGGATAACTACGGAGCAAACAGAGCAAAGAAGAGCAAAACTTTGTATCAATCTTGAATGAATTATGTTTCTCTGCATATCCTTTATCCAAACTATGTTATACTTTGACTCATGAGATGCATCTGAATACCAGTATTTCACTTATAGCGACTGCCTGTATCATTTCCATAACTCATTTACTCAATGGTTTCTTTATCCAGTTTCCTATAGACGGGTGGTTGAAACTCATCAGAGACGAAAAGCGAATCTACTTAATAATACGAAAATAACTACCTGCCTGATTTATTGTTGGTGGTCTACGTACACTTAATAAATACGTATATTGCACTTATTCTTTTTTGCTGTTATTACAACATCATAGGGTCCCATAGGCAAGAGATTGACAAGACGTATGTCGGTATGTTTAGCAAATTGCGAAATTCCCCATATAAATATATTATTTTAAAACTAAAGCTGTCAATCGACATGATCAATGATAATTGACGATCATAGCCATGAAGTTATCAATTAAGTCTAGCCATAGTTCGCGTGTAATGCATTTAATACGTTTGACGTATTATATGGTTAGAACTAGAATCGTAGTCAAACTGGTACGACCAACAAAGGAAGGCATCAAACTACATTCTTTTATTATTTCCTTGTACCCTGAACCGTGTTTTACTTGTGTACTTAATTTTTATACTAGTTATAGCACTCCAGTCTGCTTGAGGATAAATCGAGATTATACTAAATTGCGAGTGATGTCACCGTATATTTGTAAATTTTTTGTCGAATATGTAATTTTAAGCCATTCGTCCTTCAAAGAAAATATGCGTACTTAGTTGCTGAAAATTAAAGCAGACAAATGATTATTAAATATGTTACAATTTAGAAGACACTGCCCATTAATTGCTAAAAGTTTTACGTAATTAAATATCCTGCAAAATTTTCTTTTATGAAATTCAGTCCAAGAAGTGTGATAAGCAATAAGCAATAGTTGGTAATTGCATATAATTATACAAACCCAGACAATATCATATTATCCGACGTCACTGCGGCCTAGGTCGGATATGTAGATCAAACGAGGATATCTGCGGCTCGAATGACAGACTCACTATTGTAACTACACACTCGCGCCGGTAGCCACACGTAACTAAATATCTTACGGACATCTTAAAACAAACCAACAATAAACCTGGCATCACAATAAAAGTTTGTGAAAGAAGGAAAAACAAAAAAGTTTTTAATTCTTTTCGTGTGGCTGTATGTTGAATTCCTT
The DNA here is from genome assembly GCA_905146925.1 of Autographa gamma. Classification (NCBI taxonomy): domain Eukaryota; kingdom Metazoa; phylum Arthropoda; class Insecta; order Lepidoptera; family Noctuidae; genus Autographa; species Autographa gamma. Next base: position 10,707,460 of record LR989867.1, on the reverse strand, counting down.
CGACTTCCACAATCTTTAAATTAGGAACACGAATTATGGCGGGAAAATATGGTGCGCATTGTTTTTTGAACGTTAAATAAAAAATATTTATTTAAGTTGAATGCAAATAAACCAGGGTCCATAAAGTTTGTGAAAATTAATTTATATTTTTGTATCAATCAAAATGAATTTTAAAATGAATCGATTACTAGTGGTGTTATTTATTTTAATGGAGGGTTCCACGGCGGTTATTTATGAATTAAATGGTAAGTTCTATGTTCATTTATTAACTTTAATTCAAATCTGTAAAACTATTTTCGTGTTAACCTGCATGTTTTTTTTCTGGCCAAATCTTGCAAGCTAAATTAGAACTTCTTCACTAAGAATTTAAAATAATTTTGTAAACTTATTTATTTAATTTCGGTGGCTATAAGTTACATTACATTACTTAGTACTTTCAAGCTGATTTGATCATGAAGATGAAAGGTGGCCACAGGAACTCTGTAACGATACGACGTAATCTCATCTTGTTTGCGGGAACTTTGATAATTAAAAGCTTACGTCTAAAAATGCAATGTTAATGTAACTTTTAAATGACAGTTTTTGTAATATTAATTAAAGGTATAAAGTATTCTTAATGAATAAGCAAAAATTAGGACTTTTGATAAAGCCCGGAAACTTCCTTTCTTACTGCTTTAAAAGTAATTAATTATTGGGCTTTTGCTAAGCTTTTGTTTTTAGCAAATTTATATCAAATAGCCCTGTAGTGTTGGCGAGTGAATTATGAAAGTATATTAATCAAAATTAGATTCCTAGATATTTTTTTCTGAAAACTTCGGACTATTAAATCAGCGAAAAACTTAATTAACATGTAAAAGGTAAGTATGAGAGCAAAAAAACCCAAGCTGTTTGTTGTTTATAAATTTAGGTAGTACTGAGTCTACAGACAAATTTTAAGTAGCACTTCTGCATTCAATCAATGTAAGCTTGCTTAACCTGGCGGGTCCTAAGAATATACTTTCTGCATAACATGTGTACTTGTAAACACCTCAAGGTACGTCTCATAATACCGAGATTAGTATTCTCGCGAAGTATAATACCAAACTTAAAAGATACCGAATGCCTTTTACGGAGTTTAACGTCTTAAATCCTTCTTAATATTAATAGTTCAGGAAGTCATTGCAAATAGTGGGGCTACGTGAGAAAATCATAGGCAGTGACTTTGAACTGTGGTTCAAGTTCAAAAAACAGACTACAGGAAAATCGAGCAAAGTGCCAGGTAATTGTATTATGACCTGAATGACGCTGCCTCTCATGGCCGCGACTTAGATTCCCCTATTAGGGCATTTAATTTGCCTTAAATGTGTTTGTCTTATTTATATTCTATGTAGGTAAGGTAAAGGTTTTCGTGCCAAATTCTAAAATATCCGTAGCCTTCAAGTTGTTTACCTATACAAATAAAAAAGCGTTAAGAACATCATTGAACTGATTATACTTGTTGTTTTTTAGCCAATAGCCCGGCAAGGTTTACAAAAGGTTCAATAATTTGTTAGGTGTCCACTAAGGTTTTGTCCCTGTTTAAACAATATCATTTTTTTCGGCATTCCTTGCAATAATTTGGTTTGCATTTACTGAAGTTTAAACAATTATATGGAATTTAAAGTTATAACACTTTTTTGTTCTTTCATGAATGTTGAGTAAAGAATTAATTGTGTAATTTAATATTTGTTATGTTACTTGCTTGACGCATAATGGCGAACTTCCACTGCTTAAGTATAAGTACATTAACATGTGTCCTTTATGATTTGATCATTATTATTACCTTGTTCTTACACTGTTGGGCTTAGGTCTCCCCTTTTTCTTGCCGTTTTCTACTCTTCTGTGCCAGCCTTATCCAGACTCGACCCGAGACTTTAACTATGTCGTCGACCCATCTTGCTCCCGGTCGACCAATACTTTATGATTTAATTGTACCTAAAGCTCTAATAACAACTAAAAAGATTATTATTTACTTTTCTGTACTTTGAGGAATAATTAAATCTCACTTGATCTCACATTTCCGTTTATTCATGACAGCATCCTCACATTTTTCAGTAAGTGAATACAATAGAATGCCGGCGCTGTACGCACTGGACGACTATGAAGCATGTATGGCGGACACTGGAGGCACCTACTGCGTGGTGGACTTCAACCTGCGGGCGGGGAACAATCCTGACCTCATGAGAATGATACAGGTACTTGCAGATCTAGGTTGTACCCGAAAATAAAAAAAGGTATCTGAAAGGTACCAGAAGTAAACAAAAATTAGAACCTAAAAGTTTTCAGATCGTTGTATAGGTCGCGCCAGGTAAAAAGAACGCTGGCGGAAGGTGGAGAGGGTATGTTTGCGCATGAGTATACAATTCGGCAGGCGAAGGTCGTCCTACGAACCAATAGCGCACCGGCAAACATGCGGCTCGTGCCCCCCCCCCCCCCCCCCGCACTTCATACCACCAAACAGACCGATAAATCGCGTTCTGCACATCTTGACAGCTAGCGTTCTTTTTACGTGACGCCACCTATACATTTAGGTATACGATCGATTACGTTAACCGTGCAAACATAAATTCTATTCATATTTTCATTTAGTATGTTATTTTTTAAATATAATTAAATGTCTAGTCTTAACAACTCGTCCCTAGTAAATAGTTTTTAATTATTATGTATAGTGCCAAGCAGTAATATTGTCACGGCATAAAAGGAAACGAAAAAAAGTTAATTAGTTAATTGTTCCTTTGTGCAAGCTTATGGCACGTGTACCTAATCAAAATCGGTTCAGTAGTTTAGCTCTGAAAAACACGCAGACATACACTTTTGTATATAGATATTTTTTTCATATTTTTTTATTCTGGTTTTAGTGTTACAATTATCCACAACAGTTTATGTCAATAACGTATGTGACGCAGACTAGCAGCATCGGCCTCCTACCGACCAGTACAAGATAATTGCTTCTCATAAGTAATTAAACCCATTTAAGTGTAAAACTCATGAATTAAAGTTATTTCCAGTATGACATAGGAATGGGAAAACCTGATGCGTTCACTATGCTGTTCCTTGCTGTGTATTAGTCCTTGCTATGTCATAAGACGGTCTGTCTGTCCATTGGTCACTTCTTTATAGCTGAGTTGACAATTCATTACTACTAGTAGTGCCAAGTGGGCAAATTGATACGAGCATTTGTTTAACTTGTAGTGTTCGTTTAGGTCAAATCTTACTAGATGACAATTTCTTAATATGCAAATGCTGGTGACAATGCAATATTCTTCTACTTTTGAGCTCGGCTGATGATGGAGAAGGAGGTAGCTATAGAAGCTCTTTAACGCATTTAACGCTTAAAGTGGACTATTTGCTTAATAACTTACTTAATTCTTAACAGCTGTAATCTGTCCGTTTAACTGTATCTTTATCTTAAATAACCTAATCAGCCATAATAATTGCGATCTTACATTGTAGAATTAAATATAGGATTTAACGTTCTAATAGGATCACTTTAAAATAAGTATTCATATATTTTTTAAATGAGATCTTGGTAAACAAGTTAATTGTACCAATTATTTCTTTGTCATAATAAGAGTTGTTTGCTAGTCAGGCTAGACTTATGCCACCAACTCTAAAGGTCCCACCGAGCACTCAATGTTCAATTAAAGTATTTATGAATACGTTTTATTATGTCGTAAAGAAATAAACGTATATTACTTGTTAAATGACCAACCTTTACTGTTTTATTGTTTGGACGTAGCTTAACAAATAAAATTAAATGTGTTCATTTACAATAATAAATAGTTAAGTTAAACATTAAGAAGCAATTATCTACTATATTTTCTTGTTTCAGGAATATTCAGACTACACGATGAAACACTTCAATCACACACAAATACATCGCGGAGTATGTGTAACGAGAACGTGTAAGGATTACCTAAGAGTTGGGGCTAACGGTTCAGAGGGCCTAGAACACGCCCTTGAGGGATGCCTGAACAACAGCCTGTCCCTAGAGTACGGGCTCGAAGGAGAACTAGATAATATTAACTATTGTGATAAGGAAGGAGAAACGCTACCAATAGATAATGGCGATATAGCTATGGCTGTGGTTTATTTAGTTCTAATACTGCTCAACGTTGCCGGAAGCCTTTATGATGTTATGTTATGTAATATAGAAGATAAAACAGGTAAAAATTAAACTACTTAAAGTATTATTTCGTTGGAAATATGCATATAATTTAATTTTCAATATGCATCGATATTTTCAGGGAATCCATATTTAATGGCGTTTTCGTTGCGTCGTAATTGGGCTAGGTTGGTGTCACCAGCGTATAATAAAGAGCAGGACCCTCGCATGGAGAGACTGAAAGTGTTTCATGGATTAAGGTTTGTTGCAGAATTGTTACTAATAAGTACATAACTTGCTAAAGTTATGAGCCTATTCAAGTTGGTAATATTTTTTAGAGTCAAGAAATTAACAATAATATGACACATGCATCATAAAATTAAGCTAAAATCAGTTCTAATTCTGTGTCCAAAATATAATAGTACCTTATTTTTGTAAGAAAGTAATGTTGATAATATTAATATTCATGTTCCATGCTTGTCGTTTCAGAACCATGACAATGTTTTGCGTATTTTTCTCACACACAACCCTCATGATGTCCTTCGCCTATGTCAACAACCCACTTTACATTGAAACAGTAAGTAAACACTATTTTTTTTTCTCATATTATGCCGAAGCAGATATAAAAGATGATGGATAAATGCGAAAGGTATAAGAAATAACAGTAGGGGTGGATGGAAGAAAAATACACAGCGCTGTATCTCAACATTACAGCGTATAAGAGAAGCAACAAAAAAATATTTAATTAAAGAAAATAAATACATAACTTGTTCAGATTAAAGAAATCTTAGATTTTGTGTTGAAAACCTGTGATTCATTGCTGTGAATAAAAAAACTGCATGTTTTCTAAACAACATAATCTTTGATAAATTATTGGTCGAGTCGAGCAAGCGAGACTAATCATTCATCTATTAAATATTAGATCAGACGTTAAAAAATAAATTATGTAACAAAACAATACTAGGAAGTACTATTTGTAAATACAGTTAAACATTTTATAATAAGTTATAATTATTTTTGCACAATAGAGAACATGGTAGCAAAGAAACTGCAACCTATATTTAAGGCAGTTTTTTCTCAAGTATTCATAATAACTTTATACTATGTATAATGATATATCTTGGAAATAATCATAAACAAGGGCTAAGTAGGTCTTTAAAACGAACTCTTTAAATAGATATCAAAGATCGTTTATGCCAATTTACCTAGGGAATGTTTTTTATCTTAATTTTCTGAGCGGGCTATTTTAATAACGATAAAATGAGGCATAAACGTCCAAATTACTTCGTGTGCTATACTAACATGTCCACATCTAATTCTAGTCATACAAGGATCCCTTCAAGCAAATCCTGTTCAACGGCAGCTTGGTGACGCACACGTTCTTCGTGATGTCCGCCTTCCTGCTCGCCTACAACTTCCAGATCCACGCCGAGAAGCACCGCGTCAGCTGGCTGCAGTTCCCCAAGGGCATCGCCTTGAGGTGGCTCAGGTAAACTTATATAATCATTAACTATAGATCTCTACATAGGTTTCCCGACTTTTGGCTTTAATGCCATACAAATGACGACAAATTCAAATCTCTTGTCAGGAAAGAGTTCTCTAGATATGTTATTGACATTTGCAATAAGATAGCAGGTGACCAATTTCCCAACTAGAGGTAGAATTTTGGCCTAAAAATTACGCCAATTAAAATTTCTAGTCGGGGAGACTATCTCTGGATATGTTATTGAAATTGTCAGGTAACCTCTCGTCATTCTTGTTTACATCTATCTAACACAAAAGCTCCTTCTAATGCTTTACAATTTCAATAGATCAGAAGACCAATTTCAAAGGCGACTGACCATTCTGATGCCGGAAAAAGTAGACCCAAACCTTGATTTGTTTTATCTAGTATTTAGTTTTTATACAAAACGACAGAAACTTGTCTTACGTTTTATTATTTAACTGAGGGACTAAATGGATTTTTGCTTTTAATACCCTGTCATCATACTTAATGTTGCCTTGTATGATCAATGAAGCTGCATGCGAACTATTAATAAACGTGAATTCGTTCGGTAACCTTTGATTCAACAGTTGCACACGTCAGTGAGGTATTATTTTATAGACAAAGTTTTTAGTAGTTTCTAGACCTTCTGAAAATTAATCTAAGGTGCGGTTTTTATCCACTATGATTTATTGAACCCAGCCACTTCGTGGAATTTATGTTCTATGTCTTAAATACTATTTTACTTCTTGTTTGTCTAGGTTAATAATCTTTCGTCCTGAATGAGCTGTGAAGGTTATACAGACTACTGCTTTTTATACAATTTCTGTACATCGTTAGATTTTTCTTAGATGAAACAGCATAACAGCCATTCAGCCAAATCCTATTTGTTATGAAAGTCAGGGAACTTAAAAACTGTTGATCAAATAGATTGACGACCTCCGTGGTCGAGTGGCGTATGCACCGGATTCAAGGTGAGCTCGGAGGTCCCGGGTTCGATCCCCGGACAGGTCAATGTAGAAACCAACTTTTCTGCATTGCGTCGGGTCTGGGCGTTTGTGGTACCTTCGTTATTTCTAAATTCCACAACACAAGTGCTTTAGCTACTTACTTTGGGTTCTGACTAGTTCTGAGCTATGTTTGTCATGTTGTCCGCATTTTTATTTATTATTATCTAGAACCAAGTGTCAATTTCCAGATTAACGCCGATATACGCGTTCGTGCTGTTCACGATCACGACGTGGATGCGGCACATGTTCCGCGGGCCGCTGTGGCCGCGGCTGGTGGGCGGCGAGGCCAGCGCCTGCAGACAGTACTGGTGGGCGCAGATACTCTACGTCAACAACTACGTGTACGATGACGCCTGGTGTCTGCCGCAGACCTGGTGAGATCCTATAGAGAAGAGTATAATAAGATTAGGACTTAATTGAAAGAGTTTAAAAAGCTTTTTAATTCCACACTTTGATCGAATCCTGATCCTGGGGAGTTCAACGTAAAAGACAAAAACATAATTATTATAAAATAAATTCGACTTCAAAATAAGTCATAGATGGTTTTCTTATGGATCCCACTGAAATAAGTAACTGGAGTAAATTAAGCACCACCTTCAAATAAAAAAGAATCATCAAAATCGGTTCACCCAGTCGAAAGTTCTGAGGTAACAAACATAATAGAAAAATAAAGTCGAATTTTGAAGTCGGTTTAAAAGAGCCAAAAATGCCTACCAAACGTAGGTAGTAGTGGTAGCTATTCTTGTCAAAATTTAAACTGTCATCAACGGCACTCTACTTGATGTTGAATTATGTGCAAACATGTTCGTCACTTTCTCGTCCACACTACAACATGTTAGTTTCTGTTTCACCCGTAATACTACCAATCTTGCCTCCAGGTACCTAGCATCAGACACGCAGCTGTTCTGCCTGGGCCTGCTGGTGTGTCTGCTGGCTCGCAGCAACAGGAGCCGCGCCATACTGCTGAGCGTGCTGTTCGTGGCCTCCATGGCCATCGTCGCCGGCCACACCTACTTCCAGGACCTGGATCCCGTGGTCATACAGTCGCCAGAGTAAGATATTACTATACTGTACTGCAACTATTGAGGATTACTACATTTTATTTAACACTGTTAAAAATTTATCTAGTACACGGGCGTCGGCCTCTCTACTTCGGCGTCGGCCTCTGTAACTTTTCGTCGGCCTCTGCACCTGGGCGTCGGCCTTAGTATATATATATACCTCGGCGTCGGCCTCTGTTCCTGGGCGTCGGCCTCTGTAACTCGGCGTCGGCCTCTGTAACTTTTGTCGGCCTCTGCACCTGGTCGTCGCTTTCTGTAAGTCGGCGTCGGAATCTGCACCTGGGCGTCGGCCTTAGTATATACCTCGGCGTCGGCCTCTGTAACTCGGCGTCGGCCTCTGAACCTTGGCGTCGGCCTCTGTAACTCTTTGTGGGCCTCTGTAACTCAGCGTCGGCCTCTGCACCTGGGCGTCGGCCTTAGTATCTATCTCGGCGTCTGCCTCTGTACCTGGGAGTCGGCCTCTGTAACTCGGCGTCGGCCTCTGAAATTCGGCGTCGGCCTCTCTACCCCGGCATCGGCCTCCATACCTCGGCGTCGGCCTCCGTACCTCGGCGTCGGCTTCAATACCTAGGCGTCGGCACTAGTATTACTGTCTAGCTCACAACGAGGCCAACATCTACATGAAAGAACATGTTATGAAATATGTATTTGTACTATCAGGAAATACCGCAACCTGTACGCGACGGACGCGACATTCCGGCTGCTGTACGTGCGCGGCCACACCAACATGTCCACCTACATCCTGGGACTGGCCGGCGGCTTCCTCGCGTACCATCTGCAGCAGGGCAAGGACCTGGACCAGTACAAGGTATGCTCATTCCATTATACATAATGAAAAATATTAGGTTTACAAATGTAAGACAAAAAATAAACTAACCTCTCCTTTCCTTTCAAACCATGGTTTTTTTTTGGATTTTAAAATTTTACTTGAATATTTTGCTCATTGTCAAAAACAACCCACAAATATTGGTAATATGCGCCTTCCTCCTATCAGTTCCGCAGTGTCAGTTGGTGCTCTATTTAAACTACACCATGCAGCTGGTCTCTGAGTTAATATTATCATCTTGCAGATCAGACAATTAATCAGAATAGGGAAAAGTCAAAGTCAAAGATCTTTATTGTGGGATGATGACTCCTCCTAATTTTTTTGTACATCCTTTTGATACTTAATATTAAAATATTAGACAGGTATTTTTTCGTTTGTCCCGTAAACAAAAAAATATGAAGATACCCCGAGTACAATTCTTGCGTGTCGTCACGTCCACGCATAAATTGTACTTAACCCTTACGTCACAAGCCCCAACTCCGAAACTTCCAAGCGGTTTATCTTCGTATTTTTTTTTATTTGATAAAAGAAAAAAAAACGTGTCAATTCTATTTTGATGATCTAAATGGTGGATTAAATTTAACTTTTCATACCAAGTCATCTACCCTATTGTCCATACCTTAAAAAATCCTTATACATTGTATGTAGAAGTACCGTTGGGTGGTGTGGCTGATCTTCCCGCTGGGTCTGGGTGTGATCCTCTCCGGCGGCGTGTTCTACTCTGACGGGCGGCCGGTTCCGCGCGCGCTGTGTGTGCTCTACGCCGCGCTCTACAAGCCCCTGTTCCAGCTGAACATCATCACGCTCATACTCGGCTGCGTCTTCAAGTTCGAAAGTCAGTAACACACTGAAATAAAATTACTTTTCACGGATTTTTTCGCGGTTGTTTTACATTTTAGGTCCCGACGTTTCGACACCTTTACAGGTATCATGGTCATCGACATTCGCGTAAACCTGAGAAGAGAACCTGAAAAAAAAACAAGGACCTAAACACAAAAGTGAAAAAGTGTAGAAACTTTTGTGTCGTGCGTGTGTTAGGTCCTTGTTTTTTTTCTACTGTTATGTTAATTATTAGATGTACTTTATATTTAATGCTTTTTAATAGTTCTATTCCGTCTTCATTTGGTAGAATATCTTTGCAAGTAAGTGTCAATATTTCCAGTTCTGGCTTTTTTCGGCAAATCAATTCACCAAGGAAAAAAATCCTTACTTGAAGAAGGTAGTTAGTATCCAATTTCGTGTCTAGAAAACCAAATAAAATACACTATTCAGCTATCGGACTCCAGCATACTTTATGTTTTTAATCATCATCGTCATCCGCAGCCCTTGTTCTCCCACTGCAGGGTTTAGGTCTCCCCTTTTTCGTGCCATTTTCTACGGTCCTGTGCCTTTTAATCATCCTTACATATATTTTGGAAAAAGCTACGAAGAAGTATGACCAAAACCTTGATAACATCTATTTTATTTCATATTATATCATCATCATTTATATGTATTTGATATTTCGTTCCTCCGTAGCGGTGTACCGCGGCATCGTAGAGTGGCGCGGCTGGGCGTGGTGCGGGCGCGTGTCGTACTCCGCCTTCCTGCTGCACACGCTGCTGCAGCGCGCGCTCGTCGGCGCGCAGCTGCAGCCAGTGCACATGTCCGACTACTACATAGTATGGATAACACTCTCTTGTTTTTCTTTTAAAAAAAATTTGCACAAGTTAATGATAATTAGGCATCGAAAACTTAAGTTCAGAAGGACGACGGAAATAAAAGTAACAGGTAATTTTTTGTTTTTGGCAGAACGCTTAAACCCAAATGAAGCTCTAGAGACTTTTGACTTGGGAAGCATATTTCCAGTAACTCCATTCAGAAATGTTCAACATCAGCAGTGAACCGAATGTGAAAACGTTTCACCCTATATCCTATATCCAGGGTTGACTGGCAGAGAATGCCAATTGGAATTAAGTCCGCTTTTGTGCAACAGTGTGGAAAAGTATTAAATAAATATATCCGAGAAAAAAATAAAATATGTTTTTCTGTAGTTCATGGTGTTATCGGGCACGATCCTGCTGACGTACGTGTTCGCGGCGGGCGCGTGGCTGCTGCTGGAGGCGCCCGTCGCCGGCGTGGTGCGCGCCGCGCTGGCCGGCACGCGACCCGAACACAACACTAAAGTATAAATATACGGGATGTCACACACATGTTGTATCATTTATTCTCCTCAAACTGGCGCATACTGATGTAAAAAAAAAGAAATCATCAAACCCAAAAAAAGCACCTGTCTTACCATTTCCTAAGCTATGTAAAGTACCAGCTTCACCGGATTCGAGCTGAATACCGTATTTTACAGGGCGACTCCTGCTACCATGTTATGTTCCCCATGTTATGGGGAAACACAGTATCCCATAGTATGACCCGTTTTCAGAATTATTCGTAATGTGCTTTCCGAGGCACGGATGGCGATAAACGGAAACGTACTCAAGGACTAAACCGCCTTACAGCTTACACTTAGCCATAATCCTCACAAGTGTGTTTGGTATTTACTATCCTTTATATCAATACATGCATACATAATTAAACATTGTTATAACGATCTTAATTGCGGTACTGAAAAAATATACCGAGAAGACGTAGGTAAGTTTTTGCTACGGCATTAGTAAACGAAAATTGGGTCTAATCTAAATGAAAAATATTAGCCTGATAATCCTGAAAACAATTTTCAAAATATATAATTAATTATAATCCTTGCATTTCAAGTTTACTTATTCGGTAACTTTAAAAAGAAGTTTCCCAAACAGGCAGATCATATGGACGGTTCCTACACCTTAGCTGCTGCACTAACATTGCCATTGCAAGGCGTTAAATCGCGTTAATTTGAGTAAGTACGTGAAAAGAAGTGCAGTGTTTTGAATTTAGGGAAAGATCAGTCATACACACGGCCATACATATCAGTCCTGCGATAGAAAACTACTTGGTTATTTTCAGGTGAGATAGCATAGCGGGATTCCTGAATATTATACGCAACGAGAAAAAATACATATTCATAAATGAGGGGACGAAACTAACAAACGAGGGGAGATAATTACACATATTATTATGGGCGATGAAAATTTGACAAAGGGTAATGACAAGTAGCCGTACAGGGGTCGTAAATAAAAGACAAACGGAGAGACAGATATGACGTAAGAAAATTACATTTATAAAAATGAGGACCTTCTTCTAAGGCAGTTGTCCGACTTACGGGCGAGAAGCGAGTAACTATCGACTATAAAATCGCTCAAGAAACGTACAACCAGATATAGATCCCGTGTAAATGAAGGAGATGCATATACAAATAGTTAGTCGCCGACTGTTCACATAACCGGCGACAACTCTCTCAGCATTTGTTTTTTGCGGCGAATAGAACTATAAAAATATACTCGCCGAGCGAGACTCGCTGAGCGATACTCGCTCGGCGATCAAAACACTCGCCGAGGACCAATCAGTGTCATTCTGCATAAAAGTGCAGATTTGAATTGAGAACAATTTTAAGTAGGGCAAGGGAGGGCAAGATGGAAGGCTTAATTTCACGATATAATAAACAAAATCATAGAATTATTTTAGACTGTCGTGAAAGTTATTTTATTTTACTATGACGATGCCTGTTTTTTTTTTGTAAATTCTTATGGTGTTACTTTTGGGAAATTATTTGTTATTTAATTAACGTAACGTAACCTTTAGGTAACGTGTTTTATTCTTGTTATTTAATTAACGATGTTTATGGTTTTACAAGAATACTTGCCCTGAAATATAAAACTCCATCCAAAAGGACCTCGTCAATTTTATGTTCAAGTTTCTAAAAAGTATTTACTATTTTCTATGTTAAAATATCATTACAATAAATCTATTCTTAAAAAATAGTACCGTAAAATGGACATAACAACAAGACCTTTAATAGCAAAACCGCCTGGTACTGCGTGCAATTTAAATCGCGCGCATGTCATGTGATCCGTTTTTTTAAAGGCATGTTCTTTCTATTTTGCCCTCCTTTCCTTTATAGAAGTATAGAATGACCCGAGCGAGTCGAGCGAGTCGAGCGAGTATCGCCTGTCACACTCGTCACTCGCTCATCGCTCGGCGACAAAACTATCAAAACTACATACTCGCTACTCGCTGCTCGCCGACTCGTTTTCTAGTTCATCGTTCTACTCGCTAGTACTAGCTCCTCGCTCTAAGTGAGACAGGTCCCTAAGCGTGTCGATCAATGGAATTACATATGGTTTGATTTTAGCGGATCGGTACTCACGGGGACATATGACATGGGGGGTGAAATTTTCCCATATTGAGGGTGTGTGCGCCTCTCGAAGACGGAGGTCGTCGATAATGATTATCTGCTAGATTTTAACAGAAAGGACTATAGTAAAATTAAACTTTTTCGTAGGTTCCTTTTTTACACATAAAGTAATTTTTTTTTTGTTGTCCTCATTTTCTTGTAAACAATGACTTTCTAAGCACCCTTCAGCAACAAACTTCGATTCTTTTAATTAATAAACAAATATAGTAAGTATTTTTTAATTTATAATCTGATTGAGTTAAAAAGATTTCCGCTTTTCATAGCTAGTCATCAATCGCGTTCTGATATTAAGCGCATAAAATTCATGGATATGTAGGTAGGTACCTACGGAACCACTGAAGGTTGTTGCATCGTTGCTTCGACCCCCAAGGGCACGGGATCACTTCCATTAATTACCATACTGCGCACGTGATGCAAAAAACAATTAATATTATAATAATGATTTTCGCTACAAAGTCTTTTACCATAAAAGTTAATTATTTACTATACTATACTTAATAGGAGCGAGATTGTCTGAAGCCGGCAGTGTTATAAACTATTGTACCAGAAATAGGTACTTACTTTAGTGTAACAATAAGATTTGTTTGGAAATATCGTGTATACGTCCGCATTGCTGGAGTGAAAATAAAATGTTCTGGCTTTTGGGATTGTGCTTGTTTGAGGGCTCTGGAGCCGTGATATATAGGCTTGAAGGTATGCTAATAAAAGTTTTATAAAGTGGTACCAATGTAAGACCGGATACGAGAAATAAAATAGTGGTTCGCCGGTTCGCGATCAATTGTTTTATAAAATTTAGTATCGATAGGCACCATCAATAGGCCGGTCTTCTTATTTTATTTCAGAAATAAGACAGAAATAAAAGATTTATCAGTAATTCAGCAAGATCTTTATAGTTTTCCTACAACGATTGTAAAACGCTATGTAATATCTGAAATTGCTTGTTTATCTCTCTAAAATGATTTACAATTACCTACGGCTGAGATTAATTTTCAATTTTCATTAAAATTGTTTTTAATTTTAAGTAGATGACAAAACGAAAAGGGTAGCACCAAAAAAATTGGGAAGTGTCGGATTCTTATCTGATAAAAGGTCAAAGAATAAATAAAATGACATACTTAAAGGTTATAAACATAGCTTTGTTTTGACTACAAACAATTAGGCAGAGTCCATTTCTTTAAAGCAATTTTAACTACTAAATAAAAAACGTCATTTCAACATTCCTTTACAAAGTCTTCATATTTATTGCACTGCCAATAAATCATAAGTATTTCATTGCTTTATAACCCGCTAGCAACAGATTTGTGACGTCATAAGCGTGACTTTTGTGCCGTAGAGTCTGACTATGCCCGCATGCCACCGGTCGTCCACCTGGACGACTACGACTCCTGTTTCGTTGATCCTGATGACTTGTACTGTACGGCAGAGGTCGCTTTAGTCTCGGATGAACCCAGCCCATTACTGACCATGATACAAGTAAGTTGTGATAATATACGGACCTATATTTTATCTGGATTGGTTATCAACTGCCGAACTACTTAATAATATAAAAGTACCATTTGGACAATTTGCCTGAAGTTGGTTCTTCTTATTGGATCCACCCTTATTTTTAGAACTTGTGACAAAAATATAAAAAATATTGGATTAACTTTCCATCCTCTTATTACAGCATTTTTCGCGCTTAAATTAAAGCTTTCATTTAACATATCGCCAAATTCAAACATATTAAAACTGCATCATTGGACATGATACGGTGTTGTGACTATCAACTTGTTCTATAAAATTATTAAACTGCAATTAACAATAATAAAACTGCAACTAACAGATATATAATAATGTAAGGTCTAAGGTCACATGCTTTGGTCAGACCGATTAAATCATAATTATAATCTGCGTAAGGCGTTACAGAATATTATTCATAAGATTATGCATAACTTTAATAACGAAGTCTTTACGATTTGATTCTTATTATAATGTTAATATGTTACAGGAATACTCAGATCACAAAACAACACACTTCAATCACTCATTATTAAATCGCGGTATATGTGTTAAACAAAAATGCAAGAAGTTTTACGAAAGTTCAAAAGGGGACCTAAGATTGACCCTTGAGGCATGCCTGAACGAATCCTTTTATAAAGACTACAGGTTAAGGACTAGAGTGTCAGAAGGCTATGACTGTACCAAACGTGACAGGAGTGAGGCCATAGATGACATACATCTGTATGTTGGAGCGATATGCGTGATCATTCTATGTGCTAACATTATCGGAACCTTTTGTGATTTCCTTTTCGAAGAATCGGAGAACGATCCAGGTATACACATTACATTTTTACTACTACTTTGTGGTCTAGTAGTGACCTTAGTGAGTTCTTAATGAAGTTAAATATTGTTTAAGAAAAAGAGATTCTAACTAAAGTGTAATAGTTCTTAGGTTTGTCTGTTGCTTCTCATGGCGTCGAAACTGGAAGAAACTGACAGAACCTCCATCAGAAGGCAAGGACCCTCGCTTGCTAAGATTAAAATGTATTCACGGCATCAGGTAATTATTATAAAACAATTAGTAGTAAAGACAACGTCATCCCAGCAATCTTACGATAACATCCTATTGACATTACAATGAACTCTACCAGCGTTCATTGTAATTATAACTAATTAAAGTATATTATATTAATTTCAGAGTGTTAACAATATGCCTGGTCATCGCGGGTCACACATTCTTGACCCTCATCGTGTTACCAGAAAATCCAGACTTCGTAGAGGAAGTAAGACAATCATTTCTTGATTACAATCTTAAAAATAAATAATTATGTTTATATTATGTAATCTGGGGGCACGGCAGTGCCCCTGCCAAGTCTCGAGCAAAAAAAAAAACGGGCACAGCCGTACCATACTTTTCTCGAAGCGTTTCGCGGCTATTTCACCCCCCCCTGTATCATCGAAACGGTAAAAGCTAAGGGTTTAGGTTTTCGATGACCTAGAGAAAGCATTAAAACAAGCTTAACCTCAAAATTACATGACATTTGAACCAATAGTTTTAGAGTTATGAGCGATCAAAGTTACACCATTTTGTCACTCACTGACTGACCGATCATCAAAAGTCTAAGGTACTTCTAGCAAACTTAGAACCTTCAAATTTGGCACCAAGATAGGTTTTTAGCTACAAGTAAAGGGAAAATTATAAAAACGGTAAGAAATTATATACCTTAGGAAATATTAGGAAACAAATTTACATTTGCGGTTTTGCAAGAACATGGTGTATGAATTTTGACTGCATTGTTAACTTTGTTCTTCGTTTATGTACAAAAAGTAAAACAAATCGATTTATATTATTAAAAAAACTTGAGAGGTGTCAAGGGACACCCGGATGGAAAGAAATTACTTTAATTTAATTTTGTTAGTTATTAAATAAAAAAATACTAAACAATTTATTAAATTAAATATATTATGATAAGTTGGAAACGCAAAAAGACAACTGTTTATCGTTAGAATTTGACCGCGAGACCCGCCCCTTGGCAAACTCGTCATGTGTCAACACCGCCATCTGAGAAGTTAAGATATCTATCGAAAGTCTTAATCATAAGACTGTTGACTAATGACGTCATTAAAAAGTGTCGTTACTACTTTTCGTAAGAATTTCTTCCGCCTAGCCCCCTTTCTCAACGCGCGATGAGGAACTTCATTCTAATGAATTGTAATAATGTATCTAGGGGCACAACAGTGCCGTCTCGAGCAAAACGGGCACGGCCGTACCATACTTTTCTCGAAGCGTTTCGCGGCTTTTTCCCCCCCCCCCCCCCCCCTATATCATCGAAACGGAAAAATTTTCGATGACCTAGAGAAAGCATTAAAACAAGCTTAACCTCAAAATTACATGACATTTGAACCAATAGTTTTAGGAGTTATGAGCGATCAAAGTTACACCATTTTGTCACTCACTGACTGCCCGATCATCAAAAATCTAAGGTACTTCTAGCAAACTTAGAAACTTAAAATTTGGCACTAAGATAGGTTTTTAGCTACAAATAAAGGGAAAATTATAAAAACGGTAAGAAATTATACACCTTAGTAAATATTAGAAAACAAATTTACATTTGCGGTTTTACAAGAACATGGTGTATGAATTTTGACTGCATTGTTAACTTTGTTCTTCGTTTATGTACAAAAATTAAAACAAATCGATTTATATTATTAAAAAAAACTAAAGAGATGTTAAGAGACACTCGGATGGAACGAAGTTCCTTTTAATTTAAGAAATAATTTGAATGAATGTAATTACCATAATTTAATTTAATGAATTTGATTTAATTAATATAATTTAATTTATTATTAAATAAAAAAATAAATATGATTAGTTGTAAACGCAAAAAAAACATAGAATTAGGATTCGAACGCAAGACACGCGGCTTATCAAACTCGTCGTGTGTCAACACCGCCATCTGAGAAGTTAGGATATCTATCAAAAGTCTTAATCATAAGACTGTTCACTAATGACGTCATTAAAAAGTTTCGTTACAACTTTTCGTAATAAGATTTTTTTTCATAAGAACTTCTTACATTGTAATAATGTATTGAAATTACATATTAATAAACAAAGCTAAGTTAAAATGAAATGAATAAAGCTCAATCTTTCATCCACATAATGCAATGCTATAAATATTCTATGCTCACTCGAAAGATGGCTGTGTACCTGGTCTAAATCGCGCTATGGTTTCTATCTCTTACAGCTACCGCCGGTAAGAAAAAAAAACCTTTTAAAAAACTTTCATCTACTGAAACTAATAGGTTGTTAGGTTCCCTCATTGTGCCGAACCTGTGGGATGAACTATTTATATACGATGAACTTACAATTAATTTGCGACAGCTCAATGATTTTGACTTCGTTGCCATGCTCAATAGAATATGTGTTATGCAAACGATATCCATTTGTTCACCATGGTTCAAGAGAAATCTTTATTTTAGGTTGCTGAGTTTGAGGTTATAAAAGTTAAACTCTTCAAGGTTTATCAACTTCTAAATAGATATTCGTTTACTATTTGAATTGATATTGTGGTAAATGCTAATGGCTCCCACCTTTTACAGACACTTTCATGTTAGTAAAATGCTCATCTTGGTGGCCCAAGTGAATGGGGTTGTCGAATCAAAGTGCCATCCCATTTGGGTGGTTATGCTAAAATCACAATGTATTTTAACTAATCCTAATACACAGGTTTATTAAAACAACAATTTACGCACCGGCGAGACAGTGGTCGGTTTGTCCGATATCCACCCGGTGTAGACATTTCTCGTTAAAACTAGAGTAAATTCTCTCACTTAACAACAAAACAAAAGTCCGATATCACACAACAAAACCACTTGAGGAATGTAAATGCTCAACTCGATACAAATAACACGTAATGTAACAAAAGTAAATACGGAGGTCTATTATACAATGTTTACGAATAACCGGCTAATTATTTGACGGATAAATCTACCCTACTTATTATTTTTCTACGTTTGTAAAAGTACAAATATGCAGATGTAAATACTGAGGTTTAAATTAATAAACATTTATTACGTTTTCTAATGCTAGCGTAAAATAAATGCTACTAAACAATGCATATAAAAAAAAAAAATGAACTTTGTATCTGGGGGCACGGCAGTGCCCCTGCCAAGTCTCGAGCAAAAAAAAAAACGGGCACAGCCGTACCATACTTTTCTCGAAGCGTTTCGCGGCTATTTCACCCCCCCCTGTATCATCGAAACGGTAAAAGCTAAGGGTTTAGGTTTTCGATGACCTAGAGAAAGCATTAAAACAAGCTTAACCTCAAAATTACATGACATTTGAACCAATAGTTTTAGAGTTATGAGCGATCAAAGTTACACCATTTTGTCACTCACTGACTGACCGATCATCAAAAGTCTAAGGTACTTCTAGCAAACTTAGAACCTTCAAATTTGGCACCAAGATAGGTTTTTAGCTACAAGTAAAGGGAAAATTATAAAAACGGTAAGAAATTATATACCTTAGGAAATATTAGGAAACAAATTTACATTTGCGGTTTTGCAAGAACATGGTGTATGAATTTTGACTGCATTGTTAACTTTGTTCTTCGTTTATGTACAAAAAGTAAAACAAATCGATTTATATTATTAAAAAAACTTGAGAGGTGTCAAGGGACACCCGGATGGAAAGAAATTACTTTAATTTAATTTTGTTAGTTATTAAATAAAAAAATACTAAACAATTTATTAAATTAAATATATTATGATAAGTTGGAAACGCAAAAAGACAACTGTTTATCGTTAGAATTTGACCGCGAGACCCGCCCCTTGGCAAACTCGTCATGTGTCAACACCGCCATCTGAGAAGTTAAGATATCTATCGAAAGTCTTAATCATAAGACTGTTGACTAATGACGTCATTAAAAAGTGTCGTTACTACTTTTCGTAAGAATTTCTTCCGCCTAGCCCCCTTTCTCAACGCGCGATGAGGAACTTCATTCTAATGAATTGTAATAATGTATCTAGGGGCACAACAGTGCCGTCTCGAGCAAAACGGGCACGGCCGTACCATACTTTTCTCGAAGCGTTTCGCGGCTATTTCCCCCCCCCCCCCCCCCCTATATCATCGAAACGGAAAAATTTTCGATGACCTAGAGAAAGCATTAAAACAAGCTTAACCTCAAAATTACATGACATTTGAACCAATAGTTTTAGGAGTTATGAGCGATCAAAGTTACACCATTTTGTCACTCACTGACTGACCGATCATCAAAAATCTAAGGTACTTCTAGCAAACTTAGAAACTTAAAATTTGGCACTAAGATAGGTTTTTAGCTACAAATAAAGGGAAAATTATAAAAACGGTAAGAAATTATACACCTTAGTAAATATTAGAAAACAAATTTACATTTGCGGTTTTACAAGAACATGGTGTATGAATTTTGACTGCATTGTTAACTTTGTTCTTCGTTTATGTACAAAAATTAAAACAAATCGATTTATATTATTAAAAAAAACTAAAGAGATGTTAAGAGACACTCGGATGGAACGAAGTTCCTTT
Organism: Autographa gamma; assembly: GCA_905146925.1. NCBI lineage: Eukaryota > Metazoa > Arthropoda > Insecta > Lepidoptera > Noctuidae > Autographa > Autographa gamma. The sequence goes on along the minus strand of LR989867.1, from coordinate 10,687,591 downwards.
TAATTTAAGAAATAATTTGAATGAATGTAATTACCATAATTTAATTTAATGAATTTGATTTAATTAATATAATTTAATTTATTATTAAATAAAAAAATAAATATGATTAGTTGTAAACGCAAAAAAAACATAGAATTAGGATTCGAACGCAAGACACGCGGCTTATCAAACTCGTCGTGTGTCAACACCGCCATCTGAGAAGTTAGGATATCTATCAAAAGTCTTAATCATAAGACTGTTCACTAATGACGTCATTAAAAAGTTTCGTTACAACTTTTCGTAATAAGATTTTTTTTCATAAGAACTTCTTACATTGTAATAATGTATTGAAATTACATATTAATAAACAAAGCTAAGTTAAAATGAAATGAATAAAGCTCAATCTTTCATCCACATAATGCAATGCTATAAATATTCTATGCTCACTCGAAAGATGGCTGTGTACCTGGTCTAAATCGCGCTATGGTTTCTATCTCTTACAGCTACCGCCGGTAAGAAAAAAAAACCTTTTAAAAAACTTTCATCTACTGAAACTAATAGGTTGTTAGGTTCCCTCATTGTGCCGAACCTGTGGGATGAACTATTTATATACGATGAACTTACAATTAATTTGCGACAGCTCAATGATTTTGACTTCGTTGCCATGCTCAATAGAATATGTGTTATGCAAACGATATCCATTTGTTCACCATGGTTCAAGAGAAATCTTTATTTTAGGTTGCTGAGTTTGAGGTTATAAAAGTTAAACTCTTCAAGGTTTATCAACTTCTAAATAGATATTCGTTTACTATTTGAATTGATATTGTGGTAAATGCTAATGGCTCCCACCTTTTACAGACACTTTCATGTTAGTAAAATGCTCATCTTGGTGGCCCAAGTGAATGGGGTTGTCGAATCAAAGTGCCATCCCATTTGGGTGGTTATGCTAAAATCACAATGTATTTTAACTAATCCTAATACACAGGTTTATTAAAACAACAATTTACGCACCGGCGAGACAGTGGTCGGTTTGTCCGATATCCACCCGGTGTAGACATTTCTCGTTAAAACTAGAGTAAATTCTCTCACTTAACAACAAAACAAAAGTCCGATATCACACAACAAAACCACTTGAGGAATGTAAATGCTCAACTCGATACAAATAACACGTAATGTAACAAAAGTAAATACGGAGGTCTATTATACAATGTTTACGAATAACCGGCTAATTATTTGACGGATAAATCTACCCTACTTATTATTTTTCTACGTTTGTAAAAGTACAAATATGCAGATGTAAATACTGAGGTTTAAATTAATAAACATTTATTACGTTTTCTAATGCTAGCGTAAAATAAATGCTACTAAACAATGCATATAAAAAAAAAAAAATGAACTTTGTATAGTATTAAGATGAAGCACGGCGCCGCATAGTCAAAAATTTCCTATATGCATCGCTTATGCTATAACCACACATAAAAGCCAGGGGCTAAGTCTAAACCACGCGATGAAGGACATAGGTTCCTCCGTTTTCACCTATAGTCAAGTATACGTGGCTCTTTCAAGAGAGACAAGTCTGGGTGGATTATATTTGGTAAATATCGATTTTAAAAGCATCAAAGTTCAGGAGACAGCAACAGTTGAATATAATCGACTCAGAAATATTTACCGCCCAGACATGTGTGCCTTAAAAATTACGAAACATCACAATACAGGCAACAGAGTAAGAGACAGGGAATGGGCTCTAAGCAAAGCAGCAGCTGAAGCACAAGTAATAATTAAAACACCTAAAAATAAAAGAAAGAGACCTACCAAAAATTAATGAGATCCCACCAAAAACATTCAATGTAAAAAAAGCCAAGTCTCTCTATGCAATTCTTCCATCGTAAAAAGTATTGAGATAACATAGGAGCCAAGCCCTGTTTAATTTTATTTGTAATAATAAATATATATTATGTGACTCTATCAATAGTTTTGTTTGCATTGCAATAATAGTGACTTGGCCATGAGCACAATAAGGTTCAAATATAAAACGGCATATTTGGAGCAGTTGAAAATAAATAATAAATAATATCAGGATACCTTAACCGACAGTCTGTATCATCCAAGATCAGTGAACTGCATATGCACTATGGCGCATAGTGATCTCAAATTCCAATTAGTTACAATATCATTTTAACGATATTTTCACGTAATTACAAAGAGCAAACGACATTTAACTTGTGCTCATGGCCAAGTCTCTATTATTGTAATGCAAACAAAACTATTGATAGAGTCACATAATATATATTTATTATTACAAATAAAATTAAACAGGGCTTGGCTCCTATGTTATCTCAATACTTTTTACGATGGAAGAATTGCATAGAGAGACTTGGCTTTTTTTACATTGAATGTTTTTGGTGGGATCTAGTTTACATACTAAGGCTCTCAGAGTAATGAGTTACAATAATTCAGGATTATCAGATTTTAATTTGTTACCCACTAAAATGTTTTGTGGAGATCAGATAGGCAGTCGCTCTGTGTAAAATACGGTTTTCAGCTGAATCCGGTAAGGCTGGAAGACGACAGCAACATATTTGAGAAAGGCTTGGCAGATGAAATTGATTTTTTATATCGCCATATATTTTATTTTAATTATAAATAACAATTAACTATATTTAAACTACACAATTAAATCTAATATAAGAACAAACTCTAACTATACTAAAATTAAAACTTACATAAATAAAAACTAAATGGCGTCAAAGAACTCATCGTCATCCTTGTCAATGGCGGGGAACGTGCCCAGAAGGCTGGCTGCATTGCCACGTTGAATGGCTATGCCGATTCTCTGTGCAAGGAACAAACCAGCCCTCTGATCACGAGTAGATTCTACCAAACGTTTGGAAAGTTCTTTGAAAAGATTTCGTGCGCTCGGACCCCATGACCCGAGCGTTTCAACCCCAAACGGCTCGAAAATATAATCACCCACAATGTTATTATACTTCCGCCGCTTAAGGGTCTCCGCAGCTCCAGCAGCAGCGCCAGGAGAGGCTACTGAACTTAGAACGTGGGACGGCGCAAGGGTGTCGACGCACGTTGCGTCCCACACCAAAGGCCGACCCAATTTCCAAGGCAGCAATGACATACCGTCAGGTCTCTTGCCATCGCCGCGCACCAAACCATTGGGTTCCAAAACAGCTGGTACACCGGCGGTGACAAGAGCTATATTAAATGATTACTTGTATCTTTAGGTCTACTTGTACGGACCCAGCCATATAATTCTGAACGGGACGGGCATCATGCAGACATTCCTGTTGATTTCTGCCTTCCTCCTGGTGTACTTGTCGCTCATAAACGCTGAGAAGAATCAGCTCTCGTGGATGATGCTGCCTAAATACATACTCATGAGATGGTTGAGGTGAGAAATTGGTTTTTAAAAACTATTCAAAGATCCACGAAAATATTTGAATATAATTAATCTTAACACTTTTGCCAAGCTTGGGTTGGATTCCAATCCTACTGGCTTGATCTAAAACACTACGTAAAATAAGATTTGCTTGGCTTATTTATGCAAAATGCAAAGCACTGCAAAAAATTCTTTATTTTTCATAATCTTTTTTGTTTTGCTCAGATTGACTCCACCTTATGCTTTGGTCTTGGCTCTAACAGCGACTTGGTTCGGCCGCATTACAACAGGCCCATTTTACAAGGTAAGTGTGATGGAATTGCTCCAACCATATTTAAGTAAGTACATTTCCAACATATTGGTTTCAGTGTCGTATACTTTTTAAATATTTTCTTAAGTATTATTAATTTATTGATTATAAATTTTATTTGCGTTTTCACAGAAACTGATAGCGGTAGAAGTGGCCGACTGTCGCAGTAAGTGGTGGCAGAACTTGTTGTACATCAACAACTATGTGGATGACTCCGAGTGCATGGTGCAATCTTGGTAGGTGTTCTGTTAACTCTAAATATTGTGGCCTTGTTATCCCAATTCTATGTCAATCCTTACGCTAGCCTTGAACAATGCTTTTGGTCCTTTTCTGGAAATCAAAAGTTTTATTCTTTTTATTTGTTGGTAGGTAGTTTATGTAATTTCTTTTGGAATGATTACATTCCTTTGTACACGAGAAAATGTCGTAGTGACCTAGCGATTGAACGGATTTGTTTGCACAAGGTTGCAGGTTCGAACCCAGGCAAGTACCAATGTGGCTTTTTCAAAGTTACATGTTGACACTTCTGACAAACGGTGAAGGAACCCATCGTGAGGAAACCTGGATTCCAATATTGGGATCTGAAATCGCCAATCCGCAGAGAGCATGCGTGGAGCTCAATGCTCGTGCCTTCTCTATATGGGAAGAGTCCTGTGCCCAGCAGTGGGACGTTTATAGGCTGGATTATTATTTAATATACATTCCAACGATGTCTCAATTGTCCAGGTATTTGGCAGCAGACACGCAGCTGTACTGCGTGGCAGCCGTCACCTTCCTAGCGTGCCGGACGCCGCGCTCCAGGAAGATAGTCCTCACGCTCATGTTCGTGGGGGGGATGGTCCTGGCCACCGCGCACACGCACTTCCAAGAACTGCAGGGGGTTCTCGTTGTTTCACCAAGGTAAATCTAACAGGAATCCTTATCCTTATAGATATAAAGTAAAATCGGAATGTTAACACCATTTATAACTCAAGTACCGATCGACCGATTATCATAAAGTTTAATTCGTCTCCGCTTCGAAAACATAATAATAGAAAGAAATCATCTGGAATGGGGACATGCAGGCGAAGTTGTGGAGCACTGATAGTTGTGAATAGAGAATTTAAAAAAATGCACCCCTTATTTAGGTTTTATAACGATAAAAGAGCGAATCATTTTGGGACAGAACAATCCTACTCTTATCTTCGAATACTAGCTGATAGCTCTTCATAAACTAGTACCTTTCAGCACAGTGTACAGCATGTTCATTAGCGACGCGACCTTCAACCAGCTGTACAAGCGCGGCCACACCAACCTCACCGGCTGCGCCATCGGCATGGCCATGGGCTACCTCGTCTTCCACTGGCAGCAGACTGGGGTCACTCGTAAGAACTTGCAGGTACAAATTGTGTTGACTTGTCCTTACACATCAATGGACACTATTCGTTACAGGGCTTTTTAACCGACTTCAAAAAAGGAGGAGCTTCTCAATCCGTCTATATGATTTTTCTTTGCATGTTTGTTACGCATATCTATATACATATATACAATCACGCCTATTTTCCGTAGGGGTAGGCAGAGACCACTTCTTTCCACTTGCTACGATCCTTACATACTTGTTTCGCTTCGTCCACTTTCATTATTCCCTTCATACATGCTCTTCGGTTTGGGGTACTCTTGACCTGGCCTTTTTTCAAGACGTCTCCTATTTGGTCTCTCATATCTACGGCAATATTATGTATAAAAAAAAAACCATGGATGAAGTATCTTTAGAGGTGGTTGCATATAGATTTCATTGAGATCCTGTCTGTCTTCACTATATCAGTATACAAAGAATAGCCTTATCTCCCAGAGCTACCGCTTCTGGTACTGGCTGCTGTTCCCGCTGGGCTGCGTGTGCTGCTACTCCGGCGGGCTGTACTACGCCGACGCGCCGCCGCCCTCCGCGCTCGTCAACCTGCTGTTCGCGGCGCTGCACAAGCCGCTGTTCGGCGCCACCGTCGCTGCGGTTATCGCCGGAATCATATTTGAAATTGAAGGTAACGACAAAATAGTAGTACGAGAATAGATACGATTTTCCGACCAGAGTTAGTTGAAATAACTCACAGTATAAAAATATAACGTAATTTTAATTCTAACAAAACACACAGACTTCGTCTTCGTAAGTCGTATGTAACGTATTTATTTTTTATGGATTCCACTATCAAAACTGGATCAAAATGAAACCACACTAAAAGCACCAGCATTCAAATAAAAAAAGAATCATCAAAATCGGTTTACCCAGTCAAAAGTTCTGTGGTCAAAAAAAAACAGTCAAATTGAGTACCACCTCCTTTTTTGAAGTCGGTTAATAAGTATTATTGAACTCTTCAGCAGTTTGCTTGCAGTTGCTATTTTTAGTGGCAAATACATTGTTTGATAAAATTACTGAAAAATATATTATTATTATTTTTTTCGTTCCCTTTTAACAAACCATTTTAGGAACATGTTTTCATTACTTCTAAACTTTCTTTCTTCACATCAATGGCTTGAATCCTAGACGCACATGATCTTTACTATATTCGTCTCCACCAGACGTGTACCGCGGCATCCTGGAGTGGGAGGGCTGGACGGTGCCGAGCCGGCTCGCCTACAGCACCTACCTCATGCACATCGCCTTCATCAGGAACTACGGCTGCATACAAACCACCATACAAATGTCCTATCTAGTCTTAGTAAGTTGTTCTCTTGCTTTCCTTTATATTTATCGTAGTTTGAAAATTGCTTACGGTAGCAGCAATGGTTTTTGTGAATTAATTAATTAGGTGATGTGATGGATTGTTGTTTAGTTAACAAACAAAAAAATGAAATTTTGTTTCTTTTTAATATCAAACAAATAAAATAAAAAATGTCACTTTTCGTTTTGCGCCAAAACTCCGAGACAATGTAAAAAGATTGCCTACCTGAGAAGGTCAATTGTACGTTATTTCTTTACAGTGTCTTTTTTAATCTTTAAAGTATTTCTAATTGAATTTCCTTTTTTCCACAGGGTCGGATAGGAGTGACAACACTAATAGCCTCGTACATTTTGGGGTTCATTCTGTTCATGCTGGTAGAGTCACCCTTTGCGAACCTCATCAAGGAGTGCTTAGAGAAACCAGCAGTCAGTGACGTCACAGGGAAAGAGAAAGCTAAACAAACAGTTAAGAATGGAAATAGTCATGTTGCGAAAGAAGAGAAATAAATCAGAAAAATAAATTGGATTTTGGTTGAAGAGTTGTGTTGTGATAATTATTGTTTGCACGTAAGTTACGTGTGGCGAGATTGATGATCGTAAATAAAAACACAATGGTATTTTATTATCTTGTTTTATTTTAAGTACAAAACTAAATAAACATTTTTAATATAAAAACATTTGGTTATTAACAACTATTAACTAAATTTATGTAAAATCTTACTTAGGGTTAAACTAAAATGGTAACTGAGACAGTTTTTGATGAGTTTTAAAATTGTATGCTCCTGTACGCTGTATTTTCAGTTCCTAAAATCTTGTTTTTTACTATGCACAATATTTTAACAGAAGCTTTTTTAGCTAGCTCTCAAGATATAAATTGTAAGCCTTCAAATTTCGACACATTTTGGTACTGTACGGTACTTTTCTGTAAGACTAGGTTTCTTCTTAACGCTACAAATAGGTACTTAATGTATTTATTAATCACAAAAAACACACACTAAACCTTAAAATCGGCTCCAAAAAATAAAACAAATAATTCAAATCTGTATCTACTGTCACTTTCACATGCATCTTCAAACACGCTTCCATCCTAAACATATTGGTATTTACATCCCTAGAAAATAAGACATAGCCTACGTGCTTATCCCTAAACACTAGAACAACTTAAAAACATAAGCTGCTAATAAAAAAATCAAAGCACAAATCTCCCAAATCATCACAAAAGTCAAGTTCAAAAACCTATGCCTCAGTCCGCCTTCTGATCTGTGCGACCAGGTCGAAGACCTTGGCTGGCGGCTGGTCCTGTGAAGCGCGCCTGTCGGGGTCCGGACCCTCACCCTCGGTCACCGCCTTCCACAGCTGGATGAGAGGCAACTCCACCAGCAGGCAGAGGGGTACCGCCGCTATGTAGCTCAGCACTGATGATGTTATTAGTAAAGACGCCTGGAAAGAAACAGAATTGTTATGCTTGCAGCAAAACCTCGATTCGTCTTAGACAGATATTTTAGTTACGAAGGGTTTTGTCTTTTTTTTCTATGTAACCTGTTTATTGTCCCACTACTGGGCAAAAAACAGGTTTCCCTTGTCTACCTCCTGATTTTTCTGTCATAAACCACATTACACCAATTACTAATATAGCAATTGATGTCATGCTTCCGACGTCTCCGCGGCCAGTTTTGGTGTCACATATACTACCTTACTTGATGAACCACAAAATATGTAATAAACTGACCATGGAAAGTAGCGAGGCATGTCCGAGCTGCGTGTTGCTGGCCAGCGTGACACGCAGTACGATGAAGTGGATGAGGAAGACGCAGTACGACAGCCGCCCCAGCGTGTGGAAGCCGCGCCACTCCAGCCCGTCGCGGATCGCCGCTGGAACACACATAGAAGGTTACTTTCAAGAGAAGGTTTGTCACATACAGTTCAGATTTTACACATAAACCCTAACAGCAGTATAAACTGTCCAATCCCAAGGGGAACCTGTTTCTCGACTTTGCAAATAGTAATTGCGTGCTACGATTAGCACATACATCCTGGCCATGTAAATTAACAAATAAAAATTAAATATAGTGTAAGTAGTATGACTATATTTATAATCCATATTCGCAAGCTTAAACATCTAAAGAGGGACTAGTCTTCTTAGAATCCATACCTCATTGGATCTTTTATCGCAATTCTTGGTACCTGTTGGAAAATGAACCATTCGCCTCCAGACTCTAGAATCTAGTCTCTAGAACTAAAATTAATGACTACAATGTTCTACTCACACCAACACCTGGAGAAGCAGCCCAGCATGAAGACGCAGAAGAAGACGGCGACGAGCGGGCGGTCGAGCGCGGCGTAGAGCGCGGCGGCCCAGCGCGGCGGCGAGCCGGCCAGGAACACCGCGCCCGCCAGCAGCACCGCTGACCCCAGGAACAGCGATGAGTGGAACAGGACGTTGAACCACTGGGGGATGAACAACAAGGAAGTAGACATGAAAAGACAACGCTAGATGTGTAAATCAAACCAAACAATCAGGCGCTCCAATTCAAAAATTTTCTTTTCATTGGGTGAACCGGTTTTGATGATTTTTTCATTCGAAAGGCGATGCTTTTTGTGTGGTCCTTTTTGGCAGTGGTATCCATAAGAAATAAATATAAGATTTGTTTTGAAGCCAACTTACGCATTTAATTTACAACAAAAACGTCAGTTGTGTCAATAAAAGTCTCAGTAAAAACTGTAATAATTGAACATACTAATTCCAATTTGATTGCAGACGGTGAATTAACATTTAAATACTGACCTAACCAATTATATACGACATTATTCTCATGGTTCATTACATGCAAATCAAGAGGACGCAATCGACAATTAATTGCAACGACATAGGCTGCATAATTGTAGGTATTTGTATCAGTTTGTTACCTTGCTATCCTTGAGTTTCATATCGTTGTGGTAGAGGATCATGGCGACGGCCATGCCACCGGCGTACCCGGGCAGGTTCATCCAGGATGGCAGGTACAGCAGCGGCAGGATCCGCGAGCCAGCGAACATGTTGCGGAGGACTCTGTATGGGAAGGACATGGAGTAGGTGACAGCTTTAAAGCATAGATAAACTGAGACTGCATTTTAAAGCTGTCATTTTCATACCAAGACATAAATATTATGCTGCCAAAACTCAGAAGTAATCAGAAGGTTCAGAAAGCTCCTCTAATTACTATTTTGCAGAAAATAACTTAAAAACTTAGTCACAGGGCAGAACTGATTGTAATCGAAGTTGTTTAGAATAAACATAGAGCTCAAAGGAAAGCAATTCTTAGAAGATACCAGCACTTACTCAGGTGTCTGCGCAGTGACGATGGGCGTCAGATCGTAGAAGTATACTACGAGGCCGGCGGCGAGCGCAGAGCCCGCCCACATCAGAAACAGCGCCGGCGCCGCCGCGCCCCGCCAGCGCTTGCACAGCAGCAGCACGAACACGCCCACTATGTGCAGCTGCATATCCGCTGCCAGGTACCTACGGGGGAGGAGAAGATAAATCATGATAAATACATTATTGCTACGCTAGAGGTCTTGGGTTCGATTCCTGAGTCGACCAAGGTGATATTGGGTTTTTCCATGAAATTCTCAGTAGCAGGTCGGATTTTGGATTTGTGCCCGGTCAGTGGCAATAGGCTCACCCCCTGTTACATGGTGTACATCTCTGCCTAACCCTTCGGGGATACAGGCGTGATGTATGTTTATATGTAATACATTAATTCTATGTGACCATCGTGTAGTACTCACCAAGTGTGTCCCATACAGAACTTGCCGGTGGGCAGATGGTTGTGCACGTAGAGCACGTGGTACCACCAGCGCTCGGAGCAGTCGTGCGCCTCGCGCGTCACTAGCCACGACCACTGCGGCCCGCCGCCCAGCAGCGGGAACCACGCGATCGTGAACCACAGCGCGAATACCGCCAAGGGGGTCAGTCTGAAGTCCCAAGAAAAGTCATGGAAATAAATGTTTGTCTACAGATTTGGTCGTATTTTTCTTGTAGAAACTAGCGTTTTAAAAGCATGCAGCAGACAACCCAAACACCTAAAACCGGATTTTGCAAAAAAGTAACCCCTGTTTTGGCCTTGCTACAGTCGGATAAAAAAAGGAAGCCACCTCCTTCATTAAGCTATCAACTGCAAAATATTTTTAATATAGGAACGGTACCTCTACAGATTTACCAGTTCAAACAACAAACTTTACTTTGCTAAATTAGTAGAAGCGTATTACTAACCTAATCCACCGATTGAGGATGGACATCAGGCACTTGAAGAAGGTGATGGGCTTGGTGGTGGAGGAGAGCAGCGTGGCGTACGCGGTCAGGAAGCCTGACATCGCGAAGAAGGCCTGCAGCCACAGCGGGGAGTTCAGCACCGCCTGCCACGCGAACTTGTCGTACATCTGCAAGGAAATAAGGGAATGTTAAAAATAGATGAGAATTATTATACGCATGTTTTCAAATTCTTAAGCAATCATGTAATTAAGTAAGTTGTGATGGTACTATTATTTTTGGGGAAGTGTCTATTTTACGGTATCTAGAAAAAGAAAATTCTACTTAAATCTAAATAAAAACTTATATAAGTACAATTTTATATTTACAATCTTGGAACCGTCCGTGTGTCCATATGAACTATTAAAGGGCCGATCAAAGGGTAAACAGATATAAAAGAACATTACCCTCTCGACATACTGCGGGTTGTCGATGTACGAGTAGATGTAGATCAACATCACGTGAGAGAAGATCACGCACTGCATCCCCACGAACCTGCAATGACAAGAAACTTATAATAATTTGAATAATGACTTTGCTCTAATCCTGAATAGCGACCGATTTGTCTAAAAATCGTTCGCTGGGCTAGAAATAACAATTATAGAAAGTCGCTCCTGTTAAAGTGCTTTACAAAGAAACCCTTTTTTCTGGATTTTCATCAAAAAATTTGCTAAGATGATGAATATTTTTAACTATACAATAAAAACTGGATTTTTTTATTCGTAACTTTATACATAGCTATTTGGGTAATAACGCACCTGATGCCCTCGATGCAGGCGACATCCTTCATGCGGTCATCCGTCCGCGGCTTGCTCCGGTCGTACGTCAGGATGTCGAAGTTTCGTTTCAAGGAGAACGCCAGCAGGTACCTGTTGCCTGGAAACCACAAAATATATAAATATTAAAGTCATCATATTCCAAGCTCTAAATGGCGGCAGTTAACACAATTTTTGGATCGTCTCCGTTCTTTGTCATGTTTCGACGGATTGCAAAGTCCCATCTGCACCTGCAGGTCTACTTTAAGCTAAAGACCTAAGTCATTGACAGAGTAACACATGCCTCCTTTGCAATGTTGGTAACACAATTTCAAGGCTGTGATTCGGTGCTCTTCCACCCAAACCTTCCCCATTTTTACAGATCAATTCCCAAGCTACAAAACCAATAAATAATATTTGACCAAAAAATAAAAAAGGTTTTTTGTGTTTATGTTTACACTCAGCCTTAGCGCAGCGGTCGCCGAGCACGTGCACGGCGGTGGCGAGGCAGGCGAGCGCCAGCAGCAGCGTCACCAGCACCGCCAGCGACCGGCCCGGGCCCGAGCTGGCTGGCGGCGAGTCCGCTGACATGCACCACTCCACTGACAACACTTCTGCCTGGAATTGGCGGGAAAGTATATGAAGATATTGATTTGTACTTGACCCAGTACCTAGCAGACGACAAGCGGTTTATCAATTCTGCCATTAAAATTTCAAAGCTCGTTTGAAGTAGCCAGCATTTACCCAGTACTACAAATTTTGACGCGATTTTTCCCTGCTAGCAATAGTACAGCAAGACGCGGTTTAAAAATCAGTCGCGGGAAAAACCCTTAAGTGCTGCCGCTTTCATTAGTTTACTTTCCTCACAAAATCAGGCGGTTAAAATACGCGGCGGTTTAGCCATAGTGTGGCCTGAGCCTAAAATAAAGCCTTGACTACTTATTTATTTTCATTTGACAAGAATATGAATATTATGGCAGATGACATAATGGATAGAAAACTGGAGCATGGTGATTACAACACCGAAAGGACTGTTACTACAACATAATAAAATAAGTTATTTACATATGGACTACATAATTTTTGAGGGTCAACAAAAAAGTAACAGAATTAAGGCAGCAAAAGATTTAAAAGCTTTGCCCTAGTTAGCAACACATTAAAATCAGTTTTCTTGTCTTAACTACATATGGTTTAGTTAGCATCCTAGCCCAATGAGTACCACAGCAGACGACTATAAAAAGACTATTCAAAGAGTTGTTTTGGGGTGGTCTAAATTTGAAAAATAAAAACCATCAACACGAAAGAAGAAGAAGTGCATGTGGTGGTTACCTCCAGGCCATACTGTGCGACGCCTGCGCTCACGCAGCTCTGCGCGGCGTCTAACCAGCCGCTGGTCGCGTTGTGGCGCCCGCAGCGCGAGACACACACGCCGCGGTGGATCTGCGTGCGGTTGTAGTGCTTCAAAGTCTGCTTCGAGTAGTCCTGAAAGTATAAGAAAAGGTTTGTATCAGCTTCTGATATAAGTATTTAAATAAGCTACTAGGTAAGCAGAATAAGAGACAAAGTACAGATCAGAGCAAGTAGTAAAACCTCGTACAAGTTTGCACATGTTTATAATTTCTAGCAAGTTATAAGTTAATTAGTTTTCAAACATGAAGTCATACAGAAATAATAAATAATAATAAATCGACGAAATCGCAAAACAAAGTACGCCAAACGAGTACGACAAGAAAACCGAACACAAACCCAATATGTGGCCCTTACACTCATTTGCCCAAATGGGCAGAAGTATGTCAAAGAGGTTGGCGTATTTCCGATGCGCATAAAACACCAGCTGTGATTCCAAATCCCTTAATTTCTACACCTACACTTACTCCATAGGTCAAAGACACAAATGTCCGCAATGATTCCCAAATATTAACAAACTATCAACAGTGACCTTGGATTACCACACCGCGCAGGTGAACTCGACCTAACGCTGTTTCCATAGCTCAGCTATTTAGTTATGAAATTAATTTGATCATATCTTTGTAATATTGCCCACAACTTTGGTTTCGTCGTCATGCGGAATGCGAAAGGTCACAAACAAAATTAAGTAATAAGTATCACATCATGATTATAGCTCTAAAAGGGTGCCGATTAGTAGATATTGAATGCAAAGATGTTAGTGATCTCGTTAGTGATGATGCAGCTATGGTAGTAATCGCTTAAATGTACGGAAATTACGTCAAATCACGTCACGTGACTGATAGCACACCCATACATTTGGGTGACTCGGTTAGCGTCGCCTTTAGAAGCATTACTTTTTGGGGGATTCCTGCTTGTGCCCTTCAGTAATAAGGAATGGAGAAGAACTCTTGGGGGTTTTAAACGACACACAACACTCCCGTCGACAAGGATTTCCAAAGGACGAATAAACATTCGGAATATATATTTTGCCCAAGAATCTAATTGCAAGCTTTAGATTTCTGATTCTTTGAAGGGCTTAGCAATACAGCTATTGAGCTTTCCTCACAAGATATGCAAAGAGAAGGCCTCGATCGCTAACTTAGTAATAATACTTTCGTACACAAAATGCCACTGACCTTAGGCATATAGAATCTATTTACAAACAAGCTGCCTGTGTAATAGTGACCTTGTCTCACATGTAAACTTCGAAACTTTCACACGCGGCTTGCGACAGATCCACTAATGATTTTACATTTCCTTTATAACGACACTAATCGTGGTTAATTACAAACTTATGTTAAAAACAAGTGACAGTGAAGCAAGCATAGTTCGCCACATTAGAAACCCATTTTTTTGCTGAATTTTTGAGCAAATCGTCGACAAAACCGATGGCCCAAAATGTTACATATTTTTCTGATCTTATTAAATTAATAATTTAATTAAGGTTAGTACTTAATTGTGATAATGATGATGTGAAATAAAGTTTAAATAAAAAAGAGAATATTCGACTGGAGACTACAGTGATTTCTCTAATAGGTCGATACATTAATTATAACAGTCCACTTTCATTAGCAATTAAAGTTCAATAAGTAAAATATCAGCCCAGTTACCGCGCTGTCTGGCAAACGAGCTAGGTATCGGACTATCGGCAATCGATTGGCATCGGACAACACTAGCTGTACAATGACCTATAGGTAATATTACCTAACATGGGACATGCGCTTGAGCAATTAACTTTGAACACGTGCAAACACGAAGGGTATGAAGGTAAACCTACTTTGGCGATAAGTTTGAAAGTAGCATCAGTTTTTGTGGAGACAAGGGCCCAACTTTCTTTTGGAGGACAAATTCTCTTCAAACTTCCGAGGAAGTCAATAAGACGTATCGAGTTACATTTACCGCGATCAAAAGAGTTTTATTTTAACACTTCAAGAGCATTCAAATTGGTTGATTATAGTACTTTCTTGTTTATAAAACCTGCGAACGTCGCGACATAATTAAATATTGCAATCAAGGAGACTACTAACGCTAGGGCGACAATGCAACCAGCGTTACATAAATAAGATAATTCTAGTCTCGATCCAGCGGCGTGCACTGAATGCATCCGATACTGATGCAATGCATCGAGGAAGCTTTAGCACAAACAGAACACATAACGCTAACGTTATAAATATGTAGACTCGATTGATTTAGACATATTGATATACTATTTATAAACCTTGGTCCTTCCGTAAATATAGACTTAAGTTGTGATGCACTAATGCAACCTAGACACTTAGTAAGTACTAAGTGTCTAGTAATGTTGTGCGATAATTGGCGTGTAAGTAGTTGTGTCACGACTATTGGGTTATTGAAATAGACGCCACCTAATTAACGGATAGGAAAGCCTTAAAACATATTTTCAGTTTAGGTACCTTGATAAAGAAAACCCTTACGTAACTATCCTACGTTAATTTAATAAGGATGCCTATGTATTGTGATTGTAGGTTCCTTCAACGTGAACTTAAACTGATTTCGATCACTCTGTGTATAAAATTTATTGTTAGTTTATTGCCAGTAAATAATAAACACGTAAAATATTATTGTATAACAATGTACCTATGTAAGGTCTAATTGCTAGTATTGTCCCTCCTCCACGTACACGTACCTATTTAAATTATATAAGTTTTGAATGTACCTTAGATATTTCTGAGGCCAAGGCATACATCTTAAGGCCATAGTTATATTGTATGCGATATAAACAAACTATTCATCTTAAACAGTTGGCAGCTCGAACTAGGACAGAGGTGTTCTTGTAAATTGCCAATAAACAGTAAATACGTGTTTCAATAGATTTTCCCTTTATAGTTTTAAAGCAATGAAACATTGTCCTGCAAATGTTGCTATTGTGGGCAGAAGCACTTAATATTGTATGCACCGTAGGTAACTTTGGTTTGACTGCACGCATAGCCGAGTGGTAAAGGTAACGACGACAATTACTACAGTACCCGGTGTGCCGCAGGTTCGATTCCCGCATGGAACAAGCATTTGTAGACCATGCAAAAGGTCTATTCTAGGTATGACTTTTCTTTGTACATATGATTTTAATTCCTTTGAAACACACGTATTATTTAATCAGTTCCGTAACTCCAACCAGAAGAACCTTAAATACCGAAGACCTTAAAAAGCGGAAATCAAAATTCAATTTAATTATTTAATCGCTGTGGTTGGGCGATGTTAATTTAATAGTGATAAAGGTTAAAGTTATAAAGCCCTTGTAGCCTTCGTCTATACATAAAGGGCAGCAACTTAGTCCAATGCTTTTGTAACCTTCAATACCTATGAGTTAAATATTGAAGAATTGAATTATTACTTGGCCGTCAACCCCATGAACTAAATACCTTAGGCTTAAGTAAACAATTAAACTAAAACCACATTTCAAGTTGACTAACATTAACTTGTGTTCACCATAATCGTTAAAATAATAATTTTATGATGATTATTATGTGCGTAGGTTAATTATTAATGATGTTTACGCATTCATTGAAACATTATTATTATTGCGTTTGAGTTATGTTACACTGTTACACTCAATAAATATTTCATGGATAGTAGATATGGATAAATTTCAAATACGGTACGGTATGCAGAGATTTGGAGAACTATTGAGGAGTACATTTATCATCTATACTACCATAAACAATATTATAAACGTGAAATGTAACTTTGCCCGACTGTTATGCTTTTGCGACCAAACCGCTAAACGGATTTGGATAAAACTTGGGGTAAACTTGAATTCTAAAAATGGATATTGGACTCCTTTTTTTGTGTGTTGCAGCTCTAGAATGATTTCACCCACGCTGAGGGTGCAGCGTGGGGATATGTAGGACTTGCAACTACTAAAATCACCCCGGTCCCGTCTAAGCCTTGTCAGAGACACGGGGTCGAGTACGCAGTCTCTGCGCAGCTCCGGCAGGATTCAGTCCCAGACTGAACCCCTTCCATAGGGTGGGTTTAAGGTGCCCATCCCTCGCTAATTCCGAGGACGGACGCATGGAACATTACTTTCGTATCCTCCGTGGCCTGTGATTGGGTGACAGGGTGCTCTCCTGGTCACGGACCTCAAGGTGGTCTGAGATCACTACATACCTGCAGCAGCGTCAGCTCGGGTGAAGGCTGTACGGCGTACAGCGCGGCGTCCACGATGCAGTACACGTCCCCGGCGCGCTGGCACTGGCTCCACTCGTCCAGCGCGTACAGCGCAGGCAGAGTAGCGAATGTTGTGTCTACAAGAAAATTCAATTCCTTATTAAATAATAAATAAATGGGGACAACATCACATACATTGCTTTGAACCCAAAATCAGTAGCACTTGAGTAGTGGAATTCAAAATCAACGGAGGTACCACAAACACCCAGACCCGAAGCAATGTAGAAAAGAGGGTTTCTACATTGACCCGTCCGGGGATCGAACCCGGGACCTCAGAGCTAGCGACTCCTTGAAAACTGTTGCGTACGCCTGTCGGCCACGGAGTTCGACAAATTTATCGTCAAGTTAATCGAAGGTAGAAATTAATAATAGTTATATTTAGCCTGGTGGTAACGGTCTCTCTTCAAGTCATGGGCCCTCCTCTCAAGAAGACAGGAATCGAAAGAGAACCACTACCATACTTATTAATGATACAATCCTAAGTAACAAAGGGTTACTGCTAACCCAAAAAATGGGTAATAAAGTTCATATAAAGGCACACTTCAATAATTCACCAATTCATCTTAACCTTAATCCATACCTGCCATCGACAGAGCTTATCACAAACACACATCACGCGCGATCTTCCAAAACGGGAACAATTACTTGTAGGCCATCTTAAACCTAATTGTAATCGCGACCCTGAGCGAAATGCCTCTGATTCACAGCAGTCAGTCACTAGCAGGGATTTAACAATTAAAGTAGTCTCAACAAGATTGATTTCGTTTTTTTTATGCATCTACTTCTTTGTGCAGGATTCGAACCTGCTACATTTGCGGGGAATGCCTATTAGCCAACAACCTATATGCCACCGAACAAACCTTCTAATCATCTACAGTTACCATATATATTTAGCGCAGTTATGTTTTTTTTAAATTCTATGGTATTTACATAGTATCGGTTCTTCTCTTTGATAAATAAAACCACCCCATTTCTACCCCACAAAAAAGCTGCGACTGTATTATTGAATTAATTTAAAGTCTAAATAAAAGCACTTTAGACCAAACTCATTTTTACATAGGTCGACAACATAGTAAAAGTCTTGGGTTGAGTCTGGGTGAAACTGTCACAGGACTTAGGTCCTATTTTCGAAGGAACATGGCACCAGAAGGGGAGGTCTATGCCCAGCAGTGGGAGGACAAGGGCTGTGGATGATGATGTTACATTTAACTAATTTCATTAAAAACAGATGTTTTTTAACTCACCATTGATATCGACCCCCGTTCCCCTCACTGCACTCAATCCCGCCACGAGCCACACGAGCCGCCACATGTCGACGAGCGTGCGCGCGCGCAACCTCCAGCCGACTTGCCGACTGCATGCGCTTGGGCAACGCGCTCCCTTCTCCACCGCCGTTACAACAGATCATCTCGCTTACATTGTGACATGATCACATTCACACATCGAATTATACTGCAAATTAACAAATATAAACAGGTACTTACTTTTGATAATTTTATTAGCTGCTTCAGATTATATTCTGATCGTAAAGCGTTTCTAAAGATACAACGAATGCAGTGCGGTTAGTCTAACTACGTTGCGTGCGGGGAACGAAGCCGCGACTCCTTGTATAGCACTCGTTGTGTCTGTGCCACTCCGATCTCCAAGCGATCTATTTGCGAGGTGTTATTAATAAAATAGGGGTGAGGTCTTTGTTCAGCAGTGGACGTCTTCCTGGCTGATGATGATGATTAGTAAAATTATTCCTGATAGCGATGAATATAAGTATTGTGTGTTTCTGATCAAAAACCTTAATTCAAGAAACAAAACATTATGGACAAACAAATCGTTTGATAAAGCCAATGATCACTGAGATTATGTCAAACAGGGACTCGAACCCAGTCTAGGAAGAAAAGTTAAATATGTATTCATTGAACTACTGTTAGAATCTTAAAATATTACCAGTCACTTTATTCTAAATAATATATAACTCTGTAAGAAAAAAGGAAAAGCCCCATTTGTGCCTACTGCAGAAACTTTAATTAAATAGAACAAATCCTTTACATATCGTTTCTCTTCAACTTCTATTCGAAAGATTATCACTATGTAGTGGATCTTCTGTATTTACCTGTGCTGTGGCATCGCCGAGGATTTATCAACGTGGTCAAGTGTGAGTTGCTAAACAGTCGTGTGTTAACGCGACTGGTTTGGTACGCAACGTGTCAATAGTTTGGGGATATGTTCTATTGCAGCTTGTAAGTTGTAGGTTTATGACGGAGATCGTTGCGAATGAAATGTTGGGCTTGCCAAATATTGTGGGTATTGCAGGCTGAGGATAACCGTTTATAATATTATAATTATGTTCAAGGTATACTTTTATTTTCAACACACAAAAGTATGTACGTATTTTTAAGTATTTTTGCTTCACGTAGCACATACTTGTACCTATAAACACATATAAATAACATACTACACATATAAAATACCTACTTAGTACGGTAGTTTTCACAAACTTTCTTTAAAAATGACCTAATCGAAGAACAGCCATACATACTACATTTGTGAATCAAAACAAAAACAGCACAAGTTCGATTCCTGCGCTAAATCATTTTTAAGCATTTGGGTTCCAGTATCCAGTCTAAAAGAACACGGCAATCAATGAGGCGAATAATCGATTATTTCAAAACACAAATTTCAATGACGCAATAATTTCTTTCTTAATTTAATAATCATATCCAATTGTCCATAAATTAATAAACTATTTTCCCGAATATCTGATGTTAGTACAGACCATTCTCTTGTTTTATTTGAGCACGCTACGTCTGTAGACGAGTTCAAGGTCGGCGAGTGTTGCCACATCACCTGTGAATGGACTGGCAATGGTCACCCACTGTACTCTAGGCCCGTTATTATAAACATACTTAAATCATATAAGAGATTAAGCACTATCTAGTAAATACATTGTTTATTTATTTGAAATACGATTCACGGTTTGGCAATTTAATTTCTATGTTGTTTTTAAAAACATTCATAAAAGGTCCCAAATTTATAACCACAGTTTCACAAATGTTGAAATGTTTGTCCCATGCGGGGATCAAACCCGCATCACGTCGGTAGGAAATCTATATTCACTTGACTGTCTATCAGTGCTGTTTTTGTCAAATTGATCTCCTTCTTAACCGACTTCAAGAAAGGAGGAGGTACTCAATTCGACTGTAATTTTTTTGTTTCCACGAAACTTTCGGTCGTGTGAACCGATTTTTATGATTCTTTTTATATTTGAAAGCTCGTGCTTCCCATGTGACCCCATTTCAATTTGGTCCAATTTTGACAGTGGCCATATAAGAATAATTATGAAGTCGATTTTTTTTGTTACAAATATAACAGTGTCAATCATTGGACATTATTTTCTCCTACTGTAAATATTTTTGTACTTTAGTTCCTTTAATTTATTACTGTCGAATCATCTACACCGGCCTCATTATCGATGGTATCCAAATAAGGCACGTCTTGAGCAACTGCAGTACGAAGGTTAGCCTTTACGAAGGTTCACGGACGCAGCCAGTGTTTGTGTATTCATTCGTTAGTACTGTCATTACGATTCATTGAGGCCAATTAATAATCAATAATTATATATTTCTCAAATTAAAAATATTTATAATTAAATATTTTATTACGGCTTTTAGATTTTTATTTGAATATATTCATATTACTCAGGAAAACTCAATATAGTAGAGTGCGATTAATTAATATTGGTATGTGGTTATTATTAAAAACAATATTTACAATTTATTATAATTGGGAATACATAACTGCCACACATAAAGCAGTGTTAGGTTTCAACAAAAAAAAAAACAGTCAAAAATAAAAGACAAACGTCAAAATAATGACTTTTTAATGATTTTTTTTTTCAAATTTCAAATATGTATTATATTTACATGAATAATCTTATCGTAAACATAAAATAAAAATATCGTTGATTACGTTCGACAACACCGCGCATTGTTCATTGTTAAACAACCCTAGTTTTTAATCGCCAACACATTAAAACTTAATAACAACTAAATAATTGAAAATTTAAAATTATACATTCAAAAAAAACTTTTAATGTCGGTTCATAAAAGACAAAAGAAAGTTTAATAGCAACACAGATTAAGTTGCTATAGTTCAAAAAAGTCTTAATAACGATTATAAAATATAGCCCCATCTAGCGTGCGAAGACTTCTTTTTAAACCTAACCTTAAATAATTCAATATAATATAGACTATATCTTCAACCGTTATTAAAACTCTTTATTAATTATAATCAGTGTGCAAGTAATATGAAGACATAACCACCTATTAGTACACAAATAATTGTTAATGAATGTCACTTTCAATGTGTTGGCAATAATAATGTACTTGCGCTCGCGCACATTATGTTGTAAAGATGGAGGATAGCAATGCTTAGTACCACGTCTCTTTGAATAGTTTTATTATTTTTATTGAAATACTACGTGTTAGCTGCCTCACCATATTGCTTGATTAAAAAAACTTTGAATGCTTTTAACAGCTTTAAGCATTATACGCTATTAGCCGAATACTCATAATTAAGTCATTGTTAACTGACTCTTTAAAAATCTTGATCGCGTGGTACGCACTCCGGCGTTCAAAGTGCCAGTAGCTCTGAGGTCCTAGGTTCAATCCCCGGTCGAGACAATGTAGAAAATCACTCTTCTATATATATAGAGTCGGGTCTGGGTGTTTTTTTGTCTCTGATTCCATAACTCAAATGCTTTAGCTAATGACTACTTTGGATTCAGAGCAATGTATGAGATGTTGTCTCTTTTTTTTTTCTTTACTGTTAGTCTCATATTTTCTCTGTCATTTTTTGAGTAGTTTACCGACAGATTTCAGTATTCGGAGGACATACTATTAAATATAAATGGGTTACTTCACTAACCAGGACTGCTATCAGCACTTAATAAGCTCATTCCCTAACGTTTGTAAGCGGTGCAGTGTTGACTATAGAAAGATGACGTATTCCTAGCGTTACTATCTCTCCCCCGGTACTATGTAAAATATCACGATGTTTCGTCAACTAGTTACAATCAAAACGTTAATCATATGGAATTATACAAATTTTATTGTTTTTTCAATTGTATCTTTATAATTTTGGGCGTTGGAAATTCTTGTCTACTGTTCTGTTGTGACTTGTAGTATAAATATGTGATATTTTTTTTAATGATTGCTTGCAATGGATTATACACACATACCAAACTTAACTATCTAGTTTTGTATTAATTGCCATTTGGCTGGGAAAGGTTAACGGTCGTTATTTGAAGGAATAACCTCGACATGACAAGTACTTGGTTATCAGGCTTCTGTACACGTAACATACAGCCCAAAATTATAAAGATAACAAACATTGACATAACTAACTACTCGTAAATTAAGTAAACGATCATAGACGAAAACGCAACTTGAGTAAAAACTAAATAAATACAGGGTGTAAACAATTGCTCCATCAATAAATATTCTATCGCTTTTTTATTTTTCAAATAATATTTAAATAATTTAATTAGTACCCATTTCATGGATATCCTTCGGTTAATCTAATTTTATATGATACATATACCAATAGCAATTTTTTACACCTTATACTAACAATTATGTACAAGTGTGCTATTATTATATATGAAAATATCTTCTTTATATATCCAAGCGAAAAGCAAATTTATCTAACGTATAGGACGCAAAATTAATAATTATTTAATCACTAAGAATGTCCGAACAAGATGGCTCTCTATTGCCGTTCTAATAATTGAAACTTCTCATAAATCTTTACATCTCACCTTGTCCGGGTATATCACGTTATTTAGAATATAATATAGTAAATAATGCGCGGAATAAATTATCAACAACGCACGTAGGCATTAGTCACATGGCAACGGCTTTCCGATCCTTGATCACTTCACATTGACAGCTGTCAGAATTGACAGGCCGAATACGGAATGCCGTTGCCTACATTATAAAATAGTATACATTTTCACACTCCACCGTTAATTTCCATATAATTTAAAAAGGTCTAATACCGCAGGACTAATTAAAATAAATCGAATCTTTATATTATTGCATAAGGTTCAAAATCGTGCATTTCCGTTGTTAAACTATCGCTGTAGTATAGAGTCCCTTAGTGGGGTGTCTTGCAGTAAAAGCGTATATCGACGTTAGATTATTATGGCTTAGTGATAAAGCTAATTATGTCAAAGGTGGTTAGACTTAGGTTCACATTGTACCTACAGGTGCTGGTCCTGTGGGGTTACAATAATCATGTTATTTCCAAAAACTGTTTAGATACTGTGTGATGACGTCATTGCGATCGTAGCGTGTATGCTGACGTCAGAGGGAATGAAAAATATTTGAGCATCAATTCGCTTCATCCTCGTGTTACCTATATTATAATTTAATTTACAAATGTATTGAATAAAGCGCTTTTCTATAGTAATGTCGTTCAGCGGTTTCTTTCAACAGAGATTAGCATGCGCGGGTGCGCGAGTGTTTTGTATGCTTTGCTCAGCAATTAGTAACTTATTGGTGTGGTTGTTTCAATAAATATAATACTTATAATTCTATTGATGCTAGAGTGAGCCTAAAGTGTCCGGACACCTGCACTTTGGACGACTTAAACCTCGGCAATGTCGCTGCAGTTAGTGTGGCCAACTACTGGGCGCAGCGTATTTAAACTAGAATATACAATTACCATCGACTCGAAAAGAAGAATAAGAAATGATGCTCAAATGTTCATTACATTCGAAAAAAGTTATCAGATTTTATATTTTCTTAATTGTGGACACAGAAAATTATTGTCTTTACGAATACAAAATAAAAATGCAGTTTATACACCAATTAATATAGATAGGCACTCGTTTAGAATTCTAATCACACGAAATACTAGTTCATAACAATTCATCTAGAATCACTTCATTTATTTGCTTCTTGTTTCGTAGATATTACATTTATTTATTAAATTATATTTTTATCTACATTTTAGGTCAGCTATTGAATCGTGAATAGCTGAATTTTAGTAGATTCTTGGACTTTTTTGACATAGTGTTCTTTTTATTAGTTTAATGTTTAAGCCAAGTTTAAAAGGTGACATTTTAGAGATCTTATTTGTATTTACAGTTATTTTATTTAAATAATCACGAATTAATTAGCATTGGATTTCTGGTTAGATGTGTTCCATTAGATTATCAGAAGTAGAAAATAGGAAAAATATAAGAAAATAATGAAAATATACAGCTGTGGGAAAAATAACAATATTTAGACACACAGGTTATAAGATATAATATTTTTTACAGTACTTTTGTAGTAACATTTAGGACGCAGAAAATAACCACAATTTTATATGCAACACATCTAATCAAAAACCCCTTACATATTGTATGACGTTTGTAATTGCTAGAAATGCAGTTATAATATAATTTAGAATAGTCTGTCCAGTCTGTGATGAATGTCGATCGTTGAGCTGGTTGTGGGGCGCTAGCTACGAGAGATCTTTCTAATACTTATTCCTTCCTCTAAACTTTTGATAAAGTCGAGATAAATTAACCTCACCATAGAATGTAAATCTACTTTGAATCACTGTTAAGCGTACTGCCATCTCTGTCTCTTCAAGGTATAATTTAGCGATAGATAGATTTTAAGAACGTATTTTTAGTAAAGTATTGCTTATACAAATACTACTAGTAAATTGACCAGCATACTTATCGTTGGAGTTGATTTCAGTATTTATTAAGTGAAGTTAATTTATCTCAACTTATAACAAAACATGGCGTTTTCTCCAGTTAGGAACTATTTTAAGGTTCACATTTCTTCCTTATGAAACAAATGGTACAAGCTGGGTACTATACAGCGGGGTAAATAAGAATGCCGGGGGTAAAATTGAACAAATTAAGAAAGGGATTTGAGTTATTTGAATAATTGCGTGACAACTTTATAATTGTTTTTAATTCTTATTTGCTAGTTGAGGTTAAAAGCGGCTGCGCAGAAGAAATAAATGACCACGATTGTCTATAAGCCAGGAACGGGTTACTGACTAGTGCCGCCATTAGCCAGCATTTTGTATATATTTGTCGTATCCGTCATCGGCGATGCGTGCGCGACAAACATATTTTTCCAATGCTACTAATACTTTGTTGTCGATTAAAATGGTCGACCAAAATTGAACAGACATTTCTATCTAGATGACAACCATCGCCTCTTCAACGCTTTATCAGAAAAGTGTAAACCTCTACAAAACTTGTTCGTATTTACCCCCAGAGGACATATTACCCCTTAGTTCCTTTTAACGTCAAGACCCCTATGTACCCGTACGGTAGCGAGTGATCCCTGAGCGAGTGTAGGGCGGAGGCCTAGGGCTCAGTCCACGCCGGCGAAGCCCTGCGAGCCCTCGATGGCCTTGATCAGTTTCTCTCGTAGCTGTTGGTAGCTCTCGTATGGGGGTAAGTCGATGCGGTTAAAACTGGGGAAGATAAATTGAACAAATTTAAATATTATTTAATATGACAAGGATTTAGCTTGATATTGTCATAAAATGAGATGCCAAGAGCAATTTATTAATTTCTTTACCATTTTTTTTATTGACAACCTTGAATATCATATATTATGTGAAACTGGTATTTATTGATGCTATAAAATATACAATGTATTTAAATTATTTTTCCCACTGGTATTTCTATTTCTAATAAAAAAATACCGGTTCTTTGCAAGTTTTAATAATGTTACGGTGTAGCGCAAACTGATACATTTCTATTTGCCTACGTTTAAGGTAGTTTTTCTAAACTTAATTTATTATTTCATTATATTATATTCCGGGACGTCTCACACACGGTTATCTGATACTTTGCCTGGCGAGCTTTGTCCTGGGAATCGAACGTACGACCACCGGTATAGCAGTCAGGGGCACTAACCACTAGACCAACAGGCCTGTCAAATTATGTTTGTAATGCATCGCATACTGACCAGGTGTGTGCCCTGGGATAGTTGTCGGGCGAGCCCCACTTCTCGATGGTGAAGAGCTGCGGGCCGTTGGAGCCGTACAGCTCCTTGAAGCCGTTCATGGGCACGCGCGAGGTGCCCGTCACGAACTGCAGCAGACGGGAACGCATCTCGTTCGAGAACGATAGCACCACCTGCGGTAATATGACCAGTGAGTAACGTTGCTAGGGGAACATGTTACCTAGATATACTACAAAATAAGCTTAGTGGAATGCAAGTTGATAAAATGAAGTAGGTTCTTGCAGCATCGAGTTGAAAATGAACATTTTTTCTGCGACTATCTTACTTTTAGGTATTTCTTGAATATTACTTGTACACAAAAACTAAGTATTTTACGCAAGTATTATTTATTTTCCAGGTCGTAATGGTTACGTATGAATAGAATAAACATTTTAAATTCGAAAAAATTACTCTGGTACTCTTGAAAACTTAAAGGTGTCTGAAGGACTTGATAATATTAATAGAAATTCCAATAAATTTAAGACAAAAATTGTTTTTTTTTTTCTCTAATAAGCCAATTTAAACTATGCAATTTTTTAAAATAAACTATTTATTTATTAGAGTACTAACCCTCCAGAACCACTGCACGACAATATGGTTAGCGTGGTAGTCTCCCTTGTAGAGCGTGTTGGCCCGCCAGTCCCGCACGTCGATGTGCTGGATGCCGCACAGCAGCAGCTCGAGCTCGTTCTCGTCGAAGATCTTGAGCAGCGGCAGCGGCACCAGCGCGCCCAGACCCTCCAGGAACGCGAACATCTGCTCCTGCACGCGGCTCACGAAGCGCCACTCGATCACCAGTCTGAGAGGAGGGAGGTGACAATACTTTAATAAAGACATACGTTGATATAGGAGTTCTAAGTATGATAGTGCTAAGTTGAAGTGGAAGCTGGGATGGTCACGTTTGCCGCATGACTCTCGACAGGTGGGCGAAAATAAATACTAAGTGCCTTAACGCCAGAACTCGCAGACGCGGCAGGCCGACGAGACGGTGGCAGGATGACATCGATCGCTTCTTAAGCGATTAGTGTCATGTGGATGAGACATAAAAGTCTGGAGTCAGACGGGGAGACTTATGCCCAGCAGTGGAACACTTAATAGGTTAATAAAAAAATGGAGTACTGAACCTTTGTCTTGAACTGGGAGAGCATAGGCGAAAGATCCTATGATAGATGTATTGATAAGTAGAGAAGTATAGAGCTGCTATCTCAACATTTTAATTTAATAAACTTAAATATTTAAATATGTGTACTTCGCCCTATTGTAGTTTCTTCACAAATTTCCTTTGAGTATTTATCTTTTGACGTCTGTTTTTCGTCTTCTTAGTTACTATAATGACAACACCACAACAGAACAAAAGAGTTGAAATTTGAAATAAACTTGTATTTGTCATAAATTTGTAAATATCTTCATCTCGTCAAATACTGATAAGTAGATAAACAGATCTACGCAGTTAACCTTTTTGATTACTTCACCGAACTTTTGGCACCATTAACAATATAAAAATAATTCGCATATACTGGCTTCCTTTGGCAATAACCATAAACATTAAAATAGACTACTAACTTGATGTACTCGTCCTTGTTGTCGTTGTCGACGGCGATGTTGGCCCCGCCGGGCTTGAGGTCGCGCTGGATGGTCTTGCCGAACTGCTCCTCGTCCACACTGAACGTCAGGTACAACTCCGACGGGTCGTTCTCCTGGAAACAACAACAACAATATTAATATAATATAATATATGTTTACATGATTTGTTAACACATCGCCGTGTGGTCGTCTGCGGCGAAGGTGGTGCGACGATCTTGTCAGTTATGCGGGACGCACGTGGACAGAAATCGCCAAGAATCAGAGAGGTTTGGAAGAAGAAAGGGGAGGCTTTTGCCCAGCTGTGGGAACTAAAGTAAGGTGATAAAAAAATGATTTGTGAACACAAAACCGTAAGTTCGAACTTTGTGACCAATAAACTTTTTCAAAGGTATGATATAAAATACTGTCAGGTGATGGGGTGAAGCATCATGGAGTTACCTGGATTCCAGAAAATAAACATGGTGAAAAACAGTTTTCTTCTCTGATCAAAAGCAGAATTACGAACACCTATTGTTATTTCTATGTTAGTCGAATAACTCTAATAATTTAAAAAATATTTTAATATATTTACCGAGATTGTAATAACAGGCAAAGATTCACTAAAATCTAGATTACGTAACTTCAAGGGAGCTACATATCTCCTATATATGATTTCATCTAAAGCGTTAGATAAACATCCACAACTGTGAGTACTGTTAGCCATACAGATGTAGCATACCTTGATCCACATGAGTGAGTTGTAGTACTCGAGGTCGACGGACTCCATGTCCAGCAGCTCTATCGTCTTGCCCAGCATCATCTTGTAGAACGGGCGGATGAAGAATGCTGCGAACACATGAAAAATACACATAAAAATCAAATTTATGTAACATAACTTTTACATTCTTTACATAATAACATATCAACATTCTGATGACTGGTTGCTTTTGTTATTTTTAGAAAAACTGTAGATCCCAATAAATATAATATGATGTCAGATAGAGTGGGCGCTAAGTAAATAAGATATTCAGTAAAACAGGAAAATTAATGGTCTTAATTTAACATAATTTCGTATAACTTGGAAAAGTAATTGTTTAGTAAGTAGGTTTTTTTTTATAATAAAGCTTTATTGGCCCTTTCAACATTGACATATTGGCATGAGGTTAATTTAGGTATATTTTGACCACCCCTGTTTCTTTCTACAAAGGGTAGTTCCTTTTAAGCACTGGACAAGTAGTAATAAACCCTGTTCCCTCACCATCAAGCAGCTTGCCATGGTACACGGCCATGCCGGCGACCCTGCCGATGAACTTGAAGTAGGAGAGGTGCTCCTCGTTGCAGACGCCGCTGTTGGGGTTGATCTGCAGCGTGTAGTTGTCCATGGCCGAGTACTCGAACAGCCCGTAGTACGGGTTGAACATCTCCTTCGACAGCAGGAAGAACCACTCGCGGGCTAGGCCGCCGTAGTCTAAGGGTACGGAGAAATATTAGTCAGACACATAAAAACTATTTTTATTTCATCACACCACCGCGCCACGCTTTTACTTTAAAATGAGACAACTGTAAAATCATAGAAAACTAGGTAACAAATACCGTGTGTGGATATTAATAGACCTTATTTGCTCTATATACGTATTGCAATAATTTGAATTCCAAATCGATAGCATGACACGTTCAAAAAATCATTTAAAGGTGATTTTTGACATG
The DNA here is from genome assembly GCA_905146925.1 of Autographa gamma. Lineage (NCBI taxonomy): Eukaryota > Metazoa > Arthropoda > Insecta > Lepidoptera > Noctuidae > Autographa > Autographa gamma. Next base: position 10,658,246 of record LR989867.1, on the reverse strand, counting down.
TAAATAATAATAAAAACATTATTTCGTGACGTAGACCTCAGTGGGGATGTATGAAGCTTATAGTATTACTAGGTTTTTATGGAGAACTTGGGGAAGTTGCTATAGCCGCACAGAGAACGCGTAAGTGACCCGGCGGTTCCGGCTTAGGCATGGACGGGATCGGCGTGATTTTAGTCAGAGCAAGACAAAAATTATTTCGATAAAATGTAATTTTATAATATTAAGAACAAGAAAGTAAATTGTTTTATTAAGTGAAGTCCTTACCCAGACCGACTTCGGACTCGAACTCGACCCAGAGCTTGGTCTTGAGCAGGTCGAGCCGGCTGACGGAGCTGATGATGCGGTACGAGTCCTCCAGGATCGAGTTGCGACGCACCTTGATCTCGAACTTGTTCGGCACGTTGCTCTGCAAAACACATTCTGATCAGTAGAAGTCTTGGACATATTGGCCATAGGGCTGGGGAAAGCTTAGCTTTTGGCCTGATTGGTAACAAATCATATCACTGATTATTGAACCAGAAATAAAAATTGACTTCCCATTTCAGAAAAGATAGACATATAAGCTACCATTTTCGGCCACTCCCACTATTTATTTCGTGGAACATATCTTACTTAAACATCGTTTTTTTTTTATTAATTTGTCTTTTTATACCTAATCATTTAAGACTTTTTTATACAACATGATAAACATCGTGAAAGCTGCAGTACATTGTCGTGCCTCCTATGATCGTACATCCCCACACGGCCCCGCAATGAACAGCAACTCGCACTATATTTTCCTATCTTCATCTTAACTAATTCAGCTATGGCATAAAACATGACTAAATATAGCTTACCGGCTTACGCAGCTGGCTCTTGAGGTACTCGTACTTGCGCTTGTAGTCGCGCGAGTAGGGCACGGCCGGGCCCGCGATCTGCGGGTTGGACAGTCGCGGGTCCTCCCACTGCGTCGTGCGCGTGTCTGTACAAATGTAGCGCGTATTATGAGGGCAATAAGGTTGATTTTCATAGTTTGTGATTGTGGTATTTATGATGAAAAAATAATCTTAAGAAGAATTTATTAACCTTTGGTAAAGATAGATATAAACAGTTGAACATGCACGATTTGTATTATCTAGATGCGTCCACATCTGATGAATGAGCACCGAACGAGCAGTTCACGAACGCACTAGTGTCAATAACACCGTCCGACAGAAGTGTGCGCACAGCTCGCGAGCGGCTCACGAGCTGTTCATGTAGTGCTCGTTTGGTGCGCGTTCGTCAGATTTGGACGCACCAAAAGGTGTTAAAAAGAAAAAAAAATGGTTATTCCTAATAAGTTGTAAATTAATATTGTAAATAATTGTGTCTGAAAAGATTTGGGAAGCTAGCTAGCTAAAAAACATAAGGTGTGTACTGACTGTGATCGATGAAGAAGATCCTGCCGTCGGTGTGCACGCGCTCCTCCCAGCCCTCGGGCAGCGCGCCCAGCTCGTCCGCCTCGCCCGCCGCGCTCGCCGCGCCCGGCCCCGCTGCGGCTGGCGCCGGCAGGCTGGACGCACAGCCTGGGAGTAAACATACACATGTATAAAGCAATCACGTCAACGATAATGTACTGTGTAATGTCAAATAATTTTACGAGCATTCTAGTAACGATCTAGTAAATTCCTTAAAGTCCGGTGAAGCAGTCAAAGCCTGCGTCAGGCTAACTGCAAAGATCTCTACCAAAAAATATATATCTAGTAAATTCCTATTATTAAGAGCCTGTGGTATCCCACTACAGGGCAAAGGCCTCCCTTCCCCTTTTCCACTTATCCGTGTCTATTGATATCACTTCCGCGCTAAGAAGGCAAGTTCGTTCCGCACACTCTTTCTAGGTCTACCGAGAGGTCGCTTTTTACCGTTTGAAAACAACCGTGTGATGCTGTGAAGCTCACGTCAGCTATTTAAGTAAATGCTTGGCAACAATTGTATTATTTTATAAAGATGTGACAACACAATTACAATATTACTAAGCACTAAAAAAGCTTTCTAAAATGCTCGCTAAAACACTCCCGTTAATTTTATGAGTAATCAAAATTTCCTAACTTTCGAAATACCCTAAGTAAGAAGAAATATCGAATCTCATTGCCTAGTATATAACAAGAATGTAGAGACATGATACATACCGGTTCTGGGGTCTATCCACGTGGTGGTCTTCTGGTTGTGGTCGATGAAGAATATCCTGCCGTTGGGCGCGCGCTGCATGCTCCAGCCGGGAGGCAAACCTGCACACACAAACATACGGATCACTATTAAATCTACTGCTTTATTTTAATTCTTAACCAACTTCAAAAGGAGAAGGTTCTTAATTCGTCATGTGATTTTTTTCTTTATGGTATATTTGTTTACTTACGTCTACGGGCCGGTAAAAGTGATTGTATAAAAAAAAAATACTTTAGTTTTGCAGGTGGTCGCATATTAATTTCATGAAAGACGGTTCTTTTTAACAGCTTTGTGAGTAGTTTATCTTTTTTTCCACTTCACTGCGGGGCCTCTCAAGCCTCCTTCTCTTTCTCTCCATAAAACAAAAGAAGTTAAATACACTTTGATAAAGAGAGATAGATATAAGTTTCTCATTCACCTTCACTATTCGGTAGATTCTGGCTCTGCGTACTGCTGGCGCTGCTGCTGCTGGTGCTAGAGCTCTCTGTCGAGCCGTCCGTCTCGTCCTACAACACACCCGGAACAACCACGCATTGTATACCTTAAATGTACTAGCATACAGTTCAATTTGCCACGAGTTCGGTACGTGTACTGAAATCATTTGGATATAATACCAAATTTGAAAAAAAATGGTATTTATAATAAATATGTTTTTTTAGTGGAAGAGGAGGTTTATCCAAAAGATTCTCAGTACACATACTTAACAATACTTGTGCAAAATATTTACATATATTTTAGCCCCATAGCTTACAGTTTCACACGCTGCCAAAAAGCTGTATGTACAATAATATTATCTTTGCTTTTTTGACACATACTTTAATTTATTGCATTGAGCAACCAGGTTCCAATAAGCCGTTCATTTTGGAACCAGCACCAACCAAGTTGCTTAACACATTACGAAAAATTCATCTTATTGTCGACTACAGTAAATATTCTGTAGCTCCACAATATATTTCAAAAACATATAAGTACAAACAAAAGAAAACTTTAAAGTTCATGACATATAAATACGAATAGAAATATAAGCATCGCTTAGCTTGCAAAATACGATTACAAGTACACTAATATTTAAGATACTGCTATCTTCCTCATACTTATGACAAAAGTAGTTGAGTGAAAGAGAAACCAATACCTTAAACATTGTTCGATTATTTATAACATAAATACATACTGAAACTACCTCCAAAGTTTCCTTTCCAAAAACATCTACTAGAACAAAATTCAAACTATTAAAAAGCGCATCGAAACTCCAAACGTAACTACATAAGATAGGAAATCACTAACATAACAAGCTTTTTACCATTACATAATATAAAAATCGCCAAAATTCTACCTCGAAGCATATAGTCTATCTGCTATTTAGGAACTAGTTAAGCGAGACAGCACAAGCAGTGACAAGTTATAGTGACAGAAGCGTAAACGTTTAGTTCGTTATTTAAACTGCTATAAACGCGTTATTTCGATGATGTGAACTGCAGATCGAAGGAATTGTTATTGTTCCACAGTTCTAAGGTATGTTTGTAGCACAAGCAAGTAAATAATTTAAAATTGATTGATTGAAATAAAGCATGATGTATTTACAATGTTATATTTTGAAGAAATTTTAGGGTACTATTGAACTTCGCCGCAAACTGCATTGTGTAGATTTGTTTGTCCAAACTAAATTCCCATTTAAGCTTTTAGAAATAAGGTATTTATACAACTTACGAATAGCCATTACAATTTTTGTAGTTTATTCGTATTTTGTAAAATTGAACCTTGCCACGAACAACTTAAATACGAATTTAGCAAGAACGTCATCCGTGAAATGATGAGTTAGAACTCATCGCCTAGAGGCGAGAGCGAATCAGCCTAAAGCCTGTAGCTTACAGCCGGCAGTGCGAAGCTATCTAAAGCTTGTGCTACAAACTGCGTCCGGAGCCTGATCGAGTTAGACGAGCGACGCGTGCGTCGCGTGTTAGTGACGTAAGCAAACATCACATAGCATGTTGTGCCTCACACTTACTCATAGACAATTTCCCAAAGCACTCCGCAGTTGGCCTAGTGCGGGTTGCGACGCACAACTATATACCCTGCTGCGTTGTCTTAACGTCTATATTTCATTACACACTGATACCTTTAGAGCCATATGTACAGAAAACAGTGTCCTCAAAAGTGATTCTAGAGTGAATCCCGTCCAAAGCAGAGTAGCCAAGCTGGTCGTATGCTGTCGCGTCGCGGCCCGCACGGCCGGCAGCGGTATTACGTATCTTGCAAAAGCAAAGCGACAGCAAAATGTGTACAATTATTGCCGTCAAAATGATAATTCGTATTATGTGTGATAACGTAATACAAATTATAAAGTTGAGAGTAGTAATTGTATGATTTGCGTGTGGGTATCGCTTTGGTTTGGCGGGATAGGTAATAGGGCCGCGGGTCTTACCTCGGAGTCGTCGGCGGAGCTGGCGGTGCGGCGGCGCGCGCGCGGCGAGCCCGCCGGCGACACGCCGCCCGTCGGCGTACTGAAATGGTTCTCGTCGAACGTCAGCGCGTCCTCCACTACTACTGTCGTCGTGACCACTTCTGTCTCATTATCATTAGATTCTTCACTAGTTTGAGCAACTTGTGTCTCGGTATCGTCTGCCTCGGCTTGAGCGGGCTCAGTCTCTTGCGTGTCAGTCGCGGTGTCGGCCGCGTCCTGTCTGTCCGTGTCGGTGTCGGCGGTGTCGGCCGCGTCGTCAGTGTCCTTGGTGTCGTCGGGCGCGGAGATCTCGGCGTGCTCGGCGTGCTCGGCGTGCTCGGGCTCGGCTCGCTCGCTCGGTGTGCTCTGACTAGTGCTCGCGTCGCTCTGAGCTTCGCTAACCTGCTCGTTAGCGCACACGACGTCGTCCTCCTCCGGTATAGTTTTGTTTCTTAAATTATTATCACAGTCGGTTTCGTCACTTATACTATTAGTGGGTGTGTTGGTCGCCGTGTCCGGCTCGTGCGCGGCCGGCTCCGGCGATCTGATCGGTGTTGAAAACGGCGTGGGTTCCGTCGAATTACTGTCCCCACTTCTATTGCTTATATCCTCCTGTTAGAGATTTACATTTGATAATATTGGACGCACAAACTTATTCTTGCAGTTCGTAAGTACTGTATCTACATGGATTGCCGACGATAGTTTGTTTTGTAACTGCTCGTATAAGTTTGCAGTCTGCATGGAACACACCCGGGTAAACATTGGGCTTGTAAGCGTGAAGCATCAATGTGCTGCAGAATTGTCTATGAAAGTGAGGACAACACAGTGGATGTATGGGACACCCGCGCACCGATGACAACAGACCATAAATTAGTGTTTGTATGTATGAATGGTTGTCTGATATTTCCTGAAAGATCTTATTAAAATAACACAACAAGCCTAATTCAAATTTTACAATAATTATAACATAAATTTTCTTCATCAACTTTAGAAATAATTGAAAACCTTTCAGAAAAGTGGCCTAAAATGAAACCATGTACTCATTATCACACACATATTTAGGTCCAGTACCTAACTGTATAATAACAATTCTCTTAACATAATGCCATACATTTTGTATGCTCCATCAAGAGTGAGATGTCACGCAGGTTTGCAGAAAGCAAGCTTGCAGTATGCGTGCGACATACATAAATAGATAATAATTAATAATTAACTAAGAATTGATACCCATCTACTTTAAAATAATGAGATAATGGCATGCTGTGAATCCCAGGAATATATTAAAATGTGATATTACATTGAGGTGCGAAAAAAAGATAATAAATGAGTACACGGCTTGGAAGTATTTACTGGAAGTCTAAATAACATAAAAATGATGGATGGTAAAAATTTAATATTAATATTTGGGATGCTGAATAAATATTTTTTTATTTCATACCTAGTCAAAACCCCCTTCTATAATAGCGGTTCAAGAAATTTAATACCTTTGCAGAAATTGCTAAATAATGTCTTTATCCTGACAGTTTACTTTATAATTTATTTATTTATTTATTTATTTATTTATTTATCTAGTATTATAAATAATAATTTATTTAGACTTCCAGTCACGAAAGGTATGTAACGAAATGTTAGTCTTTATCGCTGAAGCCCATGCTGCGAAATTAAATATTCTCTAATATATTAACTACCTACATAATAATATGATAAACATTGATATATGTACGCATGCATACATCAAGGGAGGCTACCAGGAATCAAAAACCCGCATGGATCGCTAGTCTCGCAAAAGGCCTATCTGTCAATTTCCACCAATCACAGGTCAGCTTGACGCTGATTGGTGGAGAATGACAGATACAGCGGACGCGACACTAGCGACTAGCAAATTAAAGTAGCCCTCATTGATCTTCTATGCAAGAAACTAAGAATTAATAAAATAATTTGAAGCATAGACTTTATATTTTAAGAATTGCTTCGACGAATACTTTTACATGACGAAGCTAAAGTGGAAATTTAAATTAGTGCTCCTAAATTAATACAATAAATATATAAAACGCATATTACCGTAATGGGCTGAGCAAATCATACACGTATACATCCTAAAAAGTCAGTAATCCTACTGATCAACATTAACCAGGCAATATTTAAGACAAATAGGTCAAATAATACCCCATACTTTATCCTTTATGTTGGATATTTACTGCAAAATAACTTAATAAATTTCATGCATTACAACGGCTACAAATTCCTTTTTACAAATACAGAATAAAGGAAAAAAAATATATAAATTTTATCTACCTATAAGCGCATTCCAAACGCATATACTATATATTGAAGTTAATTAAAGTTTCCTCCTAACTTTTACTAAGTATAAGCCCACAAGCAACAAAAGATATAAATATTTAATAAGTCCGCATCAGCTCATTCCAGCAATAGACGATAAAATCTAACTAATCTCTGTGAATTCAAAAAATAAATATTCCTATTTATACGGTTTTATTCACGTGACGCTCATTACAGAAACATCACGTGATCAACCCATGAATTAAGGCCCGAGACATGTCCGACAAAAGCCGGAAAAACCCGAAGTCAATAATACCGTATTCAAATTAACAGCAAATCCGTTTATAATTATTATCCCATTTACACTGGTACAAACACGTCAAACTGAAAACAATCTCTAAGGGTGTTACCACACCAATCGATCGATCGATACCATCGATCAACATCGGTCGACGTTGATCGATTGGTGTGGTAGCTTTAATCGATCGACGGATACTGGTCGACTAACCAATCGGTCGATTGCCGGTCGATGGCATCGGTCGACGGATACCTAGTAGAAACTAATCGATCGACGTCGACCAATTCATTCTTCCATCGATCGATGGCATCTATCGGCTATCGATCGATTGGTGTGGTAGAAACTAATCGATCGACGTCGACCAATCCATTCTACCATCGATCGATGACATCGATCGACTATCGATCGATTGGTGTGGTAACACCCCTATGATTTCTTTTATAGATTAACCCATTTGAGTATTCATAAGTAAGCATAGTGCATCGCTCGGGCCTGTAGTGCCGATCATAAGGCTTTTTAGATATTTTGTTTTGTAAAAATTGTATTTTGTCGACTTAGCCTCCCAAAGACGATGATCATACATGTGCCATTGTTAGAAGCACTGTACTTATTTATACTCTCAGACTAATATAACACTAATTTTGTTAACTCATTTCACCTGGGTAAATTGTGTCCGAGGTGAAATGAGGAGTCACAAAAATCTACTCCATTAACCTGAGTGATCATCCAGGTGAACAAAGTCGAATATATCTACCCCTAAACGAATGTATCTCCAGTTTCTCGTGCATATAACAGTGTGTAAACCTTCTACTACGCTATATAGTGCTATAGTCTAGTAGTGACTTTGACCCCCACTCCCCTATATTCTATAGTCTCAGTAATAGTGAGTGAAACCCCCTAGTACCCTATATTCTCTAGTCTAGTACACAGTGTGTCTGACCTGATGCTGCTGACTCTATATTCTTTAGTCTAGTGGTGAATTTACGCCCTACTACGCTATATTCTATAGTCTAATAGTGAGTGTAACCCCCCACTACCCTATAAGCTACACAAGTCTAGTACAGAGTGTGTCCTGACCTGTTGCTGCTGCGTGTTGGCGGCGGGCTCGCTGTCGGCGGAGATGTGGAAGCGGCGCTGGAACTCCGTGGCCGCCGTCTCCATGCGCTCCGCCTGCGACTCCGTGCTCATGTTGCGCCTGGTGCAGCGTATGCAGCGGGGTAAACACATTGCACTTTATACACTCCAGCTTACAGTTACACACATTTGGAGGGAGATGTTGAATAACGCAGTTATAAGTACAGCGTGTTTAAAAGGTAGCGCAGTAAACACTGGTTTGTTAAATTCGCCGCATTAAGTTGATTGGGAATTTTAGTCTTGTTAAAATTAACGCAATATACACTGGTTTGTTAAAAAGTTGAATAGATCAAAAACGAAGTACACAACTTTTCTAGACACATCTTTGAAACAGAAATAAAGAGTTTTCAAACGACCAAGAAGATGGCACTTATAAATTCGAAACAAACACAAAATAAAATCACTGTTCTTTCACTACTTTGTAGTACAGTAAGTATAGAAGCATATACAAAACTATACGTATATTATTATGCCTTATTTATTGTTACACTTTCTTTCACAATATTATTATAATTATCTAAACTCATGTAGGAACACAATATGTATGTGACGCTTCAGACGCGCTAAAGGGTCTATCAGCCGATAACCCAGTGTTTTGACCATCGTATCAGATGGCCTTGCGATACCCTTTATTGTAATCAAGTGAATGACCCGACAGATTAGCTTTCTGCGCTTAAATTTGTTTATGTCAGACGAAATTAAGCCCTAATGAATGAAACATAAGGTGTAGACTAGCTTTTTGCGATAAAATTGTGGATGTATAGGACGCAATTTTGTAATAATGTATCAATAATGAGGTCTAGACTGCATGTCGCAAAATTATTGATTGATGCAAATACGACGCGAAGTCTAAGCTCAATATTATGCAGAGCTTGATAATGAATTTAATATATTTTTTTATGGCCCACTCCTGTTTTGTGTCCCACTGCTGGGCAAAGGTCTCCCCCGTCAGACTCCAGACTTTTCTGTCTGGAGCCACATGACACCAATCACTTAATGTGGAAAATATCACAACCTTTGATCTGAACGCAAAGTAGTTAGAGTAAAGTATTATGGAATCAGAGATAACAACGGTACTAATAACACAAATAAAGAAATTGGGTTTTGTACTTTGCAACCCAGGACCTCGAAATAAGCTGCATCTTGGAAACCGGTGTACGACACTCGAACATGCAGGTCGTCATAGTCTGTCGTCGTAAGTTATGTTATGAATCAAGCGTGGTAATTTCTGTCTCATCACAGTTGTCGTCTACTCAACACTGCAGCTCCAAGATTGTCTTCGGTCTGAGTGTTTGAGAAATCTTCGTTATTTCTAAATTCCATAACACGCCTGCTTTAGTAACTTTAAACTATCGCGCTACATGTTTCTAATAATAGTATATAACGGAAATTATCACGCATATGCTTAAATACCTTTAGGGCTTGACGTTGGTTTTTAGACAGATGAATGTATGTGATGTTGTCCACATTTATTAACATTATTTATTCGACTGCCATCAATCTAAGTACGATATAGTGTGTAGCTCACATGAAGGTGGGTCTCTCCCACTGCGTGGAGCGCTCGATGTGGTTGACGTAGTAGGTGCGGCCGTTGGCGTCCTGCCGCTCCTCCCAGCCGGGGGGCAGGGCCTCGCCGCCGATCGTCTGCAACAATACCACACGTTTAGATATATATAACAGTATGCTAGCAAGCTGTAAGCGACAGGCATTTCTAAATGTTTGAATGCGACCTTTTGGATTAATCGAGAAGACTTATATCACCCATATACAAAATGATATGAACATTTTTTTTTTCGGAATAAGTTAATTGTAAATCAGCCATTCATACTATAATGTAGAAAAATACTTCTCTACTCGAATAATCCAAAAGGTCGCATTTGTTCACCCAGGTAATATTCCCTAGGTGAACAAAGTGGAATATACCGTTTGAATCATTGTATTTAATATAAAGTGAAAACTTCAGAGGGTAGTGAAAATACCAATGACAGAAAAAAGAGGAACAGAATCTGGACATTAAAAGGAAAAAAGTTACGAGTTTATATATTGATCCGGGGCTCCGGAAATGATTAAAGTTTATGAAGGAGATGGAACCTGACTTTACTTGTCCTGATGATGAAATGGGTGACGTGAAAAGAGGGTTTATGATTAAAACACAAAAGGACGTTAACGAAAACATTTTGAAGGTTCTTTATACTTTGTACTTCTATTACGAGCATCAAAAAGGGCGTTTTATTTGAGGATTAATAAGCAAATGCTTTACAATGTATTATTTAACAATTAAGGCAAACTACGTTTAGCATGCGTTCAAGCCGTTAAAAGGCATTATTTACTCAGCCAAGCTTGGAAACTGGAAGCAAGCACTATATTCGATAAAGCTTTCATTAGCATCTCAAATACTTATTCCAAGCTACCATAAACTCTTATCACAAGACTCTTGCCGCCGTGTAAGCGAGACGCTGCTATATTCAGTGTAGCGCGCCATCTCACTTGCACGAAGTCATCAGTCTTACTTTGACAGCTCATAGTACAGGGTGTTTTAAGCAAATAATAATATAAAGGTTAACGTACACTAGCTACTTGTGCTTGTACGAGGGTGGTGTCCACCAGCTCCCAGTCCCCGCCCGCGAAGGAGGGGACGGAACACGACACGACCTGCCGCGGGGCAAGGCATACATCAACAGACTATATTTACTGACTAGTCTATGCAGGTAGAGATAATACGGCGTTAAATGTGAATAATATAAACACCGAACAAAAAAAAATACATGGATTATGGCAGGCAAGTTTGCGCAAGAATTGTCCCACCACGTTCAAAATATGTGAAAGAAACATTATTATTATTATAAACTAGCTGTGCCCCGCGGTTTCACCCGCGTGAATACGTAGGTCCCGTTCCCGGTGCCTTTATGTTATTGGGGGCGGAGATGAATCCAACAAATCACTATAGTAACAAAGGTAAGAATTACTTAAAAAAAAAAGGTCCGCAAATTTTCCAATTTTTTTTCTTTCATAAGAACCTTCTCCTGACAATAACTAACACAACAAAAAAAGAATTGGCGAAATCGGTCCAGGCGTTATTGAGTTATGCGCTTACCAACAAATTTAGCGATTCATTTTTATATATAAGATATTACTTGTTTATGTGTATTGCGTACATAAAAAATGAAAAAATAAATAAATAAAAGCTAAATTTTAACGCCATATTGTCTTCTCCAACCTGCATACACTTGACCAAATTAGCTTAACATAATTAAAATAAGCTTCTAGCCAAACACATTTTTTTTTTCAAAATATGTACCAAAAAGGAATGGACTAAGACAATAACAAAACATTGAAAAAAAGTGCTAACTATGCTAGGAAAGTTATAGCTTATTTATTTCCATTTCCCATGTTAAGATGATAGTATTAACGTTTTGTGTGAGCTATAGCTATGTGAAGAGAAGAAAGAGACATGCCAAGATATAAAGCTGTGGGAGTACTTAATTGCAACAATGAAATGCAAGGTGCAAAACAATACCGGTAACAGTATCTAATTTAGAAGGATGAGATGTTGGGAAGTGGCCTGAGACAAGAGCTAGGCGTGTGACAACACATGATGCATAAGGTGCATTGCGGGAAGATTAATGAGGTTTTCGTTCGCGCACGCTTTTTCACGTTCAGTGCACATAAAATCCCAAAATTTCGACGGTAAATTTTACAATACCTTGAATGTTCCCTAAATGGAATATGCATGGTAACCTCAGCATCCTACAAATTGAATGTAAGGGGGTCAACACGGGTGATTAAAGCCGCTCAATTTTTGCCACTAGGCCAGAATCCACTGCGATGTTGGTGGCTAAAATTGCAGTCCCCATAGTATGGTCACCGGTCAGTGACTACAGGTACACAAGCAGTACTCACCGGTTGCACCAGGCCGGTCTGCGGCGCGGGCTCGACCATCTCCCAGCCGTCGGGCGGCGCGGGCTGCCCAGCGCTGGGCTCCGCCTCGCCCACGCGCCCCACCAGCGCCGCGTACACCTCGATGTAGCCGCGCACGCGGGACCGGGCGCTAACGGGCACAAACATACTATATGTAGATACAATTATGGCAAGAGGCTCATTACAGAAAATTGATGAAAAAAGTCACAATATACAGGGACGAAAGAAATAGCTTCGGGCGAAATTAGCTGGACAACACAATCGAATGAAATCGATACACATATTACATGTCCCAATCAAATTATTCGGAACGGCTCAGTATCTTGTATAACGCTCAACACATTGTACTCCCAAATATCCACAAATACATATAACTGTCCGAAAAAAACTTTTTTTTTTGCTAAAATGATGAATAACTTTCATTGGAATCAAAATGGTCAACGAGTTTCAAGAACACACATACTAAAACAGTTATAGACAAAGATTAGGTGCATATAGAAGTTACATCAATAATCTACTTATATCTTCAAGCACACATAATCTAGTCCAGGGGATGAGCAGGGAGGCAAGCACCAAGCGGAAGGTGGCAAACAATGATTAACTTTAATTGCGTTCAAAATCAAAAAACCTTTTACTCAAAATGGGCCATTATGGAGCAATTTTTTAAGGCTAACTCAGCACCTCAAATTACCCTCCCAAAAATCATTTATTATTTAAAATCTTTTGTATCGTGAACTTTACAAATTCACGGGTAAACTGTCTTAGTCGACAGGGAAAGCCTGGCTAAAAACACTTCTTTAATTTCTTCAAAAATAAAAGTGTTTTAAACTTCCTATCTGTTATAATTTCTCCACTGAATCTTTAAAGCAATTTGGATGAAATTCAGTACAGTGTAGGTACAGTTTTGTTAAGACCAAAACGGTACTTGCATATTATCCGAACTATTAATTACACACAGGGTTACACAGTAATAGCGGAACACTCAAATACACACAAACACACAGATACACACATGTATATATAACACACAACACAAAGAAAATATTAAAAAATATACCTTCAGTGTTACGGGTAGCTAAAACTGTTAAGGATGATTCATACTGTTATATTCCAAATAATATTATTGTAACAATACATACATTTGCATATCAACTATATACATTACAATAAATAAATAGTTATTTAAATGATGTCTATTTCTGGTATTTTATTCAAATTATATCAGTAACTTAAGACAATGTATTCTTAGATTATAATATGCCAATTAGAAAATGTTACATTTAAATATTAATAATATTATTAATTACCGAACTTGAGAATTAAATATATTTCTTAATTATCTACAACATCACAAATGTATATAACTGTAGCAGAATACTTCTTATACTATTAAGGAGCACTGTCTTCAACACATATTTACAACCCTATTAGCAATTAAAACATAAGTAGTTAAAAAAAATATTTTAAGTTAAGTTTTAACGAAACGTCAAGCCCTAAAGGTATTTATGCATGTACGCGCTAATCCCCGTTCTATAATATAACTCTAAGTTTAGTTTAATCTGAAACTAGTCTGTAACCGCACAGTCATTTTAGTGTTTCCAACTGTCATTTACCACAAAGATATTGCAAAAAAATAAAATAAAAAAATAATCAGTGAAAATCATCCTTGTGCTCAAAAAAGTAAGAGTATAAAGCTTGGGCATGCTTAGAGCGCTACTTACACGGACCTGCGCGGTCGCAAGGGGTACTTAACGAGCGGCGGGCGCGCGCTGGCCGCGCTCTCCGTGGCCACCGACGACAGCGGCACCTCCACCATGCCCAGGAAGTCGTCCCGCGTCAGACGGTTCTCGTCGAACACCTGGATCAGGAGCTTGTGCTCTGATGGCTTCACCTGCGGACGAGTGGGATACTTGTAGTATCTCTTTGAGACCTTTGGTCAAATGAGGACTAATGCCCAAGAGACGTGGAACATTTGTGTCATTAGTACTTAGACAGAAAAGTGATTTCCGACATTCAATCGACTGGGGGTCGAACCCGAGACCTCAGAGTTAGAACACATTGAAAACCTGTATGTACGGCCGTCAAAAATGCATTAATAAACTGAAATTTAAATAGAATTGGTATTCAGAACTACAGTTTTTTACAACGGTATAATATAAGTGTAAACTTACCCTAAATACAAACTCCTGATTCCATGTCGGGTTTAAAGTCTGCAAAATAAATATTTAATTAAAACACGTACGACTAATATTCAATTCATGGAGCCAAGTTCTAGATTATATCGTTAAGATTTAGACCAAAAGGCTTTTGTCATAAGGTTCATCTCAATAAAAAATACATAGTATGGTAAATTAGGTAAAATTCTTTATACAAAATATGTAAATAAGTTTCACAAAGATTGTTATAACATTTACAGATATCGCGGACGATCAGCCTTGACTAATCAATCCACGATAAGATAAAGAAAGATCATTTCAAATTTACTACAAGTTACATTTAAACGTAAATATGGGGTTCGAATGCATTAACTAAGTACAGTTTTAAACTATCTAAAATTTTAACTAAATATGGATTACTAAGCCATTTTACAAAGACATTTCGGTCCTATCTCTTCAACTTTCTGTATTTTTTTCAACCTTTTATATTTCTGTCAAAACGGGCAAGTTCCGTTGATTAAATATACTTTAAACCCAATGATATTTTAATAAACAGATATGTTATACACATACAAAACAATCGAAAAAAGTGTTCCGCGCAGCGCGGCAGCTAGCGAAAGAGATAGCGCGATAAACCCATAAGAAAAAAAGAGACAAATAGTGTTGTTGTTAATGGCAATACGTCCCAATTAGGACGTTTTCGAGTCTTCACGATTGCGCGCTTATAACATATCTGTTTATTAGAATATCATTGTTTAAACCCCAAGATGTTTACAAATTGTTTACAAGATGGAATGTGAAACTATATTTTGTATTCTGATTTCACTGTACTAGATTATCTGTAAAAATACCCTGGATTTAAGAAAATGTATATAAAAAAGGGAGATTGGAGTCATACATACCTTTTTCTTAGTTTTAGTGAGGAACGTCTCGATGGTGACGTCACCGTCCACCTTCTGCAGCTCAACGCGCACATAAGGGTCGCTGGAACACCAACACAGAATATTCTAGAACCTGAAGATTTTGGTAGAGATCTCTGCAGTTGGCCTGAGCGCGGCTTTGACTGCTTCACCAGACTTTTGTCGAGGACCTTAAAGCCTAGAGCCAGAGCAATAGGGAAAACCTGACTACGTCAGCAACGTCTACTAAGACATTATTCTAGAACCTGTTCTTATATCATTGTTCTGGGGAAGAAGTTTTAAGAAGAACAGAAGAAAATAACTTTTAGGAGTCTATCAACATATTTGGATCATTTTAACCGACTTCAAAAAGGAGGCGGTATTCAATTCGACTATATTTTTTTATCTTTGTTACCTCTTAACTTTCGATTGCGTGAACCAGTTTTGATAATTATTTTTTATTCGAAAGCTGGTGCTTCCTGTTTGGTCTAGTTATGACAATGGGATCCATATGAAAACCATATAAGACTTTTTAAAGTCGTTTTTATTTTGTAAAAATCATTTTATTACATTTTTAAATAGATATGTCAATTTCCAAATTACATCATACCATCATATTTTTATATGTTTATACCTATTGTTAGTATATGAAGCCATCAATACAGCGATTAACTATTTTGTCTGTAATCTGGTGTTAATTCTACACAAAGCACGTGTAACGAGATTAAATTATTGATGGATCAAATTATGCCATCAAAAGGTCAGTTAATTGGAGGAATTCCTACTCCTTACTTTTCATTTATTTAACCACTAATTTTATTCATTTAACTCTTGGAAACGCTGTAAAAACACACCCTTTTGTCATTTACGTTGAGAATTCGTGCTTTCATCAAAAAAACACCCAAATTGCTATATTTTCTTCAGGGACCAGACTTACTTGTCCTTTATTGTCTTCGCGACAATTTAATCAAAGATTAAAGCTAATCGTGCAAGAAAGGGGGAGTGTTGTAAAATCCCCGCAGTATCAGTCTATCTATAAGTGGCGTTATCAGTGCAATCGAGTGCGGCTATTGTTTTAATGGAATTCATCATTCGTGTACTATTCAATTTAGTTTAATTGGGAATATCTATAAAATTAAAATATTTAATGGTGTTGGTATTATCCGCCTTTTTGATCCACTGCTTGATGTAGACAGTAAAGCTGTTTTTTACTTCTTTCAAACGAACCCGTGTAGGTACCATAATAGGTTTCCAACATTGCGAAGTAAGGTTTTTTTTAATTTTTTGGACTTTTAACTTAATGCACTAGCCCTTTAATACAAATTTTCTAACCAAGGTAAAAATAAAAAGAATGATGGATATTTCTTCTGAAAAAATCACGGTAAATAAATCAGTACATAACGATGCAAATAGGAATCAAAATCTGAGTCACATATATCTCGGCGGCCGTCCATCAATTCCGTGACAATTGACAATCAAGGCGAGCGCCGTACAAATTGCAATGAATGCCGAATCTCTGGGCTTCTCAGCAACGTGACTTTGATTCGCCCTATACTCAGATTTATAAGACCTTTGCTAGGCTGTATTGGGTTTCTACCTCCTTCCTTAGATCTTGATTTCCAAGTAATGCCTTTTTAATCTATAGTTCTTGCTATCAAAAACAGAGTTCTAAGTTCAGACCTTCTGGCGCATTTATTTAGATTTCGTAGTCCCGATCTAGCCTATGTTGAAGATATGCCGCCAATACGTAAATAACAGGAATTCGGTGCACTGGTAGCTTTTTCTGGCCTAGGATTAGTCTGCAAAAAGGAGATGCACTTCTATCGGACCGGTTATTTAGGCGGGAGCATGATTGCATTTCTATGCGTTAGACGTTAGACTGTTACCTCTCAGAAAAACTGTAGTAAGTCATGAGTGAAGGGCATTTTTTGTCTCAACAACCAGTTCTTTGGTAAATTAGTCTAGTTTTCGTGCATTACCTTCCAATGTTATCAATGTAGGAGCCTAATCCTCTAATATAATCCCTTTGTGGCTTCTCGCGACACCCACGGAGCAAGAAATGGCTCCTCCACGGATTTTCCTTGTGTTTATTCATCTACCATTCATATTATGATCTTAGTTAATGTTAAGTGTCTAAGTATAAGTTCTTTGGAGATCAACATCTGGCAAAATTTAATTGGCGTAAAACCGAGCAATTTTTTTGCAGCAGTTTTAATCAATAAGATAAATAATAATTTAGACATATTTTTACTTACCCTCCCTAAATTTACAGAAAGCGCACAGAGACTTATAGAAAATAAAATGTAAAAAGATATTTGATTGTTATTAGAAGTTTGTTGTTTTTTTATATAATGTTTTTAATATGTATAGCATCGCATTGGATTTTATGGATCTGTAATGGTGTTATATGTTTCAAATAAATAAATAACAAATAAATAAATCATATTTTGGATAGAGAAAAAGTCATGGTACAGTAGCAGTGTTTTGGTGTAATATTTGTCAGCATACTTAGCTCCATGGCTCACTCACTCGAAAGTATGTGTGTATAGTGTAAGTGTTGATATCATCTAATTTACTAATTAGCAGTAAACAAAGAGATTAGTATGTTTGATGTTATTTATACCTCCTTATAAGGCGGTCTCAGATTTAACAGACAGACTTTACTCGACACTTTACTCGAGTATTCGACTTTCTATTAAAAAATTAATAACTAAACGGGAGAAAATATTGTTGAGTTTCTGTAGCTTTTCCGTTTTCCATTTCCTTTAGATCCATGCGGTTTTTTTTTAATGCTTAGGAATGTCCTTGTTTGAAAACGTTGTAATTGTGTTGTTTTTTTTTTTATCTGAAAACACCCACTCATAGATGACAGAACTAGCGAAACTTTTTTTAATTAATATCTGTACTTATTACTAGTGGGTAGATTATAAAGATAATAAAGGTTAAAACATAACTCACCTAGCACCAAATATATCCTTTTTCGCTAATGAATGAGCCCCTATGATCTTCAGCCGAAGTAGGAAGCTGTTTTCATCAGTCTGTAAATGTAGACAAGGAAACTAATTAGATTAAATTAAAATATATTTAATGAGTTTCATTTTCCTGTAATATTTATGCTATTGGAGGTTTGTTAATCAATTAATACTTTTAATACTAGTGTTATGAAAGCGAAAATGGCTCTATCCGTGTTTTATTCTTGTATGTTACGCTTTTACGCCTAAAGCTCTGAACCGCTTTTGATAAAACTTGGTACATAAGAAAGGATATATGCCATAGATGTATCTCGTGGGAAAGCTAAACAATTATTATTTTATGAAGAGAGAGGGTAAGAAGGACTTAGATTATATGTATAGTTATCAAATAAAGAGATCACAATGAGAATTTTGTTGGGTTGGCATCTCCAAACTAGTGCATACTAATGCAGTTAATAAACCACAAGGTTGAAATCGCCTTTGTTCTACATTTTTTAATTAAATACAATATAATAGACAATATGAACTAATTAACATAATTAGTTCATTTAAATTTCATGCAACATTTTTTATAGTGTAATACAACATTTATTAACATGCAGAACCGACTTAAGTTCTAACATATATTCAGTCAGAAAAAAAACGAAATACGTTCTATTAATCTCTAAACCACAACAAAAACAACTAAGTTACATTTTTTCTTGTAACACAAACTACTTCCATATGCACATAATCTTAGATAATTTATATACAGACATATTTATATACATGTACAGTTAAAATAAAGCAAATATCTATAATAACATAATAAAGCTAAAAGTTTTTTTGATCAAGCTAATCTCTGAAACTACCAGACCGATTTGAAAAAATATATACAGCTTGTAGCCCTTTCAAGAAGGGTTACAGGTTATAAAACAACATTTTACTTGCCTTGAGAAAAAAAAGCAACGCGAGTAAAACCGCGTAGCACAACTAGTATAACTATAAAACGGGTTTAATACATAACTCTAATTGAAAAGAAATGGCATAGAGCAGTTAATGAACTAGGTACTTTTATTTATGTGTGAATAAATGGTTTTTCTTTTCTCTTTTCTTTCAATATAAATTATCTATTAGGTACTAGTAAGATAGAAGGAGAGCTTTCTTTGAACTTTGTCCACATAAATATCCGCATAGCGGTCAGTTCTTTACTGGAAAAACTAAACTATAAGGAATTATCACACAATACTCTAAATGATTATCGTTTTAATTTTATTAGTATTAATAAAACAAAGTACGTTACCGTGTGTTTAAACAATTAAGTTTGTAAGGTAAGTGGTAATAAATGAAGTGGGGTCAAGCAAATATTTACTTTAAACATATATTATAATCGATGGGTTTGTTTAGACGAGGGAAATACTTCAAGAATTGCTTCTGCCCTGGGAAATAACTATCGACTAAAACTTACGAATGAACCTCAGTGCTCAGTTCCCTATACCGCCATAATGTGGTAAGTAAATAGAGGCATTCGTAACTTATGCAATCAATATCTAGAAATGTAAGTAGATAAAATGATTATTCTACGACTCCACTGACAATCCGTGAAGCAAAAATCAAGTGTAAACCTGGATTCCGAAATGAGCAATTAGCAAGCGTAGTGGTAAATACTCGTGCCTTCTCTATATGGGAAGAGGACATAGTCCAGCGGTGGGACATTTTACAAGCCGGTATTACGTGTACCTAAGTAGATAAAAATAATAAAAGTTTCCGCTATCAAAGCATAAGGCCGTCTACACACGAACAACCGATTTTTTTACTTTTTAATTGTGTTTTTTTTTACCTGTATATCATATTTAGAGAACCCTTTGCAATTTATTTCTTAATTTTAATTTTCCACTACAGCACGATTTATCGTACAAATGAGACGATCTAATACTTTTGGATTCATGTCGTATTTCGTGGCTTGTGGAAAACCTTGCAGCAAAGGAACAGGGTAGGGGCGGACCTGTATAGAATCTCTACCAAGAAATGTAGGTACAGGACAAAATAATTTCGATCGTGGAAAATCTGTACATAAGCTATAGCAAATATTTGTTTAAAATTGTCTTGGTTTAGAAAAAAATGTTATTGTTTACACTAGGAATCTTTTGGTAGAAGTATTACCTATGTACCTAATCACAAAACGCGGCTCGTGGCGTCTTATGAGTCAGCGTGCGCGTGCACCTCGCCTGATTATCGAAAAACAACTACACTTGTACATTACAATTGACTTATAAACGTACTGTGCTAAACTCATTTGAAATTTGTTTTCAATGTAGTCAAAAATTCTCAGGGCATTGGAAGTAGGTAGGGGAGATCCGTTATCAAAAGGACATTTAACTTTGGAGTATTATTGCATATATTATGCACCATAGTAACTCCTCTGCACGTCGCAAAGAAAAATTATTAGAATTTAGAGCTTTAGCAGCTGTTACTAAGTTACATAAAGTAAGCATTCCCTTCTCAAAGTCCTAGCTTGCGTTTGTGACAATTCCTATTCGTATCATTAAGCCTAAGCCGGATGTAACTAGACAAAAGTAAATACGAGTTTATAATGACGCATAATTGTCTTTTCTTATCCATCCGGATATGCGAACATCGGATCCTGTTCGCAGAAATCCAAGCACGCATTTCTAGACCAATAGGAACAACAAATTGTATATGTTCCAAGCTTAGTTTTATTCAAATCTTGTTTGATATGAATAATCGATGTTGTCATTACGAAACAATTCGATAATGTATCTATTATCTTTACTATAATCTTTACCAATATAATAAAGGTAAAAAGTTTGTTTCAACGCATTCTCCAAAACTACCAGTCAGATTTGAAAGAAACTTTTTGACTTGATAGCCCAACTCCCTAGGTAGATTATTGGCTATTTAATATAACCTTCCTTGCCGAGTGAAGCCGCGGGGCATAGCTAGCTATTTGATAACTCAGTACAGCTCCACTTGAATCTTGTGTTTCAAACGATACTATATCAGGATTCATTGAACTTGATAACATTCCGAAACTTTGAGATTAGAGAGAGAATTTAGAGATTATTTTTACAAACATGGTCATATCAATGTGATTTCTTAAATTTTATAAACAGTAATAGATAATATTATAATATAATATTCCGGGACATCTCACACACGGTTGTCTGATCCCAAGCTAAGCAGAGCATGTGTTATGGTCACCAGACAACTGATAAACATACTTATATATTTCTAAATACATACATATTATAGATAAATTACACCCAGACACCGAACAAATGACGATCATTTGTTCGCTCATCACACAAACATTTGTCCCGGGTGGGAATCGAACAGTCAGGGTCTCTAACCACTAGACCAACAGGCCCGTCTAGTGAATCTAAGATACTATAGTTGCTGGCAAGTAATATAGCTGTTGGCTAGGTTTGGGCGCAGTGATACCGTATTAACTTCAAGTGCAACAATAGTTATAATAAAATATTTATTTTTTAACATTTGTGTTAAGAAAAACTTTCACATGAGAACTCAAACAGTGTGACAATTATACTAACTTTTATAAGTAATAAATGCTTTGTTTATCTGCTTTACTATTACCTTTAATTTTTTATGAATGATCAGTTTTGTTTATTTAATGCACACAATATTTAGTAAACAAATATTTATGGTCTATACAGTAGGGATTCTTTAGATAACTTATTAACAATATTAATTTATACATAAACAATAGTTATTAATGTTCTTACTTAATACCTAGTACAATATACATGCTATTACCATGAATATATAAGTCCCCTCATACATGTGCATACAAAAGTGGCCAATACTCGGCAACTTTAGTCTCCAAGCGAATATAAACTCATATTGGTTCATACACACTTGCCACTCAAGTTACCGTTGTTTAAAGATACAGACAGACAGACATAATTTAATTTAAAAGACTGGCCTGGCCATGTGTATGGAGGGCCTTACGAATGGGGGAATCCCTATTTCATTTCAGGCTAAATATAAACACTAAAATGTCCCATTGACATACTGTACTTTTAATTTGATCACAGGAAAACCTGGTATGAATTCTTTGCTACACATTTTATTTAAAGATCACGATTTCCTAGTACCACCAATAAATAAGGAAAATATTATTAATTAATAAAACTAAGGACTTTAGAAATATGTAGTATATAATGCTGATATATAGGTTTTAATTATTGGCTTACAGGTAAAACCGGTACATAGTAACTTAGTATGATAAAGGCATGCTAAGCTTTTATTACTTATTAAAGAACATTTGATATATTAAAATACTGTTGGATCATGCAGACATATAAACATACATCCATGCACTATGCAGCTATATAAAATTAAATTCCTGCAACATTGAATTAGCAAGCTGAACTATTTTTAAGTACCCACAGTTGTTCATGCAGTATAGTACACTTGCATATTCCTTGTACCATAATTCACAGTTTCTTTTATACACAAACATACAGAATCATACATAAATTACTTACCAATATTAACTTTTCTAAATAAATATGTTTTGCTTAATATTATATGGTAAGCAAAAAATTTGCCATAAATTTTATAAATCTTAACTAACATTCTCTAAAAAAAATATAAATAGTAAAAAACTCTGTGACTCAGACTTTACGTTAAGCACTATAGTCATACAGACATTAAATCTTAAAAGAGCAATGTGAACATAATAATTAGTAATGATTAATTAATTAATTCAAATGGGAATAAATATATTGCATTCACTTCTTAAAGCATGAATCTAATAGTTCAAGGCCATAGATATAACAACACTGCCTATTTAACATTTGTTTAGTGGCAACACCAGGACTATGAAGGTGTAGGTTTGTTACAATAGTGTAAAAAGTTAATTCTAATGCATTGTGTCTGGTTGTGTGAATGTGTGTGATGCAAGATAGACACATTAAATTGATTGTTTATTGTCATTTCCATGTTAAAGAATAGCATATTTATTGTATGTGTAATACGAAACAGAACATAGGATATATATTTTTTTTTAATCTTAAAATAGGTAACTTAATAACTTATGAGAATCAAATTGGAATAGAATATGAGTGATCTTCTAAAGTTGATATATATGTTGTTTCAGATAAATTCATAGTACATTGACCCCAGGGAGAATAATTGTAAATTAATAAAGAAACAAACATACATAACAATCAGTGTTCTCAACAAAAAAATAATGTTAAATAGGAGGTTTAAGATTGAAAAAGAAACATTACATTAGTGTATGTTAAGAATAAATATGATGTTTGTGCAGTGTTGTGTACAGATCAATTAGTTCTGCATCATTTTTCATTTTCTTTATCATTAATGACATATTGACAATGTTTGTTGTGGTTTTAAGTACCTACAGATGTTCTGATTGCCATAAACATATTCTGTTTACTATTGTGAAGCTAATAGAGATGCAGGCAAGCCATTGGCAAGTAATAACATGTCATTAGAGAGGAATACAACACATTCTAAGAATAATGTGACTAATATTTAAACACTGTGTTACACAATAATAATAGTCACAGAAACATCACCAAATACACCTGAGTTACATACCTATATTCACCAATAGCACTAAATTAAGCTGTGTTAAACACGTAACACTAAGTAGTGAAGTTGAAGGGCAAATCTCATTACGAATCAACCTTCATACACCAACAGTATCCAGCCAGTTCATGGCGAACTTTAAAACACTTATATTTACTGTCATACAAAACGCAACTGAATAAATTAAATCACCTCGTTCCGCAAAATAAAACGCATTAAAATGTTAATCGTTCACAAGGACGAGTATGTGTTATTTGTTAAATATTAAGAAGTGAGACATACCAATTTCAAGATATAAAGAAATAACAGTTTAAACGACTTACACGAGTGTCCGACTGCCAAGCCATCACCCATGTGAAAATATACTAATAATTAAATAAAATTAGACACGATTCACATTCCTAAAGCGACGTATCGGCTGAAAACAACTGTTTGTAAAATAATAGTGACACGTTCCTCTAATTATTGTTCGCCAATATATTACACTCTGTTCTATAGTTTATCAACATCTGTAATAGTTTTTAGGACGACTATATAAAAATCTAAACACCAAAACTGCAACAACTGTCTAGAAATACGAGATACACAAATAAAAAAACTAAAATATCACGGGGGATAATAATTATTTTCTGTGACAGCCTGTGTGTGACAGTTAGGCGCGCATTCCAGTCCGGGGTAATTTTTAGAGCATATAAAATATGCCATCTTCTTCGCACATACGCAATTATCGGTAAGCTGCTAAATATTGATGCTTATAAATTCAAATAACTAGAACAGAAACGCCCGTCATTTGCAAATGATTCATTTGCGCATTACGCTCCAATACACGCAGTAAAACCGCTTATCTCTATAATGTTGTAGCCCTTACAACAAAACCTTCTTACTTTTACGAAACATTCCGAAATATAAACATATCTGTACTATACTATACATATCATACCTCAAAATTCATATTTTTTGAAATACAAACTTTCTGAATGCAAATTTGATAAATGACGAAATCCATTTTCATTATGGATAAAATGTTTTACCTTTCAAAACATTGTTATTCGTAAGTCAAGACCCAATTTAAAAAGAAATTAATGTGTACAAAATTTTGTAATTCTTATTTTCGGTGTGACATTAGTAGTTCCCAAACAAGCTCTTATCTCCTTTGTTTAAATGGTGTCAAAGATTAGTTTTGTTCTATTCTAACTTAACATTCCTAAAAGACATGAAAAGTTTGCATAATAGGACATTACCTGGTACTGTAATGAATATCTTGGCTCATGCCTTGCTAAACCATTTTGCATGTATCGCAAGGACATGGATCTGTTCCTGTGGGGATGTTCTCCCCCTCCGGGGAAATCCAAGGGCCTCACGTTTTGCATTACGGAAATCACTCGAGGATCTAACATATCACGTAAACACCAACAATACACTGCACCATCACTTAACACCGTTTATTTTTTTACATTATCACAATAAAACCTTTATATTTACTAGATACGTTCACTAAAGATGTAGAGGTGGCGCTGTTGTGGGCCATATGACACTGTAATCTTATCGGGACAGAAACTGGTATGATAAAAAAGTGTGAGTTTGCAATTAGCGCTGTGATAACTTCATTCGGGCAAGTCATGTGAAGCGTTGACGATTAATGGATTTCTTTTTCATTTATAATTCTGATAACTGTAACGGTCCACAGAAAGAATGAATGGTTTGTGATGCCGCGTTGCTACTTAATATTCTTAGTTCTCACGCCGTTATATTTTTTTGTTCTTAATGTTCATTACCTATTTTTACGTATTTACTTAGGAAATTGGCACTAGCACTCTGTCTCCGTATTAGATACAGTGGGTCAAACGGAACACGCTGTTTGTTCGAACGTTTTTTAGAACAAGTTGACACTAAACTACTTGCGTTATTGTATCATCAAAACTCATCAGAGGGCGGTTGTAGGCAGTAACCTAATAGTATAGCTCTTTTCTTAAAACTTCTTACTTTTAATTTTGTGTGTTTTAAATAAGCAATGAATACTAGGATTAGCCACCATGTATCTGTTAAGAAAATAGGCTCTCATTTAGGTAGTAAGGAAATGTCCTTCAAACAGAACCAACTCAACATTGTACAAAAAGCCTGCCAAGTGCAAGTCGGACTCACACATAAGGTTCCGTACCATCGTTAA
Organism: Autographa gamma; assembly: GCA_905146925.1. Lineage (NCBI taxonomy): Eukaryota > Metazoa > Arthropoda > Insecta > Lepidoptera > Noctuidae > Autographa > Autographa gamma. The sequence goes on along the minus strand of LR989867.1, from coordinate 10,632,221 downwards.
AGGTATATAACCGTATGTATTGGTCTTTATGGGTTTTATTTGTTCTTTAGGCGGCGAGAGAAATACACACTCTGTATGAATTTTTAACCGACGAAAACAGAGGAGGTTCTCAATTCGACGCGTATATTTTTTTTTTTTTTATGTATGATCACGCATATCTTTTTACTGAGTAGTCCGATTTTGATAATTCTTTTTTTATTGGAAAGGGTATACTCCAAAGTTGGTCCCATATAAATTTGAAAAAAGAATTCCCACCCTAAGGGTAGAAAAACAGGGGTTAATTGATTGTTCACGCACTGATCGTAATGTATTACCACGCGTAACTTTTTACAGAGTAGTTTTATTTTGATAATTCTTTTTTTATTGAGTAGGCTATACCTAGAAGTTGGTCCCATATAAATTTGGAAAAAATATTTCAATCCTAAGGGTAGAAAAACAGGGATATATTGATTGTTCACTAACTGATTTTAATATATGACCACGCGTAACTTATTACAGAACAGTCTGATTTTGATAAATCTTTTTTTATTAGATAGGGGGTTATACCTTGAAGCTGGTTCCATATAATTTTACTCTAAGGTTGGGAAAATAGGGGTGATTTATTGTTCACTCACAGATTTGAATACTAAAATAAGGTAGTTAGCTATTTTAAAAATAATAAATAATTCAGCATGTAGCAATTAGTATATAATAGCCACAAAAAAGTATAAAATAAAAACTTTTTAACAAAAAAATTAAACCGCCGAAAACACTGAAAAGCAAAAAATAAGAAACCTTTTTTTATTTAATCTTAATAACTAAGTTCTTAAACGAATGTGAGTATACCTAAATAATTTTGAGGCGGCGCCAAACTATCAATTAACAAAGATCACAAAATTACCTTAAAAATAAAGAAACAACCAAATCAAAAACGCTACATACTACTATAATTATATTCTTTACTTACCACCTACTAATTCCATTGTGGAAAGCAAATAAAAGTTTTGAGTTTGAGTTTAAATCAACTTAACAATGCAATGAAATCTCCAGCGACAACCATTAAAATTTCTAAAAACATTAAGTACCTATATATCGTAATTAATTATTTGCCTGTTTGGCGCCGACTCGAAATTACTTAGGTATACTCACATTCGTTTAAGAACTTAGTTATTAAGATTAAATAAAAAAAGGTTTCTTATTTTTTGCTTTTCAGTGTTTTCGGCGGTTTAATTTTTTTGTTAAAAAGTTTTTATAACTGTCTATTAATGAGGTATCTACCTTCGGTTCGTGAGGAACATATCTCTGACAACAGACGATTAGTATTCTGTTCCCGTTGGCATCCTCTTGATACGGAACCCTAATACCTGGTTTATTTAATACCTTTTGCATTTATTGGTAGCTTTTGATAACAGAAGTAGGTACTTAATCAAATTCTTAAGCAAACTGCGGCAAGAAGCAGGCAGGATAACGATTTCCTAGAATGAGCACAGTGTTTTAAGTAGGCTATCGAACATTGACCTTTAGAAATGTGAACCTATACTTATGGTAAATTGTTGCTATATCGTACCCAAGTATAATTAGTATTAGCTGATAGACACAAGGAAACTGGTAAGCATTGTAAGCAGCTCATGCCAACATATTTAATCGTCTTGTTTAACTACGCTAGAGGTCTTGGGTTCGATTCCCAAGTCGACCAAGGTGTTATTGGGTTTTTCTATGAAATTCTCAGTAGCAGGTCGTAGTTCGGATTTGTGCCTGGTTAGTGGCAATAGGCTCGCCCCCTATTACATGGGGCCTAAACATATCGGCGAGCTGTAGGTGTACATTGGTACACCTCTGCCTAACCTTTCGGGGATACAGGCGTGATGATATGTTAGGTTATGTTTCAAACATATTTAATGAGGTGCTTCATTTAGGATACGCAAGTAAAATTGTTCATTTGTATCTTAAAGTATGTAGACTATTGTTAGCAGGTGTTTTTAGGCCCAGACGAACAGACTAAGCTCTAGTTACATATTTGCAACACATTCTGTTCAAATATCATAATCTACTCATTCTTTGTTCATAAATTACTTTCTAATAAGTAAGAAACAAAGCTGGAATTATAATTTCATCAAATATGCTATTTTAATTATTTTATAGATTGCAAGATAATATATTAAGCCTTTTGTATTTTGAGTAGTCTTAGATGAAGACTGGTTGAGTAAGACAAAAATTTACGAGTTCGTGATTTACTTTATTTTTAATAGGCGCGCGGCGTAGCGAGTTTCGCGAGAGAAAATTATTAAAATAATGCTAATGGTCTTTTCTTATGCTAAGTATGTACCGAGTCCCTTTAAACGATTTTGTAGGTATTTATTTCTTCCAAGTTACTTAAATATCCATTTGAGTATAAGTACCTATCGATGAAGACATAAAGCAATAAATATTATCGTAATTCCGGTTATACACCCTCTGATATCAGTAAGCTAATATTATTGTGCTGCACTATTGTTTATACCTACATTAGTGATCAAATAACCTCATATTTTAATGATAACCACTTGTCAGTTATAGAATAAATAAATATGTATCGTATTTCCTATTCCGTTCATAGCAAACGACTTCAATCGGATTTTAGCGTTAACTATAGTAGTGGGAGAAAAGAACACAAGGCCAATTTTTCCATTATTCTAAGGATCTCGGCTAAATACATAGTTACATACCTACAAAGCTCATATCAAAGTAATAAAGTAGGCGCCTGGGCTCTGTAGGTGGGGGAAGTTCCCTGACAGAAAACAGTTTATTACTTAGGTACTCGTCCCTACTCACTTACCATAAAGTTGAAGTGGTTTTATGTTTTATTGAATTAAAATCCATGTATGGATATAATACTTACAAAAATGTACTTTTTATAACTTATGAAAGAAAAATATTTTTAATTTTAGATTAATTATATTTTTCTTCATGATTACTACCAAAAATTACAGTTCACTACACTTGCAACTTTGTTTGAAAATGTCAAGTGTCAATAACTTGAAGTTTGAAATTGAAGGATGCATGACGTTTAAATGTTTTGAAAATTAGTTTTTCATTTCAGATAAACATCAATAAATAAAGCTAATAATTGCTTGATACTTGGCAAAAATGTCACAGCATCTAGTCAATGAAAATAGTAAATACATATTAGAGTGAGTAAAAACAGATTTTATAACCTAACCTCTTTCCTAATTAAGACCAGTGACACATTATTTATTTTGTTTATTATTCACAGCTTGTTTTCTGAGCAGACTGTAGATCAACAAACATTAGACTCAATATGCACTCAAGTGCAGAAAAAGTTCCCTAAGTCAGACCACTTTAATTGTAAGTATGATATATGTTATTTTCTATTAACTTAACATAAGGTACAGTTTAATATGGGTTTAAATAGTTGTTTTTCATTTTACAATATTATTTGCTGTATTGTATTTACATAACTAAATAAGTCTAAAAATTCAGAAAAATTAAAGTGAAAAACAACCAAAAAAGGTCTTTATAAATAGTTTGTAGTAAATATTTTGTTAATTGGAATCACCCAGCAATTTTCTTTTTATTACATAAAAAACATAACGGGACAATGATTAAACAAAACAATCTTTTGTCTTACAGTATGTCTCCTCCTATCTTCCCTGATCACAGGCGGGGACCTGTCCCTGCCTGGCCAGCGTGTGGTGGCCATAGCCCTTATATTTGACGTGTACAAGCTGGACAACCCCTTCGCCTCCCTCTTCCTGCACCTGCTGGAAGGCAAGCCAGGCCTGCTGCCACTGCTGCCACAGGAACGGCTGCTGATAGGACAGCTGCATGGCTTCCTACCAGTCAATATTAAAGATGTAAGTTTATAATTATAAGTGTGAGAGTCTAATTGTTTGAACTTGTTTAAGTTCGTCAAAACTTTGTACTTTTTATCACCCCTGTACCACTTGCACCTGGTCGGGTGTGGGTTAAATTAGTATCATAGTGATCTTTTGAAACTTATTTGGTTATTTGTAAGATATAGCAATTAGTTGCAATGTTCCATATTTGTGACTCACATACACATACACTTACATAATTGGGATTGTAATAAATATTGGTCATCAATGCACCTTTCATCTTTAGTTACTTTTGCAAGTGAAACCTTTGTGGGGGTTTGTTTCCAGTCTTAACACATTCAGCATAGTACCACTAGATTATGTCTATGTGACTTTCTTATGAAATAAGTAAATATATTAAATAAATAAATAAATAAAGACTGCAACAATATTACCTATTTATATCTTTATATTGCTTCCCAGGTAATGAAGAAGTCAGCAAAGCAGGTGATGCTGACGGAGGTGTCTCCCAAAGAGCTGGAGTTCGACTACTCCTCGCTGCAGACCATCGTGGCGGAGAGGGTGGCCGACATGAGCTCCATGGCCAGGGCCGCCGCTCCCGCGCTCATACCGCTCTGTGATGGGTTTGTTAACTAGTTTTAGACAGGGTTTCTCTCTTTAAAATGTTAGTTAAAAAATATATTTCTAGTTTATGAATATTGTAACAGAGACAATTCTATTTAGTACTAATGTACTGGACACAAGAAAGGTTATTACAGAAAATTGGATCTGTAGAATAATACTAAAATTAGTCATTGTTGGAGGTCATTAAAATACCTATAAAAAGCTAACTTTTGAAAACATGTTTCTTCATCTTTGTTATATTTCATAAGTTATTTTTTTTTGCTATATTCAAAAGTTACTAACGTCTCTGTAATTAATAACTTCCTTAAATAAATGACAAGGTACCTGAGCAACTCCTCATTTATGTCATAAAACACGGAAACTTTAAATGAATGTGTATTTAATATTTTCAGGACACCACCCAACCGCATGGCAATGAAGGAACTCTTAGAATCTCTCATATCCAATGACTACATGCCACTGCACAGAACACTCAAAGCCTCTGGACCTATCCCATTGCCGACATTCTTAATGGATACAGCGGAAATCACAGCTGATAAGGTATTTATTATAAAAGCTCTGTATATGTATGTCTGGGTAGTTAGATATGTTCCACGAATTTTGTTTTATATATGTACTGATTTTTCGCTGTCGCAACTGGTTTAATTTCAGGCCCTTTTTAAATGTATATACTACTGAGATTGGTACTTTTATTCGGCGTTAAGCTTATAACTAATGTATATCAATCATTTACTCAGTTTAATCCTTTCCCAGGCGGTATGGAAGTGCCTAGTCAACCGCGGCGCCTACAACCCTCTGTACGACACAGACTACGAGGGCCTGATGGGGCTGCGGCCTGAGAAACTCGACAGGCGGCAACATAGTGCCACGCCGCATAAACCTAATAAGGTAAATAATATGGTCGTTATTTATTATAATATTTAATGCACTTTTCTCGGACCTTAAATTTTGGTCAAAACAGTCAACGTGAAGGACTAGCGCATAAGGACCAAATTTAACTGTATCTTTTTTGTCCCCAGCCAGAAGAAAAAAAAGAAAAGCCCGAAGAGAAGAAACCAGAAGAAAAGGACCCTGTGAACGCTGTTGTTGAGGCCAAAGAGCTGACGGCATTGGCTCTGAAGGGAGCCCTCAGCGTCCAGCACCAACAGCGGCTGCTGGCGCTGCTGGACCAGGAGCCGCACGTCGTGTACGAGATAGGCGTCACGCCCAACCAGGTACAAGCGATACTGTGCCTTACTGTGCCAGACATAAGTACCATTGTAGCAGGAGCATAGTGTCCAGCACCAACAGCGGCTGCTGGCGCTGCTGGACCAGGAGCCGCACGTCGTGTACGAGATAGGCGTCACGCCCAACCAGGTACAAGCGATACTGTGCCTTACTGTGCCAGACATAAGTACCATTGTAGCAGGAGCATAGTGTCCAGCACCAACAGCGGCTGCTGGCGCTGCTGGACCAGGAGCCGCACGTCGTGTACGAGATAGGCGTCACGCCCAACCAGGTACAAGCGATACTGTGCCTTACTGTGCCAGACATAAGTACCATTGTAGCAGGAGCATAGTGTCCAGCACCAACAGCGGCTGCTGGCGCTGCTGGACCAGGAGCCGCACGTCGTGTACGAGATAGGCGTCACGCCCAACCAGGTACAAGCGATACTGTGCCTTACTGTGCCAGACATAAGTACCATTGTAGCAGGAGCATAGTGTCCAGCACCAACAGCGGCTGCTGGCGCTGCTGGACCAGGAGCCGCACGTCGTGTACGAGATAGGCGTCACGCCCAACCAGGTACAAGCGATACTGTGCCTTACTGTGCCAGACATAAGTACCATTGTAGCAGGAGCATAGTGTCCAGCACCAACAGCGGCTGCTGGCGCTGCTGGACCAGGAGCCGCACGTCGTGTACGAGATAGGCGTCACGCCCAACCAGGTACAAGCGATACTGTGCCTTACTGTGCCAGACATAAGTACCATTGTAGCAGGAGCATAGTGTCCAGCACCAACAGCGGCTGCTGGCGCTGCTGGACCAGGAGCCGCACGTCGTGTACGAGATAGGCGTCACGCCCAACCAGGTACAAGCGATACTGTGCCTTACTGTGCCAGACATAAGTACCATTGTAGCAGGAGCATAGTGTCCAGCACCAACAGCGGCTGCTGGCGCTGCTGGACCAGGAGCCGCACGTCGTGCACGAGATAGGCGTCACGCCCAACCAGGTACAAGCGATACTGTGCCTTACTGTGCCAGACATAAGTACCATTGTAGCAGGAGCATAGTGTCCAGCACCAACAGCGGCTGCTGGCGCTGCTGGACCAGGAGCCGCACGTCGTGTACGAGATAGGCGTCACGCCCAACCAGGTACAAGCGATACTGTGCCTTACTGTGCCAGACATAAGTACCATTGTAGCAGGAGCATAGTGTCCAGCACCAACAGCGGCTGCTGGCGCTGCTGGACCAGGAGCCGCACGTCGTGCACGAGATAGGCGTCACGCCCAACCAGGTACAAGCGATACTGTGCCTTACTGTGCCAGACATAAGTACCATTGTAGCAGGAGCATAGTGTCCAGCACCAACAGCGGCTGCTGGCGCTGCTGGACCAGGAGCCGCACGTCGTGTACGAGATAGGCGTCACGCCCAACCAGGTACAAGCGATACTGTGCCTTACTGTGCCAGACATAAGTACCATTGTAGCAGGAGCATAGTGTCCAGCACCAACAGCGGCTGCTGGCGCTGCTGGACCAGGAGCCGCACGTCGTGCACGAGATAGGCGTCACGCCCAACCAGGTGCAAGCGATACTGTGCCTTACTGTGCCAGACATAAGTACCATTGTAGCAGGAGCATAGTGTCCAGCACCAACAGCGGCTGCTGGCGCTGCTGGACCAGGAGCTGCACGTCGTGCACGAGATAGGCGTCACGCCCAACCAGGTGCAAGCGATACTGTGCCTTACTGTGCCAGACATAAGTACCATTGTAGCAGGAGCATAGTGTCCAGCACCAACAGCGGCTGCTGGCGCTGCTGGACCAGGAGCCGCACGTCGTGTACGAGATAGGCGTCACGCCCAACCAGGTGCAAGCGATACTGTGCCTTACTGTGCCAAACATAAGTACCATTGTAGCAGGAGCATAGTGTCCAGCACCAACAGCGGCTGCTGGCGCTGCTGGACCAGGAGCCGCACGTCGTGTACGAGATAGGCGTCACGCCCAACCAGGTGCAAGCGATACTGTGCCTTACTGTGCCAGACATAAGTACCATTGTAGCAGGAGCATAGGTTCCAGAGGCTGTGCAAGGGATAGTGTTTCTTACCATGTGGACATAAGTAACATAATCCTGCTTCCCCAGCTGCCGGAGCTGGTGGAGAACAACCCGATGGTGGCGATCTCGGTGCTGCTGAAGCTGATCCACTCGCAGCACATCACCGAGTACTTCAGCGTGCTCGTCAACATGGAGATGTCGCTGCACTCCATGGAGGTCGTTAACAGGTCAGAATCTATTACACTATTGATACTATTTGATACTATACTGTGGTATTATGCAATTATGTTAAGTCAAATCTTACTACTATTATTTCACTTTTTTGATCCTATTGATATGAAATGTTGCAGTTTTGTAGGCTGGTAGCCACCAACTTTGCAACAACACGCATTGTGTTTGGGCTTGCTTTATTTAATGCCTTGGCTCTATCCAACGACCATGGACTGTATGGTCGTTGGCTCTTACTGATGCTATTTTTTTTATTATCCTTTATTAGATCCCACAGCTGAGCAAAGGCCTCCCCTTTCTTCTTCTAAACCTGTCTGTTCTAGCGTGGCGGATTGTAACAGTCCCCCCCCCCGCCCCCCTATTCCAAACAATGACAGAATAGAGTTAAATTATTTTACAAAAAAAAAATATTTTATAAAAAACTTATTTACATCAAACCTGTATCTCCACAGACTAACAACATCGGTAGACCTGCCTGTAGAGTTCGTGCACCTATACATAAGCAACTGCATCTCGACATGCGAGACCATCCGCGACCGCTACATGCAGAACCGGCTCGTGCGCCTCGTGTGCGTCTTCCTGCAGTCGCTCATCAGGAACAAGATCATCAACGTCAAGGTAACACGCACTAGTGTCACGAGTCAAGCCTATTGCGAGACTACTGGAGCTGACGTTGTATATCATTAGATGTTCCTAATGAAATGTGATGCGCTGTTCGCCAATTACTAGGGTGTGTGGTCAAAGACTGTTTATCATCAAGACATAAATTTGTTTTTTAACATATAATCCAGGACAAAATCAAGGGTAATTAAAAAACCCTATTAAAAAAATCGCATATGTTTATGTCTACTAAATTATATGTGAACTATTGAGACACGTATTTTATGTTCTAAAGGTTTTTTTCTTTACATAACGAACGACACTTTACAAGTATTATCTAACACCAAAACTACATAAAATACTAAACATAATCAGAAAAAAAACTTTCACAATTATCATAATATATAACATATTTTTTAATACCTTTCCAGGAACTATTCATAGAGGTGGAAGCGTTCTGCGTGGAGTTCTCTCGCATACGAGAAGCGGCTGCTCTGTTCAGACTGCTGAAGCAGCTGGACTCCGGCGACGGCCTGCACAAGGAGGGCAAGGACAACTAGCCCCGGCCGCACGCCGGGACCGGCTCGCCCGGCTCCGACGCCGACACAGGCGGCGAACAGGTGCACGACTAGCTTACATGCACTTACTCTGAACAATAATAGTGTCCTTTATACAGGCAAGGGTACTGGTGAACTATGTCTATATGTAATTTTTGTATTAGATTAATAGCTGTGAGAAATAGTGAGCAAAGCATCTCCGGAAATAGCACGACCGAGAACTGACGCGTCTGAGTTGTGAGTGAGCAATGAACAGGTGCACATCTAGCTCACATGTAGTTACTCTGAACTATGATATATAAGGAAAGGTACTGGTGAACTATGTTTATATGTTTTTGTATTAGAATAATAGATGTGAGGAATAAATAGCTAAAATGCACCTCCGGGACTTGTATCAAGGTCCGACGCGTCGCCGGAAATGGATTGGTGCAAATAACTGAACAATGCGGACTATTGTTTTAGATTAATAGTTGTTAGGTCAAGTTGCAGCGAATAGATGGAGTACTGGACATTAATGATATCCTTTTCAACATATTTAAAGTTACTAGTGACTATGACCTTTTGTATTAGATTAATAGGTGTGAGAAACTATTTGTAGCGCAAAACCGAGTCTTGCACCAAAGTCTGACGCGTTTGAGTTGTAAGGGTGCAGCGAAAAGGTGCAGTTGTGGACCTAGAATAGTTTGGACCTTTTTAATATATGGAAGGATACTGGTGAATGATATTTCGTTTTTGTATATGATTGATAGGTGTGAGAAACGGTACTGGCGCTGGCGCACCCTCGATACTTGCACCCCGTGGTCTAACGCGCCTAAACCGGGATTAAGTTAGGGCCTATTCATAATTCAGTACAGTTGTAACTAACGTATGTACTTATCTCGCAAAAAATCTGAGTCTGTATGTTAAGGGTGAATTTGATATAGCAACAATTAGATGAACAATTCGATAAGATACGATTGCTGTAGTATGAATTGACCCTAAGGGTGCAACGAACAGGTGCAAAGATACTGAAATATCATAATGTAATGTCATTTTACTTTTAATGTTTGTAAAGTTACTAGTGAACTATATTATGGCCTTTTTTGTGTACTAAATAGTGTGATATGACGTGTTCTAGATAAATTTTATCTTTAAGATTGATCGACTCACGCCTATTATAATGGTCTTGTTATAAGATGGTTTTTAGGTACTACATATAGTTTAAGATAATATGTATGTCGATTAGTGGCGATATCCTGAAGAAAGCTACTGAATCGATTGTTTGAGTTGAAAATAGATTAAAGTAAAAAATATTAAACACTTACTCTGCTGGTTCAGTGAGTGACTTAAAATTTGAGCGAAAAAAAATATCAGGCTCCGATATAAGCTAAAAAGGTTTTATTAGAATGTATAAAGATGTTTGTATGTTTAGATTTAATTTATTACTTCATTTCAATTTATGTGACTGTTTATGGAAAGAGAAAGCACATAACTCGGCCATGCATTAGGGGTATATTTTGCAACTACTGACTAGTTTCGAGTTTGAAACTAGTCAGGAGTTTCAGTAAATATAGGGTGAGTACAGACACGTATGATGTAAAACACAATTTAAACAGTCTTATTATAAATTACAATAAACTATCTAGGTATAAATAATATCTCTGCTGCATATGTATAAGCTCCTATAATAATTAGTTATACTCAGATAACACCGTATATTTTTCACAATAAAATCTTACGATCTTTTGTATGAAGCACAAAATAAAATATTAAATTGTAATATCTGAATGTGATACTAGTAATTGTAAATATATTTAAACTAGACACAATGATAAGTTAATAACAGCCTTTTATTGGCTTATTGAACTCATGAGTAATGGAGCCCTCGTTAGACTCAGAAAGTGTCCAAAACTATTCGGTCGTCTCCGAAATTATAATATGAGTCGTTTTAGTGTTTTCTACTGTTGAATAGTCTTACTACAATAGTGGTTTTACATGAAAGTGCTTGCAATTGGTAATTTTTACAGATGGGCTCACTATACAGGTGTTTTATAGTGTAACGACAACGGAAACTATCTTGAACAAAATGCAACATTGCAGAGCCAAACATTAAACTTGTTATGGCTAAAAACTCAAATTTGAGTCGTCTTTAAATCTCATTCTATCTCTGTCTGTAAGGTGTAAAGTAGCGACAGATATACATTTTATGACGTCTTGGCCCTCTTACGCACTTGCGGTAAACCGCGGGGGCGGCTAGCCGCATTTTCAGTTTTTCTATGCAACCGCTTATTATTGTACGCACTTAACCGCCAAGCGGTTGCATATGAAAACTGAACCGCGCGGTTAACCGCAAGTGCGTAAGAGGGCTTAAAGTTGAGTTATGTTTAAGTACTAGCGTGTAAATAATTCTTATAAAAATAAAATTCCGCCAGCTCTTCAAGCAGTTTGTTAATTTTGTAAACTTAAGCCTATACTATAATACGACACGGCAATTCTTCCAAACACACAGAAATAAAGTAGCTATAAATAAAATGTAATATTTACATATTTAGAAAAAGTTATTTTCTTAAAGAAGTTTTAATTGTAGCTTAAAATTAAGCAATAATTTTGCAGTGTAGATTTGATAAAAAAATATCTGGAGCTTTTGCCTAAAGTTGCCATTAGAGTGAGCGGGATACAATTATTCATGAAAAGCAAAGAGGAAAAGAGATAACAATATGTTTGTAGTTCTTACTATGCTTGCTAATATAATTATCTGCGAACATTATGTTATGGTTGGATTCAAACTTAATGGCGGCGCGAAAGTTAGCTACACGCTGCGCAGTACCTCGCCCCGCACCCCCGCTGGCGCATAAGTTTGTTACTGCGCAGCGACTCTTCTCGTGTTCAGAGCCGCCATTAAGTTTGCATCGTACTGTACCCACTGTAATGTTTTAAATGTAAATAATGGAAACTTGAATAGTAACAATGTAATGTTACGACTGATAAACTATGTTATTTAGATTTTATAATGTGTGTATTTAGTTGGTATTTCATTGTTTAGTAAGCAATAATCTCTAGTGAATGGTATTCTGTGTCAATGTAATTTATACTCATTTCTTATTATCGATATCCTAAGCAAACTCTCAATTCGTATTGGAATTTACTCCGTATGACGATGGGATAAGTGTTGATTACTACAGGCTTCATCTAACAAGTGTTACAATAACGACTACTGTTAGTGATTGCTAAAATGTTTATTATTTGAGCTTCGTCCAGCGACTAATATTTTAAATAAAAAATGCTTTTGCCTTCTTCAGTGTATTACAAGAATCTTTAAAAAAATCGTTATGCTTATATCATATTTACTGAACATAACATGTATAATGCAGTTTTATGTACCCTATTATATTATTGTTTACTACAAATGAATAAAGAGTATTTGTTAATTAACTGTTGAAGTGTGGTGTGTATGGTTGGCAATAAAACAAACAAAAAATATTCAGTGTTTATTATTATGAATAACTACAAGAACCCAATGTTAATTCTAACTAAAAATGGCATAGGAACTTTACAGATGCATGACTGTTATTCAACTAAACTTACATTTTCAACTAAATAGAAAATTACATGAAAACATTCCTGTTTCTGTAAAGTTCATAATTTCTTTCTTATACTACTTAGCACCTTCCAGAAGTTTCTTTATATCCTCATCGGCAGCTATATCTAATGGTGTGCAATCATCCTCATCTTTCAACAAAGAAGCTCCCGCATTCAGCAATAGCTTGGTTGACTCCACATGGCCGCAGGAGGCAGCGTAGTGTAAAGCAGTTTGACCACTCTCATCAGTTATGTCGACGTTACATCCTCCATCTAGCAGAGCTTGTAATGCTTTGATGGCGTTTCTGTCTGCCGCCCAGTGCAGGGCTGTAAGTCCGTCGTCATCACTCTCGTGACACAGTTCCGGGTGCTTGGCCAGCAGCTCCGTGATGCGCCCCGGGCAGTTCTCTCGCGCCGCGTCCAAGATAGACAACTCATTATGTATCAGCTCTGGTTCTGGTGATTTACGCATTGAAGACACTGCTACCCAAGCTTCTTTCATTCCATCATCAGATAGATCTGCTAGTTCTGGAGCATACTTCTGTACTAGAAGTATATATTTGTGCTTAGCTTCATCACTTGGCATATCGCCGAGAGCCCTCCAGGCATCCCATTTCCTGCGGCCTCTACCATCCAGCCAACCAGGCTTAGGTGTGTTACATGTGCCATCGGTGCCTTGTTTGTAGAGACCATACAATTCTAAGAGTTGGGCGTTGTCTAGCTTGCTGGTCAGTTTCCTGACGTGGTCAGCTGCTTTGCTAAAAGATATGTCTAAAGGTGACTGGTCCTCATCAGAGAAATCTGAGTCTGGGTAATCTGGAAGTGCTTCAGCCATTCTAAATACTACTATGGCTGTGTGTTTAACTATTCTGAACTTGAACAGTTAAGTTCAATCCCTCTAGTGTATGCACTTGCTTGTTGGAGACATCAGCAGCGGCAGAGGGACTCGCAAACTCTATGAATCCGTAACCTTTACTGAGACCTGTTGAACGGTCAAATACTACTCTAGCACTCTGTACTGGACCAAATTGAGCGAAGTATTCTTTGAGTTGACGATGACCTACTGTCCAGGGTAGATTGCCCACATAGAGGCGAGCTGCTCTTGCTGTGCTGGCCATAACCTTAGACTGAGACTATTTCAAGTAAATGCAAAGATCGATCTCCAACCAACGCTCTGTAGTCGACACCTGAACTCTCACTCAAAGAGTCCAAGTCCAGAAGAGCTCCCTTCAGTCCCCACTTCTTCAGCAGAGCCTCAATGGACCAGTCCGCGCTGCGTTCCTGGTAAGAACATAAAAATCGCGCGTCAGTGCCGTCTAGCAGGTAAGCTACAGTCGATAACACTTCCTCAAACTGAGAGGGTTCGTAAAAACAATCTGATGCTAGTAACAAATCTACAGGTCTTAGAGAGTGGACCTCGGATAGGAACAAGCCCCAAGCTAGTCCAAGGATCTTTACGTCTCTATTAGGAACAAGGCCGTTAGCTTCGCAGCACGCAGATAAGTGCCGCAGGGACCGCGGTAAAGCGACACTGTCAGTGAGCGTAACACGGGCGCCGCACTTGGCGGCTAGGATTCCCGGCAGGCCAGTGCCGCAGCCGAGCTCTAGAACGCGGAGTCCGCGTAGATGCCGCCTTTGTGTCCACAAATACCAAGCTAATAGCGGCGCCGACGGCCACGTGTAGAACGAGTAGCCAGCCGTAAGAAGCTCCGGTATGACTATCTCCAAATATTCACCTCGAGTGTCGCCGTTAGTCGAAGACTTGCCACGAAACACAAACTTCTTCAGTTGGCCACTCACAGATCTACCATCGCTCATTGCATAAGCATTATTTGCGATAAATAAAGAATTATATTTTTCTACGCTGTCGTGAATTCAGCCGTCAGAATTCGTCAGTGTTGCTAGCTAATATTCTACAAAGTAGTACAAAGTTAACTATATATTTTTATTGAATAATTATTTTTCTTGTTATTTTCTTTTTCTTCTAAATAATAACACATTTTATTCCATTTACTATTTTTTTACTATCCAGTAATCGGCATTGGCCAACGTTGGTACGTTTCTTTAATAAAACATTGTAATTGTGAGAGATCGATTTACTTCCAAACAACATACTTTTACATCTTGTAACACTCGTTCGTATGGCTCGTTCAATTATCAGCAAATCATTCAATAAAATTCAATTTCAATTTTTCTTATCAGCCCATTCAATCGGTCTACAAAGTGTAAATAATTAGTTCAATGTTCACTCATTCATAGAGAGAGTGTGTTGTGTGGCTGTGTGACGTGTTTAACATTTAAATAATATATTTTTATAATAAAATAATACAAAAATGTCTGTAGCAGCAAAAGGTAAGATAATCCAATTACCAGGCTTCAACTTAAAAGCTTCTAAGAATACAGACATTTGCAAAATGACGGCGGGGTCAAATTCCAAAGTTTTAACAAACAAGTTTGATTTGTGAAATTCCAATAATTATTCTTGTCTAATAAGATTATGATTTAGAATAATTGAATTACAAAATCGATTTGAAGTTTTTCAATGTTACGAGGTTATTGACCGGCGTGTGCGCATCATTTTATTCACTCCCTCTTGAGTTGGGTTGGCTAAAGTCCGATTGATCATGCAACATATTAATATGAGCTGTGCGGTAATTGCTATTTTTTATGTAGGTTCTTCTTTTCTGCTAATAATGATATAAACTGCTATTTCATTATGTAGTATAGAATTTGGAATACTACTTGCGGCATCTAAAAGATAAAAAATTCGTGCAATAACTATTACTTACCCATAAAAAAACTGCATTGGGTACATACAGTTAGCCAAAAACTTTAAACTTATAACGAATTAATGACAACAACTTATCATATTTAACGAAGCAAAAACTCGGGTAGAACTTTTACTTTTGCCGGATGTTAGGTACTCAGAGCCAGTACTACAGAACAATCGGAAGATTTAATATAGGTACCTAGTTACCTAATTAACTCAAACGAGCTTGGTAAGGATACAACAGCTAGATACATTCAGTACGGGAGACTCGGTCAAGATGAGGGCAATTCTGGTAACGTTTGAACGAAAATGATGTAAGTATGAACGAAAGCCGCGCCTACCAGCAACAGGTGGTAAAAAATTGTCATACAACTGCATCGGGCAACCACCCCATTCACATTGACTGAGCGGCGAGCGCTAGAGATGAACCAACTTTCTAAATGCAAGTTCGAAAAGGGAACCAGTTCAATTTTTATATTTAACCTCCCGTAAATCGAGAACTCGTTTATTGGGAGTATAAATTATGGACATAGAAAATTGCCTCCCATAGATTAACGATAATACAAGGGCTAACAGGGGCTAGCTAGAATACTAAGTCCTTACTACTGTAAAGGCTGTTGTCAAAACAGAGTAGGCTTTTTCTTCGCGTAGTTGTCGCCAGGCCTCCTCGATATCATTACCCGAATCTTATCATATTTGAATACGAGTGTAATATTCAACCCGTTATCACATAATACTTTTGTAGATTAGGTAATATTTATCATAATGCATATTTCTAATATTTTTGGAGGGCATTCTTTTTGTGGTACTTTTTTATACATTATTGGTGAATAACATCTAATATGTAGGATAGCTGCGCTGAGAATGCTTAGCGATCCCGCGGGACCCGCGGCTCCAGCAAAGGCGAGTACTGGCCCGGGGAGTTTTTGGTCGGTGCAAGTGCAAAATATCCCCACGTCGTGCCCTCGACGTGGGATGCAGTCGTTAGAATTTCACCCAGAAAATAAAAAGATACACTACAATCCATACTAATATTTTAAATGCGAAAGTCTTTTGTTCTTTGAATGAATCCTTGGGATAGGTTAAGCTTATATCCTAAGAAACTAGCTGGCGGATTGCGTACCAGTGCGACCAGTAATTAATATAAGTTTCGACTAAACTGATACAATTACGCTGGTAACAATGCCGGGACCCAGCAGACATACATAATTCCTATGATGAAACACACCGTAAGAATGTACCTAGGTTGTTTGTACCCATTTGTGGCCTTGTGTTGGTCGTTGAGCTAATTAGAATAAATTGAAATGACCGATCGATCGATGCCAAGTGTTAAGATAGGTCAAGGTAAATAGTTTTAGTTCAGACAGCTTTAGTTTTCTATTCTTAAGCAGCTCTAGATACCTACTAATTACATAATTATGTATGTCTACTGGGTCTCGGCGTTGTTACACGCGTAATTCAGATTTCATGGAGATGCAAAAATTATCACACTTCCTTTTACTGGAAAGCGTAACTAACATCCATTCACAATTTTCGCATTTTATAATACTTATAATTATAAGTAGGCTATACTATCGTAACATTGACTTACTGCCAGTAGGTCAATGGCAGGATTAATAAATAAAATTGACCACGGTGCCATTGATCGACACGCTACGATGAAGAGGAATAAATAACATTATAAGCTTAAAAGATCAATGATTTATAAAATATGACTTGTTTACATGCGGAGATTATGAGTTTTTAATAAAACAATAAATTAAATATCTCCGTTCAAAGTACAACTTGGCTGTAAATAAAGTTGATAGTATCGTAGGTATGATAAACAATGGTATTAAATAAACTTGGGATTGTCTATCAAGGGATATTTAACGTATTATTTCGTAAGATAAAAGATACTATTGTGCCTAAAATTAACCAGCTGACGTAAAGATTTATTTAACTCCTTAAATAAATATATATAATAATCTTTCAAAGTTTTTATGCCGTGGGCTATTGTATGAAAATGTGGGAAAATGTATTCAGGGCCAAATACTTTGATTTCAGAAAACTGTTTTCTTAAAACTAATTATAATTAGGTACTGTCTGAGGATTCATCTTCTTTAGAGAACTCTCATTTATCATGAGCGTCATGCCATGCCATGCGTCATGGCCAAGTTTTAGCTACTAACTTTAAAACCACTCGTCACATCATTACACTACAAACCACGCCACGACCCGTGCGACATAGTCGAAACGTCAAGTCATGAAAACTTAGCATTTTAAACCTCTTTCCTTGTACCCAGGTATCTTCATCGTGGGTGCCAAGCGCACGCCATTCGGCACATTCGGCGGCGTGTTCCGCAACACATCGGCCACTGACCTGCAGACCATCGCGGCCACAGCGGCTCTGAAGGAGGCTGGAGTCGCGCCCGAAAAGGTCGACTCCGTTGTCGTGGGTCAAGTCATGTCGGTAAGTAGATGAAAGGGATGCAGCCTTTTCAAGTCCATCGCTAGGTATTGTGAGGACGAAGTAGACTTTCAAGCGAGCCTGTTGTAGTTCAGGTTTTTCTAAAACACTTGGATTTTTGCCTTCCGCTATCAATTTAACTGATTTCTGTATGTCCTGGATCCACCGCCGTAATGGCAACTATAATAAGAGAAAAAGCAGTGAGTTTTGTGTGGTTAAAGATGAAGAATATGGGGAGAAGATTCACCCCTGGGTTTGCTGTGGTTTCGGTAAAGCGTCAGGTTTTGTTGAAAACTACCTATCAGCAATATTTTGTCTCCATATAGTTATGATTCCTCTTTCGATCAGGCATCTCAAACCGACGGCATCTACACGCCCCGCCACGCCGCGCTGAAGGCAGGCATCCCCAAGGAAACGCCCGCGCTCGGCGTCAACAGGCTGTGCGGCTCCGGCTTCCAGTCCGTCGTCAACTGCGCACAGGTAAACATAACCACAAGCTCTATACACACAAGAGCACAAAAATGCAGCTCCGATTTATTTTAAGCCAGCTTAAAAGGAATTAAGGATATAAGATAATTTACGTCCAGAACGTCTGCAACACAAAGAACTGCTCCTTTCGCAACCTTTTCAATTATCAAACTTTGATATTTATAAAACTCATCATAGCTAAACTTCTGCCAGAGTTCCTACGTCCTCTACTATCTTCACTACATCTAAGTCTTTGCTTTAGGACATCATGACTGGCGCAGCAAAGATCGCCCTCGCTGGTGGAGTAGAGAACATGTCTCAGGCTCCCTTCGCTGTCAGGAACGTTCGGTTTGGCACAATGCTGGGCTCCAGCTACGCCTTCGAGGACACGCTGTGGGCTGGTCTGACCGACTCCTACTGCGGCCTGCCCATGGGCATGACCGCTGAGAAGCTTGGAGCACAGTTCGGCATCACCAGGGATGAGGTTGATCAGTTCGCTTTGAGGTCGCAGCAGAGGTGGAAGGCCAGTAAGTTAACGTTTATTCTTTTATCCTTTTTTATGCCTCAATATTCTTGACCAAATGAGAATGTAGAAAAAATGCAGCAGACTGTAAATATAATTTAATTAATTAATTTTATTTAATTAAATTCTTGGTTCAAATGTGCTGAAAATCTGCAACAACGTACTATGAATTTATGAATCGCGTAAATAAATATCAATTTTTAAGTTAAACTCCTGGGTAATAGTCGAGGTCGTCGAATCCATTATTATAGGTCCCGAATACGTAGTAGTATTACAGATATTTTGATAGAAAGTACAAGTTAACAATCATATTTTTTAGAGATATTTATGTATCTTCCGTCTCTTGTAGGCCACGACGCCGGCGTGTTCAAGGGCGAGCTGGCGCCCGTGACGCTGACCGTGAAGAGGAAGGAGGTGAAGGTGGAGATGGACGAGCACCCTCGCCCGCAGACCACCATCGAGGGGCTCAAGAAGCTGCCCCCCGTATTCAAGAAGGAGGGAATCGTCACTGCTGGAACTGCCTCCGTAAGTTAAAGACTGATTTCTGGTCAGTTGGTGTGGTAGCAGTTAGGAATTGGTTTGTTGTATACGCAGTACCAAAAGGTAACCCTCTCCTTTGTGGTTACTTTACATATTCCTGTATAAGAATAAAAACAGGATACCGGATTCTTCACATTTATACTTTTGTTGCCATCAGGAACAGATACAGAAGAGAGAGTGGTTTACTATATTATGTAATTGAGTAGGTATGTATTTATAGGTTCTTATCTAACATTGATGTTATATATGAAAGTCATGGTTTTCTTTTGTTTCGATCGCTTTGTTTTGCTTTTCAAATATATGGATAAAGATAACAATTTATATGTTTGACACGTCGACGTGATAAAATGATTACATTATTGAAGACAACATTTCTCCTGGGTTGGTTTCTGAAAAACTTACGAACTTGTTTTTTTCCCTTTTAGTAATAGTTAGTATATCCAATAGTCTAGCAAACTATCTATCAAAAATTTAACTTGATAGACCACCAAAATTATTCCACCAAGCATTTGATCCAAGTACTATCTTCCTATAGGGTATCAGCGACGGCGCTGGCGCCATCGTCCTCGCTAGCGAAGAAGCCGCTAAGAACCTGAAGCCCCTCGCGCGGCTGGTGGGCTGGTCCTACGTGGGCGTGGACCCCAGCATCATGGGCGTGGGCCCCGTGCCCGCCATCGAGCACCTGCTCGGCGTCACCAAGATGACCCTCAACGACATTGACATGGTTGAGGTGAGCTTTGTTTTGCAGATAATGTAGATATAGATGATGATAAGTGTCATCTTTACCTAAAAATATTTTTTATAAATTTAGTTGTTTTGATAAAATGAAAAGTTGTAACACGAAAAAGATAGTTATAGAAAAAAAAATCTCCTTTTCACATTTTTATTTTTCATGGACCTTTTTTTTATTCTTAGCCTGGGTTGTCCATACCTCACTTAAAAAATCATTTGTTTTTAAGTTTATTCAGTTTTGTGAAACACTTTCGGTTTTAAAAGAGACATTTCTAAAAGTAGTTTTAGTATAAGCCTACGGCTACACCCCCGACTAACCACTAATTTAATCTCTCCACCAGATCAACGAGGCGTTCTGCGCGCAGACGCTGTCCTGCGCCAAGGCCCTGAAGCTGGACGTGGAGAAGCTGAACATCAACGGCGGCGCCACCGCGCTCGGACACCCGCTCGGAGCGTCCGGATCCCGCATCACCGCTCATCTCGTGCATGAGCTCAGGTCAGAACCTATACCAAATACCTTACATTTATAGGACATTATTGATAACTTTCAAAGTACGCAAGTTTAAAAATATGCTAAGAAATATCTTTTTTACGTCAGGTTTCGAATAAAGAAAAGCCGTTTCATAATCGGTCTATTCGTTTAGGAGGTGTCATAGACAGAATGACTGTCAGACTTATAATAACCCTTTTTTTGCTATGGGTTAATAATTCTGCAGTATTCAGAGATGTTGGTTACTTAAGGCGTTTTTATTATAGATTTTAGTACCTTAGCAAACTGTCGGAAGTCTCTAGAGTAGACTTTCTTAATCATATCATACAAGGGAATTGATTAAGGATTATATAAGCAAACTGTCAGAAGTCTCTAGAGTTGGGTTACTAAGGAAACCCTAATTAATTAAGGATTTCCTGCGACCCTACAGTATTTACTTACGTAAGCCACATACATTGCACCTATTCTAATATTTGATTATTAATGACCATTGCTTCCTAGTCAATATTGTCGTAGGTACATACGAAAATATTTACATTAATATATACCTAACCTCATCTATAGAACTTAAAATAGTAGTTACTATGGAACTAACTAGTCTTTCCTCCTCTTTCTTCGTTTCTTTATACCTAAATTCTCAAGGACTTAAGGGGTTAAAAAGACAACTTTTTATCCGACTTCTAAAGGTATAATTTTTCAATTCCACTGTATGTTTCTCTCTCTACGTATAATTTTTAAATGCTGCATTTTGGTGGCTGAATTGGATGGCTGATGGAATTCAGAAACAACGAAGGTACCACAAACACCCAGACCCGAGACAATGTAGAAAAGTGATTTTCTACATTGACTCGTCCGGGGATCGAACCCGGGACCTCAGAGCTAGCGGCACCTTGAAAACCGGTGCATACGCCACTCGACCACGGAGGTCGTCTATTGTGTGTGTGTGGTGTATAGTCCTTTGGTACAACGAATTTACTAGTTCCTCCTATATTTGTTTAAAAAATAACATTAATCATTGTTTTCACCAACAGACGCCGCGGCCTGAAGCGTGGTATTGGCTCCGCTTGCATCGGTGGAGGCCAGGGCATCGCCCTCATGGTCGAAGTCGTCTGAACTGACCGACTGAACCATTGAGCGAGTGAATGAACCACTGAGTGAACGAATGAGTGAACCAAATCAAAGAACTATCGTTAAATTAAATCGTTTTCGGAATGTACATAAGTGCTATTTTATATCAACTTAAACATGTATTTCGTCCCTGTTTATAAGTATGCTGTTAATAAAATATTTACCGAATTGTACGTACATTATCTAATTTTATCCTAAGTCAATAATATTTTGATAGCGTTTATTTTAAGGAGTATTCTCTTTTGGAGGTTATTTAATTATATGTTTAAAAAAACTATTGTTTTTTCTTTTAAATACCCTTGCACCCTAAACTGCCAGAACATGAGGTTTTAGGCTTCAAACACTTTACGTTTTATGCAAGATTACGGATGCGGGGAATAGCAGGTTTGCTTCTGCAAGTGGTGCTGTTGGATCGATTTCCTTTACGATACAAACATAAAAATGGGTTGAAGTCATTGTTATGGACAAAAAAGGAATCTGCCTTTATACCAGACAAGTAAAAGATATTTAACAATAAGGTACAATGTAAGTAATCCGTCAATGCCATCACGTAATGTACCTAAGGAAGGCACCATTTTGTTGTCTTTGATTTCGTATGAAGATCTACTTTCTAGTTAGTTTGCATAAATCAGTTTACATTAATGCATTCATGGTTTAAGACCAAGATTTTACCATATAAATATTGGCTCTTTACACTCTGACTAAGTTCTTATTGGGAACAAGATTACCATAACTCTTGTATACAAACTTTAAATATTTGAAAAGATAACGAACATCTTCAGCAATATTTGTCTAACTCTTTAGAAAGAGCTTATTGCTGGTCTGTTGCAAACGTGCATGAGATAATCTCAATCTCTTGATAAAATAATTGCTTAAAGCCGTGGTTATAATAGAAAAAGAGGCTATAAAAATCTCTCACATGATCAAAAATGGCGGTCATATTGAAGGAGGGTAAGTCTTTTCATCTCGGAAGTCCGTAGACATTTTTTCTAACCACATTTACTATCTGTAAAAAAGCGTAATTTTCACCATCAAAGAGAAAATACATTTTCGATTTCCAAGGCATATTCGTAGTAGCTGCAAAACGCACTCCGTTCCTGAAAATGGGGCGAGCGTTCAAAGACGTCCACCCGTCGGAGCTGTTCGCAGCCGCCGCGAGGGAAGCCTTCAGTAGCTGTGGTCTAACGCCTGATGCAGTGGATACTGTTAATGTGGGACAAGTTTACACGGTAAGATTTGTAGTAAGCAAAGTTAAAGGCTAAGATAAAAAAAATATCACCATGTATTAAGACTTACAGTTAGTTACTACGTACACACGTAGGTAGGTAACAAGTAAGCAAATATGCAGCTCATATTTTTAGGAGTACAGAAAAACAAAATTGTTGAAATTGTACAGATAAGCGGGTCAGCAGATGGTATGCTGACTCCACGACACTCGGCTCTAAAGTCAGGCGTGCCTTACGACAAACCCGTTCTCGGTGTCAACAGGCTCTGCGGCTCTGGTTTCCAAGCGCTGGTCAATAGTGCACAGGTAATTTATATACGAAAATGTAGGAAGGTCAAGAAGTTTATGGTGCTTCAGCTACATAGAGATTGATTGTTTTCAGGATATTCTGCTAGGAGCAGCTGAAATATCTCTAGCTGGTGGGACAGAGAACATGTCAGCGATACCGTTCATAGTGCGAGGCGTACGATTTGGATCCCCGCTTGGCAAGGGCATCGTCTTTGAAGACCATCTGAAGGCAGGCTCCGTAGACTCGTACTGCAACTTAACAATGGCACAAACTGCTGAGAACCTCGCTGAGATGTACAACCTGAAGAGAGAACAAGCTGACGATTTCGCTTTTAGATCGCAGATGAAGTGGAAAGCTGGTTTGTTGTATTTACATTTTTTTTACTCTTGTAGGTATATCTAAACTGCCTTGTTGGTCTAGTGGTGCTAAGCACGCATGCTACGCTATAGGTCTTGGGTTCGATTCCCGGGTCGACCAAGGTGATATTGGGTTTTTCTATGAAATTTTCAGTAGCAGGTAGGAGTTTGGATTTGTGCCCGGTTAGTGGAAATAGGCTCGCCCCCTATTACATGGGACCTAAAACATATCGGCGAACTGTGGGTGTACATTGGTACGCCTCTGCCTACCCCTTCGGGGATACAGGCGTGATGATATGTTATGTTAGGTATATCTTTACTTTCCAAGTCCAAGAGAGACTTCCAGTGGTCTTGCTGTCGTAACTTATCATTTTTCGATGAGCAAAGTAGAGCATATCTACTTAACCTCCTGTAAGTTAGTTTTCATTACATTTTATTCATGTTATGTGCAATTAGATAGGATTGCTTAGTATGAAAATAAGGTTCCATTAGCCGCAAAAATGTCAAGGTTACGAGGCCGGTGCTTTCGAAGCTGAGATAGCCCCAGTGGGAGTGGTGGTGGACAATAAACAAGTGACGATCGTGAAGGACGAGCACCCTCGACCGGACACCACGATGGAGTCCCTCAGTCAACTGCCGGTGCTGTTCAGGGAAGGAGGGATCGGGACTGTTGGTAATTCTACTGTAAGTTACGCAAATCTTTATTAGTACAAAATCACTGAATTCTTAACAAAGATAGACGTGGTTGGTACCTAGTTACATACTTAAAGCTCTATCACCGTGGGTAGCAGATGGCAAAAAAAGGTATCTATTATCCTTCCTGTCTTGCAATGCCTTAGTAGGGTAACGAAGAGAACAGGCAGATCCAAAAACATTTTTAAATTAGTGAACCAGAGCAAAAGGATAGAAAACCAATTTGGGCCGGCATTCACAGGGTGTCAATGACGGCGCTGCGGTTCTGATCCTAGCAAGCGAGAAAGCTGTAAGGAAGCATAACCTGACGCCACTAGTGCGAGTGACAGGCTGGTCGGTAGCAGGGGTGGAGCCAAGGGTCATGGGCCTCGGACCTGTGCCCGCCATCAGGCAGCTGCTGGACGCTGCTGGACTGAAGATGGATGACGTTGATATGACTGAGGTGAGACTTGTGTTTGGGGGTGAAGGCTTCGTAGCGAGATGTGTAGAGGGTTTAATAAAAGTTAAACTAATCGTTTAGCAGGCAGGGCACACTAAAGAACTTATAAAGTTGCATTATGTAAACAATAGTCTTACATTTAGTAGGTATTCAAAAAACAGAATAAGCAGTAAAACCACTAAGTGGAAACTTGAACATCCATTTTTCCTCAGATTAACGAGCAGTTCGCGGCCCAGGCTTTAGCTAGCGTCATAGAGCTGGACGTGGACCAGAGCAAGCTGAACATGAACGGAGGAGCTATAGCACTGGGTCATCCAGCCGGCGCCTCCGGGGCTAGGATAGCTGCGCATCTCACACATGAGTTGAGGTGGGTACAAAGACCTACCTAATACATAGACATGTTCTAGATATGTTTATATTAAATACTTGAGCAGTTCTTTTTAGGGCTTGCGTTTCTAATCTTGCAGAGCCTATATACTATCTACCTACTTTGAAAAGGTCTTAATGGCAGAGGGGCATGTGTACATTAAGTCTTTTTTTACGTAAATACGACTTACGAGGGTCTCTTTCTAAACCCACTACGGTCTCCACGTATAGAGACGGAGTACTGTGTAGATAGTCAAATAATAGCAGATATTTATAAAAACGTTATAATTGTTCTAGACGGCGACGATTGAAACGCGGTATTGGATCAACATGCATCGGTGGAGGTCAAGGCATAGCGGTGTTAATGGAAACTGTATAATAATAACAAAATGAAATATTTGTCAATATCTCTCCTTAATCCTTTCTTGATACCTTATCTTTATTATTTACACATGTAGGTATGGATCACCACGAAGAGAAAATGATCGAAAGATATTATGATTGAAAATTGACTAGCATGGCTTTCTCTTAACTTGGCGACAAGTATAGCATAGAAAAACCTTTGAACTTTTATTATTTTCTAAGTCATGAGAGCTCTATACATAGAGGTATTGTATAATAAACACACACAGTTAAAGTAGATAAATACATACAGAACTGATTATGTAAAGTCAGACCCGCTTAACTTTCAACTACATAACAAACTAAAAACCGGTTTATTCACCGTACTTTGGACAGACAGTTTAGGTTCCATCTCTTATCAAAAAATACGAAAACGACCGGCTGCGAAACTAATAAAAACTCGCAAAGATACTATATCTTTGAAGTAGACAGAACGAGTGAATTTTGTAAGTTATATAGCTATATTACAAGCAGTGTGGATAGATAGCGTGGTGGTTATTGACGCGTGTGACTTGGATAGAAATAATAATGGCTGTCGCGATAAATAAAGGTTGGTTTTGCTTTTAATTTCTTTTTTTTTTTTTATGAACTTTACCGGCGTTTTGTTGTTGATTGAGCTATTATGACGTCAGATAGAGGTTATAAATAAATTGTTGTTATGTCGGAGTATTTTTAGAATGAAATTATTTTCTTTTTAACATTGATGTCTCAAAATATTCACGGAATTAGTCGTAGCTATGTGTTATAAATACAATGTAGGTAAAATAATGGTAGAAATTAGGTTTTGAAGACGATTCAAAGTTTATCAGTAGATAGATTTAAAGGAGGCACAATAAAAAATCCTTAGAAAAACTACATAGGCTTATTATTTTTGTACTTTTAAACACACAACGAATAACCGCCTCTTTTGGAAGTCGGCTAGTATCTAATCTACAATATTTTTTCAGGACATCTTAACTGGAGCTGCCCAAGTTTCTCTTGCTGGTGGCACTGAAAACATGTCGGGAGTACCCTACGTTGTCAGAAACGCTCGCTTTGGGGTTCCTCTGGGTGTGAAAGTGCCCTTCGAAGATGTCTTGACAGCATCCTCTTTAGACACCTCCTGCAATTTCACCATGCCGCAGACCGCTGAGAACTTGGCAGAGAAGTATGGCCTGCAGAGATTGGAGGTTGATCAGTATGCTTTACAGTCCCAGCAAAGATGGAAAGCAGGTAAACATGATACTCTTGGTACCTAGATCTTATATTGCTACAATTTTTTCCCTCCGACTCCGATCTAACTGCGACAATTTACGAGAGAGATCTCATTAATGAACTATTACCACCATTTCCACTTGCATTCAACCATGACGAGAAGTATTTGCATATATGAGTGACAAAGTGACCATAGTTTTATCGCTCCTATGACAAAAAAACCGTTCTCCATTTTGCAAACACCAAAGCCTTTTCCTCATTTCCAGCACACGACCAGGGCGTATTCAAGGCGGAGATGGCGCCTGTGACAGTGAAGGTCAGGAAACAAGAGAAGGTGGTGGAGGTTGACGAGCATCCTCGCCCGGAGACCAACAGCGACATGCTCAGCAAACTGCCCGTGCTGTTCCGGAAGGGAGGAGTCGTCACCGCTGGCAACTCTTCTGTAAGTTGTTATTTAATAGGAATAGTAGAAAAGAAAATCTTTAATCCTTAGACAGGTGGTGACCAATCAACTATAGGTTAAGCTAAGGTCACTGCCTAAGCTGCTGAAATTACGCCTTTCAAATACTGAAAGTTGTTAAATATTCATATTTTCTTAATTTAGGTATCCATTTATAAAACTAAAGACAATGGGGCCATTTATTACGACTTATTTATGACAAATTCCCTCCATATATTTTGTTTTAACATGTAGGTTTCTTGCAAAGTTATTGTCTGTTAAAATACGCATATGTGAAAAACAATAAGACAATGATAAATGGAATATATATTTTGTTTTGTAGGGTGTTAACGACGGCGCTGGAGCCATCATCCTGGCGACTGATGAGGCTGTTAAGCAGCACAACCTGACTCCGTTAGTGCGTCTGCTGGGCTGGTCGTTTGTTGGAGTGGACCCCTCCGTCATGGGCATTGGACCAGTTCCGGCGATACAGACGCTGCTGCAAGCTACGGGACTGAAGCTTGATGATATTGATCTGGTTGAGGTAAGACCTTGGGAACAGAGACCTTCTAATTTACAGAGAAATGTTACTGCTGATTTTAATCTGCTTATACACCTTGCTTGAATCCCTGAAATTTTCCGACCAAGCCATTTGAGAAAGTCTACCTCACAAGAAAACAACTAACAAAATATTAAAGACATCTATTAACTATTTGATTTTTTTCACATTCCTAACTTCAATATATTTTCTGTTCTATAGATAAACGAGGCCTTCTCAGCTCAGACGCTAGCGTGCGCCAAGGAGCTGGGTCTGGACCAGAGCAAGCTGAACGTGAACGGTGGCGCCATAGCGATGGGTCACCCGGTGGGAGCGTCCGGCGCCAGGATCACCGCGCATCTTGCTCATGAGCTCAGGTACAGCTATTAGAAACAATGGTTTGGCAATAAGCCGCAACCACTTACCTACTACTTACCAGTGCCCATCAAAGTCACAATCGTAACACTTATCTTGGCAATATTGACAGTGTATAGAGGAAGGACCATAGAAATATTAAAGACAGATTCCGTAGTTATATCTATGGGAAGGAAAAAACTGTTCAATGATTTTCCTAATCCCATAAATACCATAACACTGATTTACCATCTGCCGTCGTTAGTGTACCTACTACGTTCTTAGGATTTTCGGCACTAGAAGGGTTATCAATGTTCTTGTTTTGTTTCAGACGTCGAGGACTGAAGAGAGGCATTGGCTCCGCTTGCATCGGAGGTGGACAAGGAATTGCCCTCCTTCTGGAGACTGTTTAAAACCTTCCATTTCTTGAAGAGGTTATTGCTATCATGCAATGCAAGACTGTTACACATGACGATAAATTGTAAATTACCGTCTGATCGTATAATTATTATGGAACGAACACCTACTTGTAAATAATTGTTGTGGATTACATTATAAATAATTTTGTTACTTCGACGTTTTATTGTGTTAGACCTCTCCGAAACGATTTGTCCTTTTACTGTGTGCATTTTTTTCAGTTATTATCTAGGACAAAGAAGAAATATCTACTTCGTTTTAGCCGGTTTCACCTGAATTTCTATTACCTAACTTTTTGACTGGGTTCAAAAAGGTCCCAATCGTACCAGACAGAGCATAAGTACGTACTTGCATATTTATGAGATGGTAAACAGACAACGCCACTTTTAGGTAAAATTTTAGTCTTTAAGTAAATAGCTAACTTGTTTACAAAGAAACGTTATTTATCAACCTTTAAAAATACCTATCGTTAAATTCAATAAACACGTAATATCGTTGTATCAACAAGCTTACGTACTGATAACCAGCACCTATTATTTTATACTAGTGTACCAAAACAAGTTTAGTACAACACTCGTTTCTCATTTGTTATTCTTTTATCAAATCAACATGGCGCCCACTAAAGGTTAGTTTCTTTCAATTATTATCTGTTTGGCGGGAATTATCAGATTGATAAGTCCCTATCGGTAGTTCGATGCTTTCGATAAATAATGTGGGGTAGTGATTATAAGATTTAGTTATCAATTCGTAGTTTTAGAGGCCCCTAGGTAATTACATTTATCTTTTTATTGCTAGTTAAGTCTTTTCTAGATAAACGTATAACTAAGACTTATATTAGACATTTTAAACGCTATGACTGTTGTTATGTTAAGCAAAAAGACATGACAAGTAACAACATAGCATATAACTTGGAGGTTATTTCCTGTTCAATTATTAACATAAATAGGCGAAAAACAAACCATTATGTACAAAAACATTACATACCATTCTGCAAAGAACATTAATGAGTTAATTTCGTCCATTTTGTTTCAGCCATATTCATAGTAGGCGCGAAAAGGACGCCATTTTGCAGTTATGGCGGCCCGCTGCGGGAGTTGCCAGCCTCACACGTATTTGCGGCTGCAGCTAAAGAAGCTATACAAACTGCCAACTTAGATCCTGCTTTGATTGATAATACAGTTGTTGGAAATGTTAATTTTGTACGTAGATTAGTACCGTTGTACCTTATTACCTTTTTTTCATGTTTTTTAATAAATATCCCTACGTATTTACTTTCTTTCAGTTGAGTCAATGCGATGGAGGGAAGACGCCGCGATACTGTGGGATCTATTCAGGGGTACCTATTGTTAGCCCAGCGTTGGGGGTCAGCAAGTCTTACGGAACTGGACTACAGGCCATAATTAATAGTGTTGTGGTGAGAACATCATTGTGCTCGTAACTAATGGAACACGTTTATTGCTTTACGAATTAACCGACATTCTTATTGCTTACCAATACAATTGCTGAAAGAACAGTCGTAATAGTATTAGGTCTGGTAATAGTTGGTAAATCATCATATAAGTATTCTTCTCTTACAGGATATAATAATAGGTAACTCAAAGATCACACTAACAGGAGGAACAGACCTGATGTCCTCATTACCTATGCTAGTCAGGAACGTTCGCTTCGGGACTGCTTTAGGCACTTCTTACAAGTTAGAAGACCAAATACAGAAGTTGATGCCTGACAGCTACACTGGGCAAACGGTGCAGGGAATGGCTGAAGACTTAGCAAAGAGGTTTGGGATGACAAGGAAAGATGTCGATGAGTTTGCTGTTCATAGCCATCTAAAGTGGAAGACAGGTAATCCTCCTTGCAGATATCTCAATAAATGGCTTTTACCGAATTTCCTCCTAAATTAAATATGAGGCCGTTGGGTAAACTTATTTCGCCGTCTTTTGCTTAATAGCTTTTGCCATAGCCCTTAAACTTCGCTGTATAGATATAACAACATACAAATTCGTGTAACAGCTCAAGAATCAAATGTATTTGACCAGGAGTTGGTCACAATAACAGCAAGTTTAAAGAAAAAGCAGGTTATTGTAAACACCGACCAGCTTCCACAGCCATCAATAAAGACTGAAGATCTCGGACAGATGCCAGTTTTGTTACAAGAAGGAACCATCATAACATCTGGAAACACTGCTGTAAGTACTACTACATCAGGGTTGTTTAAACTGAATATCATAATCTGCAAATAGCATGTGCCATCGAGCATGCTGGGCACTTTTCACGTGGCCATATCTTTAGATTTCTAACTTGCAATTTAGACCCGTATATATTTTATATCTGCTGATTCTATAAAGATCTGTTTCCTCGTATAGAATAATTGAATAAGGCTATCTACATCATTTTTATCCTGATATTCCAGGCCACTGCCGACGGAGCAGCAGCGCTCATCATAGCCGATGAAGACTCCATAAAGCAGCACAATCTCCAGCCGTTAGCCAGGGTAGCAGGGTGGACCTGCGTGGGAGTAGACCCGGTAGACGATGGGATCGCAGGAGTTTATGTCATCAGGAAGCTGTTGGAAGAACAAAAGCTGACCGTGGATGATGTGGACTTGTTTGAAGTAAGTTTGATTTGGGCAATGAAATGTAGACAACTCATGTTAATTTTAAAGGAATTGAGAGAGTACTAGTAGCATCCCTAGGAGTCAGATAAGCTCATGGGTTCGAATTATGGCTATAAAAATGTTAACTGAAGTTACCAGACTTTTAGTACTGTGACAAAAATTATCCCGTGATAAAAATTAAATCCAATAAACTGGCATGGCCATACAAAAAAGAAAATCTTCGATTAATCAAATGTACTATGTACCTAATAAAAAAAACGTAAAATGTATGTAAAAAAACTTGCAGATAAACGAAAACTTCGCATCCCAAGCGCTGATAGCCAGCAAGGAGTTGAAGCTAGACCTAAACAAGGTGAACGTGAGCGGCGGAGCGCTGGCTCTCGGGGACCCGGTGTCCGCGACCGGCGCGAGGATGGCCACGCATCTGGTACATGAACTACGGTAAGATATTTAACAAAAATGCTGCAGATCATTGAGTAAATAAGAGCTACTACTATCAAGTTCGTCACCAGAAGCGTTAATATGTCCAAAATGATAATTGCCATAGTTAATTGCTGGGCTTCGACAGCTCACGCGCCAGTGGCGCCAGCTAGTGAGCACAAGTACGGTAGCCCTCATTAAGATTAAAAAGCAACTAACTTGAGCCTATTTCAGCGGTTTAGCACACTCGGAGACTTAGAAAATTATAATTTAGAAGATTATCGAAATAGTGGTTTCAATTTTAATTTATGATTTTTTAGTTGGCATAATAAGGGAATATTTTTAAGGTACTACAATTTGTTTGGTTTGAATGTAATAATTAAATTATGTATTTCTTTCAGTCGGCGGAACTTGAAAAGAGGAATCGCGGCTTCTAATTGCGGAGCTGGACAGGGTATAGCTATATTGTTAGAGAAAATATAATGTTACAATGGAGTGGCTAAATTAAGTAAATCTGCAAGTAATACTCTAACTTAATCTATTTAAAAAGGGTATTATTTTTAATGTTATGTAGGTTTTGTGATAATGATAAAAAGATGTGATTTTATGTGAACTTAAGAAATACATGTATGGCAGTATGTGTTTGTGAGATAATCTTTAAAACAAAAATGAGTTTCAATAATGTATATATTTATGCAGTCATATTACATTGATAATACATGTAAATCAATTAAAACTGCACTGGGCAGTGTTTCATTTGCGCTTAATTACATTGCAATGGTTGAAAATGGTTTTTTGAAGAATGCGCCCGAATTTTACATGATACATCTACAGTTTATTATTTAAATTAATGTATATATAAAATTGTATACTTAAGAATAATTTATAAACTATGCCTACCACTATAACAAGCATTTATTAAAAAAATGTAAATTAATACAATCTCATGGAATAGACTTAAATACTCTATGATTGACTATGGTATTCAGATTATGTCAGTGTTTCACCTTTAGTTACCTGAAAAGAATAAAAAACAGTAAAAATAACTGAAAATAGTGTTTTTTTTTACATTTAAATTATACATCTAGAAAATAAGCACAAATAAAAATAGTGGTACTATACTAACATACAATCTTAAACTTTTAAATTTTATTGTTTTGTTATGGCATTTTATTATTATATTATGATTGTTTTATTCAAAATAATTACAGATCCAAATTCAATAAGACCCAGGTTTCAGATCATTAATAAAAATATACCTTAATTTTTTACTAAATAAAGTTACAAAGCGGTCTAAAAAAAAAGTTTTTTTTTTTACAATTAGACACATTCAATATAAAAATTTATGGCAAAATATAAATAAACAATATTACTAATTACAATAGCATAATTTCTTACAATTTTACTAATTCTACAGTTCTACTGGTTTTGTTCCCTCCACAATTTTCAGGTCCTGGGTTTGAATTCCAGGTTGGCATTTCTGTTGAAATTTTGTTTTGTTCAATTTATGTTTTATATTTATTACTATCCAATAAAAATATTGTTGGTACACTACCCTAGAGAAATATTCATTATCTCCATAATAATGAAAATTAAACCTGAAAAGAACAATTTAAATTGCTAACTTGCAGAAAGCAAGTGTGTATTACCACATATTCTTTTTGGTTTTCCTTACAAGGAAGGTTTTGTTCAGCAGTTGTCAAGTACCTACTGGCATATTGACTACTGCTGCAAATGACAAAACAAATGTACCTATTATAGTTACATTTGTTTTGTTACTTAAAGTACTGTTACAAAATATATAATGAAATATAACTTACACAAGCTTCCAGATAGTCAATCTTCCGTTCCAATGATGTTAGCTTCTCATTCAGTGTGGCAAGGCGGGATCTGCAGGACATGTCTGAAAACACAAGTTGTTTGTTATTAGTGGTGCAAAAAAGAGTTGTGAGCTAAAATATTATAAAGTTTCACGTTTATAAACAATCATTTGACTGATTATTTTGTTAAGCTAGTATACAGTTTTAATAGTAATATCTTATGTTTACAAATAGGTACACAAAAACCTTTTTCAATCAATTTTATGTCTTTGATATGGCTGGGTAAGTGTTTAGTCGTAAGATATAGGGACATTAGGAATTTGAAACAACATCAACACTTGTAAGTTTTAAATCAAAGTAGGGTACAATATGCACACACAGAATCAAGAATAATGTTATAAGATACTTGAGTATTTGTAAACATAACAAGTGACTTCACAACAATGTTCAAGTATCATCCTCCTGAAAATGCGTTTCATAAATAATTACTCACCGAATGAATTCAGGAAATCTGTTATTTTCTTTATGCTTCCAGTTATTACTTCAATGTATTCCCTGTTCGCCCAATCCTGTTGAATTTGCTTTTGTATAGTCTCTCTCGGTGGCGTCGACATTTTTACTTATGTTCTTTCTGTTTTAAAATACTGTTTCAATAATTTTAGAACTGTTTTTATTTATAATCCAAATCTTCACAAGCACTACCCGACCAAGCCTACACAGTTACACACCAGAAATAATTTATGAATTTTAACATTAATAACATAAATTTACTACAACTCCACACAAAATCTCGAATAATATGCTAAAAATTATAACATCTTTGAGCTGGAACACAAAAAGTTAGTCGAACTTCTGACAAATATCTGACAACAACATGTGTGATGTTGCCAATTCAGATACTCCTCGATTGTTTGGTAGAATTCAGAACAGATTGTTTCTACGAGATAATGTGAAATTTATTTCTGATGAATGGGATAGTAAGTTGTAAAATAATTAAATAGATAGAAGACAACCACTATATAAATAATTAAAAGACATAAAAGTTTCCTGGCTTTCTATGTTTTCAATGAAATGAAATGGCATTGTCAATTATTGTCAAATAAAACTCACTGTTGTCAAGTGTCAACGCCAGCTGTTCGCCGGCGAAAATATTCATTTATTTAGTTTTATTAAGAAAGATAATACAGAATGGACGAGATAGAATATAAATTAAACACCAACAACAGTGTTCTTATCGTTAATGCTATTGACAAGTTGATATCTACGATTAAATCGAAGTACAAGCCAATTGAACGTCAAAGATTTGTTAATGAAAATGAAGAATTGAAGTTTTTGAGAGAGAAATGCTCGTCAAAGGAGGCCAGAGTGAGCCTGACTGCGTGCCAGGGTCTGCTGGCGCTGGTGGAGCTCGGGGTGCTAGAGATAGCCCATACTATGTCCACTGTCGTCACCTTATTGCCGAGTGCACAGTAAGCTGTTTTTGTTATTACAATAGTTGCAATTTTTAAATGCAAACGTTGTCATTATATCCGTGCTTACAAAACCTGCAGCTTATGATGTTGTCATTGTCACAAAGGATTAGTTTTTTTTTGTCACAATTTTTTTTTCTTACCTCTTGACTGTCCCACTGCTGGGCAAAGGTCTCTATTAGTATTCTCATCAGATGCTAACTCGTCACAAAATGTCTAAGTATATACGCAACTCAAAAATAACAAGACATAATTTTAATAACAGCAACTACTCAGCCATAATATCAACTATGGCTGGTCTCCTTATCCTGGACCTGAAGGCGCGCCTGGTGCCGGGCCAGCAGTACAAGTGCCAGTTCTCCCTGAAGTCTCCACAGCACCCCTTCATCACGGTGCTGGAGAAGAACAAGGAGGCGGAGGATGATGTGCTTGTGCAGATGCATGCATTGTGTACACATCCGGATTATACGTAAGGATCTTCACTACTTTAAAGAGTTGAAGATAATATTCTGAAAAAAAAAAGATATAAATCATATGGGTAAATGTTTCATCCAGACTTTAAATATCCAGTATTTTAAATTAGTTAAATGAATAAAACTGCTTATATTAATATTATTTTTCTATCAGTACAGGTTTAGGCTATATACTTACATAACATATGATAAAGATTAACAAAAAGTATATTTTTAATAAACATTCATAGTAAATTGGAGAACAGAAAGCAAAGCAGTTATTCAAACTACACCTTATACTTTATTTCCAGTGTATCATCAAACAGCCTGGAACTACTAAGACCGGTGTTCCTCTGGCTGACCTGCCACCCTCAGCGCAACTGCAGCATCAGACCCTGGCAGCTGTTACTCAGTCTCCCACAGACGACCGCCCAGTCTTCCCTGCTGCTGGCCTGCTTGAGTTGTCAACAGGTACTGACTTAAGTTTAGTCAACAGGAAGATTTGTTACTTAAGATACATAACATTGGATTCTCCATCCCTGGATGTAGGGTGAGTTTTTAATCACTGTCCAAATTTTTTGAGCTGGTTGAGATTCTATAATAGTTTTGAAATTTAAGGAAAAAAAAAACATACTTTTTTTTCTTAACATTTCGTTCCAACACGTGGCAAGTTTGCCTGATAAACTTGATATGATGGTTCTTCGTCTAACATACACACTAAGTAGGTATGACTATGTTTTGGTGCTATTCATTTCCAACCCACATTTGTACAGATTTACAACCCGGATTCCATCGAGCGGTCGTTCGCGGCGTACAGCGCGGTGACGGAGGCCGCCGTGTACCAGCAGCACCGCGACCACGTGCTGGCGCTGCTGCCCATGCTGGCCAGGCTCTCCTCACAGCTCAGCAAGATGCAGTAAGGGTTGCTATACACATTCCTACAGACCTACAAGCCGGACTGTATAGAGCGGTCGTTCGCGGCGTACAGCGCGGTGACGGAGGCCGCCGTGTACCAGCAGCACCGCGACCACGTGCTGGCGCTGCTGCCCATGCTGGCCAGGCTCTCCTCACAGCTCAGCAAGATGCAGTAAGGGTTGCTATACACATTCCTACAGACCTACAAGCCGGACTGTATAGAGCGGTCGTTCGCGGCGTACAGCGCGGTGACGGAGGCCGCCGTGTACCAGCAGCACCGCGACCACGTGCTGGCGCTGCTGCCCATGCTGGCCAGGCTCTCCTCACAGCTCAGCAAGATGCAGTAAGGGTTGCTATACACATTCCTACAGACCTACAAGCCGGACTGTATAGAGCGGTCGTTCGCGGCGTACAGCGCGGTGACGGAGGCCGCCGTGTACCAGCAGCACCGCGACCACGTGCTGGCGCTGCTGCCCATGCTGGCCAGGCTCTCCTCACAGCTCAGCAAGATGCAGTAAGGGTTGCTATACACATTCCTACAGACCTACAAGCCGGACTGTATAGAGCGGTCGTTCGCGGCGTACAGCGCGGTGACGGAGGCCGCCGTGTACCAGCAGCACCGCGACCACGTGCTGGCGCTGCTGCCCATGCTGGCCAGGCTCTCCTCACAGCTCAGCAAGATGCAGTAAGGGTTGCTATACACATTCCTACAGACCTACAAGCCGGACTGTATAGAGCGGTCGTTCGCGGCGTACAGCGCGGTGACGGAGGCCGCCGTGTACCAGCAGCACCGCGACCACGTGCTGGCGCTGCTGCCCATGCTGGCCAGGCTCTCCTCACAGCTCAGCAAGATGCAGTAAGGGTTGCTATACACATTCCTACAGACCTACAAGCCGGACTGTATAGAGCGGTCGTTCGCGGCGTACAGCGCGGTGACGGAGGCCGCCGTGTACCAGCAGCACCGCGACCACGTGCTGGCGCTGCTGCCCATGCTGGCCAGGCTCTCCTCACAGCTCAGCAAGATGCAGTAAGGGTTGCTATACACATTCCTACAGACCTACAAGCCGGACTGTATAGAGCGGTCGTTCGCGGCGTACAGCGCGGTGACGGAGGCCGCCGTGTACCAGCAGCACCGCGACCACGTGCTGGCGCTGCTGCCCATGCTGGCCAGGCTCTCCTCACAGCTCAGCAAGATGCAGTAAGGGTTGCTATACACATTCCTACAGACCTACAAGCCGGACTGTATAGAGCGGTCGTTCGCGGCGTACAGCGCGGTGACGGAGGCCGCCGTGTACCAGCAGCACCGCGACCACGTGCTGGCGCTGCTGCCCATGCTGGCCAGGCTCTCCTCACAGCTCAGCAAGATGCAGTAAGGGTTGCTATACACATTCCTACAGACCTACAAGCCGGACTGTATAGAGCGGTCGTTCGCGGCGTACAGCGCGGTGACGGAGGCCGCCGTGTACCAGCAGCACCGCGACCACGTGCTGGCGCTGCTGCCCATGCTGGCCAGGCTCTCCTCACAGCTCAGCAAGATGCAGTAAGGGTTGCTATACACATTCCTACAGACCTACAAGCCGGACTGTATAGAGCGGTCGTTCGCGGCGTACAGCGCGGTGACGGAGGCCGCCGTGTACCAGCAGCACCGCGACCACGTGCTGGCGCTGCTGCCCATGCTGGCCAGGCTCTCCTCACAGCTCAGCAAGATGCAGTAAGGGTTGCTATACACATTCCTACAGACCTACAAGCCGGACTGTATAGAGCGGTCGTTCGCGGCGTACAGCGCGGTGACGGAGGCCGCCGTGTACCAGCAGCACCGCGACCACGTGCTGGCGCTGCTGCCCATGCTGGCCAGGCTCTCCTCACAGCTCAGCAAGATGCAGTAAGGGTTGCTATACACATTCCTACAGACCTACAAGCCGGACTGTATAGAGCGGTCGTTCGCGGCGTACAGCGCGGTGACGGAGGCCGCCGTGTACCAGCAGCACCGCGACCACGTGCTGGCGCTGCTGCCCATGCTGGCCAGGCTCTCCTCACAGCTCAGCAAGATGCAGTAAGGGTTGCTATACACATTCCTACAGACCTACAAGCCGGACTGTATAGAGCGGTCGTTCGCGGCGTACAGCGCGGTGACGGAGGCCGCCGTGTACCAGCAGCACCGCGACCACGTGCTGGCGCTGCTGCCCATGCTGGCCAGGCTCTCCTCACAGCTCAGCAAGATGCAGTAAGGGTTGCTATACACATTCCTACAGACCTACAAGCCGGACTGTATAGAGCGGTCGTTCGCGGCGTACAGCGCGGTGACGGAGGCCGCCGTGTACCAGCAGCACCGCGACCACGTGCTGGCGCTGCTGCCCATGCTGGCCAGGCTCTCCTCACAGCTCAGCAAGATGCAGTAAGGGTTGCTATACACATTCCTACAGACCTACAAGCCGGACTGTATAGAGCGGTCGTTCGCGGCGTACAGCGCGGTGACGGAGGCCGCCGTGTACCAGCAGCACCGCGACCACGTGCTGGCGCTGCTGCCCATGCTGGCCAGGCTCTCCTCACAGCTCAGCAAGATGCAGTAAGGGTTGCTATACACATTCCTACAGACCTACAAGCCGGACTGTATAGAGCGGTCGTTCGCGGCGTACAGCGCGGTGACGGAGGCCGCCGTGTACCAGCAGCACCGCGACCACGTGCTGGCGCTGCTGCCCATGCTGGCCAGGCTCTCCTCACAGCTCAGCAAGATGCAGTAAGGGTTGCTATACACATTCCTACAGACCTACAAGCCGGACTGTATAGAGCGGTCGTTCGCGGCGTACAGCGCGGTGACGGAGGCCGCCGTGTACCAGCAGCACCGCGACCACGTGCTGGCGCTGCTGCCCATGCTGGCCAGGCTCTCCTCACAGCTCAGCAAGATGCAGTAAGGGTTGCTATACACATTCCTACAGACCTACAAGCCGGACTGTATAGAGCGGTCGTTCGCGGCGTACAGCGCGGTGACGGAGGCCGCCGTGTACCAGCAGCACCGCGACCACGTGCTGGCGCTGCTGCCCATGCTGGCCAGGCTCTCCTCACAGCTCAGCAAGATGCAGTAAGGGTTGCTATACACATTCCTACAGACCTACAAGCCGGACTGTATAGAGCGGTCGTTCGCGGCGTACAGCGCGGTGACGGAGGCCGCCGTGTACCAGCAGCACCGCGACCACGTGCTGGCGCTGCTGCCCATGCTGGCCAGGCTCTCCTCACAGCTCAGCAAGATGCAGTAAGGGTTGCTATACACATTCCTACAGACCTACAAGCCGGACTGTATAGAGCGGTCGTTCGCGGCGTACAGCGCGGTGACGGAGGCCGCCGTGTACCAGCAGCACCGCGACCACGTGCTGGCGCTGCTGCCCATGCTGGCCAGGCTCTCCTCACAGCTCAGCAAGATGCAGTAAGGGTTGCTATACACATTCCTACAGACCTACAAGCCGGACTGTATAGAGCGGTCGTTCGCGGCGTACAGCGCGGTGACGGAGGCCGCCGTGTACCAGCAGCACCGCGACCACGTGCTGGCGCTGCTGCCCATGCTGGCCAGGCTCTCCTCACAGCTCAGCAAGATGCAGTAAGGGTTGCTATACACATTCCTACAGACCTACAAGCCGGACTGTATAGAGCGGTCGTTCGCGGCGTACAGCGCGGTGACGGAGGCCGCCGTGTACCAGCAGCACCGCGACCACGTGCTGGCGCTGCTGCCCATGCTGGCCAGGCTCTCCTCACAGCTCAGCAAGATGCAGTAAGGGTTGCTATACACATTCCTACAGACCTACAAGCCGGACTGTATAGAGCGGTCGTTCGCGGCGTAC
Source organism: Autographa gamma (assembly GCA_905146925.1). NCBI lineage: Eukaryota > Metazoa > Arthropoda > Insecta > Lepidoptera > Noctuidae > Autographa > Autographa gamma. The sequence goes on along the minus strand of LR989867.1, from coordinate 10,592,258 downwards.
AGCGCGGTGACGGAGGCCGCCGTGTACCAGCAGCACCGCGACCACGTGCTGGCGCTGCTGCCCATGCTGGCCAGGCTCTCCTCACAGCTCAGCAAGATGCAGTAAGGGTTGCTATACACATTCCTACAGACCTACAAGCCGGACTGTATAGAGCGGTCGTTCGCGGCGTACAGCGCGGTGACGGAGGCCGCCGTGTACCAGCAGCACCGCGACCACGTGCTGGCGCTGCTGCCCATGCTGGCCAGGCTCTCCTCACAGCTCAGCAAGATGCAGTAAGGGTTGCTATACACATTCCTACAGACCTACAAGCCGGACTGTATAGAGCGGTCGTTCGCCGCGTACAGCGCGGTGACGGAGGCAGACGCGACCCACGCCCCTGCTACTACCTGATCAAGCAAAATAGCTCCTTATGTCTCTACACAAAAAGTTTACTATCCCCACAAGACGCGACCCGGTTTCCGGCTAAAACCTAACAAGCTAAAAAGCAACTTATATCCCCCCACATAAAGTACACAATTATTCCAATCAGACTACAACAGAATCCGAGCGACACTCTAATCAATCGAAATCAAATCTTATGCTCCAAAACATAAAGTTCACTATCCGCCAGACGCGACCCGCGCGCCTGCTACAACCTGATCGAGCGTTGCTTCGCTCTCGACGCGCCGGAGCTGCGCACCGTCGCCGGCGTCACCGTCATGCTGCTCGCCGAGAACTTAGCCGACACCTCCGCTCTGTACCTGCATGAGCTGTTTAATTTATGTGGGTTTATAACTACATTTACTATACATACCTAATATTTGAGACTAACTTATATAACTTTAATTAACTGCTAGTTGTTAACGTGGTCCTAGTATCTAGCTGATTCAAGTCAGACTGAAACCTAACCACTGATCAACTGTCATGAAACGTTTTGAAATTGCCTCAAAAGGTCAACAATAAATGAAATAAAAATTGTATTTTTGTTACGCATTAGCAGAAGGTATATAAATAAATAGTATGTAATATGTATAAATAGTTTACTATATATCTATTTTCTCTCCACCCAGGTTTAAACATCATCAGCAAATACGAGTACTCAGCAATCTCCCTCAACGTTTTCGTCGCTCTCTCTCTACAATGGCTGAACCTCCCATCCTACCTCACCGCATCCGCATTGAAAGTGGCTTCCAAAATACTAGACACATACCAAGACAACTACAAAGATGACACACGTCTCCACACACCAAACTTAAAAGCTAACAAGACTTTCCAAGCATTACTATTCACAGACAGCCATTTATCCATCGTCTTCAAACTAAACCAAAACTGGGAACGAATGAGAGATAATCCAGACAAATTAAAAAGCTGGTTAGATTCTATAGCGATGGTAAATGAAGAAGTCAAGTTGGAATTGTTACCATTCTTCCTCGGCATGATTTTGGAGAAGAAAGAACCGTGGTATGAAGAAATAGTGGTGAAAGTGATTAAGATTGTGGTGGACCTAGTTAATTATAAGAAGGAAGTGTCGGTGCAACTGTTGCCGATTTTAGTGTATAAGATAGCGAGTGATAAGTGTCCTAGGGTTAAGCTTGAGTGTTTGAGGGCGCTGCCGTTAATGGCGAAGACAAAGGTGAGCTAAATATTAAAAAATATTAGAAAATAATTTAAAAACTGTTAAGCAGAATTGAATTTAAAGTGGGAGTGCGTAGAGCTCAATTCTGCTTATTACTTGTAGTATGTATAGAGTTAAAATTATAACCATTTACAGGAAAACGTTCCAACTATAGTATCAGTACTTAATAAGCTGAAAGCTAACAAGGGAGCCCCAACTTCATTCCTCATCATGCTGTATACCAGTTTGGCAGAAACGCAGGTAATAAATACATCTGAAAGTAGAATAACATATAATATCTAACTTGAAAATATTACATTTCTCCTTTATAATATTGGTCCCAAAATACAATCCTGTGGTACACTATTCGTAAATATGTAACAGTATTTTATTTTTAAATTCTCTTAACAAAATGTATCAGTGTAGCTTTTTTGATATTACTTATTTCTTTTGTATGCATTACTTAAGTAATAAAGATGCTACTTAAATTAGAAACTAGTCAATGTTATTTTAGGTATTTTAGTGATAAACAGCATATATCAAACACCTTGCAAACGTCTCGAACATTGCGGTTAGATCTGTCGCAGACAAATAGTATAATCTGCGTGTTTACATACGGCGTCGTCAGTTTAAAAACGTTTGCGGTTATGTAATATGCCGAAGGCAAAATGTATATTGCCGAGTCACTTTATAATATGCCACAACATTTCATCGAAAATTTAAACACCATATACATAATGCCTAGGCAAATTGAAGTATTTAGTTTTCGAGGTTATCCGGCACGTCAAACATGCTAAGGTATCCATAAACTCTGGGTCGTGAAGGACTCCTGCGGAGTATTTTTGGTCAAAAAAACATGTATTTGATCGAATATTCAAAAATTCATAGGCCCAGAAATCCATTGCTTGATTAGGTTCGACTTTGTGACAGAGATCAATAGGTTAGGTTAGGTTAGATATTGTGACCTTGCAACAGAGCGAGCGAAGCGAGCGACGACGTATGTAATTCAAAATTTGTCTCGAGATTTTAATGAGCATGGTCACCCTAAAATAACACAAACGTCGCGTTATAACGATTGAATGAGTTGTCATTTTGCCTACGGCATATTACATAGCCGCAAACGTTTTTAAACTGACGACGCCGTATGTAAAATGCCATATTATACTATTTGTCTGCGACAGATCCATATAATTGTGTTTGTCTTTTACTATTTCAACTTATTTAAGTTTTCCCATTTCACTTTTTTGTCACACACCACACCTTTTTGTGATGTGATATGTTACAAATTGGTAAGAATACCAACATTTCTAGGTGCGCTGTTTCCCGTACCTACAAGAAATGTTGGTGGACTCTGGCATCGGCAAGCCGGACGAGTTGAAGTGGGAACTAGACATCGCTAAGGCAGTCGCTGTGAAACGCATATGCGAGATACGGTAAGTTATTATAGCAATAATTTATTATGTGCCCGATTTTCTGGACTTGATGATATTGATGTTTTTATATTATGTATTTTAATTACTTAGAGATGCTGCCATTTTTATATCAGCTTTTAAAAGATCCCACTACTGGGCAGAGGCCTTCCGTACTCCAAACCTTTTCCGATTTTTGGCCACGTGAGCCCCGCATGTTGCTATCAGTTTAAGTTTCGGAAACTATATAAAAAGTAGGTAGGTATAAACGGATGAAAAATACGATCTCCGGTATCGGTGAGTTTTATGGATTTCTAGTAATTCGTCTCCTTTGACTAGTGCAGTCATAGTACGTATGCGTGCACACCGTGGCTCTGCTGTGGCGCGGCTTGTGTTACATAAAGCTTGTTGTGTATGGGCAGGCCCACGAGCCACGGGCTGGAGCTAGTGTCCGTGATCTCGTCCATCCTGAACCGCTGCGGCGACAAGGCGGGCGGCGTGGCGACGTGCGTGTGCGTGCACAGCCTGGCTCTGCTGTGGCGTGGGGCTGCGCTCGCGCCGCACTCAACGTGGGCTGCTCTACAGCCCAAGCTGGCGAGGGATAACAGGCACGCTGTACAGATCAGGTGAGTCTTTTGGAAATACACTCGCTTACGTATCAGTACTCATTCCGATGTAGCTACTCTAAGTTTTTCTTATACTGCCATCGGTTCTTTTTTATTTTTTTTTGTAAAAGAAGCACTACGTTATTTTAGTACCGTCATATTATAGCATCTGCAAGCTACTAAGCGAGGTTCCGTCACTGCGTGTCGCCACGCCTGAGTACGACAGACTAGTTTCCGAGAGCGTCCGCAAGCTGTGGGGCTTCATAGCGGACGGCAACCGCCCCGAGCTGGTGGAGACCGCGTGTGATGCTCTAGCCACCTACAAGATCGATGATTATAAGCTGAAGGATGTGCCGGAAGTAAGTTGTAGTTGTTTTTCTAAGGTCGTACATATAAACTGACAATACCTCGTGTTGAACCCTTCACCACTTTCTAAGTGCTCTGGCTGGAGAGATGAAGCGGCGCATCAAACTTCCAAGCAACCCTCAGTCTTTTTGATATTTTTTTTACTAAGCATCTCATCTTTTTGACGTTCACTAATTCGATCATTTTGATTACCATGATGGTCATATTTCAGATATACAGGAAGACGGTAAAGCTACCGGCTTCGTTCTGCAAAACGCCTGCGGATGCCGCCAGAAACCCAGAGGATGTGCTAGACTACGTGCCATGTAAGTTTCTGTCGATATCCGTATTTACATGTTAAGATATGTATACTTTTCTATGCTATGTTTTTAGGCTTTTTTGCTGTTCGTGGCGGAAACTAAACCATCTATCGAAGATAAGGACTAGTCGTTTAATCATCGTCGCTTGATTTCAGGTGAAATCTGGCCAGAAGTATTTAAATACACGAACCAGAGTGCGTTAGGGGGGGTCCAGCGTCTGGCGGCCCGGCTCATCGAGCGCGAGGTGCGCGCCTACCGCAGCGGCGTGTACCAGCACGACGCGCGCCAGGAGCCCGCCAGCCTCGCGCATCTGCACGCCACCAGCGTCGCCAGGGCACTCGTCGAGTGCTTCAGACGACAGGTCGGTTATATAGCCAGCAGGTTCATCATCGTCATCATCTCCCGAGCCTTTTCCCAAATGTGTTGGGGTCGGCTACCAGTCTTACCGGATCCCGCTGAATACCGTATTTTGCATGGATCGACTGCCTATCTAATGCGACTGCGTATCCCATAGTAAGAACTGTTGTCAGAATTGCCAGCAGCCAGTAGGTTGAATAGTAAATAATAACTTTTCATAAGTGATTAAAGGGTTTCTTGAAATAAAAACATTTTATTCTTTTACTGCTGCTTGTTGATCCTGGGATCTCAGAGCTGTGTGTACGGCCATCAACCACTGAAGTCGTCCAATCAATATTTCGAGGTGCGAGCTTATGCTGCCTGTGTCATAAGTTATGAGAAAAACATATATTAGTGGACAAAAACTTACGAAATTCCACAATAAAAAGCTCATGTTTGTTTTTAAATAAATGGCTCACTATTTCAAAAATGATGTAAAAACCAACTATTAAACTTTCTTACCATCCAATCAGCACTTCCTTTGATAAATTCAATAGTCAATAAAAAAATCAGTTTGGACTCCATAAATCTCAATAGTGACTCCAAAACAATTGACTATCTGAACAATCTCCACAAATTTAACACCTAACACTATCCCCGCAGGCCACCACCCCCTCCTACGACTACCCGGACTCGGTGCTCCTGTCGATCCTGTCGACCCTCACATCGGAGTACTCGAAGCCTCTCCCGCCGTTCGAGCTGAGCTTCGTGCCGGAGCTGTTCCACCGCGGCGCGGCGTGGCGGTGCGGCTGCGTCACTCTAGCGGCGAGACAGGCGCAGGTCTCGCTGTCGGCCAGGCGGATCATGGAGAACTATCTGCAGGGAGTCAGTGCGGGGACTGCTGAGGTCAGTTCTTGGATAGTATTCAAAGAAAATATGTTCTGATTTCTTGTCATTAGGAGTTTTCATTAACTGTGTGTTTATTCTACTTTACAAGTGATTGCTGGATTCACATCCGTTTCTAAAAAAAAAACTGTCATGAGGTCTAATTGTCACTAATTAGAGACAAACTACTGGCTTGTGATTGGTGGAACTATAAACCTCGTGGTAGACTAGCGAAAATAGCGGATTTCTTTTAAACACAAAGCCGTTATTATTATCAACTATCTGTTAAAATGCGAATACCCATATTGGACAAATCCACAATCTAACAATTTTTCAAAACGTTTTCTAAATTTCTACTACCATTAAAATCGTAGATATTTGTTAAAAGCTGACAATAAGTTCAGTTTTATTTTTAATTAAAAGTCAATAAATAAATCATCTCCTAGGAATCGGACATCCTCCTTATCTTCGAGATCTTGCCGATCCTGTGCCGCAGCATGCCTCCCAACTCACTCCGGGCGCCGCTAGAGCGCTGTCTGGCCGACTCCTTCGGTACCATCGCCAACATCAAGGCCAAGACAAAGGGCAGCGATCAGTTGTTCAACACTCAGCCGGGCAAGGGCAACGATCAGTTGTTCAACGCACAGCCGGGCATGGGCAGCGATCAGTACCTGTTCATCACGCAGTTGGATAGGATAAGGCAGTGTCTTGATTGTGATAAGATACACGATGCGAACAGGACGTTGCTGGCACAGATCGTTGAGAATTATTTTTCCTTGATTAATGATGATAATGTGGTGAGTAATGTGATTTTGTTTTAATAATTCTTGTTTTCTACTCTACTTCTTTGTCTTTCGTCTTGGTCGTTCATGAGGACGGAAGAGTAGTATATATTTTGTTTTTATTCTACTTTTTTTTTTTTGTAATTACCCTTATTAGGTTAATTGTCTGTCTCTATAACCAATCTAATTGGTTATGGTGGCTTGTGGCCGCAGAGCATTTTACATAATTGAGTTGGATCTAAACAATTCAGACCAAAACATAAACAGACACAATAGACGGGACTACATCTCTTAAAGTCGTCTTGTCCGCACCCTAGGCGTGGTCCACCTACGTGTACACATGCAGCAGCCTGCCCAGCAAGCACGTGGAGCGCATGTCGTCTCCCAGCAGCTGGTGGGAGGTGTCGGCGACGCTGCTGCGCAAGGCGGCCGCGCTGCGCTGTGCGAGGGCCGCGCTGGCTGACTGCGAGACGCCGCTCAACTGGCTCAATGAGATTATTGATGCACAGGCCGCGCAGATTACGTGAGTTTAACAAGGACTGAAGTCATTGACTGTGTAATATAGGAGCTGACATTTCAACTTTTGCAGTGTGCTCCTAATAACGTGATACCCAACTATTAAATGCCGGAAATAATCCTGTTAAAGAGTAAGGATTTTTAAGAGGATTATTTCCTTTAGGTTTCCGAGAAATAATTATAAATTAATGTATAAAAATAATTTCAAGGGTAATTTTACGAAATTCTCTCGGTAAAAATTACTTCAAGATATATTTATAGTATTATTTATCAATGTTGTTCTCTCTGCCCTGTTCCCTATTATTTAGGTTCGGCGCAAAGCGTATTTTGCACCATTCATTTTGCTATTAATAGCTCTCTACTTTCCAGCGAGCAGGAGTTCTCCCTACGCTGCATGCTGCCCGCGCTGAAGGCGGCCAAGCCCGACGCGCCCTCCACCAAGGAGTGGCTGCTGCAGCTCATGGGCCGGACGCAGGTCGCTTTCAACGAGTAAGTTATCAAGTCTGTGCACAGCACAACTTATTTTGTGCAGAGCTGTGCAGTGCACACTAGGCAAACTAAACTAAATTATAAATGTTTGATTGAGCAGGGGTTTAGTAATTTAACTTATATTTTCCATCCATAGAACGGAAGACAAATCAGCCAAGCTGTACTTGTGCGACGTGTTCATGCTGTGCGTCATAGTGTTCAGCGGTCTGTGGGCGCTGGAGACGGACGCTGAGCAGGCGGCCGGCAGCCGGTCTGTACGGCACGCCATGCTGCCTGCCGCCGCCGCCGTGCTGGTGCGCAGGGAGGCCTGGCAGGACTGTGCATTGCAGGTACTGTCCGTGCACTGAGCAGTGATATGATGGGCGCTCTGTGCACCGAACAGTTATGAAATTTCTTGCAGATTATAAAGTCTAACAAATATAGTCCAGGTTTCGCGAAAGACAGATTTGGAAAACGGAAAAAGGGGCTTTTGTCCAGAAGTCCCACTTATGTATTCATATTACATATGTTTCTGTATGTAATACCACAGATGTTAGAGTGGCTGTGCCACACGCGCTCGGCGGCGGGCGACGGCGGCGCGGCCGGCAGCTGCCAGCGCGCGCTGCTGGCCGCGCGACACGCGCCGCACTTCGCCTCGCACAGGATATGGACACGACTGTGAGTAGCTCACCTTAGCAACATAGTGTGTAATACCACAGATGTTAGAGTGGCTGTGCCACACGCGCTCGGCGGCGGGCGACGGCGGCGCGGCCGGCAGCTGCCAGCGCGCGCTGCTGGCCGCGCGACACGCGCCGCACTTCGCCTCGCACAGGATATGGACACGACTGTGAGTAGCTCACCTTAGCAACATAGTGTGTAATACCACAGATGTTAGAGTGGCTGTGCCACACGCGCTCGGCGGCGGGCGACGACACGATCGGTATGGACATGACTGTGAGTAGCTAACCTCAGCAACATCACTAACAATAAATAAATAAATGCGGACAACATCACATACATTGCTTTGAACTCAAAGTAAGTAGCTGAAGCACTTGTGTCATATAATTCGGAAACAATGAAGGTATCACAAACAACCAGACTCCAGGCAATGTAGAAAAGTTGGTTTCTACAATGACCCGTCCGGGGATCGAACCCGGGATTTCAGAGCTAGCGACACCTTGAAACCGTACGCCACTCGACCACGGAGGTCGTCGTCACAATATAGGCGTATACATTTAAAATAAAACTACTTTTACGGTTTTTTTCGCGTAAACCTCAGAAATTATTTAACTGTAAAAAGTTCGATAAAATATCTTAAAATCAGTAATCAGCCTAAGCTCAGTAGCTAATCAAACAATGGCTTGCATTAAATTGCATACATTTCTACGTGCAAAAAAAATCTTCTCTACTGTCAATGCTTTGAAAATGTGCAATGCGCAAAAACGCTGTTGACTTGTGCATTGCTCAAAAAAATATCAACAATGTAGTTTTTTATTAAAATAATATTGGTGTTGTGCAGGTTCAGATGTACTAATTTTACTTGTTTTTTGTTTCAGGGAAAGCCATTTCGGCCGAGACATTATTATTGACGAATAATTAATTGCCAATTTTAGTGTTTATATTATTTTAGTTTATTTGACAGCTCATATTCTTACCATATGACTAAATGCCTCGACTCCGTTATTCTATAGATTTTTCTTAGTACGAAGTATACAGTACACCTAACTAGAAAAATAACTGTAATAAATATTGTCGCTCGATATTTACCTCAAATGCAATGTATAGCTATCTAGTCAAATAAGAATATTGAACTACGTGTGTAATTAATTATTATAAGAATATTAATTATAACGAATTTGACATTATGACTTTACTATTATCAAAATGTATTTGAATGCCTTGAGGGAAAATTAAAATTCTCTACTAATATACTGAATTGATTTTATTTTTTCTTTTATACCAATACTTTTTTGTCCGATACAATTAGAATACAAATAAATTAGTTTATTTACAATTCTAGATTACTGACACAAGGTACATTTTCACTTTTGAAAAAGGACAACTAGATATCTATTAAATGGTTATTAAATAAATTATCATGATTTCTCATTAAGTTTTAAGATTTAAAGAGGGTACGTATGAATTACATAACTTCTATATGAACACATAATAATACAAGATTTATTTTTATCGCTAGTACATAGGATATGGGTTCACTACAATATCTTTCGAAAATCTTAAATGATTTTCATAGGTACTTTGGTGGCAAGGACAATATTTTCCTTCAATAACCAGTCATCACATTGCGACATAAATAGTGAAAAATACATTTACAGTACTAATTACTTTCATGTCTGATACATTTCACTTACAATTACAATCTTTTTCGTAATCCATTAATCACCACTCCAATTATAACCAACAAGACATCCCTAAATTTTACTACAGTTATATACTGTCTCGCTTCTCATACAATACTCGTTTGTTTAACAAATCACCACTTAAATATCTCCATTGACTGAGTAAGTAATCACCTGCCCATTAATAATAACATTGGTTGTATGCTCTCAGTGCTACAGTCTACTAGTCAATGTTCACTTGAATTATCATCAGTCCAATAAAAACCTACTTATAACTCCACATAAGGTATTGCACTGAAGCTAATTCTTATTTAACACTCACTAAAACCCAGTCCACCGATCAGGCAACACTAGAACGGTTGCATGCACAAGGCCATGACTCTTAACATTTGCTTAACTAATCACCAGTCCACTTATCTTTCTGCACCGTTGGCCACGTTAGACCATCTGGGAAGGTTAGGTTAGTCCCTACATTCACGCTCATACGACTATGACACTTAACGCTTCTTCACTAATCACCAGTCCACATATCATTCTGCAACGCTCACCCCGCTAGAGCGTCTGCGCGGGGTGTCGCTGCAGCCGCGCTCACACGGCCGTCTCGTCCGCCGGCGCCTTCACCAGCGGCTCCGTGGGGCTCTTCACTGGGATGCGGATCACTTCGTCCTCCAGTTTGGAGTCGATTGGCATATTCTGTTAGTAAAAGTGTCTTTAAGTTTGCTTGTTAAGGATGCATCACCACAGTTACTTGACGAGATAAGTCGTATTGGGGTGTAATTTATCTATAATAGGTATGTAATATTAAAGTCTGTTTATCAGTTGTTTAGTTGAGTACAGGCCCTGCATAGTTAGGGACCAAAAGGCTGTCTGTGAGTTGTTGTCCTAAGAAAGTAAATATTATTATTTTTTAAAGTGTATTCCAGTTCAATCCAGTCTGGTACAACAGGTGTGTGGTAATCAGATGTTGTTACCTCTAGCGCGGTGTAGTGCTTGTGCAGCGCGGCGGGCAGCTTGTTGTGTCGGGGCAGCGCGGGCAGTGCGGGGCGCAGGCGCGCGGCGTCCAGCAGGCGCGCGCGGCGGACCGGCGAGCCGCGCCCCGCCGCCAGCACGCACGTGCCCACGCTCTTCAGCAGCCGCGCGCTACGGTATACACACACTTGACGGACACTAACATGATACATCACTCTTGCGCAACACAGGCGCAACTGTCAAAAACACTCAGCAATGATTTAGATAAGTAAGGTTAATTATGATTTGCCAATCAAACACAGGTTACATGTTTGCTGATTAAAAGAATTCATCTATATGTCTGAATAAAGCCACACAAGTTGAACCACAATTTTATTCAACTTACGCATCCAACAGTTTCAAGAGCAGTCTGCTGTATGCTGTGTACTCATCTTCTCCAAACTCTCCGGGATGGTGCCTGGCGAACTCGTAGGTGTCGCAGAACTGGTGCACCAGCTTCTGGCCGCGGCCGTCCAGGGGTGCTGCGAGCGAAGACAGCAGGAAGGCGCGGAGAGACTCGCGCGGGTGGCGCCGGAGACCTGGGTCTTGACGGGCTATTTCTTCCTCTAGAAAAATAATAATTTATGGGTGAATTAGGTGCAGTACAGAAAATAACAATAAGCTTACATTTCGATTGAAGATGAAGTTAAAATTATGATCTTTAGAATTAGGGGACTGAATAAAATAAAGATTATGTTTCCTGTTAGAATCTGATACTCCTGAACAGTAATCAAATAACCTTTCTATACAAGCATCAATGCAACAAGATACTAGGGATTTTTTTGGTACTACAATGTACAGTTTAGTTGTGTTTAGGATGGAAAATAAGTGTCCTAGAAATAAAATAAGGTACATAATATATTTTGAATATCCTTTGCCTTGCAGTGGGACAAAATACGCCTAATAGATATAAAATGATTTTATGTTGGAACCTTACCTAGAGTCTTCACATCATCCACAGCTCTAAACCGATAGTGGTATGGCTGCTGTGGCTCCAAAATGTAGTGCGAGGGCTCCATGCTCAGCAGCCGAGGCTCGTGCATGATGCGAGGGACGGCCTCGATGCGGCGCTCTATCTCTTTCTTCAGGCACTGGAAACATAAACATTTCTAATGGAGGCTACAAGTAGTTCCACTGCAGTAAATAACTTCTATCTTAGTAGATATCGAAGATTATTGCTTAAATGTTTTAAAAATGTAAACAGAATACAGGATGCAATTGCTGCCTTGAAGAGTGGCCAAAACATTGGATTTTGATTGACAGAAAATGATAAGAAATTACAAAATACACCTACATAACACAGGTCAAAGATGACCATGCAATATTAACAGGATAAATATGAGTAATTTCAGAATAAAACTTACTTTTTTCGCATCCGTTCCGATGGGTACGTGCGGCCCTCTCCGCGACCGAAGGGCGAACCTTGTAATCTGTCTCTTGGCAAAGATAAACAGAATCACGAATGTCAACACTCCACCGCTGATTATAAATATTATGTTCAAAATACTTGTTAGGTCCTGCATTGTTTCGACGTTTACTCTTATGATAGGATAAACGAGATTACTTCAGGCAACTTCAGGCCATTGTTGTGATCCCATGAAATGGGAGTCTACGACATCATGTCGTTGTTTTTATATTCATAGCTCTTTAAAGCCTTTACACGTGCGAGAATACACAAGAGCATAGTAGTAAGAAAACAATAATCAATTAATTAATAAGTTTAATTATATTTTTATATTCACACAAATACAGACAAATACTATGGATTGCTATCAAAATTGACATTTACTACTGACAGGCGCTGTCAGTTAATTTTGACGTGAGCAAGACGTGAGTAATGTCGTTCAGAAGCATAGATTTTTTTGTAAACTCAAACTTAAATTCTTCATGGACCTATGTAAATAACGAGAATTACATTTAAAACGTTCAATTTCATTCATAAATACCTATAGTCGACGGTAATACGAAGAAAAGTAGATAATATTAAAATATTTTTTTTTATAACTTGACACTTTACGTAATTGGATGTTTGGGCTGCAGTGGAATGGAAGGAAAAAACATGGTGCGCCGACCCCAATTAATTTGTGAAAACGGCAGGAAGAAGAAGAAGAGATTGAAAGTTTACTTTCGTCTTCGTTAAAGCTGATGACTGTCTATTGATGCCTAATAACTAAGCAACAGTAGACCGCCATCAGTTATATGTTTACAACTTATTATTTGTGAGACTCGAATAGCGATAATTTAAAATACCGATCACACTTGTAAAAAATACATAATTTTACACATACACGTAGAAGCACATAAGTAGATACAGGCATCCTTGTTTTCAAAAATGTATAGTGATCGGAAGAATAATGGTTTTGTTACACAATAACAGTGTGTTACATAGCCTGACGAACAAAGCTGATCGAACTACAAATTGCCTAATTACGATTACTTGGTTGTTAAATAGTTAAACCTTCAGATTTAAACTTTTATTTAATCTAAAGGAATGCTGCTTGTACAAGGGAACAAGATATGTAAAACATAAAGCCACCGGGTACTTTAACCCGATCAGGTATCTGCTGTCATACCTAGAAATGCTTATTATTTATTCATCGTTTATCATACGCTGTCGCGTACACAAAACGAACATAAATTCCTTCATCATGATTCTTTCTATTGAGGAGTTGGGCGCGGCACGAATGTCTTTGGCGGGAAACGCGGCTCGCATACTAATTTAAAAATGGCGGCGACGTGCGATGACCAATAGACGTTGTTCAATTATGGAAAACGAATGTCGATTGTCAATCGACTGCCCACTGTGGCTACAATGGGTTTCTTTACAAATTTGGTGTCGTTATGTTCCTTGCGATGCAATTTCGATTCAGTCCACATGGTTGCATTACTTAAATAGGAGCGCTCATAGAAATATTGTTTTCCTTTCATCGATAATGAGTAATGGAAATATCGTGATTGTCTGTTTGATAGCTAAAATTACTCTGAATAAGGAGGCCCTTCGTTAATAATATTCAGGAAGTGTACCGCTAGCAATATAGCAATAAAATTGTACACGGAAATCTGACTCATCGGCAATCATAAAAGATGGGATAAGTAGAATAAGTTATAGAGCATACTTAGTCTTATTCCAAGTATATAAATTGTGCATCACAGAGACATAACATTAAGTAGATTGGCTGTATTTTAATGCAAACTGTGGTCAATCACATGTAGAGCAAGAAATCTGTAAAATACTTGGGCATTTAGTCGTGATTTTCCATTTAGCGGATGGAAGGAGATATGTCCCATTGACATATCTTAGCTAAAATGTATGGCCTTGAAACTGAGGTAGGTATTGTTATGAAACACTACTTTTTATATAAATTAATGGTATATTCCTACTGATTCATTACACTTACTGCTTACCTATATTATAATAACGCTAAATGCACGAAATTATTAGTTATACTTACTCAAAGTAAGCTCATTCTAACTGGCTTACTTCATTAAATGTTTTTAAAGCCTTTAAAGTAAATATTCCCACTGGTTTAGTTATTAATTAATTAACGAATTTAACAAAAACTGTGTTTTTATAACGTTCTAACTTCCTAATCCATCCTACTGTCCGCAGACACTTACATAGAAAGATAAATACTCTACATAAATTCCAATAAGTACTCTAAATAATAGACCTTTCGATAGGTTACTGAAAACAGACGTAGGTATCTACGTGTTACTTTATCCACATAACTTACACTTAGGTACTCTACAGACAAACAAAAGGATATGGAATAATATAACGAACTAACACTTTCTTAATTTCGCGGAGCAAGCGCTGAATGAAAATGCTTCAGTGTGTTTTCGTAACGTTGGACACGGTAACTTGGTCTTCACGTGGGGTAAGTTACGATGAAAACACACGGCTCACAAATATGGACGAAACTGCTGTCCTTTAAAAAATAATTGACTCAATATCGTGTCGCATTTGGAGACTAACCCTGCTCCTTTTTTAACCTTTACATAATATTGGCAAAGACAAACTTACCAGATTACTAGTCTAGTTTGGGAGCCAGAACTTAATACATAGTTGTTTTGAATACTGCCTCGTTGGCCTAGTGGTGCTAAGCGCGACTGCTACGCTGGAGGTCTTGGGTTCGATTCCCGAGTCGACCAAGGTGTTATAGGGTTTTTCTATGAAATTATCAGTAGCATGTCGGAGTTTGGATTTGTGCACGGTAAGTGGCAATGGACTCGACCCCTATTACATGGGATCTAAACATATCGGCGAACTGTGGGTGTACATTGGTACACCTCTGCCTACCCCTTCGGGGATACAGGCGTGATGATATGTTATGTTATGTTTTGAATAAAAGAAGTGTGAAGTTGAAAATGTCCTAAAATCAGGATAAAGGAAACGAAACACCGATAGAAGAGGTAACACATAGGTTTTGTTTACCCACTCCATCCAGAACCATAGGTCCTGTACAATCAATCCGGGCCCGTCACCAAAGCGTGCCCGTATATCAATCAGCGACACCAATGCGCATGAGCATTCAAATCGCGTCGCTCCGCCACAATGGCGACGGCACGCGAAGCTATGCGCACGCGACGAACTTAGGGCATGATAATTTAACAGTGGCGAAATATTGTTTCGTAAAAATAGGTTCGGTAGAGCTTTGTAGTTGTTACTGGGTATTGGTAGCACGTTACACAGGTTCGAACATGTTAAAAGGTGTAGGAAGTTTTCTGTAAGCTCTGCTCACTGTAAAGTTATTTTTTATTGGAACTGTTTTTGTTTCTGTCTGTGTTGCAAGCTTGCAACTTCTCTTATTGCTCTCCTTCCTTTATAAGTCTGGCTCTTTTGCATAAAGTACTCTGTGACACAGTCAGAACACCTCAAGCCTTAATTCATGCAGCCCATGCAGGTACGCACGTAGGCAATGGCGTATATATGATTTGAAAGGTAAGGTATCTAGAAGATGTTTTCCATTTTTTTTTATCATGAACTGACTAAACACAAGACACAAAAGTGGCAAGTAAGTTGTAGAGAAGGGTGAAGAAACCAATCAGCTTATCAGGGTTTTTTCGTGTACTGATTTACTTTATTATAAATCACTGAGAGTCATATGGACCGCTCAATAGACCGACGACCTGAAGAAGGTTGCTGCGTTAAACTGGAAGTGTAAGGAGGACACCTGGATGTTGTGGTGTTACTTGGGAGAAAAGGAGAGGCCTTAGTCCAGCTGTGGACCGCGAAGGGCTGAGTTTATTGCTTGAATCTAAAAACACATCGTTATTCCAACAGCGTTGACTATGTTTTATGCTAATCTCGAAAATTTCAGTAGATTACTCTAATAATCTGAACTGCACACACTACATAAAGTCATAAATATATCAAAACGCACTGACAAATCGAACAACCGATACCTTTCCTACTTACAAAAACCTTGACCCGTCTAGAGCAGTGCGCCAGTACCCCCCACGTGAAGATGAAAGCCACGTAGGAGGATGATGGATGCCGCTGATGTAACGATCATGACTCACTCGTAATTAAGCCCTCTAAATGATACTAATGAGTGTGTAGTTCATGCTGCTTTGGATTCGTTTGCGCTTAGTTTTTGAGTGGACTAGTGGAGTCATCTAGCAGTTCTTTATTTTCTCTGCTGGTATATTTCTTAACAGGTTATTACTTTTAAGTTTCGGCTACGCCGTAAGCGTGAGTCAATGAAGAAACTTATTTAAGGAATTGAGAAACAAACAAAAGCCCTACCCGTATTAGATATTCAAAACATACGATAAATCCCTAGCATTGCTGTGCTTCGTTTACGAAAAGATCTATTAAATAAAACCTTCCAACAACAACTGATGTAGGGCCTACATATTTTTTTAATTCGACAGTTAAACCATTATTACGATAAGTATTCATGTCACACGCATCCCCTCCCATAGAACAATGGGTAGGTAGCCGTACCATTTGGACGCAGGAAACGACGTACGCGCAAGTTTTTAAAATGGCTGCCGCTACCCGCTGAACAGCCAGGTAAGGCGTTATAAGTTCGTCTGGATGCCAAGGAGACAGCATACCATAAATAAAAAGGATATCCTGGCTGGTTTCCGTTTGTTAGTTTATATTTCTTAACGCGTATCCTGCGCGTGATTCACATTTAAGTTTTGTTGTTCTTCCTTCCGTGTGAAAGGTGATAAAATGGTGACGCTTACTCACTGTTTTTGTAGGTTTTTTTATATACCTACCTACTATCACATAGTCAGCAGGTAGATAACGTTGGATGCAAGGTGCTAAACTAAAAACGATGTAGTAAAATTCCGTAGCGATACAGAGATCATTACCTACTTTATACCGATATAAGCAATCCGAAGGTCTCAAATTAGGCACCTAAGTACATAAATATTTACACACCTCTACTCCCAAGACAGGAGTTCAGACTTTTTAAACCTATAGATTCTATACTGAATTTTCTCTGATGTCACTACTAGTGCAGTTACTGTAAGTTATCTTAGCGGACATGATTGCGGGTTCAAATCCGACGGGTTTAACAAACAATGCTGACATACATAGATAGATCATTTATATCGATAAACCAACTATTCTATCCACAAAAGTAAATGTTTTGTGATGATTCTATTAATATAATTCACCCCAAAAACCAGAACCTCTTTGAACAAAAACATCAAAGCAGTTTGCGACATTTATTGGCCCATTATTCGTACACGCTCCATGATTTATTTCGTGTTGTGTTTACATTATGTATCTGCTAGTAAATATTTCCTTCTCAATTTCTCCGACAACATTCGATAATCTACCATTTAGCTTCTACATATAGCTCAGTCACAGCTTGCAGAAGTATTGTTGTAACTTACTAAACATCGGCTTTATAACCAGCCCTTGGTTTGTAGCTAGCATAGAGTAAAATATTACTTCGCAGTTATCTATGTTACTGTAAGTTTATTATTTTCCGAGCGCGAATCGATTTTTTTTATTTAACTATGAGGTTTGGTTTATATGATTACTATCGAATACATAAGGGTTAGCAGTAGATTCCAAATTGCTTTAACTTCGGCGAATAGATACAAAATTCATTGTATCTGCAAGGTTCTATGTTGTTCGTACCATACTTGAGGGTTCCTACAATTTGTTCATTTTGAGCTTTTAGCACAAAATGAACAAATTGTATCTTTATTTTCTCATATAATAGAGTCTTAGTTATCTTTAGGTATCCGTCAAGTAGATAAAGATATCTACTTCTCTCTTTTCCAATGCGTAGATAGCTCTCATCCTCTTTACCAGTTGGATATTATTTACTCTCAGATTCCTACTCTACTCTTAGATTAATATTTTTTGTATGAAACTTCCGACCAAACAGAAATGTTTGCCGAATGCTACCGAAGCGAAGGTTTGAGATAAACTGTGTTTGTTTTGGACACAGATTTCCTTTGGTTATCTATATATATGCCGTGACTATCTCATTAAACACGCAAGCAGCTGGTTTTATAAAATGAGATGACTTAGGGTTTAGATAATATTATAGACGTGAAGCCCATAGAGAAATATAATAAGTAGGGTAGTGAAGCCTACGTATGCTGGTAGGTATAGCAAGCTTAGTATAAGGATTTTCAGTCCATCTAACTAAAGTGCCTTCAAAGTTCAAGTAATAATAATTATTACTATTATATAATATCCTGGGACATCTCACACAAGGTTATCTGATCCCAAGCTAAGCAGAGCTTGTGTTATGGTAACCAGACAACTGATAAACATACTTATATAATTCTAAATACATACATATTATAGATAAATTACACCCAGACACCGAACAAATGATCGTGCTCATCACACAAACATTTGTCCCGGGTGGGAATCGAACCCACGACCTCCGGTATAGCAGTCAGGGTCTCTAACCACTAGACCAACAGGCCCGTCATAACATATTTCTTTCTGAATTCTATTTGGGAACCTTGTACATATTTATATGCTAGCAATTAGTTTGCTGGCACCAAGGAACTATGAAATGGTTTCAACAGTCTGAATTTAAAAGCCATAATCTTTACATGGCATTTCAGGAAAAAAATATGACTTTTATTACAAAGCTAAATAGTACGCTAATTTGTACGGAGTTTTTAAGTCGAGTGTTATAGCTAGATACATGATATTGATTTTTCAGGGTGTCGCTAGGCTTGAGTTCCCTGCTTGAAAACTTACTTTTCTTATTTTCTACATTATCTCGGGTCTAGGTATCTGCGAACTGTTCTACCTGCCTTTGTTGTCTCTGATTGGATACTTTGAATCAAAAGCAATTTATATTGTGATGTATAGCACTTCTGCCTTCTTTCATTATATACTTAAAAGGAGGCCCTGGCGTATGATAAATTGTGAAAGTTTCAATGTGACAATGAAATAAAAGTTTTTTTTTTGTTATTTTGTTATTTTATTTGCCTTTTTACTTATATTGCAATTAATAGTTAAAATTGTATTCCTACTGGAGTCAGTACACAGGTGAGTACCTGTGCTTCCTAGTTAAGGCAAAGCCTACTAATAAATTAATAGTTCTGTATAAACTAATGTCTACCGACTGCATAGCAAGAATGGATATTATGAATTAAATCATAGTAGCTTGCTAAATGTGCAAGGCGATAAATACAAGAACCCATTGATGTGCTTCCAAGTGTTGTATGGAATAAAAGGGAATAATAAGACTTCCTCTAACGTTAGAAACCCATTCAGATTGGTTTATGAATGTATACTGAACAGAGTGCATGTAAATAATTCATGTTTTCCGCAATACAGTTAAAATTTACATTACACTATGTCACACTCTGACCCGATTTGACACCGGCGGCTGCGTAGGCGTCGCGTTTCTTCAAATAAATATTTAAAAAATCAGGCTCACACGTGGCATGGCGGGCACCAGAAATGTTCCAGCCCTTTTGCATACAAACTTTTTCCTCAGGCATGCTCGTCTAAACGACAAGTACCTACACAAAGTGTCTAATTAGTATTCATCTGGGCGCGTGTAGTCCTCATCGCGGTGGGGACGGGTTATTAGCCGGCGCCGCCTCCGCGCCCAGGCATATTGTTCCGAGTTCTGCCCACCGAGCGCCGCGCTCGCCCGGCAAACGTTAATTCACTCTGTCAATATTTGAACTGCAATATCGTACACTTGACTTGGACGCCAGAGGAAGCCGAGCCGGTGGCTGGGAAGGCAAGAAGTCGGCATAGCTGTTTGATGTTGGTATACGGCTGTGTCACTTCGAGCCAGCTCAATCCACCGGCTTTCTGCGAATGAAGTTTGAAGATTTGCGGACGCTCCCGTAACGAAGAAAATTCGGATCGCTCCCGTAACGATTTCGCCGGGAGAGGGCGCGTCTGACAGCTGTCATTGCGCGCTTTCTTCACGGGCGAGCCGTGGGACGAAAATCTTTATTTTTATCACACACGACGATGTTCCCGTAGAGTGCGACCGGCTGTGTACGTGCGTGACGAAACGATACGAAAACACGACGACAGAATGGCGAACGAGGAGGTGTTGGGTCCGCGGAAGACGATGTTCGTACTTGTGATAGTTGTTGGGTGTTTCGCTGTGTTGTGGCCTAGGATCCTGTCGCCGCTGATCCTGGGCGCCGGCCGGGAGCAGCTCAAGCCGAACCAGTTCGACCGGGACGCAGGTAATGTCGGTATTTTTAACACAAGCTCAATGTCAATATCGCTGGACGCTGTGACGAAAGCGAGCGTTTTAGCTCACTATGTGATGATTATAATCTAATTATACGCCTGTTACGGCGAAGAAATTATCACTTTATTACGTTCGGGTACAGCTGATGTCATATTTGAGTTAAATGATCGTTAAATCAAATATTAAGACGAGTTTAATCGGCCTCCGTAGACGATGTAGTGTATTTTTGCGGCTTACACAAGAACAAAATATTGCACTGCAAATAAGTCTCGCTCCAGCTGTTGACTCTGCGCATGTAATATTTACGAAGATCTGATTGGAATGTGGTACTGCCTGGTACACTAGAATAATGTTGTACATGATGTGCCATAAAACTATAAATAATCTTCTGATTCTCATAAAAACATAGTTATATTTGGTTCTTTGGTACACAAACTCATTTCTAAATAAATAATCTAGGAATAGTAGGAACAAAAATAATGCAGGAGAATCTTTAAATTATGATTTATTTGTTGCGGTTAAACATTTTAGTTAAAGAAAAAGCTATGCACTGTATAATATTCATTTTCAAAACAGAGGCAACAAAGATTTTAACAAACAGTAGCAATTTACTAAATATAAAAAATATAAGTTTTTAATTATTTTGCCCATCTCACTAAAGTAATAATTCAAAAGATATTTTTTCCAAAAACCTTGAGTTTTAAACCAAGTAAAATTTGAATAAATTTAATATTTAGATATCTAATTTTAATATTACGAGTAGGTACTTAAAACCACATTATTTTTTTGCCTAGTTATAAATGTTTAGAGAACTTAAGTAGGTTCCATTTTTTTTGATAATTTTAAATAATTAATGTTAATGAGCAAGAATGCTTAGTGCCAGTTATATTATTTAACTTTTTACTATATTCTTTACTATTTAAATTATTGTTACATCGGTAAAGTATTTTAATTATGCCACTTCAAAAAACTCAAATTTAAATGAAAACACTGTATTATTCTGACTAACATAGAAGCCAAATGATAGATTAAGTTCCCGGTCAATTTTACCCAATACTCCACAATAGTTATTAGTCTGTTAATTATATCAACATGATAAAATAAGTGATTTAGACACAGTAGAAAAGGATTTTTATTATTACATTTGACTTAGATATACCCAAATTAAATTATTATTCAACAACATTACATATTTGCATTATCAGGAAATCATCATATAGTTTGACAAATAAATGGTAGTCATGGAACATGTAAAGGATAAACATATTTTTTTCTTATTAGATATTTCAAATAGGTATATCCTTTTTATTTTAATAATAATGATATAAAGCTTCCCTGATAATTATAGTTATAAAGATTACTGCTGGCTGTTGTTTCAGCAATAGTCTATGAAGTGATTTGTTAGTTCAAAAATGTATTGGTGTTTTAAATTACAGTTCAATACTTTTTAGTATGATTGTATAAGGAGCAAAGTATTAATTTACTTAAAATTGTATGAACGTCAATTTGCAGAACTTTTGTTATCTCAAAAACATAAAAACAAATATTCATAGGCATTTAAGATTGTTTTAAATATATGTTTAAATTCGAGGAAGGACTAAGTAAATATTAATTGAAAACATAGCAACCTACATGGATTAGTTAGTGAATTCTAAAAAGAGAATTAATAGATACCAGTGCAAATATTATTTCTTGTTTGTGTTACCAAATATATTTTTAATCATATTGTAATTATAGTTTACTGCATACAACAAAGTTTATCATTTTCAGGTTACTTTATTTGTATATTTGTATTGATGTAGATTTTATATCTACATACTTTTAATTGTCTTACAAAATCTATTTAAGTAATAGTTAATAAGTTAAAAATACAAAAAAAACACCTCACTATGTAGGTACGCAAAGGGCCTTTGTATCTTAGTTGTAATAATTTGTCTCTAAATATTGTTTAAAATACCCACATTTGTTAGCAACATGTTTCTACCAATAAATCCAACAGGATGTTGCGAGGTGCTGTTCGAAACCGACATGGTAGTCCTGGAGATCATCAACGAGGTCTGCAGCGCGGCAGTGCAGGCCGACGGCAAGCTCAACCCCTACGCTGCCGCTGAATGCCGGAAGGCCGTCAACGAAACCTGTGGTCTAGACCTAGCCGCCTTCCTCAAACGTAACGAGAACGTTGGCAAGACCTCCAAGATGCTAGTCGAAACTATGAAGAACAGCAACAGCTCCTGCCTCAAGGAGCACTTTGGTGTGCCTGTCTGGAGTCTCGGCGTCCACTCTTCACAGAACTCTTGGACAGTACAAGACAGTTAGTCGGTTCTAGATGTTTCTGGAATGTTCTATAGCCAGTTCAGAGTACATTCGATTCGGGCTTACAATTAATGGGTTTGTGGCGCCAAAATTTGGTTTGGCTAAAATATTGGAATCATTAAGATTTATGTAGCGTTAACGGACAGGACTATCTATCTTTTCATAGTTATCGAAGCGTGCGAACAATTTATAAATATTCGGGATTTGCATAATATACTAGTTTTAGGATAGACACGTTTTATAATGTACTCTGAATTGAAGCTAACTGAAGTGTCTAAATGAAAACTAACGACGCACTAACACGCATGGTGTTACGGATTGTCCGTGTGTATGTTCTGTAAAAAAATATTGTGTGACTAATTGAATTTGTGTGGAACCCCTTTGGATATGAAATACTGTAGATTTTCAGGAACCAAACAACGAACTACAAAGTACAAATAATCGGTCTTGCTTCTAATTTTTCTTTGCCCTTGTATACTTATTGAATAATCTGTTATTTCTAGTAATACGACAATGTGAGTAACGTTTTAAAACACATAGGTACCTACAACGTGTAATACCCAGCGCAACATTCACAAAGTATTTTAACAATCGTTAATTAGTAAAGTATAAAAACGAGTATTTGATACCGCGCGATAAATATTCAAGCATCGGAAATCTATCGGGGTTACCGTAACATGTGCATTACGGTTCAGCCAATTACGTAGTCCTACTAAATTTAGCCTGTTTATCTGCTAGGCAGTTGTTTTCTATCACCACGTGGTTATGCAACCCTGGTAAATGTATTTAAGTTATTGGTATTGAATCTAACCTAACTAGAGGGAAATGGAAGGAGGATAGAGGCCTTGACCTGCAGTGGGACAGAAATGGCTAGGAAAAAACAAAAAATAGAATTTTCATACATAAAAAAAAGATCAAAAAATCAATAGTCGTTTTTCGTTATAAATATTTGGAAAGGTTGTTAAATCTAGTCGTTCTACCTAGTGATGGCCCAATGGGCCTACCTATGTGATATTGAGGTTTTACTTTTATTCTATTTTTGAGGCGGATTAATTGTCGAATATATTCCTGAAATTAGGGCTAGGTACTTTTTCCCACATTTGGGACATGTGTGTTGTTTATGTTTCAGGTATATTTGCACGCTGTCTGTTGTGTAATTATTCTTTCTATTTTACAAAAAATATATAGCTAACATGCAAATAAAGCATACAAAATAAGAAACAGGATATTTATTAGTATCCGATCTCCAATTCTTGCTAAAGATATTTTTTCAAGCTAAACCGAACTACATACTACAAAAGTAGTTACCGATACCTAGAATTTCAAACTAAAATAGTGTATTTCACTGAAATTATCGCCATTATTTACAATTGCTAATGTTGTGCGACACTACACGGAATACTAAAGCATGTGTAGTTTTATGGTTGTTTAAAAAAATGTTACTTCTTCCCACGCTGTAGGCAGCCGAGCCGTTATAACTGAGTCATCCTTTGTAGGCCTAAATGTAATGACGATATCAGCCTGGTTTTAATACAATAAGCCCTTTTCATTTGTATTTTATGTATAAAACAAATACTAAACAGGTTATCATTCGGGCTACTTATCATTTTAATATAAACCAATTTCTTTTCTTGTTCATATGCTAGGTATCTAATGTATTTCGTCGTTTGTTATGGTTTCAAACATCCTACTTGCTTTAAAACCGTATTATAATTCACTTTTAGACATTTTTTTTAAAGCTTTATGATGTTACTCTTGCTTAAAATTGTACTTAAAATAAAAATATCACCATCGGTCAATTACATGAAAAAGTTTTTGTTGCATTATGCATTCATTTTGCTTTTTGACTGATACTTGGCGGTTTCTGTAAATGTAATCGAAATTCAGGCGACAAAAAAGACCATTTATTATAAAAAAGTTCTCTGTACAAATAAATACCCGAAACTGGACAGTACGTAAATTTACCGACTTTCGCATGAAGATTTCAACAATCACTTGGCGCGCAAATGTAAATATACGACGTTAGCTTTCACAATGTGTGAGGAGCGGCATTACAAGTAATACTCGTTTAGTGGCCTCTAACATGCAAGAACAAAACGTTTTGACGCCACATTGTCACATTACTAAGGTCAGGTGACTAACGGTGAGACAAATCATTTTATACAAGGCATCTTCACGACAACTCGAAACTGTCTTTAAGTTTCCATTGCCCCAGAAAGCAGTGTAACTGGCTGATTGGAATAAATCAAACAAGTGAATACTATCCAAATTCGTCTATAGCCAATTTCAATAACATATACTTAGATAGGTTTCCCTAAAAGAGATTAGGGATTTGAAATAACTCTATAGCGCTAATGTCAAATTTCTCTCTAGTAGGTAGTCAATGATCTAAATATACCTAAGTTCTTAAAATTACCCTAAAATTGTAAAGATTTGTGTAATAAAGGAATCTTCAAATCCAATTTGGATGCCAAATTAAATTTCAAGGTGCCTTCATTGGCCTAATCAGGCTCGTTTGATTTCATTAATCGTGCACTCAGTGTGCGTGCATAAACCTGCGTGTATTAGGTAATTTTAATATCATTCTACTTTACTGTAATAAAACCTGAGAGGTAACATGTTTGCATTACTTTGAATGTAATTATTTCGCAATTATTAAAGGATGCGCATAATTGGTATGATTAAATTGGAAATATATCTGTTATGGATATTAAAGATTAAATTCCATTATCATTAAAGATGTGTAATGTAAGAATATAACCATTTTATATGGGCCATGGGCCCAATGAAACGAATCCATTTCCAATCACATTACAAATAAAAAATATTTGACATTATGATGATTTCATTAGTGATGTAGTATTGACTTTTAATCCAGAAGAAAAACAGTCATATTCCAAGAGAATTACCTTAATCTAATTTACCTCACAAATTGGGCGTGTAATTATGACGTTTGAAGCACTGACGTTCTAAATATGACAGCTCTGACAAGTACCTGCCCGTGCGCATGTTTGGATTCTTAATCTTATTTCATGGCTACCGAGACTTGTTTGACAATTTCAACCTGAATCCTATTCCAGGATTCGGTTCTCCGCCGCTACGGTGTCAAATAGGTAACTCTTTGTGCAACAGAATCAAAAACCTATATAATATCGAGTGGAAACACTGGTCCAGCTATTAATTCGGCTGGTTTAGGTACTTTCTAGTCAGATAACAGGGATCACTTGATAACAAAAAAAAAAACATTGGTTTATAGCAGGTACTCTTCTATGTTCTTCTTTTGTCAAGATTTATCCACACCCATACCGTTATAAGATCTCAGTTCTTGGTATGTTGGCAATAAATACCATATGCCATAAACGACATATGTCCAATGTTTGCATAGCTTACATAACGCATGTCCATCGCACTCGTTAGCGCCGTCTCTCAGGCCTTGGACTCCCATATGTTAGTTTTTTAAACAAATTAGGTAATGTGCCAATTGACGGACCGGATTATATTGGTACATGTGTGCGTTTGACATGTGGATGGCTTTCAGTTCTGACTGGTTGCCTAGGAGACAATATTACGTCTGTTTAATTTGATACGTAAAGGGCTATGTAAAAGATGTTAGTCTTTCCCTCCAAGTTCTGATAAGTCACTAGGTTATCCAAATCTTTGTATAGGTCAAATGCGTTCATAGCAAGTTTTGTCTGTTTATTTGATTTTGTTTATTTCAAGGAAATATATCGGGGCTTATATTGGTAAGCGATACGTCTTAAGATTTTATAATTATAATAATAAATAAAAAAATATTATATCTCCAAACTCAGAAAATTATTTAATGAACCCCATGTTTCCTTCTGTATTATTATAAAAGTTAAAAATGACAAATAGTTCCTTATAAACATGACCTGAAGTCGCTGAAGAACGGTACGGGTTCGATTCCCGAACGTGAATTAAAACAAATTCGGTGGATACTGCAAACAGTTGCATCTGAAATGCATAGTCGTACAAAGAAGTGCGTTTTATTTATATCCTAAAAACCTAAATTCCAAAGTCCACTTCATCAACTCGCACTTTCCTCATTACACTTAATTTGAATTTAAAAATAGAACCGTCTAAAACGGCTGACCTAGCTGTCAATCAGTGACTCACGCGCACCCTTTGTGATGAATTAGGAAGTTGTTGGTTACCGCAACTAGGTTACAATTAACCTTGCGTCATGTGCGTTATAATATACTGAGATAACACATGTTGCCAGCCCATTTTATAGTGTATCTAGTAGGTAATGCATAACTCAACAGGAATTAAAGGATTTGGGGGAATAGACACAAACCACCTGGGCCCCGCTCCAGCTATTTTAAATGCATGTCAGTGGTCGGTCAGTGTACTTATAATTGTGCCTAATTTTCGAATTTTCTGACAGTTAGCAGAATGCCAATTACTGTAACAATTAGATCATTCGGTCAATTCGACCAACTCTTAAATAGCTGAATGTGCCCTCTGTGGCCTGTACTCTATAATATTTTTAATTATTATTCATAGGTTTAAATTGTTCCGAAGAGTTCATCTAACAACCGTTTTTGTAACATGCATCGTTTTTCAGTTTACTAATTTCCAATATCAATTAACTAATTTTAATTATGTCTGTGTTTTGTAGCTGCTTGTGTGCTTCTAATAAAATTAATATTTTTAAAATACATGCATTTATTATTTAATATCCCATTCACCATTTCACTGTATAATATGTCTGGTTTAATGATAAGACGGTCTGAAGAATTTCATTCATGTTATACTTCAGACATATCAAATAGCCTTTTTATTACTGGCCTACATTCTTTTTTTATTGCATTGAAATAACACAAATCAAAGTTAAACAGGTACCTACTTACGATACTAAACATACTGATGCAAAATATGAAATCCTGCTGATTTATAAGATCTGTAATTACTTAGTGAGAATTCAACCAAAATAATAAACTTTACTACATCAGTAGACAGTAGTATTGCGACTTCTTATATAATTCTTGATGGCCCGACTATCATGAAGATCACATGACGAATTTTTGGTCTTGTCTTGCAACTAACCAGGCGATATACTAGGTATACCATGAATCTGTCTTGTTAAACATTAACTTTACATAATCAATTGAATTGGCCAATAGTAGGTCTGCAACAACCTTTTGTTGGCCAATCAGACGTGACTGCAATGGCATGTACTGATGTTGCTGCAATAACATTTTTACTCGTCCTCCGAACGAATGTATGAGCTTTATAGAAGCATGAAACTAATCTGAATCTAACCCCCGTTACTGAAACGTTGATCAACGCAAAAATCTATTAATCACAATATGTCAAATCTCATGTTAAACGCTGTGACTGGTTGTTTGTCTTTTGGTCAACCAAGCACAGTTGTGATTAGTTTTAGTAGATTTGACAACAGATTAAGTTGATCAGGCTTTCAGAAACTTTGGGTAAGTCTGAAGGATGTTAACCTGGTCCTTTTCCCCCAGCTATCAAGCAAGAGCGTCCTGCGATCCGCGGTGCGGGACCACACCCAGCTCTCCGCGAGAGGGGCCGAGCCATCCCCGCCGGAGCCACGCCAGCCCCGACTAGGAGTCCCGTGGTGATGCCTCCTCACGCCAGGGTACGATCCTCCCCGCTATCCGGGTATTATGAACTGGATGTCAAGGTCAGTCAGGCAGGGAGGTGCGCTTGTGAGGCTTTGCAAGGTAGGTCGGAAGTTTCTGGTGGTTCTATACTGGCCCAAAGTATTGTAGTAAAGTCAATAAACTAATTAATTAATTAAATTAAATCCCTATGATCAGTAAATGATTTACTAGAAGTCCTACTTGCCCCAAAGTGTTTAAATCGGTTCTGACGAAATCTAAGATTTCAGTAGGTTTTTATTTAAAATGGACGATAATAGATGGGACCCACTAGGTGTCCTAGTTAGTGCCGATTAAAATTCATTGACACAATGCTATGCAAAATTTAA
The DNA here is from genome assembly GCA_905146925.1 of Autographa gamma. Classification (NCBI taxonomy): domain Eukaryota; kingdom Metazoa; phylum Arthropoda; class Insecta; order Lepidoptera; family Noctuidae; genus Autographa; species Autographa gamma. The sequence goes on along the minus strand of LR989867.1, from coordinate 10,563,669 downwards.
TGCAATGAAAACGTTTAAGTAGGTAAAGGTACTTTGGAAATGTATATTTAATTGAGCATTAGAAACTTCCGCTATATGTACTAATACTAGCCACCAGCTTCGCCTGTCGTCAGCAACGTCTAATACCTGGTGAGTAGATAGATAAACGCATAACAACTTGTAAGCTTTATAAAGCTTCATAGAATACTGGTAAATAACTTTATGTGAGTGATGATAATAGATAATGTACTTTAAGGTCTAAAAGTTAAGGATCATTTTAGTGTAAATTGTTTTTGGTAAGTAGTGATCAGATTTTCGGACCGAAAGACCACGTATATTTTTTGGGCTTTTGGTTTCTGGCATCGCACATGCTCACCAATCGTTATTTATTATCTGTTGAGCTACATTATTATTACCTGATGTTTTCAGTCTAATTAAATGTGACAAATTCTTGATCAGCTGATCTATAACAACCTTGTACATCTTTATCCCAATGAAGGCGTGGGAAGATGACTCAGAAATTTAGATTTATTTTAACTTGACGTCATATTTCATGTTGATTCTACTACAGTTCCATAAACTACTGGTTTCAATCCAAAATTAACGAAAATAGTTTATCTTACTATTTAGAATGTTTTCGTTGGCTCTAGCAATCGTTAAAAATGTCTTTAAATAAGTGTTATGCAGAAGATGTCATTTTAATATCGGCAAAAATAGAGACCGGAGACGGAAATAGAGATTAATGAGAATTAAGAAACTTAATTGATGACTAATGTCGAGTCTTTTCAGGACTCATCCTCAAAATTCTCACCCTTATTTCAATCAAATCCCTAGAAACCACAATGAACTTTAAAAATAATAATATATTACAAAGAGGAAACAATGACATCACAGACAACAAGTAGGTACTTGGCATCCAGTCAAAATGTTTTAAAACGTGTGACATTCTAGGCCCTAATATTAATCTTATTGATTTATTCATCATTATTATTGACTCATGATCTTGCTTCAAAATGATGCCTTATGTAATTAGGTCACCTCGCAAAAGAATAAAGAATATATTTTCCATTGAAGTCATAGACAATATTTTGGACTGCTAAGATTTAAGATGTCGTTCTTATAGTACGAAAGATAGTGTAGTCAAATGAAAAGCTAAATAGCAAACGGAAGAGATGGTTAGAGTGAGCTGCCAAGTATCAATGTTATGTGGTCCGGAATGTCAATGTGAGAGTCAGTCAAGGCCGGTTACATCGACGGCCGTGTACTCTCCTAAATAACGAAGGGAATTCGACATCTGGTCAAATAAACTTAGTAGTTAATCTACTAAGTTTATTTGGCCATAATTTATGATGATTTAAATTATAAAAAGCAAACTATTAAGGACTGTTCTGGACAAGACTGAGAAGAGATTGGCACGAGAAAAGAGAGATGTTTGCCCAGCAGTGGGAGGACAGAGCATGTGGATGATGATGATGAATCCCTTAAGAACAATATAATCAATGGATCGATTACAGCTACAAATGCATAAGTAAAACTTTATCATATCTGCTCTACGAGGCCTGTCCAAAATATATTTTTTCGTGTTTGCTCGTTATTAGAAAATAGCTAAGTGGAAGCTGCACTATTCTTACGAAACGTTTATCAGTAGAAGTCAATAAAGAAATTTAGCGCACACGGTATATAAAATGACTCAATAAATCGCGCATCCCAACAAAGTTTATTCAGCAAATATTTGATGATTACGAAAGAAGATTCGGACGGAAAATTGAAGCGATTGGATTTGAAATGATCTATAGAATACTAGCCGGAGTAGATAGGTTTATTTTCGTAATGAAAGAGCCGCGATGCTTCCACGTCTTTCAGTTTTATTTCTACTTACTGCACCTAATAGAAAGCTTTATATCCTCTGCCAAGAATAAGGTCAATGTTATATTGACTTTTGACACAAGGAACATGAATTGTGAGCGAGCCGGTAAAACTACAATTATCACTAAACCACCAAGTAATACAATTACCCTTGAAACTGGGCCAGTTTGTTTACCTGTTAGCAACAATTTAGTCAAAGAGGCCAACTGTACAGTTAGCTGAAGAGCAAAGACAAACTTCTGAATAATGCCTTTGAAAAACCAACATTTGCATGATAGAGACGAAAATTTAAATTTATTGTTTTGTTTTAAGAATAAATGGCTTGTTGAATATGTACCGGTGGACGGTCGTGTGATGGCTTAATTATGATAAACAATTGCGTTGAACGCGACGAGAACAAAATTTTCGTTGTCATGAATCGGAATAGATTTTGTATGAAATTTCCACGAGTATCTCAGGTTTTGACATCCGGTAACTTGGTCCAGTCCCTTGTCACGGTATTTCCTGACTTAATATTAATATTTCAGCTGGTCACTCGAATACATGACCAAGGTCTTCTCTCAAACTTGCTTACTGTAGTCTGAAAATTTCGGTCTCGTGACTAAGTGATCCTTTTCTCTATTTATTCTTTATGGCGTGTTTGGGTTGATTTGGTTTATAGTTTTTTATCGGAGAAGTTTTCCGATAGAAATAGTAACTCCGTCTCCGCAGCTTTATACAACAAAGTAATTTTCCGAATAGTTCTTTTTTTATCTTTCGTTCAGTCTACTTAAAACTGAGGCTATACTCAAATCTTCTTAGAAGTAAGTAGATAAACAAATGTGCGGCTGGCATTGGTCGCGCCGACCCACATGCGTGGCCTAGACACACTGCGCAGAAATAGCCCCAAGTGACACTCCTGCGCATAGCATGGACGCCGCCGTAATACACTGATTTATGGACTTTCTTTTTTAGCTTCTGTTATGTAAATTATTTCGATAATTTTACGGTTCTGTAAAAGGTTAAGACGGAGGAGTCATTTGCATAATATTCTGAAAAATAGTAAAAATATTTTATATTCTTCTGTACAGATTCCGTGGAAGAAGTATAACTTGTAAGATTGTCGTCTTTTCATCTAGCATATATTATAAAATAATGCTGTGTTTCAGAAAATAATTATGTCTGTAAAGCATGGTAAAAATCTTAAGATTTTATGATATAAATTGTGCGGATATATGGGCAGTAATATCTTGCCACAATATTTTTTGTCCTTCATACAAAACTTCAGTGACATAAGTAAAATAATAAAAAGTTATAATCACTAGATGTCAGTAAATGTGCTTTAGAAACATAAGAATTCTTCTTTCTCGTTAACATTATGCAATTTCATAAGTAGCTATACCACAGCGTTAGCGTCACTTGGACATAATCATTTGTCAACATTGGGCTCGGCCGTAAGACAATAATCTCGGCTAGAGGCCACCTACACACGTGTACCTTACATACGGTCGTAGGAACATCTGTTGTATGTAGTACAGACTTATACTTGGCGATTTTATTCATGGAATTGAAAACTAGGCAATAAGAAACATCATTCCCGTTTTCCACTACATACTTGCATGAAAACTTAAAATTTTTGATTAAGCATTATATATAATATAGGAGTTCTATTTTTAGTTGATGTTACCAAATTGTGACTAAAATAATGGAGAAGAATATTTCATTTAACATTATAAGCTATTCGTCGTCTGTTCATCATCATCATTATATCAGCCCGGAATCACCCACTGTTGGGTACAGGCCTTCCCTTTTTTATGCCATTGCTCTTTGTCTTGCGCGTCCCTCATCCAGGGGGCCGAGTCTGCTATTTACAATAGCTCCAATCGTCTGAGTGGGTGGCGTTTGTGTCCATTTTAGGATAATTGGCATTCTACTAAACACCAAAACGTCAACATTGGCCGCCCCAATGACCAATTTTGACGTTAAAATGATGTTTTACCTACGTAATTATCCTAAAATGGACCTACTAACGCCACCCACTCAGACGATTGGAGCCATTGTAAATAGCAGATTCGGCCCCCAGGTGGGTCCCATTACCTTGGCTATGTCGTCAACTCAACGTGCTTTCGGTCTTCCCTGACTTCTTCGCCCTGTCGTTGGCCACCATTCAGTCAGAATTCTACTCCATCGACTATCAGTACGTCTAGTTAGGTGTCCAGCCCAACTCCATTTGAGTCCACTGTTGGAGTTAGCGAAAGCAAAGAAATACCAAATAATAATATGGTGTTAATGATATAAACCCCGGACATGTATGCATGCAAATACATATGTCGCTGGTCTAAAACAATAGACAATCGTGCTTCAGCATATAAATGAAAAGTTCTTCGTGTTTTATTACTTTAGAAGGGTGACATTCGCCGCCATATGCAATTACTTAGCTTTCACTTTGTTAATTGATATTTGATAAACATACCCTATATCAGGGATGGCCAACCTTTACGTGTCGACGTGGCATTTTAATAAAGTTTCATCATGTCATAGATGTGCCATCAAATAATTTTGTCTCGATGATTATTGACAAAATAATAAATTACGTATTCAATGTTTCCAAGATTTTGTTATTAGCATTTTCACTAGTAACCGTCAATCTTTTCGTTTCGATTATTTGGAACTGTTTATTTATTCCTTTTTTCATATAGTACATACTTCACTTTTTTTTCGTAGTGCATAATGAATTATTGGATTTATATAAATGACGTGCCTGAAATATTGGCCAGTGTGCCATTGGTTCGTCATCTCTGCCCTATATTACGAATCCCCCTTGTTAATGGCATTAGCTTATTAATTTGAGAATTTAATACTCCAGATTAGTTCATAACTTCACATGCAACAGGTGAACGATAAATACTTCATACCAGGTATTCTAGAGGACTTAATTAATTCTGAACGTATCTGACAAGATGCCAAATCTAAAGATCTATCTACTACTGATAATATTAATTCAGAAACTTTTGTCAAGATTAAAAAGTTTTTAATTCTCATAAGCTTAATAGTACTGCTTCTATTCTTGATTTTGTAAAAAAAAGTCCTTTACTTGAATGTAAAAAATACATATAAAAGAAACATTAAATAGATCCAAAATTAACTAAAAATGCTTTTTACTGAAGGTTTGATAAATAGGTAAGGAATTCTTAGTTTGCATGCAACTTTTTGATACTTAGATCATCATTGTTTAGTTAAATTATGATGTACCCATGTCATTTATTAGCTGAACAGCTGACTGGGTTAGTACAGGCGTATCAGACGATCTCTCGGCTTGCGAGGTCGCCTACATGCGTCCCAAACATTTTGTCACAGATAAGGTTAGGTGTAGATACGACATTCTTGGTTATCTAGAAGATATTAGGTCGCCAGGGGCAAGAAATGGGCATTGTAAGAATGTAGACTACTTTTCAAAATTTCCTTCTTATGTAATAGAACGATTATTAAATATGTTTTTTTTTTCCATTTTTGAGGCCCATAGGGGAAGATTTTTCAAAATAGGATGGTGTTTGATATTATAAAAAAAATTGTAGGTACTACGATTACGAGTGTATTGTATACGATCTGAAGAACGAGGATTTTATGTACTTAAAGTAGGCATAATTACATTCCCAAAAGATTATCTGTACGAACTTGATCTATGACCAAAATAATGTTGAAGAGGTCGCATGTAGGACGGTTTCCCTTTCTATGTGCATCCATACTATATTGTAATGTTTATACGAGTATATAATATTTACCATCAAACAGAGAGCGGTATTGCATTGAGCCCACATCGTATTAAAATATTGCATAATCAGATAAATTTCGTGGGAAAGGTACTTGTCGTAAATATTGACTAGTTCTAGCTAAAGGGCTCAAATCAGACATATTATGTACTCTTATAATTTTTAAGTACTTTTTGCTCTGAAGGGATACCATTTTCTATTCTTTTAGCTTGATAAACTTACTTCAAGAAACTATTGATAGTTGTTAAAGCCTGTCAATTGCGCCTCTAAGGACCTGTCTTTATAAGCGCAAATAGTTATCGGTGTGTTGGTGGAATTGAATGTTATAATTAAATGTAGAATTTTGTAGATTATACACTTCAAAACAATTTTAAAATGTTGTATTTACAAACATAAATAAGATAGACTTTACGATAGGCGACATGATCCAATAAAACGATTTACAACTATTTTACCACCGGAAATTAATCATAAATCGTATTTTCATACTATATTTATAAGATATAAGGCAGCAGCAGATTTATCATGTGCTACTCGAATTAACTAAATAGCCAGACAAACAATTATTGTCACTTATAAAGGTCAATTTCACAAGTCGTAAAACAAAATTGGTCCTTAGTTCCGCAGGTAATTAGAAAATAAACCGACAAACAGCCCCATTGTTTACCCACAACAAATATTACGAAACTAAAACAATAGCAGCACCAACATCAAATACCAAACATTTCCTTTGACAACACATTAACAGATCCCGTCGTGAAAAAAGTCTGTCTAAAAGCATGTATACAGGAAACCATTACGCCGCGTCGTAAACGAGGTACACCGGCTTGATTTGATTCGGTATCCACAAATACGTCAGTAACGTCTTCGGACGCCCGAAACGATAATCGTGTCATTTATAATTGAATATTCGATAATATCCTAAATTCACGTCAATAGGGAAATTTTCGGGAATACTCGGTGAAGTGATTTGGTGGAAAATGCAAGAGCTACAGACAGAAAAGGTACTGATTTATGCATAGATGTTGATCGTTCTGTTTAGCTTCAGGAATAGATTTGTCGATGTATTAATAATTAGTTAACTGGCTGGGATTTTCAGTTGTCGATTTAGGATATATGCGCCTATCGCTGGCCGATAAATTCGAGTGGGCGTTTGTCTTTGTTAGGATAGAAGTATAAACTAAATTATTCCTAGAAGTATAATTTGTGACTAAGGACGTTATGAGTGATGAATGATGTCTGGATTTCAAAACAGGCTATGACCCATGAATTTATTTTGACATCAATTCTTCTCTTGGTAGCCAATTATTACACCAGCGTGAAATATGTAATGAAGTAATGATATAAACGTAGTTACGGAACAAATTAATTAATTTCATTTGATGGGGTGTGTTCTGTTTTTAATGGTTCATGGACGTTTCTGGAACTTGATAAAATAATCTGGATGATAATATGAACGCATATTATATTTTCGATAATTTTTTCGTAGAACCAATCCGCTATCATAATATGTGTATTTCCAGAATATTTAGCATCTCGTAGACTAAATGAGCACATGTGATTGTTTTCGTAAGAAATTTTAATTAGGGTCCTAATTACTCTTGATTGGAGTTTAGGATGCACAATAGCTGCCAATTTGGCTCTCAAAACTTGTGACTGTCAATGTTTAACTAAATGCTTCTTACTAATGCCAGTTTAATAATTAACAAAATAGACTTTTATCACTATGTCAGCGCTAAGGAATTTCGGCCTTTCGTAATAACAACCTATCTTTTCTGGCTCATGTAGCCGATACAATTTATAATGATTTATGAATAACTCGCCGATAAGCACAAATTCTGAAAATCAGTTGGACTTGTTAATTGTTATATTATTTATAAAACAAAAATATTTTTTTTTATCTGCTGACCAGTTTTTTCCTATTTGAAAACAAAACACGTCTACAATAAAAGTACTGATGTTTTTTTTTTCCTAATGACACCGAAATACCTTAAAACTAGTGACTTACATGCCTTATTACTCAAGCACTAAAATTAAAACACATCACCACACATGTAATTAGAATTTTGTAAATTTACTTTAAAAATATGGACGAAGAAGTCATCAGTAAAGCGAATTATCTACAGGGAAACAGCAGCTAAAAAAATAAATTCCGTTAATTAGCCTGTATCTCGTCCGAATTTTATGGTCATTGGTCATGTGCCCCAATTTAATTTTTTATCTTACTATCTTCTTTGTACATTCTAGCCTCCCCCAATCCCCGGCATGCGGCCCCCGCTCGGCTCGCCCGGCGGCCCCGTGCCTACCCCCAAGTCTTCCATGGGCTTCGTGATGCCGATATACACTATCTGCATCATCGTCTTCTTCGTCTACACGTTGAGCAAGGTAACTTTAATCTTTATCGCTTTGTATATAAAGTTTAAAATTGTTTGCTAATCCGAAAGTACTGTGTAGCCGGCAACTGCTATTGAAGTCAATGTACAGTTTGTTACAAATCAAATTGAATGCTTCCTTGCCGCAAATTCAAGTTCCAATAGCTTTTTAACATGGCTACAATTTTTATTTCATCTGCTATTTGGCTTTCTTATAGTTTTCGATGTTTGCAGATTTGGACATCCAATATTACAATGTTTTACTGAATACTCGATGATACGAGTAAAACCATATTTTATTTAAGATTTTCTCTCTTCATAATTTTATATATGTTATTCTATGGGGTATAACTTAGTAATGTTTTTCTATAGATTCTTTTCAAGCGTACCGGTACGACACCTTACGAGACCATCACGCCAGACCCTCAGTTTAGGAGACGGGTCTTCAGAGACGACTCCAGAACTACTCCTGATAAATTGGGTGAGTTTAGAAGTTCTGCCTATTTGTTACTATAGGTATCGATATCATAATTTTATATTTAGATGCTATTCTAGCCTTTCGGGCCTCAATATTCAACCAATACATTTGTTAGTTATGTCACTCCTTTTTAACTATAGGTAAATAAAATATCTAAAAAAGCGAAAGTATCTTGAACACTGTAATGAGTTTACTTGATATATTTGTTAAATAAAATAATATTCTACTACAATTATTAGGGATTTTCATGTTTCTAATATATATACAATTTCATGGTGAAGATTCCGAAATCACAAGATGATTTTGATTTACATTGTGTAAAACAAGATCAAAGCTGGGCTCATATTTTTCTAATAATATATCTGTCGGTGTTGTCCATATATTATAATGTAGTTAGTTAAATATATCATTTTTTAACTATACTATATTGCGCACGCAGGACCTAAAGAACGGGACACAAGTAAGTAAAATGTTGTTTTACGTATGTTTCTGTAAACAGGAAAATAGTGGAATCGGGCGGTAGTTAATTATTGTGGCAACAATACTCGTTAAACCGATTGATAAGGGATACCTACGTGTGATAACGATACAGCATGTTTGGTTAGCGGGTAACGTAATTTTGATCGTAAAACATGTTTTTTTTATTAATGTTGTTTTGCATAGGTGGAATTAAACAGCTACACAGAAGGCATATCACAGTTAACTGATAAATACAGTATTTGACCATGTAATTATATTTTAATTGAAAAGGATTGGAAAGAACAAAATGTGACTATGAACAATAGTTAGGTATTTTTTCTAAAACAGGACAAATGACAAAAAAGAACTGAGTTAGTCTTAAATCCTAGACAGCACGTCAGAAGAAAAAGATAGCTGGTCGGTCATACAAAATATCCGTTCATACAGTATTTTTGTAATCCTCAAATAGTTTACGTTCGAAATTATGTTACCCGACATCCAGACGAAACAAACTAAAATATTTGATAAATGGTTCCCGATCCAAACTCCTCACGTGGTGAAGTATTCGCAATTGGTGTACAAAATCATCTCACACGAAATTCCACTCGCAAATCAACTAGAATCTTAGATGCAGCGAATTGGCACTCAGCACTAGAAAGCAAGAATACATTCCAAAATCTTCCTCATAATAGTAAAGCGTTTTCAATCGTTCATCTTCAAGCAAACACGATTATTATTACGTATATGTTACAAAGATGCTAATGTATGTTCGTAACTACTGGTTACGTATGTAAAGTGCAAACACAGTAGGTTTATCATGTGCCTAGTACATTACAATCACTCACGCCTAGTAAAGATTTAGTATTGTTTATGTATTTTATTACTTTGTGTTCTGCAAGGTCCTATCTTGGGTCCTTTAAACATTTTGTGTTTATGGCGTAAGGTACTAACTCTAAACTTGTCTTGAATTCGAACTTACCTTATTTTTTTATGTCATCTTCAATTGACTATATTATCTGCTAATCTATCATAAATCTTAAAATCTATTTTCATTCAAATTTTACTTTTCTAAGTACATGAAACGGGGAAAAATTCAAGTAAGGTCAAAAAGACCACCATTATTCGTACGTTAGGACCAAATACATAAAGGCTCGATGCTCGATGCTCAGGGGACGTGGAGTTGGAAGCGCTGAGGGCGCGCCTGGCGGAGACCGAGCGCGCCATGCAAAGGATCGTCAGCCAGCTGGCGCAGCGCGACGCGGTATTGATGGCGGGATGGTGGACTGGCCTGGGGTTATGAGGATGACAGTCTCAATAAAAATGGGAAAAATAGCAAAAAATTACCATAAAAGTAAAAATAGCTATAATATTAGTCTGCATAATAAACGAAAAAAATATGGGGTTGTCAATAAAAAAAGCTGATTAATGGTCATCAGATTCTCACAGTAAGGGTTTATTCCATAAGAATTGGGTCTTCACGAGAAGTGACAATCATAGCATTCCACATGTTATATTTTAAAGCAGTGTGTCCTACCCTACCGGCCAGTTCATTAAATCCGCCTGAATTTCTTCGCTATAAACCGTATTATTTAGCTGTGTACCTAGAAGCTTGCGGCATGGTGACGGTTGAGCCCTTTTCTAGTTATCCGGGTTGTAATACCTTGTGAAACGTCCGTGATGCATCCAAACGATTGTGGGTACCTATGTTATAGTTCTATGTTTAGATTATAGAGTGGATTTTTGGAGGTAGAGCAAGGAATGAATGTTTTCCTCTTAACAACGATAAAAACCAAGGATGGTCCCAATAACATAGTACTGTGTTCAATTTATGTTACACGTTTGTTTTTAGAAAGACGTCACTTGTGTATTGTGTCTCCTTAACTACATGTTAATTGTTGAGTATATTTTGTGAATTGAATAACTGAACGAAATATTGTGATAAATATGTAATTGTGGCTGTCTTCCCTATAAAGCTTCTTAACATCAGACGAAACGCTGAGACAGCAATAATTCTAAACGATAAAACGGTTCAGAGTTATGAGAAGAATTTGACGATCAAAAATTCACTTTATAAATCCACAGAGAAGCCAAGTTTAACTCCTGAGATAGTGTTAAGTGTTACTTGGCGCGTGTCCAGCGGTAGGAGCATGCCCAATCGTCTGATGCATCCCGTTTATTTTCGTCAGCGTCCTTCGTTGTTTGTTTTTATGTCTATTTTTACTCTAGTTTCGTTTTTAATTTGGTTTTCTGCTAAATTTATTTAAGATTCATTCATAAGTTATTGGAGAGAATCGTTTTATATTCGATAAACATTATGGAGTTGGAAAAACTGTTTTTAACAGCTACCGCTTTATTTCTGCACCTATTGAAATACGTATTTTAGACGTAGATTATGGTGTAGGTAGCTTTACCTAACAGGCATTTGTAATTATTGTATCCAAACAAAATTAATGTATACTTAAAAAAAAACTAAATACTCCGCTACAAAGTACGAAACCTGAACTGAAAAAAGACCAAATTGATGCAGGAAAACCAAACTGCAAAACTAAGATGGACGTAAAGTTTTGCGTGAAGTTTATCACTTAACTAATATTGATATTGTCGGGCACAGTTGTTACCGCCATATCAGGGCTGGTAGCCGAGGTGCAGCAGCAGATGGAGGCGAGCTACGCGCAGAATCAGCAACGACAGGTCAATGCATGAAGCTACCCTTAAACCATGCAACGTCACTTTCCACCTTTAGAAACATAGCTAGATTACAAAGAACATGTAGGACTGACTTAGTCGCGTAGGTCCTTTTGAATCGTCAAAGTAAAAAAATGGTCCTTTGGGTCCCAAAGATCTTTTTTCGTTTCAAAATAATCTTTAAAGTACTTATTCGTTTGAAATCGAAATTAAAGTTAATCATTGAATTACCAGTTCAATTTTTTTCCAAGAATCTGATGATTTGGAATTTAAGATTTCCTGTAATTAAAGTTTAAAGTAAAATATTATTCTCAATGAATCTCGGAACTGTATCGTTGTAGAAAGTGACATTGTCTTGGTCCTCCGTTCCTAGTTTCCAAGATTGGACAAGTCTCTTGTCCGGTCTAGCTATTTTATATTTTTTAACTTTGCTACCTCATCCTTGATCCTGTCTTGCTATTTATTGTCGTTTTTATTTGTTGTTTTCTTTTGTTTATTTGTTTTAACATCATGGTTCACCAAAATAAAATAATTCAAAGATTAACGAGTCAATAATAAACTTTAAACGTTTTAAGCGACTTTATTTTTGAATGTGATTGTAAACATGTTTTGGAGTTGTAATCATCTGAATCAGCTGCAGTTTGCTCGTACATTACAAGCGTTTGCCTCATAAAGCTTTGATGTAGGGCATCGTTATAACAACAGTATTTCATGCACATAACTTTTGACTTATTGTCGGTTTGTTGCACACGTAAGCTTAGCTTTACTTCTTCCTTTACTGTTTGTTTACTTTCTCATTATGCTTGAGGCTAAAAACGTGATCATTCTGTATTTCTATAATTAGGCTATTCGATTTTATCATCATACACTACTTAATGTACTTATAACTGTTATATGTCCCAACAAATAAATAAATACACGTAAAAACAGTTGTCATTTAATTAATGTTTTTCTTCTCTTCAGTTAATTGTATCGTTAATTTATGAAATGACCTTGAAATTGCCAAAAGGAATATCTTGAGTTACTTGTCACAGCTTTGGCATAAATGTGCCAATTATTTTAAAATAGGGTTCATATCCGACATAGAATTGAAACACCTGCAGTTATGTTTCCGGCTAGATTTTTTGTCCGTCACGAGTGCTGCAGTATTTTCATGGTTCAGATTACTTTGGCGAATATTGGCAACGCGTGCCAAACTCTTCCATATTTAACCTTGGCAGAATTCCTTTTCAGATAAGTTTAGGGATATTTCTGTATCTCCAAAACTGAAAATTCAAATATACTTAAAATAAGAAATGTTTTTGTTAGTATTAAAATTTAATTTTACTTCTTATCGTATCTATGATTTTTATTTAGATCAGACAGGTATTTAAATTTTTCATTTATAAATCTGCACCAATTTAAACTTATTTCTGGCTTTACCACACTTATACCAATATATTAATATTTCTTTATGTGTAGGGTATAATCTTAACACAACTTTCATCCTCCCATCTTCGTTTCATTCTCGAACCTTTATTATTATATTTTTTGCATTACCTGGCCTCCTTTAGCATGCATATGCAAAGTTCGTATAGTTGTACATGTCGCTGTCGCCTTTGTCTGCCTGCACCTGAGTTACTCGCCGTTGACTAACAAAACATTAAACCAATTACTAAAATGATAGGTGAAATAAATATGATATTAGTTAAAAAAAAACAATAAGTGATTGAAATAAATTCATGTAAAAGAAGAACATTGTTTGGTTTCGCTTACTGTAATTATTTACGCTGCTGAAAACAACGTCGTACTTAACTTCTCGCACTAAGTTGTACTATTCATTAACAAAAACTGCCTTTTACGCAATAAAGATATTAATATAATTTTTCCAAACGTTTGGTAGAATCTATTCGTGATCAGAGGGCTGGTTTGTTCCTTGCACAGAGAATCGGCATAGCCATTCAACGTGGCAATGCTGCCAGCCTTCTGAGCACTTTTCCCGCCATTGACAAGGATGACGATGAGTTCTTTTACGCAATTGTTTTTTTTTGTTATTTATCTAATTTTCAATTATACTTGCTATGGCAAATATGACAGGATATATGTATAACAAAGAGAGTTATGGGCGGGAAATTACGTAAAAAATAAATTTATTAAAACTGATTCTGTAAAAAATATTGAATTCTTTAATGTTGATTCCAGCGGTGTAATCGTTTATTAAATTCGTTTTCTACGTTATTGTGCATACATAGTTGTAACGCTGTAAATAATAAAGAAATAATGGCCTGATGTTTTTTTATTTTTATTTATGGTGTTATTTTTTGTTTTGTAGTAGATATTGAAACGTACCTTTTTTTTCTGAAGGTGTGGTAGTTTTCTTTGAAGAATAACGCTAGAAAGTGTTGATTGTCTTGAGTATGCTTTAGTTTTTGTTATAAGACACTAAACACTTGCACAGGAGTTCCTTAGGATTATTTTATGAAGGGTTTTTTGAAATGTCATTATTATGGTATTCATATAAGTCATGACTACCTAATTAATTATCCTTATGGTTCATTCTAAACGTGTTTACTGTTTTATAAAAGTTTCAGTAATAGTTTCAACACAAATAAGCAATCGACGCTTAAATAGAGCATGCATTTTCCGTAGCCTGCGTTTCTTCCTATTAGAAAATAACTTAATATTTACCTATTAATTCTAAAATTTCAGGATGTGCAGGATAACCACACTCGCCCATACACGAACGGGACTATCTTACACAACAGTGGCCCGGTACACATAGTGGCCAGCGAGTACCGTGAGACACCTAAAGAGACCTCTGAAACTCAAAAACAGAAGGAAGAGTCTCCAGTACCTGAAGAAACAGTCATACAACCTTTAGAAGCTAAAGAAACCTCGCCCGAACCTCTACCCAAAGAATCAGTAGAAACACAGCTAGAAACTGAATCCACTCCTGAAACTAACAAGCTTGAAAAAACATCTGAAGAAACAAAGGAAACTAAACAAAGCACAGAACTAGCCAAAGAAGAAGAAGAAATTTCCCCAGAAAAAGAAATTCAACCAAGTGAAGAGCAAAAAGAAAAATCACCAGAGAAAGTAATATTAACAAAAGATGACGACGAACAGGAGGAAGAGGAGATAGAGGAAGAAGAAGAGGAAGAAGTAGAGATAGAGATAGGATCAGAAGAAGAGAGTCCGGAAAGAGAAAGAGAACCAGAGTTAGCTACTAAAGTCACAGATGATTTATTGAAGTTGAGTGAACATAAAGAGAAGAATGGAGATGTTAAGCATACGGAAGAGTTTTTGAAGGAAGAGACGAAAGCGTTAGCGGAGCAGAAGGAGAAACAGTCGACTCCTGAGCTGTTGGAAGAGGCCATCAAAGATGATGATGACCAGGAGAATGCCAGTGTTAAAGTGAGTAGATGTTTATAATCTTTATGGTATGATTGTGAGAGACATAAATGAGTTTTAAAGTCTAAATATCCGTTCTACTAAATGTTAAAAAAAAAGCTTTGAAAACTTTTTATATGGGTTATGGACCTGAATTGAATGATTTTTATTTTTATTTATTTATTATTTTAAAAAGAGAAATTGGTCTATCCATTCTTCAAAATTATTTTATTATAAAAGGCAAAAATCTGAGTGGTAGTTGTAGATTAAGTTTGAAGTTTAATTAAATAAGGTTGTGTGTGGCACATGTCGATAATATTGTGTTTGTGCAGTAATCAGTATGACTTTGGGTTTGCATTTAGTAAATTCATGGCACAGCTTTGTAGCTCACTACTAAATTGTGTCTGTGTATAATTTTGATTTGATTAACATTGAGGTACATAGATTTTGTAAAGTTTTTCCTAGACTTGTATCATGAATCCCTCCCTTTTTTCAATTTCTGAAAATATTCGTTATATAATTTTATGTGACCATTGCGCTTACTATGAACTCTTAAAACAGGACTTTTGTCAAGCAAGACGGTGCTCTAGACTGTACTACTGGCGTATTCCTTGCACGAAGGATAAGTCCTGCTGTAAGAGCTCTTAAGTAAACGCATTGCATTCCTTTTTCTTGTCAGATTCTTAAGACTTGTAACTTTCATTTTACCAAATTGGTCAGTGTTGATGATTGTAGAAATGGTATTTTTTTCAATGTATGATAGCATAAAACCCACTGGATATAGCGATTAATTTTCATGTCTCTTAAAAGGACTGGTCCTTTTGTCTTGGTCCTTTATTCTCTAAATTTAACTACAAAATCTACATACCTCTTGTCACAAACCAACACAATAAACTAGAGCACAGCATTACATGGTTACATAGGTGGTAGGCATGGAGGTGACGGCGCACGCGGCGGACGGCGGCGCGTGGCGGGCGGCGGCGCCGGCGGGCCGCGCGCCCGCGCGTGTCGCGGTGAGACCTCGCCTTACCGTGCATATCGTGCAGACGCTATATGAATGACATTGAAGCTGGACTTTCTTGAAACTAGTTTTTGACGCGAATTTTCTGTGTTGCTTTTTAGCGAATGGTTTTTTACTTTTTTTATTAGTTATACTGTGGTTAGTAAAATGGGGTGTGGAGGTCAGACAGGCAGTCGCTCCATGTATAATATGGTATTCAGTACTATTCAGCTGAATCCGGTAAGGCTGGAAGCCGACCCCAATATAAATGGGAAAAGGATAGGCAGATGCTGCTAATTAGCTAATGAAATAGATTTTGAATATCAGTCAGATGGAGATGGAAAAAAAAATATACAGTTTATGCCCAGTCGTCTTACCCATTGTAATAGGTGGGACATGAGGAAAACCCGGGAAATAATAATTATAAATCGAGAAATAAATTAGTTAAATTATAAAACAGTATTTCATGCAATATTCAAAAATTTTCAAAAATATAAGAATAATCCACGATGCCATTAATTTTAGACAATCCGTTTAAACACTCTTACAGAATATGATCTTTACAGACGTTGAGACTTAAAACAGTTTCAAGAAACTCCAATTCAATCAGTTGTTCACCTTCCTCTATTTAACTATCTTTTAATATATAACTGTATATTAGCATACATATCCGTATATGTTTGTCCTGTATTGTCCTGTAGTTAGTGCATTGTATTGCTTTACATTCCAACGCATAGTATTAGTTATATCTCAGTAGTTGTATGCTCAAATAGTTTATTAATATTAATTTATGTGTATATTTTTGTGTGGAGACCATAATAACATGAGTAGAAGATTATAATTCTTTTTCAAACTTTACACTATCATAGAAAAAAGAGTATTTAAAATAGATTCGCAATTTCTTAAGTTTTAAAATGTTTCTTTAAGCCCAGCACGTAAATACGAATTTCTTCCTCTTTTGATTTGTAATTTAATTCAAACTCAAACTCAACTTTTTTATTTGCTTTCCACAATGGTATTAGTAGGTGGTAAGCAAAAAATATATATAGTACATCGTGGCCCCTGTTGGGCACCCAAAAATTTAGGAGAGAGGAAGGAAATTCATTGTCAAAATAAAAATATTTTTAAAATACATGCAGGATCCACACAAAAATATACACTTGTATTAGATAGAATAAAACTGCTTGCATTTCTTTTCTACACTTTGTTTCTATTCAACACTTTATAACTTTTCTACTCTATTCTTTAAAAAATAAATCATTTACATTATATATAAGCAGTTTTATTTTAACGCCTCCACTACCTACTAACATATTTGTCGTAATATTTCATTCCTATTCCATACTAAAGACGTAAAGTTAATGAACAGAAGGTTAAGTCTATACAAAAACAGAAATAGTTGCTGTTCATTTATTTATTTTCAACTCAAAATTACCTCTAGAACAAAAAGAAAATGAATAGGTAATGTGTGTTCGATCATTTTATATTATTTTCTATTTAAACTGAAATTATTCTTATTTCTAAATAGCATGGATCCCTGTTTTACGATTTATTTTTTAGTTTTTATTTCCTTTTTAAATACCCCTTGGGATTTGGAATAACTAGATGTTACATTCAATAACCAATAATTCTTAAAAATATTTTTTGATATTCTTTATAGTGTTTCAAGTATTTATGTAGTGTGACCTCTGTATGTATTTTGTTGTAGCATATTATAATTTACATACATATTAAGCGCTGTCGTATTAGGCTTATTATCATTAATCATTGTGTTTAATGTTGCTAGGCGACTACTGTATCAATATGATTTGTTTCTACCAATCCAAAAACTAGTTTCATACACTTGTTTACTCTGTTTTTTTTTTGTATGTCAGACGTCTTATGTTTGAGGCTAAAGAAAAAAAATGATATTATTCTTATCTATTGCTAATGATTGGGGATCAAACAACCGGAATTACATAATGATAGTCAACTCTGAAGTTTTAATATGATAAAAATAAATGGTTAATTAAAAAAAATATAGAAATACAGACAATAACAAAAATTATTCAGCAGACTCATGATATACAAAAATAGCTCTTATCCTAATAGCAATAACTGTCATTCCAGCATGAAGCGGAGCAGGTGCAGTCGATATTCCTGGAGACGGAGATCCCGCAGCAGTCGCGCGTGCTCGTCGCCGACTTCGCGGACAGGACCGACCGGCCCGCGCCCACTAAACACTCGCCGGTCAGTACTGGATATAAAAAAAATACTGAAAAATACCTTATTGCTCAAATTCTCATATAGAGAAGGAAAGTATTGATCGCCACGGCTGTTCTCTTGTTGGTTGACCATTTCCGGTTCAACTTTTTGGAATCCTTGTTTTAAAGCAGTTTCCTCATACGCCATCGGCGAAGTAGAAGTTTACCTACGTACTATGTACATTAGTTTAACACCAAAAAAATTGATCCGATACTTTTACTCTGTGTACACGAATCTAGTTATTGAACAGCTTGGCTATCATAAAACTTGGGATTTAATAGTGGCCATAGCCTCGCCCCCTATTACATGGGACCTAAACATACCGGCGAACTGTGGGTGTACATTGGTACACTTCTGCCTAACCCTTAGGGTATACAGGCGTGAATGTACGTTATGTTTATTTAGTAGTACATCGTCAAAATAGAGACTCAAGCACATTAGACGTTTTGAAAGGGCGTGTTTTAATAAGTTATTATATTATTAACAGATGGTGGTGAGCGGGAAGATGACTCTCTCGCTGATACAGGACGCGCCGCGGGAGACACCTGACAGGGATCTAGGTAAACAGAACAAATATTCATTATACAAAACTTTGGTAAGATTAAAAGAATGCCTTATCTCAATGCAATATGGTAGTTTTTAAATTAATTGAAATGCGTCTATGATATGCCAGACCATAAGGGTTTGTTTCCACTAGTGTTATTAATATTTTCATAAAATAATTTCAGAATCGACTGTGGATGACTTCACAACGGCAAGTGCGTTGACGCAGAATGCTGAGGTAATTATATCCTACCAATTACATGACTAAGATTCTTACTATACCTACATATACTGTAAAATATAAGGCATTAAAAAATCCAAGCTTAGTTTTAGTAACGGAGGATGAAGAAATTATGTGTCGTGCCATCTTCTTTGCTCAGTGGAATAAGATGTAATTATTTCGTTAATATTTGATGTGGACTCGGGTTTTTTGTAATAAAATAGCTTTCTTTCCAATGCAAGTATCCTTTTTTAACACGCAATTTGTACATGATATTAACATATCATATTCCAAAGAGTCCTTTTGATTAAATAGAAAAACAAAATTCTACTTACAAATGTTAGGTACCCAACAAAAAAATAAAAAATGCTTCTATTATTTACAGAAAGAAGACGACTCAGAAGAGGAGATCGAGGAAGAGATTGAAGTAGAAGAAATAGAGGAAGAAGTAGAGGAGATAGAAGAAGAAGAAGAAGAGGAGGAAGAAGACAAGCCGAAGGTCAAGAAGACAGAGTGAAGTACTGATAGGTTTATTGCGTAGCTTGTGTTCTGGGACTGCGTTGTATATGGAGGGCGTTGATAATTATCCTTCGGGCTTTTTGTCTTTTTAGGACATATAACCATCTTTTTTTTGACGCAGTCATATAAACAGAAGTAACACTTAAATGCCCGTGTAATTACAGGGTAATAAAGACAAACTTTAATTATTTTGTTCAGTCAATTACGAGAAACGAGAAAGAAAAAACGTTTATTGGCACACGCCACAAATGCACACAGTTTACTTCTAAAATGGCAAATCTGATTTGTGGGAAATCTTGGCCCAAGATTCTTGGGTGTGCGGCCCAGCACGGTAGTTGCCAATTTTTCACTGCGCAACTGTCTTGCCGAAATACCAACTAAAGCTTTTTTAAGAATGGCAACAGTAAAATCATATTTAGCTAAATAAATCTTCAAAAGCTGGGTGATATAATATGGAGCTAAGTTGTATGTAACGCAGTCACAGAACACAATTTAAATAAAACAAAAGTAACGTTATTGTCTATGGAACTGCAATTAATTTGTGTATTTATTTTGTCTATGCTTCTCCTCTAGTTTGTTCGTTGAAGATGTATATTTTATTCAACATTGTTTTTATGCTTTTGACGTTAAATAATACTGTTGTTGTAATTGGGATAGTTTTCAGAGAGCATTCAGGTATTATCCAAAGAGAACTAAAAAACAAAATTGTCATAGGTAAATGATTTTAAATACCTAAATATGCTCACAATGTTATCATTGGTTATATACGAATTTAATACATTAGAAGTGTTCGATAGTTTGTGCCAAATATTACTTCAAGCTTAATAGAATATTTAATAATTTATTCAAAGTTTTTTACTGTCGTCGTTAATTTATTAAGTCTGTGAATTAGCCAAATTTATATTATACATGTCTACTTAAAATGTAGAAATAATGCAAAAATACTGCATGGATAAAAACGAAAATGTTGCCAGTAATAAATAGTCTTTCGTATTTTTAATATGGTAATTAAAATTAATGTTACTGTTAAGTTTTTTTTTTCAAAATTGTCAAATTGGCTCAATGAATTTGGATGTAATTAGTGTGATAATTAAATGAGAGCTCATTTACTGTGCAGTTTTTTTGCCAGTAACCTACTAAGGCCCCAATCTCGATGTCTTAAGAGTTAGAATAAACATTTTGCACCAGTGTGAACTTGTTAGATATAATTATGCATTTAAGGTATTTTGTTATATTTGTCTTTTTTTCAAGCAAATGAGTAAATAATGTTGTTAGATGTGCTGGTTGACTTTAGTTACACATGGAAATTACTATCATTCAATTTTATTCTACTTGGTAGAATTTTATCCTAATAGATGGCAAGCAGGTAATACGTAATAGGTATGTAAAAAATCAGTACTTAAATAATGATACCAAAATATAGAAGTCAATTTTAAATTACTGTAAATCAGTCTCATGCTATCTCTTTCGTTTCAAGGTATATTCTTGCGACAGACATATTAATATTTGACAACCCTAAAGTAGAATGTTTTTCTTTACCATCACCCTTTTTATTCTTTAAATAATTAAAAAAGCAACCAGGACAGCATCTCATGTAATAAATAGTATTATTGTTTACGTTTTTGTTTAACATTTACTGTAGCATTTTTGTTATGTTATGCTTCTGTTTTTTAGTTTTAAGCACGACTGTAGCCAAAGGCCCTGAGTCCCAAAACTTGTTTTAATGTAGGTTAGTAATGAATTTAAAATTAACTTAGTATATAATATAATGAAATTGCTGTATTGGTAATTCAGTAGTTATTCTTAGTTCTTTAAATGTTTTCATTTTGGTATATTTTCTACAGATGTTCAGTTAAAAAATTGTTAACTTTTCACATAGCAACTGTTGTGCTACATTTGCTATTTCTTTTGGCTACAGCCCTGTTTGTAAGAAAATAAAAATAACTAAAAATATATTTTTGTGTTTTATTTGTCTATTTATTCAAATAAATTATATATTTTCAGCTTCAAGCATTGAAACATTTTCTATAACAGTTGAATCACATGAGAATAATGAAACAGTTTTGTAAAATAACTTTTTTATTATAACACTTAAATAGAGGTAATTTTACAAACTGATCTTATTTACATTCTACTGAGTTGCACTGAATTTGTTGTGATTGGAACCTGAAAGTAGAAAAATTATAATTAGAGAAATTAATAATAAATATACACTATATACAGTAGGCACATAGCTGAAAGAGCAGTCCTCAGACAAATCAACAACCCAATGAACATTCCTCTGTGTACCTCATCTGCAATCACAACCACTCTGACTAGAGTGTTACAAATAAGAGATATATGTATAGTAATAGGAAGGATCTGTTAATTACTGTTTTTCACTAAAAAGTACAGTAGGGGTTTAGAATGCCAGTAGATATTGGACTGTACTGGAGGTTGTGAGTTTGATTCAGACCAAGGACTTATGTTGTGTCATGAGCATGATCATTTGTTCTGTGTCTGGGTGTAATTTATCTATAATATGTATGTATTTAGAAATATATAAGTATGTTAATCAGTTATCTGGTTACCATATCACAAGCTCTGCTTAGCTTGGGATCAGATAACCATGTGAGTTGTCCCAGGATAATATTATTATTATTTTTTAGTTAGACTTCATTGAAAACAGGTTGGTAAGGAGGTTATATAAAATATCATTAATTAACTTATAAAAAAAAAACGACATTATTATAGCCTGTGATTATAGCTTTTCATATAATATGCAGTATTTGCCTGCATTTATATGTTGATATGTTAATCACTTAAAAAATACATGAAATCAGGATACTATTGGACTCATTCATTTTGACATGTTTTAGACATTATAAGTGAGATCAATTTGACTTAATTTTTATTTATGTTTTTGTGCAAACATTTTGAACACACATTAAATTCTACGAATATTTATTGCTAAAGAAACTTTCAGTGTCAAGTAGTAAATTAAGTTAGAATGTCAAATTTCTTTTGGAAATACTATATTCAAGGGTTATCAAATATGTTATTAATACAAATTGTTGCAAAATAAAACAGATATTCAATTATCATAGTTTAAATTATAACCTGTTATAAATACAACACATACCTTTACTTAGTCCAATTCTTCAGTTCCTCAACATTTTTGACTAAAGTCCAGTCGTTCCTGACTGATGTGATGGTCTTAGTGGCTTGAGCCATCTCAGGGAAGAATTCCCATTTCTCATCTACGGCGGTCTTCTTCACGACTCCGGCCATGCCCAGGATGAGCGCCGCGGGTACAGCAAAAACGGGTGCTCTTTGCCAAGCGCTTAAAATACTACCAGCCACAGCACCACCAAGGAAGTAGTTAATCTTGTCATTCTTTCCTCTAATGTTCTGCATGGCGTTCGTGGTCACCACGTAACCTGCAGCCATGCCGACTAAGGGACCAATATACCAAGCGAATCTTCCGGCCGTGCTCGCGAAACCTTTGGGGTGCGAATACATGAGGACATCGAGCGAAGCAGCAGCAATACCGGTAAGAGCGGCATATTTGGTTAGCGAAAAGGTCTTCAAAAAGATGTCCTGCCCCTCGGGCGTGTCGTAGTATTTATATTTCAGTACCTGGGTCATTATCGTAAGCTAAATACGCTTTTTCGATAATAGTTACACAACACAGTGCATGAACTGTCAAAAAGTTTAGTAAAGCAGAGGTACAGAAACGTCAGGAACTATAAAACTGTGGCACTATAAAAAAAATGTGAACTTGCAGTGAAATTACTAATTTAATTTACCTATTTATCCAGGAGAGCATTCCTAAGTGATAATATTTATTTAAGTGTTTTATTAAGTATGTTTCTATTTCTTAATTTTATTATGAACGTTTGGAAAGCAATGGGCTGTTATTTCTTTAATTAATAGCAAAATGTTTTTGAACTTTTATCTTATTTCTTAGAAGTTAGATAATGATTAAAACTTTTATTTGTTTCAAAGTGTTTATAGTAATAATTCAGTAAAAAATACACAAAGATATAAATTAAGAAAAGTAAATAAGGAAGTGTTTCCAGGAAATTGTTTTTGAACGCACCCAATGCGATAACTCTTGCATATCCGACAATCCGTCACTAGTGTCAAAAGTATCAAAAATGGCGGCGGACGGTGACGAAGTGATTAGTGATCAAGAAAAAGTTAGAATCGTTTCAGATTTCATATTACATTCGCCACCTGGAGAATTTAACGAAGTGTTCAACGATGTAAGGGTTCTACTAAATAATGACACCCTTTTGAAAGAAGGTGCAAGCGGAGCATTCGCGCAATACAATAAGGATCAACTAACGCCCGTGCGCCTCGAAGGCTCGGAGTCGGAACTGCACACGCTCATAACCGACCATAACGAGCTTGGCGGCGGCAGGTTCTTTGACCCACGTTCTAAACGTTCGTTCAAGTTCGATCACTTACGTAAAGAAGCATCCGACTTCGAGCCGTATGAACCTGACCGAGTGGCGGAGCCCTGGCGAGCGGCGCTCGACGAGGAACTGACAGCGTACGTGGCTGCACACTTCAAGCACGGGGCCAGCTTAGTAGTTGGTCGCACGCTAGATTCAGGTGCTGTGCAACTCGTTGCTTGTATTGAGGACCACCAGTTCCAGCCGAAGAATTACTGGAACGGACGATGGCGTTCGGTGTGGTCGCTGACAGTGGGTGCCGGCGCCGCGGAACTCCGTGGCATGCTGCGTGTGCAAGTGCATTATTATGAAGATGGTAATGTGCAGTTGGTGAGTTCGAAGGAGGTGCGTGCGCCCGTGACCGCGACCGGGGAGGCGGCCACCGCCAAGGAGTTCGTTCGGTTGGTGAGCGACGCTGAGAACGCGTACCAGACCGCGATCTCCGACAACTACAAGACCATGAGTGATACGACGTTCAAGGCGTTGCGGCGACAGCTGCCGGTGATGCGCACCAAGGTGGACTGGGCGCGGCTCGTCTCTTACACGATCGGTAAGGAGCTCAAGAGCCAATGATGTCCCGCCGCTGCGCTCTGAGCCGCAGCGGCCGCTCCACGCCTGTACATATTCGCGTAAGAGTAAATCTTGTTCAAATGTTTACGGGCGCCGGGGTGACGCCGCGGCGGGCCCCGGCGCGTATTTATCTATGAATATATAGAGAAATCGCTATCGTAACTGTTAAATTTTATTGCATTTTGTTACACTCAGTACGGAATGATTATTATTGAATAGCGAAGTGTCTGAATGTGGCTTATTTTTGGACTGTACACTCTCTTACGTCGCGAGAGGTTGATTCAACGAGTTTGTGTCCATTTTTGTTGGTAGCAATGAGATTATACAGAATAACGTTGTACTTAGGTGTGGGCATGGTTTACACCCAACTAGATCTGTAGAACTTGACTGGACGTCACTCTTGATCCATTTATTTATTTGCTTTCAGGGATGATTGGTTGTTGTGTAAGCAATATGATGACTTTCCAATCAATGATTTAGCTTTTTGTGATTATTTGAAGGATGCATGTCAATTACAGTAAGATTATAATAATAAAAATCTAAATATCTAGTTACGGATGTTAAAACTTAACTCTTGCATGTATTTTTTGTAACTTGTAATCCATCCACTTGTACATTTTGTTCTATAAACAGTATTATTTGTTTGATATTGCTTGCATAACAGAGTATTATATGACAAAATTGTTCAGGAAAGGTTACATAGAAGGTCTCCAATGGTGCATTTAATTGTAGTTAATTTAACAAATTGTCCACGTAGCTTTAAAGCAGCGTTTATGAGTGTAGAGCACAAGATATTCAATATATTTCAATTTACAATAAATAAAATTGGGAGTGTTGCTCAAATGGTAACTAATGCAGTAAAGAAAAAATAAGAAAATTAGAGAATTATTGTCCATATTATGGCTTTGAGAGTGCGAATGATGCGTAACTTTTTTTTATATAATGTGTAATAATTGTAACGCCAATAAGGATTATTTTGTAATTATTATAATTATTATTTTAATAAAGAACGTACATTAAAAATCCAAGATAATGTATGATTGGATTCATTTCAATAAAAATATATATTAAAATGTTGCTAACATCTGTTTTCTTTTATTTCTGGTGCTTGCAAGTGATTGGGAAAGTTATGAGGTAAAGATTGAGTATATTATTTGTGATATCACAAGATATCTGTTACGATAAAGTTGTGAGTCATTCGTTTATTGGGATCGCCGGTGACGAAGTCGCGACTCGCGAGCGCGCCAATATTGCATGCATTCACTAATTTTATACACGGCTGTGTCCAAACTCTGTGGTGACCCTGTTTTGATTGGTTGGCGTAATCACTACATAGTATAAAACAAAGTCGCTTCCCGCTGTCTGTCCCTATGTATGCTTAGATCTTTAAAACTACGCAACGGATTTTGATGTGGTTTTTTTAATAGATAGAGTGATTCAAGAGGAAGGTTTATATGTATAATAAATGCATAATATAGTAGAGGAATACGGATAATCTTAGAGATTTCTAATGTAAGGTCGTAAATGAACCCATTTTTTGAGCTTTCATTGCAAACGCTGGCTGAACCCTATGAGATAGATCAAAATAATGTACTACAGTATTGTGCACCTTAAAAAGATCTACAAAAAAGTCCGCGATGGCATATGTCTATCTCTTGAGGATAACCCACAATAACCATTTTTATCGTTTGTTTATTACTTATTTACGAAAAAGCGATTTTAAGCAATACAGTATTAATCCTTATCCAATTAAGTACCTTTAATAAATTGTGCATGCAATATAGATCAATATTGCCCTTTACAGCATGTAATTTAAATGAATATTTTCGAAGATATTACAAATTTAAAATGTAGGGACATAGCGGTTGCGGCGGTACCGGCCGGAGGGCCGCGCGGGGGCCGGGGGTCGTGCCTATACCAAATAGTGCGTCCAAGGCTGTGCTTCGCCCTACAGAACTTTATGATTGTGTAGTTATATTTGCTATCAGCGTTGCACCCGAGCAAAGCCGGGGCGGGCCGCTAGTATCTAAACAATTTAAAGTGGGAAGTATCGTTAAATAATGACGGCGGTTTTATACGTGTAAGTATAACCACCATTATAACAATTAGTCATTCTCAGGACGTTTGTTTACATCATATTGTTATCGACTAGAACCCGCTTATAACTCTAGGTAGGTAGTTCAGTCATCGTTTACCTGTCGTTTTCCTTATTCTATATTTTTATAACTTTTGCCTTCTTCAACTAAGTATTATTTTTAACATAAATAACAATACTACACAATGAAATCACAATTTCTGGATTAATATCCGAAAACCAAAACATAAAAAATGCTTTTTGTCGCCCTCGTTTATCTGTGTTACGGAGTAGCGGGTGACGGAAGTTAAAGATAATTTTGTAAATGGAACGCGGTTTGTGATGCCAGTTACTAAACTCGCAATATTCATGCCGTCATGCGTTTTTGAAACAAGAAATTGACGAATATTAATTTAACAACAATTCTGTACTAACCCTACATAATATACCAAGTATGTAGGTACCTTGTTTATCGAAATTAAAGATAAAATACAAAAAGGTAAGTAATTAATGCAATTGATGACGAGCTCAGTGCTTTTATCTTTGATTATATAATGTCTAGATGGACTGTCAAGTGCGCGCAAACGTGTCAAAAAATAACAACCAAAAGTGGTTGTTAAGTACTTTCCCGCCACCAGTACAGATCGTGCCGCTTTCGTGACACTACGTTTTACGCGCTCTAAGGAATAACCACATAACAGCGATAAAATGATAGTATGTGCTTCTAAAGTGTGCTGGAATTAAAAAGGAAGGCTAAAAAATACCAGCACACATCACCTATCACTAAAACTACTACACATTATTTAAAGAAACTTTATAATTAATTTTATTTTTATGATTATTAAAATCACGCCATATTTTATCAGTGTTGCCAGTTTCTGTTTTTCATTCTCCCATTTTTGTGGGTAATTTTGTTGGTTTATCGTTACGTTTATAAAATAGTGCTGATGTACTTTTTCAAATAAAAAAATAAATAAAAAGTAAAAAAATAAATAACTCAATGTTAAAGTACCTATACCTCATTATGTTTTAATATTGTACCAAATACTAACTTAGTTGATTTAATACTCGATTCAAACACGCAACTCCAAATTTCTTTTTTTTATTGATTTAAAAAGTAAATACTTAATAAAAATATTTTTTATTATTATTAAAATACACTTAAACTGAATAATACCACATAAGTACCAACATATAAATAAAATAAGTAAATATTTTATTATAATTAATTCGTCTTTATTTAATGTGATTTATGGGAGAATTTGTAATAGCTGGTATCACTATTTACGCACACAGAGACATTGACGTATAGTGTAAAACGACGCCTGCACGCACACATACACAAATGGCGTCCTAGTTTTCTTTGGTATGAATGTAGGGCCACGCTCCATCTAGACATTATATAATCAAAGGCTTTTATTTATTTATCTACCCCTTTCTCAAGATACCTGTGTCACCAGGTTTCGCAAACATGCAAATAACACAAACAATCCTGAGACTGGGAGCAACCATTTATGAACCGCAAAAAGCCGTTCGTTCCAAGCGGGGATCGAACCCGTACAGTCGCGCAGCGCTAGCCTTCGTGGTGACCTTTACCTCTGAGACTGTTGAGTATACATGGGACAGTACCCTGTCGTTTCATGAAGATACAAAATTGGAATACTACTGTTATAGCCCTTCTTATAGGTTTAATTATCACAAATCAAACTAAAAAAGTCGGGTGCATGCTGTATATGGCTGTAATACTTGACCCGTTTCTTTTTCTAGCGGTTTGTATAATGGCTATGTAAGTGTGCATGAGCTATGATATTCGTAGTAAGTGTGCGTGAGATATTCATATCCCATAAATTTTATTACACTCTTCACGGATCATAGATTTGCGCGATAACTTTTTATGGGATTACTTTCATGGAAATTAAAACATCCTTATAATTCGAACGGTTCGTTCACACTGGAGAATTCTAAAACATGTTTTAAATTGCCTTAAATCGTCACACCATATATTTTTTACCCAGTCGTTAATGCGCATGTAAGTAAGTCGTGTACCTTCAGAATAAGACATACCTTCGTTAAAAGGTACACATAAAAAAATACCTAGGTAACTTTGTCAGTATTATGAACTGAAACGACAATCTGTCCTGTTAGCTCAGCTAAAAGCTTTGCGAAAAACATTTGGGTCAGACCACTTGGAAATTCAATACACGCTTTCAAAACAAGAATTTAGGCTGAATACAGTAAAATTATAATACCCGCCTGTAATGTCATTCATGGCAAAGGTACTGTCTCATTCGCCTAAAGCAAAAAAAAATCAAACTAAATGGTGCTGTCACGCTCAAATCCGGATTTCATAACTAGTAAATTACATAATCTAGAATTCTAGACTACGCTAATTAATAAATAGAAAGTATGTTAAACCGACTCTAACAAACATTATTTTCAGCCTACTTTGATACTAAAATCTTTTTCGAAAATTCTAATTTTTTCTGGAACGTGGAAAGGCGTGCATTTGAATCGAGCGTTCCAACAATCATGGTTGTCCTAGTTTTGACGACCCATTTGGCAAAGTAGCTAAGTGATTAGATTCCTGAGCTTTCTGGTGCGGGTTCGAATACAAAACGACTTTACTACTAGAGCTATTTGATTGTTAACTATATTTAAGTATTGCATGTGGAATATCAGTCAGAAATAAGTAAGTACCTTTAATTAATAAAAACTTTTTAACAAAAAAATTAAACCGCCGAAAACACTGAAAAGCAAAAAATAAGAAACCTTTTTTTATTAAATCTTAATAACTAAGTTCTTAAACGAATGAAATAAAATTTCTAAAAAAAATAAGTAAGGTACAGTCGCCGAAGATGGCCCGGCTCCTAGGATAGCCCACTTTTAAAAAAATACAGTTATGATTATTCGAGACATTTGAAATTTCGCGAGTTTATACTACTAATACCATATACAATAATGTAAGTGTGTTTTATTACCGGCGCATCGCTATTTTGAATACAGATGACAGTTTGCTTGGTAATGTCGAGACGATGCACGTTTTATAAACTCCATTATCTTAATCTTTTTAAAAATTAACTAATTTAAAACAAATCTCTTTGCTCTAAACAGTGAAAATTCATATTCAATCTATTTATCAGCGAATTACAGGTGAGTGTTATTATTTTATTTCCTTTTTTATATTTTTACGTGATTTTACTCAACCCGGGTGCAATTTCCTATCATGGCCCATGATATAATTCCCTAACATAGCCCGGGACTTTCTAGGATTATTGAAGTGTAATGTTAGTATATTTTTATGTTTGTATGTTCGTTCTTTTTTTAAGTTTGACTTGTTATTGAGATTGAATAAGAATGTATTAAATTTGAAGTCAGCAATTTTTTTGAGGAACTATTTTTTTCTTTGTTTTATTCTATTTTTTATCGCAGATTAAAATGGAGCCTTCTACTTAAAAACGGCGCGGGGAATGGACAGAAACACAGCTGAAATCCGCCCTTCAAGCAGTAAAAAGCTGCCAAATATCACATTGAAACGCTGCTGAAACATATGGCATACCAAGACGATTTTCAGTATTCCTTAGATAGCCCACCTATGAATGGTATTAAAAAAAAAATTAAGAAAAAAGATAATTATTTATTTTTATTTTTGATGAGTTACTTTCAAAGTTGATCTAAAAGTAAAATTTTATTTTATTTAGTAGTTTGTTTTAATTTTATAGTTGATTTTAATTTTGATAGATTTAAGATAGCCCCCATTTAAATTTATGTTTGATTTTTTACCTTTTAAGAAGAATATTATGAGAAGGATGTGTTTTTATTGTAATGTTTTATGTTTAACGTGTTTAAGTGTTCATAATACAAATATTTTCATTAATATTTTTCGGGCCATCTTCGGCGACCAGCTTCCCAAGATAGCCCAATACCAAGTTTCTAAAAAGTGTTTATATTTGTATTAAAATGCTAAAAGCTGTACTACTTTTTTAGATATCTTGTTTCTCAAATAAATTTATTACAACTTCCACTATGATTTTTCTTCACATTACTTATCTGCAAGATTTTACGAGGTTTTGAAATTAGGTGGGCCTTCCAGGGCGCCTGTACCTTACCTATATATCGTAATTAATTAATTTGCCTTTGGCGCCGCCTCAAAATTATTTAGGTATACTCACATTCGTTTAAGAACTTAGTTATTAAGATTTAATAAAAAAAGGTTTCTTATTTTTTGCTTTTCAGTGTTTTCGGCGGTTTAATTTTTTTGTTAAAAAGTTTTTATTTTATATTTTTTTATGGCTATTATATACTAATTGCTACATGCTGATATATTTATTATTTTTAAAATAGCTAACTACCTTATTTTACTATTCAAATCTGTGAGTGAACAATAAATCACCCCTATTTTCCCAACCTTAGAGTAAAATTATATGGGACCAGCTTCAAGGTATAACCCCCTATCTAATAAAAAAATATTTATTAAAATCAGACTGTTCTGTAATAAGTTACGCGTGGTCATATATTAAAATCAGTTAGTGAACAATCAATATATATCTGTTTTTCTACCCTTAGGATTGGAATATTTTTTTCCAAATTTATATGAGACCAACTTCTAGGTATAGCCTACTCAATAAAAAAAGAATTATCAAAATAGAACTACTCTGTAAAAAGTTACGCGTGGTAAT
Source organism: Autographa gamma (assembly GCA_905146925.1). Lineage (NCBI taxonomy): Eukaryota > Metazoa > Arthropoda > Insecta > Lepidoptera > Noctuidae > Autographa > Autographa gamma. The sequence goes on along the minus strand of LR989867.1, from coordinate 10,532,427 downwards.
ACATTACGATCAGAGCGTGAACAATCAATTAACCCCTGTTTTTCCACCCTTAGGGTGGGAATTCTTTTTTCAAATTTATATGGGACCAACTTTGGACTATACCCTTTCCAATAAAAAAAGAATTATCAAAATCGGACTACTCAGTAAAAAGATATGCGTGATCATACATAAAAAAAAAAAAAAATATACGCGTCGAATTGAGAACCTCCTCTGTTTTCGTCGGTTAAAAATAGAATTTTACAATAATTGTACAGAGTAAAAATACTCCACATTGTAAAATTAAGGGTTTCTACCAGTGGCTCCTGTTTGATCAGACATTTCCAGAACGTTGAAAAGTACCTGGGTTACTTAAATGAACTCTTGGCCATACACTTACTTAGAACTGCCAGGGACCTATGCATAGCAGTGAATGCAACATTATAATTGTAAATAAACATAACCGTTACTAAAATATTATGCAGTTATACCCTTTATAATTGTCATTAAAATCCTTGAAAACGCTTTACGAGGTGCATACTACAGGTGCAACTGCACACCGGCCGCATAAAGAGTATATGAAACTTATTACCTATTATAAATACCCTGGCGAGCTGCCATAATTATGGTTCTCGGGACATCGGTGTCCGTTTAATATAACTATAAGTACTTATGAAAGTACAGGATGCTTTCTCCAGCGGTTTATTATGTTTTGGCAGCAAGATTTTAACCGGATAACGTTTTTTAGACCTTCATGACGGTTCCACAATGTAATGAGACCAGCCGGATTTTGAAACTACCTATGAAGAAATTCATTTTGCCTTGTTTTCCTCCATATTTATTTGACTTGACTGCTGTTTTTACCAACTGCCAAGAAGGGTTATGTTTTTCGCGCGTATCTTGTATGTATGTATGTATGTGTGTAATTTTCTTTATTACCTCATATCTTCGAAACGGCCGAATGGATTTCGATAATTAGGGTATCGTTGGATTCGTATCAATTTTTTTCTACTTAGCTATGTACTTGTTTTTTTCTTTTCAGCTTTTATTAAAAGTGTTTTCTATGCAGTCGGGTCTTTTTATTTTTCAATTATACCTAGTATAAAAGTCCAGCCTACGCTAATAAATCTTATAATATGTATGTTTAAGCTAGGCACTTGCCGAATCTTAACTTTGTTTCTTAGTCTATAATAGTTTGTAAAGTTCTTCAGAATGTCAGTAAATAAGATTTGACAGTTCCAAGGGGGATTTTATTGCTTCAATTCGATGATTACGGTCCCCTCTCACCGACAGTGTGAACTCAATAACAAGAGATTCAATAGTGACATTGATCGGACCAACTCCATAACGGCTAAGCCGATTTAAATAAAAAAAGGATAGGTTGTCTTTAAACGAGATTTTGAGGAACACTCGTAAGTATTTAATCGGTAAATGTAATATATAAGTTCTCATGAGTTTGAAATTGGTTTTTTTTTTACCTTGCGGTTAACGTTCGTTTTATTGCAGTAGGTAAATGTATGAGGAGCTCGAGGTGTTGAGCATCTTGTATCGAAACTTGTGGAATGCAATCGATCCCGGCTAATAGAGTTAGGAGATAACTGCAACACGTGCCCCGGGTCTTAATCTAGTTTCAAACTCGTCAGGGGATCTGCACTACACTTCTTGCAGCATGTAAAGTACTTAGATATGTCCAAACTTAACTTAAAGATAAAGCCTAGTGAAAGAAAATAATCCAAGTAATTTTTGTGCTAAAATCTTAATTAAGCATTTGGTGCATTGGTCGTGTGCCTGGGTCAAAGTCAAAATTGCGCATTGGAACGATTCGGTTCAATGTTCAACGACTGTGACCAATAGTTCATACATTTGGTACAAATTGTAATGCGCAATTTTGACGTTTTGACGTTTAGTAGAATACCAATTTTCCGAAAATGGCTCTGCTGGCACGACACGATGAAGACATTGAACCGAGTGTAAATAGCAGACTTGGGCCCCTGGAAATGGATATAAGTACCTATACCAAACAAAACATACACAAGTATTAACGTTACAAAGCTTCCTACGTTACGAGGCATCTATTGAACAAGGTATACGATTAGTCGCTGTTTGGTGAAATTAGACATTTTTAATCCTTTCCACTCTTAACAAAATAAAAAATGAGTAGATATTATTAAAAACTTAGATACCCACTTGCTTATGTAGATTTAGCTAAGTCGTCCAGCCGTGCAATAGGCAGACGACAGGTCCATTCGATCGATATAAAATTTGTATAACCAGATTGATAACCTGTTACAGTTATGGACCTGTTTCACTGGTGAGTTTTATCGCGACGATTTGTCTGCTTATTTCAGTGCAATTTAAATTTAAATTTTTTGCTACAGAATTACTACGAGACTATTATCACGTAGCTATTATAAGCCCTAGCTACTTAAAAAAATATATTCATTTATCATCGGTAACTTTTCTGTGGAGAGTGGGAAGTGCAGTGGGACAGTTCCGGCTTTGAATGGAATGAACTTTTATGTTAGTTTTTTTAGCACACTTAAGACAAAACGTACCCAATAAAAAATCGTCAAAATGTAAATATCACACTTAACTTTTCTAAGAGTGACCACTAGGATCTCTTAGTTGTAGTTACAAAACCTACCCAGTGCGCAATATTTTTCCTATACATACGTGTATTTGAAACACTTGAAGATAATCGCCGCGACCCTCTCGCCAGTGTAAGCGCTCCACTACACTGACCGCGGAATGTTAGCGGTACAATGTTGTTAGCATATTATATCGGTTATCTATCCACAAATAGCGAACCAGATATGTCACTGATTATATTATTTACTGTTTTCGATAAAAAACCTGCTTGATAATCTGAATATCAATGATTTATTCTTATTTTCGTTTGGTTCTAAACAAAGTGCTGCATTTATTTTTTAGGGAATAACATGAAAGGTCTTGAGTGACCTTAGAGGTTGAGTGGCGTAGGTACACGCTTCTTTTCAAGGGGAGGTTGTGAGGTCCCGGGTTCCATCTCCGCACGGGTCATTGTTTAAACCATTTTTTTACATTGTCTAGTCGATCCATGACACAAGTGCTTTAGCTACGTAATTCACGTTCAGAATCAATTCAGAATCAAATCAAATCGTTCAATGTATGTGATGTCCACAATGGGTGTAATTTATCTATAATATGTATGTATTTAGAAATATATAAGTATGTTAATCAGTTGTCTGGTTACCATAACACAAGCTCTGCTTAGCTTGGGATCAGACAACCGTGTGTGAGATGTCCCGGAATATTATTATTTATCTTACCATAAGTAATTTACTTTTATCGATTGAATATTCTGTCGACTATTCTATTATGATCTAATTATATTCCCTCTCATTATATTGGTGCTTTTAACAGGATTAGTATCACCCGTTGCGTTAGGGGGTGGGATAAAGGTCATCGGTGACGTCATCGCGGTGACGTAAGGTAAACATGTGTTGGGGCTATTTATGTAGTTTAGATTTCAATCATGGTAAATAGAAATTTTCTTTATTATAAAAATAATTAATGCGATAATTGTTAACCTTACGTGTGTAAATAACTCTATTTTGTTTCATAGGTAATTTAGTAGGCGAAGGAAACCTGGATTCCAAAATTGGGATCTGAAATCGCCAATCCGCAGTGAGCAAGCGTGGTGATCCAAGCTCGCGCCTTCTCTATATGGGAAGAGGCCTGTGCCTAGCTGTGGGACGTTTAGGCTGCCTGTCCACCGGAGCGGAGAAACTGAGAAATATTAACCAATAGGATTGCACAAAATAGAGGAGCGGAGATTTTGTTCAGCCTTAGAGGCTGGTTTATTTTAGTACCTGTCTAATGTTCGGTTGATAAATATTGTTAGAAATAAAACTTTACAAAGTAAAGTACCAATTCTCGAATTGTCACTTAATCAGTTTATATGAATATAACGGTGAGATTTGAAAAAAAAACTTATAATATTTGATGACCTGTTCACGAAGTAAGGTATGGGCTATTGAACATCACGACACTCGTGTAAGGAGGGCAAGGCAAGTGACACCGCGGGGCATAGTTTCGAATACTTCGGCAAAATGTGTTTAGAACGGGAGCAAGTCTCAGGGACATGTGTCTATTTTAATTAAATAACTCCGCTGGCTTCCTCAAGGAAAATAAAACATGAAACATATTAATGTAGTTTATTCACAGCCTAAAATAACATGACAAACGATTTTATTTGAAGTTTAATAAATAATTTCTTATGCTAACATTATTATCTAAACAATAAGATTCACTCCTTATTTATTATTAATCTTAAATATATACCTAAATTATATCAACATACATACATTACATCATAATTAGCAACGAGGGAAAAACAATTTCAATTAACAACAAAAAAATATTTTTATTATTTTGGTCCTTAAGGTGTGGTCCTTTTCTGCTCGCAGTTAAAAAACAACTATATTCCAATCAAATCAACTCTGTCTCAGATGAATATTATAAACACGATCTACAGCGAATTGCAGACCTGTGCTATTGTTACCCTAGTATACACCCATAAACTTCATTGGCTAGACATTTTTTTTAACATAATCTGATACTTTACTGTCCTTCTGTATACTTATTTACTGTAGCTGGGCTTGCAGTAAGTAGGTAGGTATTTAGCACACAATGCATTTCCATATTCAGATACCATTACTAACTCATTGTCACTTCAAACAATAACGCACCACATATTTACTCGTAATTAATCGAGAATTCATTACGAATTTTGCGGACCCCAGCAATATGTCGAGGATGTAATTATTTCTACACCTAATTTGCAGAATAAATAACTCTACAATTACCAATATCAGTCAAACTATTAATATATTATCACTACACTGAACTATAAATGCAAGAAAATACACATTTAATTAAGATTAAAAATAACCTAGCCTACGGGTATAAATAGTTTCTTTGTTAAAATATTATCGTCTTCTTTGAAGTAGTAGTAAGGGCCGTGTGCGGTGTATATGCTCTGCAAGCTTCTTAAGTCTCCATCTGACATTCTCGGCTGGAATTGCTGTGGTGGAAGCACTATCGTGGATATTGGTGCCTCGTACCCTGCAGGGGCTTGGTTACCCATGTATAAGTTCTGTTGATTTCTAATATTCCCTAGTAATGGTGGTGCAGGATTGAAGTTCAAAGGAGGCAGGAGGATATCAGCCACTGGTCCTTCGATCCCGAACATTCCTGGTTCCACTGGCACTCTGTTCATTCTCCCTGTACCAACTCTTGGGATAGGCTGGTTGATGTAGTGCTGCGGTTCGAAGATAACATCAGACATTGTTCCCCTGATTGAAGGCGAGTGTGTGTATGTGTTCACGTGTTTGTATTGTAACTTCCTCGGCTCACCAGAAGCGAGTAGCGGCGGGATGAAGTTAGGCGGCGGTAGGACCACAGTTGGTATCGGTCCTTCCACCCCTGATGGTACCTCTAAATCTTTTTCAGAATCAATCACATGAAATTCGGATAAATTAGGATTTTCAACCCTTTTCTGGTCCTCCATTTTCGAGTGTGTTTCTTGGTTAGTTGTTTCTTTTTCAGATGATTGAGGCTTTGATATCGATCTTTCTTCCATAAACGACCTTTTCGTATCATATTCCTTGCTTCTCACTTCCTCTCTTAAAATTGGTATGTTGTCGACAGTATTATCAGCGTTCATGTCGTTATGATGTATAAACGAGTCGTGATTGTTGTGGTAAACGTTAATGTCAGCGTTGTCTTCTTCATCTCCGTAAATGTTTTTCGGATCCATGAAAGTAAAATCATATTTAGCTTGCGTTTCGTTGAAAAGCTTGTGCGCTACACTGTTAAGGGAATCAATTTCATGCACTATATTGTTATGCGTATCAAATTTAGTATCATCTTTTTCTTTGATGACGGCTGGGGTCTGATCGATAACGATTTCGCTCATAGTTTCCTCAGCCCGCATAGATTCACCTTCCATTACATGACTCATTTCATTTCCTGTAGCTTTATCGTTCATTACATTCCCTTTAGTTTCATCTTTCATTTCATTCGCTTTAGTTTCATCGTTCATTTCATTCCCTTTAGTTTCATCGTTCATTTCGTTCACTTTTGTTTCATCATCCATATCTTTCCCTTTCGTTTCATAATTCGTTTCATTGCCTTTCATTTCATCATTCGTATCATTACCTTTAGTTTCATCATTCGTTTCATTCCCTTTAGTTTCATCATCCGTTTGACTCCCTTTAATTTCATCATTCGTTTCATTCCCTTTAGTCTCATCATCCGTTTGACTCCCTCTAATATCATCGTCCGTTTCACTCCCTTTAGTTTCATCGTGCATTTCGTTTCGATTAGTTTCATCGTTTATTTCACTGCCTTTTGTTTCATCGACAATTCTTTCAAAATCATTCTGATTTTTAGCATGTTGAATAATTATTTTTGCATTTTCGATATGTTTTTCTAATCTTCCGATGTCATCATTGATTCCTATGATGATTTTGTCCTTTTCTTTCCTCGTCATGTTATCAAACAGTGGATCTTCGAGGGGTATACCTTCAGGAATATCCTCGAATGAGAAGTCGTGAGTGATCAGAATCTCGTCGGAGTCCAGCGCTCTTGCTTTGGTAAATAGATTGTCAGATGCTAGGTATGGGTTGGATTCCTGAGCGATGCGGGCGGGGCAGTCTTCAGGTATTGTGTATACCTAAACGAGAAAAGAATATTTAAGTTTAGTTTTTGCACATTTGTAATCGACTACGAACTAAACTCTTTGAAAAAAAATCTTTCCCCTTTTATATAAATTTTCAAAGTAGTTTTTCCTATTAGTCTTTCTACAATGATTCTTGATTGAATTTATCATATAATGAGGATATTTCTTTTATTATTTTTTTCTATTGTAAAACTAATTTTAAGGACAACTTCAACCAATTTGCCTCATCAGCATAATCAGTACCCTAGCAACATACCTGTGTATCATTATGGCTGGGCACGTAGTAGTCGTGCAGGCGCACGTAAGCGGGGCGCGTGTGCGCGCGCGGGCCGGCGGCGTGCAGCGCCCAGCACTCGTGGCCGGCGCGTGCGCGCACCGCGCTGCCGTCGCGGCTGCCCAGGTATAGTGTGGCGCGGCTGCTGCTGGATGTCACTTCTATGCGCCGGAGGACTGGAACAGACATATGGTGTTAGAGATCGTTGTACGTTATGTAGGTGCCGGAAAATGTTGAATTGTAGTAAATATGTATATATTGACAAAGTCCCTGATATTCTGACCAAAAAATATGGACTAAGTGTTGTTGTTAAAATATTGTCAAAAATCATGATCCGAAGGAGGAAGGAAGAATTCTGTTAGTAGGTACGAGAAACATACAATCATCGTCTACCTGTTTTGATATAACTACGTCATTGAGCAGTCTGGGAATCTAATTTTTATATTCCTGGGAATACCTGTCTCACTATCGACAGTATCAAAGAAGGTATAAATAACTTACGCGACTCCGGCTTGTTGAGTTGTGAGTACAGGAGCTGCGCGTCAGCTCCGAACCCTCCCGGGAGATGCACCTCCAGCAGCGCCATCTCCGGGAAGCTGCCGGTCCACATCACGCATACCTGAGGATAAGGAACTATATAGATCTTCGTACATAGGAGCTGCCAGGTTTCATAAGCTGCAGTGGAGAGAGTTTATCGTAATAGCCTTCATTAAAGGCAAGAAGAACTTGATTGTTGGAAAAATCTAAATCAGACAGTAATACTTAGTTTCAGACAATTCTGAATGGACGAAATGGCCAATTGAACCTTAATTTAAGTTTTTTTTGCCATGTGAAGCGTAAAGCATGGAAATCATGGAACTTTTGACCTCGGTAGAGTGGTCAAGCATACCGGCTTCGCACCGGCTGAAGCCAGTGAAGTGTTTGTCAATTTCTTTATCAAATACAAAATTCTACCTTGACAGGTGTAGTCTTACCTCAACAATAGCCGCACAGAAGCAGCTAGTGCCATTAGCATCGCAGTTGAACGGTCCGTCAGTATGCACCGACACTTGGGCTGACAGCGGCTTGTCCTGGGACAAGGTTTCCGGGTACAAGCTGTTGTAGGCGCGGGTAGCTTGTATCAAGGCACATCCCGTTCCTGTAGGAAACATATTTTTGTTAATTGTTGTCTTTGAAGGAGAAATGCTGCAGTAAATAAGTTGTTCTTTTTCAAACTATAATTTTCTGTCTGATAAATAATTAATGGATTGAAATTTGGAGTACCGTACGGAGTAAAAGGTAGGTTAGGTTGACTTTTACAATGTTGGCAATTACCTGGCTTGAATATTTTCTGTCAAGCGTGAAATTGTCGATCATCAGAACTGACAATGAATCTGACAATTTATTAGATCGAACGCAGGACTTTGGATGACCGGTTTTAAAAAATCTGTAGGTACCTTGAACAGTGACGCTGAGCCTCTCTCCCGGCGCCATCTTCATGACGTCAGGTATCTTGACCCCGGGCCGCAGCATGGCGGACTGGCTGTGCGGCCCGCTGCGCGCCGTCACGTTCAGGTTCGTGCTGCTCGTGTTGGCTGCCCACGCTGTTAGCGCTTCTAGGGCTACTAGTGTGTCCTGGAAAAGATATAAGTCACAGTTTTAAAGGGGTATAAAAACCTTTAGGTAGTCAACGTTAAAGAAGAAGAGGAATATATGACAAAATAACTTAAAGCGTGTTTTCTGAGGTATGCTGTCGCCTCTATGGAGGTGTGTGATGCCCGTGTGTAGTGAATATCTGTCTGTACATACCTGAGTAGATACAAAGCCCCCGCCGGCGCCCCTGTGCGCGGCGAGCCAGCGCGCGGCGGCGGGCGCGTCGTGCGGGCCGAGCGCGCGCAGGCGGCCGGCCGCGCCCTGCAGCGCCAGCAGCGCGTACGCTGTCGCCTCGATGGAGGTCGATAGGCTGCCTGTGATACAACAAATATATAATTTAGCCTACCTTTTTTTCTTGGAAGACTCAATACTCGTTTTGAAGAATTTGTCTGCTGATTTAGTAGTAGTAGTAACGAAAACATTAAAAAAGCAAGTCACTCGGACTTTCTTTGGGCGTAGTAATAGGTGGAAGGATTTCTCCAGAGCCAAGATCAAATCCGCGTACCTTTCTACTTACTGCACTACGATAATACGACTTAAATAAGAGATAGCTACTTAAACCAGGTTAAGCACTAATCTTATCTTGTTGCGATTAAATTCCCATAAGTGCTGTGTTTTTGCTTCGGGACATCAATCACTATCAGTTCTCATATTATAAGGAAAACATTACAGTAATAAAAGTTGTAAAAGGACATACGAAAGGCACAAAGACAACAAGTAGCCATATAAACTGATCTGGTTAAATAATATACTAAACTTAAAACTACGATTTAACATCAAACAATCACATTCCCAAAACTCTGGTAAGTATATGAGTGGAGGAAACAGTGACAATGAAGGCGTCAAATGCACTCAAACGAGGCAAATTTGTAAATTAGTTTTTAGCTTTAACCCGTACCTGGAACTTAAGAGCTAGCGACACATTGAAAACCGGTGCCGGTAGCCACTCCGAAAAAGGGGTCATCGACAAATATTGTAATAGTATGTTGTACTCACTAGCCTCCCACCACACGTATCCCTCGCTCCTTTGCGCCAGCTTGAGCAGCTCCTGCATCTGTCTCGCTCCCTCATCCTGCTCCAGCTCCCACACGCTCCTCCTCAGGTTATTGGCCTCGTTGCTCTTCATCAGCTCTTCCTCATACACGCTTAACTTCACATAAGCATACGTCAGCAACGCTTGGGCGTATACCCTGGCATGAGTCTTGGTTTTCAATGGGGGGAATGCTCGGAGACAGGATAGAGTGCTTCGGATGACTCTGTATGGGAGCGGGGAGGAGCTCTCGATGAGGGAGGTGATGACGTAAGCAGTGAGCGCCACGCTCGCGACCTCGCCGTCGTCGTTAAGACCGCCCTGGATGAAAAAAATAAGTCATTAAGAAAAAATAAATGGTATTAGGATTTTTAGGTGTTATTGGTGTTAAATGCAGTTGCAATTTTTGTGGATTAAGTATTCTAACGAAAAAGGTCCTCGTATTATGGTAATTATGAATGTTAAACTTTTGTTTTTCTCCATAGTATTATTAGACCTCTATATGCTCAAGAGTAAGCCAAAGCAGATAGTGAAATTTAAGGATGTCACCTTACGACTCATTCAAACAATACATGGGAATTGAATCCCTGATAATCCTGAATATTTATTTATAGCTTTGGATTTATATGTAGGTATGGTATAGTAATAATTATGTTCTCACCCTAAGTTCTCTGTGGAAGACCTGTCCTTCGTTCCGGAAGCATCCATTCTCCATCTGCTGGTTGATGAGCCACCGCTCGGCGCGGATTATTGCGGGAGGCACTTGGAGGTTCGGCCAAAGAACCTGGACGGAAAATATTGTTCTTTTGATATAATAGAAGTACAGAGTTTTGCGCAATTAGACATAAGGTTGCCGATTATTTTGTGTTATGCAAAAATTTGTACTGTGAGAGGAAGTATTAGTAGGATAGCACAGGGGAATTCTAAATTTTCCAGGAAAACTATGCCAATGTTCATCTAAATTCTGAGCTGACTGTTTGGAAAGCTTTATTCAGTTTGATGTAGCTTTAGAAGCATTTAAGTAAATATAATACTAGATACTGATGGAAACGAATATTTAACGGATTTAAATGAACAAACAGCATGAGACTCAACTGCGAGTCAATATTATTTTTTAGGTAGGTAGCCTACCTGATGAGCTCTCCTGAGATGTCGTATAACGAAGGCGGTGAGCCAGGTGGAGGAGACAGTGTCCGAGGGCCCGAAGGCGCTGAACCCGCCTGATGGGTGCACGTACTGCAGCTGCCGGGTGAACCCTGGAACAAAGATATAAGTAATGTTTATGTTTGAAGCTTTTTTGTCTTGTTGTGATCAACTTAAGCTGCTCTAAAGTTTTACGTATCACAGTCCAAGTACGATGCACAACGTCCTAGGTGAATTTCTTTATAATTGCGACAATTCGGATGGATTAATTGTGTGTAAAAGATCGTGGTGGATCGGTTACGGTGGGATTTTCTCAATCTAGTTAAATAAGTGTAATTGATATTTACGAACTGTAGAGAAAATTATAAATGACCTTAGAATGAACCAAAAAAGTTGAATTAAATTCTGAATTTGAGTATCATTCGAATACAGATTGATAACGTAACATGTACCTCTAGCGACATGTTCTCTGGCAGCAAGAGCTGCGATGGAGGTAGGTTCCAGTTGTTCTAGCGCCAGCAGGTTGGTGGCCAGCTGCGCCATGTTCTGCTCGCCACACCCTCGAGGTATCATCAATAGAGAGTCGGCATCCTATAATAAAATAAATGTGCAAATGTATCACATTGGAGGGCTGCACTGCAAAACAAAAATCTTCTTGAATTAAAGATTGTTAACTTGACAAACATTTTAACTCATAGCTATGTATTTTGTTGAAAATTCCTAAGCTCATTTTCAAGAGTGATCCTATCTGTTTAACCGTCTGTGATCAAGCCGAGGAATGAGGCCGTCTGTACACGGACTACTTAAGCAGTTAGACAGTGATCAACGCATATGGACTGTGCAAGCTGTCAACCGCTCTCACGCGTCAAGTGCGCCTTTCGCCTTGCTTAACCTCTCGTATGCCGCAATAAATAAGACAATAGAATTAAATTGTGTCTCGCGTCGATCCGCGCTTCCAGCATACAACGGGTTAATGCAAACAGTCAAAAAAAAGTCAGAAGAGTACGGCCTAATACTTACAGCCAGTAGTGGTCCCGTGACGTCGCCGACTGCCCAAGCAGTGAGGGTCTCGGTCCCGGGCACAGCCTGCACCGCGGGGAAGTCCCACACCACTTCCGATATCCCATTGTCGCTGTCTGTAAATACAGGCAATTCTAATTACTAACTGAGCAGACCAAAATATAGAATTAGAAGGGCATATAATTGAGGAAACCTGGATACCAAAAATTTTGATCTGAAATCCTAACCATTTCTATAAGGGAAGAGGCCTGTGCCCAGCAGTGGGACATAATTATATTAGTAGGCTTTTATTATTAAAATTTATTCGGTTTAAATTTAAACTGTGTTATATTTACCATTTCCACAAAGCAGTATGGACTTCTGGTCTTGAATTGGAATACCTTCTGGATCTATATTAATACGTATGATCACTTCGTCACTATAAGCAAATAGAAAAAAATACATTATTATAAGAATCTTACACAAGAGATTTTTTTTTCTATTGTAAACCAATGGACCTCACCATGATGGATCTTAATTCTTTAATCAATAAGTAGTAAATAGTGTAGAAAGATCATTTATTGGAGTCTAAACGAAACCCCTTTAAAGTGCTGGAACTTTTCTTTAATTATATCATGGACATAGTGGGTAGCTATACATATTTTAAATTCTGTTCGATGATGACTTCCCAGTCATCGTTGTCTGATGATCCGAACATGCGAATGAAAACTCAAGACTCGAAGACCCTTAGTTTTCTCTTACCTGACTCCAGTCTTCGCACTGGTCACGTTCCCGCAGTTCCCGTCACTAACAGCTTTAGCCCTGATGCTGATCCGGGAGGGCGCCGCGACCCTCGCCCTGATCTCCGCACTCCTCGCGATGGAGGACCTGGCGCCGACGCACGCGGTCCCCACCAGCTCCTTCGGACCTTCCACGTTGGGGTCCGTTAGGATCTGGATTTGGATCTGTAAGCAGAAGATTTAACATAATAAAAAAACAATGAGGGCACGGGAGTAAAGTTATAAACTTGATTAAATCCAAAATATGGCTCAAACATATTATGTTTTAGGCATGACTCATAATTAAGGGTCTAAAATTATTGAGTCACTTGTTGAATTTAGATGTTTGTTTACCTAACATCTATTTTGGTTGAATTTGTCACATAAGAACCTAAGCAAAAGTATTCAAGCCTTGTGACCGTTAGTTTCCATTCTTGGACACAAGATTAGTGTTTAATATTTTCTTTATCTTTTACGATATACTTACATAATCTTTTATTTATTAATATACAATTAAATCTAATATAAGATACGATATTGAGTTCTGGTAAACTTTTGTATTTTATGGAAACACAGGCAAAGGTAAATCATGGAGTTATTGTACTCACACTGAGAGGCTCATAAAGGTAGTTGAAGATCCGGTAGCGTATGATGGAGGAGTCGCCTCGCCGCAGACGCTTGGGGCTGTCGGCGTGGATGAAGAACTCTCGGAACACCTGTTATAACAAAAACAATGTATTATTGCATTTAATGACTGTAACACTTGGAAGCCGATTGTAGGATGTTTAGGATTAATTTTAGTTGCTGATGTAATAATTAGAAAAATATGTAGACGATACTTTATTACACTTGCAGTTTGTTCCGTAGTGTTTTTATGGTATGTAGGTATAGCTGATGAAGTTCAGAAAACGAAAGCTTTAAATTAGAAAAAAAATAAAGTAAATATAGCTACGTTATTTTTTCAATAGATTGGTTTGTTTTCCGCAGTATACAATAAAAGTATACCAAAATATCGCAGTCACTAGACTTCGATTTAACAAGGGGTCATGCGTCGCAGTAAAGAGCAGTATCGTTGAAAGCTTTTGGACGATTTAAATTAAATGATGGCTCGTAAGTAGCAATAATTATAGACAGCATCCATTACCTGTAAAACAGCCGGAGTGGACACAGCAAGGCCATTTCTCGACAGACACACTGCGGACGCCTCGAACCTGCTGATGGAGTCGGGGGCGCGCGCCGTTGCCACGCCCGAGCCCGCCGGGCTGACAGCCAGCAGGCGCCATAGCCAAGCCTGGTTAGCATGAGGTTTGGTAACTATAAGGTCTTTTTGAGACTGGGTATAAAGGCAGTGCAACTTGCACGACAGCTCATATCTTTATGAATAGAAGTGCAAGTTCCACTATTTAAATGAGATGCAGAATCCAAAAAAAGATACGGCAGAAAACCTGAACAACTAGAAAAAGGAATACATAAATAGGTAGGTATGCATAGGTAGGTAGTACAACATGATTGGGAATACAATTGTAAAAATTTAATGAATTTATTTTTTATGATTATTATTATGGGGATCTAGCAACTCTTGCTGTTCTTGTGACTGAAAATATTAGTTTCGCAATTTTTACCCAATATCTAGGATCTAGCCAGTAGTTGCTTTCATTATTATACGTCTGTGACTCTGCCTGCAATTTGTCAGTCTGTCAGAATACCTTTACCTATATTAAGTTTACCAGTGAAACTGTAATACAATAAGATACCTCAGAGAAGTCACTCCTGGGCACGGTAGCATCATCAGCCAGCAGCAGCGCGGGCGGGCGCGGGCGGCAGCGCGCGGGGCCGGGCTCGCCCCCCAGCAGGCGGATGCCGGCCGCCGCCAGCCAGGTCGACGTCAGCTCCATGCTGCTGGACGGGATCTCTGGGGTGTCCACGTCTAAAGGAGCAAAGGACATTTTTCATTATTCTATACTGAAGAAAAAGGAAATTTGTGGTCTTCTCATCTTTAGTAGTGCGTTTTACCAGGTAATGTGGGTTTCTAGTCTCATCGGATTTTGCTAAATATACGTAGGTGGGTAATTGTTTGGAGCGACTGCCTCTCTGACTACAACCAATTTTATTGCACACGCGTGTTTATTTTATTTGCAGTTAAGAATTTAGTTGAAAGATGCAAATCTTATGTAAAATTTAAAGAACAATAATTTTCGTAAAATGGTTGTGCGCCATATTATGGCACAATAATATGTTGGAATTTCCTTCTATAAAAACTTCTGGTACCATATTCTAGCAAATACATAATTTCGATAAGAATTTACATAAGTAAACATATCACTTACTAAAGAAGCAATCGCCAGCCGCATCATACTCCGTCAGATTCCTATGACTATCAATAAGCCTTCTCAGACTCGCCATCAGCTGTTCCTTCACAGTCGGCGGCGGTTGGGCCCACTTGGCGGCAGAGTCCAGCACTGTGAGGGCACACAGCGCCGGTCCCGGTGTGGATATCTTGAGAGACACTGTCGAACCTGGTAGTGCGTGGCGGTTGAGCCATGTAGCTTCCACCTGGACAAACAAACCGTTTAGAAATAAAGAAAGAATATCACACCCTAATAAAACTAAGATAAGAAAGTTGGCGAGAAATTCTTTGCGAAGTAAAAGTACGTAAATAAAAAGTGTGATCTACTGCAAATATTAAATGTTACTCACCTTATTAGTGAAACACTCGTTCATCTCAAAATGCTTGCTAGCACTGACCAATTCCCCTTTATAATAGAAATACGCTATCAAATAGCTATCAGGGCACATCTGATGTGACATCTTTATCGGCAGCATGACCCTCAACTGGTGCCTATCTAGCAGTGCATCAGACAGTTCCATAGTGGCATTTAGTACCGTTGTATCTTTCTGTGGCACTAAAATTTGCCGTTGTTCGTGACTATCGACTTTATTGACACTGTATGGGCCATTGATGCTTCTGGTGAACTTGTGGGGGGTTATGTTGCTGGCGTATTCGCGTTGGGCCATGATAACGTCGTGCTGTAAGCTGGTGTTGCAAATGCTGTTGCGAGCTGTGACGCGCAGCTGGTCGGCGGAGTTGAATGAGGGGCATTGTGTTGTTGCTCCCCAACGCTGGATGATGCCTCCTCTAGTTATGACCTGTAAGTGTAACAAGATAATATTAGTTACAGGCTTTTTTGCCCAAAGATATCCTCATAAACCTTGTCCGCCCTGAGGAAGACAGAGCTCATCTTTTCAAACCACCAAAGTACTTCTCGCTTCTCTCCCTTTTAATATTCACTTAAGAATTAATTTTATAAATCCTAGGCCCCATCTCAGCACACCTCCATATTACTTTTATAATCTACTAGCTGTGCCCCGCGGTTTCACCCGCATGAATACGTAAGGTCCCGTTCCCGGTGCCTTTATGTTATTCAAGGCGCAGATGAATCCTACAAATCACTATCGTAACAAAGGTCAGGATTACTTAACTTTTTTTTCCCGCGCAATTTTCCATTTTTTTTTCATAAAAACCTTCTCGTTATATTAACTTACACAACAAAAAAATAATTAGCGAAATCGGTCGAGGCGTTATTGAGTTATGCGCTTACCAACACATTTAGCGATTCATTTTTATATATAAGATTTTTTATCCACACATCATTATTCAATAGCTTGGGGATGCCTGTCTCCTTTTGTCATGGTATCTATTCCAATAAAAATTATGATAAAGACGTTGACGCATACAAAACGGTTAGTTCGTTTTAGTATTACACCAATCTAATCCTCATAATACTCACAACAAAATGCACAGTAAACGGCGTGGTGATATTAGCGTGGAGATACAGCGGCACAAAGGTCCTCGCCTGGCGTGACTCCGCGCGCAGCGGACCGAGCGACGCATGCACGCCGCCCGAGTGACGCACCGGCAGCGTTAGCGGCGCCGCAGCAATGGTGGTGTCGTTTGATAGGTAGGCCTGCCAAATAATTTCAATTTAACAAGGGGTCTGAAAGCAGGTAATCTGAATTTTGAGGACGGGTGAAATGCTTTCTTAACAGCACTTGTAAGACGGACAGGACTATGGTCAACATATTGAATTTGAAATGGACCCAGAGTAAATTGAGTTTAAGTGCTTTATTTTGATTTGATTTCTACATAATTAATTAAAAACCTAATTAACGGCCTCAATAAGCAATTAAATAGTCCACTTTACTAGAAACTTAATAACTAGACAATCTCTTAAAGTATTTAATAATTCCCGTAATGGTTGCGTGAACTCAGCAACTTGCTAAATCAAAACCTAGGATCTTCTATTTAATTATCTAACCTAGATACTATCCAGATCATCAGGTTTTCACAATATCCAAATGTATGAAGCCTTACCTCTAATCTATAAAACGGCGTGGCATGATCACCAGCCGTGAAGAACAGGCTGGCGATTCCTCCAGCGTCAGTGGCGCCCTCTGCACACAAGGCGTCGCCGGTCTTCTGGCCCTTTGGCGAGTCCTGGTCGTTGTCAGTGACCTCGCTCCAAGGGTAGCGGCACACTCGCACCACCTCGCCCTCGGCTGGCTTGTCGTCCCAGCGTGTTGCTTTCACCTAGGGTAATAAAGAAATAAGAATTTAAAGAAATTAGGTTTTAATTACGCTTTTGCAATTACGTTTTATTTTGTCAACAAATTGGTGTAACTATCTAGGTCACGGGAATATTTCAATAAAAAAAGGAAAACGTGAGGGAACCTGAATTCCAAAAAAAATTGTCACAAATCACCAATCCGCAATTGAGCAAGCGCAGTGATCAATGGTCGTTCCTCCTATATATGGGAATAGACCTTTGTCTAGCAGTGGGACGCATATAGGCCGGTTTATTTATTTATGTTTTACCAACGTATTATATTTTTGAAGAATCTTGTCTTGATTTGTAAGTCATAAACATGTTTATTTCCCACCTTACCAAACCATTTGTATAAGTAACATGTCAATGCTCCTGTGAGAACAGACCGACAAAGCCTTATTTCCCGCCATCAAGATAAGTAAATAATAACAATTTTAATGTTTTGGGTATCATTACAAACCAGGATGTTATAAGATCTTTGAGATAATGTGCTCATTGTTTTGTCTCATTTAGTTTAGGTATGTCATTAAATGCTGTTTTGCCTTATCCGAGAAGATAAATTAATTTATTAGGCTATAAAATAATCTGGGATCGAAATAAACAAAGTGTCGATTCCAAAATAATCTTTTGGTTAACATGAGCCAGATGACATAAATGATATAAATAAAAATCCACTTAGCATGATAAGTATAAAGAACAACAAAACATCAACTAATTATCCAATCAAATAAGCAGAAAAAACCGCACAGGTCGCAATAGAACCATAATTTTCTCATACAATTGCATGCACTCAATAAAAACCATTAATTACAAACTAATTATCGTTATTACTCTCGTGACAGCTGACCTTGAGTTTGAAGGGCAGCCTGGCGGAGAGGACGGCTTGGTGCTTCGTCAGGAACTCCAGGGAGACCGGCTTGTCTACCACCTGGGAGACTACCGTCGTGTTCTGCCAGATCCTGGTGCCATCCTCCTGAGGGTCGAGAACATTTTGGTGGTAGCGATAGAAATATTTTCTTGAAGTTTTTTTATATGCGAATGCGGATGGTCAGATAGATTTGAAACTTGAATTTACATAATGAAGGCAAACTACTCGAAGATTCAGTCATAAGAAAACTAATCAATTCTTTTCGTTATGCAGATGAATGCCTACTTTTCAGTTTGCAATTTTGGATGTCATGCTATATGTACTTTTACATATTTTCTGAAAGTGAGAAGATATTATATTAATTTTCGTCTATTTTTTTTCATTTATCTCACCATGGATAGAATGAGAGGAAAAATGTCCAGTAAAATGGATTGAGTTTAACGTAAATTAAATAATTAGGAGGTATGCCTGGTATGGGACATACCATATTGCTACACAATACAGAAAAAAAAAAAACATAATTTATTTTTCAGTAAGCTGAAAGGCTAATGTATCTCATTTATACCTGGAAAGAGAAATCAGCAACCACCACATCAGGTGGGTTCGGTCCATCTAGCCCCACTCGTTTGGCCGCAGTAGCGTGGCGGTGGCAGGCCTTCGGAGCCTTCAACTGCACCGCGGTGCGGATGCCCACGCTGCCTCCCCCGGCGCCGCGGAGACGGATCACCAGCATGCCTTCCACTGCCTCTGACCACGGATACCTAAATATATGGAGCTGTTTTATTTCTTGAAAAGAATGTCTGAGGAACTGAAGTAGTAAAAAAATAATGTTAAAATAATAATGCATTTCTGGAAGTAGTGGTGGAACTACCATCGAGATATTCTCTTATAGAGCCTATTGTCGGTCTATGTAAAAAAAAAATCGCTGCAAACTTGCTG
This sequence comes from Autographa gamma, assembly GCA_905146925.1. Taxonomy (NCBI): domain Eukaryota; kingdom Metazoa; phylum Arthropoda; class Insecta; order Lepidoptera; family Noctuidae; genus Autographa; species Autographa gamma. The sequence continues at coordinate 10,513,459 of LR989867.1, read as the reverse complement.
ACTTTTATTTCTGTTTAATATGTGTTTTCTGTGTAATTGCTTTTAGTTTAATCAGTCCAGTAAATCATTATTTTTGTGAGTGTGTGTTCAGTCCTTGTAACACACTTTTTATAACCTTCATAAATCCATTTCAGATCTCGATTCTTTTGAAGAAGTACTACAGTAACCAGTTACCTGACGCAGACAGTCCACACGAGCCGGTCGCTGGTCCGCAGCACCCTCGGCGCGTGTCGCACGCTTAGCTGGAACGGGGGCAGCTCGTAGTTGCCCACCCAGAATACTGCTGTACCCTGTATGATAGGATACGGCGTTATAGTCACGTTGAAAGTAATACCTACCTACCTACCTCTGTTACCAGTACTGTCGCTAAAAGTGTTATTAATCATGTAACGACCTTATGGTTCAGATTGGATGATTTTTATGGTTATGTTGTAGACAGTGACGCCATTATAAGGTCTTTCCAATAACGAACACGACAGTTTTCAAGGTGGCGCTAGCTCTGATGTCGAGGGCTTGATCCGCGGATGGGTAAAGGAAAAACCTATTACCTATGTAAACTTTCTCGGGTCTGGGTGATTTTATTTTTATTTCATATTTTTTTATTTTAATATTAAGGTTTACGTTAAGTACTTAATTTATTGTTGAGCTTATTGCCTCTGATCATAAATAAGCTTGAGCTACTTATTGTTTTGGTTATTGTCCACATTTATAGCTTACTATGAGATCAGAGCAAAGTCTCGTTGACCATACTTATTTTTTAAATTTTCTCTAGTTTCATCTTACCTGTGAGCCATCCCCCAGCTTGGCCCTGAGCGTCCACTTGCCGCTGGGCGCCAGGTCGTCGAGCTGGTACTGCAGCTGCGCCAGCCCCAGCCGCGTGCGCACGCGCATCCACTGCGTCACCCGCGTGCCCTCCCACGCTCCGCTCGGACCTTCCAGCCACACTTCCTCGATCTAGGAAATTACAATAATTGAAATCATATATGAAGAGTATTTTTTTTTTGTGATTTTATCATTAGTTTTTTTTCAGAAATTGAAAAACTATTAATTATAAATCTCAGTCTGGACTAAAATCTGCGACCGTTTTTTAGGCGTACCAGCAGCTTTACCTTTGACAATTATTCTTTATTGTATACCGGAAATAACATACAGAAGCTATAAAGATCATAAGTAATTGAGCCGAAGCATTCTGTTGGTGGATATAATTAAATTTCATTTATATTTTGGAGGTGCGTGTGCCTCCCTATTTTACCGTATGGTATTAGGGCTTTAGCGAAATAAGGTTTAGTCACCTGGAATTTGTAAGTCATGATTAATGCCTTTTTCTTATACGAACATACTTCCTCACAAGGTACTTAAGATATTTATGTTATAATTAGTAATACCTATTTACCAGTATTCGAAACGAGACTAGCTCACTCCAAATTAAATGTGAATATCCGTCAGTAACGTAACAATAATATTTTGTAAGGCTAATTGAGGCAACAAGTAGTCTTTTTTAGGTTTTTTTTAAACAGTATTTTTATGCTTTTAAGATCAATGCCAGAAAGACAGAAGATTAAATAAGGTTTATAAATTTTGGTAATGTGTTTGAAGCCAAAAGCAGGAGATATTTACGAAGTATTAAATAAGTATAGTATAATTTAACACAATAATCTTAAATAACGTACGGCATTGAGCGCAGAGGTCTGAACGGGTCACGAAGCAACATCATTTAATAGGAAATCTATAAAGATGTCGGCTCGTCTGACTACCGTTACATCCTTAACCCAATGACCCTGTTAAAAGCTTTTTTATGAACTTGACTTTATTTATGGTTATGGAGAGACTGAGGCCAAGACTCTTGTTTAGTATGTACTTGGGTTTGACTTGCCCAGAACAGTTGTTTTTCAAGCGACTTCAAGAAAAGGAGGTTCTTTTGTTATGTTATTCGATATCTACTGCAGTTGTGGATAGAGTTTTTTTTATCAATTTATTCCTCATTTTGGTCCTATTTTAATTTCATCAAAATCGATAAAGTAGTTGTCTTTTTTTCAACTAAACCATGTTTTTGACATTAGTCAATTATATTTTTTATTTTTAGAATACAATTATGTTCACTATTCCTAAAAATAAATTGTAATTTGAAAGATCTGCCCACATATTTTGTAGCAAAAGGACTTAAAAGTTTGACAAAGTAACAATTGTCTAACTAAGATTGAAACTTGCTAAATTGTATTCATGCATTCAAATTATTGAACTGGACAATATTTTGGTTACCAAATAAAGCAATTACCAACACTTAAAGTATTTCAGGTACAAATACAAAGATCAAAATCAGCAATTAAGGTCCGGTGGGCATTGTGAATCCTATCAGATCGCTTTTACATACAATTCATTACTCAAATTGCACAAATGCATACGCTGCACGGCTGCACCTTCATTGTATTTAGGGTTGTCAACTATTTTTAGGAGAAAAAAAAGTTTGCCGGAAATGAAATGTTGTGTTTTTGGTCAATTTGAAATCAAGAGTTGCCTGTTTTTAAAGTTACTTTGTCTGCTTGTGTTTGCAATTCTTATATATTTTTTGAAAATGGGTTTTTGTATTCTCTTTCACATGGACATTTTGTGTTAATTTTTTTTATTTTTTTTATTTTGTTTCTATTATAAATATAAATAAAAAAATCTCCACCATTTACTTTCTTGTAACTATTAAGTAGTAACTTGTATTAAAACCTACACTATTGCTTGAAAGAATAGACATAATAAAGCAATAATTTCCCAACCCTACTCGCATTGAAACTGCAGTCAAAATAAAAGCGAAGTACATAGCATAACAGAGTCAAATAGGTTTGTTAAACAAAGTGCATGTAATGCAACTGTTGGCAATCGTTGCCATTGTGATATGAGTGTTATTGTTCCCCTGCATATAGACCTATTTCAATGCTTTACAAATGTGATTAGAATTTTTAAGTACCTAGTCATTTCCGAGTTAAAGAATTTCGGATCGCAGATGGAATCTGTTGACAAAAGCTTATAGGATATATAAGGGTTATAGATGCTAGGATAATATCTGGATGCTAACTTAAACTGTTTTTTATTTAACACAAGAAAAAAAATGATTTGATATTATTATACATAAATATTCGACATCTGCTTAAAGTTATTACCGTGAAAATGCTTAAATTTATTGTTACTAGTAGCAGTGTACGATAGTTTAAAAGTTTTATCTCTACCTTCCGTGTCCAAAGTATCCAGATAGAACATGCTACATTTTGAATATTTCTTTTTTTCTTATCATATCAAAAAATTTCAATCGCTTTAAATATGGGTACAGACAGATAAATACAATTATTTGTCTTTAGACTCCACTATGTCTGAGTTTAATTGTCGAATAGGTCGAAATAAGCAGTGTTGGTACGAACGCTATTAGACCCAGAAAAAACATAATTTTATTGGAAGAATCTTAGAATTTCTGTCTTCAAGGAATTTTCTATAAAAGAGCGGACTTCATGTACTCAAATTGGCAAGAAAAATGCATTTGCAACGGTCGTGCCCATTTAGTTAGCTATGGTTCATCTAAATAACTTCAAACTAACAAAACGATTTACAATTTTACGGGACTTTGGATGTGGCCTCGACTAGACAATGAGAGAATCGGCGATCCATAACAGGTTTCCATACAAACTGTATGTGATGTATGGTGTGTGTATGATGTAGGTATAGTGATCTGCGCCTGGGCATCGGCTATCCGTGTCATTGTGTCGATCGGTCTCATCTCGTAACTGTACAGCTATTGTATGATCTATCAATGGATGCTTGATGACTATTTATTGCGATTTGGAACAGTTAAAATTGCGTTCCGTATGTGTAGTAGTTATAGACTACGGGCCCATGAACAAAATGAATGGGTCATATGAACCACCAGGTGACGTATGTAGGACGATAGAAGAGCATAAAATAATAAGATTCAGCACTATGCCGTCACTTGTGATCAGTCCAACTGGGTGCTGGTGAGCATTCAAAAGTGCAGCTAGAATGAGTACATTTTGGTCATTTATTTCTGTACGGCATTGTTACCATCGAATAGATCCATGAAAAATAATAAGAAAGCGCGCAGTGCCGTACAAAAATGGTGGTCCAAAAAGTTGGTATTTTAGTTTTACTTTCTGTCAATTTCCAGGGTAAATTTGGTTTGATTCTGTACGGCGTCAGTTTCATACTGTTTCAATACAGCTTCTAATCTATTATCTAAAACATATTATCTATGCATGAAATACTTTCAAAATAAATAATTTTATGTTGTTCAAATCACCCCTCGGACCACGGAATGAAGGCGGGTTGCAACACTCGATTTTTTTCCCCTTGTTCAAAGATTTTTGTACGGCGTTGCGGAATAATGGATTAGAAGCTGTATTGAATGAAACAGTATGAAACTGATGCCGTACAGAATCAAATGACCAAATTTACCCTGGAAATTGACAGAAAGTAAAACTAAAATACCAACTTTTTGGACCACCATTTTTGTACGGCACTGCGCGCTTTCTTATTATTTTTCATGGATCTATTCGATGTTAACAATGCCGTACAGAAATAAATGACCAAAATGTACTTATTCTAGCTGCACTTTTGAATGCTCACCAGCACCCAGTTGGACTGATCACAAGTGACGGCATAGTGCTGAATCTTATTATTTTATGCTCTTCTATCGTCCTATATACGTCACCTGGTGGTTCATATGACCCATCCATTTTGTTCATGGGCCCGTAGTCTATTATTCGGAAACGGAACCTAAATTGGTTCCGTTTACTAAACATCCGCTGTCCGTCAAAAATAGGATTTGGGTTTTGGGTCAAATAAATAAAATTAAGACTGAGACTGAGACCGACGCCGACCAAAACCGACGCCTTCAGAGACCGACGCCTTTTGAGACCGACGCCGACCAAAACCGACGCCTTCAGAGACCGACGCCCTTCGAAACCGACGCCTTCTGAGACCAACGCCTTCCGAGACTGACGCCTACCAAGACCGACGCCTTCCAAGACCGACGCCTTCCGAGACCGACGCCAATCACGACCGACGCCTTCCGAGACCAACGCCCTCAGAAATCGACACCTTCCGAAACCGACGAATTCTGAGACCGACGCCTTCCGAGACTGACACCTGCCGAGAACGACGGCTTCCTAAACCGACGCCTTCCGAGACCGACGCCTTCCGAGAACGACGCCTTCCGAGAACGACACCTTCCAAAACGGACGCATTCCGAGACAGACGCCTTCAGAAACCGACGCCCTTCGAAACCGAGACCTTCTGAGACCAACGCCTTCCGAGACCGACGCCTTCAGAAACCGATGCCTACCACGACCGACGCCTACCGAGACCGACGCCTTCCGAGACCGACGCCTTCCGAGAACGACGCCTTCCGAGAACGACACCTTCCAAAACGGACGCATTCCGAGACAGACGCCTTCAGAAACCGACGCCCTTCGAAACCGACGCCTTCTGAGACCAACGCCTTCCGAGACCGACGCCTTCAGAAACCGATGCCTACCACGACCGACGCCTACCGAGACCGACGCCTTCAGAAACCGACGCCCTTCGAAACCGATGCCTTCTGAGACCAAAGCCTACCACGACCGACGCCTACCGAGACCGACGCCTTCAGAAACCGACGCCCTTCGAAACCGACGCCCTCCGAAACCGACGCCTTCTGACATCGACGCCTACCACGACCGACGCCTACCGAGACCGACGCCTTCAGAAACCGACGCCCTTCGAAACCGATGCCTTCTGAGACCAACGCCTTCCGAGACCGACGCCTTCAGAAACCGACGCCTACCACGACCGACGCCTACCGAGAACGACGCCTTCCGAAACCGACGCCTTCCACGACCGACGCCTTCAGAAACCGACGCCTTCCAAGACCGACGCCTTCCAAGACCGACGCCTTCCAAGACCGACGCCTTCCGAGAACGATCCCTATCTAAACCGACGCCTTCACAGTTTTTTTTATAAGCCCTTTGCATAATATGCTTCTCTTACTGTGTAGCTAGGCACTGAAGATAAGCGTAGCATTATCTACTGTCTTGATGAACGTCGCGAGTTATTTTAAGGTTTTATTCGTTTTGGCGAAATGAAGGTGATTGAACGACAAAAACGGGTTTTATTTAATTATATTTAAACCCATAAACTCGAAAGTGAAATTTAATTCAAAATGTAAGTGGTAGTAATGCAGAATGTTTATAGCGAAGAGAAATCCTGTATACAGGGTGTGCGAACAAGTTTTGCATTCAACCGTGTCAGTGGGACGGTATGATATGGAGCTTTTACATTAATTGTGGACTTTTGAAGATGTGCTCCTTATTTAGAAGATATTGTCATGTAATATGTCTAAAAATTAACATATTTCTACTGAAATTCTTCATAATACGCGGGACATACATTATTTTACTTTTATTTTGGAGGACTTCAACAAGCATACACGTATTTTTTTATTCTATTTCATGGTTGTCAAGCATAGATTTATAGCATAGGGGCCTTTATTATGTCAACTTTAAAAATCTTTAGTTTTTAAAAAACTGTCCAAATCTTCAACCAATTCCTGACTAATTTTGAGTATCGATATAATTTTTTTCTTTTTGGTAACTTACACTTCTAGGTTGTGCATCATGTAAATAGTGCTATTTGGCTGCTAAAATTGTTTATTTTTGCTGTCTTTATGTGTTTATGTCTCAAAAAATAATATGATGACTATTCGAAAAAATCGGAGAGAGGTCAAGCGCTTGGAAATAGTAAATGTTTATATACTACTAACCAGAAAAACCTTTTTAGTACACATTAAAACCTGTTGCACTGCAGTTCATCTACAGTTCTTATGTCTTTAAAGTTTTATACCCATTTATTTTCCGTTGCCGACTGCCCCATTGGCCTAGTGGTGCTAAGCGCGACTGCTACGCTAGAGGTCTTGGATTCGATTCCCGAGTCGACCAAGGTGTTATTGGGTTTTTCTATGAAATTCTCAGTAGCAGGTCGGAGTTTGGATGTGTGCCCGGTTAGTGGCAATAGGCTCGCCCCCTATTACATGGGACCTAAACATATCGGCGAACTGTGGGTGTACATTGGTACACCTCTGCCTATCCCTTCGGGGATACTGGCGTGATGATATGTATGTATGTATTTTTCTTTTCCGTTTTAAGTTTTGCTTTCATTCACAAAACCATACAAAAAGAAATTTCGTCGATTCGCGAGGGAGGCATAACTGGTTTGAGAAGGCTCTAAACTGTGTCAGTATTACACTTCCATGTTAGTAATATGATTTATTTGCTTCCTCTGTTTATTTTTTGCAAACTCAATGTTTATTTTTAATACTTTGTCATTTTTAAGTGGTACAAGGTGGAATAGAAATTGTCTTGTTGAGTTTGTTTTGTTTTGTGTTACTTTTTTAAACGCCATAATTTTCAAATTTGTTGAGATGATATTATTAGTAGTGGCCATGACATTGCACTTCTATTTTGCAGGTTAAAGTTAGTATTTTGCGGGGTACAACAAAATGTACTTTTTATGTCACATATTTATCAAGAACTTTTAAGGGAAGTAATTTTTTCTCTTCCTAAATACTGATAGGTAAATAAATGTATTTGGTTAGGGACTGTTTTGGTCTAAGATTTGCCTACCTATCACTTAGAGAATTATTTAGAGTGGAAGTTTCTGTACGTATATAAGTATGGAAGTAACGTTATAGTAGCTACTTCAAAACAGGATTTTAATCCGGTTCTGTGAGCGTTAGCGTTTTATAGACGAGATGCTCTGGATGCGAGATAAAACTCCTAGATATCTTTTATCTTAAATTTCCTCAATGATAACTAAGCGCACTAACAGTCTACTTTTCGTTCGACTTAGCTATTTTTTTTTTGTTAATTCGAGCATTTTTTTGGCGGCAGTAAGTAGGAAAAGAAATCTTCTTTGGTCGTTGAATAAAACTACTTTTTACGGATTTTTTCGCGGTTTTAATTTTAGATTTTGGTCCCGACGTTTCGACACCTTTGCAGGTATCATGGTCTGCCCGTGACCAAAATCTAAAATTATAACCGCGAAAAAATCCGTAAAAAGTAGTTTTATTCAATGTCTAACATTCGCGTAAACCTAAGAAACCAATACTTCTTTGGTCGATTTAGTCTTAAGACGTTATGTTTAGTTTATTGTAAATAAAGCCAATGTCAACCTGGAAATGTAGATATTAATTAATTATGTAACAAGACCACAGTTTTCCTCCGAATGCGGAACATGAGCCGGCCATTTTGATTCAATCCATTCCGAAGCCTAAAATTACACAACATTGGAAGCAAAACAATGTAATGTTTTCATTCTCATCACATTATAGTTAGTGAGGAAGTAGCACGGATGTCACATTGTTCGCATTCCGTAAATATTCAGCGCGGAATTCATCAAGGTCAAAGGTTATGTGACCTTGAAATATCGTGATAATGGCCGAAATGTTTATTATCTGTAGGGTTAACCCTACGTTGTTTGTTTGACCCTAATGTGTGAAGGTTGATTTACAAGGTTTAATTTTAAGGGCCTTATATCTCTTCTGTAGTTATTTTATCATTTCTTGGGGGATCATTGTAAACATAAGTATAAAAACGTTATTGTCCTCTAAGTAGTAGTAGTGTGTTTTTTTTGGATTGTCGAGTGTGCCTACTTTTCGGTCAGCACATTTTCTCATAATGTCAATGTCTTATTTTGTATCTGAGCAGCCAAAACATTATGATAGCTCAATTGGTCACCACCTTTCCCCACATAGAGTTCAGTTAATAAGTAGTGCTCACCATTCCATGTGTGGGCGCCAGGTCCTGCTTCATGGCGAGGACTCGCAGCCTGACCACATCACCAGGTCGGTAGCGCGCGCGCTCCGTAGTGATGACCACCACGCGCCCACTGGAGATCCTCAGGGGTAGGGTGCGCTCCCACGTGCACTGGGCTTCTGGGTACCTGGTGGAGGGAGGTTCTGTAATATGTTCTGTTTATAGTTAGCTTACAGTTGCAATTGGCATACATCGTTGCATTGCCGCCAGCCTTTTGGGCCCACTTGCATTTGACAGAGCCATTGTTGGTTTTTGATCACTATTTGAGGTTTTCTTTTAGTTTTCTTTCAAGTGATTTGAGGTCATGATAAAAATTATTTGTTGACTTAAGTACTCAGTTCAGTTAAACCTCGAAGCTTTAAAAGCTCGGAATATTAAACATTGTGATCTACTTACTTCATATTGACGATCAAGTCAGCCTTAGAATTCGGAAGCTGCGGCACATTGATGTCCAAACAGCCACCGTCTCCTGCAACAAAATAAGGATTATTTACAATGGCATTTAATTCCCGATTATAATGATTAGAATTCTAGAGAATGACTTTTTCTTACCAAGGACGGAATCTTTATATATAAATCCAAAATCATGAGGTTTGTCGTAAATACACTATTTTTAGCTAAGTGAGTTTTCCGAGTTTATCTTTTTCACAAAGTACCATTTTTTTTCATAAATTTCTACAATATTTTCTGCATCAGAAAGGATACATAAAAGTGATTTACAGATTTTTCTTAAATTTTTTATTTCAAGTAATATATTTTTGAAATCTAGTTGTTACACCAACATTAAGTCACTATTCTTTCTCTAACGAACCTGGAGGCAGTTCCCTGGACGCCATGATGGTCTGCCGATCAGCAGTGACAAGCGTGAGCAGCAGCCGAGCGGCGCCATCGGTGTGGAACCGCGACATGCAGGCTTTGTTGATGCCGCCGGCGGTCAACACGCCCGGCGCCAGGAATAGGTGGTTCTTGTCCGTGCATGGGGTGCTGAGAGAAACCGTTCAATATTGAGTTCAATACAGAGTTTGAGTCTTTTAAAAATGCCTGAAGACGATGGGTGAACATAGGAATAAGACCAAGATAGAGAAGAAATCAGAATAAGAGATTGATATGTGATAGAAAGATAGAAGATGATATAAGAAAGATTGAGTATTGAGTTCTTTTAACAGAATGTTATGCAGTTTTTTTCATGGGACTGTAACGTCAAAAATGATATTTTTTTCAAAATCCGGACATTATCACGCCATTCCTTATACCAAAGATCTCGCCGATATGTTGGAGGTATTTCAGATTGGGGTTCTGGATCATAAAATAGAACCACTAAATGTACAAATATTATCTTTTTCTCCTATGATTCATAAATTCATTTTATGTTAGATCTATTTGCGACGCTTTTTTATATTTTTTGGACCAGTTCAAAACCATTGTTGTCATATTCTGGCGTTGTTTTATAGTTACATCTCTGCCCACCTCTTTAAAACAATCGTGATGATACATAATACGCCTGACATATTTGATGTCTCTCACGTCTCAACATAAAAGGTATAATTACTTAGCCACAAAAAATGATGAGATCAATTCAATGGTTGTTTCCTTGTACCCGACATCGAATCAAGGTCCAATTGACCTTGAAAACTCCATAGATACAGTCTATACCATCATCGCAGTGTAATATAATCTCTATCCCAATAACATAAAGTTCATTTTTGATAATTGTTGTTACATGTGTGGTTCCCTGTACGAAGAAATAATGATTGTAATTGTCCATCAAATGATTTTCTTTTGTTTCGATTATTTAAAACAATAAAGCAAATTGTTAAATAGTGTAGGCGGTTATACTTGATTATTTCTGAGCATGTAAGTGATATCAATAAAAACTTTTGACTATTGTTATTTTTTACTTGTTTTATGTTCTCAGAATTTTTGAAGATGATGTTTTTATGCCGCTATAAAAATGTTATACAAGGTTTATTATTTTGTGGTTTATCATACTCAAAATCTTCAAAATGGATGATAAAAGACGAAAATATTCAGGACTATGGACATAGATGCAGAATTATATCTTAAGAACCACTAAGGGTTCTTTGATATAATTCTTCTTTTTCAATCAATTTATTTAAGGAGCTACGATGGTACAGTCAGACAGACCTTTTTGAGTGGGGGTTAAAATTGCACATATTTGGAGTACAGCTGATTCAAAAACGATTCAGCAGAATTACATGAATAATTTTGTGTAGTGTAAGTAAGCTTAGAAAATCATCATTAGACATTAGTAACTAATTCTGCTTACCCCGTTACGCAAGAACTTCAAGCTGCATTAATTACGAGTTTCAAATAACTGCAGTATGAATGCACTCGTTAACGGGTTTCCGAGAAGCGCGCATCTGGATGTTATTAAAACATACAGCCGGCTGTGTACCGGTGCTCGACTTGTAGGTTTATCTTCACGCTTAACACTGTAAGGGGTAGCTAGGAAAGTACCTACTAAGGAACCCTAGGTCTCTTAGGTTTACGGGAATGTTAGATATTGAAATAAAACTACTTTGTACGGATTTTTTCGCGGTTTAATTTTATATTTTAGGTCCCGACGTTTCGACACCTTTGCAGGTATCATGCCCGTGACCATGATATCTGCTGAAAATCCAATATTAAATTGCGAAAAAATCCGTATAAAGTAGTTTAATTTCAATGAACCCTAGGTCGTTACCTAGGAATCTGCTTTCTTGATTACTATGTACTAAAGAAAGGATATTCTATTCTTTTAATGACTGAATTATTTCCATGTGAATGAGAGGACAGCATTGACGACTTCCGTGGTCAAGTGGTGGCACACACCGGTTTTCAAGTGGTTCCTGGCTCTGAGGTCCCCAAACAAGAATAGAAAACGAGTAGACTATATTGTCTAGTTTCTGGGTGATTGTGGTAACTTTGTTGCCTCTGATTCCATAATACGAGTGTTCTAGCTACTTAGGTCAAGAAAAATGTATTTGTTGATAACCACATTCATAAACAAGTTGCTTTCATCAATGATTTTAGAGAAGAACCTTTGTATTAATTTAGTTTCAGGTGTTCAGCTAAATATCACATCAAAGTTCCCTTGGTTTTGATGCAAACAATGGTCACCTTACAGTAATAACTATTAAAACCTAGGTCAATTACTTTTTGCATTAAATAAATCTGTTTCTTCTGGCTGCAAACAATTTGGATTACTTCCGAAGTTTTATTACAGCGATAAACCCGCTTCTTACATTATTGTTTGACTACAAAAGGAAGTACAAAATACAAGCTACTCACATATGTGCTGCACATTTCCCAAAACAAATGAATATCGCAATTATAGTTAGTGAATTTTTAACTACCAACGCATAACAGTTAAGTTTTTTAGAGTTCACCTTTGTCTGTGACATCGAAGCTCTTAAACAAGAGGACCGATAATGAAAGCTGAAGTGATTGAGAAGGTTCTTAGCTATAATTTTTAAACATTTGATCATAATTTTGGCAATAATCAGCAATTTCATTTCTTAAAATATAGTTTAAGTCCCATATACGGTTAGTAAGGATCTATTCCTTATGCAAACAACGAAATGAAAAGCACATTAAATATTTCAAACAAACAACAAAAGCGACTTCAAAATTAGTCTTATATGGTTTCCTTATGGACCCCACTGTCCAAACTGGAAAAAAAATATAATGAGACCACACGGAAAGCACCAGCTTTCCGAAAAATCGGTTCACCCAGTCGTAAGTTATGAAGTAACAAACATAAAAAACACAGTCGAAATGACCTCCTCCTTTTTGAAGTCATAAGGATAAATTGCACATAAAACAATATGGCTAGCTACATAAATTAATTTCTAGCGAAATGCATTCGCGGCTCCCGACTTATTCCATCGATTGATAATAGCGATGCATTCATTGATCAAGTTGCTTTTAAAGTATGAGAAATGTGATATTTACGAGTTTGGAATTACTTAGATAGCTTCTAGAATTGGTAGAAACAATAAAATGATTGTATGCTATGAGAAAGGTAGATGACATCGAGACAATATCAGGAGAAGTTTAAAGAAGAAGGAATTGGGAAAACAAAATCAACACAAAAAAGAAAATTCCTGACGTTTCAACACTTTATTGGGTTTGATGGTCTTGGGAGGACTGACGATAAGACTAAAATTCGTCGAATAGTCCAGTCAAAGATTTATTTCATTCTGTTAGAATTTAAGCAATCTTCAGAAAATTAGAAAAATATTAGTTACATTTTGAAAGGCTAATCCTTATACAAAAACAAATTAAAGGTTTCGGATCAGTTAATGAATGAGATTTGGGGAAGACCGAAAATAAATGTGGGGTTATAAATGACATGACTGAAACAAACACATCAAGAGGCCTGTTCGTAGTATAAATAAATATGGACAACATCACATACATTGCTCTGAACCCGATGTAAGTAGCTAAAGCACTTGTGTTATGGAATTCAGAAACAACCAAGATACCGCATACCGATACCCGAGACAATGTAGAAAAGAGATTTTCAACAATGTTTTGTTCGGGGATCGAACCCGGGATCTCAGGCATCACGCCTGTATCACCGCAGGGTTAGGCAGAGGTGTACCAATGTACACCCCCAGTTTAGGTCTGCGCCGTCTTACGCCGGTATGTTAAGGTCCCATGTAATAGGGGGCGAGCCTACTCCCACTAACCGGACAAAAAACCCAATAACACCTAGCAGCACCCTGAAAACCTGTGTTAACGCTACTCGACCAAGGAGGTCGTCAGTGTAGGGACAAAAGGGCTGTGAATCATGACAAAGATATACACCCTCGAAGGTTAAATAAAGGTAACAAAGCATGGACTTTGACTAAGCTTTTAATCTCCCAAATATAGGAATCGGACGAATATGGCTAATCTGGTCGTATGTTTATGCCTGATTCATCCGTGATGCATCTTGACCCAGAATATTGCTTGGTAATTTGTATGTATACAGAATACTTTGCAGGGTCTTTAGGGCCCTTACTAAGAATTTGAAATGCTTTAATTTTGTTTGATGGAGACTCTGATTAATAAATAAATTGCGGGTGTTGCGGTGTTATTGTTATTTTTTATGTGGGTAGTTTATCTTAATGTTTTGTCATAGTAAATAATGTAGACCAACATTAAAAAGGATACATATATGTATACTTTTAGGTATGCCTTTTGGATATAATAAATATTAAATAGTTTTATTACTCCTAAGGTACACAGAGTTGAAAACATATTTCAAGAATTCTAGCAATGCAAGAAACTTACCTTAGTAAATTTTCAGCTTTAACAGTTTCATTAGAAGGCTGGGAACTCGCAGTTCCCAGGAATAATAACAGGCAGAACCACAACATTATAGTAGTATAAGTCTTTATAGAAACACAGTTCTACATCAGCAAAAAGTTTTTAACCTAATTGCTAACATGGCAGAATAAACTGCTGCCTTTGCGTGTTTAAAAAAGTTTATTTCTGTTTATGGGTGAGTTTATTTACACGATTTTCTGATTGCTCTAATTAAATACTTGCTTTAAAGAGTTTTAGTTTAAATGTAAACTTAGTAAGTAGCAAGTAATTTTAATTAAGTTCCTGTCAATTTATTAATTAACACTGACTTAAGCTTAATTTAACCGTGCGGTTCTTGATTAACTGAGTTCAATCAGATGTATTTTCCAATCACACTAATTAAAATGTTCGCAGAAAAATTGTAATACAGAAAAATCTCACTTAGCAACAACTTTGTACATCACTATTAAGAATTAACCTACAACACTGGTTTAAAATAAAAATGTTTTGATTGATAAACAACGGTTATTTTATCTGGACCGGCGCCATTTTGTTTATTTCGATACGTCCGCCGGAGTGCGCGCGCGCAGCAGACTAGACGATGTAGCTTGTACGCATGCGCGAAAGGTCGGCGCGCATCGCGAAAAAGAGAGATGTGCGCAACATTTTTTCGCTTTTAATTTATTGGTGATGAAAAGTGAAAACGTAATTTCTTTATTAGATGTAGATGAGAATTGTAGCAGACAGATGTTAATATAAATAACTACATTATCTGCAGAAAGTAATCGACATAAATAAGTCAAGAATCATTCATAGTCCATGTCTGTTGAAAACTTATTTTCCATTTAGTTAACAACTTTCTCGGGTATACTTGAGACCCTCTTTAGATACCTGAGGAAACATTTGGAACTACTTAAATTCCATGAAAATTACTAGAACGAAATATTGTTGTAAAGAATTACCTAAACTTGTCTCGAAAGCTTACAAAACATTAGAATTCATATAAAGTGTAGTAAATTGTGAACTTACATAGGTATATTCCAGGGTCTATACAAGATATCAACTGTACCTATCTAAGATTATATTTAAAGAAACTACTAGAAATAAGATAAAACAATCCACCTAAAAGGTTGAGCGTCCCTGGCTAGGTTAATAGGTCGATCGTCGACCGCTCAGCAATACAATTAATTGTTCGCGTCCAATTGTTTTGTTACGACGAGCGCCGCTCGGAATGCCTAACAATATACTGTATTTACATTCACAGTATTTTTGACTACAAATAGATCAACATACCTAGGTGATGTCACTTAAAGGTACTTTGTATCTCTTTGGTTATTTGAGAACTGTTTGAAGCTAAACGAGAAGTGGTAAACAAATGAAGTAAGTCTTGGTAATCCCGTGGGTATCACGAATTAATATTGAATGATTGAACTGAAAAATGTTATCAGAAGGATATGAGATGGCAAATTTTGTTTGGATTTATCGTCTGTCGTATTCACACTAAGAAGTATTAAATGATTGGTGTGTATATTCTGTCTGTATTAGAACAGTCTATTTACGAACTAAAAGTAATCTAACGAACGTAACTAAAATCTAAATCAATTGAAGAAACCATTAAACAAGATTAGTTACATTATTTTGTTTGTTATTTGTGCGTTAACAACTATATTAGTTTAAAAAAAATGTTTTATTGTTTTCTGTTGGTAAAATTGTAATTATAAAATACAATTGGATCTCTAACTTTGGAAATGTATTAGATAACTAAGCATTACTTTTTCAGTTGTCATGGACCATGATGATTTTTATATTTATGATGACTGTTTGCTACTTATTGAGTTTGTAACATCGGATGAAATAAACACTTTGAGTTTTACAGATATTAGATATGGATTTTCCCGATCAACTTTTAATAGAACTACTATTAACTACTTTTAACACTAAAACTACTGTTTT
Source organism: Autographa gamma (assembly GCA_905146925.1). Taxonomy (NCBI): domain Eukaryota; kingdom Metazoa; phylum Arthropoda; class Insecta; order Lepidoptera; family Noctuidae; genus Autographa; species Autographa gamma. The sequence continues at coordinate 10,497,368 of LR989867.1, read as the reverse complement.
CTAGCCAAAAAGGCAAACTTACTGGTATTTATATTTAGCAATAATTCTAAGGAAGTCATGAAGTTAACAATCTGAGAATTTACGATTGTTGAATTTTTATGTAGGCGATATAAAAACAGTTGGCAGTTTGAAATCAAGTGAATAGGATTTATTGAACCCATGTATTTTCATCTGTAGTTATAGATATATTTTTTTTTTAAGTTGTCTACCTTATTTAGTCTTAGCATGACTGCTGACAATGAACTGACTGAGAAGCAAAAAAAGCAGGAGCGTGAAGTGTCTACAGAGTGTATATTTATTTTTTATTTTTCCCATTTTTTTTTTCACTTTTATGGTATCAGTTATCGATACCTAACAACACAACGGGGGCCCAAGTCTGCTATTTACACTCGGTTCAATGTCTTCATAGTGGCGTGCCAGCAGAGCCATTTTCGGAAAATTGGTATTCTACTAAACGTCAAAACGTCAAAATTGCGCATTGGAACGATTCGGTTCAATGTTCAACGACTGTGACCAATAGTTCATACATTTGGTACAAATTGTAATGTGCAATTTTGACGTTTTTACTTTTAGTAGAATACCAATTTTCCGAAAATGGCTCTGCTGGCACGCCACTATGAAGACATTGAACCGAGTGTAAATAGCAGACTTGGGCCCCAGATCGGACAGAGTTTTCTTAGCACCCTGTATATGAATTACTTAATTTACGTTGTAAGTTTTTGTTGCATTGTAAATCATAACTTTGCATATCTACTGACTTATGTTGGACATGTCACAATAGTGTGGCTAAATATTATTATCTTATGTAACATTACTATATTAAAAGAACATGCTGTGTCTAGAATCGTAATGAGATTTCGCTTACACTTATAACAAGTGGATTGCAAATTAGTATCATAATAATATAATGTATAAAAAAACATAAAGTATAGGTAATGTATTAGGTTTTATAAATATGTTGTAAATTCTCACAATACTAAGTAAAACCCAGCGGAGATGAACTGTTACATACGTATTTTGACTATGATAAGATGGCTTCAGTAACCAGCCAAAGAAACACAATTAATTAAAGGTATGAAGAAACGAAGAAGAATAAAGAAGAGAAGAATACGAAGAAACCTGTTCAAATATTATAAAAAAAATATTACTTCCCTATCTATGTGGAGCTCGATATAATATTATGTTTTCCTATTTCGTGGCTTTCCGACGACTTTGGTAAGGATTAGATAACCGGGATCCCTCAAACTAAAATCTAAGAAGGTATATTGAACAGTTTCAATTTAAAATAAGTAAATAAAATTACTAATAAGTAAGCACTAAGGAAAGTCCTTAAATTAAAAAAATAATTCTGCTTTGCATAATCGTCTTATGCACTTATAATAGCAATAAAAAGTTTAAACATTGCACTTACGTATGAAAACAATTAAATCTCAGTTTTTATTGTAAGTAACAGGGCAAAGAATCGATAAATTGTAAATAATATTATCAGTTATTTTATTTAGCATTTACAGAGTCATCTAGCGGGTAACTTAGACGCCTTAAATGTAAGTTGGCTCGTTAAGTTACGTGCTAATCGCTCGCATACTTAGTTCCATTATTTTTATGTAGATGGCGCTTGTCCAGAAGTGATTGTTAAGGAGTAAAACGAGGATTGTTAATTAATTAAAATCCATTTTAATAATACAACATTAAAATTTAAGATAAGGAATTGTAAGAATTCTTAGATAAAAAGCAAGAAATAATAACTTTTAAACCTGTAATTATTGCAATCACCACTTTAAACAAATGAATGGACTTGGACATTGGACTTGGACCAGTGGCATTGAGCACAGCATGCCGCGGGTTCGAGTACCGCGTAGGACAATTATTTGTCTGATCCGCAAAAGGTTGTTGCATGTCGGGGTGTTCTATGTGCTTCTGAATTAAAAGTTTGTAAAACGCTTAGATAGTACAAGAATAAATTTTCAAAATACAGAATTAAAAACTCTTGACTGAGATAAAAAAATTAACAGTGCTAGATAAATATAATTACCTTGTGAAGAAATGGGTTGTACTGGAAAGTAATGTTATGTTAGGACAGGTGCCTAAACTTTAAAACAAAAAGCTCATAACTACCCAATAGGAAAAACTAGGCATATATATAATTGGACTTTATAAATTTCTTCTCCTTTTCGTATCAATGAAATCCGTTCTTTATCAATGTCTTAGAATGAACTAGAGACAAACTTTACATAATACCTATTGTTATGTATTGTACTTATCAATATACTTAAACCGACAGTTTTATCCTCGCTTAAAAAGTCGATTACAAAATAAAACACCAATGATCCCGTCATATTTTGGAATTCAAAATGGCGTCCGAGGATTAAACACTCAAAAGGATTTAACTCGGACTGTTGCCCGGTTTATATTCTGTATTGATGTACTCAATTAAAGTGTATCATTGTTTTATAACAGGGTTCTGTAGGGTCCACGGAACCCGTATTTATGTAAATTTAAGGCTATTTTTGTGACAATATAGTACAATGTCGGATTAAAAAAAGCCCTGTTTTGGGATTGCCTGTACGAACCGGTACCACATTGTCGTTTTAAATATTTTTTTATTTTAACGATTAACCTGAAAGTAGGTATATAATTTCATGTAACTTCACAAAATCTAATGTATATAACATGAAAATTTAAAAAAAAAATATTAAAAATAAAAGTAGGTACACACTTGGCACGCAAAATGTTATTGCAAAGAATTAAAATAAAATTTGAATGCTCGGAATTGTAAAAGAAAACTGTTTAATTACAACTGAGAACAGTTTTAATTAAATTATTTATTCTAGCAGACAAAAACACGAGAAAAACAAACCTATTTCTACCTTAATTAAAGTAGGTTCCTCATATTCAAATTGAAGGGCCAAAAGTGGTCTTGTGGTCTTAAAACTTCCTAAACTTTGAAAACTATGTGTGAACTATTTACGTATGAAGACTCTTCAGAGACCCTTAAAGTCATTCTAATTGGTCACTTTTGACCTACTTTCCTCAATAAATAGTGGCCACATTTACACGAAAACAAACAAGTACTTAATTATTTCTTTAATGCAAATACATTGGAGTAAAGCCGAAATTACAGTTCCCAATTCCCAATTTACGTATCGTGCCTCTGTAAGTTCGCAAAATAAATGTAAAATACGCAAATGAATTTAATAAAAGAGCGAGCAGACTCGTAAAGCCAACTAGTGTTGTAAAATAAAACCAAGTGAAAAGTGGACAATAATAATTAATTTTTATTTCGGCACCGACGACTGGGTGGCCAGCGTTCAACACTTGGAGTGTTGCCAGGTGGGGTATTCCGACTGAATTTTTAATTGTGGCAACATTTTAGCGATTGAGTTCGCGCGTGTTTGCGATGCTTAATTTATTTTCGTTGCGTTATTCGTTTTTGTTCTTTTTTAAATTGTTCAGACGGACGTTTGAAGGTAATAGAAGTTTTATGACGCGTCTGATTCATTGGATGTCGAACTTTTTCGTTCAAATTGTTTTTATCGTGCGAATTGAAAGGATCTAAAGAGATATTAAATATAGATGTATACAACATGTAGTGATGTGCTACATGGGTACTTACATTGCTTGCTATTGCTACATAATTACTTCAAGCTATTTAAATAAAACATGAGTTTTTATTTAAAACATTCTTGAATGCCCGTGATAGAAAAGATTGGAATCGAACCTTGAAATAATACCCTTCCATATGGGAGAAAGCAGCAACACAATTAGAATGAAAAGAGAAAATGGTAGAAATATACTTTAAGCAATCATCATTACATGGCCCTTCTGATAAACTTACTATCGTTTTGAATTTTGAGGTTAATCAGCCCAAATTTTCCCCATAATGGCATCCAAAAAAGTGAAACATGGCCACAAAAGCGATACCTCACTTAAAATAATTTCCTTCATCAGCAATAAAAGGTTAATTTAACATCAGAAATGCATCGCTGCAGCAATGCGGTCAGTTGTTTTCCGTTACCTTAATTGCAGCTCGTTTATTCCTACCCTCCAAATGTACATCTGCTTAATTCAATTACCTGATTCTCTACGTTTCAGGTATTTTAACTTTGGTGGAACATGTATGCTGGGCATGAGGAAACCGCGGATTTTCGAAGTGGTTTTTCTGCATTTTGGCTTGGAAATTTTCAGTATGAATTTACACTACTGCTTATTTAATCTAAATCTACGTGTAGTCTTTGGCAAGTATGCATGAGAAATGATCGAGTATTTAACCAAAACAAAGGGTGAAAAGCTTCAAGTTAAAATTAATTGGATTAAAATTTTAAGTAAAATGATGTTAGGATGTACATGTTAGGATAACACTTAGCTTATACCCAGAAATAAAATGGAAGGTATCTAAAGGCTAGAAACAGGACACAATGTTTACTAACTGACCTATCTCTATCAAAATGAGCTGAACTTACAAAACTGTTTACACTTCACAAATATGGGCAAAATAAACAGACCATCAAAATAAATTCCAGCTATTTCCAATCGAAATCCGTAATCTATAATAACCGCCTGGGGTAACAATTTCCCCGGCTGCACGCATGCGCTTGGCTGGGCATTGAATCGCCTGCAATATGCACCTTGGCCAGTTGCGAAACAATTTCCTAGAACCGAGTCCGGTTGAGCGGCAAATGGAGGATTTTCCATAGATTCGGCGGAACGGACTCGGGAGGGAATTTGGGAGCGGCTTTTAAAAATATCAGGATGCGAAAATATTTTTGAAAAAATTAATGAAAGTTTTGTAGAAAAATGTTTTCTTAAATATGTAAGCTCGTTATGTTTCAGTACACAGAATGGTGGACTAGTAAGTTACTTGAGTTTCTAGTTTTTATGGCCCATGAACATTACATTGAAATCAAAATCAAATCAAAATCAGTAGAGCCGCGTTAACACGCGGCTCTACTGGCTCACTAGTCATGATCATTAGTCGAACTAGCGCTGATCTGCAACGCTAGTGCGCCGTAATCACACCCTCGCTTTTATGAGAATTTCTGAAATTGATAGTAATGTTTCTATTTAATTTTTAGTTAGATTTTCACAAGGAGAATAAAATATAAACCGATATTTGAGTGGCTCAAATCCGTCCCTTATAGTTCAGACACTGGTGAGCTACAAAGACTAGTGAGCCGGTAGAGCCGCGTGTTAGCCCGCAGCGAACTAGCGCTGATCTACTGCGCTAGTGCGCTGTCATCATACCGCGCTTATATGAGGAATTCAGAAATGTCTGAAATACTTTTTATGTTCAATTTTAAGTGAGTAGTAAAAATAATACAATATTTAACAATAAATTATTAAATATTATTAATTATTATAGTTATTTTAATAGCAAATTATTCATTTGTAAAGTTGTATACAAACCAGGAAAAAAACTTTGGATTTCGAATGTGCGAGTTTGATGATTTATTATTTGGATTTAGGTCTTAGACTTTAACCGGAGTTGAAGAACCCTTAAAAATAAACAAATGAAAAACAGTAAAACATTTCTTTCTTTCTTTAAATTAACATACACTTGCTAATGTATATCCCTTCCTGTTTTGATTCCGCGAATTATGATACTAAACGTTTGTTTGGAACCCGCGAACAAAGTCATGATATGATGTCAAGAAAAAAAGAAAATCATTGTTATGTTGAACTGACCTGTTTTTATTGAACTGTGAAATTCACAACATAATGTTAGAATTCTGTATTGCAATGAACTTGTTGAAAGTTCATTTACCGCTCTTAAGCTTAGTAACCCTGTTATTTCTGCTGGAGATCGAGGTAGTTTGCATTGCTTTCCCGCCTGGTCTCCAGCATAAGGGAAGGGTGAAGCACTCCGATAGTTTTAGCCGGTAAGAGTCCGGCGTACCCCTCAGCCTTCCCCAGGGCGGAGGTAGCCCATGATAATATCTCTGTTATTTAGGCGTTTTGTGCAAGAGCAGAGTTGCATGTAAGAGCCGCTTGGCAGCACTGAGCATAAACGATTTTGTCTTCAGTTAGACATCAGCTTGCATTCGTGAAACATATACATAAAATGATCGACGCGACGCTATTATTACTATCTATACGTTGTTTCTTAAAAACTATATTACAGATCGTATCAAATTTTACAAAAAAAAAAAACCATTGAATAAAATTAAAGGTTTTTATAATAGCCTGAAGTAACTCGTATGACATAAGGCAGAAGGCAGTAGTATAACATGAGGGGTGCATTACACAGGGGTACCTGTTTTATTTTTATCTACAATGACCTACATTTTATGTAAAGCGAACTTTAATTAAATTGTTTAATAAATAAAAAGAAATCTAAGACATGTAACAGGTATTATTGTTCACAATATTTCGCATTCTATCAATCAATATTACTGCTGACCTTCTTCGGTGAATACAACCATAACGACACATTACAAAAAAGAACACTATCACACAACACGTATGAACGAAAAGCCAAATAACGAAATCAAATTCGCATTGAGAGGTCGCAAACAATTCGGAAAACCTTTTAGAAAACATTAGGAAAGTACCCGCGGGTAGAACCGGGTTGCTACGGGTAGGATGTAAAAGCATTGTGCCTTTAGGCGAGGGGTAGGTAGCGTGGGGGAGGGGAGGAAAAATAGACAGCTAATTTGTATGTCTGATAATATGATTGATACATTTCATGTGGACGAAATAGATGTAGCGATTTTTGTCATTTGAAATGTATTGTTAAATATTTTCAGGCACAATAATGGAGGCATAGACAGGGAGTTCTCTGGCAATTTGGGACTAAACAACTAGAGTCAGTAGATTTTAACGTAACGTTTCTGGAGCGCCTTTTTTTTTTGGTTTATTAGAATAAAAAGAAAAATGATTTTGAATTTTATCTTTGTCAACTTGGCAGACCCTCTACCGTGTATCTAGATCATCAGTAATTGAGTGAAAGTAAATAAAAATATACTGTAAAATATTACAGAAAGGCATTTGATTCTGCCAGGAAAATATTTCTTTACTACATACAAAATACATCCACTGTAACCAAAACAACTTAATTCATAGTTCACCAACAATGTTAGGAATTAAAGCGTTGAAGGTGCAACGATTAGTATGTAATACATGTGCAGGAAGCCAGCCGTGCTCGATATGTATGGTCCGTGTATGTATGGGCCATGTATGTATGTAAACGGAACGGAAATTTTCCGCGCGGCCGAGCCCCCACAACGCAGCGCCTGCATCGGCCCGATATCTGCCTGTTAATGTGTCGGCGAATATTGAAGTAAAGCCTGTTAATACAGTTTTCGTATAAGCAAATAATAATTCGGAAAAAAAAGTTTTAATCCTGAGGGATTTTGATTTGCTATACGATGGTATTTGGGATTTTGGTGTCATGATTGAATGTTTTAATCTAGCGACACAGAAATTGCATGTTATGAATTAAAAAAAATATTTTAGAATTTTAGAATTTAATGTTTAACTTTGCTATTTTTTTTTATCACAGGCCTTTTTCTCCCTATGAGCTCTCTTTGGAAAAATCTCTTTAAATCATTATATTTATTTATTTAAACTTTCATGTACAATTTTGGTACATAAGGCGGGCTTAATGCCGCAAGGCATATTATTATTATTATTATATCAATATAATTTCTTCACTGAAGAATATTCATTAATGTAGCGACCACAATAATCAAGCTAATTACCCATCGTACTAAGCTACTGAGCTAAATAAGCTTCACCCCTTGAACCCGCGACCCCTCGACCAGTGTATAGCTCAGTAATATTTTTAATGGCCATACCGAAGCCATTAATTAGCAAGATGGAAGCGTGCCAATTAATCAATCGGGGGCTGTATGGCGCCTGGAACCGCAGCACGCTAAATACGCTATTACCAATACTTACATAAGGACTAAGTGCATTAAAAAAACCTTTCAAAACCGTCATTCAGGGTGTTTAGAAAACCCTGTCCGGCCCAAAAACTAAAATTACAACACCATTTCGTCGGTATTATTGTGGGCCTTTTGTTTGATCATTTGGCAGCACCTAACTCTCTCTCTCGTCTTTTAGAAATATGTTTTTATAGACTGCCTCGTTGGCCTAGTGGTGCTAAGCGCACCTGCTACGCTAGAGGTCTTGGCTTCGATTCCCGAGTCGACCAAAGTGTTATTGGGTTTTTCTATGAAATTCTCAGTAGCAGGTTGGAGTTTGGATTTGTGCCCGGTTAGTGGCAATAGGCTCGCCCCCTATTACATGGGACCTAAACATATCGGCGAACTGTGGGTTGTACATTGGTACGCCTCTGCCTACCCCTTCGGGGATACAGGCGTGATGATATGTTATGTGTTTTTATAGGTTATATTTTATCTTAATTTTTCCTATTTTTATACATTAATGGAATCAGATATCGATACTTAACAATACCTTCCCGGATCAGACAGGGTTTTTTTGACACTGTATAGTCACTATGTCCAAATCAAGAACAACAAATTCAAGTACAAAAATTATTTTGTGAGATGCATAGATTATTATACTCATTGTACTTGGCAAGGCGATTTTTGGTAAAAGTATATAGGTTAGGAAGTTTGATAACTCAGAGATAGTGGATGTGATCATAACAACCAAATTTTGTGAAAACTGCAGGATCAAATAATGATTACAATTTACAGTTTTAGAAAAAATAGCATTATTTCCAAACAGTTTAATAGCTCTATTTAAAAATACAATTAATCTAAACAGTCTAAACAAATAAATCACATCAGCAATTTATCACGTCGTATTTAAAACATAAAATTTTAATTTTTAGTCTGCATGCACTGATAAGCGTCATCCGCAACGATTCTAACCAACACAAAACCAAAACATCGAAACTAATGCTATAAAAATATGGGAATCCACAAAGCTCAAATATTATTTTTTGAGTGTAGCAACACTGTTATTCATTCTCTGGCGGATATATTGGCATATTTCGAGGCTCAGCGTGGCAACACTGGGTGATTTGTGGCCGTTGCTCGAGTGCTACAAATTATGAAACGAGTACGACGACATTGGAATCCGTATTGAATATTTCGGTTTTGGAGTATTTTAGCGTTGTGCAGTTCAGCAAGTTGAGCTAGTTTAGCTTCCACATTTCATAGTGAGGTTGATACTTGATTAGGATGTGTTCTCACTGGTGTATTCTCTTAGGGTCTCTCGGAAGGTGGATTAGGTAATACAGGGACCCAATTCCGCTATTTTCAAGTCAGTGGGTGTCAGGTTTATTGACGTTCCAGTGTGTACCTAACTTTCGTATTCAGGTAATTTTAGTGTAATGACAAATGTACAGATACGTGCCACTGTTGTCATTGTAGGATTGCCACTGATTCTTCAATGTGCATTGTAGGCTTGTCTGTATACGATAATTAGGCACAATAACAAGTAAACTGGAACGTTCATTAACCTGTCATCCACTGACTATAAAATATCGGAATAGGCCTCTGGCATTTCGTCATTTCATCGTACAGTTAAGACCCATTTTGCGGGCGTTTGGTCATAAATTTGACACAATTCGAAATAAGTGATAGGCCAGTCCTTTTCCATTTATAAGCAAAATAGTTTTAATTGGACAGGTCATCGAATGAGATGCTCAGTTAGACTTAATCTTTGTCGATTTCGATGTTAGTTTTAATTATAATTGGTTCTGGACATGACAAAAAGAATAAATACATTTACTTTGAAGTCGAGTTTTACTTTAACATGTGAATAAGTATTTATAATGTGATGTTAAAAGAAATTAACAAATAAGGTTAAGGGCATTGACCTGATATTTTTATTTGCTTTTGACTCATTGGTATCAAAAGAACGACTGTATCGAGAGCCTGCAATTATTTTTAATTGCGAGTGGAATTAATCATACTTATAGGTATATTTTATAACTATTTCGTATTACTGAAATAACAAGGAGTTTTGTTGTTGAAGATATTTATAAATACTGATCAGTGGCGAGCGGGCATACCATATAGGTAATCAGGCAGTGTCAACTGAAACACAACTAACTAGCCTTAAATATTACAATTTAAACTAAATGAATCAGTCGAAACTCGTTGTAAATAATATTTAAATTATACTAATCAACCATTTCAAAAACAACAAATAGTGGCGTTACGAGAAAAAAGAGTGAGTTAAAAGAAAAATTATGTGCTACAAGTATTTTATCGCCTAATAACGTGTCTTACAAATAAAAAATATAGTTTCTTGCCGGTGTTTTTCCACATACATAACCCATCACAAAAAAATCTCTTAGTAAAATAAAGCCACTAAAACTCACTGACATGTTCTTACTTTAAAACGGCAAAAATCCTTATTTTTACCTTCCCAGGAAGTAATTTTACGTGACCACTAAGAAGCTCACTACTCAGTCAAAATTCTCAACAAGCTCTACTTGCTTTAGGCCGGACTCCACCAAAGCGAGGACGAGCGGAGCGGAGCAGGTTTTTAAATAACCAATAGAAATTCGTTATTCAGGTCCGTCCACAAAGCAAAGTTTGAAGACCGATTTCCTACTAGATACGAGTATTTGAAATAAAAAAAACCGGCAACATGCGAGGAGGACTCGCGCAAGAAGGTTTCCTTACCACCGTTGTATGAGCGACCACCTATTTTTTTATTTTCTTTTTAGTATTTTTTATTATAGCGGCAATAGAAATACGTAATACTCGAATGTGAAATTTTTTACCGTCTAGCTATGACGGTTCTTGAGAAACAGCCTGGTGACAGACGGACGGACGGACATCTGGGTACGGAGTTCAAATTCTTTATTTTGTAAATAGGACTACATACAATCTCTTTCACACGTCTTCTTAATCTAGATGAAGTCGACATTTCCTAACTGACTACCCTGAGAAGAAATGTCGAAACAAACTCGGGGGTCACAGTCTCTTTTAGTCCTGATAATACAATAAGTAGTAAATTTGTGTAAACAAATGCAGAGTATTTACTAGACTGGTCTTTAGAGGATCATAAAAACATCTACGCTCCACTCGTTTCCTCTTTGGTGAAGTCCGGCCCTCTACCATCTTATAACCAAGCTGTAAGTTACCTCAGACATTTTGCGGTCAAGTCTCTCCGCCCTTTGCACTCGCCCTGTAGGGTCGCATTCTAAGTCTCCTTGTAAAGGGAAGCGGTTCGCGCTTGCTTTAGTTATGGGGTCAGAAGGCTATGGGAAGTATTATGTAACTTTATTTAGGAACTAGTTTGTTTTCTTATTGTATTTGGATCATGAAAACAAGTATTCAATTTGTTATTCATAAATTATTTTATCATACAGATTTCTTACTTTTCAGCTTGGGATCTGAATGCAATAGGAATATAAAACAAAATATCACCATATTTTATTCTACTTTTTTTTTCAAGTTTCTCTTCGTTTGAATTCAGTAGAGTCAAATTCAAGATTCTTTCCTCCAGTCTTACCTTTCTTTTGTATAATAAACATAGTAATTATAACTTCGTAAGTAACTTAAGTACAATAAGTCGCGGTGCAGTACGCCCACCAAGTTTTCCGGTCAAGTGGGCATCCACCGCCATTCAACCTTTCGTACGCTTTGTAAAAGGTTATGTAGTTATAATGCATTTTGTAATAAGGGAATGAAAAATATATAACATCTTTTGATTATAATGGGTGACTTAGAAATATAAATACCTTACCTTACCAATGAATATATGTATTTGCCTTAATCTTAAATTATTCAAATTAATAGTTAAAATAAAACGAAGGTTATAAAAGGTTTACATTTAGATTGGTCACGGGCAGTCTGCCCGTGATCATGATCATGATACCTGCAAAGGTGTCGAAACGTCGGGACCTGAAATCTAAACATAAACCGCGAAAAAATCCTAAAAAAGTAGTTTTATTTCAATGTCTAACATTCGCGTAAACCTAAGCGTACATTCAGGTAATCAAATTAATAGGTTTTTGAGTTTTATTGTGATCACAATAGGATCCAAATTACTAAGATATGTAAAGATTAAAAAATGCCAGGTCAAGAGTACTCTAAACCGAAGAGCTCGTATGCAGGGAATAATGAAAGTGGACGAAGCGAAGCAAGTGTGTAAGGATCGTCGCGAGCGGAAAAAAGTGGTCTCTGCCTAACCCTACGGGAAACAGGCGTGATTGTATGTAAGTATGTTAAGATTACCAGCATTAAATTCAAAGCTTACAAAAAGCTTGTGTCATATATACGCACACCATTCGCATTTTGCTAATTCCCATAGTTCAGAACTGCACGATTTCCATTCTACCATTAAAAAACAAAGTTTACCACTCGACCCCTGTTCCATCCCATCTCGCGTTAGCACCGGTATTAAAACGCACTTTATCATCCTCTTTACGGGGTTTTAATTCGTGACGTCACACAGGACGTGCGTGGGTCACGTTGTACAGGGTTGAAATTGATGAGCTTATTGTGTGACATTCTGGAGCGATTGTTGGAGCAATTGGTTGACTTACATTGAGTGGTTGTAGTTGCAGAAGCATTGGGATCTGATGTCATTATATTTCGATTACATATTCATTATATGATAACTTAGTTTGAAATAATAATAACTTACGGAAATACTTTAATTATACAAAGTCTTCAATTACATTAATTATGTCATCATTTTAGGTACCTCTATTTCAACACGTTTGGCACTTCGTCTTCCTAGTTAATCGATAGTGCAAAAAAAGAAGGTGTTCAACTTACCAGCAGTGTATTTAGAAAAAAAAAGTAGAATAATATACGCAAGTCATAGACGTGTAAAATTATGAAATTCATAATTGCTTTTTATGTTAAAAATTAGCAGTTGTAAAACAACTGGTTGCTCCTTTTATTTGTACCATAACGCTACTTTATAAATTCGTCGGTACAGTAATGAGCGCGTTCTCGCCACAAATTACGTGGCGAGCGACGATTGTTTGAGCACTCTCATGTTCACAGGCCTTAATGTCCGGCTCAACGGTTTTTCACCAATCGATAGTTTAAGTAGCCAGAAATTAATGTTTCGTTAAGTTCCAAGTTTATGTGGTGAATGTTGATTGGCTTTAATTTTTGATGAGGAGAGCGTGTTTTGTAATGTACGGATATTTACATGACCTTTTTTTTAATTCTAATGATGTCGGGTATATAATCTTTTTGGGCATAAAGTCCAAGAAAATAGTACTACAGCCATTGTAGGGCTAAAATTAGAGACTTACTGCGCTCTTTTGTTTGATACTACAAATTGTCTAAAATGGCAAATGGCTAGTAAATTGGTAAGTCAGGGAGCATAATCGAAAAGGTTTCATACATTTGCGTTTAAAGCTAAATTATAGGTGTTATTTATCTTGTTTGTAAATTGGTTAGTTAACACTAAGTTTGACCATAAAACAACTAATGAAATAATTGTATTTGCGACCTAGTTACGAAGGATGCGGTCGTATTGGCCCTTAATTACACTGATAGCGTTCAATGAAACATAATTATCGTCAATCAGCCGCGTTAGTGTTGTATTTCATGCGGTCAGGATCTTGGTAACTAGGAAGGACTAGTGATGTCCATTTCATTACTGTTAATCAGTCGTTATAAACTTGGTTCGACTTCTTACCAATACAATTGGTGTATAGGAAAATCGACTTAGTACCATGAATGATTTTAAAAATCATATAAATCAGTTGAAAATTTACATTCAAATATTTATAGAAATGTTTTTCCCAAGCGATGATTGATGTTATAATGCGTTGTACATACATCTCAATCATATTATAATAATATTCCGGAACTCACACACGGTTATCTAATTCCAAGCTAAGCAGAGCTTGTGTTATGGTATAATTTGAATTTGAACCAGACAAATGATAAACTAACCACTAGACCAACAGGTCCGTCTAAATATACAGGTCACAGTTTATAAATAGATTAATCATATTTAAATTAAAAATACATTTAGTCAAAACATTTAAGTGCAGTAACCATACACTTCTGCCAACCCCTTCCATGCGTCATACATAACAGCTACATAACACAACGTGTACATAATTAGGTTGGCAGCGAGGTGTTAAGTGCTGTCTATCACCGACTGTTAACGGTAATTACTCAGCTTGTAATGTAACTCCAAGTTGAGTGGAATGGAACGCAAGGAGGTGTAGCTGAGGATGTTATGAAGGATCGTGTGACGGAAGATGAATGTTTAAGTATAATATTTTGGGTACCGTAACAGTGTGCCTGCCTCATTGGCCTAGTGGTTGTAAGCGCGACTGCTACGCTAGAGGTCTTGGGCTCGATTTTCAAGTCGACCAAGGGGTTATTGCGTTTTTCTATGAAATTCTCAGTAGCAGGTCGGAGTTTGGATTTTGTGCCCGGTTAGTGGCAATAGGCTCGCCCCCTATTAATGTGACCTACATAACATACATTGCTCTGAAGTGAACCCAAATTAGGTAGCTAAACTACTTGTTTTATTGAATCAGATATAACGAAGGTAGACGAAAACCGATACGTAAGACAGTGTAGAAAAGTTTATTTTTTTACTTAATCCGTCCGGGGATCGAACTCGGTACCTCTGAGCCTGCGACACCTTGCGAACCTGGGTGTGTATGCCATTTGAACACGGACCTCGTCACAAATCTTTAAATTGTTGTTTAACGTTATTTCAAAACTTTCTTTTTGCCAAGAAAAGCAAAAACAACTAGCTTAATAAACAAATTCTGGGCAACAGAACAATTACATACCTACGAATTCTGGCTAACCCTTAAAAGCGAATAGGAAACAATAGCGAACTATAAAAACAAAATACGCTCCATTTTACATTCACTCGTCGAATTCATTTTTATCAAGTTGTGTAATTCGTTTAAGTATTTTATTTATTCAACGGAGTAAAACGGAGCGTGTTATTCGAATTTCGAATATTTAATATAGTATAGTAATATTTTTCAATTCAGAAGACTGCGTTCGGCTGATATGAAAGGAATATTCTGTATTCAAAAATTTCGATCGTTTTATGGGGTTAAGCTTTTGTTTTGTTTTATATTTGAAAGAGTCACGTACTACATATTTAGGAAAAATATATGTAGAGACATAGTCATATTTAACTTTTGGTATAACAATTTTAAGTTAAATCTAATCATCATCAATCAATCCAAAAGAAATGCCTTTATGTAGTAAGTAACCATTTATGTCTTTGAGTATGGCGATCTCATTGTCTAATGAACTTAAATATAAACATAATGCACTTATGCATTAATTATAATATATTTAGAACCTAAAGTGCATAAACCACTAAACATAATTATAGAAACTATTTCCCAGTGTTAGAAATGTAAATGCACTATCCACGGATGCAATTTACATTAGAATAATGTTATGTTATAATTATTTAACATGTTACACACATAGGCACATAAATTGAAACTAGTGGGAGGACAAAATACTCGCTCTAGCAATAGGTCTTTCAGTTGAAAATAAATATATATATCTATAATAAAAAGAATAATTTATTAATGAACAAATTAAATGTTCAGCTAAAGAAACTAAAACTAACCAGTCAATGTGGGAAATGTGACGGGAAATCGTGACGTCACATTTTGTACGAAGAATTTAATTAATAATAATAATATCCCTGGACAATTCACACATGGTAATCTGATCCCAAGCTAAGCACTAAGAGAGCTTATGTTATGGAAACCAGACAACTGATAAACATACGACCTACGGTGTAGCAGTCAGGGTCACTAACAGCTAGACCAACAGGCCCGTCGAATTTTCTTATACCTATAACGAAAAAAGCCTCAATACGCATAAAACATACTTCGGTGATTAGAGTTAATTTTGTACTGCCTTATTTTCTAAGTACCTACATTAAGCGATTAGATTAAGATTTACATAACATAATTAAGATTTTAATTTCCAATAAACAAAACATAAGATTAACTATTTTTGTTTAATTAGCAACGTAATTAACTTCTTTAGTTATTACAATGATAGAAAGGATATTGAAATATAACTACTTTTTCATACGGATTCTTATTACAGTTTATTTCCTGACATATCAACGTCTTTGCAGGTAACATGGTCACGGGTAGACTAAGGTGGTTTTCGTCTGACATTATTTACCTTCACATTTTAATAATAATTTGTATTTGAGTGTGTTTAAATAAATAGTATTAAAATACAGCTTAGTAACAAATTCATCTACTATCAAATTCAATATATTTTTATTTTAAGTGTGTATGTAGGCCTTTTTAAGCTCTTTTAAAACGTTAAATTTACTGACTCTTGTCTAGTTGCAGGTTCCAAAATGTCATTCCAATGGAGAAGAACTGGCAAGAAACTCCATAGGGTAACAAATGTCTTTTCTTTTTCATTAATCCAGCCTATAAATGTCCCACTGCTGGGCACAGGCCTCTTCCCATATAGGGAAGGCATGAGCATTGATCACCTTGCTCTCTGCGGATTGGCGATTTGAGATCCCAAATTTTGGAATCCAGGTTTCCTCACGATGTTTCCCTTCACCGTTTGTCAGAAGTGTCTTAGATAAATTAGGAAGTACATATAACTTTAAAAAAGCCACATTGGTACTTGCCCGGGTTCGGACCTGCAACCTTGTGCATACAAATCCGTTCATTAAACCACTAGGCCATCACGACATACACCACGACTTTTCTTTTAGTTGATTTATAAATTTCCCTTACATTCGAAGCACAAGTACCAGGAGAAAATATATACGTAGAGCCAATGCCCAGGTGATGGTATATTATTATATAGTCGAAGGCCAGAAAAATCTTAGATCAAAATTTCTATGGATTAATCGGTTTACGTACTAAACATATTAGTACGTAAACCGATTAAGAGTATAATATGTATGACTAAACCCTCAAGTTCAATAACAAGCAGCTAATCACATTACTAATTCATCAAAACGGTTTTTTGTCACTGCTTAATGAAACGTTAATTACTATGTGTTAATCTTAATTATATTTTCTTGAAAAGTATATAAAGTGAATTAAGAAGATTAGGAGGGATTTAAATCAATCATGCGGTGCTTACCTCAGTTTTGGATTCTGTTAATTGGTGAGTAATCTTTTTCAATATTTTATGTATAAAACTTGTCCGAAGACTTTGTGGTTTTTATGATTGTCAGTTGCTTGTAGGGCGACGTACGAAATAATATAAATATCCTTAGTGCAAGATTACAAAATATTCAGTATTTTCTAGTGACTGCGGAACTAGATTTTCATTAAAAAAAATACTTAATCAACTATTAAAAAAAAATATTTCTTTCAGACACACTTATGTCTGGAGGATTTTTGCATCTTATATGAATTGAACTAAAATTACGTTTTCAGTGGTAATCGCGTTATGCATCCCATCTATGGAATCTAGACACTTGAGACGAAGACATCCTAGAAAGGAGGTTGCGCGAGGCAGGTATGAGCACGACACGTGGCCTCCTTGCAGGAACAGCAGGAAGTGCTACAAGAATACTGGTTGATACGCCGCTGGCCATTGGACGAACGAGTGACTTCTCTACTCGTTGAAAGCTTGATTTTTTGTCTCAATAAATCGTTTATTTCGGTCGTCCAAACTGGTGTGTTTTCATTTAGTCCCACCAACCTTTACGAGATAAGAAAATATAGTGGTTTTATTATTATTAATTATAAAAAGAACTGCCAATTACTAATATAACGTAGGTCGGTTTGTGTATGATTTACATGGTGTTGCCAAAAGGGGTAAAGGGTACACCTGGTATACAGACAGCTTAAATAATTTCAGCTTAAAATGAGTTAGTTAAATAATTGATATCTAACTTTCGCATCAATTATTTGACACTTATTAGTTATATGCTAAATCATCCTTTCAATATTAAAGATCCTCACCAAAAATTTTTGTACCACAAGACGGATGGAGTCAGCTAGTAATCCCGTGAATGTACCACAAATCCCGTGCAGATACATCACTAGTGAGCAATCAGCGCGGTGTAACCGAGCCGACCGCACCGGTTAGATGCTGATTACGAGTCACTACGGAGTACGTTTAATTTAAGACTTAAAGTACGAGAATTTTTGGTTGAATTTTGGGTTTTATTTTAGTTTTTGGAAGATAAATAAGGATTTTTTGGTGATTGTCATTTATATAGTCTTAAGAAAGACTCCACCTATCGGTATGCATCAGTAAAAAAAGTTTCATTTTATGTTAAGTTTAATAGCCTTTGAATGATAAAAGACACAATAATAATTAAAATAATTCAAAAAACAATTATACCCAAACATAATGCATGCATATCTTATACTCTGCAGCAGTTTTAATAAGCCTACAAAACACAAACTTCGCAACAAAAAACCAAACAAATAATTTATACCTCACCTTTCAAACACTGTCCATTTATCTCTTAGCCAACCGACTTTTCGCCCCCAATCCCGGCGGATAGCATCACTAGTCCGTCTAATCAACGACATGAGTCTAATTGTCGGGACCGAGCCGGCCGCAGCTGTTGATTTAGGCTCTGATTATCAACACACGACTCAATTTAGACAACTTTAGTTCGAGACTTGGCTCCCGTGGCCAAGTTGGCTTTGGACTTCAATTTGAAGTTAGATTTTGACGTGTTTTTAGACAGTTAATTCCGTATTTGGATTTTTTTTTACTACAATTAAGGTTAGGTTATCAAGGAGCCTCTTTGGAACAAAAAGTTTGAGGTTTGATTCGGGTATTTTTTTGGAAGTTTACCGCCGGTGTGACATAAATTTTAGTGTTCCAGTATTTCTGGTAAATTATTTGTAATTGTCATTTGTTTTTATAGAAATGCTTTCAATGTTAAATGGCTAACATTTTACTAGTTACAACGTTGTGGTGACAAACAGCTGTTACAGCTAATACCAAATAGTTATCATTATTTAATGTTTATTATTAGGCATGTAAATTATTTCACATTATGATTTCCTATTTTCATTCTACATTCTCATCATTCTGCCCACACATATAAGTATTTAAATTCCAATCACACCCAAATGTAATGAAATATTTTACAAAAACCAATATTAACGTAACATATCATCACGTATCACCTGTATCCCCGAAGGGTTAGGCAGAGGTGTACCAATGTACACCCACAGTTCGCCGATATGTTTAGGTCCCAGGTAATAGGGGGCGAGCCTATTGCCACTAACCGGGCACAAATCCAAACTCCGACCTATATTACCAATATTCAATTATTATTTAATTCGATTCTCACATTAAATAAATGCGATCAAAACTCATAACAGTAAAAAGATCTAGGCAAACAGATAAAATTTATTTATAGAGTTTTTAAAAACGATTACGGATTCTCTAAGTAAGGCATTATTATTAAAAATGTCGTCGCAAAGGAAATCGATGGTACATTAGTTGAATTAAAATGGCTTCTCGATTCGCTTCGGGGGTCTAACGGGCTAGGGGTCTTTTATTTAATTTATGATTGTCTCAATTATGTGAAATGGAGCGTCGTGGGTTGATGGTACGTTTTATATACCTAATGCTTTTATTAAACTAATCTAAATTTAATCTTACACTCTTCAGGTATACCTATAACTAATTTTGAATCTGACATCAATTTAATTTTTTTGCTTACTATATTGCTGTCAGTACATATTCATTGAAACGAAAGGTGGTTTTTTTTGTGTGTTTGAAACGATATTTTTTGGTAGTTAGTTTTATCGATAGATAAAATAACGTGTAACTCCCTAACGATACAGATTGATTAAATGTAATAGACAAAGGACGTAAAGTACTGATGAGTAAAATTAAAAAAAAATACTGCCGAATTGAGAACCTCCTCCTTTTTTTGAAGTCGGTTGACAAGCATACAAAATGGTAAAATCAATTACTAAACTTTTTACTATTACATATCTAATCCCATAACATTATTACCTAAATCAGTTAAGGAAGTAAAGTGAACTATAAATTTCCGTTTTTCCTCGAGCAATTGCTTTAAATCCGGGCGACAAAGGATTCGCGGGCATTTCGGCCATCTTTAAATTGGATCCAACTCGCTTTGTGGAGCTAATTCACTATTGATAGATATTTCCTCAACGTTACATCGGTTTGTTAAGTTTGAGGTCACACCTTTGGATCTGTCTTTTTATTCTTGTGGGCAGGGAGAAGTACGTGAATGGACTGTATACAAGGGCTATATATTAAAGACTTGACGGGCCTGTTGGTCTAGTGGTTGGTGACCCTGACTGCTGCACCGGAGGTCGTGGGTTCGATTCCCACTCTGGACAAATGTTTGTGTGATGAGCACGATCATTTGTTCTGGTCTGGGTGTGTTTTATCTATAATATGTATGTATTTAGAAATATATAAGTATGTATATCAGTTGTCTGGTTACCATAACACAAGCTCTCTTAGAGCTTAGCATGGGATCAGATTACTGTGTGTGAATTGACCAGGAATATTATTTTTTATTAGTTCTAAATTTAGGATCACACGCGTATTAAATTACTTTCTATTATTTCGTGTACCTAACAAATTTTCGATTCATAAGTAAGTTACATTTTGATAAAATACCTCAACATAAATGTTCCTACCAACAAATAATAGAAGCCTTACATTGTACAATATAAAAAAGTTTGCATTACTATACCAAAAATAAAAGCGACGTAAATAGAAAATTCATGGTCGGTATGTAATCCCATAATGGTCAGTGAGCATATAGTAGATATTTTATATTAATTAAATGCAAAGTGCATTAAAAATAGCATGCATAAATGCTTTCACTCCTTCTCTTAAAAAAAACTTTAACTGTGTCAAATTTCGCGTATTTTTTTGCAAAACGGTTTCAAAGTTTTTGCTTTACGTATAGAGATATAGATGACTTTCCTTCCTCCGCGTATACGTATTCTACATAATCAAAGGTTAGTACTGCATTGATTTAGGAAAAGCTCCTGCATTCAGGAATATTTATGCGCCCCATAAAGCCAGGTCTTGCAGCTTTACGGTTCCTATCCGGTCCTAGTGCTTATCTTCTGCTTTTATGACCTAGACTCTAAAAACCTTTTGCAACCTGGCGGTTAGTCAGCACTTTAAGTATATCGCTGCTTGATTAAGTTGTACTTAGCTTGAAGAGTGACGTATTTAACTTATGGGAATACTTTAAATTAACTCTTTTTTTGTTCTTTTACTAGGTTGGGCTGAAATTAGTGGTTAACAGTTAATAAATTAGTGGATATAAAACTGAGAAATACTATTATTCTGAGTTTCATTTTAATTGCGAAAGTACACAATTATAGCCTTGGTTTCAGTCAAAGCCTGCGCTCAGGCTATCGGCAAAGATCTCCACCAAAAAAAAAATCATGTCAATATTTTAGTATATCGCAAGCTCTCTAAATACTTATGTTTTGTGACTATTTAATACGTTGATATTATAAGATAATATCAGAAGTCACGAGCATTGATCACAACGCTTGCTCTCTGCGGATTGGCGATTTCAGATCCCAAATTTTGGATCCAGGTTTCCTCACGATGTTTTCCTTCACCGTTTGTCAGAAGTGTCTTAGAATTATTAAGAAAGTACATATAACTTTTGAAAAGTTACATTGGTACTTGCCCGGGTTCGAACTTGCAACCTTGTGCATACAAATCCGTTCAGAACCGCTAGGCCACGACTGTCTATTTTTATTAATGTTAACTGAAAATTACCGATGGGAAATGGGTAAGAACCTGCCACCTTGTGCAAACAAATCCACCTCATTCTACTACTACACCACTCATAAACATCCCAATCTCAAGTGAAAACAAAAGAGACATGTAACAATGTATTTTGTCGGAAAACGCCATTTTTACAGCGTTTTATTATAATAATGATGACGATGAAACTTTTGCTATTTAAGTTTGCAACGCTCCTCACTCGTGTAAATTAACTCTTTTGAATGAGTAATGAAACGTTTCGAGAACATTATGCTTTTTGTTCTGTATTTTTATTGCTTCATTAAGTGTTTTACTATTAACAGTAATTTTCAGATGTAAAAAGGTTGGCAAGATAGGAAAGATGTATAAGATAAGATATAGTATAAGAGTATGTGCTTAGGATGGTAGTAATTTCTATTTTTTATAGTTGTTATTAGGTTCTAGGTAAATCTAAGACATCTAACACAAAACTTTTAACTATCATAAATTGCTCACTCTTAGGTATAATTCTAGGAGTAATAAAACGATGTCATTTTTTGATTAAAAACTTCTGAGTCGATCTAAATATATCCTCGTGCGATAGTACATTTTTTTTGCTTGTTGCTGTTCATTCCTTCTGTATGACAATGTCTTCGCCTCTTAGTGAGACAGTTATAGGTTATCAAAAAAACCTACGTACTATCTACCCATGAATTAAATGAACATTAAAATAAGAAATTAATAAAATAGCCTGCATATTTCTCTCGTTTAAAATAATAGGCGATTCAACTAATTTCGCAGTTAAACCATGTTTAAACACAACAGAGCTTATGGTAACTCGTTTATAAATAATTCACAAAACAATCAATATAATCCGGACCCAATTTGTTTACACTATCCAGTTAATTATAATTAGGTTTACCATTATGTTGTAGAAAGTAAGGACAACAATTTTCTTCATTTTAAACGGCCCAAATACCAATGCGCGACTTGATGTCAGTTCGATCCCCACATAGGACAAACATTTTTGTAGTTAGCAATTTTCTTTGAAGTTGTTGATTGGGGGTTTGTTAAACACCAACTACTCTTGGATGACATTTCCTATTGCAAGACTGTTGTTTCATGCACAAAAAGGTTTAATAAATATCTTGTATTTTCCATTTATTTTTAACATAAAATATAAGTTACTAAAAAGACCATAATAATATATAAGTGTGAAAATTTTAACTAGGTATTTAAAAGATTTATTTTGAAGATTTTTCCTAAAACTTAATTTTTTATAAATACTAAAAGAGACTAGATAACCCCATGTCCTGCAGCTAGACATATATACTGGTTATACTATTCATAAATAAAATCAAAATGAACACAAATCCACAATAATCGGAACGCATGGCGACCGTAATATAACCAATAGTTAATATCGTAATTCGATTAATTGAAGCATAAACTGAATAATTAAGAACTGTTTGCATTGGAGCCATTCTGTGTGATATGTATCTACCGTTGCGGTGAGGCCTTGCGATGGTAAGCAGAGGTTGTTGTGTCTAGTACCTACATAATACATGTAATTTCATTTTAATAGATTTCAATGTAATATGTTTTCTCTTAGTGGGCGTGATTATTGAAGTATTATCCTTGTGATTATAATCAGCTTGGTTAGCCATTCTGGGAAGACCTTTTTACAATCTTTCCAGGAATGCGCTCTAACAGGCGTTGCCCAGGGGGGTTTCTGGTTTGTTCTTTAAGAGGTTACAGAAGTCTCTTTTGAAGAGCTGATGGTGACCAACGGGGTGGTTTTAGTGAGGTAAAAATCCCACACTCCCTGGTCTTATAAATCCCATTTGGCCGGAAGCTTTATGAAGGCTTCGCAAGAAAAAACATCTGGCCTGTAGACTGTAGTCTATCTGTCAATTTCTACCAATCACTAGTAAGTAGGTTGTCTCTCATTGGTAGAAATTGATAGATAACACACATGAAAATAGTGTAGACAAGGAAAGCTAGTGGAGTATTTAGACTTCTACGTTGTAGAACTGACCATCAGAGATCACCTGCAAGAAGAAAATTAAAGGTTCGACTCCTCACTGAAACAAATACTTACTTTAGATGTTGTTTAACAAAAATCTAGCGTTTAATGGTAAATAAACCAAAAAATATAAACAACTTTTAAATGTATCCCACATTTATATCTTCTCAAAACAAAAACCCTTTTTATATCCAGCATTAGAAGACGTGAAACTAGACACGGATCTTATTTGGTCTGGACACGTTACGTCTCAACGTTTATCTAGAACGTTCCGCGAGGAGTAATATGTCATACGTCAGGTCCGCCATCTTGGATAGCTTATGTTATTCGTTGTGGGTAGAATGATATTAGGTTGACCTTAGACTGGTTGGTTATACGCTAAATTACTGAAATATTGAAAAAAAATATTAAATGGGCTGGAAGTAGGGTTTTTTGTTAATGGGTATTTAAGGTAAGTAGTCATTCTGTCTGGTATGTAACACCATGTTTGAAATTATCATTTCAGTCTATTTTCTCACTGTTCGGGTTCATATTACCACCTAGGCAAACCACGTCATTGTTCTTGTTCATGGTGCTTCTGAATTTGTTTGTTGCAAATATTTCATTAAATCATTCCGGAATGAAATCGTCGCTTGATGTTTCTTTATAACTTTTTCTCGTGTTGGTTCTACATAAAGTAACTTTAAAAATCTTTAAGCCGACAACATTTTGTCAAGCTTTGGCTAGAATAGAGTAGAATATTCTTTATTGCACACTATTAAAATTACATATTTGAATATACTTAAGAACAGTAAAGATAGAATAGTAGGTACATACTCATAGATATAGATTTAAACAAATCATTGTTGGGGCATCCAAAAATATACATGTAGGTGGAGTAAATATTTTCTATTGTCTTCTAAGGCTTCGTCAAATACAAACCGGATGATCGGATGTTTGGGGATGTTTGAAATGTGTTTGAGTTTGATTCTTCCGATACAAGGAGTTTGTTTTATTTTTAGAGATGTGTTTTCAATTTTCAACTTTTTTTTATATTGGTTTCTTAGATTTAGGTACGCGAATGATAGACATTGAAATAAAACTACTTTTTACGGCTTTTTACGCGGATTAATTTTTAAATGTTTGATGGAAAATTTTAGGATGCTAATTTTTTTCTGGAATATATTATTATAAGTATCTGATCTTCTTCAAGTCAAATCGTGCAATGAGCGGAATATGTAAAGACTTATACCAGAGTTGACAACTAAAATTATCTTAAAAATTTTGGTATTTATTATGATTTATTAATTCATCATGAACAAGTTATATAGAAAGAAACCGAGAACTAAGCCCCACAAGACCGTTATTAGACAAGAAACTTTCGTACCTAGCAGAATCGACTAAACACGATCAACCAAACCCGCTCAAAATAATCAAAATCACTGCATCACAAGCCGGGAATAACTAAAGGTCCTTCAATACCAGACATGCACCTCATTACAGCCGCCAGGGTTGACAAACACGCGTCAAACGGCGGTTATTCTTGCCAGCAGATAGCTCACCTATCGCGCCCTGAAAGGGCCCTTTGATACCCCTGCTTTTCATGCTCCGTGAATAGTGTCTGAACTACACTTGGATTAACGAAATGAGGATAGGAAAGTTGAAGTTTTTTGTAGTAAAATGAAAGATGTGTCGTTATTTAATATTTTTGGGTATGTTGTGTACCTAAATGTATTGTTAGATCGAAAAACATATGAGAGTTTTTTTAGGTTATGGTTAATTGTAATGATTTAAAAATAGTTTAGTTATATGAGTTATACAGTTTTTACTTGAGCCGCACTATGTCGGAATACCTAATATTTTTTAAATAACAAAAATTGTTTTATCTCATCACTCAATGGCTGGCTAAAATCAACCTTTAAGATTTTAGCCAGCCGAAATTTTATTTTTGTTCACAAAAGAAACAAGATGTAATTATGAACGGAATTCTTATCCAAATTTCCATAATCCAAAATCTGGAGTGACCTACGCGACCTGTCCTGGTTAAATTATGAAGTGTATTTTTAACTAACTACACATGAATATGTGCTTTACTTGTTTATCTTGAGAGTTGAAGTTTGAATGCAGTTATTTTGGTACAGTGTAGACGTTGTCGGTTTGATTTCTAAATAGAAGTGAAATGTGGAATTAATTAATTCGTTTGTTGTTTTTACATTAGCTTCTCTTTCAAGGAATTAGTTGCTCATTTAAGAGACTTTTTACGCATTTTTAAATGTTTTCGAAATGTTTTTGTTTGACCATATTTTATGCAAAACAGCTTTTAAGGGTATTTCTACGGATGGATTCTATAGAAGTGTCTAGAAAACGTGAATATTATTTTTCTTTACTATATTTTGCTGTGTTTTAAAGTTTTTGAAAAAAAGGACTATAATATTCAAAAACATCAATTCTCAATTTTTTCCTCTATATTTCATTTAAGTTACACACTCTTTAAGAATAAAGCTTTCAGTTGCACTTTTTAATGCAATGACAGAAACAGTCACATATAAGTTCCTCATAACAATACAATATATTTAAGTATATCCTTATACTATCTAGAACAGTAGATCATGCCCACAACCTTGATACCAATGCGACGATGAAATTAATCGCCACGTAATATTACAATCGTTAAGTCAGAGTCGTAGGACACGCGTCCCCCCAATCAAACATCCCTCTGGCTTCTATAGCCGTGGATGCAAGATATGTACTTATGAAGATTCTGAAATGAAGCTTCTGTGTCTTCAATCTTTTTATCTACAGAATGGTAAAAAAGTGTAGGTAACGATGATTGATCATCATTTAAAATAATTGCAATAAATAGTTACTGACGTGTTGGCCTCGTAGTAAATGGTTCTCATTGCTAAATCGGTGGTCATTTGTTCCCGTTGTTGATTGCTAATCTGGATCTTTTTTTGTTATGAGCATAATTATTTGGTCTGTATCTGCGTGTCACTTATCTATAGTATCTATTTAAGTATTTAGAAAAATATAAGTATGTTTGAAACTAAATCTAATGACTGTTTGTAGTACCCACAATGACCCACATTCGATAATAATGATAATTAAAATAGGCATCTAAACAAACTGTCATGTATTTAGGTTCCCAAAACAATATCATCTAAAATTCTATCTTGAAATACGTCATCCGCCAAACTTCCATGCCTTACATATCTCCATAGAACATAAATTGAATTTCTATTAATAGGCTAAGTTCTGGGAACCGCTAAATCATCCTAGTTGAGCCGACTGAGCCGGGTGAAACTGAGCAGAACCGATTGTGACCGTCGTAATAGGCCACTGTAACCGGGTATCGGTTTTAAGGGTTACCCGGTTAAAGGGACGGTGTAATTACTCTAAAATTATGTCATTTTTCGCATCGTTTATCCGGTTTTTATCGATATCGGTTGCAACGTGATGCCGATTATGATGTGGTTTTTGTACGGTCTTTAGGGACGATTATTTGCTTATTTTCTTCACCCCTGATTGCATCATGACTTCTGGTACAGATTTCCTGCTTGGTTATATTACATAGAAAAGTTTTAAGTCCTGTTGTCAAAATAACTGAGTTTGAATATCGGTAATAAGTTTATAATTTTGGACACTTCAAATAGGTATTTATTTGTCTGGAAATTAGTCAGATGCTGGAAGAAGATAAGAATCTAGTTTATACGTTGCTTTCAGTAACACCAAAAACGTTGAAGAACATAAAAAATTACAACAACATATTTTAGTGTAAACAAGTCTAAAACAATCCAATCGAAGGACAATCCTATTAAGATATCCTACTCACTAGCAAATTGTCGACTCAATTCATCCAGCCAATTTAGAAAAAAGACGATTAGCGCCCTTTCCCCAGTAATCTTTAGACCCGCATCCCAATTATAGGTAGTTACACAAAATTGAGCAATTTTCATTCTCCCCGTGTTTTTTCACTCAATTATTTAGTAGAATCGTCGAAAGTTTTCTAATAACTGTGAGCAATAAAGAAAATTAACTTTGTAAAAAGTTTGTTTAATTCTATTTAGTAGCACGCAGCGGAAGGAATTGCTATTTATTGTTATGGCTTCAATTGTAACGAATATTGAGTTTGAATTGGTCAGGGGGTGTGGTTGTTAATGACTGTTTTTTTATTGCCACTAGAGGAAATAAGAATATACCGGAAATACTGTAAATGTGTACCTTTTACGGTGGTAAAAGGTACAAATTAAATGTACCTAATGCATATTATTACTTTGTATCTGATTGCAACAGAGGGGGTAAGGAAGGAGTATTCGATGTTTTGTTTTTATTAAGCTTTCTGAATACAAGAAATAACAAAAAAGTGTCACGTTTCTATGTTACAGGTTTGTTTTGAAGTTAAACTTATTACGATGTACCGATAATTTAACAGTACTATCGACTAAATTGGATTGAACAATATGAACATTTGGTACATAAAAAAAAAACAAAGGTAAATAGGGAGACACAAATTAATGTCTTTTTCTTTGTTCATTCCCGTATTGCGAATTGGTAAAGCCAAAATTGTATAACTCAACGACATGATGCAATTTGCCTGTAGCTATCTTTCATTGTCACATTAATATTACAAAGTTTGTTCTTAAGTGACGAATATTTGTGTTGCTATTTTATTATTTAATTATTACCATTTAAGCATTATTAAAAAGTACTATATCCAGCGCCATTCTTACTGTTCATAAGTAAGTTTCAGCTGACGTCGATTTTTGCCTGAGATGCCTACACTGAGATGATTCTCCTTTACAGAATTGCTGACTCTGTAAACAAAGCAAGCGTAACGAGATTCCTACATCACTGAGATGTAATTCCGCGTTACCCATTAAGGGGTAAACATACAAAAACGTTCCCCTGCTAGTTAATTAAAAACTAAACTACAGTTACGTATACGCGACTGCCAATTTGCGTTCCGACCGTTGACAATGCACTTTTTGGAGTTCCGCTGGCTGTGAAGGTCTCAAAGAACGACTGAACTATTTTAGGTTTCTAGTTTGTTGTATGTTTGCTTTATTAGGTAATTTTGTAGTCTGTTGTACTCTAGAAGGTAGTAGTGAGACAAACTGATTTTGTGATTAAATTAGTCCGAAAAATTGCTTACTTAATAATAATGTTAATTATAATAATAATAATAATAATAATAATAAAAATCTTTATTGCAGACACAAGGTCCATACACAAAACTTACAAAGTTGACAAAATAAAATAAAAATAAAATTAAAACAGACATAAAAATAAGAAAAAACAGTAACAAACAACATTAAATGGCAACTAAATAAACATACTACTAACTATCATATTCTTACTTGAGAGTTGAGATCATTTTTAATATAACTAGATTATTTAACATGCTATGTATTTATTTAGGCAGCTATTTCTAACCATCGCTTATAAGTATCGGTGGTGTGCAATCTGTGAGCAAGTTCCTTGATGATGTTGTTTCCACAACTGTCAACCCTGGCCAGGAACGATGCGAATTATGAGCTGTTACTTTAAACAATATATCCTCACAACGCGACATGGTGTAGTATCCATTATCACAAACATATATGATTTTCAGACATGTTACAAACATTAGTATAACTTTTGTATATCAAGTAGCTATGCCCGCGGTTCCTTCCTGTATCGTACTAGTATCGTTATATTTATGGTAAATAAAAAAAAAAAAATGTAACCTATTTAATTCTTATAACATATTGTTAACTATATGCGAATGAAAGTCGCATCAAAATCGGTCCAGCCATTTCAGAGATTAGCTGGAACAAACAGACAGCCAGATAATTTATTCTATTTAAGTGCCGTGCATACTTTTATATTATGTACATATTTACTGTAAACCTGTTATTTATTTGTAGATGTATGTACAGAACACCTACCAGCCTACATATTCAGGCTTTGCCGGTTTTATTTTCCTTTCGGTTCGCGGCAAATGGCGTCCGTAGCGATTGGCGCGCCAAATAGGCGTATTATATTAATTTAAATGTTAACTAGAATTGCAGCCAGCGTTGCATTCACGATATTTATTTATTTACATAACAGTTTAGTGGAACGGGAATGTGTATCGCCATCGTTTCTGTATTTATAAATATTATAGTTTGTTGCATAGAAGTTTGTGTGATTTGGCTGTTATTTTTATTACTTGTTTGTATTTTATGAGAGAGGAGGCCTTTGTTAAAAAAAGCCAGTAAATGAATATCTTTGGTTTTCTATGTTTTTTGCTTTATTTCATTAAATGATTTTTGATGAACACAAAGCTTTACCTTTTTAGCTAGTTAAGTTTTAAAATATCTTTGAATACATGAAATTACTATTGTTAGATGGACTGATGACCTGAAGAAGGCAGCTAACAGTGACTGGATGCAAAGGGCGGGAGATCTTGAGGTGTAGTGTTCCTTGGGGGAGGCCTATGTCCAGCAGTGGACTGGAACAGGCTGATATGATGATGATGATAACATGAAATTAAGAAGATCATTCTTTGAAACCACCAAAAGTAGTTCAAGGGCCACTATCAAACTATAAATTCTTTTAACAAAGATTACTTTTTATCTAAAATCCTTTTACGCCATTATGATAATCCGTGTTCGCTTTAAAAACGGCTGTTGTTTACACATTGGCTTACAGAAACCCATAAAAGAGCTTTTAATTTTGACCTCATTTTTAAAAAGTATTTTCCCCCTCACGCCAGCTTTGATCTCTTTCATCATCCCTTACGTGGAAAAGGGGTTAAATGTAAAAAAATAGGAAATATGTGTCTGTAATTGTCATATGGTAAAGAAGACGATTCTTCTCTGTTGTGAAAACAACAGAGAAGAATCGTTAATTACTTTATATTTTTTCGACTTTCATTTGCGGAAGCATTATGTAGGTATATTTAGTTAACTTACCAGTACTGTCATGAACAAAAATATGTATACATATGTATAGTCTCTCTATATGGGTTATCCGAAATAAATGCTTATTATATTATTATTATTCTCTTTCACTAAAATTCTCTTTTATTCTACATTATTCCTCATTGTAACATCTTTTCATTCTACGTTAAACGTGTTATGAAGAAATTATTGAAAACAGTTCTCAGGTGCAAGTTTTAGTTTTTTAGTTTCACAAAAATCTTGCTAAATTTATTTTACAATTTCGCTACGTGTATACATAGTTTTTGCTCGTAACTGTACCTGATAAATAAAAGTGTTTTCTGTTATAATGATTTTCAGCAGTTATGATTTAGTGATGATGGTATTTTTAAATCTAAAATAATGCAAGGTTGAATAATGTCTATCAGTTTCATACCTTATAATCCTTTTTGCTTTATTCCGGGGTTGTTAAAGTTGAGTCTCACGATATTTTCCTTCAATTTCCAACTGTGGTGGGTTTAAGCTTCTTATGGTGATATGGCGATGGCTGATGTAGTACCATGTATATATAACATAAGTGAAAATACATGCAACATAATCAATTTGTCATCCAACAAGTTTTCTATAGTACTTTTCTTATTATTTGACCTACACTCTGGTCCTTTGCCAATTACTCCCAGGTATAAAAAACAAAAACAAATTGCTAATAAAAATAAATCGATTGTTTTGGAAACATTAAAAATGACATATTAATAGCTATTGCAACTTTGACGACAAAATAGTGTTGTTAGGTACTTCAAGCTATTTATTATTTTCTGCCTCCAGGCAACAATGAAAGTGATATTTACCATCGCTTCCGGGAACCGATCTTTTGTAGTATATTTGTTGAAGCCAAGTGAGTTTCTAGCGGCAACTACTGCGTCCTTTATACGATGAAAGAAAATTATTTTCTGTTACAAATAGACTCTGGTGTCGATTAGTTCATTATTTTTTAGACCAGTTCAAGGTACAATACAAAGCATGCCACGGGATATGGCATTATTTAAAAGTTAAAATGTTATCATAATGTTGAAATACAACTTGCGACTCTTAAGTAGGTAAATTAATTTACATGAATCTGGACACTGGACTATATCCCTTACAAAATGCAACTATGATGTACCAATTTGAAGCGCTACCAGTGAGTGTACGGTGAAGTAAATATATAACAAATAAATATTTAGTTATTTCAAATTAGTTCCAAGAACACTCACTACTGCTGTATTTACTTTCAGCGCCAAAATGGCGATTTACAAATAGGATAAAAGCTTGGTAGCATACGCTGGCCCAATTATTATTACGTAGTGAAACAATAATTTAAACTTTTTCAGGCTTAGGATTTTGGTCCAATGGTCTATTATACGGTATTTGAATTAAAATGAATTAATGTGATAATATTATTATAATAATATAATAATAATCCAGCCTATAAACGTCCCACTGCTGGGCACAGGCCTCATCCCATATAGAGAAGGCACGAGCATTGATCATTATTAAATGAAATAAATATTAATTTTGTGACGCATTTCTGCCTACTTCCTAGAAAATAATCTATGATAAATAGTGCTATATTGAGTCGGTGGTAAATTCAGTAAACGTAATAGGAATGCTTATGGTTAATACCTACTTCAGTCCTGTCTTAGCAGTAGGTCAAACGAGTTACGCAGAGAGCATACGGTAAAGTTTTGTGTTAGCAAACGATTGTATAATTTTAAATTCCTATCAGTAGGATATTTAAAAAAGGTTTAAGATTTTTTTAGAATCTCCTTGCTGCGATTGTTCCTTATTCATAGAAAATTCTAAATTGTTTGGAATTTCCTATGATTGCCTGCTGCGAATGTTCAACCTTCTTAGAATTTTGGAAAGCTTGCTATAGAATGTCCAAATTTCGTAGTATTTTCCAAGGCTACAAATTTCTTCTCACTTTCGGATTTCCTTACAGCGAATTCCTTAACACGTATAATTTTGCACAATTCTTGCTACGAAAAACCCCACTTCGCAGATTTTTTTCATAGTTTCTATTACACATGACCCCTGATACAGGTTCTGAGGGCCCGTTCAGTATATAACCCCGTATGTTTCCACTATCACGGCCTTATCTATACAGCAGAGATGGTGGAGGCAGATAGCGCGGCGTAGCTATGTGCTGTTGTGCAGGATAACACTCACCATGCTTCCTGGTACAGGCGGGATATGCGATATAAGAGAATTTAGAGTTTCGATTGGATTATATTAAAATGAAACGGGTGCAATTTAATGTGTCCGTGGTATACTCCATGCTGAAATGTAACCAATGTTATGAGTTTCGACGTGAATTGACGACGATGATGTTTCAATTAAAAAAAGTGCTTTTGTTCATTAAATCGTCTGTGGACTGAACAGACTGACGAGTTGACAACACCTTGAATATAGGTGTATACGTCACTCGACCTCAAAGGTGGTCACTTTGTGTTTAGCTAATCCTAAAGACTAGTAAATTACTACATTAAGAAAGGGTCTCTTCGGACAAAAAGATGAATTTAGGATCATAGACTAGTAAAAACATAAAATTAATCTAAAATTACTCGCATTACTTAATTATAAAAAAGTTATGTTACACGACAGACTGCTAAAATTAATTATTCACAAACCATTAGCTAAGTTTACATAACTATACTTTTAAAAGGTGGTATTTTAATAACAAATATAGCAGTATTCTAAAGTCCATAAATGATGGTCACCTCTGATGCAGGTTGCGTGTGTCAGGCCCATTCAGTGGAGTGCCACTACACTGCACGGCGAGCGTTAAAAATAACACTTGCTTAGCTTACATAATATTATAAATTGTGATATTACCTATGGTCATAATTTACGCTGTGAAATGTAGGATTTATAATCCTTTCTGTAATCATATCGCCGGTATGTTAACCGGTTTCGTGTAGTCTTGCTGTGAAAAATATGAACCAATTTGGTAATTTTAATAGTATACCGTAAATAAAGATAATTCAAAATACACGCAAGACAATTACAGGTAAAATAAAGGTGAGCATGCTGCTCTGAAAAATAGACATTTTATGCCATCCTGCTTACCGTTTCCTAGTGCTTTTCCTGAAAAAGTACCAGTTACCAAAAAGTACGAGTAATATGTCTGACAATCATCTCAGCCTCTTCTCTACTGCTGGACAAAAGCCTCTTAAAGGACAAAGATTAAAAACATGCATAAACACACATACATATAATTACGCCTGCATCCCCGAAGGGTTAGGCAGAGGTGTACCAATGTACACCCACAGTTCGCCGATATGTTTAGGTCCCATGTAATAGGAGGCGATTCGATTGCCAAAATCCGGGCACAAATCCAAACTCCGACCTGCTACTTAGAATTCCATAGAAAAACCAACACCTTGGTCGACTTGGGAATCGAACCCAAGACCTCTAGCGTAGCAGGCGTGCTTAGCACCACTGACCCACCGAAGCAGTTATTAAGCCAAAGATTAAAGGAACTAAAAATCTAAATCAAATAAAAACAACTACAACATTTAGTCATAGATTTTAAACTAACTACTCCTAATCCTTAACACTACAGCCAAATTTAAATACTATTTATAAATTCAATTACACTGTGGTCCTTCAAAAAATCGAGTTTATTACCCTTGGGTCCCCGTAATGGCTGAATACACCACTTAGGACACTTTATAAAATCACCCGGGACCTCCAAATTTTACGGATTACAGGAAAACCCTATTGCTTAGGGAATTACGTTAGATATTCGTGTAATTTTGTTATCCTCTATCTCATAGATTTAGTATAGTTAAGGCATACGATAAATAAATAATGTTTTGAGTTAATATAATAGACGGACAGACAAATGATGACAACTATCATTTGCCAGAACTAAGCTAAAAATGTGCATATGTTACTGTAAAAGCTCGTACTACCAATTCTTGATGGTAAATGTCCAAAAAGGTTTACGATTCGTTCTTTTACCATCATTCACTTGGTAAATCTTAGGATTGACAATAAGGCACGGTATATGTAAAAAAAACAAGTCATGATCGCCGTCAACTAGTTGTCGAGCGCAAATCAAACTCTCGACTTAGGACAAAGCCGAAATAGGCCCAGAAATCCATTGCTTGGTTAGGTTCGACGCCGCGACGGTTAGATATTTTGATCTTGCAACAGAGCGAGCGAAGCGAGCGACGACATATTATGTAATTCAAAATTTATCTTTAGTAACGATTTCGTGCTATTTGTAGATAACATCTATCAGTTGGTAGATGATGGTTTGCTTT
Organism: Autographa gamma; assembly: GCA_905146925.1. NCBI lineage: Eukaryota > Metazoa > Arthropoda > Insecta > Lepidoptera > Noctuidae > Autographa > Autographa gamma. The sequence continues at coordinate 10,462,531 of LR989867.1, read as the reverse complement.
TTTTCAATATTTGCCGTGCCTATAATGTAAATTCTAAGATTTACCAAGTGAAAGGTGGTAAAAGTTCGAATCGAAAACCTTTTTGGACATTTACTATTAAGAATTGGTAAATCTTAGGTTCTACTGGAAAATCTTAGGATTTACCCTAGTTTGGGCGTTTACAGTAACACATACACCAAAAAGATATTTTTTCCATGTCAATCATTTTAATATAATTTTACATCTATTTTAGATATCGTCCCTTATCAAAAGAACAAGTAACTTTAAAGGTAGACTAATCACCTGTCCTAATCATCATTGTTTTCTTTTATCCTAAAAGAAACGTTTTTAACGCTACATAAGTAACGTTTTTCCTTTTGACCCTATTTAAGGAGAGTTCGCAATTAGATGAGAAAGTTGTCGGCTGATACAGTACTAATGATACGGATAATCTGTTTAAATGGAATGATACTAAATTGGGTTCTTCTATTTATAGCCCTTTTGACGGAAAAGTCGTATTAAACCTATTTTTAACTCTCTTTTATGTCTTTATACCAAACTTCTTTACCGAACTATTTTACGTTCTGCTAAGTTGTGAATTTCGTACTATTTAATAACAATTAACTTGTCATAAAAAATACTTTTATGGATACTTGGCAGCGACTCCTAAAAACTTTTCATCGATAGCAAAACAAAAAATATTTAAGTTAGAAACCTCGAAAAACCATTCATGCTAAATACTTAACAAATGTAATAAAATAAATACAAAAAATACTTATAAATATTTAAAAATCTAGTCAAGTTATTTATAAAATGAGATAGTCTCTCAAATCCAATATAAATCGTTTATATTTATTTAAGTTTATAAAAAGTCAGTGAAATCGTTCTGAAGTACATTGAGATAGGATAGCCTATCAATTTCGAGCCATTTAAATAGCAGTAAACCGTAATCGGCGCTTTAAAACGAAACATTTCGAGATCGCGAGCCCAAGGACGATAGTTAAGGTCGCTGTGCACTGTACCGTTACAATTAAAACTGAAAAGGTATTGACATTAAAACCAAATGTACTAGTTGTTATATATTTAATATTATCATGTTAAAAAAATATATTTAAAACACTTAATTAGTTATAACAAAGAAAGAAAAATAATATTAACACAGTAAAATTATGTTGAAATAAAATGCTTTAGTGAGTATTTTTTGGCTATTCCAACTTGTTACAATAATTACGTTTTAACATACACAAAAAATAACATAACAAAAAGAATTTTCCTGTTAGTTAATTTACAAACAACAATTAAAACATCCTTTTTTTTTCGTGACAAAATAGTGTTCTGTTCTTTTTTTAGTTACACCACAATGTATACTAGTCTTAACTGTAAAGTGAAGGAGATAATGTCTCTGAAAAAGCCGGAGTGTACCCGGCGGACTCCGTAATTGATTGCGACCTACGATTTAATTTGGAAAGCCAGTCATTATCGCCGACTGAAATGTTACTTTAACAAACGGTTTGAATTACAATCTTAAACATTTTATAATTCAAGGGTTATTAGCGAAACTCGTGAAAGGAATTCCGTGGGATTGAGTTCCTAGTCTTTGGATAATTATGTTGTTTTGACGTCTTATTAGTTTAATTGTGAAATTGGGATTTAGATATATATTTACAATGTGTTGGTATATGATCATAATTATACCAGCCTATAAACTTCCCACTGCTGGGCACAGGATTCTTCACATATAGAGAAGGCACGAGTATTGTTCACCGGATGCTTTTAATACTATATTTAGTTAGTGTAAGTGGCTTGTGTAAGCCTTCATGACTAAATTAAAGTAAATAAACCATGCTTGCTTGCCATTTTGGTATTCAGGTTTAATCACGATGTTTTTCCTTCACCGTTAGATAATACGAAACACTGTTTAATAATATTAATACAGGCTTAAAATTATCCGACTTTTGGGCAAATAATTAAACTTGTGCAGAGAAGGAACTATCACAAATCTATTTTTCTTACTAGTTTACGAAGACCACCTATTATTGAATGTAAAAGAAGCTTGTATTTATAAACCGTTACTCTTGTGTTTTTCTCCGTGTCGTGTTGACAAACAACGGAGTCACACGAGTACAAATACGAAGAATTAAAGCAATTGGATTCCTATTCTATCTGCTCACAAAGATTTATAGTAAATGGAAAAGCCACATTGGAACCAGTTCCAGAAATTATTTTTGCCATCGCAAAGTAGAGTTTTTTCTTGTTTTATTTAAAAATATTTATCATGTGAAAATGATGTTTTGATCAAGATGTTTTGTTTCTATATATTTTAGGTTATAAATAATAGATCGTTTTGTCGTCTTTTTATGTATATAAATAGTAATGTTTGTGTATACTATGCTTTATTTATTAATACACAATTAAATCTAATATAAGAACAAACTCTAACTATACTAAAATTAAAACTTACATAAATAAAAACTAACTTGTTTGTGTGTAGTATTATATATGATTAGATGTTGATGAACTTAAAGAACATATAATTTTGTAACTAAAGTCTTTGATCCTCTAATGTAATGATGGCTTATTAGAATGTTTTAATAAACATGTTTTTGATGTTTACCATTACATTGAACGCCTATTCGTCATCAAGAATGGCGAAACCTTAGAGCATAGATAAGAAACTAGAGTGAGTCTATCAGAGTTTGAACCGTAAGCATGTAAATAAAAGTGAAGTAAAGTGCTAATGAATTATGGATGAAGATGGACCTTGCTGTTTTAATAAATATATCTAAAAAACTTATATTATCCTATAAATGTTGAAACCATCGATATTTTCGTACATAAGTTTCTTGTTGCGCAAAAAATAACTTAAATCAGTAAACGAATGTACTAGGCACTGACAAAAAGTGCTTTCGTTTGTACCAATAGAAAAGTAGCGATAGTGGCAGTCTATGTATATAATTTTTCTATGGGCGAAACGCTAAATCAAGAAAGTACATTAGCATCGAAGTAGATTTAAGAGGGGTTATTAATTATTATGATGTATACAGCCTTAGAACCACAAAATTAATTTAATGCCAGTGTATTAGAGATAAGATGCAAATGGTATATATTACTCGGGCTTAAGATTTGGGCATAACAACATAAATCTCGAAGGGGCGGGAGTCCACGGAATTCACGGCTAATGAGATTGTTCCTGCGAATGTTGGAGCCGATCGTGGGGTGCCCATGAAGTGAGAAACTTTTGGAACAAAATTTTATATTTTTTATTTGTTCACTTTTTTTTTAGTTAATATTTTTATTAAATATACCTTTTTATAAAAAAAGTCCTCTTAGAATTGGAAAGAAGAATAAAAGAAGCCTAATGTTGAAATATGAAGCATTATGTGATGATGAATTCTGATAACGGACTTCATCATCAGATATGCTGTAAATCTTTCCAAAATGAGGTGTAATGTTGGTTTATTAAGCTTGATGTAAAGTTAAATGGACCGATTATTTTTATTGCTATTTCACCCAAATGTTCATAAATCTAATTTATCACTCGGTTTTAGAACCAATAATGGTATCTAAACGCATGGGTAATCAATCATATCCCGTAAATCAATATTTTCAATATTTGCCTTAGTAATGACATACATACATGCAAACAAATAATCACGCCTCTTTCCCTTGTAGGGGTAGCCAGAGATCACTTCTTTCCACTTGCTACGATCCTTATACACTTGTTTCTCTTTGTCCACTTTCATTATTCGTAATGACCATGTAAAAAAATGCTGATCTATAATTCAGCACTCTACATGGAGAGCTCCTCAGTTCCTTGACCCCTAATAAAGTTTCCCTAGCCATCTAACACTACGGCATCACTTCATAAGTTCACAAGTAATTGGCGACGCAATTATTGCGAGTTTCGACCAATTACAGCGTCAGTTAATTGATCAACCACTTGCCAAGTGTTTGTGATGCGATGCCTAATAAATTGTATTGTGTGAGGACCCTTAGAGTATGCATAAGTAAGCATGGAGTGCACACATAACTAAAAGCGCGTTGTGCCAAGCGTAAGCTAAGTTTTCCTGCTAACACTACGCTCGTTTACTGATTTAAGTGATTTTCCATGCGACGACTGATATTCATGCAAGAAATATTGATAGGTGCAGTATTATTTTTTTGAAATAGAAATATATTGAAATTAAACTACTTTAACGGATTATATCGCGGTTTGTATTTTGATTTTAAGTCCCGATGTTTCGACACCTTTGCAGGTATCATGCTCATGAGCAGACTCTTTTTATTCGTTTTATTTATATATTTAACATTCGCGTAAACCTCAGAACTCAATATAAAAATATGTAATAAAAAAGAGAGTATCCATTTTTGACGACGCTTGTTCATACCGCTGCTATAGTTCATAGTCTGTTAGGTGTACTCTATAGTTTATATTTATACTCTAAGTTAGGATCTAATTGTTGGGTAGGCGTTGAAGAATGCTTTGTTATTGCCCACTCAATTACAACTAGCCCTTGACATCAAAGGAGCGAAGTTGCCATACATTATTATGTGCTGCGGTAATTTTCGCTTATTATTTGCACATCATTGTGTGATTTTGTTTATTGAAGTATGTGTTATAATAAATTGGCTCTATGAATTAGGGGCTTGGGATTCTTGATATGCCATTGACTAAGGAATGCATAATAATATATTTAGTTTGACAATAATTTGTGTGTCTGAAACGCTAATCTGCTTAACCGATTTCGATGAAAATTGGTGAGGTTAAGCTACAATGCCAAAAAGGACATAGGTTTATAAATAAGATTCACTTGGGTAAACCCGCGAGCTAGGTCTAGTTAAACATAAATTCAAAACTCAAATTAATTTTCTTGGAAAACCTCGCACAAACAAGTCAGTAGATGACGTTTGAAAAACTCTTTTATTTTTTGCGCCTGTTTTATGAAACTGTAACTCATTTCTTACAGTTTTTGTTTCATTCACCTAAAATAGAACCACAAGCGCTTGACCTTTGTTAAAATATGTAGAGCCTGCAAGAAGTACAGAACGAACAACAAAGGGTTCGTTTAAAAAGTCTAGGTCACCTAACTTTACTTAGAATGTTATCACAATTACACTTTTAAGGATTTAAATACACGACGCGTAAAAAAAAGGGTCACTGTGAGAAAAACTCTAGTCTTTTGTATAAAAATTACCACTTGCGCTCTAAAATTAAAAGGTTAAAAAGTAAGAAAATAAATAAATGGAAGAAAAAATCATATTATAAAGTGTAAGTCACTTTATAATATGATTTTTTCTTCCATTTGATGATGCGAGGAACGTTTAACTGATAGCAGATGTCTTAGCAATTTGGTCTGTCAATCTCCTTCATAGAATGAGGTGATTTTTTTTGTGTAAATTTAAAGTACATAATGTCCTCAGTAACACCTAAAGCCATGGCCCCCCTAGCTTCCATCAGAAACGCCCCTTCTAACCAATTGGAAATATATTCTCTTAATGTCGCGCGAGATATACAAAGCGATAGGTATAATGGACGCCAAGGGATCCCCTGTGCCATAGAAATCCCAGGGGAATAATTTCTTCAGCTGAAATTGTGTTTTGGGGATCCAAAAGTTTTATTTTGATAGGGTCTTGAAAGAAGGATTGAGGCCTTTGCGGGGCGTGAAAACTGGCTTAACATCGGATAATGGTAACCCGTTCCTTCGAGTTTGCTTGTTTAAATGGCTCCTTTTTTATGTGTCAAGGTTTTGTTTATATGTGGAAATATAATGGTGAAATGTTTTTGTTGTTTCGTCTTTATCAGCTTTCCTGAAGCGTCGATTTCTAAATGGCTTCTAAATTTTTACATTACACTCTGTAAATTGTGACTGTATGCAAACTTACTCGTTTTTTTACATAAATTCTTTTTTGAAAACATTGTTTTGTAAAACAATTACGATTTAAAATGTCTGTTGGGATAAATAAATAATTGTTTAAGTCTTTATTTTTCTTGAATCCAAAAACAGAAAAACCTTCTTAACCCTTATAAGCCTACCTTATCTTTACAAACGGGGCCAGAAACTCACTCGACCACCACGACACTCCAATTAATTAAGCATGTAAGCAAATGGAACCCAGTTATCAGTTGACCCAAACATATGTAGTGTTTATTAAAACCACAGACAGGACAAAGACTTGTATGAATACTGAATACGAGGCCTTCACAATCCCTTTAATACATCAAAACTTAGAACAAACAGTACTAATTTATTAAACAAGACCATACAGGTTGTTACAATCTTGGTGTCAAATAATAAACATAACATAACATCACGCCTGTATCCCCGAAGGGGTAGGCAGAAGTGTACCAATGTACACCCACAGTTCGCCGATATGTTTTAGGTCCCATGTAATAGAGGCCTATTGCCACTAACCGGGCACAAATCCAAACTCCGACCTGCTACTGAGAATTTCATAGAAAAGCCCAATAACACCTTGGTCGACTTCGGGAATCGAAACCTAGACCTCCAGCGTAGCAGTCGCGCTTAGCACCACTAGGCCAACGAGGCAGTTCAAATAATTGTTCCACAAAACTAGATATCAATAATTAAATTAACTCATTTTGAGCTGAAACTTTGTAACCTGACTTTACACCAGGAGTACATTTCAGCCCATTTAGATTGATATACCCTTTTACTAACACCCTGTATTAGCTTCTAATTTATGGTAGTGAAAATTGAATATGGAAAAGCCAGCACACTATATTTGGCGGGAAATCTGGCCATGCGTCATGCTGTAGTTGTAATCAGTTGGATCTTAGTAAATGCAAGGTGTTATTGAATGAGCTAATAATTTACGTGAGAATATTGCATGTTAGTTTATTGGACAGGTGTGAAGTCTATCCAGCTTAGAAGCTGAATTTATTATATTTTATTTTATGTTTAACGATTATGATGAGAGTAGAACAAAAAACCTTTCGGTGTGCTTTGTGATAGGAATGACTATAATTCACTACATACTTACTAATACACACATAAGAGATTAAAGTAATTATTAACCTTTGCTGAAATTTCTGTAGTTATTTCCCATATACATTTCTACATATGGCTAAGGTGTACCTATCGAAAACGAACGTTGCTGAAGATATCGCTAAAATTCTATGAAAATTTATGTCGTTGTAAGATTTTGTTGATGAAGTATAAACTTATGGATAATCGATCAACAATGCCGGAGATATCTCGTGACATACATGAATAAATATTTCATCGAATTGAGAACCTTCTTCTGAAGTGAATAAGGAAACAAGGAAATGTATTTTCAATGTAAAAAGTAATCCAATTATTTAGGAGACACAAACTTTTGGCAGTTGTTTAATTAACACGGCGAGGATCGTCCCGTTTCTTTCACGTCAGGCGCAGGCTCGCCTTTGTTTTAGATTTCGGTGTCAGACACATCACTGAGTGGTGACACGGTATTCTAGATTATATAGGTATGCTAGATATGGCTGTTACATCTGTGGTAGGTAGATGTGTGTTAGATTTGGTGTTGGGATGTTTTGGTTGAGAGTTTTTAAAGAAGTTTGCATAAGTTTAAGAAGACTTAACTTTCTTCAGATCTAATTTTAAGAGTTTTAAGTAAAACATCACCTCTTGAAAACGCGGCGTCGCCACTGACAAACCCTGTGTTGTCTTGTAATAAAGCAGAGCCACATCATAAAACGCGGCGTACTTTACTAAACTAAACAACGAAAGCTAATTTTACCGGAGTTCATTTTTATAAACCTTAGAAAGGACCAGAGGAGTTACTCATGCATTAACTTCAATTTCAATTCAAGGCCACTAGTTTTTTTAAGAGCCATATCACAATTATATGTCATAAGTTAGTTAAAAACCCTTACAGTCTATGCACAATTACATTATAACTTCTAAAACCATCCTTAATCTACATAACGTATACGATAAAGATTTTGTAGCATCGCTTGAATCCCATCCCAGATTACAGCAAGTAAGTAAGCGAGCAGTAAGCAAGCAAGTTGGACATTAAAGCGATAACCATACCATTCCAAGTTTCATCGCTTAACAGAATTTTCCAAGATATGATTTTCAAGCTATAAATAATATTTTACGCGTGTTTTCATTATTTTTACGGTCCCAAGCTTGTAATAAAGTTCTGGCTCACTGGAGCTCCGCACACTGGAGCTTCAGACACAGATTATGGGATTAAAACAGATATGACAATGTACCAACTGTTACTCTGTAGTTTAGTGAGTGGACTTGTCTGCAAAAGGGTGTAGGCAGTAATTAGTTGTAGGAAATAAAAATAAGCTGAATAATATGAATGCAAGTATATGAAGTATCCTTTTATTTATTTTATGCTGATTTATTCGCTTCGTTGGCCTAGTGGTGCTAAGCACATCTGCTATGCTAGAGGTCTTGGGTTCGATTCCCAAGTCGACCAAGCTGTTATCGGGTTTTTCTATGAAATTCTCAGTAGCAGGTCGGAGTTTGGACTTGTGCCTAGTTAGTGGCTCGCCCCCTATTACATGTGACCTGAACATATCGGAGAACTGTGGGTGTACACCTCTGCCTAACCCTTCGGGGATTCAGGCGTGATGATATGTTATGTTATGTTTATGCTGATTTATTTGTAACGTTTAAAATATTACAAGTGTATCATAGTTAAAAAAGAAGGCACAGAAGTTGCTTTTTAGGGGGATATATACGCCAATATACTCACATATTGTCTAAACAGATTACAGAAGTGTATCCATTAAGTCTCTCAAAATTTATTGAAACAAACATTTCAACTGATTTTACGACGGTCACTAAGTCATCACCAAAAAAAAAAGGTAGATTTGTTCAGGTAAAGTTTCCATTTGTATTGGTAGATAAATATTTTCTTTTCCAATATCTCAGCTGACAACAAAGGGATCCCTAGCAAAAAGTTTTCTTTAATCTGTGGCTAGTCCCACAGTTTATTTTGACGACATTATATTTTTATAGGCACTGAAGTATTTCTTTTTGGATGCTCGAGGGTTTACGAACATTGTCGGCGGACTGATGTTTATGATGTTTATTGCTTTAAGGAATGCCACCGATTTGCGGGCTAAATATAGTTATGGTTGGAATTAATAATTTCGGGCTGTTACTGTTTTAATTTTAAGAAAAAATACTAGGGCAAGTATTCGTCTTACTTACTATGGTCAGAGATTTTTTTTTTGTTTAGAGATATTTATTGCCTTTTTTTATAAATAAAACTGATAATCATAAGCAAAGAATGAGGCAAATATTTTATATTATTAATAGAGATTTTACCTCAAGAGAGAACTGCGTGTAAGAGGAAGACCTTTGCCTTGCAGTGGGACAAGACGGGCTTAATACATAGATAGATCGATGTTTTAATTACAGCTATATTTTCTAGTCTATGTTTGCATTTTTAAAATATACAAATAATGGTAAATTTTGAAATGTTAGTTATGATTTTGTTCATAACTAACTTAAATTTTCACCTGCATCTAAACAGCTGACCAAAACAAATGCTACCTAAATCGAGCCGTTTGTGCGACCAAGTCATTAATCCCGGGAATGCAGTAACGAGCATTCCTAAACGATTCGCTTTACTGCAGTTTGCATTTATAGAGGCGTAAACAAGTGTTATCTTAATATGTATTCATGACTCGATCGGAGCTAGATTCGGGGGTCCGGCTGTTTTACATTCAGATATTATTGTGATATTGAGTTTGTTTTACAAGATTATTTTTTAAAGTATATTGGAGGGAGCTTAATGGTTTTGAGTAATTAAAGGCTTTGTTACCAGTTTTTTTTCGCAGACTCTTTTTTTTTGTGTGCCCCTGACCATGACACTTGCAAAGGCGTTGAAGCGTCAGGATGAATATCGGAAAAATAAAATAAACCGCTATATGACCCGTAGAAAAGTGGTTTTACTGTTTCTAAAATTAGCGTAAACCTCAGAAAGCAATAAAAAAATGTTTTTTTTTTGATCCGACAAAAAAAGGAGTATCAAATTTTTTGTACAAAATATTTCAGAGCAAATCTCTTGCAGAGTGGGTTAATCTGTTTATTATGGTGCAATAAAATGTCTACCACCTTTTTCACTCAAAAACCTCCTTCAGCGGAGAGACACGGCTAGAAGTCCTCGCTTTTAAACCCAATTTCCCGTGACTCCGGCTGTTTTACCGGATTTATAAGTTTGTTTTTTACGCGTTAACTCCTAAACTGATTTGGAAGTTTGTACCGCTTCCCCGTGTACCCTATATTGGTTTTGTCTTAAACTTTTTGTCTGACCTCTCGACTTGTTTGGAAACAAGGATAAAGGTGAAAACTCGACGTGTTTATTTAGACTTTTCAGTAAGCATTTTTTCCTTTTAATTTTTTTTTTAAAATGTGTTTGTATTTGGATTATTATTTAAGTAAACCATGGTATCATACCAGTATTTTATTGAAATATTTGGCCAAGTGTGCTTTTCAAAAGCTTAACTTTAGCACTTTAGGTAAATAGGTGTGTAGATGGTTTTTAAATTGTATTCTATGTTTGCATTTTTATTTTATATTTTCGGTTGATTCTAGTTTTGACTCACTCATTAGCTCTCACAGATTATGCAAACAACTGTCTTATTATTAGCACTAAATTACTACAAACTATTTTTTTCGTATTATTTTGTTGTAGGTTTATTTCCCTCATTACGCAAGTTTCTCATGCATCATCGTTACTATTTATTCTTCCAAAGTTCTCACCTGCGGATATATGCAAACTCTTCCAAATTAACATAGTTATTCATTATTCAGTCCGCCAGCGCAGGCATCATTAAAAAGCCTGAGTACTGAACTTTATCCTCGCGTCGAACTTAGAGTGCAAGACTTTGTGCGGCCAGGGATGGTGAACCTGTTTGTTTAGTTCATTAGTTATTTTAATATTTTCTAATAATTAAGTAAGAGTAATGAGGTAGAGTGATTACGTATGTGTGTCATCTAATTATTTTGTTTAAAGGTACTTCGTTATCTGTTGTTTTGAATTTGTAAATTCTAGGTTTATTTTATCTTGATAATTGTGTATGAACTACTAAATTAAATTGCCTAGAAATGCTAATTATTTGTTTTTTTTATACATAGGATTTAAAATTTGAGCTGAACTCTTCTAAGTACTGATATCCATGAGTAATTATAATAGAAAACAACATTTTCATTAACATGCCCTAAACAGTCCATAAACACCCTCATTAAATTAAAATGGGATCCTTACAAACCAACAACAACACACACATGACCGATGGTAATCACAGCAAAATGTTGTCAACCCCTGCGATAGGCATTTCGGCGACACTTGGTACTGGGTACTTACGGGGTACTTACTCCGGGACGGCACTAATCTCTAACTTGGTACATGCAAAGTTACAGTTGTATGTATGTTTGTTCTGCTCAGTAATGATGTTTTGATTTCTCTTATATTCCCCTGTTACTTGGACGTTTCGTAGAATTTGGGTTAAGCGTGTTTGGGAGTTGAAGTTGAGCCTAATACTCGAGTGTTTGTTTCCTGGGTGATGTAAACAGTCGGTATGTTGTGTTTTGATTTGGTTTTGTTGTGTTTATAAGAAAAACAAATTTTAGGCAACTTTTGGGGGAATATTGCTGTTGTTAGCACTGAAAATAAATTAAAAAAATGCTTAATCCGAGTTAAAAGTTTATAATCATAAGAAGAAAAATTAGGCAACTGTTTTGTAGAAATATTACTGTAGTTACTTCTGAAAATAAACGTATTAAAATGCTCAGTAATAAATGGCCCAATATGTGAGCCAGGCAATTAGTAGGTATGTGTGAAACTGATAATGTGTGTGACAAAAAAGTTTCAGCCAAACTGTATGCTAAAGCACAAACTCGCACATACATAAATAATTAAATATATTCAACTTATAATATTCAAACATAAGTCACGTTTCACACATAACATCGTCTATCACCAAAACATCCACTCAAACTTCAAATCCGACTCCAGCTCATTAAAACGCGCCCGCTCAGCTCCGCCATTTTGACGGACAAATCGCTTACAACGCTAATTAACTCGAATTGGCATGAACGTGTGAATCATTAGGCATTGTATACACGACGCGCGAATACATAATCCCTACAATATTAGCCTTAAACACACGACGCGGATAATCGCGGGACGCACGTTTGCGATTTAACGCACGATCGCGCATCAATCGCATCGGCGTATACAGACAGCTAGGGATTATTGTGTAGGCCGCCGACACACGGACGACTGCTCACGTCGGTTATGCGAACTGAATTTTAGACGAGATTTAATATTCGGATAAAGTTTGCTCCAGTCTTTATGTGGTGGAGTTTATCGCTTTTTGTTGGTGGTTCCAAGCGAATTATTTAAGCGATGATGTGTAAAATGGGGCTATTTATAAATGAGGTTATTTCTGTATTGGATGGTGTTACCCTCTTCATAATAATGTTTGTTTATTATACCTATATTTTTATATTCTAAGAAGAAGGTCAGAGTTTAAATTTGTGCCTGGTTAGTGGCAATAGGCTCGCCACCAATTACATGGGACCTAAACATACTTCGAACTGTACGTGTACATTGGTACACCTCTGCCTAACCCTTCGGGGATACAGGCGTGATGGTATGTAAACTGTCGTTTTTAATATAATAAACATTACATAACAATGTAATGTTTATTATATTAAAAACGACAGTTTTATTAATTTTAATGTAGGTAACGGTGCTAGTGTCATCTTTGACTATTCTCGAGCCAATTAGAAAAGTGGTTGCAAAAGACAGCACAAATTTCTTATAAGACGGTCTTAATAAGTTTAAAGATATATAATATTACACTATTTGAGTTTAGTACTTACTCATTTACATACAAATATTTCACATTCATTCTACTTATTTCGTCGATCACAGAACAGACAAAATCAAATTTCAACCTTACTGCCTTGGAATAGAGGCGTCACAGCAAAGACTTATAAGCAGCAGACTAACTTTTAAATCCCTTTTAACTACAGCAACTCGCATGACTAATTTAATTCAAACATAATTGTTTAAACCTACGCAGAATCTCGTAAAATTGATCATATAATTCAATTTAATTACTTCCTAGATTTAAATGCTAAACCAAAATAGATTGCAATTCCAATTCTATCAAAACGATACAGTTTTATTAGTTCGCTATATGTAACCGCATTTCATCAAACTCGGTTTAAATAACAAAGGATTATGCACTTTATTTGTTGGGCAGTAATGTTTGTTTTTGCATAGAGTGGTTTCTATCAATAACGCATGGCTGTAAAAGCTTGAAGACGCAGTGGAATTATAGTGTTACTAGATATTGATGTCGTAGTCTGTATGTGGTACGTCAGCTTAATATGATCAATGCAAAATAATGAGATAAGTATGAGTGAATGTGGATGGGTGTACATGCAGAGGAAGACCAAAAAAGAGATGGATGGATTGTGTGAAAGATGATTTGAAGAAAGGAGTGAATACTGAGAGGACAAGTTTTAGAGATGAATGGAAGCTGAATACGCATTGCGCCGACCCCAAATAAGTGGGAACAGGGCAGGGAGATGATGATGACAAAATAATGAGATTAAAATAATCAGAGTACTTTCTATCGTATACGTATGGTAGGATGAAAGATGAATAATAAAAATGTTGCTTTTTGGAGTACACTATTTTAGTTTTTGGTTTTTTGCTTATATTATTGTTGGCTAAAAGCAAGACCACTTTAGTCCCTTGATTATGTCTATTACCTTTACTTCAGCCTTTGATCTAGTTTCCAATAACCATGTCACATTACTTTTTTGATTAACTAGACGCATATAAAAAGGAGTGGCAATAAACAGCTAGAGCTAACAATAGAGACCTGTGGAAGGAAAAAGGGAGGCCTTTGCCCTGCAGTGGGACATAACTGTCCTTAAACTGTCTTTAAATAATAACATAATAATGTTTATTTTTACTTTCTTCATTATTCTGTCTAGTTTCCATTACAATATCCGTCTTAATTTGACTTTTTCACCAATCACGTCCAAAACTAAGTCTTGTTTTTTTTTTCTTTAGAATAAACAGCATTTCCTTTAAACAAATGCAAATGATCCTTAAAATAGATTTAATAAATACGTTTCTATGTTTTATTCTAACAGCATGGTCGTAACTAACCGTATTCAGTAAATTTCCATTGCAGTTCCCTGAATATTAAACGGTCTGTCCGCCTGATTAAGTTCTTGTTGCTTCGCTGAACAAACGAAACTATACTACTTGCTTTTTACTATAGTATTGTAGTACTGTACAGTATAGCTGGGAGTATAGTCCGGAAGACTTTGACATAATGGTGACTGTGTTTGTTGATTGGAGGATAATATAAATGGACGTGCAAGAATGAAGGGATAGTAATAATGTAGTGTAATAAGTTTTAATAGAAAAAATATTGGATTGTTTGTAAAATTATAACAGAATTACTGCTCACTTATTAATTGAAATACTGGCTTATGTTTTGCAATAACAAATATTCAAGTTTAATTTTATTATACGTTAGGACTGGTTTAGATTATGCGAGAAAAATCGCAGTTGCGAAAAAACAAGTTGCAGTACATTGCCGTCTATAATCGATCACTTACAACAACATACAGAGAAAGTGCCGCAGTGTACAGCAACTCGCACGATATTCCTGGCATCGTCTAAACCAGGCCTTAGTGTTGATCTACGAGCATATGTCATTCTGTTAAGACACTGTGCTAAGGCTTCTAAGTATTTTTCATAAATATGTTTTACTTGGAGGGACTTGGAGGAGGCCTTTGCCCAGCAGTGGGACAGTATAGGCTACTACAAAAAAATATTTTTCCTCGAACTGACTAAAGAAAAATTGAGAGTAGATTAAAAGACCAAGCATTAAAATCATTCTAAACTATTTTGCTTTTAAGTTTATAAGTACATTAACAGGACTCTCTATAATAGTTCAGAAAATAAACAACTTACTAAAACTTATTCCTTACTTTAACAAACAGTACTAAAAACCTACCCTGTTAACAGTAAGTACTTAAAGTATTAACATCGCGACGCATCACAAATGCATCCTGAATGTTGCAGTCGTCGTGATTAAGGGTATTACCTTGCCCAATGACCTTGAAGATTTGAGCTTTGTACTAGTATTTTTTATTCTAGCGCCACCTACCGACCAACGATCATACTACAATAAAACAAAGTGCAGATTAAGCAGTGTCGCAGATGTGTCGCAAAGTTTTCATCATTTTTGCCTATTTTATTCGCTCTCCGAGAGATCTAACGTTATTCCTCTAGTTTTTGTTGTCTTGTACGAGGATCTGCATACATAAAATTAAATTGTATATACATATAATAAGAACTACACGATGCACTTTGCCTGCTGACTTAGCTTTCATTCTAAAAAAATATACAAGCTGAAGGTCTGATGATGACCAGGTAAGTGCTTATTGGTTCTCAGTAACGGGAATAGTTAGGAGGACCTAGCTTTCAACATTTATCTTTAAGAGCACGGGTGCTAGTGGGTACATGATCAATTTTATAAAAATAATTAATTAATGGAGTCAATGAAGAAACATCACCGATCTTGATGATTATTTTTGTTAAGGTGGTTTTTTAACAAAATAATATTAGAAATCTCCAAACTATTTTAATAAATAACTAAAAATATTATTTTTAAAGGTATACATATTTAACCATCCATAATAATATCAAGAAATATTTAGATACTTTTATACCTATAAGCATACAAACGTGAATTTTTGGCTCCGTCATAGGGTGATTGCGCCGGTTAGCGACCAGTTAGCTGGGTTGCCCACTTAAGATGAGGAAAAAGAAATGTTGTTTACACGCAAAATAGTATATGATAATGTGAATTTGTCCCAAATATAATGTAGTTTAGATATAAAAACATAAAATATAATACATTCATACAAAAATATTTATAAAATGATGAAAAAGTGTAAATATTGCGAAAACGTCGGTTTACGACCATTTTCATCAGTTTATGACCACTAGTGATCTGGTTTGCGACCGCTATTCTAATATGAAAAATATGACAATAAAACAATTATAATCGCTTTAAAAATATTACAATATATATTATAGCATATAAAAAATAAAAATCTTACATTTTGTAGACTTAGTAATAGAACCAACAATCAAACAAAGGTATAACATTTAAAAATAATCAACTAATTTATATTTTAGGAACCATATTCCGTTTTTCGGCATACCCGTTGTCAGTGTGGCTCAGGACGCCAGAGCCAAACTGACCCGGCACTATACTGAGGATATCCCAGACATCAGCCTGTACGAGATTAGAGTGGCTCTGAAACAACTTAAAAACAACAAGGCGCCGGGTGATGACGGAATTACAACGGAGCTTCTGAGAGCGGGTGGAAAACCGGTACTTTTAGTCCTCCAGAGGCTATTCAATTCCGTCATACTCGAGGGTACTACGCCAGAATCATGGCACAGGAGTGTGGTGGTGCTCTTCTTCAAAAAAGGCGACAACACCTTGTTGAAGAATTATAGACCCATCTCGCTCCTGAGCCATGTGTATAAGTTGTTTTCGAGGGTCAATACGAACCGTCTCGAATGCAGGCTCGATGACTTCCAGCCTCCCGAACAAGCTGGTTTCCGAAAAGGCTTTAGCACCATAGACCACATTCACACGCTCCGCCAGGTTATACAGAAGACCGAAGAGTATAATCGGCCACTGTGTTTAGCGTTTGTGGACTATGAAAAAGCCTTCGATTCAATCGAAACCTGGGCTGTATTGCAGTCCCTCCAGCGATGTCATATCGACTATAGGTATATCGAGATGTTGAAGTGTTTGAACAGTAAGGCCACCATGTCAATCCGGTTACAGGACGAGAGCACGAAGCCAATCCAACTGCAGCGTGGTGTGAGACAGGGAGACGTTATTTCTCCGAAACTGTTCACAAGTGCGTTGGAGGACGTCTTCAAGCTCTTGGACTGGAACGGGTTCGGCATCAATATCAATGGCGAATACATCACTCACCTTCGTTTTGCCGATGATATAGTGATCATGGCAGAGTCGCTGGAGGAGCTTAATACTATGCTCAGCGACCTCAGTATCGTTTCCCAACAGGTGGGTCTTAAAATGAACATGGACAAGACGAAGATCATGTCCAATGTCCATGTCGCACCTGTACCGGTTGTTGTTGGGAATGATACTCTCAAAGTTGTCGACCACTACGTCTATCTTGGACAGATAGTTCAGTTAGGCCGGTCCAACTTCGACAAAGAGGTCGCCCGAAGAATCCAACTCGGATTGGCAGCGTTCGGGACACTAAGCGACATCTTTTCGTCCAAAATTCCGCAGTGTCTGAAGACGCAGGTCTTTGACCAGTGTGTGTTGCCAGTGATGACATATGGCGCTGAAACGTGGTCGCTAACGGTTGACCTTTTGGAGAAGCTCAGAGTCACTCAACGAGCTATGGAGAGAGCTATGCTCGGGGTTTCTTTGCGCGACAGGATCCGGAATACGGAAATTCGCCAAAGAACTAAAGTCACCGACATAGCTCGAAGAATATACAAGTTGAAGTGGCAATGGGCAGGCCATATCGCTCGAAGAACCGATGACCGTTGGTAGTTGGTAGGTAGTTTGCTTTTTATGATAACATTATGTTCTAAACTGAAAAATAGTACATTTCAATAACCAACGAAATTAAAAAAATCAGACGTGGTCGCATACTCAATGAAAATTTCATACTTAGTTCTGTTAGCGGCCGTTATTTTTCTCATACTAAATTATGGTGGCCGGTAACCAATGTCTTTATTTCGCTTAGTTTGGTTTACGACCACCTGCTTAGCGCCCAATTTTGTAGGTAAATTAAACAAACTTCTTACAAAGGAACTGGTGGTCGCTTACCAAATAACTACAAAGAAAAACTTTTACAATACTACATTCAAAATTGTAACAGTCCTATATGAAGCATTAGGATCATATCAATCAAAACAAAATAATGCTGATCTCGTCGGTTTGCGACCAAGTGGTCGCTATCTAACGTTTTTGATAAATAAGCATTTCGGTTACCGACCACTTCATTTTACATTAATAACAAGTTTTAGAAAAGCAAAATACAACTAAATTATAACCCATACTTATCGATTGTACAATTTAACATGTAACTGGTGTGTAAAACATGAAATAAGTATTAAAACTTACCTTTGAGTGGCACGCGTCGAGTTAGTTTTTTTTCAACTCGCGGTACGTCCAACTCACCACGGAATCAAGACGCGCACTGAGAAATTCTTTTTCGGCTCTGGGTTAACCCATTTGTTTCAAACATTGCAAATTATTATTTCATAATTGTTTATAAAGCATGTTAGAATTATTTTTTATGTGTGTTAACCCTACAAATACTATTTTCGTGATTTAAATAAACTTAGTCGGTCAAATGGTCGCCTACTGAAGGTGGTCGCGAAACCGGCGAAAGAACCCTACTTGCGAAACGAACAAAGGGACGGGGCGCGGCGCGGCTCGTCGCCGCACAAAACATCGAGTCGCGCGAGCCTCCGTTGCCAGTGCAAACAAAGCGCGCGCGCCTCCTTTGCGCGCGTTGAAGCCCTGCCGCGCCGTTTTGGCGCGCGATAGCTAGTGTAGCTAGGGTCACTACTGTACTTACAAATATTTATATGTATATGGTACTTTACTATGTTATATTATTATATTATACTTCAGGTAAATAATCATTGATGTTTATTTGGGTACATATTTGCATATCGAAAGTTAAAATACCTACGTTTAAAATGTAAATTTTCAAAACATTGAAAACATAAATATCGAATGACCATAATAACCGATTACAAAAAAGAACCGAATATAAATCTTAAATATGGTTATCTTATGGGCTACACGGGTAGCACCAGCAAATTCAAATAACAAAGGAATCATTAAAATCGGTTGACCCAGTCGAAGGTTCTGTGATAACGACCTTTAAAAAAAAACAATCGCATTGAGTACTTACCTAGTTTTTTGAAGTCGGTTAAAAATTAAAATTGTTTAGATTTGACTTGGAATACTGTTGAATATAATTAACGTTATATGTACAAAATAAATATAAAAATATACATTTTGTAACATTTATAAGTTTATATTTTATTTTACCAAGTCTTATTTTAGCAAGCTTGCTAACCCTGCCTGTAGTTACGCACACAAGAGCGCGTGTCCATCGCATTACAAATTACAACTACAACTTTCGTCTGGCTGAACCGATTTTGATAATTGTTTTTTTATTCGAAAGCTGGTGCTTCCCACACCACTTGAAATAATAAGAAATAAATATAAGACTTATTACGAAGCGGTTTTTAATATAAGAATTATAATTTTCGTTGAAATAAAACTACTTTTACGGATTTTATCACGGTTTGTATTGAGATTTTGGGTCCGGGCGTTTCGACACCTTTGCAAGTAGGTATCATGGTCACAGGCATACTGAGGTGGAGTTCATCTTGAGGGTTGATGTTGCTCGTTTACTTTCGTAAGTAAACAAAAGAAATCAATATTATAACTTACATTGGCGGTCATATATTATGTTCCTTCGATATTTAATTTTTCGATCTTTTGAATTTTTACCCGTAGGTATTTTAATTTTCGATATAAAAATATGTACCAGGTACCCTTATTTTTATTTTCCTAGGGTTTATTTGTAAACACACTTTTCGGTTCAGAATCGATAATAGTTTCGCAATATAAAGAAGATCATTTTTTACATATTTTTTTTCTATCCACCACGAAAGAAGATTAGAAACCTAGATAGGTAACAATATAGAAACACATAAATGAGGCAGTGCGCGCACGCACACAACTAGGTACAAAATAAGTACCAGCCGACAGCTTCAGCGAGGTCGTTGACCTTATCGAGTATAACGACTTATATTATATAATATTTTTATGACTATTTTAAAATAACTCCACAATAAAATAATCATCAACTATCACGTAAAATCGGTGCTGTTATTGAGAATTTAGAGGTGAAATGCTCAATTGACTCAAAAACAATAAAAAATAAAATCACTAGAAAATAATATACTATTTATGGTTGGTACTAGAGCTCGGCCACGCTTACCTTACATTTATTCTTATATTTAGGCATAGTTAGGCTTACTCTATGATAGGTTCAAAAAACTAAAAGGAATTACAAACTACTTTTTATATATTTACAAACGTAATTACTGTTGTTTTATTACGAAATATTTATATTTATAATATTTACAATATGATTTCATTCAAAAATCATTCAAAACGAGTTGTTTTAGTTTTTATTTGGAAAAAATAACGCGCGTATGGTCCACCCGTCACAAGAGTCATCGAGACACTGTTGTATCGCGTCCCGAGTACGCGTCA
The DNA here is from genome assembly GCA_905146925.1 of Autographa gamma. Classification (NCBI taxonomy): domain Eukaryota; kingdom Metazoa; phylum Arthropoda; class Insecta; order Lepidoptera; family Noctuidae; genus Autographa; species Autographa gamma. Next base: position 10,442,169 of record LR989867.1, on the reverse strand, counting down.
CAGGCCGTAGCGGGGGTGCTCCAGCGGGGTACTGGCTAGGATTCGGGTTTTTATTCATTATTAAGAAACGTGAGAAGAAATAAGAATAAAAAAACAATACATATTGTTAAATACGTCACTACCTATTTTATGGTACAAAATTCACGCCAAACTATTCAGCCGTTATAGAGAAAATTTACAATTTACGTTGAAAAAGGCACCATTTAAATATTTTTTCTTCCAGATTTGGGAAAGTTTATCAATATTTTAAACAATACAATGTATTTATGACACCCTACTTGTATACCATATATTTTTCATGTGGAAAACGCACGAGAGGATTCATCTACAATCTTCTTTAAAGTTACAGTGTTTTTGGAATTTGAGCGCGGTAATCCCCTTAAGACCCGCTTCCTGAGTACACACATTTGTTACAACACTGCACATTGCACACTGCACGCTGGTGCTGCACATTGAACTCGAGAGCTTGGTAGATTACTGGGTGTAACGCCTTTGTTTGGTTCAAGAATCGGCGAAGGAAGAGAAAAATATAAGTATGGGGAAGTATATTGGTACTTCAAGAGGTACCTCTCTTATATAGTATTAGTATTTATTGAAATGTCATGTTCTTAAAGCTCTTCTAAAAACCATAAACTATTAAAAGAATAAAAAATGGTAATCTTAAAGATGTTACAGAGTCAAGAACTAGAACCATCATCGTCGCCCATGTATGACATATCAAAGTTTTACGAAAAGTTAAAATTCAACTTACAAGAATTTTTTTTCTGTCCCTGAGTGAATACTCATCTACATAGCTTTTTCCCAAGCAGGTTGAGAATCTGTTTACATTGTAACTTGCCTCAGCCACATTTTACATATTTTATATAGAGCGACTGATTATGTGGCTTCCACACACTTTTATTAGCTAATGCATTATCCCATAGATAATCTGGTCATCAGAATTGTAATAACAATTACTTACTTAACAATTTTCTGTCAAAGATCGAAGTATGAACAAACGACGTATGATCAAATACACTATAAAAAATAGGTTAATCCTTTATTGGGTGTTGAAAATGGAAATGGTTGTCACAAAACATTTTCATTAAATTAATGTATGTTTCGCATTAACTACAGACAGATATTGACGCGATGTGGTCGGATTGTGGACCACACCTAGTTAGGGTGACCACAAAAATCATTTCATAAAATAATACAATGCTATTGATAAATATGATAGGATATTATCCTCATGGCGTGGCCATATTAATGTTATCGTCGGATGCAAATGGCTGCATTTAGTGGCTATTAATTAGATGCGTTTATCTAAGTGTTGCAGGTTGCACTTTTGGGCTTAATGGATGGTTATTTTAAGTTCGATTTTGCGTAAGACTGTTTTAACTGCATGATAAGTAAATTGTTAGATGTGATATTTTAATTTAGTAATCAATTATTTTTCTTGAATAAAATAAATAACCTCGATCGGCATCCGAAATAATAAAAGAAAAACGGAACATCTACTTGACACATATGACGCCAGAAAAAATACACACTTTCAACTTCAAGCAATCTAAATCTCTTCTTTTTTTAGGGAGAAAAACAAGCTTTTTCTCAAGAAAACTAAGTCTTTTATTATACATACTAACCTAGACTAAAACTAAAACGAAGCCAAGCGCGAAGTTGGTATAGTTTAGTATTATTACAATAAATAATAGTTATTAAGCCGTCAGGAGCCGATAACCGTACTATTATCATTTCAGGATAAGACAAGTTTATTATTATCGCAGTGTCGCTTTCACTGTTATGCTGGAACTCGTTATACTTAGATGCGTTGGGGATGGAATAGAAATAATTTTTTTCTTCTACTCATACGGAAAGAGAGCGCTTAGTATAATACCATGAAAGTTGTGTCTGTGGTGCCTAATGATCAATAAATAAGCAAGGCTTTAGGTTAAGTCGTCGTGGAGGTTAGTGATAAACAATAGTTTTAAAAAATTAATGATTTACTAAACTGAGAATGGTCTATACCTAGCAGTGGGATCTGAAGTTGGCTACAAAAAAAAGAGAACCTAAAATTATCCCATGTATAAATACTTTACCAGATGGTATTAAATTAAATAAAATAACACTAATATATAGTGTAATTTTCAATTGATTGTATTTTAATATAGTTTGTTATTTCTTAAGCTCCAATTCTAAGTTTATCTTTATATTTTTTTAACAAAAGAACGATGTGTGTCCACGAGCTAACAAACGAGTAAAAGCGAAGCAAAACTTTGTTTACTGAACACACTATCAACGAGTTCTTATCCATGCTTGCATTATCTTTGTAGAAGAGACTTCCATCAAGTTCTTAGGGCCTTAGTTTTTGAAGTAAACAATGTATAATTTTGTAATCCCGGGGCTCATCTCGGCGAGACAAAACAAACAGATTTAACTCTTCCAAGACTACCCTCTGTCTGGGAAATATAAATATTTGCATGGCATAAAAATGTTTAGTAAACTTTTTTTTTTTCAATATTTTATGTAAAATTTTGGGGAAAGTTCACTGTATTTTTTTATGTCCTTTCATGGCGGTTGTACCCTAATTGATTATGTTCTGATAACTATTATTATGAACTACATAACACAAACGATTTTTTTAGACCTAAATCATTTCAAATCCTTTTTATTAGCTGCTAAGTAATCATACCTCAATGTATGTAAAATTGCCTTAATAAAGTAAAAAGCCTCTCTAGGAAACCCTAAAAAAAACCTTCAAAATTTTCTATGTTTACTAACTTATGGTAGTCAAATACTGCATAAATAAATCTCTGCTCACCACATCAGTGTAAAGCACAATTCCATACACCATGCAATCCTCACAAACCCCCAGTTAAAACAACACATGTATATAATAAATATTTCCGCGTTAACGTAACACAGTTAGCGAGGGAGCTGCAGCACTAATCTTTAGTTTAATTTAACTAGTTCTTGTTAAACTCGTGCATAATCACAGCTTGAGATTCGGATCGCGGTTAGTGACACAACGGGATCATTCCGATTTGTTGGGATTCGGTGTTGTTAATGTATTTTGGATCTTAATGTTACTGAAGAGATGTTTATTGGTGTAGTTTTGGTGTTAAAGGTAAACATTTCGGTGATAGAGGTGCTACGTATACATTTTAAGTATTTATGTTTTAATGAAATTTTACTACAGGATGTCAGTTAGTATTCGTCCATATAGATATTTTTTGTATAAAATTTGATCTTGCGATTCATCAAAACGGTTACGGCGTTATTCTCACATGCCAAATGCATAGTGTTTCAGTAACTACATGGATTAATTTAACCGTGAAACTAGAGCATTTTTTGTGCCTAAAAAGCCTACTTATATAATATTTCGATAAGATTTGATTTGAGTTAACATTTGAACTAAATACCAACAACAAATTGCGACTTAAATGCCTAAAACTATTTCAATTTTATACTTTGCTGTAATTCCGTTTTTTCTATCCAAGTGTGCCTCTCACTTAACCTTATCGCTATCCTAGGCAAGGTGTGCGGGCAAATTGAATTCCAACTTCTATAATCTTGTAGAGTTATTAAATGCTGGCTTTGGAGCCGATTCGGGCCATTACAGTAGGTCCTAAGCGGGTCGCGGCCCATTGAGCGCTATTACCACTATTAGTTTTGACTGCCGAAGTGTTAAAGTTCTGATAGCATGTGTTGTGTTGGTTTTGTAACTGTTTTGATGTTATGTTTATATTTTTTGAGGTGACCTTTTTTTTTTGTGTACTCTTGTGTATTTTCTCTATCTTATATGAAGCAGTAACGTACCTACAGTATAAGTTAACAAAACCAGCTTAAAAAAATATGGACATCGTCAAGTTAAACAATATTTTACAACTAACGTTAGTTTCAGCACACATGATTCAAAACTTGTCAAAATAGTTGTCCATAATTTAATTTTGCAAAAGTTATTTCATCTCAGTATGCAGTGTGTCATCTCTTTCTGATAGTTTTAAACTTACTTTGAACTGACTAGATTTTTCGCCCATTTCTAACCTAAAGGAACTAATTAAACCATTTCCTAAACATATCTGTACTTTCCGTTCTTCTATCACGACAACTCTTTATGGATTAGTCTCACGACTCACGACGTCTCGTGACGTCCCGTGATTCCCTGTTCATCGTTAACGTGTTTCGATAACGAGACTCACGATGCGTGCAGCCGCCCGTTATTTTTACTGCGAACCGTGAACCTTGTACGCAAGTCATCAGTGTACTGTCACAAACAAAAAGCTTTAGGATTTTAATACGAAATTGCCTTGTAATTTTTTTTGTCAATTTTTCAAAATGTTTAAAGTGTTAAAAAATTATTATTTTCATGTGTTATTTCTGATTTAACTGTCATTTTATGAGTAATAACATTTTTGGATATTTAAATAATACATACCTGAGAACAAATTTATAAATATTAATTAAGTATACAGGGTGTCCGGTAAATAGTCCGACAAACTGTGGTGGCTGGTACCTTAGGTCAGGCCCTATCAAATGAACGCAACATATGTTCCCCGAAAAGTTACAGGTTTCGAGTTACAATCGATTTTCGAAAATTTTAGAATTTTTGACCTTACGTCCGACTTTTCCATTTTTCTTGCTGATACATAGCTTTCGTAATACTTTTTGTGCATCAAATTAATCTTGAATAGTTGATCTATCCTTTGATAAGTCTTATATTTATCTAAAAGAAGAATATATTGGCGATAACGCCATTCGTTTTACAATTTTCACTTTTAGTTTTTTTTAGTGCTCAACTTTGAACTGCAGTGGTGAAAAATAAATGTATGTAGGATTTTTGTACAACAATCTTAAAAACTTGCTTGAATATTGGTGATTTTGGGAAGGTACAATAGTTGCATATTTTCTTTACAAAATTTGTAAATAAGCAGCTGAAGTACACGCGGGACTTTTTTTTGAAATATTACTAATGTAAATCTGAGTAAAAATGATACATAACTTAACGCTGATCGTCATTGTACAATTAAATGAGATATTTTCTTCTCGCCATTAACTCTCTGTGCCAGATTAAAACATGTTTTAGAGTAAAGTTACCTTAACCTTCAGTATTTTCTTACTAGATAAATCGATTTTATAACACCTTATTTTTCATGCAACAACACTGAAATAGCTGGTCTTGGGCGCCCAATGCATCTGCACTTAACGGGTTCCGTATCATTGTAAAAATTTAAACGAGCATTTTTTTTAATATTTTCCAAATTTAAATTGACCACAATTATTTCGTGTCACTAGTTAATCGCTAGACAAAAATAACTTATTTTTAATCACTGGACCATAACGATCCGCTTTAAGTTACGTCGCATTTGTACTCAGATTTACAATAGTAAAATTTCAAAAAATAGACCCGGGTGTACTTCAGCAGCTTATTTTGTCAAATTTTGTAAAGAAAATATGCAAGTATTGTACCTGCCCAAAATCACCAATATTCAAGCAAGTTTTTTAAGATTGTTGTACAAAAATCCTACATACATTTATTTTTCACCACTGCAGTTCAAAGTTGAGCACTAAGAAAAACCGAAAGTGAAAATTGTAAAACAAATGGCGTTATCGCCAATATATTCTTCTTTTAGATAAATATGAGACTTATCAAAAGATAGATCAACTATTCAAGATTAATTTGATGCACAAAAAGTGTTACGAAAGCTATGTATCAGCAAGAAAAATGGAAAAGTCTGATACAAAGTAGAAAATTCTAAAATTTTCGAAAATCGATTGTAACTCGAAACCTGTAACTTTTCGGGGAACATATGTTGCGTTCATTTGATAGGGCCTGACTTAAGGTATCAGCCACCACAGTTTGTCGCACTATTTACCGGACACCCTGTATGCCTGCTTGAATATATCATCGATTTTAAGATTTGCAAAGTAATTGAAATTACTTTCAATAAATATTTACATATTTTTCATGCGTTTTTTTGATTTCTCCAACCATTATAATACTTTAAACCTATATCACAACAATAAATACTCATATCAAAATAAATAATTACCAAAACACAGCTTATCGCTTAATCATGTAACCAAAAACCATAAATATCGTTTACTAAAATAAGAAAAAAAGGAAAACAGTACAGAAACATGGCATTCCTCTTGTTTAATTAACTTTATGCTAGATATGAGGTAGCCGCGTGAAAATATGCGACGGGCTGTCACGCACGTGAGCGCACGCATTGCTTGCACGCGATTGGTGGAAACGTAGGGTGACGTCGGAAGTAGGTATTGGAAAAGCTGTGTTTTTATATTAGTATTTTACAGCAATCTGAATGTAATTGATATGTGTTATGATTTTGAGTCATGCATATTTACGGCAATGTGGAACTAATTTGTAAAAAAGCGATCATCATCTCTCTGCCCTTTTCCCAATTATTTGGGGCCGGCGCAATGCGCGTTCAGCTTCCATTCATCTCTACAACTCGTCATCTTAGCATTCACTCCTTTCTCTCTCATATCATCTTTCACAAAGTCCATCCCTATCTCTTGTTTGGTCTTGTATACCAATATGTTACAATTATTAAAAAAAAACTGCCCTTCTTGTCTTTTTAAGCAATACGGTTATTGTTTTCCAGTAAGAGAGTATATATAAGTATATAAGTAAGTATATGTAAGTATTAAAAGTTAAGGAAACTTAACATTTAGTATTAAGTGAGCCTTTGTAAAATAGATAAAAAAATATTCCATTTTTATTTTCAAATCTACTTAAATACAGATACAAACATATTGTAGATTCAGGATTGGTTTCCTGAATGGTAATTTCCCGATATACTTTTAAAGCGAAATTACTGAAACATTACATTATCCTGCATTTAACGCTTGTGTGCGTGACTGTACTACGGAAACTCTTATCTCGCCCACATTATGTTTGAGCGTATTTTTGGTTAAAATAAGTTGTTGAGTGGTTTTTAAAATACGTTATTTATTGTTATTATTTAAGGAATATAGTATGGGCCGGCTATTTTTTTGCTATTTTCTGTAAGCCCCAACTAGTTTGAAGTTATATTCATATTAATTAGTATTAATACACCTTTACATATTAAGTGGAGGTTCTTAGATGTTTTGTAAAAAGAAGAATATTTGTCAGGAAATGTTTGTTACATTTATTACGTTTGCTCACTGAAATTGAGTTGATTCTGATTAAGCCAAATCTGGTCATAATATTTATTTCATAGAAAGGTAATACTAAAACAACAAAGACAATAATAATGACTTTATTATAACATATCATTCATAATACTGGCCTTTAAATTTCCAGAGCACAGAAATATACCTCGCGAATAAAAGAGGTTTGATAAAAAACATAGACATAGTATTTAATAATGAGCATGTGCTAATAAAAATAATAATAATAATCCAGCCTATAAACATCCCACTGCTGGGCAAAGGCCTCTTCTCATATAGAGAAGGCAAGAGCAATGATCACCACGCTTGCTCTCTGCGGATTGGCGATTTCAGATTCCAAAATATGTCGTGTTTTTTTTTAATTCCTCAATTACAAACAGTTGACCTAATTTTGCCAGAGTGCAATAATATTAATAGCAAACCATAATATCGCCTATCATTCTGACCCGATAGTAAATGGTGTTCAATTTCAATTAACTTTATGATTATAATTACTGCGTTACCATTAAATTCTGGCAAGAGGTAAATAATTCACTATTTCCCACTAAAACGATATTCATTAATAACTCGATGTAAATTAATTTATTTATACAATATTTTCTACTATTGAAAGCTTTTGTTCGAATTGCATTTAAGTTTTTGAGTGACATAAAATATTTGCTAAAATATTTAAATGGATACTGGCAATCAAATTTTAATGTTATATTTAATTTAAAGTTATCTGCTTAAATAATGTAATAACATTGTTTGTTTCTTCTAGAGCTTCTGGCATGGTTAAGTTATCTCTGAAGAACGTTAATGACGTGGTGAACCGTCACGGAATAAACCTTTTTGAAATAAAGGCACTGTTATTATACTCTTTCGAACGACATGCCTGATGACTAAGGAAAAATCTGAGTAAGTCAAGACATTCTCATTCTACCATTCCTAGTCCAAGAGCATCATAATATAAGTCTAGGATCATCATCTCCCGAGCCTTTTCCCAACTATTTTGGGGTCGCCTTCCAGTCTTACCAGATTCTGCTGAATACCGTATTTTACATGGAGTAACTGCCTATGTGGCACCACAAGTCATTTTACTGGGTAACACAGTATCCCATTGTTGGACTGGTTGTCAGAATTGACTTAGTGTCTGCCAAAGATCATTATGACAGTTAAGATTTCAAACCTAACACCTTATTTATTATTAACCTAAGACTTCACGTTCTTTTCGAGGCACTTAAATGTTTCAGTAAGTTATAAATGGTCACCCATCCACGGCCCTACCACGGCGAGCACGGCTTAACCTGTATTATCGGTCAAACCGTACGGTTTACACATAGCCACGACCCTCGCAAATATGATATAATCATAATTATACAGTTCCTAGTCCAAGAGCGTCATAATATAAGTGTAGGAGCATAAAAAAACAAAACAAAACCGAGAGCCCCAGTTAGATAGTGTGTCGTGTGGCTGGTTAAAAGTTTTAACGAGAATCAGGGATCCTAACTAAATTGGCTTGGGGCACGATCACTAACTTGTGTGTTGAACTAACCGACGTTTGCTTGCGGTTCCTACCTAGCTTGAAAACTGCTATCTTTGGCCGTGTGTGGAAATTTTAAAAAGTTTCCTTCGAAAATTTTAAAATTACAATTTGATGGTTCTTGTTTTTTTTTTTTGAGATTTTGTGTGTAGTGTGTTGGTTTGTTTTGAGTTAAATGTAGCTTATGATAAATAAGTTTTGAGCGCCTTTCATGTGTCTGCTTTAGTTTATTAAAAATGTAACGGAGAAAATAAACATCTAATAAAGCTGCTTTACCTGTAAGTATCATGCTTTTTCATGACTAACATACTCTTTACTCGGCAAACATAATCTTCTTCAGCTTGGCTTTTTCTAAAGTACTTTAGGATTGGAATTCAGTCTTACTGGATACATCAGAATACTGCATTTTACACGGCGCGACTGCCTATTTGACCTCCACAGCCAATGTCACTGCGTAACAGTCTCCCATAATAAGACTCGTATTCAGACTAGTTATGATTTGAAGACTGCTAAAGATCATTTCCCCAAATACACCCATCCCAACAGAATAAAACCAAACTTTTGACACTGTTCAAATCACCGATATTAGTACCACCGTAAAACTATAATAGCTAGTATTTCACGCACGCGCAGTAGTGATAGTCGTTATAGTGCCACAAAGTGCCGCTCGGCCGCAATCGGAACCTCGCAACTGCGCCGGACACTTCCCTGCGTTATGGACACTTTGCCCCGTTATTGACACTTAAGATTGCTTTCGAAGGAGTATTTAATCTTTGTTAAAATGTGTGCGGTAGGCTGTATAGAAACATTTTAAGGTATATTTGGGAGGTTGCGCAGGTGTAGTTTGAAGTTTGAAGTGTAGATAGCGGTGACCTTTTATTGGATTTTGGTTGTTCTTAGTTAGTGGTCTGTTTTTTGCTATATTTTAATGGCATTAAAATAAGTATTATAGCTTATAATAAACGTAAAAAATTGTGATATTGAGCGACGTTTTAATCAATACATTGTCGTGAGTTTTAGGTAGCAAGCAAAGGAAAATATTTGTCTCTTATTTTTCTCAGTATTTATCAGAGAGGCTTTAAAACGAAATGCATCTTCCCCATTAAAATTACCTAGTTAAAAACTTTACAGTAATAAATGAGTTTAAAAACCCAAGATAACTTTTAAGTTGTTTTAATTTCAAACAAAATGACTTACCAACAAACTTAAAGAACAAACCCTAAGTATAAATTTATACCTACGTTCACATAACCGTAACCACAGTGGTATTAGCAGCTTTTATGCTGATGAGCAAAAACATTCGTTTTAATAACATCCACGAAGGTTTTACTTGATTGGTACTGGGATGTGGTTGCATGTATTAAGGCAGCAAGGCTGTGGTGAAATCTGGTACAAGTTGGCATTTTAAATGATTGTTGAGTTTGATAGTCAAGTTAAATATGATACGATACTAATGTTTTTTTTTTACAATACTTATTAAGTGCTGTTGTGTAACCTATTATAAAAGGAGGAGGTTCTCAATTCAATTCTAGCTTATATTTTTTGTATGGATTGTACGCGATATATCCAACATCTGTAAGTGAAATAGTATGTGAGATGTTGTAGTTATACTATTTAGAGTATTTTTACATTTATGTTTACTCATACAATAATGCGTAATGAGATTAAAATACTATAAAAACACTTGGATATGTCTCTAAAAATTATGGTAGTTAGTATAAACGTTGAAAAAATTAAAGGTACTCTAAAAATCTGTCAGATTATTATGCTAAGCCCATATAAGTAAAACATAAATTGAGTTCCCAAAAAATGGTAGAGCTTATAATAGAGTACTTGATCGAAATACGTCAATCACTTGTTTTCGAGCGATCCTTCATGATATATTGCCCTAGAAACTTCCCAGACTAGGCAAGAAAAGTCTGTAGTACATTAGTGAATATTCAGAGATAGAATATTCACAAATATTATGGTTAGTAAAAAGGTATTTAAAGAAAGAAAATACTCTTTACGACGTCGGTTAGTTTAAATAAGAATGTACACTGGTAAACATGAAATTATAATGAAGAATCATTTTTACAATAATAAAATAAAATTAAATAATAACTGAATACACAGCATAACGGGCGACTCGCTCGACAGACAGTACTGCCAACCGTTAGACACTAGTGTTGTCAGCGTTGAACATGCTTTTAATTTCACCTGTGACTATGTAAAAATCTTTGGCGCTTTTGACCCACTTTCCAGTTTCCGATTTAGGTATAATTTTGCATACGTATTAAGTTTGGATAACAATGCATGTTTTGTTGAGTAAACAGTAGTTAAGTTTTTTTTAAATCGCCAATCCGCAATGAGCTACTTGGTGTTCAATACTCGTCACTGCTCTAACAGCAAGAGACGTGTCCATCAGTGGGACGTATGTACCAGAATTATTATTACTGTAATGTATGAAGAAAACGGCCGTTGACAACAAACTGTTATTTATTGTATCATAGCAACGCACACAGATAATCACAATATTTACACAGCCGTTACACCTCTCCTCACTAAATATACAAATAAACTTAACCAAAATTCTACTTTTTAATAAACTAAATACAAATAAACCTAACCCATTTTCAAACATCTCGCTCCTGACGTTTCGCCCTATTTAGAGCACGCAGTGCCCGAGCGGTTGTTGCCACAGGTGGTGACGACGTAGGCACCGGTGACAAAGGTTGACTTATAGCTGATGTGCCCACCACGCTGTCACTACCTAAAGGGACCTGATCGTTATCGGTATCATTTATGCCCCTAGAATCATCTAAAAGTCGACTGCTTATACGCGCTAAAGCATATCGGTTCGTGTGACTGTTTACCGATATTAACTGATCGGCATGACGACGCCATTCCAGGCCATCACCCACGTTAACGACGTACGATACTGGGCCTGTCTTTTTTACCACCGTTGCCGTGGTCCACTTATCCCCCCCAGCTGCGTAAGACCGAGCTAACACCGAGTCTCCAACGTTAAAACTCCTGTCCGCACCTGACACGCGCGTGACCTGACGCTCCTGTTTAGCGCGCACCGTAGCCGCTATGTCCGGCCGTAGTGCATCCAACCGACTGCGCAGACGGCGTCCTTGTAGCGCCACTGCTGGTGATACCCCAGTGGTTGCATGTTCACAATTTCGGTATTGTAACAAAAATTTCGAAAGTGCTGTATTGACGTCCTCATTCTCGTACAACGCCCTTTTAATAACTTTCTTAATGGTCTTAACAGCATTCTCTGCTGCGCCATTTCCTTGTGGTCGATATGGAGCTGAAGTGCTATGTTTAATGAAATTTTTGTCGCAAAAGTTTTTAAAATCTAGAGATGCAAATGGCGGTCCGTTGTCGGTCACGAGCTGCGCTGGCAAACCAAAACGCGCAAAAATACACCTTAATACTTTAATAGTGGAAGCTGCATTTGTACTCTTCATCGGAAATGCTTCAATCCACTTGGAATGCGCATCCACGATAACAAAATATCGAACGCCCCCACAATCCGCAAAATCAGCATGTACGCGCTGCCACGGATGTAATGGAAACTCCCATGGATGTAGTTGCACATGTGGCGGCGCATCGAGAACTGACCGACACGCAGAGCACGATCTACATACTTCCTCAATGTCCTGATCTAAACTCGCCCAGTAAACATAGCTTCTCGCCAAATTTTTCATTTTATTCATGCCCAAATGACCCTCATGTATTTCCCCTAATATTTTCCTTTGCAGACTCTGAGGAACAACAAGTCGGTATTTGTACATGACACAACCCTGATTCAGTAAGAACTCTTGTCTTCTAACAAAATACGGCTTTTCTGCTTCGCAGTTCGGAACCGCCGGCCATCCAACAAGTATATAACCCTTGATCTTACTCAACAATGTATCGCGTTCCGTCTCCTTCGCGATATCCTTGTAATTAACTGGGAGTAACTCCTCAACAATGTTTAAATAGTTGGAGGTACATGTATCGGCATCAGCGGTGAAACCCTCTTGAGGTAACGGTAATCGTGATAACGCATCAGCCGGACCATTGTCCACTGATCGCACGAATTCTATACGGAAATCATACGCGGCCAACCTTGCCGCCCACCTTTGCAAACGACTGGCAGCCGTTTGAGGGATTCCTCCCTTTTCCCCAAAAATATGCGTTAGCGGCTGGTGGTCCGTACGCAACGTGAATCGTCTCCCAAACAAGTATTGATGATGCTTCATGACTCCAAATAAGATAGCTAATGCCTCTTTATCCAACTGGCTATAATTACGCTCGGGCGCGCTAAGTGTACGCGAGACGCAGCTCACTGGCCGTTCGCTTCCGTCTTCGTACCTATGAGCCAGCACGGCCCCTAGCCCATACGCGCTACTATCTACTGACAACACTAGCTCACGCCCCTCTTCGTAGTGTGCCAGAACTCGTTTGCTTAAGAGATTTTTCTTTGCTTCGTCAAAAATTTCTTCACACCTTCGATCCCAATTCCAACGGACCTCCTTTTTTAACAAGTTGTGTAATGGTTGTAATATGGTACTAAGACGGGGAATGAATCTCCCGTAATAATTAAGCATACCCAGAAAACTTTTAAGTTGTGATATATTTTTGGGACTCGGTACATTAGAAATCGCCTCCAGTTTCTTTGGATCTGGTCGCAAACCCTCATTATTAATAATAAAACCCACATACTTAACACTATCTTGTAAGAATCGACATTTACTTAAATTAACGGTAAGCCCCATTCTACGTAGTCTATCTAGGACCGCTCTCAAATTCCTAATATGTTCAAGCTTACTTGATCCCGTTACACATATGTCGTCTAAAAAAGCTACGCACCCAGGTACACCGTGCAATGTCTCTTCCATGATTTTCTGAAACTTCTCCGGAATACACGATAATCCGTACGGTGTACGCCTGTAAACATAAGTGCCCATGTGTGTAGTTATAGCTGTATACGGCTGTGACTCTTCAGATAAAAAACATTGCTCATAAGCATGTCTTAAATCGATTTTTGAAAATTTTTCTCCTCCACTAAGTTTTGCAAATAATTCTTCAATTCGAGGCAGGGGATAATAATCACGTTTTAACTTAGGATTAATGGTAACCTTATAGTCCCCACAAATTCTTATTTCTCCATTTGCTTTTACTACAGGTACAATAGGAGTCCCGTAGTCAGAGTAATCAACACGATAAATAGTGCCATCCGCTTCTAAGCGTTCCAATTCCCGCTCAACCCGTGCTCGCAGCGCTAGCGGAAGAGGTCTCGCACGCACATAGACCGGCTCGCTGTCCGTCAGCTGTAACCGAATGCGCTGTCTACAAGTACCTAACGTATCGCTGAAGACTTCCGGGAATTCCTTCTGCAATTGAGTAACCAAGTTTTCGTCGGTTATTTCATTAATCGTAATTTGTGTAACTTTTAAGATGCGCATCCACTCTCGTCCTAACAGTGGTCGCGCCCCACCCTTAATGACATATAGATGCAATGAATTTTCTTTTATTTTACCTAAACCAACATCAACTTCAATGTAACCTAATGACTCAATTTTAGAACCAGAATAAGAACGTAATATTAAATTATCCGCAACTATCTTTCTATGCGAGAACAACCGTTTGTACATTTCTTCATTTATAGCCGAGATGCGACTACCCGTATCTACTTCACAATTTACGTTTACGTTGTCAATCATTAGTCTAACAAAATAGGGTTTGTTACCTTGAGTTGCAATTTCTATATTAAATATTGCCTCATCAGACTCCTCGTCGCTTATATAAGTTTGCCGACTGCCTTTGCCGCTGATTTTTTTACACATTACCTTTAAGTGACCTTTATAACCACACTCGTCACACGTAAAGTTCTTAAATCGGCACCTATCGGCCATGTGTGCCTTGCCACAACGCCAACAAAATACTGCACGCGAGTTGTTTGCCTCCGCGCCGCTGCTGCCACCGCCGCCGCCGCCACGTTCAGGCGCGCGTTGCAGACGCCCGCGCTGGCCGGCTCGTCCGCCGCCGCCGCCGCGTCCGTAGTGCAGGTCCTCGCCCGCCGCTGTCGATGAGTTTGTCGCCGTCGCCGCCGCCGTGGTGTTGCCGCTCACCTCCGCATGCCTATCTGCTGCCTCTAGAGCCAAGGCTAACTCCACCGCTTCTTTATACTGAATTTTCTTCTCTGCGAAAATCCTGGACCGCATACCATCACTCCCCAAGCCTGAAACAAACTGGTCACGCAAGTTCTCCTCCAACGTCGAACATTTGCCGCATTTACCAAAGTGGCAGTTTACGGCGAGGTGTTTCAATGCTTGGAGGTAATCAGTCAGAGACTCGCCAGACTTTTGTCTGCGTTGTCGGAACACGTGGCGCTCTGCGATCTCTGAACGTTGTGGCTCCAAGTGAGACGTTACTAAGCTCACCAATTCATCGAAGGTTTTTGACTTAGGAAAGCTTGGAGCACACAAGTCGCACATCAACCCGTACGTGTCTTCACCCAC
Source organism: Autographa gamma (assembly GCA_905146925.1). Lineage (NCBI taxonomy): Eukaryota > Metazoa > Arthropoda > Insecta > Lepidoptera > Noctuidae > Autographa > Autographa gamma. Next base: position 10,426,992 of record LR989867.1, on the reverse strand, counting down.
CACGGTTATCAACATAGACACTCTAAGATCTTCGCTGATTTCGTTCAGCTTTATAAATTGTTTGACCCGTCGGATATAAGCTGGCCATTTCTGGGAATTTATTAAAAACGGTTCTATTTTCCCAATCGGCATCGTAAAATTAATTATTTTTATCCTCGTCGCCAATGTAATGTATGAAGAAAACGGCCGTTGACAACAAACTGTTATTTATTGTATCATAGCAACGCACACAGATAATCACAATATTTACACAGACGTTACAATTACATACCATCACGCCTGTATTCCCTTAAGGGTTAGGCAGAGGTGTACCAATGTACACCTGCAGTTCGCCGGTATGTTTAGGTCCCATGTAGTAGGGGCGAGACTTATTATTTATTATATTAATAGTACTTTTTTTTGATGCGAAAATTAGAAAATAAATTAAAAAATGTAGACTATAATTTTCTTCTTCTATCGTAGTACGTGTACGACATAACTAAATAGTCTTTAACAGAATTAAGTGTAACAAGGTAATTATGGTCCCGATTGAAGGCACGTTCTATTTAATATTCGCCGGCGCTGCATGCGACGAGTGACCCAATTTATGCAGTTTCTCAATATTGATACTCTATACTTCAGTCTCGGGCAGTGACCCCTAGAATGTTGGAGCACAAATTGTTACAAGAAATAGAATGATTCTTACAAAAAAACCGACTTCTAAATAAGTCTTACATAGTTTTCTTATGGATCCCACTGTCATAACTGGGAAATCGAAATGAGACCACACTGAAGCACCACCCTTCAAATAAAAAAAAAAACATCAATATCCGAGCACCGTTCACCCAGTCGAAAGATCTGAGGTAACAAACATAAACTCTAACTGCTAAACTGGAGGTCGTTCGTCGGTTCGATTCCCACCTAGGACAAAATAAATATTTGTGTTATGAGCATGATAATTGCTGCGGTATCTTGATAACTTGTTTCTGAACTCCATACCAAAAGTGCTTTAGCAATTTACTTTGGGTTCAGAGCAATGTATGTGATGTCGTTTGCATTTTTTTTTATATTCATTCTGTTTTCGGGTGTAATTTCTATCTATAGCTTGTGTATTACAATTTTAATGGATGCAGATGACCATGTGTGTGCTCCGTAGATATCCCATATTATGATTGAATAATTATTGCAACAAGCATGACAACAGCACTTTGATATAAACGTAATCGACCACCAAACACAGTAACTGAACGCTATACACAAAACGCATTGTAAAATTGAGGTTGGCAGTTGGCACTCTGGTCTAAAAGCTTGCTTGTGTCAAGGGCCACTCGGCGGGGGCGCCGCGAGGGCCCTCTCTGTGACCCCACACGCTATTTACATCAAATCTACTGTAGTTTGCTCACAAATATCTGCGATTGTGTTTGGGATAAGAATTGAAAAGTTTAAGGTTGAGATTAAAGTATGCCTATGGCTTGACCACCATAATGGGGTAGAAGTCTGGGTATGAAAACTTGAAAAGTGAAAATCAATTAAGTCTGCCAAAAATGTTTTATTTATCATTAATTATAAACAATATGTACGGAATACCTTAAAATATTTACAATACTATAAAAACTAAGCCTACATATTAAATAGGAAAAATTATATACTAAATAAAACTAAGCACTAAAATAAGGCGTCAAAAAATTCACCCACGTCGCTGTCGACTGGGAGTGTGCCCAAAAGGTGGGAGCATTGCCACGTTGTATGGCAATGCTTATGCGCTGACCTAGGTAGAAGCCAGCCTTTGGGTCACACGAAGTGTCAACCAGGCGTCTGGATAAATCTTTAAAAAAACTGTGTGCACTCGGACCCCACGGACCAAGTGTAGTCTGCCAATTAGATAGTCAAAATGTAATATGTAAAAAGTATTTTTTCTTTTATCAAATAATGAAAAAACATTTGAAGAACCGTTTAGAAGTTCAAGAGTGAGGGCCTGTGACGTCACCGCTAGGTATAAGTTTTTGCTCAGACATGACGTCAAGTAAGAATTGTAATCACTGTATCTTCATATTTTTTGTAGAAATAAAAATAATTATAGTGATCCCTATTTTTCTAATACTTCACTAGACACTAGGAAAAGGTTTATAATTTCGTCAACCCCAGGCATTAGCTACTGTCTTTATCACACAGTTGCAATTCTAAACCACATCACAATCACACATAATATTTCATCGCTTTGAACGTCCGATTTTCAGTTAATTTAATGTGTTTACAATAGTCGTTGTGTTACAATAGTCGTTAACAGTCAAACTGCAGGTTAATTATGTTCTTGTCATTCGCACAGAGGGATGCAAGTTCGGTTATTTAACTGTTATGTTTTAACTAGAGTATTGGTTGTCTGAATCCTACTATTATTGGGGGAATTTCAGAATATAAGTAATTTTATAATTTCTAAGCATGGCGTTTCTAATAGTAGTTGTTCTAGTCTCTGTTTTAGTTAGTTAGCTCTAGTCTGTTTTTAGTTTATTTACAAAAGTAAATTTTTTGTCTGATTAAAATATCACGAACTTGTGTTGAATATGTTATGTTCTTACTTTCTACTCAGCTTTTTAAAGATTTAAGAAAAATCATCATACTTATCAGTATAATTGACACCCAACTTTTTATCTTCAATCCTTATCAATGTGCAATATAATCAAATTGCTGTTTCAGAAACTTGCAAAACTATTCCTTCGTCATGTTAAAAGAATGAAAAGCAAGCAAAAACAAATTCCATATTACTCTACAAAGTGGGCAATAACACTCCATTCGAACAAGACGCAAAATTGAACAAAAATGCCTCAGCTTAACCCTACACTCGCTCGAGGACAAAACTAACATAACCCTTAGAAAGCGACCTCCTCAGACAAAACAGTTAAGAGAAGTACTTTCAAAATTTTTATTTGACCCTAAAACTAGTGAACGTATCCATAAAAACAATGAGAGAGCCACGATTGTGCCAAAAACAATATTCGGCCGACGAATGGCCCGAAAACGCCCGGTAATGTCCTAAAATGCCCCGAAACGGGCCATAGCGGGCCGTAACGCGTCCGTGGACACGCTGCCATCAGCGCAACATGTCACGACCTGTGTAATAAAATGTCCCTGTTCCTCTCGGGACACACTGACCACGAGAACAGTGAACTCTTTGTTAGAAATCAATAAAAATATTTGTTTTTTGTGTTTTTAAATATTATATATAAAAAAATGTAATATTATAATACTATTGTTTAAGAAAACATTTTTAAAAGTCCTTATAATAAAAAATACCGTGTTTCAGTGATATTATCATCGTCTCCCTATTATGATTGGCCCACCTCTCTGTAACCAGCAATAAAAAAAAATCCTAGTTTAAGCATGTAAGATTGTCACTACAAAAGCCGAGTTACCAACAAGTTCCCCAACATTTCCGTCAGTATGTCACAGCAAACATCGTGGTATATATTTTTACGATGTCCGAACCGCATTAAGACGATATCGAGCTCAGTTCATAATAAACAAATAATAATTCATGAGAGTTACGTGCCTGTTATGTCAGGCTACGGGTTACCGGGTCTATGGAGTATGGACATGATTGTCGACTTGCATGACGAGTTAAAGCATTTAAGAAATGGGCCATGTTTTGCTTGTTTGTTACAATTCAATTCAATTCATTTATTTCAGGCATCAAGGCCCATATAAATATATACAATACTATATTACAATAAAACTTAAAAATACTAAAAATATATATAACATAATTAACTAAAAACTAATGTACACGAAGTGTCGGCGTCGTGTTACGCTGACTGGTGTCACGTAACGTAAGTATCAGAAACATACACACATATAGTCACGCCTCTTTCTCTTGTAGGGGTAGGCAGAGATCACTTCTTTCCACTTTTTTTTTCTTCTTTTCGTATCGATGGTAATCTTGTATACTAAAGTTTACATACGCTGCGCTCAGTAGTTCTTCCCACTTGCTACGATCCTTACACACTTGCTTCGCTTTGTCCACTTTCATTACATTCATAAATGCTGTTCGGTTTATGGTATGGTAACAGATGATGAAATTAGATGCGCCTGAAAGGAACTACAGACGACTTATGTTCCAAGCACAGTTTTTGAGTGTAAGTACTTGTCTTAAGTTACATTTTATCCCTCTTAGTTGTGTTTCTTTAATATCGGAAACAGTTACTGTGATCGGTTTGTTAACAATTTTCGAAATTAAACTGTATTATCAAGTGTTAAGAATAAAAAGACTCTCTGAACAGTATAAAAGCAACTTAATTTATGATAAAAGCCTTTAGCTTCAAGTAAGCTAAATATTGCGATTTTGTCTAACTTCAACAAATTGCTTTCACATTTATATAATGTATGCAATTATTTTTCAACATACAACTACATAGAAACTAAACCTTACCCCAACTGAGTGATAAAACATTAAAACGAACTATCCTACTATTTGGAGGGATCATTTCCTTCCATTATCCGGTCGATCGGCGCTCACTGACCTCCTTGTTACAGCCTCCGCGGAACAAAGGTCACTGAATACTTACATGTGGGAAACTTCTTAAGATAGTCTAGATAAGTGTTCTTTGTTACTAAGAGTATTTTTGGGATGTAGTCATATTTAGGTGTTATTGAGTTTTTCTATGAAATTCTCAGTAGCAGGTCGGAGTTTGGATTTGTGCCCGGTTAGTGGCAAAGGCTCGCCTCCTGAACTGTGGGTGTACATTGGTACACCTCTGCCTATCCCTTGAGGTTACAGGCGTGATCATATGTTATGTTATATTTAGTCATATTTAGTAAAGGTTAATAATAGGGTAGTAACTGAAAATGATGTCAATAATTTATTAACAATTCAATGCTTCAATCTAATATAAATAACAAACACACACAAATATAGTAAAAACTTTTTAACAAAAAAATTAAACCGCCGAAAAAACTGAAAAGCAAAAAATAAGAAACCTTTTTTATTTAATCTTAATAACAAAGTTCTTAAACGAATGTGAGTATACCTAAATAATTTCGAGTCGGCGCCAAACAGGCAAATTAATTAATTACGATATAAGAGGTACTTAATTTTTTTAGAAATTTTAATGTTTATCGCTAGAGATTTCATTCAAATTCAAAATCAAATTCAAAATCATTTATTTAACTTAGGCTACAAAGTAGCACTTATTAAACGTCAAAAAAATACAAAAAGGACAGCACCCCAAGGGTCGGTTCATATCCGGCGGAAGAGGCAGCGCGCAATACCGGCCGCGCAACGCCAGAACGAACGAGCACACGATAAAACATCCGACCTCTCACACAAGACGCACCCACGCATCAGTTCAGTGTGAAAGGCCGAACGCTCCACCACGCGCGCCCCAGCGCCGCGCGACCGACAATACGCGCCGCCACCCCCGCCAGACATGAACCGACCCCAAATCGCCCACCCTTCACCGCTTCCTAAGTGCTCTGGCTGAGGAGAAGAAACGGCGCAACAAACTCCCCAGTAGCACGCTGTCTTAACAATAATATCAAATCAATAAGGGATCGTGCAAAATGAACAAGTGTTTAAAGTAAAATGGTATCATACTATTATCGAATGAAAGGTATACTATATATCTACAGAGACCAAGGTCAGCAGAACGACCAGTCACCGCAAGCAGCACCCGTTCACGAGCATGACGCAAGGATCAGCCATCCCCTCCCTCGCCATATTAGAGGGAAGGAGGAGACCCGACCCAAGACGCCACCGCAAGCAATGACAAACTAAGGGAGCATGACGAAACTGCTGCCGGCATAAAAGAAAAAATAAGAAGAAATAAAAAAAAACCAAGCACTTATTCACTGCACAGTCCCTTAACAAAACGGCATTACAATAATACACTAATATACCTACATACGCATAATTGAAATGATAATAATAAAAAAAAAGGCAACATATTGTTACATACTGAGTGTATGCCTATCACATTATATAAATTATATTGTACAATAATTAAAATCTACATAACGATTTTTAAAATATCATGTCAGCAAATAAAAAAAAAGTAATTATACAATAGTATAATTGAGTCAAAAATATTGTAACATACTATCTGTATGGCAATCAAAAAAAAAAAAAATTATATATATATGTATATATTTATACATATAAATAAATAGGAGAATAATAATTCCATACAGAACCGTCTTGTGTCTATCAAGGCGACCAACTGTTTTTCTCGTTTAAATAATCATTGCATTGTTAAGTTGATTCAAACTCAAACTCAAAACTTTTATTTGCTTTCCACAATGGAATTAGTAGGTGGTAAGTAAAAAATATAATTATAGTATATAGCGTTTTTGATTTGGTTGTTTCTTTATTTTTAAGGTAATTTTGTGATCTTTGTTAATTGATAGTTTGGCGCCTCCTCCTCTATTTTCGTCGGTTAAAAAACTACGAACAAACAAAAAAAACTAAGCATTTTGGCGAGTCTTGGTTTCATTTTGTAATATAGGTTTTAATTTTAGTATCGTTGTTAGTGTTTGTTGTCAACAATTGAATACGATATTACATAGATAAAGATTATTTAAATAAAACAATTATTTACTTATTTATCTGGAAATAAGTCAATAATTGTTTTATAAATAAATACACTTTATTACTATGAATATACCATTATACTGATACTGAAACAATTTTATTGTTTGGATGAAGTTTCATTAAATAGTGCTCAGAATACATTTATTTAACGTCAAAAATAGAGTGTATATTAGTTAGTCCATAATAAATCAAGTTTATAAGTCTATTTCAGTTACCGTCTATTTACAGAATAAATAAATAAATATTTATCTCCATTTCATATTGAACCCAAAACCCATTTATCACGAATATTTCTGATTACTTAGTCCAAGAGCTAGATCATTAATATAGTTTAAGAGCTCCTATCCTAAGACACATAGCGAGCTACCCAGGTGGTGTATCCACTGACAGGTGACCAATGCGTTCCCGCCACAAGCGATTAAACGTCAAATTGATGTCCGCCATCTTGTGACGTCATCGCTCACACAGGCACCGACGATTACTCATAGTGCCAAGCTAGTATTAATATAAGATATTATAATTTTGTGTTTAGTGATTAGTAGGCAAATAATAATATTAATAGTTTCTTTCGTTTTAATTTTTGTAAGTATTTTTGTTAATTATTTTAAAACTATTCTAATTAGTTAAATTATGTAAATGTTTAGGATAATTCTTAAATTACTTCGGCGCTCGTTTGCAATTACGTATAATGACCTTTTAAATTAAAATAAAACTATAGTTACTGCATGCAGTAATGGATTAAAATGTGTACTTGATAGTAATGACAATTTTTAATTATGCTTAAATGGTACTATATGGTATGGTATATATAATGGTATAGATCTTTCCAAATTTTAATTATTTGATACGTTGAGTAATAACTTGTAATTACATATTTTAATATACTTTTATAATCACAATTTCATGTTCAATTACATATCAAAATTTGCTTATAATACGAGTATTATGATAAAAATTGCTATTTAGTATTACGTTACTGTTTCAACTTAGAATAAATATGGTATGGAATATAAAAAAAAAAACACTTTTTTTAAACATTGACTATGACTCTTACTAAAACTAATTATCAAATGGTGTTCAACGTCTAGAACATTTTAATAAAAATTTCAAATTTAAGTCTGCCTGTAACCTTGATACCTGAAAGGAGTAGAAACGCTGAGACCTAAATACCAAAAATAAACCGCGACAAAATAGAAAGAAAAAATAGTAAAGTTTTATTTCAACGAATGTGTACCATTCGCGTAAACCTGAGGAACCAATTTCAATTAATATATATTTTATAATCTGAACCAAAAATTATGGTTCACCAAAACAAATAAGGCTTTAGTCCGGTTACGTAGAGTTGAATCACGTTACACGTTGGTCCACGCGGGCTATGTACCGGTAATAGCATTACATTGTGACTCACCGCTCTTAGTGGAGGCTGCGCAGGCTTTTAACTTGGGCCGCGGTCGCCAGCGCTTGCTGTAACGAGGCTGGTTGGACTCACTTTAGTTAGGAATGATGGTCAAATGTATGGTACTTTGAGGAAAAAAAAATTGTAGTTGCCGTAGCAAAGTATCAAAATGCCTTTCTTTTGGAATACCTAACCTTCGTTACAGAAGCTGTTAATGTGGCCAACTAGTAGGTGCATATAACTTAAATATGTCATAGTTTAGTTGATTCTCGTATAAAAAGATTAATTTCATGAATAAACAAGTTAACACTTGTATTGGCAAGGAAAACATTTTCATTTCAATCAGTAGTATATAAGTGAAATTACTAACGATACTCTAAAGTTCACATTTAATCCTAAATTCTACAAATAAAATAATTTTTTTACTTTTTTCCAAACAAATATTCACCCTTTATGAAACCGGATAAGCAAAATCGTAACTTAACACTGCTACAGTAACGCTACGCCAGACTACGATTCTGCTACGCGGTGCTACGAATTGCTACGCCAGCTGTGTATGCTACGCCGACAGTACGTTCCTTATTTCATGCACGTCATTCGATTCCGTGCTTGTTAACTATGTAACAGACAATCCGTCTGTTCGTCAATCTTTGTATTGGATTTTTAGGGTTGCAGGCACACTATACAAATTTGAAACTATTTATTATGATACCTAAATTTGAGCATTTTATTGACAAAATAAAGTGTCCGCGATGATAACATAAATTTTTTGCCTGATTGCAGAACAATTTAAATGCTATTTTCTTACATCAACAAATAACTAGACTTGAATAGAAATAATCAACCAGTCATGTTTCCAACTAGACATTTTTAAATTGTCAATACATTTCTTACCTGAGTTCTAATATTTACCAAACCAAAATATACTGTGTATTCAAAGTAATTAACATCCACAATATATACATAAGGTGCATGTATAAAGCAATTCCATAAATCCAAGCAAGACTTAACTATCAAGAGGAAACTGAAATCAAGAAATATGTTTCAGGAATCCACCCGACATTGAGTTCGAGAGAATTTATACACACACAAGTAAATATTTCACTTCAGTACTATGTTCGCTTGCAAGCTGAATAAAGTAAACCAGAGATTTCTACGAACATATAATATTCATTTTACATTGTAAACAAAATGAAATTTTTGTTGCTGTCTGTGACTTTTCAAAGGTCATTTAATAAGCAACCTGCGAATTCTTTCTACAACGCCTTGGAATATATAAAGAACAGTATTTTTTATTCCACACTTTCTTAAATATCATCAATACCTTTTTCTCTTCTACTCCTTTACTTCTTCTACTTCTCTTTTTTTCCTTTACCGTCTTTCAGGTTCTAACAATATTTGAATATAATTAACAAAAACGAATCGTTTATGAAATTATGACACATTATCTGTGGCATTCACATTATGACGGCTTACAAAAACTGCTCCCTCACCGGGATCGGGACGTTACAGATTTGAGCATTACAACAGTGAAGGAGGAGAACCGAGCATTAAAATGCGCACCTTGTAATGATACAAATCAGTAAAGGAGAAGAACCGAGAATTTGCTATGAAAATAAAGAAGAAAGTAAATCTATACGTTACATTACACTCGTTAGGCAGGGAGGTACTATTGTAATGTAATGCTCAAAGTCGAATCTATAATGTTACAATACACGTGAATGCTCCCGGTGAGGGAGCACCTTTACAGGTTAGATACTAATATCATCCATAGTTTTGACTATTTTGTAACTAAACATGATATTATTACGGGTCAGTTCTAGTTTCTGAACTAGTATTAAAGTGTTAGCGACATAATACTTGTTAAGTACAGCAAAAGGTTCAAAAGTCGATTTCCTATGTAGAAAAGGGGTTTAGATTCAAGTTGTCATCCTCGAAAATAAGGTCTGATCACATTAGATAAGCTTCAGCGGTTAAATCGAGTTAAGTTGTTGTAGAGTTACACAGTCTTTAGTGTTCAGAAATGTGTTAAAATACTAAAGATGATTTAATAGAAATTTGCAAATAAATTGGCATTGCTTGATTGTGTTAAAGTTATATCTAAAATCGTTAAAAAGTTATAAAAAAAAATCTTGGTAATATTTTTTTTGATGACTTTAAAATTTCTTTGGCTCTATTTGAAAAAAAAAAAAATACGTAACGTCATAAAACATGCTTCAAAAATCCATCCTGTGAACCCCTGTTTTACTATTAAACTTAATCACAAAGCCATGTTTTTTAATTTGGATATCTTTAATAAACCTGGCACTAGTTCAAAATTCGTTCGACGCAAAACCAACCTTTTATAACCGCTACAGCTTAACATTGTGCCACAACCCAATAATATGTTTAGGGACGTCTCTCAGTAAATGCGTGTGGGAATTTCCTTTTAGCGTCCAGCTGTCCCCATCCATGGAGCATACGTCATAACCCTCCGACCGTTGTCGAGTTTTTGTTTCACGAAGGATCCTAAGTTAAGACGGTTTCTACTAGCGTCCTAATTTCAGTATGTATTCTAGTTGTCACGAAGATTTATGAGCTGTTTAGTAAGGGTTAGTTAGGGTTATAGGGATTTTATTGTCCACCTTGTCATGTGAGATCTATTAGATGCTAGTTTTGGGTTAGGTTTCTAGGTAAATAGTAGTTTGAATATTTTTTGGAAAATGTGAAAATTATTTTGAGGGTTCAAGAAACAAAACGTAATGGAGAAGGATAGAGTCTAAGAAATATTTTTTTTGTGGTTTTAATTAAAGAAATGTAAACTTGCTAATACCAATAAGAAAAGTTTTAACCAATCCTCTTCAATCATCCCGTTCACTCACCGACTTGAGTAAGCTAATTTAGTACAAAAAATAAGAGTTTTCAATCCACTAACAGACGACACAGAGCCATTATACTGTCCCCGACAATCCTCGGGAACTATTCGCATTGTTGAAATTTCCATCGAAAGCTGCCCTACTTTCTGAGTCAAGTAGTGTCGCTAGCTCTCTAGCGGGGACGGGATAAAACTACCCTGCGTATTTACAGGTTAAGAACTACTTATACTTTAAATTTAATGTAAATCGAGATGAAAATATTATGTTGTATTTTCTAATTTAATCAAATCGCTTTTATTTTTGTAATATTTTTTTTCTGTAATAACGTTATTCACAATTTTTATACGTCTAAAATAAATCCAGAATGTCGGTTAAGCTGAAAGTGTAAATCTGAGTGAGCGAGTCCTTTTATTTATTCGATTCGATCAAAAAACCTATCGCCATATTTACATACCATGCAAACGATTTCACAACACATTCCAGCAAAGCAAACAAGCTGAAAACGACAACAAAATCAGGATTATCCTCGAAAGCCTCCGTTCAGAAGGTCGCTCCAAAATCCACAGAAAACATTAACACGTGGTGACATCAAAGCAAAGATCGTATTGTATGAAAAATAAATCCATTCCGAATGAAAACCGATATCGGACGCACAACAAATAAACCAGTGGACAATGGTGCCGAATAAAAAGTGCTGAAATAAAAACATGGAGAACTTTAACTCGGGATGTTTCAATCGAGCGGTATTGTCTCGACCGATGTTACTATTTGTAGCGTCGCGCGTACAAAAGCGAAATTATACTTGCATACATGGTACCAAACTGTAGTCTAAGCGATATGGTATGTGTTTTTTCAATCGCCTACTTTAAAAGACGAACAGATAAAACCTTTACCCAGTAAAATAGGCTGTGTAGGTTAGATAGTACGTGTAAAATACGGTATTCAGCTGAATCCGGTAAGACTGGAAGCTGACCTCAACTTGGTTTCAAAAAGGCTAGGTAGATGATGATGATAGATGAAGAGAAAAAAAGGATGAAACGTATCAATCTTTGTACAATTAGTGTCTATTAGTCTCTCTCTTACTCAGAAAAATGGTAGTTAGTACAGGATTTGGGGACAATTATTTTTAAGGTTATTCGTTCATGAAGTGAGATATCATGGTAGTCGCGAAGTCCCGACGGGGATTGAACCGACTGCCGTCGCCGATTTGTCTTCATTTGTCGTTCTGCAATCGCGGCAAACTATGAACGCGAAATAATTAACTTGCTTTTGTTCTGTGCGTTTTATTTCGTTCGCAATTTGCATTCATTTGAGATGCTAATTTGAGAACCGAACAATTGATATTTAAAAGCAATTAATATTTTTTACATAAATTATTTTTTTTTAAGACACTTCTGACAAACGATGAAGGTAAAAATCAAGAGGAAACCTGGATACCAAAACTTGGAGTCTGAATTCGCCAATCTGCAATAGAGCAAGCGTGGTAGACAATGCTCGTTCCTTCTCTATAAGGGAAGAGGCCTGTGCCCAGCAATGGGACGAATATAGGCGGTTTACTATTATTATTTTTCTTCAACTAACATATTTTTGAGAGAAACCAGGTGAGACGCTAAAGATTCTTATAAGTAAAGTTTTCCAATGCTTAGCGACTATCAGCGAATATTGGAAAATACTTTTTTTATTTTCTTTGTTCTGAACAAAGATTCCCCGTCTAGACAGCTTTTAGAACCTAAGATAATTTCCATTGCCTTTAGTCATAAAGGATAATATACATTATTATATTGACGATATTAATAAAGTAAAGGAAGGAAAGTTTTAGACACAAATTACTAACGATTGTAGTATTTTGGTAGTAGGTTCGAATCCGGGGTAATGTGGCTGTTAACAGATAGGTCAACGCGATCGTTGACCTGATAATTATTTGAATGTGTTTTGATGTGCAGGAAAAGCCTTATTTTTATTATAAGTAGTAGAAGTCAAATTTCAGAGATTCTTAGTCTATATGTCCTTTTTTGTAGGACAAACAAAAAACTAACTTTCTTGGTGCAAAAGTGGTTTTTGTTTAAAGAATCATGTTATAATGTAATGATGTAAGATTAAAATGATTTTATGAATTTTGGTAAATTTTATTTAATTAAGGCGAGAATTTCCTTCTTTTGAAGTTGGTTAAAAAACTTTTATAACTGCGTAATACTTGGACAGTAGATACTGCTGCAAAAACTCTCCCTTTAGAGCATCTTAAGTTTCTTTTCTACAAACTTCGAGAGCCAAGTTGAAGGGTATCAAATAGCATTACATTAAGAAGTAGCCACAAATAATCAAAGTTTCTGATGAACATCCTAACAAGGAGGTTTTAATCTCGTTCTAATATCATTTATTTTCCTTTGATTGACATCAAAAACAGATTACGAGGGGTCCAATGTCGCACCTTCATTAAAAGTTCACGAGGTCCGCTAAATATTGGGTGGCCTGCCCAGGATCTTCGTTTTCCCAAGTTTTCCTCGTATTCAGGAAATTAAGTCCTTTATTTCTTCTTTGGGATATGAGGGTAATTTGTAATTATATTTGGGTAGGATAATCGGGGGGGAATTCGGAGACAAGTCTATTCATGACGGTTTTGTAATGCGGTTTACGTGGTAATGAATATTAACGTTCTGTTTATGAGGTTCTTCGAATTGTTGTTGTATGTTATATTAATAATTTTTAGCATTTTGAGATTAAACGTTAGTGTTCTTTTATATTATCCAATACTAGTCGCTAGGGTCATTTATAAATTCAATTACCAGTATATATATGGAATCTGCGAGTAGTAAATATTTTTTTCTCTTTTTATGTTCGTAAGTTTTTAAAAACATTCATAACAAAATAGTTATATCCCAAAAAAACAGGATAACTGTAAGCATACCAACCGAAAAGCAAACGAACGAGCATTTCAGTAACAGTTCGCGAGCTGCTCGTTCGATGCTCGTTCGTCAGATGTGAACAAACGCTCAAATAATGCAGTAATTTAAGTTTCAAAAACTGTCCGATTTAACACGTCAATCAACAATCTACGCTACATAACCATTCAAAATCTGGACAACCTGTCCACAACATCTACAACCCAAGTACAACTTTATTTTCGACCAAGGAGTTGCAAACCTGATTACCGACGTCGGTTATTTTGGCCTGAAACTTCACAAGTTTGTACCAAAGAGGTCGGTATAACGTATTTCAGGCTCGGTATATTTATGAGGCTTTCTAGGGTCCGAAATGTGATACTTTGTTTGTGGTCTTAGTTTGAGACGGATTGGCTTTTTATGCGCGCTTGGTGGCTACGGATTGGAGATTTTAACGCTTGGATGATGATATTTTGTTTATACGAAGAATATAAGTTGCTTTGTTTTCTTTTGCACGAAAATTTTTACTCAGTCTGAGTGCTTTTAACTTTTAAAGTGTTAGTTCACGCTTGTTAACTTGAGTCAAATCTCGGTTGTATAACCATACATATCTAACGATCAGAAACCGCAGAATATGCACAAAAAGCTAAATGATTTACAATAACGATTTCTGAAAATAGTATTTTCAAGTATCAGCTTAGAAAGGCTTTTTGTGTAGTTTTTTATGTAGTTGACTAACTACATAAAAAAAAATCACAAAAATCCTTCCATAAATATGCAATCTGCATTCCCAAACTGCATTAAAGCTGCAAACAGTTATCAATCGCTTCCCGCAATGTTTTCGACACGCTAACCTCAGCTTAACACAAGTTTTAATGAACCTATAAATACTCACAATAGTAAGTCGTGCGCACTTTGTACACAGCTATCAAACTTCGACTTACTGTAATGATGGAGTGTTGTTGTTTTAAACGTTTATTTTATGCTGTTGATGTAATTAGAGTTTTAGTTTATTTTTTAATGTCTGTGGATGACGCATAGCAGTAATGCGAGGCATTTGAAAACTGATTCCGATTTACATGTTTTACATTGTGTGAGTGAAAGAGATAGACCATACACAATGTGTGGGATGGAAAGTGATAGAAATAGATGAAATTAAGACAATTATCCGAGTTTTTATGGCTAATTTTTAATGACCTATATTTACCAAACTTTTGTCTATACTATATTTTAGTACGGTGAAGGAAAACATCGTGAGGAAACCTGGATCAAAATTTGGGATCTGAAATCGCCAATCCGCAGAGAGCAAGCGTGGTGATCAATGCTCGTGCCTTCTCTATATGGGAAGAGGACTGTGCCCAGCAGTGGGACCTTCGTGAAAAAAGCACATGTTTATTTTATTATTCACCCTATCTTCCAGTAACTCCATAATTCCAATCTTGTGTAATTGTATCTCCTGTATACATAAATACTAAAGTTCAGTCAAATTGATTGTTGTATAGCCGTTACAGTCCGGTATCAAATGGAGCAGGCTTTTAAGATAATGGTCGGTTGAGTTACGCAACATGACACCAGCGAAGTTGTTTTAAGGCATTTATCGCTGGAATAACAAAGGCTCGTTATTGTGTAATGGACGAGAGATAGAGAGTAAATACGTTGTGAAGAAATAGAAAAAGTAAAATTTGAGATGAATCTAAGGTGATTGCTAGAAAAAGCATTTATCACAAAAAAAAAGGTATGATTTTTTTTATTGCAGAATTCTTTAACGAATTAAAAAAAGTGTACAATTTTTTTTTGTTGATTCGGTTAATCTTATTGTTCTATTATGGTGAAATATGTCTAAAAAGATACATTGAAAGATGATTTTTAATGCCAAATATAAGCAAAATAAAAACATAAATATCACTATCGGTTTTATCTCCCATATTTAATAGCCATTTATTAGCCAACTAGAGATTACATTCTGATATTAATAATGTAAGAATTTTTAACATTCTTTTATTTACGGCTCAAGAAAACACAATGTACACTAAAACCACTTATCGAACCACTCTAAAGTAAATAAATACACTCTAAAGGTAGTCATCTTAAAATTCCACCTAAGTATGTACAGGGCCTCGATTCAGATATTTAAGAGTTGCTTGGATTGTCCGAATGACCTGCTTCATTTGGTCGTTTTTGCGATAGTTGGCATTCTGCTTACGGTCCTTACGATCATTAATTAGTCATTACGATCATTGTCTTCCAGAGTTCAATGAGATTATGGATTTTAACTGAATACTCAAATTGCCACAGTGACAAGTACACTGACCGATCACTGACATGCATTTGAAATAGCTGAATCGAGGCCCCGGTTCATTAAAACTTTTCGCCTCTCCGGACAATGACCTCTATTCGGATATTTAATAATTCAGTCTTGGTGTAAAGCTGTTTTTCTTCAGACTTTGTATATAATTTCGTTAGAACCCAGTTTATCTTTTCTTCGGGCGTCATAAGCTGCGTTGTATGGTTTTTAGCATTTTTAAAGGAGATACAATTTGTTTTTCTTTGTCTGGGTTTATTTTGTGATGTTCATGACGTCATTAGTTAGCTAATGCAAATCTTGAACCTTTTCGTATTGCATAGTTACGATACAGAACCTTAAGTTCTGTATTTTTTTTTTGCTAGCTGCTACCAAATAGCATTTAAGGGTAATATTTAAATTTTATAGTTGATTTCAGAGAGATACATGACACAATTTTCATATATTACTTTTCATACATTACTGTTAACAAATTGAAAGCCAAAAAAATACAGTCACAGCTTTCTCGAAGACCAATAAATAATCCGCATATTAACTTAAAATAACAACTTTACGCATAATAATAAAAATCAAACGATTTCTCAGAGTATTTATTGCATTGCTTTTTCGAGAGTACAACACCAAAAGCCTCTTCAATCGTATACGCATCTTGAATTTTAACCTGTCGATCGACTACAGGCAACCTCTCAAGAAAACTAATTAACAACGGACTCTAAATCAACAAAAAACTAATTACATTATCTATGTACAAGCGAATTTCAACCTTATGGACATGAAATCACGTTCTAAAATTTCTTTAGCGTAAAAATATTGCCATCGTTTTATTCATGATGGATAGATAGCTCACTTATCATGTCAAACGTGTATCTGTGGTTGCAGATGGCTTGTAGGTTCCATCGAGAGGAGGTGGGGATCCCTCCCCTTAGATATGTCTTAGAGCTAAGTGTAGGGAAAATGTCTTCGTGTTATAGAATATGTTATTGAAACTTCGTATATTTAGTAAGTAGTTAAGAAGAGATTGCGTGATTAATTGCCTTCGATTTTGATCATTTAGTCTTGTACGATTCTTAGGTATTTCGACTATATGTATATAAGTTTCTTATTGTATGTATTTATGAATGTCGTCTACAAAGAATTGCTATAGCGAGTCGCCTTTTTTGAGCTATGTTGGAGGCAGTTTCCAGTCTTACCGGAGTTAACTGAAAATCGTCTTTAATATTAAGCGTCTGCCAATCAGACCTTAATCATAGGTAATTCAGTTTCCCTGTACTAATCAGAATCTCCACCCAATTATAAATGTATTAACTAATGCTTATTTGTGTGAGTAACAAAAATAGTTTTGGACGGACCAAATCCCTAAAGCCAGGGCCGATATAAACCCATCTAGTTTTAATCGTTTTCATTAAGGGTTGGGTTAATACCCTATTAAAAAGGTTAATCCATATCAATGATTAGCCATACACAATGGGATTGGCACATAAGGTTCATTTTTGTTTGACACATTTTAGAGATTAATGATTCACAAAGCCATTTATCACTCGAGTTTTTAATAGTCAATTATCGAAGTTTTTTATTTATTTTATGTGCGGGCTTAGGTTACACGTTTTAGCTAGAAGCTTTTTTTCATTTGTTATTAAGTAGAACTCATATAACATAGTAATGTTTTTAGTAAAAATACATATAATAGTTTTGACTAGATATTATTTTTTTGTCTCAGTAAAACAGTAGACAGTTTCTTCTGTGTGTGAAAGTGTTTTGACGTTATTTTTTTTTTCTTAGTAAATGCGTCGGCTCCAGAAAGAAAAGTCTGGAGTCAGGTGGGGGAGACCTATGCCCAGCAGTGGGACACAAAACAGGTTACATAAAAGAAAAATGCGTCGTTGACTATTAGTTTATTATTATATAATCAAACAAATTTGAAATCACCGGAATTAATAATATTTCTTTGTCCTGTCAGAACGATTAAGCAAGGAAATGACTGTTGTCAAATTGAGCGTATTTTTCCTGTTAATTAATAATTTTGGGCGGCCATATTGCTTTCGTTCCATGAATTTTAAAGCAGGGTTGCCATGATGTTTAAATTATAGATTTGGTGATGACAGCCCCTGAGGGAATATGTTTTTTTTTTCTTTTTTACACGTGTAATGTTTTTACTGAATATATTAACAGATTTCATTTAATATTTACGCTCATTCAAAATGTATGCTTAGATAAAATAAATGCACAAATAGTGGTTGCAATAGATGGGGTTAAGTCATTTCATCAGGCGCTGTCAAGAATTTCTCTATCCACACATTGTTCTACTCTTAAACAGTAAATTACTGGAAACGACCGATTTAGACCTGCCAATTTCTCTGCAATACTGCATAGCATTCTAAAACTAGCTAGATAAACAAAAATAAAAATCATGTGAGAATCTTTTACTTACATTTGTGTACCTAAATCCCACACATACCTACACAAAAAAAATGAGTAGGCAGCAGAATTATATCAGAATGCGCTATACATGTCTTTGCACCCGGCGGCGCGCGGTGGGCGCATGTGTTCTCACAGAATTAGATTTGTCTGCCTTCAGCATTGTGTATTGACATCGCAATTAACTTAACTATGTATTCTTGTGATATAATGTTGTATTATTGTCAACGAAAGTTGATTTTCGTAAAGGTAGTGTCATGGTTTAAGCGCAAGTGAAAAGTATTTGCAAAAGGCAAATGTTTTTAGGGATAGAACGAGCGGAATAAAATAAGGTATTTTATTCCGCTCGTTCTATCCGTATAAAACATAAACTAATAACAAAACGTATAAAACGTATATGTGTAGGCTTAGTTTTTACAGTATTGTAAATATTTTAAGGTATTCTGTGAATTATTTAAATAAAACTACTTCTAATACTTGTTTATCAATATAGTGTGATAAGAGACTTCTAAAAACTTTTATCAAGATAGTGAAGAAAATGGTCGTGGTTGTCTTTATTGAGAATGCTTTAGTCATTAATTAGTTACAAACAACATTTATTCATTCTAGTACACCACTAATTAAATGCAAAAAAACTCACTTTTTAAGTGACTTACGAGTACGTACTTTGATATCAAATACCCTTCCCTGACTGTAAAGAAATCTTTACTGCATCCGAATAATTACCTACTGATATTAATACCATTACGATTATATACTTCTTTTTACTCCTCAGCTATAATGTTTAAGGCATAAAAGCTGGAAAGGGTTAATGGTAGCTTTATTAAAGAAAGCTAATAAAAAGTTATTTGTTCGAGCTCTAAGATGTTGATGGATTCTTTTGATAATATCCTCAAAGAACCTGATTAATTTAGTAGCAGCCTTAATTATTTGTTCGTTAACTTTTACTTCCTGAAGAATAATAAAAAGTGTATTAAATTCTTTATGGTGTAGATACCTGTGGGTGCGTTTATATGTTTATTTATAGATGAAGTTCGGGAAGATAAATATACAATTCTAGAATGTTTACCAAAAGTACACTGAGTAACATTTTTAGTGTTGAGAATATTACGTTTGTGAGTACTAATTTATATATAAATACACATAATATATATTTTTTTATTATTGTGGTTAACATCTCATATATATATATACATTGTTTTGAATCCAAAGTGAGTAGCTAAAGCACTTGTGTTACAGAATTCAGAAACGACCAAGGTACCACAAACACCGAAACCCGAAGCAGCGCAGAAAAGTTGATATCTACATTGACCCGTTCAGGGATCGAACCCGGGACCTCAGAGCTAGACACACCTTGAAAACCAGTTCACCCGCCACTCTAAGTCACTCGGAAGTTGCCATATATTGTTATAACTTCTGTTGTATGATCCCATATCGAGGGGTAACGGGCTATTTGGTTTAAGCGACATTTTTGCAACTTTACAGGAGAGCCATTTAAAGTTTGAAATTTCGAAAAAAAAATCATAACACAAAAACTTCTGCAGCTATTTGAACGGGGTAAACTGCATTAAAATTTAATTAAAAATATCTAGTTGTTGATGCTAATACCAAATAAAGCGGACCTTTAATTACAAAGATAAATGTCGCTTAATACAATCTGCCCTTTTTTAGAGACAGGAAAAACGCTTCAAGTGACTGCATAACTACAATTGGCTACAGGGGAAAACAATTAAGCGACGACGCATTCTATTTACAGAGTAAGCCAAAAAGTATGAAGTAACAAACCCACAAATAATAGAAACAAGCTATTTATCTCAACTACCAATTTCAACTAAAATGACTGACAGGGTAGTTACTTATGTGTGTATAACATTGAAATTGTAACGTTTAATGCCTATGTTTATTAACATCTAAGACTACTCGTATCAATGGCTGATAAAACAAGCTGATTTTGCTGATTAGGACTGAAAAGTAAATAAATATAATTGATGTTCCTATTGAGACTGTACTATAATAATTATTTCGTATAAACAGTTTAAGCGACGAACCCTGTCGGATTTGGGTGACGGACAAATGGATTAAGTTACATCACACCGTGTGATTAGTGGGAAGTCAAAAAGACTCAAGTTACATTTTAATAAAAATTAGAAACAGGAAAAACGCTTTAACTCTCATTGACTTATTTATGAGAGACAGGGTGACTGGTTTATGTCTCGGTTATTATTATGATGGCATGGTTCAAGGACATGATTAAAAATAAAATGCAAAATTCACGTCGTTTAATACACTGCCACTTTGGAAACAACACGAAAATAGTATTGTTTCAAACGCCAAAAAAGTGCTCCGATTTTAATGAAACCGGCATCATTCGACGGAGAAAAATTCGCTGATTCCAAATATATATATAACTCAATATCACCCAAAATGTCGCTTAAACCAAATAGCCCGTTACCCCTCGATATAATAATATAACATATCATCACGCCTGTATCCCCGAAGGGGTAGGCAGAGGCGTACCAATGTACACCCACAGTTCGCCGATATGTTTAGGTCCCATGTAATAGGGGGGCTCGCCCCTATCACATGAGCCACTAACCAGGCACAAAATCCAAACTCCGACCTGCTAATGAGAATTTCATAGAAAAACCCAATAACACCTTGGTCGACTTGAAAATCCAACCCAAGACCTCTAGCGTAGCAGTCGCGCTTACAACCACTAGGCCAACGAGGCAGGCACACTTTTGAGGTACCCAAAATACTAACTTAAACATTCATCTTCCGTCACACGATACTTCATAATATCCTGAGATGCACCTTGCGTTCCATTCCACTCAACTTGGAGTTACATTACAAGCTGAGTAATTACCGTTAACAGTCGGTGATAGACAGCACTTAACACCTCGCTATTGCCACTAACCGGGCACAAATTCAAACTCCGGACTTGGTCGACTGGGGAATCGAACCCAAGACCTCTAGCGTAGCAGGTGCGCTTAGCACCACTAGGCCAACGAGGCAGTTTCGAGGCATCCCATATAAATAATGCAAATTTAGTACAAAGTATTTGTAATTATTATAATGAACATAATATTATACTAAACTGTTTTGCATCGATGAACCTAACCGATATTACATTAATTATTATAAAATGTTTGTAACATTATACTCATATTTAATACATTGTTCATGTGTTAGATATTTAATTAATTATATTGGCTACTAATAGTAAATTATTTAGAACACATTCCAAATTATAATATTGCGTTTAAAACAATAATTGTAGATAACTAAATTCATATTTCATTCGCTATTCATTGGTAACGATATTGTTAATATTTAGTTAGTCATTTTGTGCTTATCTAAAACTGAAATATTACTATATGTGATGTTAAATATATATGTCATTAATTATAATTATAAACTGATCTGTGGTCTCTGCCGACCCCCATCAAAAGAGTTGGGTTTAATGGTTAATCTTTGTATATTTATTTATTTATTACATTACGAAAACAACTTGTCAGTTTTTAATGTCATCTGGGACTATGTGGTTTATATATACTCGAATAAACATTATCTCAATATGCAATTGTTAGGGCTGTACTCGTGAGATAGTATATGTATAGTTATCTCATTAGGTAGGTAATTTCTTTAAAGCTAAGGCTACACTACGATTTTTTCCGCAAGTGGTAACCGCAAAACCACACGAGTCGCATACTACGGTAAAAAATCAGTCGCGGAAAATAACCGTCAGTGCGGCCGCTTCTATTAGTTTCCTTTACTCACAAAATCGGGCGGTTATAATCCGCGGCGGTTTAGCCGTTGTGCAGCCTTAGCCTAAGTACGAAATGTAGACATAGTCGCTTTCGAAATAGCTATAATGCTAGTATATCAATTTAGAGATTGTGAGTATCCATTACGAAAATTACATAATTAAACCAGCCTGGCCATAAAATTATTCACGAAACGAAAAAAAAATGTACACCAATCTACCTAATTAATCAAATCTGCCAACACTTCACTGAAACTTGACCAAAATTTACTCAAAAAATCCTTTACCCTTAAAAGAGAAGAATGATTAATTATTTATATCCCTTTTTAACAAACATTCGCTACAAATTGAAGGTACCAGGTAATTAAGGGGTCGGGAGAGTTTAAAATTTGTTTTGTCCTAAAAATAGGGTTTATTGTGGACACACGTACGAGTATCAAGACTGTTTGTATTTGTTGTTTAGTCAGGAATTACAAGGGTTAATGCGTTTGGTACTGATATTTGATGTCACGTCTTTGTTCAAGCAAGTCAGAGGTGTACAATTGGAAACACGTTTAGAGGTCAATTTGTCAAAAATCATTTATATATGAAAAAACTTTGGTATGAGCTTCATCAAAGAATGGACCAGTAAGTCAAATGATTTTATTTAAGATAAAAATTGACTGTCAACTTCTAGTAATGATAGTATACTTTAAAAGATAAATTGAATGTCGATTGCCATTAATTCTAAGACACATTATTATTGTTTTTTGAAGTTTGTGTTTGCTAAAAGACCAAAAAGCGAATTAAATGACTAATAAGGCAGTAGTAGATTATTAGAACCATATGCATATGAATGACCTGAAAAAGGTCGCTGGAGGGGACTAGATGCGGAAGGCGGAGGACCGGGTGCTGTGGCGCAAATCGGGAGAGGCCTATGTCCAGCAGTGGACTATGATTGGCTGAATGATGATGATGATGATGCATATCAATATTGTAACACCATAGCCCATGTGCAGAAAAAAGGTATTTTCTATTACAAATAGGCATAGTTCTAAATAGAAAATCTTTGCTATAATCAAGATAAAAATAATTCTTAATAGTATCATAAAAATAATAATGTTTTAATCTCTGGAACGCAAGGCATTGGAAAGCGCTTGAATATTAAATTTAAAATTGCATCCAGTTGCAGTCTCGTTGGGCAATATAATTAAATCATACCTAAGTTTCAGGTTTCAATTAAAAATGTATGCTCGTCTGTTTTAATTGCGGACGTAATATTACAGGTTTTGAATTATTTGATGTAATGTTACGAATAGATATTTGATAAGTTGGATGATTTGTTTTAGTAGATAAGTGTCTGGGCTGTAAACACAAAAAATACTGATGTACAATTGAGTAAAGGTAAAATACGAAGGAAACATGTATGATGCAACAATCAATGCTTGGTTTCTGATTGCGGTTATACATATTATTATGCTCTTTAAAATATTATTTAATGTTTAATTTGAGTGTTCGTTTAAAGTCCTACCTTGCAAAGATTCTATTGAAATAGGAAACATATTTTATTAAAGCCATTCTTTACTATTTATATTAAAATTAGAAACAGGAAAAACGCTTTAACTCTCATTGACTTATTTATGAGAGACAGGGTGACTGGTTTATGTCTCGGTTATTATTATGATGGCATGGTTCAAGGACATGATTAAAAATAAAATGCAAAATTCACGTCGTTTAATACACTGCCACTTTGGAAACAACACGAAAATAGTATTGTTTCAAACGCCAAAAAAGTGCTCCGATTTTAATGAAACCGGCATCATTCGACGGAGAAAAATTCGCTGATTCCAAATATATATATAACTCAATATCACCCAAAATGTCGCTTAAACCAAATAGCCCGTTACCCCTCGATATAATAATATAACATATCATCACGCCTGTATCCCCGAAGGGGTAGGCAGAGGCGTACCAATGTACACCCACAGTTCGCCGATATGTTTAGGTCCCATGTAATAGGGGGGCTCGCCCCTATCACATGAGCCACTAACCAGGCACAAAATCCAAACTCCGACCTGCTAATGAGAATTTCATAGAAAAACCCAATAACACCTTGGTCGACTTGAAAATCCAACCCAAGACCTCTAGCGTAGCAGTCGCGCTTACAACCACTAGGCCAACGAGGCAGGCACACTTTTGAGGTACCCAAAATACTAACTTAAACATTCATCTTCCGTCACACGATACTTCATAATATCCTGAGATGCACCTTGCGTTCCATTCCACTCAACTTGGAGTTACATTACAAGCTGAGTAATTACCGTTAACAGTCGGTGATAGACAGCACTTAACACCTCGCTATTGCCACTAACCGGGCACAAATTCAAACTCCGGACTTGGTCGACTGGGGAATCGAACCCAAGACCTCTAGCGTAGCAGGTGCGCTTAGCACCACTAGGCCAACGAGGCAGTTTCGAGGCATCCCATATAAATAATGCAAATTTAGTACAAAGTATTTGTAATTATTATAATGAACATAATATTATACTAAACTGTTTTGCATCGATGAACCTAACCGATATTACATTAATTATTATAAAATGTTTGTAACATTATACTCATATTTAATACATTGTTCATGTGTTAGATATTTAATTAATTATATTGGCTACTAATAGTAAATTATTTAGAACACATTCCAAATTATAATATTGCGTTTAAAACAATAATTGTAGATAACTAAATTCATATTTCATTCGCTATTCATTGGTAACGATATTGTTAATATTTAGTTAAATATTTTGTGCTTATCTAAAACTGAAATATTACTATATGTGATGTTAAATATATATGTCATTAATTATAATTATAAACTGATCTGTGGTCTCTGCCGACCCCCATCAAAAGAGTTGGGTTTAATGGTTAATCTTTGTATATTTATTTATTTATTACATTACGAAAACAACTTGTCAGTTTTTAATGTCATCTGGGACTATGTGGTTTATATATACTCGAATAAACATTATCTCAATATGCAATTGTTAGGGCTGTACTCGTGAGATAGTATATGTATAGTTATCTCATTAGGTAGGTAATTTCTTTAAAGCTAAGGCTACACTACGATTTTTTCCGCAAGTGGTAACCGCAAAACCACACGAGTCGCATACTACGGTAAAAAATCAGTCGCGGAAAATAACCGTCAGTGCGGCCGCTTCTATTAGTTTCCTTTACTCACAAAATCGGGCGGTTATAATCCGCGGCGGTTTAGCCGTTGTGCAGCCTTAGCCTAAGTACGAAATGTAGACATAGTCGCTTTCGAAATAGCTATAATGCTAGTATATCAATTTAGAGATTGTGAGTATCCATTACGAAAATTACATAATTAAACCAGCCTGGCCATAAAATTATTCACGAAACGAAAAAAAAATGTACACCAATCTACCTAATTAATCAAATCTGCCAACACTTCACTGAAACTTGACCAAAATTTACTCAAAAAATCCTTTACCCTTAAAAGAGAAGAATGATTAATTATTTATATCCCTTTTTAACAAACATTCGCTACAAATTGAAGGTACCAGGTAATTAAGGGGTCGGGAGAGTTTAAAATTTGTTTTGTCCTAAAAATAGGGTTTATTGTGGACACACGTACGAGTATCAAGACTGTTTGTATTTGTTGTTTAGTCAGGAATTACAAGGGTTAATGCGTTTGGTACTGATATTTGATGTCACGTCTTTGTTCAAGCAAGTCAGAGGTGTACAATTGGAAACACGTTTAGAGGTCAATTTGTCAAAAATCATTTATATATGAAAAAACTTTGGTATGAGCTTCATCAAAGAATGGACCAGTAAGTCAAATGATTTTATTTAAGATAAAAATTGACTGTCAACTTCTAGTAATGATAGTATACTTTAAAAGATAAATTGAATGTCGATTGCCATTAATTCTAAGACACATTATTATTGTTTTTTGAAGTTTGTGTTTGCTAAAAGACCAAAAAGCGAATTAAATGACTAATAAGGCAGTAGTAGATTATTAGAACCATATGCATATGAATGACCTGAAAAAGGTCGCTGGAGGGGACTAGATGCGGAAGGCGGAGGACCGGGTGCTGTGGCGCAAATCGGGAGAGGCCTATGTCCAGCAGTGGACTATGATTGGCTGAATGATGATGATGATGATGCATATCAATATTGTAACACCATAGCCCATGTGCAGAAAAAAGGTATTTTCTATTACAAATAGGCATAGTTCTAAATAGAAAATCTTTGCTATAATCAAGATAAAAATAATTCTTAATAGTATCATAAAAATAATAATGTTTTAATCTCTGGAACGCAAGGCATTGGAAAGCGCTTGAATATTAAATTTAAAATTGCATCCAGTTGCAGTCTCGTTGGGCAATATAATTAAATCATACCTAAGTTTCAGGTTTCAATTAAAAATGTATGCTCGTCTGTTTTAATTGCGGACGTAATATTACAGGTTTTGAATTATTTGATGTAATGTTACGAATAGATATTTGATAAGTTGGATGATTTGTTTTAGTAGATAAGTGTCTGGGCTGTAAACACAAAAAATACTGATGTACAATTGAGTAAAGGTAAAATACGAAGGAAACATGTATGATGCAACAATCAATGCTTGGTTTCTGATTGCGGTTATACATATTATTATGCTCTTTAAAATATTATTTAATGTTTAATTTGAGTGTTCGTTTAAAGTCCTACCTTGCAAAGATTCTATTGAAATAGGAAACATATTTTATTAAAGCCATTCTTTACTATTTATTTTCCTACGATCATATACTTTACACGCACCATTCAAAAAAACGTTTAATGCCATCCCATCGATACTTCCTCGTATTTGCATGGGAAACCCATACAAATATATTTTTTGGTTAAACCTCGAGATTACTGGTTCTGCAAGCATTAACGGTAACGTATGTATTATATTTGAGATATGTGGAGGGCGACAATCGTTTCCTTGCTTGAATACGAACGAAAATTGCGAATGATTTATTCATTTTCACGGCCTCTGTCACTATACAAATAAGAAGTTCAGAAGGTCCATGTGTCATAATTATGTCAGCTGTTTAACTGGCGATTCGATTATATCGCGTTATCGTTTATTTATTAGATAAAATTAGTATTAATGCCAAAAGCAGCTGACTGACCAAAGGCCTCCAAACTCTTCTTCCACTTGTGTAATTTACTTACTTATTTTCTTCCAGATCACAGAAATAGTTTTGATCTCGAACAACAAGTCGACGCAGCGCAGACCCGTAAACGATTCGAAACGATGAGTAATCTGTACAATTTACTATTTTAATGAATTTTGACTGAATGAACGAAAAAAAATGTTAAAATATAATGAATTTCTATTCTAATCTATTTTATGTTACGGAAAGATAAATATTTTTGTGGGTGATTCTATTACATCTCGAAGTAACAGGGTCTCACTATAATCTGGATCTCTAAATGGTGTGTTCTTGATCTTCGGTACTTTTCTATAGCATGTGTTTAACGCCTAAGTTCTATACAATTTTATGTTGTGCGCGCTTTTGTTGGGATCTGATGGAAATGATAAGTGTAACGCCTATCGACATTTCTAAACATTTTTATAACATTACGCTTATATACTCTAGCAGGATAAGTAGAAGTAGTGATAAATGTATATTGGTATTTTTGATCTATACCCGAAGTACATCAGGTAACTATTTATGGCTTTGCTATGCATCATACCGCTTCTTACCTATTCCGAGTTCATTTATAGAAATTAATCAAATTAGCAGAATAATAATTCTAACAAAAAAATAACCGCCTTCAAAATAAGTCTTTTATATGGTTTTCTTATGGACCCCACTGTCATAACTAGACCAAATTACAATGGGAGCGAATTGGAAGCACCAACTTTCAACTAAAAAAAGAATCAAAATCAGTTCACGCAATCGAAAGTTATGAGGTAACATACATAAAAAATACAGTAGAATTGAATACCTCCTCCTTTTCGAAGCCGGTTAAAAAATACAGGAAAGTGCATCATGAGGTATTGTGAATGTGTTTTTGACTGTGTTTTCATCTTATGACAAATATTTTTCGAAATATTTATATACCATTTATCAAAACACAGTCAATGGTTTTTATCTATCTCACATTCAGTCTTGGTAAGCCATGTCAAAAATTAACCTACAACTAGATTTATTTTTGTTAGTTAGCCCTTCTACGTTTTAAATTATCCATACACTGGACCGTAAACTTGCAGATTAAGCTTATATTGATACATACAACCGAAATCCCAAACAGAGCACAATATACAAGCCAATAAATCTTCGCTTGATCTACATATCTGAGTTACGTGACTACAAAACATACATACATACAGACATACATATATATAGAAAATATATAAATATATACAACCTTCACAATACCTTATAACAGAATTTGGCTCGCTCCCACGCGCTTTCCGCGAGAAGGCTCATGAATACCTAAAGGCTCCAATTGATCTACAAACTAGAAACTTGTCAGGCATTTTTGTATGGAAAAGACATATTTTCTTTGATTTTTTTTACAGTTTGTTACTCAATAGGATTTTGTAAGTATTTTTAGAACGATTAATGTAAATGTCAGGTGGAATTAAAAACCTTTTTTTTTTTTTCCTAAATGTCTAATTTGGTTTATTTCATCTTGCCTATTGCCTACTAAGAAAATGTTAAAGTTCGACATCCAACGTATAAGAGATGAAAGAGATTGAGAAATTGATGACAATAAGAGCTTTATCTTATATATTAGATTTAATTGTGTATTAATAAACATTAAATATTTTTGTTCAGATATAATCTCTTATATTATTATGTCTGCTAGTTACATTTTAATTTTTAATGTTTAAAATAATGAGTTCTTCAATATGGCTTTCAAAAAGGTTACCTTTTTCACAATTTCCATAAAATGCCTAATAAAATTACACATATCTCTCGATAACATTTAGACAAAGTACTAAAGTAATTAATTAAATATATTACGTTTAAGATAAGCGATCCTTATAAAACATGGGACAGGAATCCCTACTTAATATATAATAAGTTTACAAACCCGTTTCGTTAGATTAAGTACCTAATTATTTTCTAACGTCGACTCTTATGTGCTGTAGGTACACGATAAGGCTCTACCTCAATATTTTTAAGCCTATTTTGTTAAATTTAAAGTATATTGGTAACGTGAATTCTAATTAGGTAATTAGGGTAAAATAAATGTTACTTATTAAACTTTTTATTGGGTAACTCTTACCTAGATTTATGCTTTTGTTGTTTACACAGTTATTCTAATCAAAAACTTAACAATAGTTCTAATAGTGACCTGACGGCAGGAGAAAACCGCTACTAGTTAATCTTTCAAAAACTAAAACATGTTTCAAACCCTCTAAAATGCTTTTTTCATAAAAAAAATAAAATGCATCAGTAGAGATAATTATAATTTACGTACTAGCTGTGACTTGGTAGCAACAGGATGTCAATATCAGTCAACATAAAATAATAATTAATTAGCCTATTACAATGAAAATAACGAAAAATTAAAGCTATAAAACCAATTAACTAAACTACCTCGTTGGCCTAGTGGCGCTAAGCGCGACTGCTACGCTGGATTTCTTGGGTTCGATTCCCGAGTCGACCTAGGTGATATTGGGTTTTTCTATGAAATTCTCAGTAGCAGGTCGGAGTTTGGATTTGTGCCCGGTAGTGGCAATAGGCTCGCCCCCTATTAAATGGGACTAAAACATATCAGCGAACTGTGGGTGTACATTGGAACACCTCTGCCTACCCCTTCGGGGATACAGGCGTGATGATATATGTATATGTATAAAACCAATTCCTCTCAAATTACGAAATATAATTTGTCCATAGTAATCTCAACTCTACATAATCGTTCACATGCAATCGTTTCCACGCGAGTCCCATTCCAAATTCTATTATACCCCACACAATACCAGCCATTTTATTTTTCAGGAACATATAAACATCTTGGTACGCCTTCGACAATTTTCAGCGGGCTTTATGTACTGAAAATTGTTATTTCAGGAATCCCTTTTCATACGCTTTTTGTGTTCTTGTTTATGTTTTATTGGTTTATATCTTCTGTTTTTATTTAGTCTTAAAGTAAATAGGGTAGGGGGTTTTGTTTTCTTTGGAGGCTGTTATTTTACTTTTTTTTTGTATATTTTCGGTTTATGTTGTTAGATCTTAGTTACGTTACATAAGATAATTTTTTTTTATTTTCCTTTGAGTTATATCTTAGTTGCAGGCATTTGGATTAAATGGATAATCCTAAGCATTCATGTGTAATTGTATTGCCACTTAGCCAAATACGTTAACAGCAAGTTGCTTATTTCATTAAATCCAAATATTATGAAATTACTCTGAATTAAAAAAAAATATGCACCACTAAAACCTTTTTTAAATATAAGTTAGCTAAATATATAATGTTTGTTTAGCAAGCCAGAAATAAACATACACTTTTTTCTGCCATATTTAAATAGAGAAAGAAGGTAGTCAGTACCTTGTTATAAAACCAAATAGAAACCGTAAACCAAATTGTTAGTTTATCCTCCAAAATACAAACTGAATTATGTAAAATTATTTAAATTTCAGACATGTAAACCATCAGTATTCATACAACGAATATTTTTCATACGTCATTCGTAGCAAATTCGTAGCTTTCCGCTACGCCGTCTCCGTAGACGTGCTACGACGCTACGACAGGATATTAACCTGTCCGACTTTAGTTTAAAAGCTTTTATTTTCATCCGTTAAGCTTTTAAGTATGAATTTTTAAGGCGCTGTGTATAGTAAAAATGGGCTTTTTCAAACAGTTTTTTAGCAAACTGTATAAATGTCAGAGCAGTCAAAAAAATATATGTTAATCTTCATCATTTTTGTGAGATAACCTTTATTTCCAAAACACGATTTCATTAATTTTTCTCGATAAAAAAAATTCGTAAACATACCTCTAAAATGGATTTTCAAAAAAGTTTTCCGGTATTACTGATGAACCAATGTTGATAAATTTTTCAACAGAAACGTAATAACTAATAATGAAGATAACCTTTATTTTAGTTTTTCAATCAAGGTAGTATTTTTCCAAATATTCAGATATTTAATGAAAACTAACACATTCCTGACAAACTAAATATGGCGTTTTGTTCGCTTCTCTTTCATTCCTACGCGGACAGACAGTGTGCGCTGAGGCGCGGTGCTAGACGGACCTGTGTCACTTTTTTTCTGATTGACAGATCTAAAATACATGACAAATCGAAAATAATTTAATGAAATCTGTCAAACATTGACACATAATGGAATTTGTAAAGTAATTACTTCCTGCTTTTTGTACATCTAATCTCTTTTCTATTGATCCTCTATAGAAGCGTAATTTAAAAGATTATGTAGAATCTACATTGGTCTAGCGGTCGCGTGCTTATAGAAAATTTGCGATGCTACAGCTGACCGCAGGTTCGAACCTAGCAATAGAAATTAATTATTTTGCTTTCATGTTTTTTTCAATGATGTATTTTTTTTACTCTTTGTGTAATTTTTAATAAATTGTTTAACTTTAATAATAAAAAAAAAAACAATTAGTAATCATTGATTTCTAATAAGATGCATATTTTTTTCATTTTAATTCATGACAAGTTTTTCATGACTAAGCTTATACATGGTGTACAATATTGAAGTAACTAGTAATACAAAAGATGTAATTGAACGCAATAACGTTTGTTATAGGTAATTACAATAATGCAGTGAACTGCTGTTTTTTAATTAATGTAAGATATTGTGAGGAGTCATTTATTTAATGAAAAATATTTCGGATCTGACAAATTCAGTATATGTATGGCGTCTTGTGGAAAGACGACGAAAAGTGTACGCGCAGACAGAGCAAAGTATTTTTTTTTTTTGGTGGAGGTCTTTACCGTTAGCCTGAGCGTAAACTTTGACTGCTTCACCACACTTTTGGCGAGGACCTTAAGGCCTCCAGCCAGAGCAATAGGAAAAAACGAATTACGTCAGCAACGTCCACTAAGGGCACCCCCTGCGGGGTTTGGGCCTCGACTTAGTGCGTTGCTAACAATCTTAATAAAGCAAAACAACAAGGGATGGCTGGATCTAAGTTTTTATTATTTAGGGAAATATTTTTATTGCTAGTTTGGAAGGCTCGGGCCAGCTTGGTCTAGGGACAGGAGGATAACATTTACGTTACTATTATTAATAACGGCGGTTGTGATTTGTAATGCTGCTGCTAGCTAAATCGAATGCTTCTTGGAGAAGCGTTCTTTTATCGTCGAGGTAGGAGAGAGTAAGTCTGGGGCGTTTAGTGTTAGATATTACGGAAGGTACGTATCGCGCGGCCGCTACGATTAGCGGGTTACAGTGGGTTTCGGAGGAGTGGAAAAATCGAATCGCGGTGACTTTTATGAACTGCTTGATTGTTGGCAGCTTTAAGTCACAGTGCAACTGCAAGTTACGGACGTAACCTGGAGCGCCTGTGGCTCTACGCATGAAACGGTTTTGGAGAGTTTGCATTCGTTTGAGTCGATAATCGGGTACGTGAGAGAATACGACGCTGCCGTAGGTCATGATAGATGTCACGCACGCAGTGTAGATTCTCTTCTTAAAAGTAAAGTAATAGTTGACTGCGCTTAGTCAACATACAATTAAGTCGGCTGAGAGCGAAGGCGGCTCGCGCGCGTCCCGCTTTAATATGAGCTATGAAGGTAAGCTTCCGATCAAGGACAGGTATTTGGCTTGCTGCTCCAAAGGAATAGGCTTGCCGAAGAGGATGATAGGTGGAGGGGTAGCGGGAGGCTGCCATTCCTTGCTAAAGACCACGGCTGCGCTCTTGGTAGGGTTAACTTCGATTCTCCATTACGTGAACCACTTCCCGAGGTTCGTGACCGCGGTCTGGAGAGTTTGACCTATCGCTAAGGGGCTGGTGCCTGAATAATAGATGGTCGTATCGTCGGTGTACATTTGGGGTTTGCCACCGCGAGGAATGTCGCTAACGTTAGTGTGAAGAGAAGTGGAGAGAGTACGGAGCCCTGAGGGACTGCGGCGAGGATCGGGTGAGGGTCAACGCGATGGCGAAAGGACCGATTCAAAAAAAGTTTCGGAAGATGAGCACTAGACGACCTCGAGTTGGTAAAGCTTGAAGATCAAGCCATAATGCCCTGTTAGGAGTGTACTTCTCTTCTAATCGCACACCGTTGTAATTCGAGCGATTTCTGGCTGCCCTCTCGGGGGTCTTGTTGCATTTAGCGCAGAAGCTTGTGGTCTTCCTCGGTAATTTTAATGCAAAGTCAATGGCGTGTTGTAATCCATCGAACGAAGCACAAGGCCATGCTTTGGACTCGTGGGCGGTTTCAGCTACCTCTCCCTCCTTAATAGAGGGACAAAGCATACGTGCGGGTGGCTGCACGGAGGGTCCGTGGTTGATTTAACCTTCACCACCCCAGCACTTGCCGCCACCGTTGCGTATAGGCAGGTCAAGCTCGTGGAGAACCTATCCGATCACCGATACATACGGATAGGGTTCTGCTCTCAGTTAGCGCAGGGTACGCAAGGGTACTCACCGTTCTCGAGGTGGTCTATTACCTACTTGGACCTTTAGCTAGGAAGGCGGTTCACTGCTTTTCTGCAGAGCTGACCGATCTACGACGTGCCTGCTCGGCCGCTAGAATAAGCTATGAGTGGGGAATAAGCTTAAGGGTTCAACCCAGTTCCACCTGCAATAGCAAGAGGCGAAGAAGCCGCTGACAGTCGCCATTTAAGAGGGAGAGAGAGGCGATGTTGGAGGGTCTCAACGCCAATACCAGGGTCAGACCTTCCAAAATGTTGCGCAACAATCTGCACCTCATTAGTCCTCCACTGACGGAGACCCTTTAGACTGATCTCATTGGTTCGGGGGTTTTCCCGAAAGCCGTCAACGTTACCCTGCCCAGGTTGAATTCAACCTACGGGATGAGCTCATCGGAGGACATTTCCCTGCTGTCCCCGGAAGAGTTTGGGGACGCGGTGTCCTGTCTAAGTGCAAGAGGACGGCCCCCAAATGCTTGCTACACGCCTTCTAAAAGCAGCTAATGAGCCCCAATATAGGGCTGTCTTTATAGGAGAGTAAACTTGTCTCTCCTGCAGGCCCCAACGGCGCATTGGAAAGGCAAATTTTACGAAATGGAAGACACGGCATAGCACACATTCGAGGTGTGCACTGTCTTTGAAGCTAAGCGCCGTGTCCTACGTGGATTTCTTGGCCCGGACCTTTTGCTTGTGGGTGTGGTCAACGCCTTGCTCGCAGACGACTTGTCTGCCTTAGTGTCTTATTTCTGCAAGCTCGTTATTTCTCAGAAAGTGACCTTGGAGCGCGAGCGGGAGGCTGCCGATGGTGGGCAATGCCATCATCATCATCATCATATCAGCCTGTTGCAGTCCACTGCTGGACATAGGCCTCCCCCAAGAAACGCCACAGCTCACGATCTCCCGCCCTTTGCATCCAGTCACTGCCAGCTGCCTTCTTCAGGTCATCGGTCCATCTAGCCGGGGGGCGTCCTACACTACGTTTGCCTAAGCGTGGTCTCCATTCGAGAACCTTCCTGCTCCACCTCTCGTCGGTTCTGCGACAGACATGGCCAGCCCACTGCCACTTCAGCTTGCTACATTTTTGGACAATATCAGTCACCTTGGTCTTATGTCGTATGATCTCGTTCCGGATCTTATCCCTTAATGAGATCCCCAACATAGACCTTTCCATAGCACGCTGAGTGACGTGCAGTCGGTGGGCCAACTTGACTGTCATGTTCCACGTTTCGGCTCCGTAGGTTAAAAATGTGGTGGGCAATGCGCGGACGAGAATCCCAGTAGCCAGACCTGCCCTAGGGAGTACGCAGAGGGTGCGCACGAGGGTCCCTCAGCCTTCATTGCACGTATCTACTTGGGCGGGGGTGGTGTAGTGGCATGTACTGCCCCCGTTGTCCTCTCTCCTACATATCCAGCACTAAGGCAAATGATGGCACCAGTATGTCTATTCTGTAAATAATTTTGATATCGAGCTTCACCTGAGTGACAATAAAGCTAATTTCAAAAGTGAACCCAATAGGCCTTGATTTAGAATTCAAATTTGAGAATACGTTTTTGACATCTGACCGCGGATTCCGTTATCGAGATACGAAAATAATGCTACAGAATAGCACT
This sequence comes from Autographa gamma, assembly GCA_905146925.1. Classification (NCBI taxonomy): domain Eukaryota; kingdom Metazoa; phylum Arthropoda; class Insecta; order Lepidoptera; family Noctuidae; genus Autographa; species Autographa gamma. The sequence continues at coordinate 10,391,606 of LR989867.1, read as the reverse complement.
ACAGGTATTTTGCCAGATTAGACAGAGCCTTTTTCAGGGCTCTCTCTCGGACTCTTGCATCCTCACCCCCTTGGACATGCAAGGCTGGCTCATAAATGAGATTCACGTGTATAATAAAAAAAAAAACAAAAGAGGTTTATCAATTTACCCTTTCGTACACAAAAAAAAACCTATAAATATACAAGTTTTACAGGTGAGTGTTTGGACTATCTGCAGTGTGAGGACTTCATACCACAAAATTTATTCACAAAAAAAAAAATCGTTACTATTCGAAACACGCTGTATCTCCAGACTCAACCATCAAGCGTAGCGTAGCGTAGTGTACGTTTTTTTTAAATATTTTACTCTTGATTCTGTAGAAAAATATAGATTGTCATAAAACATATTGTTCAGGTTTTCAATTATTATATTTTTTTTTTTTCAGAAAATCAGAATAGGTCTTTGAAAAATTATTCTAAAAATAAATCAACAACATTAAATGCTTGTTTTAAAAGTAAAAACACGATAATATGCAGTAGGTGCATAATACTTTAAAAATAATAATCCAAAAATTTATGACTTTATCGGGATTCGAACCTACTGTTCGCCGCGAGAGCGCAGCTCAAAAGTAAACATAGTCAAGCAGGGCTAAACTTACATCTAAAACAATTGGCGAAATAAAGCTTCAATATTATAGCACCGTTACGCATCGGACGAATTCGGAAAAAACGAGTAGCAGGGTCGGGGCTACTCCGTCCCGCACCTGCCCGCTTCACCCCTTCAATAACATCAATGCTGGCTATACACAGCGCCTTAAGATGAATTTTGTGTCTTGTAATATTCTGTGTCGAATAACTTGAGATTAAACCTAAGTGTTTGGGAGGTGCAACTTAGGTTGTCGTTAGCTTAATGGCTTAAGTGTTTGTACTTAACTAACGTGATCTAAGTTGCGCTTTATTATAGTCTCGTGGTTAGTTTATTATTCTTGGTATTTATGTGCTTTATTAAAATTTGTAGCTTGAGATACTTTTGCTTATAGTGTTTAAAATACGTAGGATTTTATGATTACAATATAGTATTCCGGTGCAATTCACACACGGTTATCTGATTCCAAGCTAAGCAGAGCTTATGTTATGTTAAACGGACTACTGATAAACATACTTATATATTTCTAAATACATAATACGTGTTATGGATAAATTACTCCCAGACAATGAACAAACGATCGTGCTCGTCTCACAAACATTTGTCCTGGGTGGGAATCGAACCCAGGACCACCGGTATAGCAGTCAGGGTCACTAACCATAATACCAACAGGCCCCTCCAATTACTTACTCATCATGTTTAAATTTTGTGTAGGTGATACTGTTGATGATTCCATTTCCGAATCTGATGCCTGGCTTCAAATTTATTTAAATATTATATTCTAGTCAAAACCAATTAAATAATAATAATCCAGCCTATAAACGTCCCACCGCTGGGCACAGGCCTCTTCCCATATAGAGAAGGCACGAGCATTGATCACCACGCTTGCTCTGTGTGGATTGGCGATTTCAGGTCCCAAATTTTGGAATCCAGATTTCCTCACGATGTTCACCGTTTGTCAGAAGTGTCTCAGAATAATTTAGAAAGTACAAATAACTTTGACAAGCCACATTGGTACTTGTCTGGGTTCGAACCTGCAACCTTGTGCAAATCCGTTCATGGAACCGCTAGGCCACCACGATAAAACCAATTGAAACAGTTAAATTAAGCAGTCTCCTGTTTTGTAATGAAACTGGACCATGCTCTCCCAGAAAAATTAGGTACTAATTATGTACTCAGAAAGTTATTATACCTCACGAAATATTTCTAGCCCGAACAAAACAAATCTTTAAAACATTTCCAGCCACGGTATATAACTCTCAAACTTTAAGGAGCACTTAAGTATTATACATAAAGTATTTAAGAGGAACAACGGTTGAGCCGAGTTTCATTAAAGACCGATGTAGGGCCGTGACAAATTCTTATTATGTTCTCTGAATAGAAACAGTGAAAACTTACGACAGGCTTCTTGGGAATTGTAAGTAATTTCCTGAGGTTTCGGATTATAGTATAAATTAAATTGTCGCTTTCAGTATCTGTGACGACCTGTGGTCGAGTGGCGTACGCACCGGTTTTCAAGGTAGCTAGCTCTGAGGTCCCGGGCTCGAACACCGGACGGGTCAATGAAAGAAACTCACTTTTCTAGATTGTCTCGGGTCTGGGTGTTTGTGGTAACTTGTTGTTTCTGAATTCCATAACACAAGTGCTTAATAGCTACTTACTTTGGGTTCAGAGCAATGTATGTGATGTTGTCCGCATTTATTTATTTTATTTATCTATTTTTATACCATGAAACTATATATAAAGACTATTGGTGGGAGAGCGAGACGGCACTACAATTCGTATAGCGGCGTCTCGTTTCCACAGAGATAACATTCTTCATTTTAGTTCACATTCATCACTTTATTAAATTAGTATAATTGAAACTTGTTGTTTGAGAATTTTGACCTTGAGTTAAGTTTTGTGTGGGTGTGATACTTATTTAAAAAATTGTGCTCTCAGTAGCACTGGTTTGAATATTCATTATTCACCAAGGTTTTTTGACGTTAAATTGTCGCTTTGAGTGATATATTATTAAACTGTAGGTATCTTGTACGATTATTTTCTCAAAATAGTTTTAGAACGCTAGGCTAAAAATTAAAAGTATATTTTAAAGTACGAGCATTGTTTCTAATTATGCTGATGTTACATATTTATTAATAAGCACTTATGAAAAAGGTGATTTTTAAGAATTATAAAATATTATTGTTCAATGTTTTGTTGAAATACTTTTGAATTAAGTTCAAAGTGTTGTTGTTAAGTTATCAAAAAATACGGATAAGTTTCACTTCATAAACATCTTTAAATCTACATCTTTTGGACCAAAGCTTTGAATAAAATACTGAAGATTAATATTCATAGTACTTTTGTAGTTAATTAAAGACAAACCCGATAATTAATAAACAACTAAAAGGTCAAAATGTTTTATCCCTATTATATGCCAGTCCATATAATGTCCATACGGAAAATAGTTATATTTATTAGTAAAAACTTCCACGTTAATTGATCGACGTTTTTCCTCCGTTCAGGAACTGAGTTAGCAATGGAACTGTTGGAAGGCTCGTCTTGTGCGGAAATGCCTTCGAGCAACAAGTTCCACTCTGCTTTGGGAAAACTTTCCAAACTTAAGGGTGTGATCCAAGACAAAGGATGAAGAGATTGTTTTTTGGCCACCAACACCGTCGTTTTCAAATATGTTAAAAAAGGGCAATTTTCAATTTAGACAGGTCAATATGGAAATTTCTTAATTTCTAGTTGTTGAATGAATACATTTTAATAATAAACTTTATGTTACATATAAACTTTTAAACTATCGCGCTGCATGTTTATAGTAATATTATAACGGGGATTAGCGCGTACATGCATAAATACCTTTAGGACTTGACGTTTCGACCGGGTTACACCGGCCGTGGTCGCAAGCAGACTGAGTTATAATATTTATGTTACATAAATGAAGTCTGTTCTAAAAATTGACTCTTAACTAACTTAGTATTTAAGAATCGTAATAAACTATATAACTCAAGATCTAAGGATCTATTTGAAGAGATAATCTCTTGCAACTATGAATAAGTCTTCATTACAATACATGTTTTGGATATAAAAACAGGCAGTTAAATCCGTAATATCTTATATAAGAGCAACATAAAAACGCTCTACCTTACTCCTTGGAGCACAACCTCGATGACGTCACGATAACAGTGCACAATCTGAACATCCATCAGTTTTAGCGCGGTTAGTGAAGACATCTAGTCTAATAGTGATGACGTATCGTGTTAATATTATTTCTTTAATATTTTTTTTCAATGAAATAGTCTTATATCTGAATACCCAAATATAAATGTCGTTCAATATAAAGTATGTAAAAAGTCTTGAAGTCTTATTTTGACATCGACTCCTAAAATAAGGCATCAAAAAATATATAAGTATTAGAGAAGCTTAGTTGTTAACAAGGATGTTAATCCGTAAATTAATTAAATATCGCTTTTAATTCTTTTGTTGTCGTTGTCATTTTAAGGCGTAAAGTCGGGACAGGCAGGCATCTAGTCTGATGGTAATGACGTATAGTTTTAAGATTATTTCTTACAATACGTAAGTGATCACAAAGTTTAGTTGTTAACAAGATGTTGATTAATTTTTAATCGCCTTTAAATCTCATGCTATCTCTGTCATTTTGAGGAGTAAAGTAGGGACAGGTATGGTAGGGAGAACGTATTTAAGTTAAAGTGCGTTTCAGTATTTGGAGGTGAGGATGATAATATGGTCTAATACGTATTTCTATGATTTTGGAAGAACATAGAATTATTATTATTTGCCTTAAACTCTCACATTACGGTAAAACTGTTATCTCTAGCTAAGTAAATTTGTATAGTGTTATCGAATCAAAAATGAATTGATTCAATAAACTGAATTACTTATTCTGGTATATTAAAGATCTAAAAATACTTAAAGTTAAAATAGAAATCATATTAAACACGTGATCTTCACAGGATTTGAATAATATTGTTTTTTGCCTTTTTTGTGTCCTTAAAAGGTATCAGCTGTTTGTTAGTATCCAATTGTCTCAGACCAATATAACTCAATAAGGTTTATAATTCTATACTCGAAGTGAAGAATAATGTTCTCTGAATGGTTCTTAAAGAAGCATCATATATATCAAAATAAAATATTGGTTGTGTTAAGAAATATATTGAAAACTAAGCCTTTTTGAGTTAAAACGTATTGTTTGTTATTGAGATCTATTCACTTACATTATTAATTTTATGTATTTTAAAACTTAATTTTCATGTCTTGTATTAATATATGATTATAAGGTATTTAAATTTATTTTGAGGATTGAAGAAAGCATTAGTTGTTTTCAAATCTCTCATACACACACTTGGATGGCCTGTTAGGCTAGTTGTCAGGTACCCTAACTGTTTAACCGGAGGTTGTGGGTTCGATTTCCACCTTTCTGTCTGGCTGTAATCTTTCGATAGTAGAAATGTATGGATGTATTTCAGAAGTATATAAGATTGTTTATAATTTGTGTTGTTTGCCACAGTACATGTTTCAAATTTGGGTTTAGATGTCCGTGTGGGAGTTGTCAGAGGTAATTATTATTACAAAACTGTACAGAAACATAGAGCGACATAAATACAAAAATCCGTCAATTACATTAATTATATTCAGGAACAAATATCGGTTGTTCGCGACAGGTATCGCCCGCAGGTGTCAGGGTGTTGATTGACGATCGACAATAGCGCTATGCTCCACTGAATTGATGCTCCATTGTTTGTCAATATAATAGATTCGCTGCAACAGTTTGTGGGATTAGAACTGAGGTGCTTTTGTTTGTGGTGATATTTGTTGGTTGGGACATATATTTTCATTGTTGGGAAGTGTCCTGTTAGGTGTACACACCAATGAAGCTGTGCACTGATGCTTGATAATGATGTGTAGGAAGTAGAGACATGACTGGGATATTGATCGTGCTTATTGGTACATCTCTACCTAACCCTTTGGGGAAACAGGCGTGATGATATGTTATGTTTTGTTTTTTAATGTGAACAGTAAACCGAATGAGAGGTTGAAGCTCCAATTAGACCGTATCCAACTTATTGCATAGCATTAAGTGTCCGTACACCTAGTACTCTAGACAACTTTAAGCACGATAATGATGACGCTATTAATTTCGGAAAATTCTAGTCATAAGTAAGTACCATAATATGTATCTACCATCAACACCAAAAGAAGACGTAAATCATCGAATAGCATAGTTGGGTAATAATTTTATTGCGAATGCGTTCCCGTCTAGTTCCCGTTAAGTTAAGGGAATAGAAAATTTATCCAGCTTTAACGAGTAAGAGTCTGGTGTTCCATTCTGCCTGCCTGACTTCACTGACGAAATGAAAGTAAATAGGACATTCTATAGAAATAAGGCCTATGTCCTAATAACCACGGTATGCTAAGTCTATGAAGTTTTGTCGCTAACAATTGTATTCTAAGTTACACGCTGCATACATTTATCAAAACAATACTAACTCCAGAGTCGTGGCATGTGACGTCACAGCGTGATGGATGAGGATCGTATATCGAACTGAATCGTTTTGTGTTTTAGGCAACACCTGTTAGAATACAAGGTATATATTAAGCCTTAGATAAAAAATAAATAACAATTTCATTTTACGAATATTGTTAAACGAATAGTATTGGAAAAACTTATATTTGACGATCTCGAGTCGAATGGCGAACGCATCGGTTTCAAGGTGCCGCTAGCTCTGTGGTCCCGGGTTGGATCCCCAGACGGGTCAATGTAGAAATCAACTTTTCTATATTGCCTCGGGTCTACGTGTTTGTGGCACCTTCGTTGTTTCTGACTTCCATAGCTCAAGTGCTTTAGCTACTTACTTTGTGTTCAGAGCAATATATGTGATGTTGTCCGCATTTATTTATTTATTGTTCTTCTTTATTATGGAGTAAGCAATAAGACTGCGAAATCCTAGTAGACACTTTAATAAAATATAAATTTCAGAATTCATTTTAAACTTCTATTTTCACTAACTTCTTCGTGAATGGATATGTAATAATCTAAAATTAAAACTAACCTCAAATCAAGTTATTACAAACTATGTCGCAAATTAAATTCAAATCTATTCAACCACTAAAATGTAATTATGTAACAAACATTCGAATTTCCATACATTAAAAGTTTCGCATTCATAATATACTAGCGGCGGACCGCGAGTTCGCTCGCATTCACTCGGTTTTTCCGGGATATAAACTTTTATATTCATTAAAAAAAGTTACTGTTCATTAAATGAAGAATTATTTTCTCGATTAAAACTGTGAAACAGTATTTTATATTTTGACTTCATTAAGTTTAAGAAATTTTATTGCACACCAATGAAATCCTAAGAATACTGCTCTTGTCGTTAAGTTTAACCTAGATTAAAACCGCCCCTACAGAAGCATTACTAGAAATTTCCCTCTTCTAAAATCCACTATAATATAACACGCGGTCTTACCAACCATAGTTAAGAAATCACTACAAGAATAACTTAATATCTAAGTGTTATATAAAAGAGAAAGGAAAAGTAAAGGAAAAGGAAAGTACCCTAAACGGAAGAGTATGTATGAATTGAATATTGAAAGTGGACCACGCGAAAAGAATCGTAGCAAGTGGAAAGAAGTGGTCTCTACCTACCCCTACAAGAGAAAGAGGCGTATTTATATGTATATATGGTTATATAAACTTAGGGCTAAAGTTTACAGTCATTCTCTTAATAAAGTAATCTATGTAGCATGACGCGTCATAGCTACTGGTTGGACGGACGGACGTCGCGGGCGTCGCTTTGTGATTGATGAGGCTCGCCACTGGATTGAGTGCTCGATATGTTGAGTTACAATGTATGGGGAACCGATGTTCAGAAGTTTACATTTTGATTTTTGTTATTAATGTTACCAGAGGTTTTTAAGAATAACCAACAATACCTGTGTAGGGTGCTGCAGAAACGTGGCCATACGTGAATTACCTACTGCTTCTGCCCATGTAAATAAAACAGAAAAACCTTTCTCCACAAAGTAATAATCAATTCTCAAAATAAGCCTTTAAAAAAAAATGATTAGCTGAGTATAATTTTGTTTGCTACTGCCAATTCTATTTTGGTATTTGACTTTGGCTCCATGAGGATCGATTTTTAATTCTATGAGCAGAAAAAATGGTGTTTCAAATATGATCACGCATTTTCATATCATCCTGTGTACCGGTCTGAAATAAAGCAAAGTGAATATTATAATAATTTAATGTTGTGTTATTTAATTACTTTTCTACTCAAATCATAACAGTACACCAGTGGACCACATAAAAACTTCGCCCAACCTAAATATAATATAATTATTATGTAATTGCCTCTACTTTAATGTTTCAAATTCACAATTTAATTCTGAAAGCGCGTTTTCGTCGACCGCCTTCAGTTAAATAATTACAACTTGAAAATAACCAATTTGTTACTTTTCGTACGAAGTTAATTAAATTTTTACGTTTATGAAGTACGTTAACGTGACGTAATTCGTTTATGCTATGTTATTTTTTAGACTGGTTTATTTGACGAATTGTAAATTAATAAAAACCTTAGTTAAAATTTTATTTTGACAAATAAATGTATCCACAATAAAAGTGTGTAAAAAAATCTACAAACATAATTATAACATAAATAATCTCTATCATTGATTATATTTACAAGAAAGAAACAATAAACTTGGTGTTTTCATCATCATCATCATCAGCCGGAAGACGTCCACTGCTGAACAAAGGCCTCCTCCCTAGAACGCCACAATGAACGACAACTCGCCAATTGCATCCACCGGGTGCCCGCAACTTTGACGATATCGTCAGTCCACCTGGTGGGAGGCCTGCCAACGCTGCGTCTTCCGGTTCGTGGTCGCCACTCGAGAACCTTTCTTCCCCAGCGGTTATCTGTCTTTTTGTCTTACAAAAAACAAGTAGCATCGTGTTTATTACGATAAAAAACACACAGACAGCATATACATTTATACCACAGTAAAACAGGAATCGAAGTAAGATTTTACTACGTATCAATATAGCTACATAACAAAAACATTACCCGCACACACTTCCATAGAACACACATAAACTTATGTAACAAAACCCCACATATCGGCCCTCATTTTCATAAATATTCAATGAATGATTTTCATGACTGTAATCGCTCTCGAGCTATTGAAAACACAATCCGTTCATAAAACAATATAACATTCTCGAATATATTCAAATGAATGCATTTAGTAAAACCTACATAGGTCGAACATTAACCCAACTTTGACCCCCATATAGAAGGGAACCTTTATGGAATAGGGGTCAAGTTACAATGGACAACACATCGCGTGTTTTCTTTGAATAATCTTTATTTCCTGTTACCTTATCAGGTTTCTATGTGACTGTATCACGGATTACCATAACAAGCAATTTTGAAACCTACGACTACGAAAATAAAATTGAGTTTACTCTTTCATCTCTCATGGATTAATGAAATTAATTTCAACCTGCAAATATGCTAATTTAGACTTTGTTGTACCGAGATAAAGTCCAAGTTTCAATGGGTTTTATTTATGGTGTAGGCTGGTGAACTGATGGTGTTATGCAAAGCCGAGATAACGGCAAGGCAAAACATTTTAATGCCTTTTATTGTAATAGTTTTCTGTGCTTTTAGTTTATTGCCTCAAGTTAAGTATTTAGCGATTGTTTAGAGTGGGCTTTAAGTGTAGGAATGTACAGTAAAGTGCACGACATTGCAAACAAAAACCAACCAATTCTCAACCTTACTGCTTCGTCATACAGACGATTTTTATATCAGAGAGTTAGACCTCTTGTATGGGTGACTGTGCTTCAAATGTATGGCAAAAGATATGCTATACGATTTTCATACATGAAGTCAAGATACATTTGGAATAAAAACTTAAAAAGCTTTTACCATTTTCTACAGTAAATATTATGCAGCTACGCTAACTTATTTGACATAAGGCTGGTCCTAAGAAAACTAGAAAACTCGTTTAATCCTATAAATATTTAATAGTCCTATCGAACTAAGAAGGAAAATGGTAGTCCAACTTAATTGTTTTTATTATTTTCATTGGCGTAAAAAATATAAATAGATAATTATGACAGTTTCAGATAATTATCGAGGTAAATGATTATAAATTTTGATTAACTGTTCGATGTCATCTCATAAATTGAATGTCTATAAACATACATCAGGTAGATTGGTAAATCTATCAAAATGATTGGGTTCCTGAATGTAAATAAAAATAATTACTGACAGCAATCCGTTGTAACAGGTTTTCATATTTCGATATTTTGTTTAAAATTTGTTAAATACTGATTGATTGTTTTCAATTCGTTAGTAAAAGTACTTAAAATTTGAGGTGGCTAAGTAAATATTATATTTAATTTAATTTTTGTAATAATAATGTATATTGATTAATTAAATTATGAATTTGTATTATTTTGGTGCTGCAATGTTTATTTATTTTTGATGTCTTATTTGTATCGGTTTAATTCCTGAAATAAATGAATTTTATTTATTCATTTTATATTATTATAACTGCATCGTTGGTCTTGTAGTGCTAAGCGCGCCTGCTTCGATAGAGGTCTTGGGTTCGATTCCCGAGTCGACTTAGTTATTGGGTTTTTCTATGAAATGCTCAGTAGCAGGTCCCCAACCTGCTACTGAGCATTTGGATTTGTGCCCGGTTAGTGGCAATAGGCTCGCCGCCTATTACATGGGACCTAAAAACATATCGGCGAACTGTGGGTGTACATTGGTACGCCTCTGCCTACCCCTTCGGGGATACAGGCGTGATGATATGTATGTATGTAATATTATAAATACCCATACTAAATATAAAAAAGGAAATTGATTTTAAATTATTTCCAAAAATGTGTTAAAAATACACTAAGTTAAACTATGTTTACTTTGCTAGTAAAACAATTAGCTACTGCAGAATAAATGACTTTTATATAACAAAAGAAGTATTTAAAACCTCCCTTAGATTCCGTGGCGAGATTACTTTAAGATAATCTAGAGACAATCTCATTAGGGGGAATTTAAAACGAGGTTATTACCCAAATAAATCTTCGAGTAATTAGTTTTAATCGTTTCTACCTAGATGGCGCTGACTTATGTTCTTCTTTGTTTTGGTTTAACAAAGAGGTCGGAATTATTTAGAAACTTTAGTTCTTAAAAAAAAAGAGTAATGTGTGTTTGTAAAATGTAAAATTTGAAATTTACCGTCTCGCTAGCAGCGTACGGAAACCTCATGTTCAAAGAGAATAAAAAATACATATCGTGTTAAATAATTATCTATTTACCTAATATATTTCAAAAGATACAGCCCACAGACAGACAGATGGCTGGTCGGACAGACAACAAAAGCTGCCAAAAAATAATATTGCCTTGTTTGCTCTCTATAAAAACAATCCTAAAAGTGCATAAATAAACGACGCGAATGATTTAATTTGTTAGTACATAAACAGTTTAAAAACTCTATCAACGTAACCTAAATCAATATAAACGAACCCTTTATCCCTTAACAACATAATTTTGTCGTAAAACTATAAAACTAGGATCGGAGCGAGCATAGAATTTAGTTCGCAATAAAATTTCAACAAGTCACATTCAGATTAAGTGCGACCCAGTTTGCTGAAATATATGGCTGTTCTGATAGCTGGCTTTGTGGGTAAATTATTGAATTATTAAGGATTGAAGTGATCATTCAGTTTATAGATAAGATAAAATGTTTTTCTAATGTATTTTGAAAGATGTGGGGAAGTGTGATTTGGTTTAGAGTAATATTATAGAACGGGGATTAGCGCGTACATGCTTGAATACCTTTAGGGCTTGACGTTTTGAGTGGGTCACACGTTACTTTACGCGCTAATTATAATTTTGCTATACCTAAACACGCAGCGCGATAGTTAAAAAATGTAATTTGGTTTTATGCAGAATTTAGGAAACATTGTAGTTATAGACAATTAAAACTTATATGCTATAAGCTTAATGACTTGTACTGCCTTACATTTGAAAGGAAAGGCTTTTTTGCATACATACACAACCATGCAAGGTCTACTTAGAATCTAAATCTAAGTCCCTATTTTCTATATTAAATATGGAAGTGTAACTCAACAACTAAGCTGCGTATTTAACAAGATAATCAAATAATAACAATCTCAATTATATAATAAATAACCCTTTATTCGTTAACGAGTTAACAATTGTTTACAGTTAACCTGTAACTACCAGCAGTCACGACACTGTAAATCAATTAGCGTTTGGTTTATTATTGTTTATTATTTATTTTACAGCGATTAAAACAAACGATACATAACTACATACACGTCACATTTAGAAAAAAACGGGAATTGTTTTGTTACTTATGAAATTATTTATCATAGATTGACGGGCCTGTTGGTCTAGTGGGTAGAGACCCTGACTGCTATACCAGAGGTCGTGGGTTCGATTCCCACCCGGTACAAATGTTTGTGTGATGAGCACGATCATTTTGTTCGGTGTCTAGGTGTAATTTATCTATAATAATATGTATGTAATTAGAAATATATAAGTAAGTTTATCAGTTGTGTGGTTACCATAACACAAGCTCTGATCAGCTTGGGATCAGAGAACCGTGTGTGAGATGTCCCAGGATATTATTATTATAGATTTAAATAAGCGACTTCTCTGGACTCTAAAAATCATCTAGTTAAGAATAGAATAGGAAATAATTTACATAGACATATATGTAATCATATATCTGAGATCACATGGTAAATTACTTAAGTAATTCTCTCTTGCATGCCGTAAGGTAGAGTATGTTGGAACTACTATTTCAATGTTTACACCTTATTTTGTACCCATATTCTTTGCAAAATAAACTCTTGATATGATTTGACTTGATTTGAGGATAATGACATAAATATACCAGTCAATTGTACATAAAAAAAAACATTAATATGTTTATTTGCGTTAACCACCATTGTATATTAAAATAGAAGGATTTCACTTCTTCTCAGGTTCTCAAAGGCAAGGCCAGGACCGGGGTGTTTAGTCCCACATATGTGCCAGCCCCTGTGGAAGTGTGTTGCCGGCGTGGGTTGAAGTCATTAACTTTTCAAACCGACAAAAAAACAGCTTTGTTAATACAGGGTGGTACAGAAATTTTCTTACAAATTCGAACTGAAACTGTAAACCATTATCAAATGTGCATCACTATAGCTGGACCACTGAGAAATCCGTACTTGACACAATATGTCAGTTGGAAAATAAAAAACCATGTTGTTCATTGTAACCGCATAGTACGGCATAATAGTTTTGAATGATATTATTTGTTATTTGGACAAATACGTAATAGTAAGTTATGTTTACAAACTTTTTTACCAACTTAAAATTTTATCTCCTTGGTGACCGCTATTTATTAGGAATGAATGAATTCTCTCTCATGATCTCTTGCTCAAAAATATAATTATAGTTAGTACCAAGAGGTGTTTTAAATATGAGCGAGCATTTCTGTAGCAGCCTGTAGGAAACCTTGAGTTTAACAGGTATTTGGATTTTCCGTTCAGGAATAATCAGTAGGAGTTTTGGAAAGTAATTGGGTTATAAATAGGCTCGTTATACCACATGGTATTTATATAACTCTTCTTAAGCTTACATGCCTGTTTGTGAAGTAAATATACACATTATTTTTATAATTGGATTTACTATGAATTCCGAGTATTTTGTTATTAATTTAGGGACTCGTTTGAAAACTACTATTACGAGACCATGTTACAAACTCTTTTTTTTATGTTCAGCGTAAATGACATTTCCTATACAGACTGGGTGATCTGGGTTGAGAAGGAAAAGTCTATTTCATTCTAATGAGAACCTAAACCAAAATACTCACTCTTACAAATGAGATATTACTGATCTACTATTTGAAGCGAAAAATTATATTTTTTAAGTGTCAAAAAAAAACATTTGAAAAGCAAAAATAACCCTTACAGTAACGAGGTCATAGCACAGATAATAAATCGTTCTAAAATGTCTAACAGCTGCATTCGAAATTCGAACACGGCAGCTACGTCATGTCTCGCTGACGTAAGCCCCGCCTATTTCCCGCGGACCACAGAGCAAGCGATTTGCAAAATGCTGCGTTGACCTACTACTGTTTGGTGTACTGACATAACATACCATCACGCCTGTATCCCCGAAGGGTTAGGCAGAGGTGTACCAATGTACACCCACAGTTCGCCGATATGTTTAGGTCCCATGTAATAGGGGGCGAGCCTATTGCCACTTACCGAGCACAAATCCAAAGTCCGACCTGCTACTGAAAATTTTATAGAAAAACCCAATAACACCTTGGTCGACTCGGGAATGAAACCCAAGACCTCTAGCGTAGAAGTCGCACTGATAACCACTAGGCCAACGAGGCAGTTTGGTGTACTGTTGTTAGCATAAATGTATATGATGTGTCATGGATATGGGTAGGATGTACGGATGTAGTTAGACTGTGGTGAATATGGTTTTGAGCGGTGGAAGGACAGTTTGAAACACTTACGTAGATCATGAAATAAATAAGTGCTTTAGACAAGTTAACATAGCTAATTAGTAAGCGTAAGATTATTTTAAATCAAATCAATTCTTTCCTTAATTATTTATTTGCTAGATTATGGTACAAAAAGGTCTTTCAGCAAAAAAATCCAAAATATCCTGCCAGAATATGGAGTACAAACATTTAATAGAAAAGTGTCTGACTATTTACTAATTCATAACATTATAACTGTTACTATTTAATAACATGAATTAATTTTAAGAACAGTACCTATATATCACAAAATGTGTCTTGGAGTAAAAAAATAACAATAATTCTTAATATCAGTAACAATGAAAAGGTTAATAACATATCCCAAGTGATACTTATTATACCCGGAACAGAATCACTGTATCGTAAAAATATCTGTTCATATTTATTTAGGATAAGTGCCCAAACAAACATACAAGTATGAAATACAATAACAAATACAACCAAACACTGTTTGTCTTCAAAAAACAAAAATAAATACTTTTGATGGTTTACCGATGATAAATTCGTTTTCCTGGAGTTTGGAGAATTTTTAAAAATCTATTAAAAAAGCGGTAAATATTTGTTGCTTGCTGATTTCCAAGCAAAAAACATTTCATAATGTTTACATGAAACCTATAAGAGGCGCATTTGTCTCTTTTTTTATTATTTATATCGCGTTAGATTTGGAAAGGTCTTTAGAAAGAAGATAACAATATTATTCACAAAATCTTTACTCTAAATTTTCAATGACTTCACTTTTAACGAACAAAAAATCTTTAATTGCTACAAAACCTAATCAGTGATTTTCAATGTAGGTCTTTGGAAAATCGGAATGTAATAAAGCAAGTAAATTATAAGCTGTAATAAGTTTCTCAACGATTACTTTTCATCAATTTTATAAACCTTCACATCAATTTACCTATTTACTTTCCTAGATTAGGTTACAACAAATCATTGTACTTCGACCAGAACCATCAAAAACTCAGTCACGTTCACAAATCACACAAGTAACGAACCATCTTTAGTCACGCCAGCATATATAACAGACGAGCTATTTACATGTAAAACAGATTTACTTATCTTGCCTTCTTTGTCTAAAAGCTTCAGGTTTCCGTTTTCAAAAACTTTGTTAAACAGACAGTTGTCATTTGTTTTCTGATATTTTTTTAAGATAGAAGACTGTTTCGTTGGCCTAGTGGCGATAACTGCGACTGCTACGCTAGAGGTCTTGGATTCGATTCCCAAGTCGACCAAGGTGTTATTGGGTTTTTCTTTGAAATTCTCAGTAGCAGGTCGGAGTTTGGTGCTCGGTTAGTGGCAATAGGCTCGCCCCCTATTACATGGGACCTAAACATATCGGCGAACTGTGGGTGTACATTGGTACACCTGCTGTCCTCTGCCTAACCCTTCGGGGATACAGGCGTGATGATATGTTATGTGTATGACTTTTTGTAGGTACGTTTATGCGATCCAGTGAGGAAACTTTTTGTCTATGGCGTGACTGATACAGATCATATCTTGTTAATGAAAGAATGTTTGACTATAACTCCTTTGATATACTATTAATGTATTTTTAAAGACTATAACATTTGTAAAAAATATTATTTGCAATTTTACTTGTGGTGATAAGCGTAATTCATAAACTTTGATACGCAGTAACATGTGTTTCGTTATATTTATTTATTTATTTATTTATTAAAGGCAAACCAACAGCTTCTGTATAAAACATTACATAAAAATAATCAAAAAAAACATCAGGCTTACACAGTCGCCAATTATAGGTCGACCAACATTCTAAGTAATAACATTGAATTTATTACTTATTAAAATTTTGATAAAAGAAAAGAAACATTACAAGTAATCAAATTAAAAATATATGAAAGCAAAACAAAAATAAATTATTTCCGGATAGATAACAAAAACTAAAAATATTAAAGTAAAATAAAATGGTACAGTGGGAGCGAAATCAATACAAGATTAAAAAAAAAAAAAAACAACAAATAATACACACAGCTATCAGATGACAATCACACAAAAATTCAAGACTTATATAATATATAGTATAGTTGTATTATTTAATTGCAAAAACACTACGAATTAGTTAAGTTGCGTTCTTCGGTAATGCAGTAATTTGGCCTTAAAGACTTTGAAGGAATCGTGATAAATGTCAACATCTGGCACAGATTTTACAAAAGAATTCATATTTCGACAGAGTCTGTTAACTGGGGAGTTCACTCCTATGTTTGACTTAGATGACTGAACGTGGAATATATTGGTAATAGGAAATCTGGGTATATTGTAAGGAACTTTAAGTGCAGTACGCTCGACTAGCTTACTGCAGTCTAGTCTATTGTTAACTAATTTGTGCAGAAATAACAGTCCCTGCGTGAGTCGACGATCGCGCAGAGCATCAACATTGAAGAACTGAATACGTTGTTCATACGGACACCTGGGAGAAATTTTAGCGGAGGTATATGCTAGGTGCTTCGTGAAAGCCCTCTGGATACTTTCTACCCTTTGTGAGTGTACTGCATAATGCGGGCTCCACACCACGCTAGCAAATTCTAAATGACTGCGGACTAGTGCATTGTACAAAACAATTTTGGTTCGTACAAGCTTAAAACCTTTAGTGCTTCTCTTAAGAAACCCGAGTAGCCGTGCTGATTTATTCACTATACTATTAATGTGACTTCTAAAGTTAAGTTGATCGTCCATGATAACCCCAAGATCCCGCACCTCTTTCACAGACTCAACAGGAATTCCATTTATTTTATATGATTCAGTCTTTGTATGCTTTTTTCTGGAAAATCGTATGTGACTACATTTCTGAACATTAAGCGTCATTAGGTTCGAGTTGCACCATCGCTCAATCCTATCTAAATCGTGTTGAATTAGTATAGCGTCTTCACTTGAACTGATGGTTCTGTAAATTTTTAAATCGTCAGCAAACATTAAATATTTGCAGTGATGGACTTCGTCTGTTAAGTCATTGATGAAGAGTGAGAAAAGAATTGGGGCTAGATGAGAACCTTGGGGAACTCCTGAAACAGCATAGTATGAATAAGATTCGTAACCATTGACGGCAAGAATCTGCGATCGATGAGCCAGATAAGACGAGAACCAGTTAAGCAATGAACCATGTATACCATTATATTCTAGCTTCGCTAGTAACAGAGAATGGTCGACTTTGTCAAACGCACTGCTAAAGTCCGTGTATATGGCATCCACTTCTAACCTTTTGTCAAGAGCTAGAGTCACATCAGATACGAATTCAACAAGATTTGTCTCAACACTGCGCCCAGTTTTAAATCCATGTTGGTTAGGTGATATGATTTTGTCTATATGACGAGTGATGACTGGACAGATGAGAGACTCAAATATTTTTGCAAAGCACGATAAGATTGATATAGGGCGGTAGTTTTTAACGTTTGAGGGGTCACCTTTTTTAAAAACTGGCACTATTTTAGCACGCTTCCACAGCTTAGGGAAAATCCCTTCCTCCAAAGATGAATTAAAAATGCACTGTAATGGCAATGCAAGCTCTTGGCTGCAGCGTTTTATGAATGAGGGTGGCAAAGAATCCGGTCCTGGACCCTTCGAAGCGTCTAAGTGTTTGAGTTTATTTAAAACTTCTTCTTCCGTAAACTTTAAAGTTTTTATAATACTATCGATACCTGTTGATTCGTAGGGATAACTATTATGAGGTGTAGCGTTTTGACTAAAAACGGAAACAAAGTGATCAGCGAATAAATTTGCAATTTCAGTGCCATTACTAGCCACCTGGTCATTCATGAACATTTCGGCAGGTATGCTAGAGTCTCCTCGACGTTTATCTTTTATGAAGCGCCAGAATGCTTTAGGATTTTTAGGTATATCATTTTCAATTTTACATTTATATGTATTGTAGCAAGTATCTATTAACGTATGACAGCGAGTACGAAGCAGCTCAAAGGTAAGTCTGTCTCTGGGATTTTTATGTTTACGGTATTTTTGTCTATATTTCTCTTTTTCTGACAAGGCCCTAATAAGCGAATCAGTATACCAAGAAGGGAATTTAGATTTTCTACTTGTATATTTCGGCACAAACTCATCAATAGCGCATTGTAACACTCCGTAGAAGGAATCGACTCTTTTGTTTACATCAACACATTTATGGAATGTATCGTACCAGTTAATATTTTTAAGATAATTTTGAATTCCATCATAGTCGGCCTTAAAAAAATTGTTACCAGAGCGATGTTTTGATTTTAATTGGTTTATGTTTGAGAACGGTATTGTTATTAGTAAGTTAGGGTGATAGGAATCAAGTTTACTAAGCAGGTCATTGGGTTTAGTAACTATTACGTTGGGTATGTTGGTTAAGACCAAATCTAGAATTTTGTCGTCAGCGTTTAGACTATTATTACACTGATGGAGTTCATTACCTGACAAAAAGTCTACCAGTGAGAAACCTAGTGAATTTTCATAATTCGATGGTGAGAGATTTAATTCGTCGTCTTTCCGGTTCCAATCAATAAAGCTCAAATTAAAGTCCCCTAGGATCACAACATCATCGACATAATTTAATACATTGTTCACATTATTTAAAAAGTACTGTAGAGAGTCAAGTTTAATTGGTGGAGACATATATATAAGACAAAGTGCAATTTTCTTTTTACAATTATTAACATCTAACTCCACAGATAGCCACAAGTCTTCTAAATCACTTTCCCAGTTCTTAATTCTAGTAGATTTAATTTTATTATTTACAGCGAACATAACCCCACCTCCATCCTTTTTTGAAACCTTAGAACTTAGTCTATCTCTACGATATACTACGTACCGTGAGTCTAAGAATTCACCATTAGAAATGTTAGGATTTAGCCAAGTTTCTGTAAACGCTATTATATCATAACTAGTCAATAAAACATTTTTAAAGATATCTTCAGTCTTAGTTCTCATCCCACGTACATTTTGATAATAAATATCAAGCATTGCGAAAAAATATAAAGCTAGGAACATTGTTAAAAATTAAAACTTCTAAATTAAAACTAATCCTAATCTATAGAATCAGATGTTTTCATTAGTTTTAGACTGTCCTGATCACGAATGTGTATGGATTTTGAATTAATGTCTTTTCGTACAAAGATTCTTCCGTTACGTATCCATACAAATTTGAAGGACAGTTCCTTTGCTAGTTTTCGTGTAGCCGCATGTAGTTGTTTGCTAGTTGGGCATAAATGTTCACTCACAAAAATAGGCACTGAGTTACCTGGCATGCCTAAGTGAAATGAGTTCAATTTGTTGGAGGATTGTTTCTTGTTGAAGACACCAACAGCAGCCAGCAAGCTGTCACGTTGTCGGGGGCTGCGCAGCTTAGCAATCACAGTACGTGGCCGGCTATTTTCTTTGTTCAGTTTCGCTACTCTTGTAATTTGCATGATATCACCGTCACCAATGTCACAATTAGTGACGTCAACTATTTTTTTCAATGTATTTATCAAGTTTTCAGACTTATCCTCAGGTATACCATTGATTTCCACATTACTATCACGCATGTTTTGTTCTACGATAGATAACCGAGTAGTAAGTTCTCTAACACTTTGCTGAAGGTTTTCATTATCATGACGTAGTTGCTCAATTAGGGCATCTTTTTCGTGAAAATTATTCTTGAAATCTTCAAATTTTTCGTTAAAAAAACCAAAAGAAACTTTAAACTCTGATATTTCTCCTTGTATGTTACTCAATTGGTTGGTTACTAAGTCCTTGAAGGATGACTCTAATGCGGCAGCCAATTCTTCTTTAATAATCTCTCTTAGCGTACCTTTGCTAAACCATTGTTCTTGTTTACTTTCGAGAGGTTGGGAACTTTTCTTTCTATGTGTCACATTCGCATCAGGCGGGGAGTTCTTTGTAGAAAGAGTTTTAGGACTTGACGGTTGTTTCCGGACAGGAGAGTGACGAAGACTCGCAGCACTAGTGGTCGGACGCACAGGCGTATTAGTGTTGTCAGATTTTTGCTGTTTGCAACAACATTCAGGACACTTCCAGGTCGATTTGTAGTCGAGGTCCATCAGATAGAAGTTATTCTTAGGTATATTTACACAAGAAATGTCATATCTTGACTTACACTCGCAGCAATTCAAGTATTCTATACCTTTTATCTCTTTAAGGCATCCCGCACAAATACTTTTGATTGGTGACATAATATCGTTTCAAAGTTTAGATAGCAAGGGAGAAAAAATAAACGTATTAAAAGCGACGTTTTTTGTATTGGTACCTTTGATGCTAGAAAAAGCGGACTAAAATCTTACAAAATTAATGTAACTTAACCGAGTTTTAAGGAAGTCGTGGTGGCCTAGCGGTTTCTATGAACGGATTTGTATGCACGAGGTTGCAGGTTCGAACCCGGGCAAGTACCTATGTAACTATTCAAAATATTATATACTTTCTTAATTATTATAAGACACTTCTGACAAACGGTAAAGGAAAACATCGTGAGGAATTTGGATTCCAAAAATTTGGGATCTGAAATTGCCAATCCGCAGATAGCAAGCGTGGTAATCAATGCTCCTGATTTCTCTATATGAGAAGAGGCCTGTGCCCAGCAGTAGGTTGTTTATATATATGGATTTTTTCAAATCATTCATCACTGTGTTTACCGCCGTAAATATCACATCCACTAAAATATGGGTCATACAAACATAAATCGGAAAGGATTGGATTGCTCTTGTGTAAAAGCTGTTACTTAACAAAAATCGCAAACGAACCCGCTGCGAACTCATATTGCCGCATGAAATCGTATTTATTAATTAAAAACAGCAATGTCAATAAACGCACGACTGTTTCCGGAATGAAACATGGAAAGAAATTTCTTGATGGCTTATAGAATTTATAATTATAATGAAGACTAAAAAATTTTTTAATTTCTAATTAAATACTTAAATCTAAATATAGTAACAAGAAACACTCACAACTATACTAAAAAATAAAAAAAAATACAATAGTATTTGATGAAATATTTAAGGACTGCATGGACCTTTACGATAATAATATTACAAATTATAAAATATATATATTTAGAGATATCTGTAAGAGTAGGTACTTGTCCTTATTTTTAGCTAATATGACTTACAGGTCTTATTGTAGGCCAAAATACAATTTAAAACACTGAAATTGTATTAAGCAGTCCCTGGCTGCAAATATCAATGGATAGCGGTTCCCTTTCTTTTTGTTAGAAAAGTTATTCCAGAATATTATAAGCATATATACTTACATGCTTATAACACTCTCCTATATTTATAACACAAAACAAACAACACAAAACGCCATCATTATTCTCGCTATCAACACAAAACACATCTCGTCTCCAATTTAAGCATTCATCTAAATAAGCTTGAATAAAATTATCACATTCTCGAGAATTTAACAAATCTGTTACGTGTGACGGCACTCATCTACAACACACAACCCTCTTTGATTTTACAGTCGGTTAAACAACCTAAATTATGTTTATTTTTAAAATTCTAAAACAAACAAGGTGGCGTGGGTAAAGCTATTTAGTGTTATAAGTTAATTCTACCATGACAGGCGGGTCGTTAGTATTAAAAATATTTTGTTATGGCAATCTTAATGGGGTAAGTGGTATAAGTGGTTGTGGCCACGTTATGGCGGTAATTTGTTGGTGACATGCTTTTTATGGTGTTGTAAAGAGGGCTGTTTTAAGTTTAAATGAGTCGAATGCTCGTGTAGATAAATTTTATGGGGTTAAACTGCATTTGTCACGCTAGTAATTTTGTTAATTAGAATTATCTTTTGGTTAGTGCTTTTGAGCAAATATATCTATAGAAAATATTGAATCATGGGACGAGAACATACAACTAATAAAAAGAAGGTACCTCATATTGTAATTCAGGCTATAAACTATCAGTATGCAAAATTTCATCCACATCGGATGAGTCGTTTTCACGTGAAGGTGTAACAAACATAAAAACACACATACTTTTATCCTAATTATTCTTATTTAATTGGTGGGTCTTTCATTTAACATAAAAGCGGTTTGTAATTTAGATCTACAGTAATGTTTATGTAATAATTAAGTTCTATCTACGTATATTATTACTCTGTTACTTCGGAAGTAACCAAAGGTAATAATTACAGCAGACTGTAATTAAATGGAAAGGAACATCGCATACGGGGATGATAGAATTCTTAATAATGTAATTTTGTGTTGTTTTGTATAATTTTCAAAAACAACAAATAAAGAGTAATTATGTATTTAGATTGATGTGCTTTAACTATGTTAAAGGTTAAATAGTTATTCTTTATAAAATCCGTAAAAAATAGTTTTATTTCAATAATTAAATAGAGATATGTAGGACATAATAATATGTAATATTGTGTGTTAAGGGTTTTATGTTTCAAACTTTTATGAGGATCTCGTAGATTGCGTTGTAGGTACTTGGTAAAAGGTATATAATGTATTTTCAACGCTAAATTCTCAAAGGTTGACGTAAAGACAGAATTCGTAGAAGAATTCTCTCTCATTTTCTTACATTTTTTCCAGGAACTGAGAAAATCTCGTTCCGGGTTTTCGATTATTCTGAAATACGTTTACGTAAGCGTGCTTTTTTAAACTACTTATTTTATCTATCAATGCAAATCCTGAATATGATAAATAATTGCAATATTAAACAAACCACATTTTTTCCTTCATTTCATTTAGGTTTTGTACCTATGTTTTAACTCAAACATAACACAACATATCATCACGCCTGTATCCCCGAAGGGTTAGGCAGAGGTGTACCAATGTACACCCACAGTTCGCCGGTATGTTCAGGTCCCATGTAATAGGGGGCGAGCCTATTGCCACTAACCGGGCACAAATCCAAACTGAGACTGCTACTGAGAATTTCATAGAAAAACCCAATAACACCTTGGTCGACCTATGAATCGAACCCAAGACCTCTAGCGTAGCAGTCGTTTTTACTCAAACCACACATTACAGTTTAGTATCTTAGTCTAGATGGTTTAAAAGCACTAACACTATCTAGACATAACAAAGACGTAACAAACTGCAGGTGTCGTTGCTCATTTGCTGCGGTTCCGCACAAACTTAGGGTTCCGTGAGTGATACGAGAGTCGCTGTACAAATACCGGGATGTGTTGGGTAATCCTTTCGTTATTGTATACTGTTGCTGTGTAATATGTAGGTATGTTTAAGTATATGTAACAGATTTCAATTGAAAATGGGATGCTGTAGTGAGAAAACCTTGGCATACTTATGAATTTTAACAAGAAAATTAGGATGGTGATTCGAAAGTCACGTACCTAATTAAGGATTGAATCATTCAGAGATTTGGCTTTATGACTGGTAGTGGAAATGTTTAAGAGACTTTCTATGGTCTTGTAGTAGAAATATCCATTTAGCGATCTATAAAGATAAACTCATAAATTAGTCATAAAATTGCCTTAGTATTGTGTATGTTTGGACATTTACAACTAATACTTTGGAAATACAAACAATCCATACAAACATGATTGGTGATGTTTTATCAGTTATTATTCTCTGATTTTGATTTGAATTCTTAAATGTATTCTTCAAACAAACCAACAGAAAACTAGAACCAAAGAAAAACATACCATTAAAGTAAAAACTTATCAAACCTATTATCAACTATCGAAAGAAACTTGAAAACAAAGTTTCCCTAAAATTCCATTTTAAACAATACAGAATACCACTTACTTGGTGTCGTGTAACAATCAAATAAAATATAAAAAACAGACGCAAACACGGGTAAACAAACTAGCTATCGCTGGGAATAACGTGTTTTTGAGATGGGGCTATGAAACCAGCGGGAGTATTTTGACTAGTCTCCTTCAATGAATTTGTAGCTATAGAGAGAACAAGTAGAAACAGAAAAAAACATGTCTTATTTGCATTTTGCTTTAAATTGTATAATAGACTACATTACATTAAATAAATTCTACATCCGTCCGTGAACGAAGGAGTATTTGATGCGTTGTTTTATTTAGAATTTAAAGTGAATTTATACCCTGCAAAACATTATGAAAACCTTTTGTTTTTTCAAACATCAAAATTTTCTGGGAATGACATTCCATTAGTAATACTTCTGGTAATTAAAAACAATGACCCACTCTAGTCATAATTCTAAGAAATAACTATTTTATAATTCCTATTTTACACGCAGTTCTCGTGGCCACACCCTCGCAGTAAGCTGTAATATTTCGTTCCCAACATCTGGCGTCGGTAAGGAAATTCCCAAGCTGAACACTTTAAGTTTCAGAGGATTCTTTTTCATAGTTGCCTTGTTTTCAGAAGTTCAGTTGTCAGTTTCGTGTTAAGAAAATTGTAATATAAAAAGGGATGCTTAAAAAATTTGAGCACGGTTTTAAAAATGGTTTCTTTCCGAGTGAAGATGGAGATTTAATATTTCAGCTAGTTTTAAATGATAAAATTTTGTATTTCCTTTTGAGAAAGAGTAGTGGTATATTTTTAATAGTTCTCCCAATTATGACCGTTCTTTCTTTTATGCTTGCTCAGCAAGAAGTAATCAGTAAATCTCCAGACTTTGCTTTTAAAATTTGTCATAAAAAGTCTGTCAAGAATATAATGTAAAATATCTAAGAATTACGACCTTTACAGTACTTAGACAGCAGTCAGAGAGCTCATTCCTGGAAAACCATTGGTTTTCTGTAAAAAGCTCAATTCTAAGTATTATAATCAGTGATGTCGTGGAATACCTCATTCATTTACATCATATGAAACATAAATAACATAACATAACATATCATCACGCCTGTATCCCCGAAGGGTTAGGCACAGGTGTACCAATGTACCCACAGTTCGCTGATATGTTTAGGTTCCACGTTTCTGCCCGGTTAGGGGCGAGCCTATTGCCCCTAACCGGGCAGAAATCCAAACTCCAACCTGCTACTGAGAATTTTATAGAAAAACCCAATAACACGTTGGTAGACATGGGAATCGAACCCAAGACCTCTAGTACTATAATCGAATCAATTACAAATTAAACTTACTTATATTTAAAGATAGACATACAATTGTAATCGCCAATCCGCAGTGAGCAAGCGTATCACCACGCAATGCTCACGCCTTCTCCATATGGGAAGAGGCCTGTGCCCAGCAGTGCAATTGTATGCCTCAGAATCGAATCTACAACATACGTATCCGTACCCATATACCTATTATAACGGCGGTAGTAAGCGTGACCCCACAAACCGGAACAAACCCAAAAACTGGTATCCCATACAGTCATAACTGTCAAGCGACACGCCAACATTAAGACGATACATACTTAAGCCCGTGACACGGCTCGCTATGTCACTGCACGGTGCTGCTTGAATACACCGACACTATTTGTCATGCCCAGAGGTTGACCCACTTGCATATCTTTTAGCGTTGTAAGGTGGGGCTGAGTTGCAGCGGGAAGCGATTTGATTGTAAATAATGATGATGATTTAATTAGGTAGGTGTGATTGTAACATAGTTTAATTTAGCTCAGAATTTTGATTCAAGCCTGGTGGTCTTTTATGCATACACGTTTATGGTTCCACAAAATCTTGATTTTGTTTATGTAAGAGTTAAATTGAAAGTATAAAGAATTATCAACTTATTTAAATTGAGCAAAAACTGTACCACTGCAGGGCAAAGTCCTCCCTTTCCTCCATCCACACGTTGCACGGGTTGCCCACTTAGCATTTATCTGTACGGAACCTAGTATTCTACATACTAGGTTCCGTACTCATATTTTCAAATATTATTTATAATTTAGGTTTCGCGCCATCAAATTGTACTTATGATTTAAGCCCTAAAAAACTTCATCAGTTTCCATCATCCTTAAAATTTCCATTTGTACTAAAATTTTGCTGTCTTCTATCTTTTACTAAAAGTATTATAACGAGATAAATATATGATCGAACATTAGTTTTCATAATATGTCCGCTATTAGTGCCACCCCACTCCCCTAGCCCCGCTTCACTTGCAAAATCTGCCGTAGGTACACTTTGCTAAAAGCCGCGGGAACTGTTACTACACAACTAAGACGCTTTTTGTCCAGGTTAGTTAACGTCATTATTTTTTAATAATGCAGGGAAGGATTTCATGGAAGTTTGAAAACTTTTCTGAACTCCTTCTAAATAAAACTTTAGTTTATCACGTTCAACGTGACACACTAGTTTAATCTTGGTGGAGCTTAGTTTAAATCACGAAGAAAAGGCTCATAACTCAGCACATCATAACTCATCACATCATATTTCGTTACAACATGAAATCTGGCATCACTGTACTCAAATCACACAATTGACATCACATCAGACATATTGTGACTCAGATCAAATATGTGACATAACAAATCGCTCACGCTTAGGCATACGTAGTGTAGGACGCTCCCCGGCTAGATGGACCGATGACCTGAAGAAGGCAGCTGGCAGTGACTGCACGGGAGCACGGGAAGCACGGGAGATCGTGCTCTGTGGCGCTCCTTGGGATAGGCCTATGTCCAGCAGTGGACTGCACATCTGTCCACTGCTGGACATGTAAAAATAATCATTTCTTCTTTTAAATCTATACAGGTCCTTTTAAATCTATACAGGTCCTTAAAACAGGACGTTCCCAATACATATTTCCAGATCATCCATCATCATCATCAATAAAAAAACACAATTTTAAAACATGCAAGAGCCGGCCGGTCTACCCGGCCTTAACCGGCCTACACTGCCTCAGCTTATATAATATAGGGTTATGTATAAGACCGGAAATTGATAATTTCCATGCACTTTGACGCGGTGAGGCCTTCGTGGACGGAGTTTCGACGACAAATGTAATTTATGCTCACGTTTCCACTGAAGAGTGATGTGAATTTGGAAGAATATATTATTTTTATGTTTGTATATATATTTTTTTGTGTATACTTTGTGCCCCAGAAACCACGACGAACCGATACATACATAAAGGTAAAAAAATAACCTTCGTTTCTGGTAAAGATATTCGTTAAAGCAATTTTTAACTACTCTGCATTTCTCAAACATGACGTTGGAATCTAGCATAACTACAATACTTCAGCTTTCAGTATTGTACACAAGTACTTATATTATTAAATTTAATTTTAATATTTGTTCACTACTTCTAGGCCTTTCTTTCCTACTTTTATATAGCTCGGTTCTTCCCTAATTTTAGTGTCAACCAGCGAGTTTATGTCAGTCTTGAAATATTTATGTCTGTCTTTCAAATAAGTAATTTTAAACATTTGAGTAAAAAAAATAACACTTTTGTTCTATTCCAAACCTATTTCTAACACCAAAACCCTCTAAAAACGACTTCACACTTTCACCAAACCACATCAAAAACAAAAAGCAAATCTAAAACTTAACACCCAGCTTACCTCAAAACCGTTCCCAAAACTAGCGTGAACATGACGCGACATTATTTTTAAACCGCTGATTTATTGCTCAAATATGGCGGGCAGCCGTAAATCAGAGCCATGGTGCATGTAGATTAAATTCTGACCTAATTGCACACATTATTTTTGTAGTCAACAGTTTTACAGGGGCTTTTTATGTAGTGTAGTTTATATTTCGCCTGTTCGTGAATTTGTAGGACAGATGAGTGGTTTGCAGTGTTAATATTCTTCTAATTATTTCACTGAATACCTAATATTTTTTAAGCTAAGGGAAGAAAGAGACTGGCTTCTGAATACTCGCTTTATGATTTGAAGTTTGTTTATACCATATAGATACTCATTTGTTTAATAAAACATACAGAGACATACAATAGTGCAGTCGCTTATAATATTATTTATGAAATGTATTAAATGCATGCATGTAGATACCTTTTATAGGGAATTTCGCTTTAACTAATTAAAACATCATACGAATCGTTCCTTTTGTGGTTTACATTGTCCATAATGTTTGGTTTAAATAGTTTGAAATCACAAACCCATACTAATTGAATTGATTAATAATCAGATTTTTCACACACTCAAAAAGGCTTTTATCATTCATTGGAAAATTAAAAAGCCACGCTTCTATAACAATGATTTAATTGAAACTATAACACTAAAATAAAATGCGTAAAATTTTATGATATTCATAGATTTTATATTCAATTATATTCAATATTCATACCACAATGGACGCGTATTCGCATCTATTTGCACTCTTTATTTTAAATTTTATATTTTATTTTCTTTGTTATTTAATTTGACGCAAAATTTCAGAATTACATTGTTTTGTGAGATTATTAGACTCAATTTTATTAATATGTCGATATTCGAAAATTATTTATTTTTTACAGACATTTAAAAAGTTTATGCGAAGTAATATTATAGTACGATACATTGGTAATGAAGGTAAGCCGAATTTTAAGATGAAACTATAACGTTCAGGAGTATTGTTGAACCACTTTGCAAAACAAGAACAATCCGAAATTCTGGAACGGAAAAAGACGAAAGATCCATTATTTACTCAGTAAAAATGTTCATCATCATATTAATATTATAGAACGGGGATTAGCGCGAACATGCATAAATACCTTAGTCTTCTTGCGACCACGGCCGGTGTAACCTGGTCGAAACGTCAAGCCCTAAAGGTATTTATGCATGTTCGCGCTAATCCCCGTTCTATAATATGAATATAAACATGCAGCGCGATAGTTTAAAAGTTATGTTCATCATCATTTTCACTGCAAGCATCCTAGAGGCCAAAACGTTTAGCGACGTTTTTTAGTCTTGTAACCCACTGGTTAGCAGTCACTACCGCTGGTGACTAAACAAACCAAATACATCATCTATCACCCACAAGCATGGCCTAACCTTTTTGGAACCCTACCAGCTTCCACATCAGCTCCAGTTTAAATTCCTGGAGTCCATCCGGACATAATCCTTGGACATTAAATTGGGGAAGAGCAGCAAATTGTGAAGCAACAGTAACGTTGGCGGGAGCGTCCGTCACGCCGCCAGCTGATATATCGACGAGATCTTGCAGAGCTGGGAAGGCGCGAGGGTTGAAAGGATAGCGGGGTTACAGAAATAAGGGGAATTTTTCCTATTTCTGTATCGTATTGGTGTTGAAGTCAGGGTATACTGGATGAATACTACCAGAAAGTTCGTTGATTGGGAGAACTTAGTCGTAATTCAATGATTTTTTTTTTAAACCTCCTTTGTCTATTTATCACAAAAACTACTAAGCCACAAGTCTGCTTTATTAATAGCTTTTTTAACTGGTTTATCTGAGGATACCCTTATCCCCTCCCCCTGATCCATACTTATGAAAATTTTGTCCGACTTAAATGTCTCATATCTTTCTGTTAAAACTTGTTACAACTGTTATAGCTTTTTCTATTTTTTTATTCAACTAGGTGATTATGTGCAGAGAACTCTTTTCTTACTATGTATAACAGTTTATGAATGTCTTGTTACTTGAGGCACAGTCCAGAAAACATTAGTAAGACTAGTTTACGAGAACTAACGCGGAACTGAGCACTGTTCTCTCATGCTTAACTGCTGTGGTTAATGTGCCGCCCATTTATGCAGAACACACCCACTGTTTATATTTATATGTGCTCATGCAGTGACCATGCTTAGACTTAAGCTTAGCTGACAAAGCCGAGTGTGTACGAACATCTTCGTGTCTCTTCGTCTTTCGTTCATTTTTTTTTGGCCAGTGAATTGTTCAATTTCATGTATTACGAGAATAAATGACCTGGTGGCCTAGCGGTTCAATGAACGGATTTGTATGCACAAGGTTGCAGGTTTGAGCCCAGGCAAGTACCAATATGGCTTTTTCAAAGTTGTATGTACTTTCTTAATTATTCTAAGACACTACTGACAGACGGTGAAGGAAAACATAGTGAGGAAACCTGGATTCCAAAATTTGGGATCTGAAATCGCCAACCCGCGGAGAGCAAGCGTGGTGATCAATGCTCGTGACTTCCCTATATGGAGAGAGGCCTGTCCCCAGCAGTGGGACGTTTATAGGCTGGATTATTATGTGTTACGAGTGTATTATGGACTTTTTTGTTAAAACTTTTTACTGTAAAAATTAAGGACTGAAGTTTGGTTTTCGAAATGGTTGAATGATTTTGATATGGGTGTTTGTGGTTCCTTTATTGTCGTTGAACAGCTATTATATTGAGGGGTTGAGCGCAATGTATGTAATGTTGACTATATTTATTTATAATAAATAATATATAAACACACTCACAAAATAGGGAAAAAATAAGCATGAAAAAAAAAATATGTTAAAGAAAATACTTAACCACAGCCAGCTAACAGGTTAACAAACAACACTGAAACATTTAGAATGTCATACTCGGTATTTAACGTCGGTTAATAACAAAACGAAAACATAAACCTTTCAACATAATAATTAAAAACCAGTTAAACTTAACTAACCGTTAACAGAACGTAAATTAGTTATTTACTTAACCGTAACATTGGAGGTTCTGGCGGTAACCGACGTTCAAAAGGCTTATTATCATTGTTATATTTTGGTTAAATTTAACAAACTTCCTATTATGCTTGTTTAACAATGTTTTAGAAGAACTTTCCTTAACTTTACTGAGTCTTAGAAACATGAGTAGGTATTATTTCGTTTCTTCAATCCCTGCTACTTATAACTTGAAGTTTCAATTAGCGTTGTTTATAAGAGTTCGTCTTTTTGGTAAAATACACGGATTTTAATGAAGATAATAATATTATATATTAAAGGTAGGTACATAAAAAACTTGGTGAAGAAACCTGTGTTTACATTATGCATCTAATGTAATAAGCCTTAGGGAAAGCCGTGACATAAAAAGGTTTTCTCCCCATGTTTTAGAAGAGACTTTTACCTAGTAGCTCCTTGGTTACACACCTGCAGATATTCTTATATTATGAAATAATATGACGGCCCTGTTGGTCTAGTGGTTAGTGACCCTGACTGCTATACCAGGGGTCGTGGGTTTGATTCCCACCCAGAAATTTTTTTTGTGTGGTGAGCACGATCATTTGTTCTGTATCTGGGTGTAATTTATCTATAATGTATATGTATGCATTTAGAAAGATATATGTATGTTTATCAGTTGTCTGGTTACCATAACACAAGCTCTGCTTAAATTGGTATCAGATAACCATGTGTGAGTTGTCCCGAAATATTATTGTGATCCATACTGATATGAAGATAAATCAACATACAAACTAACTGTAAAATCTTACGAAAGAAATTAATTGAGAGTTGTAAATAAAAAACATCCTAAACTTCTTAATCCACAGACAATTTAAATATTCTATGTTTTGTTTCTTGAATCAGTGACAAAATGCTTTGTATAAAACTTGAGTGAAAAGAAATGTCAAGCCTTAGGCTTTTTATAATGAATCGCAAATTGAGAAAACAAAGAATTTTGACAAATTAATTATACTTATAATAAATTATCCTAAAGCTGGCTACAATTTAAATTTGAAAATGTTTTGTAATTATTTCTTTTTTTGCTATGTAATTGCTGTAAGTGACAGAATATTACTATTTTTGTTGTGCTTTATTTTAAAATTAAATTTTTGAAGTCGAAATTTATATAATTGTTATGTCGTGTTGTTTGTTTACAATAAAGCTTTTATAAAGATCTATAAATATAAGGTGTTTCGAAGATTGTACTTCGCAGTATAGGTTCGGTAAATTCCTTAAATTTTAATATAGATTGAAACAGTCTCATTTACGCTTACTACGGTTATTCTGTAAATCATCCTTTGAATCAGTCGTCTCTATGTCTCGAAGAGCAAGTTAAGCCGTAGATTCGTAATTACATTCATATCAACTTGAAGTTTTATAATCTAATATCCAATCTACAATCCTCATCGTTATGAAATTCGTTTTACCACCATAGTCATAATAAACTAATTATCCAGCCAATGTAAGTCTCACAGCTGGGCACAGGCCTCTTCCCATATAGAGAAGGCGCGAGCATTGATCACCACGCTTGCTCACTGCGGCTTGGCGATTCAGATCCAAAATTTTGGAATAAAACCATAACAAAAAATAAAAAATATGATCTACAAAATGGGTTGTGAAGGTCAGATAGTCCTCACCCATAATCTACAAAACATTAATTAAACTTATACAGTCGAAATACAGTTACAGAAGTAAAATAAGCCATCTTTAAGTCGCATAGAAATTCAGAATACTTCAGCTAGTACTTGCAACTCAATTAGTCGCGGAGATAATGAAGATTGTATCTTTTGCTTGGTTTCGCTTACAATAGTTTCAAGACTGTAGTTACTAGACTTGATATTGGTATAGTTTTAATGTGCAGTTTCATAGAATAGGCTGTTGTAAGCTGATGGTTAGCTTGACTTGTAAAAATGTAGTGGTTATCAAATAATTTTAGAAAATTTTAGTTTCTTGCGGGGTTTTCCCTATCGGAATTAAACGTTTTAAAGGCTTTTTTAGAATAAAAATATTTTGAGTTTGATTGACTACTTCTATATTTATTACGACACATCATCCAGCAATCCATCATAACATTCAATTCGAACATAATTCTTTAAATTATACTTAATGATAATAGATTTTAAAACAGCCAACAAGGTATCCTTTTCTTACTTAGATGAGTTACAATACATTAAAAATCTATTTTCAAGGTGTACCGAGGCTCCCTATAAAAGCAATACCTATATATAAGGAGTATCACGGGATACATAACAATATCACGGGAATAAGCGTGTACCTAGGTATGCATGCATTTACGTGCTTATTCCCGTGAATTATATTACTCTAAACATGCATCGCGGTAGTTTAAAAGATCCTTATAATGTCATTTATTAACAAGAAATACTAAAGCTATGTAATGCATGATTTCATACCAACTTTAACCACAAAAATACTAGACACCCTGGTACATTTTCACACAAAGACTTTTTATTTGGCAGTCTCGTTACGCAGCGAGTTTTCGCCACACTTCGTACAAACCCTGAAACAATACATTAACTCGGTACGAACTAACAATGGCTTGATTCAGCGTAATTTTAAATAAAAGAACTTCGTATAGTTATAGATAAACAGCGAGCATTGTGGCCGGTGTCAAGCGCAGCGTATAATGTTCCGATGTACTATCGCTGGTCTATGACACGCTGGATTACGTGTGGCGATGGATATCGGATAGGCGATAGAAATTTAAACTGTCAGTGGCAATAAATTGGGTAACAGGGACAGACAGTCTTTTTACTATGTTAGTTTAGTGAAGTTCGTTAAATTAAAAGTAAATGTAATGTGTGTACAATAAAGAATTAAATTTTGATATTGTTGATGGGGTCCTTGAATCATGACAAACATTATTTTGTACTAAAAGTATTGTGAAAATGAAGAGTTAATGAGTGAAAATAAATTATCAGAATCTGATATTCTTTGAACTGAATAGCTTGTATAAAGCTGAAAGATTAGCAAAACGTTTCCACGATTTTAAAAGCAATAAGATACATAATTAAATCTGTTTGTAATTTTATAGCCAATTGCAGCCATTAAGAACACAACACAAATAAAATAAAATCAATTAATTTCAAATGTTTACATATATCCAATAAAACGGGTATTAAAATAATTCCAATCCAATATTTGCAGGTATAACTATAAAACGTATTTACAAAACCTAAGGTAAACATCGTTAGTAATTGATATGATAGGAATTCGATCCCTTTGAATGCGTTACGTAATAGGGCAATTAAAAATGGGTACTGCACGGAACACGTTTTCTAGATTAAAATGGTGATCGTTGACAGTTACTTTATAAATACGTTGAAACAGAAGTTTCACTTGTTTAGATAGGATAAATTTATAATGGTTTATTTTCATTTCATTCAATATTTCTTGACATCTAAATAGCTATTATAAAAATTCTTTATTGGTTGAATGTTTCTAGGTTATGATTTTTTTTAACTAAAATTAATTCATATAAAACTACTATATGTAGTGTACTGTATGTAGTATATATAGCTACCTCAGCGTGAAAAAGATGAAATGATAATTATTTACATATGTATATTATGCATTATTATTCGTCACATTTTTTTTTGTAATAAAGTAAATAATTCTCTGAAAATGAAAACCCCTATTTCATTTGACTATCGTGATCGAGTGGCGTACACACCGTTCTTCAAAGTGTCGCCATCTTTGGATTAAGATCAATGTATATGATATTTTCCACATATTGTTCGAAGTAGTACTTCTGTAACACAATGACATTTTATATGTTGTTTTTAATTTGTTCATAGCTTGTGTATGTAGCGTTTTGTGCTACGTGAGGCGCGGACGTCTGCACAGGATTATAGGTTTTATTATTGCGGTCTAGTATTAACAGAGGTATGGCAGAATTACTGAGATTTGCAGTTATTTTATGTTTTATTAGATAGTTATTATATGTTTAGTATGTATGACGGTTTATTATTAAATTTTTTGGCTTCATGTCTCACTCTATTCAGAGACTACAATAGAGCAAATGCCCATGTGACCTCCACTAGCCATTTAACGGGGAAGCATACTAAGACTGGTAAGTTTTTAATTACTAGCTTTTAATGTCAGCACAAGATATACTGTTAAACATGTACCTAATATAACTGGTTAGTGAATTCTTTGTTAGAGATCCAACGAGATAAATAAATTAAACTGTTATTTGTAAATAAATTCTCAATTCCATTTTAAATCGTTACTATTCACTGATTACTAAAACGGGTTAAATTCCTTGAACCTGCGTCAGTTATCTAACAAATTACCGTGAAGTACATTAGTTATGCATGGTTTGCAATCTTCAAGCCCTAATATACATACATTAGCTTAATACGATAAGTTACAGAGATCTGCGGCGCCGCGGTCTGGGGAGAGCTAAAAGTAAGATGGATTTTGTGTTCAAAAATATTATTTAATGTACCTCAATAAAAATATTTGAAGTATGTTTCAAAAATCTAAAAAAAAGTGATGAATGAGTTAAAATCTGAAAATTACGCAAAAAAAAAAACATTTTTTATTTTAAGTTTAACTAAACACAAATAGAAATTAGCTTTTACTAAAATTTCCCTGCCGTAATGTATGTAACAGTAAAGGAAAACATCGTGAGGCAAACTTGATTAAAAAAAATGGTGTACATCTCAAATTGCTAATCCACAATGAGCAAGCGTGGTGATCAATGCTTCTCAACTTGGAAAGAGGCCTGTGCCCAGTAGTGGGACGTTTATAGGCTAGTATTATTTTTTACAATTTAGTTACCTACATGACCCCGTCCTTATTGACATATTATTAATATGTTATAAATTTGCAGCGTAAAACGCAATAAATTTCCGACAGGTTAAATACAATTTCACAATAAATTCATCGTCCATATTTTTAAATATTCATGGAAATCATTTTAATATTCCAGCGCTAATTCTAATGTTCTTTAAATATTTAATTACAATACTGACCACTAATAATGAGCATTCCATATTAAAATTGTGAATTTATTTTAAATATTCATTATTAATTAATAGACTGAAATGAGGTTTCACAATAACAATATGTTTAGTCCATTTTCTATTCATTTTTTTACAGTTAGAGATTTTTTCATAAATTCGTTTTAGTATTTAAAGGGGTTACATATTATTTTATGATTCAAGTATTATCAACTTTTCTTAAGGTATTTTTACTAGTCAAAATTAAGATAGGAAACAATTATTATTACTGTTATCTGTCTTTGAAGGTTTGAGCGACTTTCTTGGAATTTTCTTCCCTAATTAAATAAAAAAAAGCATTGTCCAAAACAAACTTTTTATTTTATTTTGTCATATAAGGAACATATCCGATCCTACATGAATGGTTTTATTTATAGCAGACAAACTTATTACTCAATTAAATTTCAATTTACGCTCAAGGGAATATTGATAAATAAATAAATAAAAAGCTTAACATTTAACAACTTGTTAGAGAAATTAAAGTCTGTGTTTTGACACATACCATCATACAAACCATCACGCCTGTATCCCCGAAGGGTTAGGCAGAGGTGTACCAATGAACACTCACAGTTCGCCGGTATGTTTAGGTCCCATGTAATAGGGGCGAGCCTATTGCCACTAACCGGGCACAAAATCACACACAGTAAAAAATTGAGTTAAAAGTCTACATAAAGTAAATAACAAGTTAGTTAAGTAGTCGCAAAACGTTACCAGTTTTATTTAGACTCAACATGCAACGGCTATAAAACTTATTAGATTTAAACTTCATGTTTTATCCGCGCTTATGAGATGCATTTCACAACACATGCACTGCTTTATTTCTACAAGGCTTAAATAGCTTAATACAGGAATACAGCGTAAAAGTTTTATGCAAAGATTATAGAGCGGTTATGAGAAATATTTTAGTTATTTTTAAGGATAACATGGTGAAAGTTTTATGTGGAGAATATATATTTTAGATGCGTAAGTAACTCTGTCTGAAAATGTATACTTTTTTTATAGCTAAACTGCGGAACCAAATTTGAATGATAACATACACGTACCTAGTCGCAGAAGGATGCTAGTTAATTAAAAAGTTCTAAAGCAAATTAAACTCATTCATTATCAATTCTTCGTTGTCTTGTTTGTTTTACATTGAGATTATTTGAAACGCAAGTAAACACGTCAATTTGTATTAAAATTGAATAATTTAACTAACGACTTAATTTTAACTGAAACAAAACTTTAATATTATATACATACTAAGAAAAAGAACATGCGATTTTATAATATATTTAACTTTGTATAAAACATACCAACTAGAAAGTACTTTATTTATAATTAAAAAAATATTTTTGTTTATCTTCAACATAAACAACCCCTTCATTAAATTCATCATATTTTAACAGTCACATGAATTTCCAAATATCTCACCCCTTAAATATTAATTCCGCCGTGTATAGCGAACCTTTATAAATCTAACCCGTGTATCAGGAGCCTGCGATCGTGATAACACATAACCCCCATCCTCGTACGTCATATCACTTTAAAAGTATAACAAAAGTACCAAAGGGTTAACAGAAAAATACATGTTTTGTACTTTTCTGGGACTTACCTGGGATTGGAAAAACTTATGTTTTTGAGCAGATTGTGTAAATTTTAGGTATGATCATTTAATAACACAAGCAGGAAATAAATACTTGTTAAATAGATTGAACTTTATTTTTTATTCAGTATCCATAGATTTAAGGAGTAATGCTATGTGTTTAGTAACACATTATTGTTTTAAAAATCAGGATTTTTATTCAAAATGTACTGTATGGAAAAGTGATGATGTTGTCTGTATCAATTAATACCTACAAATATTGGACAGCTTCATGTCGTAAATTTACGACACATGGGGTAATGCACATCGAATAAAATCTAAATTAAAAAAATACCCAAGTGTGTTTAGCGATAAATAGACTTACAAAGCCTTTAATTACACCCTATGAACTAGCTAATAATCACAAAACCCATGGGATGTTTATCTAACACAAATAGATTTACAACACCTAACAACGCCTTTATTATAATAACACATAAATCTGTCTCCAGATCAGTACATTTCACAGAGTAAACCTTCTGAATTTTTATGTCATTTTTATCTGTATCTGCATAATCTTTCGACGTGATGGGGTGCACCCCTGCCCTATGTCACCTTTATCATTAGGTATGAATGGGGTTAAGGCACCATAAATAGACTCATGGTTTTTAATATATTTAAAAAAATAAATGAAGATGTCATTTGTAAGAGTGTAAAGCCGGAAACCCACAGCGGCGCACGGAGAGGCTGTGCACGTGTGTTTAGCTTCGCTTTAGTACAAAATGTATAAAAGCGTTTCCACTGCAGCGCACGGACATGCTACGCAGCAATTGACGTCATAAACACACGCGTAGCTAGCTCGAATAGCCGGTACATAGCTCAACCCACGGCCGTGCGACGCATCCCAGCTGCGTGGGTCGGCCATTTCTCGGCGACCCACGAATATGTACAGTCTCGAGCAAAAATATGTATAACATAATATTTTTAAGAAATTATTATAAGAATAAGCCACTATAAATAAGAGGTACAATTAATGTTCCTAGTATATATACATACATTTAAGTTGTTGTAGTATATATACGTACATTTAAGTTGTGATAAGTATAATTTATGTAAGAACTAAGTAATTTATAATTCAAATAAGTAAAACAGATGTTACTACACAATAGCTAAATTATATTGTTACTTGGAAGAGCTATTGTCTATATTATAAAAATAATATATTGACTTTAAGTAAAATATTATTTTTTTTATTAAAAAAAGTATTTGAACTATTTTATTTTCAAGTGTCATCTGTCAGTATGCATTGATTGCTAGATGGCAGAAGAGATTCGACAAAAAATCTCACTAATTTCGTTTAACAATTTCGCATATTATTATGTTACATATTTTTGCTCGTGACTGTACCCCACGCATAGCTATGAGCTGTGTGAGCGACACATCCGTGTCCGTGCGCCGCAGTGGAAACGGAGGCCGACGCCGCCGAACTAATGAGCCCACGCAGCAGAGGTGAGCCACGCATCCGTGCACAGCCTGCGCAGCGGTGGGGTTCCGGCGTGTAATGAAGTTAAAGGTAAAAGCATAGTTTTTACAACAACATATTTACTTTATAATTTTTTTTATTTCTTGTGTTGACTTAGTTTTTATATTATTGTAAATATTTTAGGTTGAATTTCTGAAATAAATTTATTTAGGTAACATAGATTAACTTATTATGCGAAAGATTTTTGATAATGACCAATGGAAGTACTTGGAGAAGGCCTTTGCCCAGTAGTGTGACAGTATAGCCTATGAAAATCTTAATTCTTTGTGCATGTTACACCATATCATTATCTGGTTTTTAAATGAAAGTTATTATTATGTTATTTGGTTGGGTACATGCTTCAGAGTGGCCCGATATAAATTTTGTTGAAGTTGGTTCCATTTTACTTTTAGTTCAATTAAGCATATCTTAATTATTTATTATATCAAGCCCCACATTAATCACATCAAATCCTAAACTGAACTTTACCACATTATAATGAATGACAAATTAGGGTGCTGTCTATTTTTGTTTGTATTGTTTGACGTTCGATAAGTGCTACTGTGTAGCCTATATTGAATAAAGAATTTTTGAATTGACTACTCATAAATAAATCAAACACAGGCCCTTTATTATCGAAGTATCCGCAACAATAACCAAGTCTAATCTAGTCTGAATTAATGTAGGACTTATCAAATCCAGGCATGACGCGGCCTTCCCCCGAAGGATTAAGAAATAACGCGACGAGGCACGATTCTAGATTAAAAAATATATATTTAAATACTAAAATTGTAAATAAAACGTGCTGAATTGTTAGCAGCTAGGTTCCAGAAAACACTTTGTTTGATTGAAGTCTAGATTTACATTTTGGATTAATTGAACGCCGCTTGAGATAAAAATGGATTCTAAGAAAATACAAGCTTTTTTTTCAGTGTACAATGTTAATTTGCGATGTGCTCTACTTTTTCAGATTTTACCATTTTGAGACGCAGTTTGTAAGAATAATTTTTGATACTTATTTTAAGATCTACCTAAAAACAAATGGTTTTAAAAGAGCTTTTTGATCCTGCAACTAGCAATAGTTGCAGGATCAAAAAGCTTGAAACTTCTAATGTTATAATTATAATTGGCGAAAAAAGAGTCATTGACATGTGATTAATCAGCCGAATACCTTTTAGATGTTAATCACTAAAGTTACATTAAATCAAGTAAATTTTCAAAAAACTAATGTACTTTAATTTAATATGTAGTCCTACACAATAGATTTATATTTCTATGGCAGAGTTTTTTAACAGATCTACAAAAGTTTCAACGAATTTGCACGGTTTGTAAAAAAGAAACCAATGCAAAGTTGTAAAGAATTGGTTCATATTATTTCATAAATTTAAAAAATAATCTTTTCATTTCATTTCAATATTTGAAATAATAAATTATCAAAATACAATTAATAATCGAATCATAAGTCTGTAGCGCAGGCTACACGTCACAGGCTAGAAAACACACAGCTACACACAAGTCTAAATAAATAAAAACTGCGTGATCAAGGAATTTAGAGAGAAACTCTTCTTAAATATTTAGTTAGTGTTTTATTAACAAAGTTCTTTAACAAAAAAACTCTTTTCAGCAATTGTGCATTGTGTTGAGTTTTCACCTTCATAAAATCAACATTATAGGCCAGAAATATTCTAATAACAAAAATAAGTGCTTTTAAAAGTAAAATATCAAATATTTCTTTAGAATAAATTCGGGTACGGCACTTTCTGACCTCAACTTATACGCGCCACATTTCAATTTAACAATACATATTATATTTTAATGCCGAAGTTATGAAAATATATAATTTTAATTCGTCCAAATCGTATGGATTTGAAAACAGTTTAGGGTTCTGTACCCAAAGAGTTTCAAAGGGAGCCGATTATTAAGTCTTTTAGTCTATCGGTATGTCTATCCAAACAAGGGCTATATTACCATGGCTGTATCTATATACGACATTAGGTACAACGTTATATAATTTTTTGAAGTTAACCAATAATTAGTATTATTAATAAATTACAAACAATTTTACCTTTCACCAGTTAACACAAAATTATTGAATTTACATAGATGTAAAAGTAAACCGACTTTAATTTAATTTATATGTCACCACCACCACCACCACCACTTAGAGGCATATTCTATAAAAAAAATGTTTATATTATCAACCCACTATAACAAAATTACAAAAAACCATGCTTTTGAATTGTGACCATCCTCCATCAAATACACCGTATTTGCACGATACTACGGAACCCATCATCTGCAAGGCCGTTTCACATGATCGGCTTTCCCAACAATTACAAAGTTTGCCTGAAAGTGGTCTCTAAAATTACTTTGAAGGTCGATACTTAAAGGTCAGGTAAATGTTAAAGAGATATCTCTATTTTAGCTTTTATATAATAAAGCGTTATTTATTTTCGGCTTCAGCCCCGTAACAATTTAATTTGCATTTGTAAGGAGATTATAATACCGTGAATAATGTACTGATAGACTTAGATGTAGCTGAATGAGAAATAAAAACATCTTTAATGTTGACAAAACTTGAAAGTCTTTATTCCTACTTAAGACATCACAACAAGAAATGTATGTATATATAATTATTATGTAGGTACCTATATTAATCTTGTTATAAAACTGATAGTTATTATTTGTTTCTCAGCGGAGCTCAGGTGTTAAGAACTCTTTTGAAAAGTTCCTTTCGCATTGCGTCCCAAATCGACCAATATATTTTGGTAAAGGTTTTTTTGAAAAGGATTGTGTAGGTAATCGTTGGCCAGCTATAAAAAAACAACTCAAATATAATACCAGAATAAAACCATCGACATGTACGAGTATGTGATATCAAAAACGATAAATCTATTCCTTCTCTCATTTTCCATACAAACTATTACAAACTGCATCCGCTTTGTTTTAGATCTTGTTGAACATACAACAATGCGTTGGAATTGCAGCCGGAACGAATATCATGTTTGACTATGTTGCGAGTGCAACCGACGTTACGTGCGCCGACTACCAACTGCATCTGTTCTCACTCAAATCTAGAATTATGGAACTTGGTGTTATGTTCATACGCAAAATCTAAATCAAAGAGGTTTTGTTTCGAGTTAAACTTTTCAGGTACTTTTAATGACTCAAATTGCGCTGTAATAAATAATGCATGGTGATAAAAGGGATTCAGTATTTTTGTTTCTGTTGCTTGATTTTTTTGACTAAAAGTCTTAAGGAATTTAATTTTCTTTAAATATTTGGTTAATTAATTAAGGCCACAAGCCTGGGGGCCTTGAATATCATAGAAAGTATATTTATAATGGTATTTATTTCATGCTTTTTTTAAGTACCGTGGTATTTCCATCTTCGAATTATGGTGTTACACATTACGCCATAGTCTAGTATATTTTGTCTCTTGTCATCTATATCATTCAAATTAAGATGAAAAACTATTTAAATTTTGTATTTTTATTACCTACATAAAGCTAAGAACAACGTTTTCCTCTTCTATTCACACATCGCCAACACCCAACATAGCAAGTTGGGCCACTGTGTACACAACACCCAACCTCGACAATGCACAATGCAGCGAAATTGCACAGACACCGTGTTTGTGCAGCTTGCGTACAATGCGAACGTGGCGAGAAAACTAACGTCTTGGCCTGATTCAATACGTTCTAGTCAATTTGTTGCGAAGCCTGCGGTGAGGTTTTGAGATGAATATTGTTGTCTTGTCTTGTCGGGTTAGCATGGGTGTATGCATAAAGGAATAGCAGCCTAGTAATTTACTCTAGAAATCCTTTACGTGACAATTACCGTTCAGAGGAAAAAAAATACATACAGAATTTACGGTATTCAATTGATGATTTTGAGATGGCGGGACAAACTGGAGGCCTTTGATGAGGCGTGGATGACCACGGCCATAACCAGAGAGAAATGGAAGGAGGGTAGAGAGGCCTTTGCCCTGCAGTGGGAAAAAAATGGCTAGTAAAAAAAAAATCTGGAAAGACTGGGAGCCGACCCTAACATATTTGGGGAAAAGCTAGGCAGATGATAGTAATGATACAGGATTTCAAAATATAAAAAAAAGTTAAACTTTACACATCAATAATAAGGGGTATTTAAAACAATATACAGATTTAAATATATCTACACATAAATGATTAGATCACCATCTTCAGTCCTATATAATAAACCCACTGCTGGGGGCACACCTTCCTTTGTTTTTGAAACTGTTCTCCATCTCTTGCCAGTATTGTGATATAAAATATATTTTTCATTTATTTTGCCACCTGCCCAGAAAATACAGAAGCGCAATAATTTACTTAAATCACTTTAAATCTACACTAGCTCTTGTATTCTCTTAATAGTATTACGAGAGCAGGTGCTTCTGGCACACAATGATAAAGTATTTTCATGACAAAGGTAGACATTGGTTCTAG
Organism: Autographa gamma; assembly: GCA_905146925.1. Taxonomy (NCBI): domain Eukaryota; kingdom Metazoa; phylum Arthropoda; class Insecta; order Lepidoptera; family Noctuidae; genus Autographa; species Autographa gamma. The sequence continues at coordinate 10,348,388 of LR989867.1, read as the reverse complement.
GTTCTAGCATTTAGATCTAGTCTGCACATTTATTTTGTAAAAATACTACTTTTTAATGTCACAATGTCTAACGTACGAATTCGTGTGGGTTTAAAAACATGGAATAAAAATAATTAATTTTTCTATCTTTTCATGTTCAAATTGTAGATAATTGAAAGAAACAGATGACTGAAATAATATTCTTACAGACGAACATTAAAAAAATAAAATTCTGGAGAAAATGTGTTTTTTTTTGTATTCCTTTTTTGACTTCCTTTGCAGACCACTTACAAAATAGTATTTATAATAAAGAAATATACAGTTTCGTTTTGTGCAGGTGTGTCATCAATCAGCAACTTTAAAACAGAAATCAATTTTAATATTACTACTATTTTTTTTTTCCAACAACAAAAGCTCAAATTAAACATATTGCACGCGTTCTTTGCTCTATACAAAACAAAACCATTCACAATACTGGCACAAAACAAAAACGATTTACATAAAAAATAAAAATGCCCGCCAATCACACGTCATCCTGTCAGGTTGGGTTTCTATTATATACAGGGTATAAAAGAAATAACATTCGTGAACTGTTGTCACAAACAACTATTGTAAAATAGGGAATATATAAAGGAAATGTGACGACAAAAAGAGGTTTCTTTACTTCAGTGCTGAAATTAAATGTTACTGTAAAAGGCGTGTTTGACGTGTAAAGAATAAAGGTTCTTGAGGTAGAACATTACTACTGTTCTTTGAATTAGGAAATAAAATATATCGGAAACAAATGGCTGGAATATAGCCCGTATGTTGTTTTGGATGGCGGGGTGCTAAAAATAGGCTGCTATGCGAATTGCAAATAATATCAACCAAACGTTCGACCTCCGCGTATGATTTAATTGTGTGTCATCCATGTTCTGTAGATTAAAAATATATTTTTGAAATTACCAATTTTTACTGAAATTGACTATGTGTTTTACCCTAAGTCAAGTTATGATAATTCCTTAATTTTATATATTTATTCTAATAAAAAATACAGAAGTGTGTATTTTTCATGCATTTAGGAGTCTCCAGCACTTCTCTGGTAGTTAGCACTGTAAATACTTTTAGAGCTTTGTCCTGCGAAAATGCATAGCACTCACGATGTTCTTCCCTAGAGAGATGCAAGTATGCCCTGAGCGGTGATACTTATGCATTATGTCCGGTATTCTGTGCAACCTGCACTGTCCTTTGAATGACCAGTCTGTAAACCACGTAAAGAGTTTAAGTAAATAAGGGTCCCTATGGAATTTTGACAGAGAGTCTTTTCATAGTTGAGATGGTGTCGTTAGGTGTTTTTTTTTATATAATTAATAAGACATAAATGTAAAAAGGAACTGACATCAATAAAATTGATGGGGACATCTTAGGTTTTCCCTATCGACGACAAAAATATGCTATGAAATCGGTCACTAATTGCCGGAGATAATATAGAGTAACGAATGTAAAGTTAATAATTAGTCGGTGTCGACTCACTGAACTAGTCGGCCCATCATGAGTGTTTATTTTCCATATTAACAGAAGGATGAAAAACTTTGAACAAGATGTTCCAAAGAACAGTTTAGTAAATATAAAATCTGTTTTTACTTAGATAGAAACTGCACATAGCACCATATAAACTGTTCCAAATCATCACAATCCCGATCTAATTAGCGTCGCTAATTGCACGTGATGTTTATAACCGTAATTTCATTAGTTAATGTGACTGACAGCCTGGAAACGCATACTCCGGATATCTGAACATGCCCAGTTACAACATAATTGCCTGTTTATTAGAATTTAATGAGCGCTGGTTATTGCCTGGTTTTGACATGTTGTTTCACCTTTATGCTATTTAGCACAATTAAATGGCATATTTTTGAACCACAGTCACAGTGTATATTAAAAATACCTAAACTAATATCTGACCACATAATAATAATTTGTTGTAGTTATAATTAAAAAATTGTTTATTGCATAAGCTAATTTTAGAAAGTGTTATATTCAAGAATATTTACCACATAACTGTATGTTTTGTTATACTTAGATTTAAAAGTATGTTAAAAACAATAAATAATTTAAGAAAGTTTTCCATTCAAGAAAATGTAAGTGTCTTTAGTTTAGTCGAAAAGAAATTATGAATAAAATAATACCTTAGTTAGATAGTAGACATAATTGTTTGTTTTTTAAACGCTATTAATCAATAATATTTTTCAGTAACTGAAAGAAAAACAGCCTTCAAAATTATATTATTTATATTATTATTAGTTATATTTATTTATAATAACCAACTTGAATTAACAGTTCAAATCCACACACACAAGTTATAGGTTTGTACAAAATAAAAATTACTATATACTTATAAGATCAAATTAAACATATGACACGCAAAATTATACAATTTAAAATGAAACAATAGAACTAATAATAAATGTACATTAAATAAAAAATCTAAGTGAATTAGATAAAACATTCTGGTCATCACATGTAATTCGCAAAATACAGTGATATAACAAGGACAGTTAACACGACCGAACTTTTACTAACCGTTGGAACACGAGTTTATGTCAGTCAAATTAAAAGTTTGATGCTACCAAATAAACTCACAGTTTGTGTCGACCAAAAAGTTTTGAAACAAATTATGAAAAAATTATACGTTGTTGAGTAAAATTGGTGGAACTGTTATTATTTGGATGGATAACGGAAGTATTTGATTGTTTTGGGAAAGGAAATGTGTGGTGTTGTTAGAAACTTTGATTTAATTGAACTTTTCTTTTTCGTCACGATTGTTGCTGATTAAATTGGGTAGTTGTTTTTATGACATCGTTCTTTAGAGTTATTTCTACCTGAGAATATTTTCTATTAAAAAGTGACATGTTTTTCTTTTGTTTTGGTTTTTTTTTGTGCTTGAGGCTAACTTTTTAAACATGTATTTTTATGACTGAGTAGTTTTATCCGTTATTAATACTCACAGTACCACAAGTAAAATGACTTAAAATTCCATACAAAGATTCCCACTAATCCGCCAATCTTAGCCACCCAGACTTCAAAAAATCTTGCCTTAACCCTTCCACTGCGGCAGCCAATTTTAAACTTGACTAATCTCCCCGCGATTCTATTACGTCATCGGATCCCTCATCCAAAGGATTATCGCACTATACCGAGGATTTTTCCACCCCCGTGGGAACTGAGATTTATTAGAATAGGGGTAGAATGGGGGAGGGAGGGGTAGGATGTGCTGATACGTAATTTATGAGCCAAAAACTGTAGCAAGCGGATTTCTTTAATGATAAGATCTGTTAGTCCACCGTTTGCAAGTAGTTTGTACGGTTTATTGATGGGTTTAGGGTTAAAAGGGTGTTCATTTCTGAGGTTTTTCTTGTAGGCATTTTTGTTTATGTATCTTACATATTTTTATAATAATAATAATAAATAAATGCGGACAACATCACATACATTGCTCTGAACCCAAAGTAAGTAGCTATTAAGCACTTGTGTTATGGAATTCAGAGACAACGAAGGTACCACAAACACCCAGACCCGAGACAATGTAGAAAAGTGACTTTCTACATTGACCCGTCCGGGGATCGAACCCGGGACCTCAGAGCTAGCGACACCTTGAAAACCGGTGCGTTCGCCACTCGACCACGGAGGTCGACATTTTTGTACTTACATACAATAAATATACCCACAATATGTTTCTGTTGCTTTGGTACGAGATACAGCACAATATTTGGATTTAGCTTGACATATATAATACATTTAAAAAGTACATAAGATAAGCAGTGATTGTTCATAACCTACATCAACCTTAAAAAAAAAAAATATGTACGGAATGTTTTTTTCATTACTTACAATGTCAGTGTTTAAAGTAATAAATGTTCCACCTCTAGAGTGATAATATTTTTAGAATATAAATTCTTTGTCGAACCTTAAGAAACATTATTCAGTATTGCAACATTTCTTTCTATAGATGTACTTTCCAACAATGCTCGAAAACTATTTTAATAATAACTTTAAAATTGAATGCGACGACATTGTAGAGATTTCCACATTTTCGACGCATGGGTTTGTGCCGACACCCTCCCACATTCCGCAACTTTTATGTGGTCTAAGTTGGAAAATGATCAGGAAACAGTTGGTTCCATTTGATAGAGGATAGTGCCTAAACAATATTCTTCTTTAAAATACAGTAAGATTTTTCGAACGTGGGAATCAAAAAGGGTCAGTATGAAATGGAATGTCTTTGAGATTGATTAAAGTTATAATTTATACAGTTAAAATATTTTATTCTCTAATTTTCATATATATTAAATAGACCATTATCGTTGCACTGTAATACAAACACATTATCTAAATAAAAGAAACTACATTAAAAAATAAGTTCCATCTTAGTTCTTTTTATTATTTAATTCATAAAACAGATGTAGCACAACCTCACATAAACATAGCAGGTATCTATAGTAAGTATAGCAATAGCAGCTTTTTAATGAAAGTCACTTTCGATCTTTAAACGTAAATACTGTTTCAAACGACGATAAACAACTCCGTTATAAAGTCACCACAAACTCCCCAACTTATGGTAAACCGAAAATCAAAAGGAGGTCGTATATTGATCCAATACTTGTCAATAGAACCTCCAGCCTCCGGCATACATGGTAACATCCACCATGCTTATGATATAGAAAATCCCTTCTTTTGTATAATTCAGTCTACACTGTCATGTATTTGGTGGGAATTGGGATAATACTCGTATAAGGATACCAAACTGCCTGGGGTGTGGAAAATAATTTGGTAAAAAATTTGTAAAATGAATAAAGAACGTTGTTTTGTTTTCAAATTAACACATGTAGACTGTATTATTATTATAACGTATAAAATTTAAAATAAAAACTTCGTTCTTCTTATTTTCGTGTCGATAGTAAATTGAAATTAGAGTGCATTGACCCAGTAAGTTGCAACATTAATGGCATCATCGTTAAACTTTGTGAAAAACCAAAATAATAATTGATCAATAATCACCAAAAAAAAAACATACGTATACATGCTATGTGAAATCATAGTGTTTCTAGGAAAAAGAAAATCTGTTTTTGGAACTGGCCACTTATAAACAAAAAATTAATATCCATAATTATCACATTTGTTGAAACAAAGTGATATAATTATTCTAAATCAAGGAACCAAGGTATTTATGTACATTAAAACGTTACTATTAAAAATCTTTTTTAATTAATGTCTATCATATTTCGAGCGACTTTGACAGCCAGCTGACTGTCAACGATTTGTTCACAGCGTAATTACGATCGGGGGGCACGGCAGTGCCCCCGCCAAGTCGAGCGCGAAGCAAACACTGCCGTACCATCCTTTACTGGAACCATTTCGCCACATTTTCAGGCCTCTATTTGAGAACCTCTGGATAAGACCAGAACGCAGAAATTTTTGGCATCCAGTTAGATGTAATTATATACTTAAAATCCAAAATTTCAGGTCTGTAGCTCATTTAGTTCCAAAGTTAAGAGAAACCAAAGTTTCGCATTTACGACACTCACTCACTCATGATCATCAAAATAGAACTAGTACTTCCCATTAACTCAGAGAGTTGAAATTTGGTACAGAGTTAGGGTTTAATGGTCACATAAAGGAAAAACTATAAAAACTAGGATAATCGACGATCTGGAGTACCTGGTGACCCTCATTAGAAAACACACGAGCCCAAGCAAACTATTAGAGATCGACATACCACCTTAACAAAAAATATTCAACTTGGTGGAGCGCAAAAATTGAAGGTCTGAAGTATCTGATGAAGAACCCTCAGCTAGTTTCAGCTGTATTAGAGATACGGTAATGCCCTCTTATATTATTCGTTCTTAAAACAATCGTTTGTCATTGCAAAAATCCAGAGTAGTGGGTCAAATCTCCTTATTTAATCTAGCCTATAGTGTCCCGCTGCTAGGCGAATGCCTCCAATTCTGCTTCTAAGAGAGGTGGGGACTTTTCTCCATACAAACGCTCGGTCTGTTTTTCGCTGGTTTCTGAACTTAGTATGAATATTTTTATAATGAAATAATGATTTCCAGTGTGTGTAGGAGGTAATGTAAATGTATGTCAATTTTTTTTTTTAAGAAAGCTCTTTTTAGAAAATCTTTATAATTTACCTATATCAAGGCAACAATAACTACATGAGTAGCAAGCTGCCTTATTATGAATAGTTAAGAGTTAGTAGTCACTAACGAATTGTGTTATAAAATTATCATTGGGCATTGAGTAAAAACATTAAGTAATAATAATCACAAGTAAATATACCAAAAATTATTCTTTGTCAAAAAAATACTATAGATGATGGCACAGATATAGGTAACATAATTTTTTTACGCCATAATTCACTCTTGGTCTGCAATGGGCATCAAACTTACGTAAAGAAAAATAGTAAACACAAACACATAACAATCATAGGATCATCATATAAACCATCCAAAATGTTTGTATGTCGTAAAAAGCAACATAATTTTAGAAAATATCTAATTAAAAAATATTATTTACTAAAACACAAAAAGGGTAGGTCGCCTAAGATTTGAACTGGCAGCAAGAATATTAATTCTCAATCGCACTGCCGCCAAGCTGTTTACTACTACGGCTAGTGTTTCAAAAAGTTCATCATATGGCTCCCTTTTACTGTCATGGTTACCCCTTGTTTATACGTCAAAAAATTCCAATTTACGAGTGCAGATGATAATATATAATGATTTTGGTAAGAAAGCAGATAACTAAGGCCTCGTTTACGGAGACGCGGGGCGTCGGGCGTCGCGTGTGGCGTGGCGTCTCGTGGCGCGTCGGGCGTTTTTTCCTGTTCAGAGAGGGGCGGCGCGTGAAGCGGCACGCATCATCGCACGCGTAAACTCAAACTTATAGCAATATACGACGTTGTTCATAGAGAAGCGAGGCGGGAAGAGTGGCGGTGCACGCTCGCCTCGGTCAAATCGACTACAAGTCGGTTTTTATCATATTTTTATCATATCATACTGCATTGCGACGGTGACTACGTCTGTGTTGCGCGATTTCTAAATAAGACTGACAGAAGATTCCGCCTCGGGCATAGCTTCATCGAGAATTGCCGCTGCGTGCGCCGCCACGGTACACGACGCGCGGGTCGCTGCGGTGCAATCCGCGGGGTCCGCCGCGAAAAACGCCCTATTTCAAACAAACGCGTATAAAATCGCTTCTCCGTAAACGCATTCATACAACTCCATATATTTGAATTCAGTTCAGACCGCGCCGCTCAACGCAACGCCCGACGCCCCGCGTCTCCGTAAACGAGGCCTAAGAGACAACTACACGAAACGAGCGCGCTTTGACATTAGTTTTATCACACACTGTCAAATTACGCTCTCATTCCAATGATATTCTAATAAATCTCATTCACAAACCTTGCCGTAGAACGATAGCACTACTTTCTTCAATAACCGAATTTTCAAAAGTCTTTCAGTCCGCCTTAATACAATTAAAGGAAAACCCAGAGTTTTCATAATAAGACTAGACTGGCTTTTATACTTATACTTACAACTCTACAAGAAGAAATAGTAGAACGATTAACATTATTCTACTCGAACATTACACAAATTAAATAAACAAATTACACTAAAATATTAATTTCGCTCATAATTTGGTCAAAATAACTCCATTGCGATCATTGTATAATGCACTGGACTAAGAGTGGCGGTGATACTCGCACGCTTCGCTAGATTAGCAAGTTGTTATTATAAAAATTCGAAGATCTGAATAGGTTAAGGTAATTATATGATTAGTGACGGATTATAATATTAATAAAGTGTGGTGGACTCCTTCCACAAACCTTCTTCCTAAAATATTCATTTTCGCTGATTGTCATGGTGACGAAATATAACACGTCTGTCAGATATCGGTTTTTATATCGGCTGTCTTATATAAAACATAAAGTAGGTATTACTTGAATATTAACTGATACTGCTATGAAAGAAAGAATTGTAATGTCATAAAAATTACTCCTAAAAAGAAAACAACGGTGTCAAATAAAAATCTAAAAAAATAAATCAATATACGTTTCTACAAAAAGAAGTGAAATCCCATCAAAAACATTCTGTAAAAAACTAGCCAAGCCTCGATGGAGCTGCTTGTTTATCTCTAAAAATTAATGAAATCTAGACAAAGTCGTACCAAGTCTAAGGTTCCTTACTGCGATTTCTTTATTATTCTAGTTAATGTTGTGTGACTTGGCCGTTGAAGGGTACACAAGGATAGAAAACCAGGTGCTTCATGACACATGTGCACCTATCTATCGCCAGAACCGCTACCCATTGACGATGGAAAATAACCATTTAGAAAAGTTTATTCAATAACCAGTCAATTGTAGGCTTAAGCTGCGTATATCAGTAATACTTATGTTTAGGCGAGGCTATACATAACTGTATAAAAAATATTTGCAAAGTAGACGGACTTCTAATAAAAAAAGTCCGTCTGTACGTCTATATGTTAGATCGGTGGTCGATGAGAAGCTCAAAAAAAAAGAGAGCAGAAGTCAGCATTGTCAATGTTGAATGCATGTGTTGCACAATCAACAACGGCCTTAAATGAGGCACTAGTTTCCAATTACCAATACCAGTATGGGCTATTATCTGGCTTAACAAACATAGTATATATATCAATATGTTAACAAAATTTACTTGTACACACTAACGTAAAAGGAATGTTCAACGGCAAAGTCACACAAAATTAACTAGAATAATAAAGAAATCGCAGTAAGGAACCTTAGACTTGGTACGACTTTGTCTAGATTTCATTAATTTTTAGAGATAAACAAGCAGCTCCATCGAGGCTTGGCTAGTTTTTTACAGAATGTTTTTGATGGGATATAGTTTTCAAATTAGAATAAAATAGCCTCTTTTTCCTATACTGACCTTTTCTATAATTGTTTAAAAAAAAATGTTTCATTTCATTTTGTAAAATGAAGTGTAATTTAGAATTGAAAAGATTTTTATTTTAAAAGTGAGTGAAATTAGCTTTGAAAACCATTTAAAACATAATTTGACCTAATTATAATAAATATTTAATAATAAACTTTTTTACTTAGCCATTTCTGTCCTACTGAAGGACACGGGCTTCTCTACCTTCCTTCAATTTTTCTATGCTCAGGACTGTAGCTAACATTAATTATTACATATGTAGCATTTAATAAATATACATAAAGATAAAATAATTAAATAGAAATACTTTGAATTTACGATACATTATTAAAAAATAATGGTATTCAACCGCTGAAGCTTTACACTCGAACCCACACCTATATGAACATTGAAATAGAAATATTCAATAGGAATGAATATTGGACACTTTTCAAAACAGAACATGTAAGTAACAATTATAAGCTATTAACAGCTATGCTAACTGGTGTAACAAGTATTTATAACAGGCTACAGGCTAAATAAAATTACTACAAAAGTTATTTATTAACACTAGTGACAATAATTATTGATAAAGGCAATAATAATATAATTGTTTTCAATTTTGTAAGAACTTATTTGAATATGCTTGTTATAATTATAAAAAGTTGTTAAGTCTAAAACAATATTTTTATTTTGAATAATTTATTGGTTGCTTATTAGGTAAGATTTAGAATATTAATTATTAATTGTCGACAGTTTTCCTTTTTGAGTTTACTTTTAGACTAAAATCACAGTAGCCGTTAAGAGCAGAGCAAAAGAGCATCTCAGTAAAAAGTAGATAAATTTAGCGTAGGTGTAATTAATAAATTACAATTATTCTAATTATTTTCTTTCCTAAAACCAGAGCCTTTGTAAACATTTCCAGAATACGTCAAAGGAACAGTATTTTTTCTTTTCAATTAATAAAAGCCATGATTTGAGTGGTTTTTTACTTTTATTTCTACAAAAGTCTTTACAAAAGGCTTTCTTTTATTTAATTGTTCATTAGACACTAATTACTTAGTGCTTCGTAAGTCGGTAATCTGCTGTAATGGTTTATTGATTTAAGGCCAGTTTTTCTAACCAGATAATTTTTATTCCATGGATACAATTAACGTCTGATATTTTATTGTATTGAAAAACTGTCAAAAAATTAAAATTATTTGCCGTTGGAAAAACTGGCCTTTACTGAACTGAATAGTGATTTGTAACTAATATTAATTGACCGTCTTTGTAATTAATATTTTCTTTTTAATCTCAACTCGGATTGTTGTATTCAATATTTAAATTGAAATAACTTATGGAATTGCTATATATTTTAAGTTAAACTTGATTGATGAAGATAAAACTAAACAATACAAATTATTGTTTCATATTATCTTTGCTTACATGCAACATTAAAACTTAATTTCATGCTTGTACGTTTATTCATACATTGAAACTGAAATAGAATTTCCTTTCTCTGGTTCTCATTTATATTTCAATAGTTGTGGAGTACAATAGTTAACCCGTAGGTTTTAGGGCCAGACTCCACCAAAGCGAAGACGAGCAGGGCGAACCGGAGCGAAGCTAGGCGAAGCTGATAAGTTGTTAAAATAAATTTGTGTAGACGGACCTGAATAACGAACTCTTATTTTGACTGGCTTGTTAGTTTAGTGGTTAGTGACCCTGACCGGAGGTTGTGGGCTCGGTTCCCACCCAGGACAAATCTTTGAGTGATGAGCACGATCATTCGTCCTGTGCCTGGGTGTAATTCATCTATAATATTTATGTATTTAGAAATATATTTAACAGTTGTCTGGTTACCATACCACAAGCTCTGCTTATTGTGCGATCAGATGATCGTGTGTGAGTTGTCCCAGGTAATATATAATGTCACTGTAAAAGTAGTACTGCAAACTGCGTTCCCGCCTCGTCTTCAGCACAAGGGAAGGGTGAAGCACTCCGGTAGTTTTAGCCGGTAGGAGTCCGACTTGCCTCCGTCTTCCTCAGGGCGGAGGTAGTCAATGGAGGAGTTCCGTTCAAAAAAAAAATGGATAATATTATATTATGGGTTATTTAAGAAACTTCTTCTCTTTGGTGGAGTCCGGCCTTCTCCCTTAGGTTTAACTTCGTTGCCATTTTCTTTGAGTGTTGCTGCATTGTTATGAAATGACGCGAACTTGATTCCATTGAAGCCGCCATTCGTAATTAATGGAGAAAAAAGTTACTTTATACAGTAGTTCATTGTTGCAAGTGGTTGCTGTTATAGTTATCATTATTAACTGGTACATTATAAGGAGTAGTTTTAGTCTTTTAATATTAATTTTGAGAAATAGTCTTGATGGTGGATTTTATTATTTTGAAGTATTTAAAAACGTTCCTAAAGAGAGTGACTATAAATTAACTTAAAGACAGAACATTTTTTAATATTACAGGAGAGTTTAATGTCTGTTTTTCAGATACCTGTCCTGACGTATTAGGAAACATTACAGTTTTGTTGTTTGATTGTTTGTTATGATCCACAAAAAAATTTATACTAAAACAAAGGAGTCCTCATTAAAGCGGATTAACGAAATGATTTTAGGTTTTTTTGTTACTTTTTTATTTCAATTTGTATAGACGAATGTAAACAGTTCTAAAAAACAAAAGTGTAGCATTCTGTTTGTATGTGTCTGTGAATAGTCTAGCATACAATAGTCTTTGTATACATATCAGTAGTTTTTATGAAACGTGTTAAACGATAGAATGGCGGCTATTTTTAACCGACTTCAAAAGAAGAGGTATGGATTTTTTTTGTCATTTTTGTTACGTGACATATCCAGCAATATACAACCGTTTAAATTAAAGCTTTTAAGGCGCATAAATTTTCATATTTCTTTTTACATATTATGCATATGGATAATATGTAAAAAGACCTTTGCCCAGCAGTGGGACACATAAAAGGTTATATAAAAAAAAAAATGCATATGGATAATCAATTATGGATTCCAGATTCAGTATATTTGTGAAATCGAGTATAAGCTTATTAAATATCCAAGTTGAACCTTTTACTGCGACTAAATATCCAGTTACTCAAGCATTTAAAGTCACCAGATGTTACTAAGATATCAGGATGAATCACAGAAAAATAATTCCCATTCAAATCCGACAGATTCCCACTATGACGTAAATGCACATTTAAAATATCAAAATGAGATTTGGACTCAAAACTTTCAGCGAATCTAAAATTGAATTTCGCAACGTTCCAGACCCATTGTTCTTTGGTACCAAAAGTGTTAAAATTATAATAAGCACCTTATTTGTTTGGCCATAGAATTGAAATTGAAATGTAAATTGTGGAGGCAGTGCGGCGCTTTTAATCGGATTGCAGTTTAAAGACGTGAGGCAGGTATTTATAGTCTGTCTGGTCCGTCTTTATTTTTAAGAAAATGTCTTTACTTAAAGCATTCTTATTGTTTCTAGAATTTTAATTTTGAATATAAAATAAAGCAATTATTTTAGCTATTCGATTGGTTAGGTAAATTAACACTTTAAATCAATTATATTTTAATAAACAGATATGTTATACGCATACAAAACAATCGAAAAAAGTGTTCCGCGCAGCAGCGGCAGAGCAAAAGAGATAGCGCGATAAAACCCATAAGAAAAAAAGAGACAAATAGTGTTGTTGTTAATGGCAATACGTCCCAATTAGGACGTTTTCGAGTCTTCACGATTGCACGCTTATAACATATCTGTTTATTAGAATATTATTGCTTTAAATATTATTTTTTAGTTTCAAGGTATTTTAAATTTACTCTGGTGTTGCAGTGGTACACAAATACAAATGATATGCATAAAGAACCCAGATAAAAAAGAAAGAATTTATTAACGTATCATATTTTGGAACTCGACGTAATTTGAAAAAAATGTTTAGATAATTTTCTCATTTATGTACTTTCTGTATTAAATTGAAGAGTAAATCAGATTGTCATTTAATAAACAAATAATAAACTACCAAAAAGTATTAGTTTACTAAGCCGAACACGGTTTCTTGCGGTCCTTCACAATGCAATAACCTCTTACTGCAACTGTTTCGAATTCACAGTGCATTTGTATCTAGGTCAGTGTTCAGATTCTGTGTCCAATCTATACAAATATTAAGGCAGGGTGATAGCTTGGAACACTATACATATTGATAGACAATATAATATGAATATCAATGCATAGAGTGTTGAATTTCAGAAAACAACAGAAAAGCGGTTTTACTATGGGATTACCACGTAAAATGGTTTGTGGAGGACAGATAGACAGTCGCTCCATGAAAAGTACGGTATTCAGCTGAATCCGGTAACACTGGTAGCCGACCCCAACATAGTGTGGGAATAGGCTCGGGACATGATGACAAGGTGGAATTTCAATGCAGAAAATACTCTGAAGGCTTGTTAGCAAAACATTTCTATATCGTTAAAACTTAACATAAATATTTTTTTAAATGATTATTATTCATCACCTTTGGGTGATAACTGTGTCCCCAAAATATATGATAAAATGATAATTTACGGATTGTTTTTTCTTTACATATTGTAATATGGTAAAAAAACTTTGACAATAATTAGAGTGCCTTTATTAGTTTGGTTTTACCACCAACTTACAAAGATTGTATACTCTACAGTACAATTCTAAAAACCGTTGAAATAATCAGATGATAATAGATCTTACTTACATCAAAATATAAACTTTAATTCCACAACAATTTTTATCCGATCCCTCGTTAATTGACAACTAATTAACTACATTTCTGGTTTAAAATCATCACTCAAAAATTCCAAGGCTTCTTTCTTTTACCCGTTGATGAATATCGAGTAAACAAAGTTCTATTAATTTAGTCGAAGCATAAAATGCGGTTAGCCTCAGGAATACTGTCAATTTTGTGAACTAAACTTGTCCAGAGTTGGGAACTTCATCAACTCGCACTTAACGGTTTACCAAGTATTTACGGCGAGTACTTTGTTACATACCACTTGATTATAAACATGTTTAGAGTGTATAGTTTAGTGGTCAAAGGTAACGGTTTATACTTGAGTAGAGAAATATTATTATGCGTTGAAATAAAACTCCTTTTTTCGGATTTTGTCACGGTTTATTTTGATTTTGCAGGTATCAAGGTAACGGGTAAATGAAGAATACATGGTGACCATGATACCTGCAATGGTGTCGAAACGTCGGGACCAAAACTCAAAATGAACCACGAAAAAATCCGTAAAACGTAGTTTTATTTCATGTTTAACATTCGCGTAAATCTAAGAAACCAATATTTTTATGCATTTTGTGGATAACGTTACTTTTTGCTGTTGTGGGATGCTAACCAGTTGATTAACCAGTTGTTATGGTACTGCTGGATAAAGGACTCCATCGTTTGATAACAAAACGAAGTTTAAACGAATTGTGATGGGTATAAAGTAAAGCTGGGTATCCATCCATGATAATTTTATGTTTTGTATGAGATAGAAGGTGTAGTAACTAAAGAAAAACAATACATATTTAACTACAATTTAAATCTTAATAGGTAAATGATTCCAAAAGATTGACGAAAACTAACTAAGTAAAAAATATAATTATAACATAATGTAAACGGTTTAAAAAAGCTTTAAAAATACACACTATTTATATATTTCTAGTCTTCATGAAATGAAAAGACATACCTCTAATAACGACAATACCAAACACTTAAATAATACCAGTAATCCAAAATAGAATTTTATTTATAGATACTGATTTTTGCTTAGAACTTATTCGCTATTTCTACAAAATGTGCCATTTAAAACCCAGCACGTTTTCAATCATGTTTACTTGTGTATAACTAATCTGATTTCCGAGTATAATAACTTATTTTTAGCTTTATTACCAATGATATTTTAATAAACAGATATGTTATACACATACAAAACAATCGAAAAAAGTGTTCCGCGCAGCGCGGCAGCTAGCGAAAGAGATAGCGCGATAAAACCCATAAGAAAAAAAGAGACAAATAGTGTTGTTGTTAATGGCAATACGCCCCAATTAGGACGTTTTCGAGTCTTCACGATTGCACGCTTATAACATATCTGTTTATTAGAATATCATTGTTTTTTACCTTCAACTTCACTAAATAGATAAGCAACCGGGCAGAGGTTATGGAGGTCAGATAGGTAGTCACTCTATGTCAAATACGGTATTCAACTAAATCCGGTAAGATAAGAATCTAACCCAACATAGCTTGGGACAAGGCTAGGCAAATTTTTTGTCTAGGTAGTATTGTATAGCTAAATAAGGGGACACTAGAATCATCTACCGAGACTTTTTCCAACTAAGTTGGTTTCGGCTTCCAGTCTTACCAGATTCAGCTGAATACCGTATTTTACATGAAGCGACTGCCTATCTGACCTCCACAACCCATTTTACAGAGTAAAAAGAGTATCCCATAGTAAGACTAGTTGTTAGAAATGAAATAACGACATTCAGTATGACATTCGGAACCTACGGTTTAACGTGCCATCCGAGACACGGTGGGGTCTAGGTATATTTGGTATCACCCATCCACGGACCAACCGCGGCGAGCGCGGCTTAACCTGTATTATCGTCCAAACCGTACGGCTTACACTTCGCCACGAGCCCCTCTAGGTGACAATGGCAAAACTAAAAAAGTGTGGGAACAGGCTGAAAGATGAGATAATATATTTGAAGGTCAATTATACAGTACAAACACCTCCGAATATCTTCGTTACGAGTCGTACAATGACAGTTTATAACCAAAATTAGCTAAACATTATATTAGATAGTATTCAAGAAATTTATTCCCGAAAATATGTCTTCATACTCCGTTGTTCTAATAATTACTGAAATTGTATACCACAGGCACGCCTACACAATAAACAAATATCTTTGGATCTTACCACTATTAATTTAGGTACTAAAATAAATCTAGACTAATACTTAGGCGTCCTAATTTGATATTACTTAGATACCACCTACATTGAAAAAGATATTCGCTATTATGTTTGAATAAAATACTGTATAAAGAATTTATAGATGAAAGAGTGACTATTTATAAATTTTATTGAATGAAGTTAAAATATTTAAAGGACAGTATAATTTCTACTACTACCCACACAAATTATTTCTCTTACCTACGCAAGTTGAATACACCGCTACCTATTAGTCACCTAAATTATATATTTACCAATTTTATAAATATCAAAATATTTTTATTTCAAGTAGGCCTTTTCGAGCTCTTTTAAAACGTTTACCTACTGACTCTAGCTGCAGGTTCTAAAATGTCATCCTAATGGAGAAGAACTGACAAGAATTTTCATAGGCAAACCTTTGGAAAAAAAAACATAGTACCTATTATATTTGACTACAGCACCTATGATAGTTGAAAAACAGACAAACAATCCTAATGTTTCGACAAAACATTTAATTTCCGTAACAGCAAAGCTGACGAAACATAACCAAACGCCAAAATACATTAACAACACGAGTGCACCACTAACACCCACTCAACTGTAATTAAATCACAGTTAACTAAATCTCACCCGTTCAAAACAAATCTAGCAAGAAGTCGAAGAAAACCTGTTCGAGGAAACCTTTCAAACTTCGCGATAGAAATTTATGTAATTTTCTCTGTACCGACTCTGCTTACTAATTTCGGCCTTTGTTGAAAAAACCTTCAGAGAGCTAACGTTCGGAAACTAATTAAAATTTTATCCGGTGTCTCTACTTGATGGTGGTTCACGCACCTCTAAATGTTAAGAGAATTCAGTATTATGCTGATGAAGTTTTGGCATTTATTTGGAAAAGGGAGTGAATTAAAGATGCTATTTTTGGATAATTTGTCTCAATGTTGTCTTAAAAGTAAAGTCTGAATTAATGCTTAAAATTGAATTTCAATCTGCACCACATAAGAACCAATAATTCCTTGCATAACATAATGACATTAACACCCATCAGATCTTTTCGGTTAAAATCTGCAGTTAACTCTCAAAACTAAGTAGTTAAACTAAGAGACCATACACCCTCATCATTCCCTTAAAGACACTATCATGTATTAAAAAGCAAACATCACTAATTACTGACAGAAGACACACAAACCCACCCACCATACCCATCTAACGACGTTGCTTCGAAATCGACACTAGTCCTTATCCAACGTTATAATGTCCTTCCGGTTGAATTTTGCGCAAAGCTAAGCAAAAAAAAAAACTCTTGTCAATGAAAACTGGTCAGTTGAATATCAAGTATAAAAAAGTCAGGTTTAAACATACAAACACACACAAACAAACGGATAGACACTTCAAACTTATAATATATTATCATCGTTTTTGCGTAGGGTTTAGAAAACTAAGAAACGCCGGAAACAGTTCAGGTCAACAGATTATAGGTTTATCCAAAGTACGATGCTTGTCGGTCACCCATCCGAAGGCAGACCTAGGCAAGTAATGTTTAACCTTGATTTTTGATCTAAACATTACCCTTAAACCACGAAAAATGACTACCATTATAAAATCAACGAATTCCCCGTAACCACGAACTGACCTCACCAGTAAATCAGTTTGAGAAATCTATAGTAATCCAGCCGTTTGTTACACCAGATAAAACTCAATATATGGAATCTTCTGAAACTGAGCAGTATTAAACTGTGGCCCGGGCTCCGAGATTTATAGGGGAAACGATTCAATTAGGTGAAGGGATCATTTTCATACATTTTAGTTTAGTTTTTGGGTCCTTGTTTGTGATCTTGTGATTGGATAATTTTATGGAGCGTTTTTGTTTACTTTCAATTAAGTAGCTTGTCCACGATTGTTAAATTTTATTGCTTTTTCACGACCTGGTCTGATAGGAGATTTTATTTAATGTCAACGGGACACCTAAGTAAGTTAATAGTGTCCTCTCTAAACTTATCGAGACGATTGAAATTCTCTTGAACTTCTTTTGCCGATATAAGGGTGGTTCAATGTGTCGAACACGGTCTTCCACTAAAAAAGGAAGACATTCTATGGTGCTTTCGTAGAATTCCTTTATTTATCAAGAATAAAAGCTATATCTCGAAAAATAATTAGAATATCAAACTATGTTTGTCAGTTGTCTAGGAACCATGGTACAAACTCTGCATAGTTTGGGGTTAGAAAACCGTGTATAACTTGTCCCAGGATATAGTTATATATTATTATATATATTCATATTTACTGCAAACTATTCAGATTCTTTACTGTAGAAACAAAACCGTCAATTTCAATACTCGTAAAAGACTCGGTAACTATGATAGTATTCAGTTTATACATAATATATTACAATGTATTCAAGCCAACAACAAAGCCGTGAGGTGAAACTTGCCGATACAAACAGTGGGGGGCGATGAAAATAATTATAATAGGCGTTTCGCGAACAACGTTTAATTAAAACCGGGTTCCGTAGCCCGAACAATATTAGTTTCTTAGAAATCTTTACAACAATTAAATACTTATGAGGGAAATTAATTTGGAAGAAATATTATTACAAGGTATTGTTTCAATTTGCGATTTGGATTTTGTATTTTTGTAGTTTTTGTTTTTTTTTGAAGTGGATACTTCTTTAGCGGCGCTGTTCACTTTTTTTTGTAATGGTTTAAAAATTGTAAACTCGCGTCAGGATAAGTGACCTAATCGAAAATTCGATAGCTTGGTTAGAAGTTGCTAGAATTATATTATTATTTCACTAGTTTGTATTGAAAAGTAAAAAACATTAAAAAAAAACTTTTTTACAAGCCCCTTTCAGTTTATTTTTAATTTTTGTACAATTGTCTACTACAAAGCTAAAATACCTATACACATACACTCTTACCTAAGATATGATCACACTAAGACACCAGAACTAACAACTCTAACATTCTCAGATCATTATATTGCTCGGAAGCCTTTAATTTCGTCACGGTTAATCAAGACAGATCAAAGAGTTCCCTATTGACACCCTCTGGCCTCCCTTGTAATGTTCTACATGAGATAAGGGGTGAACACATTGTCATGATAAAAGGTATCAGAAGGGGGAAGGTCTGTCGTTAAGTAAACATGGGGATGTAGAAATAATGACGTACGAGTTACTAATTGTTTTTTTTTTACAAGTCTTTCGTGTTTAATTGCTGATTCTTTTGTAATTTTCATGCTTATTAGTGGTTTTAAAAAGGTTTTCATTATTCTTTAAATAATATCTTCTGAAATACATAATAAAAAAAGGGATAGATGCCACTTTTTTGTCATTTTTAATCTATAGAGTATTTTTCAGTATTTTATTTATTTAATAATTTATATACACACACAATAGTGTATAGAAAAGAGATTTATGATGGTTACAGATGAAAAAGTTAAGAAATACACAACGACCTCGAGTAATTAATTATCATACAAAAAAATATATAAGTTACAAACTTTTAAACTATCGCGCGGCATGTTTACAGAAATGTTATTTAAGTAGCATACAAATGAAGTGACAAAAACCTTCTCAAAAGGAATCTTCTCAACACACCTGCCATAAAATAAATTCACGAATGTACAAGTTTGGATTAAAATAATATTATACTCGTTTACTTTCCAAAACTGAGTCTTTACATGTACGTAACTTATTATATGTATGTTGATCAGAAATGTTTAAAGTTCATTGATACAAACTTGGTTATATGGTTCTTGATAAATAGGATCTTAACCTATGTATCTTTACGAATCATAATACTGTTACTTTACTTTCTTAATATTTTGGATGTAGATAATATTTCTTATTATCAGTGTCGTTGTGGCCTAGCGGTTCAATGAACAGATTTGTATGTACAAGGTTGCAGGTTCGAACCCAGGCAAGTACCAATGTGGCTTTTTCAAAGTTGTATGTACTTTCTTAATTATTCTAAGACACTGACAAACGGTTAAGGAGAACATCGTGAGGAAACCTGGATACCAAAATTTGGGATCTGAACTCGCTAATCCGCAGAGAGCAAGCGTGGTGATATATGGGAAGAGGCCTTTGCCCAGCAGTGGGATATTTATATTATATATTATATCAGTATAACATTATTAAGTAAGTAAGGGAAGATAAACAGCCACTGGTATTATTATATCATATTACATAAAACAAAACACGTCGTTGGCAGTCGGGTAAAAATAAGTTGCTTGAATTAAAAACGTTTAAATGGTACTAATGACAGCCTTGAAACAAAAATGAATAATAAAATTATATTTTAAAGCACAGCTACAGTTTTTTTTTTTATTTTGCATTGTTTTTCACAACAGCTTACGTCGTAATTCTTTTAAATCAAATTCGTAGAAACTCTATAATTTATACTATAACTAGCGGCCCGCCCCGGCTTTGCTCGGGTGCAACGCTGATACCTACACTATATATCTGTCGCAGACAAATAGTATAATATGGCATTTTACATACGGCGTCGTCAGTTTAAAAACGTTTGCGGTTATGTAATATGCCGAAGGCAAAATGTCAAATCATTCAATCGTTATAATGCGACGTTAGTGTTATTTTAGGGTGACTATGCTCATTAAAATCTCGAGAAAAACTTTGAATTACATACGTCGCTCGCTTCGCTCGCACTGTTGCAAGGTCACAATATCTAACCTAACCTAACCTATTGATCTCTGTCACAAAGTCGAACCTAATCAAGCAATGAATTTTTGAGCCTATGAATATATGAATATTCGATCAAATACATGGTTTTTTGACCAAAAATACTCTGGAGGAGTCCTTCACGACCCAGGGTCTATGGATACCTTAGCATTTTTGACGTGCTGGATAACCTCAAAAACTAAATACTTCAATTTGCCTCGGCATTATGTATATGGTGTTTAAATTTTCGATGAAATGTTGAGGCATATTATAAAGTGACACGGCAATCTACATTTTGCCTTGGGCATATTATATAACCGCAAACGTTTTTAAACTGACGATGCCGTATGTAAAAAGCCAAATTATACTATTTGTCTGCGACATATCTACACAATCATAAAGTTCTGTAGTGCGAAGCACAGCCTTCGACGCACTACTTGGTATAGGCACGCGCCTCCCGGCCCCCCGGCCGTTACCGCCGCAACCGCGATGTCCCTGCATTTTAAATTTGTAATATCTTCGAAAATATTTATTTAAATTACATGCTGTAAAGGGCAATATTGATCTATATTACATGCACAATTTATTAAAGGTACTTAATTGGATAAGGATAAATACTGTATAGCTTAAAATCGCTTTTTCGTAAATAAGTAATAAATAAACGATAAAAAATGGTTATTGTGGGTTATCCTCAAGAGATAGACATATGCCATCGCGGACTTTTTTGTAGATCTTTTTAAGGTGCACAATACAGTAGTACATTATTTTGATCTATCTCGTAGGGTTCAGCCAGCGTTTGCAATGTAAGCGCAAAAAATTTGTTCATTTACTTAAATCTCTAAGATTATCCGTGTTTCTCTATTATATTATGCATGTATTATACATATAAACCTTCCTCGTGAATAACTCTATCTATTAAAAAAAACCGCATCAAAATCCGTTGCGTAGTTTTAAAGATTTAAGCATACATAGGGACAGACAGCGGAAAGCGACTTTGTTTTATACTATGTAGTGATGATAGTGATAGTGATAGTGATAGTGATAAAAACATTAAAGCTTCGTAAATTTGACAGTAAAAAAGCGAAAAAGCCGTAATTGACATGATTTGAAGCGTCGATAAAATGGTCTGAAAAGTAAAATAAAATTTGGAATCGAAACTTTGTCAGCTGATTTTGAAACTAAAAAAACAGCAGCGTCATGTAAGATTCTGAGAATTGTTTTACACAAGACAAGCCTTGTAGGCTCAGTGAGAAAATTGTTGCTTACTATTGATTGTGAGATTGATTCCTAGAAAAAAAAGTGATACGTATGTCCAGAATAAGATTTTGTGTGGTACTGAGTGTGTATCATGTGGGTTCCGTATCTGTAAAGGATAGCTAACAAAAACACAATTTCCCCAAATAATTGAAGTATTAAATCTTTTATCACAAAGTAAAATTAATGACAATTAAGCGTTAAAATGTACTTAAAACTTAGAACGTTTAAATGTAGTTATATGTACTTTCTTAATTATTCTAAGATACCTCTGACAAACGGTGAAGGAAAACATCGTGAGCAAACCTGGATTCCAAAATTTGGGACCTGAAATCGCCAACCCGCAGAGACCAAGCGTGGTGATCAATGCTCGTGCCTTCTCTACATGGGAGGAGGCCTGTGCCCAGCAGTAGGATATTTATAGGCTGGATTATAAGCGTTAAAATTAAAAAAATAACCTACAAAAAAAAAACATCTCAAATGGAAAAGAATCCCCAGTAAATATCTATCTCACCAAAAACATTCCATGTAAAAAAAAGCCAAGTCTCTCTATGCACTTCTATCGTAAAAAGTTTTGAGATCGCATAGGAGCCAAGCCCTGTTTAATTTTATTTCTAATAATAAATAAATATTTTGTGACTATTTCAAAAGTTTTGTTTGCATTACAATAATAGCGACTTGGCCATGAGCACAAGTTAAATGTCGTTTGCTCTTTGTAATTACCTGCAAATATCGTTAAAATGATTTTGTAACTAATTAGAATTTGAGATCACTATGCACTTAACATGCGCCATAGTGTATGTGCAGTTCACTGATCTTGGATGATAGAGACTGTCGGTTAAGGTGTCCTGATATAATTTTTTATTTACTTTCAACTGCTCCAAATATGCCGTTTTATATTTGTACCTTATTGTGCTCATGGCCAAGTCACTATTATTGCAATGCAAACAAAACTTTTGAAATAGTCACAAAATATTGATTTATTATTACAAATAAAATTAAACAGGGCTTGGCTCCTATGCGATCTCAAAACTTTTTACGATAGAAGTGCATAGAGAGACTTGGCTTTTTTTTACATGGAATGTTTTTGGTGAGATCTCATTAATTTTTGGTAGCTCTCTTTCTTTCATTTTTAGGTCTTTTAATTATTACTTGTGCTTCAGCTGTTGCTTTGCTTAGAGTCCATTCCCTGTTCTTACTCTGTTACCTGTATTGTGATGTTTCGTAATTTTTAAGGCACACAAGTCTGGGCGCTAAATATTTTTGAGTCGATTATATTCAACTATTGCTGTCTCCTGAATTATGAGGCTTTTAAAATCGATATTTACCAAATATAATCCACCCAGACTTGTCACTCTTGAAAGAGCCACGTATACTTGACCATAGGTGAAAACGGAGGAACCTATGTCCTTCATCGCGTGGTTTAGACTTAGCCCCTGGCTTTTATGGGTGGTTATATTATAAGCGATGCATATAGGAAATTGTTGATTATGCGGCGCCGTGTCTCATCTTAATGCTATACAAAGTTCATATCTTTTTTTATGTATATGCGTTGTTTAGTAGCATTTATTTTACGCTCGCATTGGAAAAAGTAATAAATGTTAATTTAATTGAATCTCAGTACCTACATCTGCATATTTGTACTTTTACAAACATAGAAAAATAATAAGTAGGGTAGATTTATCTGGCAAATAATTAACCGGTTATTCGTAAACATTGTATAATAGTTCTCCGTATTTACCTATGTTACATTACGTGTTATTTGTATCGAGTTGAGCATTTAAATTCCTCAAGTGGTTTTGTTGTGTGATATCGGACTTTTGTTTTGTTGTTAAGTGAGAGAATTGTCTCTAGTTTTAACGAGAAATGTCTACACCGGGTGGATATCGGACAAACCGACCACTGTATCGCCGGTGCGTAAATTGTTGTTTTAATAAACCTGTGTATTAGGATTCGTTAAACTATTATGATTTTAGCATAACCACCCCAATGGGATGGCACTTTGATTCGACAACCCCATTCACTTGGGCCACCAACATGAGATTTTAAATAACATGAAAATGTCTGTAAAAGGTGGGAGCCATTAGCATTTACCACAATATCAATTCAAATAGTAAACGAATATCTATTTAGAAGTTGATAAACCTTGAAGAATTTAACTTTTATAACTTCAAATTCAGCAACCTAAAATAAAGATTTCTCTTAAACCAGGGTGAATAAATGGATATCGTTTGCATAACACTTATTCTATTGAGCATGTCAACGAAGTCAAAATCATTGGGCTGTCGCAAATTAATTGTAAGTTCATCGTATATAAATAGTTCATTCCACAGATTCGGCATACTGAGGGAACCTAACAACCAATTAGTTTCAGTAGATGAAAGTTTTTTAAAAGGTGAATTTTTTCTTACCGGCGTTAGCTGTAAGAGATCCCCAAATACTACGCTATGTAACGAAACCATAGCGCGATTTAGACCAGGTACACAGCCATCTATCGGGCGAGCATAGAATATTTATAGCATTGCATTATGTGGATGAAAGATTGTAACTTTATTCATTTCATTTTAACTTAGCTTTGTTTGAGAAAGGGGGCTTACAAAACCTAAACCTCTAGCTTTGTCCGTATCGATGATACAGGGGGGGTGAAATATCCGCGACACGCTTCGAGAAAAGTATGGTACGGCCGTGCCCGTTTTGCTCGAGACGGCACTGTTGTGCCCCTAGATACATTATTACAATTCATTGGAATGAAGTTCCTTATCGCGCGTTGAGAAAGGGAGCTAGACGGAAAAAAAATCTTATTACGAAAAGTTGTAACGAAACTTTTTAATGACGTCATTAGACAACAGTCTTATGATTAAGACTTTCGATAGATATCTTAACTTCTCAGATGGCGGTGTTGACACATGACGAGTTTGCCAAGGGGCGGGGCTTGCGTTCAAATCCTAACGATAACCAGCTGTCTTTTTGCGTTTCCAACTTATCATAATGTATTTAATTTCATAAATTGTTTAATATTTTTTTATTTAATAATTAACTAAATTAAATTAAAGTAACTTCGTTCCGTCCGGGTATCCCTTGACACCTCTCAAGTTTTTTTAATAATATAAATCGATTTGTTTTACTTTTTGTACATAAACGAAGAACAAAGTTAACAATGCAGTCAAAATTCATACACCATGTTCTTGTAAAACCGCAAATGTAAATTTGTTTCCTAATATTTACTAAGGTATATAATTTCTTACCGTTTTTATAATTTTCCCTTTACTTGTAGCTAAAAACCTATCTTGGTGCCAAATTTCAAGGTTCTAAGTTTGCTAGAAGTACCTTAGACTTTTGATGATTGGTCAGTCAGTGAGTGACAAAATGGTGTAACTTTGATCGCTCATAACTCTGAAACTATTGGTTCAAATGTCATGTAATTTTGAGGCTAAGCTTGTTTTGATGCTTTCTCTAGGTCATCCAAAACCTAAACCCCTAGCTTTTTCCGTTTCGATGATACAGGGGGGGTGAAATAGCCGCGAAACGCTTCGAGAAAAGTATGGTACGGCTGTGCCCGTTTTTTTTTTTCTCGAGACTTGGCAGGGGCACTGCCGTGCCCCCAGATCTACTCGTATGTCTGAAATAAGATATTCTCTGATTTTTCCGTGACATAATAATATAAGTATAGTGTATGTTAAAGATTAAAGTTAGTGAAGATTGCAAATTTAAACAAAGGGATCCTACTAAATTAAGAATGGAAAGATGTAGAAGTACTTTACATAAGAAAAATAGTCGAATGATGGTAATTAATATATACAACAAAATTCCTAAAGAGATTAGAGAGCTACCTAAATCAAGATTTAAAAGAAAGTTAAAAGGTTGGCTTATAGAAAAGTGCTTCTACACAATAGAAGAGTATATTAATTATAGAAAATAGATTTGATACTATTTATTAGTATAAGTTTAAACACTTATCTATGCTATTAATTTTCGCATGCCTACTGAAGGCTAGATATGCTACGGGACTTATTTTGTTTTACCACCTTTTGTATTTACCATGTCTTTGCGAATAAAGATTTTCATTTTCATTTTCATTTTCATTTTCATTAAAAATGACTATTAGTTTTAGTAAATTATGTTTCATGTCAGTAGCTATGTTTGACCTGATTTACTAACTAATAAAAAATCTTGTAAAGGGCAAAAAACTTATTATAAAGCTTCAATTATCCCTTTGCCCTTGAAACGAATTAGTTTGGATCTGAAAAGTTTTTCTTATATAATGGCAGTTAAATGGCTAAGTATCTCGTAAAATTGGCTAAAGAAACATTTGGTTAATGGCGTTGTCATAATTATGATTGAATTGATGCAGCGTTTTAGTGCCTCGGGGTAAAGAATAATATAATTACGTCTATGTTACAAAACTGGTAAGTTGTGTGTTTCGTTTTACATAATTTTTTTATTTCTTTATTTACTTACTATAGAAATAACATTTTCGTTTTTTAAGCTATTGGGCACTAATCTAAAGCTGCAAAATTATCTAATTCGCGCTTAGGCTAAGGCCGCACTACGGCTAAACTGCGGATTTTAATAACTTGAGTTTGTGAGTAAAGGAAACTAATGGAAGCGGCCACACTGACGGTTACTTTCCGCGACTGATTTTTAACCGTAGTGTGTGCGTCTCGGGCGGTTACGTGGTTTTATCGTTAACCGCTGGAGGAAAGAAACGTAGTGCGGCTGTAGCCTTAGGTAATTTGTAATTACTTAACAACTTACATAAAAAAGTCTCAAAACCCTAAAATAAACGAAACACTACTCATTATACCTCGCATTTTTCATATCACATTAATAAAGCCACAATTTGGAATCCGTGTTGAAACAAGCATAAAAATGGTGAAGAGATAAAATAACGTGCAATCCTCTTTAAGCACTAGGCCGATGCATAAAACATTTTCGGGTCTCGCAGACGCTCCAATATGGCGTCTGGTCTACATAACATTCTAATGCACTGCACTGCTCTAATGTTGAGGAACGATGTTTTTACGATGTATAAAATAGTCTGGATTTTGCTTGAAAATATTTTTGTTTGTTACTGTTGCTTAGTTTTATAATTTATCTAGACACACCAAAATTATACAGATCACAAAATTATAAAAAAATTTACATGTTTAACAAGTTATTTGCACATACTGATCAAGAACCTAGTGGATATTTGATGCTTGTTTGTCGAGAAAAATATGGTTCAACTGAAATAACTTGTCGCGTTGTTTGTAATAATAATGCCTAGATATTATTTTTCTATTATTATATATTGTAAATGATACTGGACCGAATATTGTGAACTCAACAGAAGTCAGGCTTTATTATTTTTCCATACATAAAATAAGAAACTAGTCGGTTTAAAACGTTTAATCTTCCAATGTTAAAATAAATCTTACTTGTCCTCTACTCACCACAATTGATTTAATCACATAAATCGTTTTAGTTTAAAAAAAAATATATATGTCAGACACAATCTCGTACCTCAGAATATCAACATCAGATAGCACTCAGTCCGTTCGCATTCAAATAAAACAGTTTTCAACGTGAAACGTGGAGAAAAGTTACCGTCGACCACACCTTGCCTAGTGAGCGTTGCGGCTAATGACAGTCGTACACAGCACTGTGTGCGTTGCCTATACAAAAGTGTAAGTAAATGCTCTAAATGAAAAGGATTTTGGGATGCGAAAAGTGTTTCAATTTTGAATACATTTTGATTATTTGTCTTGTGGTATAAGACATTGGTGTTGGGGTTTTTTATTAAAATCTTGAAGTAAGATGTTATTGGTATTGTTGCTGAAAAAAAAAATAGTGATGCAAAATTTGTTTGACTTTTGTATAAATTTTGATGAGTTAAAAGTCTAGTGAAAAGAGATTGGTGTTAGGGTTTATGATCTAGACCTTGTGTGGAGGAAAATGTTGTGGGCATTGTAATAGAAATAGTGACATGTGATTGATAGATAATGGAAAAGTTATTCGTAGATTACGATTATTGACGGGCCTGTTGGTGTAGTGGTTAGAGACCCTGACTGCTAAACCGGAGGTCGTGGGTTCGATTCCCACCCGGCACAAATGTTTGTGTGATAAGCACGATCATTTGTTCGGTGTCTGGGTGTAATTTATCTATAATATGTATTTATTTAGACATATATAAGTATGTTTATCAGTTGTCTGGTTACCATAACACAAGCTCTGCTTAGCTTGGGATCAGACAACCGTGTGTGAGATGTCCCGGAATATTATTATTATTATTTATTACTTATGTTGACTTTACTATGTTAAATTGTTAACATATTGTTGGTTATTTTTTGTTCGGTATATTTATTTTATATTTAAGATGTTATGCTCCGCGTTTGTATTTACCTTGATTTTTCCTCTGGTTAAAAACGCACTTTTAAAAACCTTCAACAAGAATTAGGTTACAAACTGCAAATAGAATTCTTCAAATCCGACAGCTAGTTTCAGAGATTAGCTCATTCAAACTAAGTTCTACAAGAATTCACATGAAATCTCTCCCAAGAAATTTCGAAACCAAACCGCCAGCCACCAATCAACTAATTCCCTGTATTTCTAGCAAAACTGGCCGATACTTTTAAGAACCTTATTTCTATAAAATTAAATAGAGTATTGGACGTATGTAACCACAGGGGAACTCTCAAAGAGCTTGCAATTTATACTCATTGCAGAACTTTATCCTGTAAGTACTTACGATTTTATTTCTTTACGTAAGTGGGTATTTTAGTGAATGGCTTTTCGGTTTGAGATGGATGGCTACACGTTTTGGCCTTGAAAGATAAGAGGTGTAAGTTAGGTTTAAAAGTAGGCTGGAGTATTTGTCGTTAGTGTTAAGGATAGGAATGAAATTGGTTTAACTTTGGAACAGTTTTTTGAAAATGTTTTGAATATTATTGAGTGTATGATAGGTTTAGTTCTCTGCTGGACTTTTATATTATGTTTGTATCCAATTAGTTAGCAGTGATACGGATAAAGTTATTGTAATCTATGGGTGAGAAATAAATGATGTATAATTTTTATATCTTTTAATTTTAGTATAGTTGTAAGTGTTGTTTATTATATTAGATTTAAGTATATAAATGACGTGGGTTACACCATTCATTTCCTGCTCCTTCAGTTAAGATAGTAGAAGCATATGATTTTTATCATTCTAGCCCAGTATCATTCACGACTTAGTATATAGGTTTCCTCTTAAGTTAGACTTATCTAATGACGCAATACATTACACATACATGAATACATAAACCTAGACAGAAGCTTGAACACAATACTCCCGCATATTATAATAGTACTGTAAACATACCCAGTTAAATATGCTATATTAATAAATATCATATATCGCATCAATTTAGACATTAGCCGAGTAAACAGATGTGGCTGAATACCAGTGCTTAGGCGAGCGTTTGGTAGAAACGTGAATAACATACAGGTTTAAGTTAATTGTTTGTACTTAAATTGTTATGCTAATCTCCACAAAATTATATAAGTATAAGACTTAACCTCAGAATTATAATTTTCTGAGAATACTTTTTTGTAAATTATTTTCAAGGCCAGACTTATTTAAACTACTCCCCTGTCCAGTATTTACAAATTTAAAAACATTCCTATTGTTTAAATATTGTATTTTAGTACTGGCGGGAAAGTTAATTTTTTAACAAGAATCAATACATTTCTCGGACTTTGGGTTCCTAAAATTGAGTCAATTGCTTGACCATTTTTAATGTTACTAAGATAGAGTAAAATCTGATACGTTCTCCTTTCTAATGACTTGTTTTTAAAATGCCCAGTGCTTAACATCTTAACATTTTTATGTACATATAGATTTGGTGCATTTCATGTAAAATCTTGAAGATTTTGTATCAAATTATACAAACACATCTTTTAAAAATGTCGTCTGGAGCCCTTACGTGACAGCACGTACTTTTACCATAATCAATATTCTGGAAGAGACATTGGATTTCTTGAAGAAAATAGTAGTATTTTTTGTTTTTAACATGCTCATGCTCTCTGCTAGTTTGAAAAATAAAGGAATAGTGTAAAATGTAATACCTATGGACAATATTAATAGTACAGAATTATTAATAATAATAGTACAGAACATAAATATTTTACAATAACTAAAAATGATTTTAGATGTCCGTCGCGTCCACTCTGTAAAATTAATTTGTATTTTTGTCAGATTTTGTCCAGTGAATGTATTGCGATAAATCTTTTCAGTATCAAAAACTAAATGTACTAATAATAAATTAAATAGACTTACTTTTTTCCCATTAAAATGATCAAACATAATTATTGTCTAATTTACTACCATTTTTACGATACTTAAAAACCGCGCTCACCACAGTACTAAAAGCACGCTCAGCAAAACTTACCACATCCTGTGAGCCAACATCCTGCCCGTAACTTAATAACGTTCTCAACGCCAGCCATACATCACGCGGCCAGTGACAAATAAAGACGGATTATGTTGCAATATTGCCAAGTTGTTTATGTTTTTTGTTAGAGAGGAATATTCATTGGGTCGAGTGGGTTGAGTCGTGGGCTGGAGGGATTAGAGGTTGGGTTTGATTTTGTATTGTTTTGTTGTTCCAAGAAGGGACCTTGAGAAGGCTTTGAGCTATCAGTGGGCTGATAAATATCGAGCAATATTTTAACCTTGAATAAATGGTAAACGATCTTTTTCAATTTAGAAAAAAAACAAGATTCTAGATCGTATTTAGTGAAATTTATATTAACTACACTATCGATTTACATTATTTTACATCAGTCTTCAATTTCAGTAGATATCGCGTAAAATACAAAAAGACAAACAGACGAATTGAAAACCTCCACATATTGATGTTGCTTGAAAATAGCATAGACATACAACAGAACTAAAAACTTGCGCCTAATATATTAAAAGAGGTACTTTATTAGAGATTTTCAAATACTGTCTTAATATTGCTAAACAAAAAATTA
Source organism: Autographa gamma (assembly GCA_905146925.1). Lineage (NCBI taxonomy): Eukaryota > Metazoa > Arthropoda > Insecta > Lepidoptera > Noctuidae > Autographa > Autographa gamma. The sequence goes on along the minus strand of LR989867.1, from coordinate 10,317,612 downwards.
TCAAATACTAACAAACTTCCATTAAAAGTGACAAAAAGGTCGCACCAAAAAAAACCTTTTCTAAAAAACTAACACAATACTCAATACCTATTTACATCGCAACAAATAGCTGACTGGAACAGAAACGTCAGCAACAAACACAGAGCGTTTCAGAAATAACAAATAAATAAAGATATATTATGTTTCTGAACACAACTTCCTTCTTTAAGAAACTTCTAAGACTGATATTTATTTTGTAGTTCGCTTCTTAATGTATACTTCGGAACCCTTTCTGATTCAAATGAGGTTCGCTAGTCAGCCTTGTTAGTTCTAGATGTCTGTCTTATGCGATATCTGTTAGTAAATATTTTGAGGAATAAGCATATTTTTTTAACCTAGGTATTTGTAGTAATGTTTGATGTCGTAGTGACCTAGCGGTTCAATGAACGGATTTGTATGCACGAGGTTGCAGGTTCGAACCCGGGCAAGTACCAAAGTAATTTTTCAAAGTAATATGTTTTTCTTCATTATTCTAAGACACACTTCTGACTAACGATGAAGGAAAACATCGTGAGGAAAAATGGATTTCAAAATTGGGATCTGAAATCGCCAATCCACAGAGAGCAAGCGTGGTGATCAATGCTCGTGCCTTCTCTATATGGGAAGAGGCCTGTGCCCAGCAGTGGGACGTTTATAGGCTGGAATTATTATTTATTATTTGTAGTAACTGTTTCAAAGCTTATTTTTGTACAAGACTCCAACTGGCCTTTTGCTGTATTGTGGTCTCAAAATTGCTGAAAACAAATATATAAGCTTTTGTTGGTTTAGACAAATTAAGCTTAGCATATAGCAAGTCAGAAGTATATTTGGTCAGATGAACCGTGGGCGAAAGAGAGAGAAATAGACGAAGGCCGCGTGGATGACCCAGGCGGAGATGGAGGGATGAACTGGACGCATACAAAAGGAGTGGCAACAATTAGCAAACAATAGAGACTTGTGGAAGGAGGAAAAGGAGGCCTATGCCCTACAGTGGGACAGTTCAGGATTTAAATAAATAATAGCTAGTCAAAGAAGTGAAAATAGTTCTTAGTTTTTTCATGTTCTCAGACAGTTTAATCGGAAGATTTCAAAACGCTAAAACGGTACCTAGTATGTAACATACCCGTTTTCCTTAATGTAAGAAAAACTCAAATATAACAAAAAGCCTCAACGTGCCCCACATAGCCAACCCAAATATTAACCCATCCATGTTCTACCCAAAGTCGTAGAATAAATGTTGTCTTTTAACGAGTCGCTTAACCCCCACTCGAGACACGCAGCGGGAAAGGGTTAACCCTGTAATCAAAATCTAGATAGTGTTTGTGAACCCGTAAGTACCTGAAACAGTCCTTCAGTGAGCTTCTAAATGTTTGTTTGGTACCTTACAAGCCTTAATGGTCTCAATGCCGGTACCTCGATCCAGTTTAACAGCTTAGCATAGCAAATAGCCTGTCGCTTTTCTATTGGTTAGTTATTTGGGGTTTCGGTACAAATAATGTTTTAGACGTTATAAAGTAGGCGGTTTCTTTGAATACTTGCTTTGTGTGTTAGTGTTATATATTTTGCAGTTTTTTTTAAAGCTATTTAGAGTTATTTAAATAACTGTGTGTTACTAATAATTGGTAAACAATAACCTATGCTAGTAAAGTTCATTGACTTAACTGCAACTCCCAGATCAGTTGATGGTTACAAAAACCAACTTTTCTTTTCATAAATGCCGTATTTTAAATATTTACTTTAGAATCCCTTATGTAATTATTAGTGAATAAAACTACTTTTTACGGATTTTTTCACGGTTTTAATTTTAGATTTAGGTAAAAAGTAGTTTTATTCAATGTCTAACATTCGCGAAACCTAAGAAACCAATAATTATTAGTGTCTTAGTGTAACAGTATGTTACCGACTGAAAGGAACTTTTTTTTTTTTCTTTTCGACATAACTGGAAAAAAGAAGTTTTTCATAATCACCAAGAAAATTTAATTCAGCAAAATAAACTGTCCTTAAAAGAAAAAGCTTGTAAAAAAGATAATTGTATCAAGGATCGCGGAAATATACTCTCAGAGAAGAAACTCATTTTCCTGTTTATGCTCAAAGTTTTTATTTATAAAGGTAACCAAAATATAAGGACTAAAAGTTTTCTTGTGATCTTTTAAATTAAGTTATTATTCATAAGTGCAAGTTAAACATGGTGATTTTTTATGGCATTTGGCATTTGCAATAAATTATTAATTAAGTGGCAATAGGCTCGCCTCCTATAACATGGGACCTAAACATATCGGCGAACTGTGGGTGTACATTGGTACACCTCTGCCTACCCCTTCGGGGATACATGCGTGGTGATATGTTATTAATGAAAAACTTTGCAATATAGTAATTATCAAATCCTATATTGTCTTAGGTATTTTCCTTGTCCTAAATTTGGCCAAGGCAAGGCACAAGAAGCGTCGGTCGTCCGGGAGCAAGATGGGTCGACAGCATAGTTGAAGTCTCGGGTCGAGTCTGGACGAGGCTGGCACATGACCGTAGAAAATGGAACGAAAAAGGGGAGGCGTATGCCCAGTAGAGGGAGGACAAGAGCTGTGGATGATGATGATGATGAAATTTTATCTTGTAATTATGATCCTGATATCTGAAGGTTATTATATAGTGCACTGTTGTGGAATATGCATTCCCGTATTCGGCATTGTTTTATACAGTTTTTTTAAAACTCATCTTATTATAATGTTAACTATTGAAATATCTCTAGAAAAGTATTAGTATGGTACGTATTATGTAGGTCATTAATACTTAATATGCAGATTGTAGATACCATCTCATCTTTCATCTCTCTCAGATATAATATCTACATGACCATGTTTTTATCGCTTTTCACCTTCTAGATATCCATACCAAACTCTGGTAGCTAATAATTATAGCAACGTAGGTAAATAAAAATGGAATATATTAATGGAAAAACCCTTATGTCATATTTAATTTCCCTAAACCCAAATGTTAGCCATCGTACTTAAGTTTCTACTTCGTTGGAGGAATTATTTACTTCGCTGAAACTAATCCGTTTAGAAAACAACGAAATATAAACAAAGAAAATACAAACAATGAATTCATTAGTTAAGGCTAAAATGCTTAAAATTCAAACTAAATTGAGACGTAGAAAGGCTAGCTTAAATTTTGATCACAATTACACTATCCTACCATTAGGTACAACAACATCTTTCGAACTTCCATTTACATTGCTCGTTTTGTAAGACCACTTACAATCCGCTAAGAGAGTCAACACGCAATGTATAACGAACAATCCGAAAGCTTATATTCTTGTCTTGTTTTTTAGTACAAAAATAAATCTATCGTTCAGTATTCCGTCCACTCTTCTGGAAATAGGGGTGTGTACTTATAATATTCGATAAAGTCGGTAATGTACTGTAGCCTATTGAGAGGAAGTGAGTTATAATCGAAGGGACCGGAGGGATTGGGAGGGTGTCAGCAAAAATAAGTTAACAGACCCTCTGACGTAGTCCACGTCTCACTTTATTAGGGGTCAATGAAGGTCAGTTTTCCTTATCAATTTGTGCTAAATATTTATTTTTCTTATACGTTGCCATCATCTTCGAATTTGTACAGAATACTAACTGTACGGGAAGCCTTAGGTTAATCATTTGTTTCTATTTTTTTTTAAATTGTTTGCCATTTACACGATTGCTAGAATAACTATTTAATTTTGTTATAATAATAACTGTTTATTATTGATATTCCAAAAAAGATAGTATCATAGTTATAGTATGCTCCACTTTCGAACATCCTCGACCTTTTATGAATCTTAACCCAAAACTTTAATTGTAAAGCTAAAACCTATGTACTGAAACCAACAATTCTCATTTACTTATTTAATATAACAACAATAATAATAAAAGAGGCTAAAAGCGTCTTAGCACCGCCTGAAATAATTGGAGGTATTATATTATAGAATATCATAATTTGGAATATCTTGTAGAGCTCTTGAAATTAGGATTGTTATCTTAGATTATATTACTTCAACGAATTAAAGCCTTAAAGTGATTTTATAACAGGGGTTTCGAAATATCCGAGAATTTGTGACGACCTATGTTATTGGTTTCAAGGTCTGACGCGATTAATAAAAACTCGAGAATTTAAGGTTAAAAAAATGGTTGCAAGTGACGTATTTTACGTCTATAACCTTAATGTTCTCCTTCAATCCTACTAATATTATAAATGTGAAAGTTTGTGAGAATGGATATGTGGATGTTTGTTACTCTTTCACGCAAAAACTACTGAATAGATTTTAATGAAACTTTAGACTTATGTAGCTTATATCTAGGAATAATAAATAGGCTATAATTTATAAAGATAATGTATGAATTGTCAATCACGCAGGTGAAACCGCGGGGCACAGCTAGTATTTACCATAAAAACTAGTAGATACATCATAATTTTCCACCAAAAAAGCTCCAAAATTAGGTACCTAACTAAAGGGTTCAGAGAAAAATCAGACCTCATTTAGAATTCCTATTCAAAAGAATAAATTCAGAACTACAAACAAATAAACATATCCCCTCTTTAGGTGTTTGCTGTCACATTTAAAGATCAACCCAAATCCACTGGAAAAGTACTAGTTACTACATTATTATAAAACAAACTTACGTATACAGCCCAAAAACCAAAATTTGCGTTTAAAACCTTTGCGTGACAATTTATTTAAACTGCAAATGGATTTGTAACTTGTTTACGATCGACAAAAGTATTGCTGAACCTCAGTTGAAGAAAAACCGACCTTGTGTCAAGGTGATAGGTGCTATACCAACGGTATTCAAATATTTGTATTTTTGGATGACAATAGTACCAATCGAGACAATTCATGAATAAATGTATGAACAGATTTGGAATAGTTCTCGTATAAGAAGCGTCCGAGTGGCTTTTTTCCTATGAATATTGTTTGATAAGTGATTTATGCATTATTTCATCGATGGGTTCTGCCTTTCACATTTTATCGGGCATGTAAGAGAATGTAGGTCAGGAAAGATGGTGAATGATTGATTTGGGGATAGCATCTGACGTCTGAGTTCAGGCTGTGGGTAATCACGAGTTTTTTATTCTGTAATGGCTTGAGAGTATGTTATGTGTGGTTACCTAATGCGATTTCAGAGCGATGTTGGTTTAGCGTGAGTAAGCTTTTTGCAGGTTTTATGAATCTTGTGAGCTCTGAATATATGTATGGATTTCACGGAAGCCTTTTAAGCTGTAGATGTGTAGGTGGTGTGTATTCGTTTGATTTAAAAAGATTTTACGAAATGGAAACTCTATTTTCTTTTACCATTATTTACCTCAACTCTTTTCGTATTTGAGCAGTAAAAGGCTATATTTGGATGGGAAAAATTAAATTTTAAATGTTAATATTTTTAAGCTTGCCATGTTTGTACATTGTATATCAGTTAGTATAGAAATATAAGGCTTGTTAATATTAATCAGACATTTATTCTGAGAAAAAATCTCCACAAACCTTGTGTTAAACCAAACACTATTTCGTGTTTCAGCTCAGGTTTACAACTGGAACTTTTCCTTTTTTGCTATAAAAATACTAGAAATCACACCCCACAGCAATAAAAAACTCCGCGAAAATTGGGTTCGTAGTTTTTGTGATGGTCGAAAATCCGGCAAATCCAAAAACTTGTTTGATCTGCGTTGCAGGCGATTTTATATGGCTGTTTCTAACGACTTAAAAAATAGTTGACCTATAGCATTTGGTTTTAGTGTATAAATCTACCTTTATTGCTTCAACTAGGTACTGGGAAGCATTGTTTTCGTTCCTTATTTAAGCCGACTATATTTGATTGAACTCGAAAAATAATGTAATTTTTTTTCATTTGATGTATTTTGAACTAAGTTGAAAAAACGAATTTAAAACAGGTCGTCATGGACATTTTGGATGAGAAAACTGACAAAGATTCTTTAAGTCCAAAACACACGTTAGGTGAACTTTGTGATCTGGTCAATATCTATTACGTATATCTATCTATCTAGTATAATATAAATTTGATGAGTCATTTTTGAATTATGTTAGACTTTACTCTAAAACTTTTAAAAGAGTTTGTAACATGGCCAAGGCTAAATTCATTAGTGATAAAATAAAGCAATCGAAAAACAAAATTAAAACGACCTGGTCAATTATTAATAACGAAACGGGTAAATGTACCAAACGCGATAATCAATTAGAGATAGTTGATAACAACAAATTAATTAGCGAAGCAGTAGACGTAGCCCAGACTTTTAATGACTTTTTTGCTAACATTCCGATAGCCACAACTTGCTCCTTACACTCATCCACGGTTGCTGCGGAAAACCTAATGCTAACTTGCGCCCCAAAATGTCACTCAATTTTTACCTTTCAACATGTGACCTCACGGGATATTATTACTACATTCAAATCTCTCAATTTAAAAAATACTGGCGATTTTTGGGGTATTTCTGTAAAGTTATTAAATATTATTATAGATGATGTTGCTCCTTATCTTGTTGTTACTTTTAACAAGTGTGTCGATTTAGGAGTATTCCCAGACCTGATGAAGTACAGTAAAGTTATACCATTATTTAAATCCGGTATTAAAAGTGAAGTGAGTAATTTTAGACCCATTTCAATATTACCCGCGTTTAGTAAAATCTTTGAAAAGTTAATACTACAGCAATTACTAGGTTTTTTTAATGTTAATAAGCTGCTCCACAGTGAGCAGTATGGTTTTACAAAGGGTCGCTCAACAACTGATGCCGGTGTAGCGTTACTAAAACATGTCTATAGCGCCTGGGAAAATTCACAAAATGCCATAGGAGTTTTTTGTGACCTTTCTAAGGCATTTGATTGCGTTCATCACGACACACTACTCGCCAAACTTAAATATTATGGTATACAGGATAGAGCCCTTAACTTAATGGAGTCTTATTTAAAGCAGCGCCTTCAATGTGTAGATGTAAATGGCGTAAAATCTAGGCCACTTGCGGTTAAATTGGGTGTGCCCCAGGGTTCTATACTGGGTCCTTTCTTGTTCCTGGTATATATAAATGACTTGCCGTTTTATTTAGAAGGTATCTGTAATACTGTACTTTTCGCTGACGATACGTCACTCATATTTAAAGTAAATAGAAATAGTGATAGTTTTGATCACATTAACAGTGCACTTTTACAAGCAACAAATTGGTTTACTGTTAATAACTTAGTATTGAATGCAAAGAAAACGAAGTGCATTAAATTTGCAATTCCTAACGTTAAAAATCTAGGTCCAAATATAATTGTTAGTAATGAAATGCTGGAGACTGTAGAATCAACCGTCTTTTTAGGTATTACAATAGATGCTAAACTTAAATGGGCAGCTCATATTTCATATCTCGCAAACAAACTGAGTTCAGCAGCATATGCAGTTAGGAAAGTTAGGCAGCTAACGGACGTGGATACAGCTCGATTAGTATACTTTAGTTACTTTCACAGCGTTATGTCCTATGGCATTCTGTTGTGGGGTAAGGCTGCAGACATTGAAACTATATTTATTCTGCAAAAACGAGCTGTTAGGTCTATTTACCAGCTAGGCGCTAAGGTCTCACTTAGGGAGCGTTTTAAAGAAATTGAGATTCTAACTGTTGCCTCACAATTTATTCTGGCCAATATATTATACATTAGACAAAACATTCACCTATACATTAAAAACAGTGACATACACAATATTAATACTAGAAATAAGCATAAGTTATGCACTACATCCCACCGGCTGCACAAGGTGCATAACTCATTTATAGGACTTAGCATTCGTATCTACAATAAACTGCCTCCTAGTATGTTAGAATTACCATTAAATTCATTTAAATCAGTAGTTAAAACAAGGCTCTGTAAGAAAGCCTACTATACATTAAATGACTATTTGAATGATAAAAACTGTTGGTCGCCTTGAAAGACACAAGACGGTTCTGAATTGAATTACTGGGATATACCTTTTTCCATTTTTTATATTCCTTTTTCTTTATTTTTGACTGCCATACAGATAGTATGTTATTATACCCTGACACAATTATACTATTGTATAATTATTTTTTATTATTATTATATTATTATCTTTGCTAACTTGACATGTAAGTTTACCGAATCTTATTGTTCGAAATTGATTGGCATACACTCTGTATGCAACATTATATTGTTTAGTTTGTTTTATTATGATTGCAGTTATACGCATGTACATTGGTGTACTATTTTAATACCGCTTTGATAAGGGACTGTGCAGTGAATCAGTGCTTGGGGTTTTGTTTTTTTTTTCTAATTTGTAAATGTAATTCCTTTTTATTTTTTTTAAACCGGCAGCAGTTTCGTCATGCTCCCTTAGTTGTCATTGCCTGCGGTGGCGTCTTGGGTCGGGTCTCCTCCTTCCCTCTAATATGGCGAGGGAGGGGATGGCTGATCCTTGCGTCATACTCGTGAACGGGTGCCGCTTGCGGTGACTGGTCGTTCTGCTGACTTTGGTCACCACGTAGATTATAATATTTTTTTTTTACTCTTTTATAGTATGATACCTATCTACCTTAACTACTTGTTCACTTTGCGCGGTTCCTTATTTATTATTTTTTTATTATTTGATATTATTTTTATCGTAATGACAGCGTGCTACTGGGGAGTTTGTTGCGCCGTTTCTTCTCCTCAGCCAGAGCACTTAGGAAGCGGTGAAGGGTGGGCGTTTTGGGGTCGGTTCATATCTGGCGGTGGTGGCGTGTTGTCGGCCGCGTGGCGCTGGGGCGGGCGGGCGCATGGCGGAGCGTTCGGCCTTTCACACTGACCTGACGACGCTTTGGTGCGTCAGGTGTGAGAGGTTGGATGTTTTGTTGTGTGCTTGTTCGTTCTGGCGTTGCGCGGCCGATGTTGCGCGCTACCTTTTCCGCCGGATATGAACCGACCCCTAGGGTGCTGTCTTTTGTAAAAAAAAAAAAAATGACGTTTAATAAGTGCTACTTTGTAGCCTAAGTTAAATAAAAGATTTTTGATTTTGATTTTTGATTTTGATTTATCATTGGTGGTTTCCCAGTACCTTCTCAAACAGCTTTGATAAATATGAGATAAGTCCTAGAATTTATCTTGGTAGATATGAATGACTGAGTCATTTTGACACAACTTGTTTAGGCTAAGGCCACATGACGGTTTTTTCACGGTCAAACCGCAAAACCGCCCGTTTAAAAATCAGTCGCGGAAAAAAACTACCCATGCGGCCGCTTCCATTAGTTTCCTTTACTTACAAACTCAGGCGGTTCAAATCCGCGGCGGTTTAACTGTAGTGCAGCCTTACCTTGGAAATTATTGTGTAAGCCTAGTTAGTTCTTGGTATTCTAAAAACTACCTTCAAAAATATTTTATTGCTACACAACTCTAAAACTTAATTAACAAATATATAAGGTTATTCAAGAGAACAGAACCAAGAAACCTATTCTATTGTCTTATTCACAATTATAACTCATAACGTTACATAATTTGGAAATTATTTTAATGAACTCGTACATCGAAGTCTTTCTTAACTCGAGAAAGTCAAAAGATTGTTATAATTCATCTAAAACATGTTCAGTATACATAGTCGTAAACTTCAGAATATGAACACGTAATGAGGTGCCTGTGTTGCGGTATTACACCGAAATTCGTAAATTGTTGGAATACCTAGAATATTTCCCATAACTTTTTTTACATAAAACCGGTTTCGAAAATCAGTTTGTTTTACCTGCATTGTTTTTTTATTATTCACATACAACTTGCTTAAACCAAATTATAATAAATTCCCAACTCAATAAAAAAGCCTAAAAATGCATTTAAATATTGTATTATTTGGACTATAAAAGAGACTATAACCCCTGGGTTTGTTTCGACGTTTCTTCTCAGAGTAGTCAGTTAGGAAACGTCGACTTCATCTAGCTTAGAAAGACATTGTAAAAGTGATTTATGTAGTCCAACTAGCAAGAAAAAAAAAATACATTAATTTAGTTGTTCTAAAAATTTTCAGAACCACCAATAAATTCTCATAACATTTTGATACTCCACGTTATGTTAGATTTCAGTAACTGGCTGCAACACAGGTATATTTCATGTGATATCGTACTTACTGTGAAGTTATAACAGGCGGCTAGGGATGACCTATTTCCAAGCACATATTAGGGAATATACACCATATATCAAAAGACTTTTGGGAGCCATGAACCACTTTATTAGATGCATTGCAAAAGTGCATTTAGTATTATTTATAGCAGTAATAGCCGTTGTTTTAAAGAAATAGGAAGTGAGATTTATTTGGTTGAGGTCAAGTTTTTAAACTTATTCGCTGGTTAATGGTTTTCTTCTGGACTTTTAATGTACCTAGTTATAAAGCCTTCACTGAAAATGTATTTTTAGAATGCTTATATTGATTTTATATTTCTACCCGCTGAAACAATGCGTTCCTGACAGGTCGCGATCAACAAGACGAAATAACTTGGATATGGCAAACCTTATAACAATTTATCTTGATTATTAATTCAGCATATTTTATGCTATTTTTGTTAAGAGTCGTTATTTAGTTAAATAGTTACTTTAGTTTCCTTTACTCGTCTAACGTAACTATCATGAGTCAGTAAAGTATAGATAGTTAGCCAATAGCCCTCGAAACATAATTAAATTGATATTTTTAATTAAACAACTTTTAAAATTTCGATATACACTTCAATTAAAAATAACATGCAGGGATTAAAAAATGATTATTTTTATTACAAGTAATCGAAAAACCTTAAACACTTTGGAATAAATGAATAAATTAAAATCAGTGCTTTAATTATATTTGTCTCTACACTAGTTTCAATATAACCTTGAAACTTTAATGATTAAAGTTTCTATTACATGTTGAAGTTGTAATTACTTGAAATCGAAAACTGTTCTGTAAATGATTATTATCACATAGGTTTGAAGACAAACTTCTGGATAACGTTTCTTACGTGTTAACGTCAAGGCTTGTATAAAGTTGACTTAATTTTGGAGACGTAATAGCTAATCCTGATTTTAATTAGGTACACTTGAAATTTTGTTTTTTTTTAAACCTATAGAATGTCCCACTGCTGGGCAAAGGTCTCCCCCGTCTGACTCCAGACATTCCTGTCTCGAGCCACATGACACCAATCACTTAAGAAGCGATTGATGTCATCTCTCCTCGACCTTGTAATTGTATGAAAATATTAATAGATATTTTTTTTTACATGCGGAGTCCAATAGGGTTACATCACGCATAATTAGTCTTAAGTCTAAGTATCTAGGGGTTTCTTATCCCTCCCCTATCTACCCCTTATTTTATGTAATAAGGCTGAAAATAATGCTGTTAAACTCCGCATAAAGTTTGGATAAAACGTAGTTACATTTCTATTCATTACGCAAAAAAACTATATTTCTACTGACACCGTCATTGCCCCTGAAAAAGATAGAGTTTTCAAATGACAGACAAGCCAAAACACTATTCCAACCTATATCATACGACTGTAAAAAATACTTTGTATTCTGATTCCAATCAATACACACATAAATCTAACAAGCCCACACAAAGCATCTGTAACTCATACAAATATGTTCCATAGTCGGGATCGATCCCACGACCCTTCTCAACATACAATACACAAATCTTGCCATACGTAGATTGAACTCGATATTTCTAAACATTTTCGTTTGCCGACTTAAGTTTGGTAACGTAACTGTTATGTAATAATAATATTTTTGAAATACTATATACACCTATTTATATCTTGTAAAAAAATAAGGAATTTAGGAGCAAATTGCTTCAGGGAAAACGTATAAACAAGATACATTAATTTACTTCTACTTTATAAATATTTTTTTATGGAGGCATATTTCTTCTTCTTCTTATCGAGTCGATCAATCGATTAAATTTTTCCCGACCAGTACTCAGCCACGCACACGGCATTGTCAGTTGCTTCATACAGGTCCTCGCGTGTGCAGGTGGCAGGGCACGCTGGACAACTCATTAGCCATGGTTTGGGGGAGGATGCCGCACTCACACGGCTCAGGTGTGCTGTAGCCCCACCGGCACATATTTTCATTACTCCGGCCTACTTGGGACAGAGTCTATTTAAAGACTTCCACGTCGGCCGGCATACTATACTAGCATGAATCTAAACAAAAAAAAAACATACATGGTACGCTCTATTTTTCTTCGTTTTTGGGTATCACTTCAAAACGAACAAACAAACAACTTCAACAATAACCTCTCGCCCGTTATAACTATCGAGTCCAGTTAAAAAACAAAAAAAAAACCGTGTCAGTCCACAACTGACAGAACACAAAATAAAACTCGAAACGATTCATACTCCCATTTCACTGCATATTTCACCTGCAATGCCAAAGGGCGGGAAATTGTTCAACAAACAAGGGGCCAAACAAATTCTGGCTATTTGTTCTGCCTGGGGCACTGCCAACTTGGCTTGATCCGCCTGAAGATTCCTTGAATTTATGTCCACACACATTTCTCCTAGATTCAGTATAAAAGTTCAACGTCTATGTAATAAAATGATAAAACTGTCGCAGCCGACTTTTATTTGGGTACCATCAAATTGGTCTGCAAAGTATAAAGTTTTTGATGTCGGAAGTAATGGGAGTTAAAGATATAAAAATTGTTTGACTTTATTGCTTTTATACGCCTCTGTTCATCTGTGAAATATCGCGGAGGCCTAGTCACTGGCCTTGTTTGAATAAAGAATAATTTTATTTAAAAGATTAGTACCTACGTTATTGAGTAAAATATTTTTCATACGGAAAAAACTTAGAACAAAGTTATCTATAAAACATTTATTAACAAACTAAAGTTACACACACGAAAACAGAAATCTGCAATAAGAAGAAATCATAGACTTGACTTTGACTTCTTGATATGTGTCCATGTTGCTGAAGCAAAATAAAACTATTCTTATTTTTAATCTTATTCTTGTGGCCAAAGAATATAGTTACCTTCTTTTAAGTGCTGGAATTGAATAAAAACTTAATAAATCCAAATACCTAATTTATGATAGCATTTTTCCGAAACGTATTATCAAAAAGTAACTTAACTTAACTTCGTACTACCCCAAAAAATAGCAACATGCGACATAGCAACTGATCACAAAAATATATTGTTCAAATTTTATTGATGTACACATAAAACTATTTCTGTTAAAAGATAATTGAAGTTTAGTTATACAATAAAAACGGTTTCTCTGCGGTTGGAAATTTGCCCAAAAAATGGTAAACGTTTGCCTCCTATTTCATAGAATCTATTACCGCTATTGGCAAACGGGTTTCCAACAATTTATTTTTTATAATATTTACGTTTCCTCGCATTTTAGTTTCATGGAATAATTTATGAAGAGAATAAACTATTGTATCAGATGATATAAGTGATGTTTTGCATATTAAAAAAGAATAGATTTTTATTTATAATACAAATATAAGTTCGATTGCTTTACTTTGGATTTATATGTAATAATAATAATAATAATCCAGCCTATAAACGCCTCACTGCTGGGCACAGGCCTCTTCCCATATAGAGAAGGCACGAGCATTGATCACCACGCTTGCTCACTGCGGGTTGGCGATTTCAGATCCCAAATTTTGGAATCCAGGTTTCCTCACGATGTTTTCCTTCACCGTTTGTCAGAAGTGTCTTAGAATAATAAAGAAAGTACATATAACTTTATATTTACAATGAACAAAGGTCTAGAGTTAGATGGGGGAGATCTTTGCCCAGCAGTGGGACACAAACGAAGTATTATAAAAAAAAACGAATGTACAAAGATCTCCATCGATCTAGACAATTTTCTTTTGATTATTATAAGAAACATCGTTGTAAAAAAAACCTTCTTTAATGTATTAAACTTAGTTATATTCATAAATGTTAATTATTTATTATTACTTACCAAGTTTAGTGTTAATATCAGTAGTATCATTAAATGGTAACGAAGTATGAAAATCGTTAGTTCTTTTAATGAAAAATGTAAATGTGCCAGACATTTATTCTGCTCTACTTTCATTAGGTTCTTTGATTAAATTTCATAAAAGACGAAAAATACTATTAATTAACAACCCGTTTCATAATTTAAAAATACTATTTTCAGACTATGTAATTTTCGGTCAATGTTTTTTTTTTCATACTAATTTTGAAATTTATTTTAATTAGATATTGTTTTTTAATTATAATTTATTGGTATGCAAAGCTCTGATTCTTAGAAATGTATCTTTTATTTCTTCTGTAGTCAACCAAAAAATAATATTTAATGATCTAGACTATTTTCAAAAATAATTTTATGCTGTAAGTTTCTAAGTAACAATGAATATTTAATTCATATTTAGGAACAGTATAGCCTGATTACTTAAAGAACAAAGGGTTCACTTGCAGAAGTAACTCTCCAATTTATTTCATCGTTAACTAACAGATGTTACTATTTCGTAGACGCTCTACGAATCTCGTAGCGCTACGAAATTGCTACGAGTTCATTTACATTTTTTATTTTAAGTTCTTGGATTAATTTTGATTGAAAACTTAACACAGTACTTAGCTTAATAGCGTACTGAAGTTTTATTTCAGCTTTAAATGGTTAATGTCCTAGAATCCTTAGAACAATAACTTTTTTAAATAGGTGTTATAATAAATCTTATTACGTTAATTTGAAAACTTTATGTTATTTCTAATCTAAAAAGAATTGGAAAGGTAGTTATATTCGTGCACTATATGTGTATTTAAGTTCAAATCACAATTATATTGTAAATGTCAATAAATATTTACTTATTTTATATGGTCTGACTTAACTCACAAATAATATTATAAATAATTTTATTCTAAAAAAGAAGAATATGTACAGCCAACCTTCGTCGCCTGAAAAGGCATTAGTAGAATAAATACTTAACAATACAGGAAGAAGGAAAAAAGCCAAGAAAGAAATTCCAACAATTATGATATATCTCCAAAATATCATTTCTGGTTATGACAATAAGGCTTCGAAGGCACGATTGTTCTTCATACACGTGTCGTCCCAGAACATATACATAACATATACATGCATACTATCACGCCTGTATCCCCGTAGGATTAGGCAGAGGTGTACCAATGTACACCCACAGTTCGCTATGTTTAGGTCCCATGTAATAGGGGGCGAGCCTATTGCCACTAACCGGGCACAAATCCAAAGTCCGAACTGCTACTGAGAATTTCATAGAAAAACCCAATAGCACCTCGGTCAACTTGGGAATGGAACCCAAGACCTCTAGCGTAGCAGTCGCGTTAAGCACCACTAGACCAACGACGCGTCCCAGAAACCTGTCAGTAACCTAATTTTATTATAAAGTAATCTGTCATGTGAGCCAGTATCGTAATAATGGCTTTAAAACTAATTGGTTCGTCTACCCATTTTTAATCACGTTTGGATTACGTAAGTTGTGGATCCTCATTATAATTGGGCTTTGCAACTATTTTGACTATGGTGGGTCTGTTATTATTATTGTAATTATATGTTGTATATACTTTTGTTGGTTTCTTAGGCTTACGCTAATGTTAGACATTGCAGGCATCATGGTCATGAGAAGACTCAGTCTGCCCGTGAACATGCAAAGGTGCAAAGGTGTCGAAACATCGGGACCAAAAATCTAAAAATAAACCGCGACAAAATCCGCAAAACGTAGTTTTATTTCAATGTATATAATTATACAAAAGGCCGTCTCTTTTAGGAATAGTGATTCAGATATGTTTTGTATACCTTCGTCATCATTTTTTTTTTAAATTTCTTTAAAACTTCACCCATGCCTCTTGGCGTTTTGCATCCTTATGTACCCAGAACATATTAAATAAGAGTTACAGTCCAATGCTTTTATTATAATTTAACAAAAAATTAAAGTCGATTTTTAAAATCATATAACTTTATCAATTATAACAACATAATCAATGGCAAAATTACAATATAATAAAGATTGGAATGTAAAATATTTAACGATATTAATTTCATATGGAATAGCGCATAGCTTGTAAATATTTGGAACGTAGCGAGTGCGCGAATAGATACCATGTACGGCGCACACATTTCTGATCTTGTAGGTGTAGGGTTGTCGAAAATATTTAAAGCATTTTAACTATTCTTCTACTAATTTTTCTTATTTCTAAAGATCCTTCTATTGCAAAGAGTTCAAGGAAACCTACTAAACATATTTTTCAGAACTGTTAAATAAGATGCTAAGTTATATTTATGAAGCTCTTACAATAAATTACTATTTTCATTTTGACGACTTACTACTCCGGCTTTCTGCACTTTAGGTTCTCCTCGATAATAAACGTATAGGTTTTCAAATTTTTGTCAATCTGTTTCGAATATATTTGCAAACTTACAAATAGTAAAAAAAAAACAGCTTTTATTTAAAAATGTTCTATTTGCGATTGTAAGATATCGTAATAAAATATTAAACTTTGTCGTGGCAGCCCTACAACAAACGCACCGCTCAATCTTCAACATGAATGCAGCGATTGTGAACTCGCTCAAGTCAGCTCAATGCAATAAAGTAGGTCACCACGTAATCTTATACGTATCTACTATTGACCAGAATTATTGGTTCGCAATTTAGATTTACAGATATTGTCTTTTTAGTTTATAGTTTAACCGAAATTTATTTGTGTCGCATCTTTTTGTTTTAATTTTAAGCCGGAACCCCACCGCTGCGCACGGAGAGGCTGTGCACGTGTGTTCAGCTTCGCTTTAGTACAAAATGTATGAGAGCGTTTCCACCGCAGCGCACGGACATGCTACGCAGCAATTGACGTCATAAACACACGCGTAGCTAACTCGAATAGGCGGAACGTAGCTCAGCCACGTGGCCGACCCACGCATCCCAGCTGCGTGGGTCGGCCATTTCTCGGCGACCCACGACTATGTACAGTCTCGAGCAAAAATATGTACACACATAATATTGTTAAGAAATTATTATAAGAATAAGCTACTATAAATAAGAGGTACAATTAATGTTCCTGGTATATATACATACATTTAAGTTGTGTTAAGTATAATTTATGTAAGAACTAAGTTATTTATAATTCATATAAGTAAAACAGATGTTACTACACAATACCTAAATTATATTGTTACTCGGAAGCGCTATTGTCTATATTATAAAAATAATATATTGACTTGAAGTCAAATATTTTTTTTATTAAAAAAAAAAATTTAACTATTTTATTTTCAAGTGTCATCTGTCAGTATGCATTGATTGCCAGATGGCAGAAGAGATTCGACAAAAAAACTCACTAATTTCGTTTAACAATTTCGCATATTATTATGTATACATAATTTTGCTCGTGACTGTACCCCATGCATAGCTACGAGCTGCGTGGCCGACACATCCGTGTCCGTGCGCCTCAGTGGAAACGGAGACCGACGCCGCCGAACTAATGAACCCACGCGGCAGAGGTGAGCCACGCATCCGTGCACAGCCTGCGCAGCGGTGGGGTTCCGGCTTTATTGTATCAATGACTCATAAATCATATTGGCTAAACAAACATAACATACCATAACGCCTGTATCCCCGAAGGGGTAGGCAGAGGTGTATCAATGTACACCCATAGTTCGCCGATATGTTAAGGTCCGATGTAATAGGGGGCGAGCCTATTGCCTCTTGCTGGGCACAAATTGGCTACATACCTACACATTGTCACGGGTGATAAGTCTATAACAATTAATTTCACAATAATTCAGATATGTGCTGGCCCCTTTTATAACAACGTATCGGAAACTGATAAATACTGTAATTATTAAAATAATTAGGTATTCCTGGTAGGGATCTAACCAACTAACACCCTGTTCTGAAAAGTTGGCTAATTTAATGTGTAAATCAACCGATCGTCAATGTGATTGGTTGACCAAAAGACCAACAACCAATCACAGCTCTTAACAAGAGGCTTGACAGGTGATTAGCAAATGTTTAAGTTGATCAACGTTTCGGAAACTTGGGGTAGGACAAAGATTGTTGTTGGTTTCCATTGCTGTTGTCCATAAGATGTAAAAAAGGATCTACACTATTTGCTATTACCACGACAATGCATTTCTCATGATAATCCAAAACTGACTTACAATAAATATCGTGTTACCAATTTTTACTATTTTCAGCCATTATCGTCCCACTATAGCACAAAGTCCTCCCTCCCTTTCCTTCTTTCAACTTTCCTTGCCCTGGCTATTGTTGCCCATAAAATGGAATAAGAGTTTTTCCCACCATATCCTTCTTAGTCTTACCAATTACATATAAACACTGGTCACTTCAAAGCAAAGGCATACCTTTGGTGTCAAACATTCCCTTAATCTTGCACAAGTTCGGACAAGGGGTGGCCACCCCGTAATTAAAGCCTATTCAAAGCCGGGGCTTTAAATAATTTACATGTAAAATGTAGAGTGTTTTGCGGTTGACTTAAGTGCATAATGTAATTTGGAATTTTCATCGCATCGTTGCTTTTGTGGTCGGTAATGCAAGTGCGCGTATGTTGGGTACATTCACGCTGTATTGCAAAAGTCGAACAAAATTTTTTTTTTTCTGTAAGTCAATGTTTAATGTTGGGTATTTCTCGTATAATATAATGGTACAATAAATAATATTCTATTCTATTTTAGGTTTGGTTATTGGTGTTTATCAGTTAAAAAATTAAAAATATTTTAAATTAGTAGAAAACCTGTGTGTCAATCAATATGTGCTTTTTAACTCAAGATAGGATATAAAGTTTTGTGAAGAAATTTTATAAAAATAATATTTATACTTAAAAAATATTGTGTTTTAAATGTCTTTTTGTTGTCTCTATATTTAGAAAGATTTGAAATGCAAATAAAGGGCTTACAATAAAAACTTTCATAACCATTCAACAGTCAAGCTGAAAGATTAAAATTTTGAATGGCAATAAATTCAAACGTGTATTCATTTACGCTTAGTTTTATTAAAGTAGAAACAAAGAGAATGTTTAATAATGAAGTGAACAAAAGAGTCAAAGCTATTGAAAGGACTATTTCTTTTAAAACTTTTTGCTTATACTTGGTAGCCTTTCAGCGGCTCCATTTAGTGTGAAATATTATTGTGTTTTGTCGCTTTAAATTCCCTGTTGTTAGTTTTATGCAACAATACATATTATCGGTTGGTGGTGAATAAATGGGAAAGCGTCGTGAATTAAAAATAAAGGGGTGGATGTTATGAAAAATAGAGTTTAGTTTTCATTTGTAACAATTCTGGTTTATATCCTTATAATTAAGTCAGATTGACAGAAAATTTAAAATGATAGGACTTGTATACATTTTAATTACACTTGACAAAAAGCTTCTGTCCAAAAAAAACTTATTTTTTCTATCATTAAGTTAGACAGAGGTTTTAATTTATAGTTCTTATAAGTAAATTTAAATATTTTGTCTGGTAAACTAACTTTTTTAGGAACTTTATAAAATATTGGTACATGATATAAAAATCTACATTTTAAATTCCAACGCTTACCCACTAAGCCGACAACTGCCATTTCTAGAATCTTCGTCGATCAGTCAGCTAATCCTTAAATACACCCTGAAAAAACTTTAACGAGAAAAGTTTAAGACGTCACTTCAGAAGCCCCCATTGTGAATACTTGATCTCAATACATATAATACGTCTTTATTACGTTCAAAAAGGTTTTATCTTTACATCTATTGGAGTAAGAAGGCTGGAATTCTCCTGATTGAATTAAGAAACGTTTTTTGTTTGATATGTTGGCGATTGGGTTTAAATGTCCTTTTAATGAGGTTGATGAAGTTTGAGTGATATAAGGACTTAGTTACGGAGTTGAGGACTCTATTGGTGCTGTGCAGATTAGAGTGTTGTCAATAGTCTGGTTGTTTTATGGTATCAAAAAAGAGGCCACATAAAATTGAAAATGTCGTTTTTGCATCTGCATATGTTTTTTTTATTATCTTATAAAGTTAACTCACTGATATACTATGACAGAGGATATACTGATATCCGCTCTCATCTGTCAAACCTCCGAGGCACTAACTAAGAACTAGGCACTGGCCTAGAAATGTTTGACAGTTGACATTGAGTCAATAAAAGACGGATCCTAATATCATCCTTTAACTAATGATTAATAATTCTATAGGAAAAGAAGCACAATACAATTTATAGAAAACCTTTTCTTGATTGCTTATTTAGTAACATCGCATGACAAAATAACGTAAATGACTAATATACAACTGACCGGATCCAAAATAATCAATACACCACAATAACATAAAGGCAAGATAAGTTCCATCTCATAATAAATAACTAACCCATAGAAAAGATAACGAAACTTGCCCGCGGCGGGCATTAATCCAAATGACGGATTATCTAAAGTGTCTGTGGCATGGCCTGTACCATGAACTCATAAAGTACAACTACTGCTGTTGTGGAAGTGAGACAGCGCTCTATACTCTGTAGAGCGCCATCTCACTCGCACAACGATAGCAGTCTCACTGGAACAGTTCGTGGTACATGCGTTGATTTATGTTCTAGAACCTTTGTCCAGTAGAGGAAATCCTCAAAAATATTTGCTGTAATAACAGCGTTGTATCGCTTGGAACTAATACGGTATTTATGTGTTTTTTCCTTAATTTTATGACTTACATAAAAGGTTGATTTATTTTGTGGCGCGAATCGTACAGGTTGTGAACATACCCTTTTATTGTTTTTTTTTTTTTTGTTTTAGATATTAGAATTTCAGATTTTTAAGTCATCCAATCTTTTTTTTAACAATAAGGCGGCCGTAAATGAATGAACATGACAACTGAGCTGAGAACTTGCTTTATAATTGATCACCTATGATCATTATGGTATACAATAAAGTATTAATTGAATTGAACTACATTGAGAAGTAAATAAAGATTAATTTTTCAGGTATTTAGGTGTATGTAGGTGTCAGCCAAAATCGTTACTTAAAACTAAAAAACAACCGATACTACTAGATTTTTTATACCAAAATTATAAGGCCAAAAACGACTCGGATCCGTCTAATATCAGTCGCTTTGAAAGCAGACCATAACCTCCATACACAAGCTCCGTCCAATGTAATAGTTTGAGTCGAATGCGGTTTATCTTCACGGCAAGCGGAAGACCGTTACTGAGGTACATTATAACTAGGCTGTGGTTGTGTTGTGTGGCTACAGTGTAGTTAGGTTACATATTTTGAGACATATCTATAAGTATACTAGGTAAATCGATTATTTTATTGACTAATTTTTATGTTAAACTGCCTCGTTGGCCTAGTGTTTCTAAGCACGACTGCTACGCTAGAACTCTTGGGTTCGATTCCCAAGTCGACAAAGGTGTTATTGGGGTTTTCTATGAAATTCTCAGTAGCAGGTCGAAGTTTGGATTTGTGGCCGGAGTGTGGCAATAGTCGCCCCCTGTTACACGGGACCTAAAAATATTGGCGAAATGTGGGTGTATATTGGTACACCTCTGCCTAACCCTTCGGGGATACAGGCGTGATGGTATGTTATTTTATGCTGAAATTTTGCAAACTGAGTCTGTACAAGATGTACTTTTATTAACACTCTGGAAAGCAAATTAAATACTTGAGTTTTTGGGTTGTGAGCTACATTAGGTCACTTACTAGAAGCTTAAACGGTAACGTATGTTTATCAAAAAGAAACGCTTTAATAATATATTAAAAAAAAACGATTCTCCCTAATGTTGTTTGTTGTGTCAAACTCGGAGCAAATAAATCTACCAATTTTGAGTCTATCAAAACCATATTACGAGTAATTATTTAGATGGTATTAGTAAACTATTTATAAACTCAAATCACAATTAATATCAATGGATAAACGATTTATCTCTAAGCAAACATTGATTAAGTGGTTTTAGTTACATTTCGACTGGCAATGTTTAAGTTTACAGCTATCTGTATTTAATTGTTAGAAATACTATTATTATTATATTCTATTCCAAACAATTTTAAACAGGTGTCAAACAATTACAATAATGATTAAGACATATATCATAAAAATAGCAATTCAGTGAAATAGAATCAGCATTTGTGAAGTATGATACTTATAAAATAATTAAATTTTTCTATAAAGGACTTTTTACCATGAAAGAGGCTTAAACAAATGACTATCAAACCAATTACATAATTATATATTGCACCAAAACAATATAAACAATTAAAAACATAAAGCACAATTATTTGATCGCCAAACAAAAGCCATAAATCCCTAAAAAAAATATAATAAATAAAAACAAAGAAATTCCAATTAGCGTTACTAAAAAAATATTGAAATAAAGCCGTTTCTCGAATGCCTTGCATCGAGCATGAGTAAATGTAATTAAGTTCCTTCAGGGTATTATTTACTGTATGAATGCTCAAAGTATTTATACACTTCGAATTTACAGCTCAATGAAAATATGAATTTAATAAAATTGATGTGGGTCGCGAGGTAATTTTATAAGGAACAATAATTGTGGATGAAATCAAATAAAAATGATCCATTCACTGTCTGAGGAAACTGAAAGCGAATAATCTTTACTATATTTTCATTTTTATTTCAGTAAAAACAAAACCGTCAATTCTATTTTAGTTTTGTTCCATGTGATTAAGGCTTGGGTTAGTGACCTTGACTCGTATAAATGCCAGTTATCTAAATATTTCACTATCTATCTTTGGATATAATTATCAACACTACCATTAAATTATCTTTCTTGACTGCCCAAAATCAACGTTATAAACTATTTTATTGCACAATTAATTAATTTCAACAGGACCAGATTTTTCTTCACCACTAAAAGAGAAAATAGCTCTACTATTTCACACACAAGCATTATATTAAAAGACCCATACTAACGTAGTATGAGTGCAGTAAGTATATAAAACAGTATGTTAGCGATTATGGGGAAGCGTGTGCAGTTTTAGAGAGAACACTTTTATGCAGATTGCTCCTGTAATGCGTTGTTACTGCGCCTGAAAGTGCAGGCAGCATATTTACGTTACATATCTGTATAAAATTTAAACAGTTAAAATTGACTCCAATAAATTTATAAAACATTATTATGAATTTCATGAAGTAACTTTTGTACTGTAATTGATCAGAATTTTGATCGTTTAATTATTTATTTTTTTATGTATATATTTTTATGAATAGGCAAGTGAATAATAACTATACAAAGTATCCATTACATAAATAAGCAAGATCAAATATTATAAAATAGAATAATTAGTATACCTTCTTCTTCTTCAGCCTGTAGTCACCCATAGTCGGGTTATAGGCGTCTTCATGAGCACGCCAAGTATTGCGGTTCGTGCCAATCGCATCCAACCCTTTCCTGCCACTTTGGCGATGTCATCGACCCAACGGGTGGGTTGTCTCCCGACTTTTCGTCGTCCCATCCAGGGTCCACTCCACTCAGCAATTAATATATATCTTAATCCAAACAAATAAACTTCAACGTGCTATAAAATTTAAGTCACACATTGAAAAAGTATTAATAACTTACTAACGTCCTTTCCTTTCTATTCTATCACTTTAATTTATACACTTATAATAAAATAAATAAATACTACAATTCCTCTATATTTAGCCTTATTTTTTTCATAACATACATTCCTTACAGCTCTATTGCCATCTAAATAAGTTATGCTAAAAGCTAAACTCAGTTCGCTAGAGGCTAAATTTAGAATGCCTGAATAATACATAAGTGTACATAAAACGTGAAGGCAGTAAATCGAGCCTTCGTTTATGGAATTATTTTATGGAGCGAGAGTTATGGGATGGCTGTGTCTTGGAATCTTCCTATCAGTGGACACCATACTGTTTATTGAGCGTGTTATTTGTTTACCTAGACTGCGAGTTGTTTATAAATAAACTGGTAATTTAGCAAATGACGCAAGAGGATGAAAATGAAAACTCGAATTTTCGAAGTAGTGGAGTCAAATTACTAATTTATACTTTATCCATTTATAATAGCCAAAAATCGTTTACTACTCTTTATTACGGCACCTTTTTTCTGGATATGGATGCATATTCCCTATGCATAATTATATATAACATAATTTTTTACTATAGCACAAAATTTAAGTACCTATATACTAAAACCATGATTTTTTTTAAATACTCGATCCCGACCCTTAATATTATAATAGATTAAATCGTATCTTATGACAAATTTGCGATGCGAAAGTTTTAAATAAATTATTTAACTTAACATTACAATATTATTTTGTCAACCTTGAAATTTCCATCCAAAATTCCATCGTCAACCTTTTTGACATTGTTACCAAAAAAGGTTCAATACCTCACACTGATAATACCTCACAAGGCATTGTATCGGCTACCCTTTTCGTTACCTTATGAATCTGAACTGGTCCGGCCGTACCATGAGCTCTTAAGGCATGACTCTTGCGGTTGAGTAAGCGAGACAGCGCTATGCGCAGTGTAGTGCGCCGTCTCGCTTCCACGACTATAAAAGTCCAACATTGAATAATGTACACCTACTTGCCACTGTTGTCATTGTAGGATTGCTAAGGACTGTTCTTATCTGAATACGAAAATTAACACAGTAAAAATTACACTGAAAATTTATTAACCCGCCACTCACTGACTTAAAATAGCGGACTCGGGCCCCCGGACTGTTGCGGTGGAGTAAGCGGGACAACGCTATGTGCAGTGTAGAGCGCCGTCTCGTTTCCACAACAACAGTATTGCTTTAAGGGATCATGGTACGGAACAGGTTGGCAACAGCATCATATATCAAAAAAGTTTCAGCCCCAGTCGCGCGTCATCGCACAGAGTTTTTATTGCCGCACTTTCGAATACGGTTGTGATTTCATACTGTTGGTTTGACAGGGTGTTACGTTGCATGTGAAATTAGAAGTCAGACATTTTTTGTTATGACTCTGCTTTTTATAAAGTTATTTTTCGCAATATTTAGAAGGATTTATGTGTTCATTATTAATATTACCCTCCATGCAATAAAGAAAGTAACGAATAATAAATAAATGAATATCACCGAAAATACACAACACAACTAAAATTTTAGGATTTTGTTAAAGTCTGCCTGCCTTGCTTTTTTAAACTATTTTGAGGTAGGACTCCGTCTCGCCCGATTCAGTTGAATACATGAAGCTGCCTAACTACCTGACCAAGTACCTTTCCGTACCTAATATCGCTAAATTAAAAGTAACAAGGTAATTTCGACGGGCCTGTTGGTCTAGTGGTTAGTGATCCTGACTGCTATACCGGAGGTCGTGGGTTCGATTCCCACTCAGGACAAATGTTTGTGTGATGAGCACGATCATTTGTTCTGGTTTGGGTGTAATTTATCTATAATATGTATGTATTTAGAAATATATAAGTATGTTTATCAGTTGTCTGGTTACCATAACACAAGCTCTCTTAGAGCTTAACTTGGGATCAGGTTACCGTGTGTGAATTGTCCAGGAATATTATTATTATTAATTAAGCTGAAACAAAAACAAGGCTCACAAAAAACGTGTCACCATTAAACTACATCGATAAACAACATCACTTTAGACTCATTCAAAAGCACCGCCAACCCACTAACTGTGCCCGACAATACACCACACAACGTATTCAGAACACCATGTACATATTTACGAGCATTATTCAAATAAAGTTTTTATTCTCGTAATAAATACGAATAAAGCAACGGAAGCAACTTAACGAGACTGCTTTGTAAATTTAACTATTTTAACATATTTAACAGGAGCATTTTGTAAAGGCATTCTATTTGCATAAAAGTAAGAATTTATTGTTATTAAATTCATGTTGCCTCTGTTGATATACCTCGGTTCATTGAGAAGGGTTTGTTTACATTTACATAATAACTAGTTGTGGGCCATTTTTTACCGACTTTGCTAAATTGAGGTTGTGTTGACTGTGTGTTTTTTGCGTGAAATGTGAACACGTGTGGGACTCGGTCTGTAGTTTATTTGTGAGAGTAAAAGTATCGGAAGTATGTTAGTCTCGTTTTGATTTATAAATATGTGAATAATATGTTAAGTTTAAATGTAGGTAGCTATGAGAATTAGACATTTTTTACAATATTATTGATTACCGAAGTTATTATAAAGAACAGTAACAGTGATGATATTAATTTATTATCCTGTATTTGCCCTTTAGTTATCCTGTAGGGGTACCTTGTGGACTATTTTTGCCAAAGAAAAGTGGAGTGGTATGCTGACTCTTACCCATCAAAACCAACATCATGCTTCTCTTTTCTCCCTTCACTTAACATTTCCAATCTACCACGATTCCCAAAAAAATCTGGAACTTATACTAATTATTATTCTCTTCTTCCTAGCTTTTTCCTAAGTTATGTTTAAGTCAGCTTCCAGTCTCACCACATTCAGCTAAAACCGTATTTCACAAAATACTAAGTATAGAGTCAAAATAATCGTGTAATAAAAAAGATTAACAGCTTAAGTGGTTGTACAAAGTCCCGATAGAGTGCGCTGCAGGATAACCGGATAACCGGGTTTACGTTGCCGGGAGGTGTGAAAACACTTCCTCTTTTATTATTATTTTCATTTTATAGAGTCGAGTTTCTGAAGGAACATGATAGCTTGTGTTATAAAAAGGTTTTTTAAAGTTTGTCAATAACGAAATCTGTGAGATATTGTATAATTTTTTTAAAAACAGTCTCCGCGACTTTTTCGAAATGTTTCTTTTATGTTAATACTGTTGCATTATTCATTAATTAATTAAATAAAAGTATACTTTTCCTCATTAATTGACAGGCATGTTGGTCTAGTGGTTAGAGACCCTGACTGCTATACCGGAGGTTGTGGGTTCGATTTCCACCCGGGCCAAATGTTTGTGTGATGAGCACGATCATTTGTTCGGTGTCTGGGTGTAATTTATCTATAATATGTATGTATTTAGAAATATATAAGTATGTTTATCAGTCATCTGGTTACCATAACACAAGCTCCCTTAGAGCTTAGCTTGGGATCAGATTACCGTGTGTGAATTGTCCAGGAATATTATTATTATTATTATAAATCAGACTTTCATATAGACAGTTTTTCATATAGGTAGTTCCAAAGATACGCGCTTTTTAATGAACGAAAATCTCATAATTAAACAATTCATGGATAGAGTTAAACTCACAAAAACAGGTAAAAGCAACAAGCTATATTAATTTTAATTATCCCCTCCCTACTTAAACTTCCAAAAATAAACTCAAATACCTTCTCAAATCCCAAGTGAACTCCAACTATTGAACAACTGTACACGTCGATAGGGATAACAGGCGGACAAAATTAATAGCTAGGCCGTAGCTAAACAATAAATCAGGCAAGTTCTAACAAGATGCGGGCTACTATCAAACTACGGACGAACTCGACTAAATTCTGCCTCAAAAGGTGACTTGCGAAATGATAACACACTCCTCCATGTTGTATACCTGAAGAATGACTTTTGTAATTGCTTTCAATGTTTTGAACAAACTAGCTACGGAGCTACGCCGTAGGTACTACGTAGCTAGGAATGCTACGCCGTAGTAAGTTTCGTGTTTTATGTTTTAGATTTGTGTTGTATAAATATAAATTGCTTATTATATTAGATCTAACTTGTTTATAACCATCATTTCATATTTATTAAGATAAAATAGGTCAGAGAGAGAAACTTAAATATTTCGTAAAAAAAAACTGTTTATTCATCTAAGCTTTTAGCTATACAAATTTATCTTAATAATAAATATTTATAGGGCAAACAGAAACATTAAGAGCTAGACTTCTATAGAGATATTTAGGCCAACTAAAAGTATTTTGGTTAACAGAGAATATTTTTAATATCATATTTTCTAAGAAAAAGAGTTATTTTTGTGACCTCTGTTTATTATTTACTTGGTTACTATAGACTAATAGGGTTCTAGTCAATGTTATTAATAACTATTCTAACACGTGCTTTCATAAAAATATGTTATATAAATGTACTGCCTAATTCCATCATATGATTCTCTTAATATCTAGATGTAAGAGAGTGACCATGAGTTTTTAATTTAACGAGGACTCCCACTTAAAAAAAAATCCACAATTGTTATTATGCGGCTCAAGACCTTAACTTAATACACAAGCTTACAGTTAATACTATAACGCTGGCATGCCATACTAATATAATATACATAACATTTAACAAAACTATAAAAGTTTTTTTTTGGATTGAATAAATTTTATTCTATTTAACATCAGTTTTATTTCAAAGCAATAAGATCTAGTTTCATAAATCACGACAATTAAAATACATATTTCCATTAATTTTATTCACCTGAACCATTATGATATTTTCACTAACATATCTTGCTTTCATATCAAATTAGTGCAATCGCAACTGCATTAATGTGGTCGTTTGCAATTTTATTCACTTTATTAACTGGCACCAAACTGCACGTAAACGGGGCTTTAGTACTTAAGACGAAGTTTTATAATGACTATTACTTGTAAACACGCAACTACATAAAGCAAATACTTTAAAATGCTTTGCCACGATAACATCTTGCTTTTACCTGAAAAGGTAAGCAAATGAACATACTTTTATTTGTACCATGTGTAAAAACAAAATAATAGAAGCTGTGATTTTTTTAAATTTATTGTTACCTGCTTTTATGAAGTGGTTTTCTATAAATATATTATTTAATATCTTAGGCACAGCAATCAATTCCGTAAAATAGTCGGTATAATATCAATCAATCAGCCAATCATAGTCCACTGCTGGACATAGGCCTCTCCCAATTTACGCCACAACACCCGGTCCTCCGCCTTCCGCATCCAGTCCCCTCCAGCGACCTTTCTCAGGTCATCGGTCCACCTGGCGGGCGGGCGTCCTACCTTACGGTTGCCGAGCCGCGGTCTCCATTCCGGTATAATATACCGACTATTTTTTTAGCGGCTAAAGTTTGCGCTCGTCATAATATTGACGAACGCGAACTATAACCGCTGTAAAAAGACAAAATTAAATGACAGGCTAATTGAGAACCATCTTTTGAAATCGCTAAAAATGTACCTAAAACTACAATTATTATATCTAACATCAAAAACTGTCAGTGCGGCAAACATTACATGGTTATATTATTATTTTTGTCTTTATCAATAAGATTAAATTCTTGCCCTTATGTCCATCTTAAATCTTAGTCACCCTACTATTGACCTACAGACAACTCGTCGAGTCGATCCACGGAGCAGTTTTATTGGCGCCGCGTGTGATTGGCGTAACAACCCGCATTGTTTATGGACGAGCCAACATTACACTAGTGTAAGCCCACTGCTTTGCTTGTATAACTTAGATTCACTTAGTTTATATCAGGTTAGTGATTAATCATAGGAAGAATTTTGGATTTTGTTCTATGTTTGTTAAAAATATTGCTTTGGGCTAATACTAGCAAACCAATAAATTGTAGATTATTCGCATGTTTTCTTTGTAATATGGGATTAATTAACTTTTTGTAGAAAATAAATACAAGATTTATACCATTTATGTATTTATAGCTGGGATCGTGGCTCTACAATAAGACTAAAGTTAATAGTAATAATAGATAGGGTCAAACTCAGCAATTAAATATGAATTGGTTTAATCTATTATTGGATCTAATATTAATATAATCTTTGTCTACGCCGAAGACTCACCTTGTTATTTGATTAGGTGACTAGTCTACGAGGTACTATATTTTTTTATAAGAACTGTTGACACAATTTTTCTTGAAAACTGTAAAAATTCTTTGAAAAATTGTTTGCGGATATGTTCATCAGCATCATCAGTCTGTAGCATTCCACTGCTAGACATAGGCCTATCCAATTGCACGACACTTAGTTCTATCTTAGAGGAATTATAGAGTGTAAATAATTAATTACCAACTAATGAGGAATCGATGTGACTTTCACAAAAGGTATTTATGTCAGTTTGTGGCTTCAAGAATATCGAAGTATATTTGTCATTAATTATTCCTAGAAATTAGTAAGACTGACAAGATAATGACTTAGACGTAACTCTTAAAGGAATATGTTATTATAGAGTTAGGAATATGTTTGTTTCAAATAAGGCACTAATTATGGGTTCCTTTCTAATGATTTATTATGTAAATTGGAATATTAGCTTATTTATTTATTTACTCGGGACATACAACAGTTACATATTTTAACTTATCATTAAACAATATAATATATTTATGTTTTTAGACGTAATAATTGTCATCTACGAGTAGCCTTAAAGTAATATTGTGGTTAGTTTATAAAACGAGTAGATAATTACCTACAAGTTAAGAAATTATGTAATAAAAATACCTAAGTATGCGAAATATCTTAAATGTTCGAGCAGTCATGTCGAATAAAAATCAATTTCTTTGCATGTTCATTAATATTTTATTCATATTCTTAAAACACTGCTATATTCCTACTAACTGACAAAGTAATAGAAACAAGTACTAAGAACATTTCATTAAAAACATTAAGCACTTTTTCAGCCTTAATTTATGCCTGAAATGTCTGAAATATTAAGACATAGAAAACACCTGAAAAACTCTTAACAAAGCCTTCGAAGGCGTCGGCCTCGTTTTCAACAAACTTGCCAAAAAGCCCGCGTTGATGGAAGCTGAGGTTTTATCTTGTTTTAGAGTTCCTTAAGATTATGAAAAGCCCATAAAAATCCAACACTATTTATTATCATGTTTCAAATAATTGCAATCGAGATCTTACTTGGATATAAAAGGAGTAACTGGATACTTCTTGTAATAAGGTTGAATGGTTTCTACTAATCTATATTTGGTGGAGATTAGTGTTCGAAAGTACTTAAACATGAAGATTCAAAAACCCTCACTAGCTATACAAAGGCAAATTATTTCTGAGGAACGCGATCTATCTCTTCTTTTCTCAATTGATCCATTTCTCATTTGTTACAAGTAATAGGTAGTGTGTAAGTACTTTTAAGAAGGATCCTGGATCTTAAAGTGCAGGGACCTTCTTTAAAGTCAGATTAAGTAATTACTGTTGTTGTGTTAAACAACTTTTATGTTTATACGCAGTGCCAAAATTAAAGCCATCGCAAAAAAAGCAGCAAATTTCCCAACTTTTAATTCATATCATATCATCACGCCTGTACCCCCGAAGGGGTAGGCAGAGGTGTACATCCACAGTTCGCCGATATGTTTAGGTCCCATGCAATAGGGGGCGAGCCTATTGCCACTAACCGGGCACCCAAACTCTGACCTGCTACTGAGAATTTCATAGAAAAACCCAATAACACCTTGGTCGACTCGGGAATCGAACCCAAGACCTCTAGCGAAGCAGTGGCGCTAAGCACCAGGCTAACGAGGCAGTCTTCATTCTTCACACTTGTTCACACAAATTCCCACTTCAAAAACTTCAACCCAATACAAGTAATTGATGTAACAATAGGGAACCCGACGGCAACAGCAACTTGTACCTGACTACACAAAGCGGGGCAGCTAAACTTGGTGTTTTCATTAAATTTAATACTGTTTAGAAGGTAGCTCTTTGAGGCTATACTTTGTTGCAGAGCTGCCTTTTTTGTCGATGCTGAGGTTTGAGTAAATAAAATAAAAAAATGTTTCGAGTTTAGTTTCCGTAAAATAATATAAAATAGGTTTTTAACGTTGTCTGCAGTCAAAGCGTGATGACAAGAAATGACATACTCACACGTAAAATATTATAATAATAATATAGTAAAAAAAAATAGTACGTTTTGGCATTTTAATAATACGCCAAACGCCTGGTTGACACTTCGCGTGACCCAAAGGCTGGCTTCTACCTAGTTTATAATTTTTCTTATTTATTGTGTAGGCTTAGTTTTTTTATTATTGTAAATATCCTAGGTTTAGTTTTTAATTGTAATAATGTTATTTTAGTCCTTGAATAAAGTTATGTTTAGATAGTTATGATTATGTTGATAATACTAATAAATAATTTTCATAGATCAATATTTTTTTTAAATGTTATATACCATCATGTTGGGTAACTTTGACCCACTTTATGAGCTTTTTTTAAAATTACGTATAGAATTCTTAACCAAACTACTGTGAAATAAATGTTTTTAGTGGCTTTACAATGCCTATTTTTAAGAAATAAAAAAATTAAATCTTTTTTTTTTAACTACAGCTTTATAATCATTGAAAATTCAACGAGGCAAAGTTATACGGTGACTTGGGCAACATTACCTCACACATGTAATGATACGGATTTTGCTGTTTTAAATTAGGTTTTGTTATATTTGGTGAGTGTTAACCCTCTTTTTATGCCATAATATGAAACAAACTAACATTAGAAACAATTTTTATTTTTTTTCTCAAATGTTTACTGTTGAAAACATGAAAAATAAAGTGCGCAGTTAGGGAAATCACTAGTTTTTAAAATGAGATGGGTTTTTAGAACTTATTAAGATCTAATCAGTCTTATAAGTCTTTTAAATTGTTCATTAATAACAAAACTAAGTTATCAAATCCTAATCAATTATAAAAACTAACATAAAAATCCAAAATGAAAATAACAAAACCAGCTCTTTACCAGCCTTACTCTCCCTATTCCATACAAAGAAAATCATCATCAATAATAAAAAAAATCTTTCTTTTGGTCACTTTAGTAGTAGGCAAATATTTCACGACATTTTTTGGGAAACAGCGTATAATATCAGGCTTATTAGGCAGCTTTCAACCCTCCATCGCCTTCTGCATGAGCGACATTTTAAGCTTTTTACCATCGAAATGTATAATAATTATGTAATGTATAGAATTTTTTTTTACCTACTTTTTTCGCGCCATGTTAATGTAAGTTTACCTTTAAAAAAAATATTCAAGTTTCCCCAGTACGTTAGTGGAGTTAGTTCAAACTATCAGTGTAACTTTGACCCGAGTCAAAGTTACCCAGATTTCATAGTTCTAAAGGACCCGATGCACAATTTTGCTAATATTAAAAATATTCATAAAAATATTGCGAAAATTTTAATTGTATTTAAGTTTTTAAACTTTAATTTATTGTCTGAACTGAAACTCACCTTTATTCAGCGTCTAAGAATCGCAAAGCAACAAAGTTTTTTGAGCACTTTTAAAAAGACGTTGCGCACAGCCCGCCGTTTTTATTTTATATCTATGGATTTTTAACATTTATCAAATAATGACATTAGATGGGTTTTAACGAAGCCCTTTATGTATCTAATAAAAAATATTTCTATGCGTAAAGTTTTGTACAG
This sequence comes from Autographa gamma, assembly GCA_905146925.1. NCBI lineage: Eukaryota > Metazoa > Arthropoda > Insecta > Lepidoptera > Noctuidae > Autographa > Autographa gamma. Next base: position 10,284,339 of record LR989867.1, on the reverse strand, counting down.
AGCCAGAAAAAAAAATATTAATCGGAATTGGAAGTGGTGAGTCAAAGTTGTACTGAAAGCTTAAGTTAAGTTACCCAGATTGACCGTACTTGATACGGTATTTAGGTAGGTAATAAGTACTCTGTATTTAAAATCTATGTGTTCAAAAGAATCTGAACACTTACTGTACATATTTATCGGCACCGTATTCGATTTAAATTCTTAGTAAATAAATTCTCGAAATTCTCTTTGTTAGCCAGATTACCTACAAAAGAAGATTGCGAACATTTATCTGACCATTTTGCTGACTGTACATTTCAATTAGAATTCCAATTAATCTCGATCTCTTTGCGGTTATTGGATAACAGTGCTTGAAGTAAGAACAAATAATCACTGGAACTAGGAACCACAAGGTGGAAATACTTAGGATAAAATTGTAAGCCAACCAAATTAAGATGTTACAATAAATCTTGTGAAATTATCTTCGAAAATATTCAACACTAATTGCTCTTGATTTCATAGCACAGAATATTATGCGTTTTTTAAATAAATATAATAAAACTTAAATCTAATATAACCTCAAAAACTTACAACAATACAAAAATTTAAACTCATTTGCGTTTTTATTTTTGAGGCTATTTATATTGAAACTTTAAACTCAACATTTTTGTATACTTTATTTCTTCACTCTTATTTTACAAAATTTCAATCATTTTCCTTTAAATCATTGACATTCTTGGAACGGCACTCAGGGAAGCTAATGAGCAGGAATCTTTCTTTTTCCTTGGTTGTATATATCTGCATGAAAAAGATATTTTTTATTTATGTCCTGCAAGAGTATTTCAAACCTGTAGATCTCCTTTTCCCCCTGAAATATTAATAGTCCGTAAAGTTCACCATTGTATTAAATCATCACGTTATTATAATTTTCATATAAGTTTTTTGAATTTTTGTTTTTTTTTTTTTTTTAATTCTAAGAGGGAACAAAATAACTAAACCACTACTCAATAATTGAATGCCAAAACAGCTTTATTTAGAACACACCATTCACTCCCAAAATATCTGTATAACCTAAAGGAAGAGAAAGCGAGACAAGGGCAATGTCTTTACTGAAGCGCGCGTGAGTCAAATATTAATGCGCTTCTCAAATATCAAAGGTCAAAGGGTTTGTACGGTAAAACTGGGTGAAGTAGGGAAAATAATACAATATTAGAGTACGGTTTGTTATTTACTTATGTCATGTTCTTGTGTTCTTAAAGGTTTGGCGTATTTATATTGTGTTGCACGTCATTGTCTTGATTCTGAGTATTTCTGGTGCTTTCGTTGTATTCAACTTTGGGTTTAGTGCAAAATATCTGATGTTGTTAACATTTTTTATTATAATGGATATATATTACAATGGATTGCGATATTGATTTGTATAGTCATACTAACATAAAATAAACTACCACCTAAAAAATACAATATTTTTGTGTCTTAGCTTTACAACATATCTCAGACCACATAATTTGTCCATACAACAAATTAAATACGTATTTTATTTATTTATGACAGGCCAACAACGTAAACACAAACATTAAAACAATAATATTATATTAAATAAGGTTAGTGTTTACAACAATAACAGACATGCACAATATTTGCTTTTCACAGACTTCTATATAAAAAATTACGTATACGTATATTTTTATTTGTAAAAAAAAACTTCATATTACACTTAATTATGATATCGAAATTACATAACCACTTATTTCATTCATATAATGACTTATAACAGTAAAGTCCTTGTATTATTGAGAACTGGGTACACACGGCCCGTTCTGTAGTGTGTTTGTAAATATAAAGTATTCAGTGTTGCCTGCCTTAGCGCTGCTTATCGGCTATTGGGTGGGCACCAAGATTAAGGTGGAAGCGAGTTATAAAACATTATTTGTAATATAAAACTTTAAAGTACTTCTAATAGAATAAAGGAAAGTTCTAACAGTAAAGGCTAACTTAATCGATTTTAGACAAACTAATTAAACGATATAATGCCCTTATAGTATACGTGAAGCTCCTATTTAGATTTTTGTTCAAAATACATTTCAATGAATCTCTCACTCATTTAAAATAGGCCATAATTTCTATATACCATAAAGTATCTTAAGAAAAGAACTTTCTAGCCATTTCTGTGTCATTGCAGGGCCAAGGCCTCTCTACATTCCTTCCTTACTTCCGCGCTCTCTGGTTAGGGTTTTGTGTCTTCAAATTACAACCTGAATAACAAAAAACCTTAAATATACGTCCTGAATGTTTCAATCCGCTTTCAGTTCACTCATTCCGCCACCGAATCCGGTATGCGGGCCAATGAAGAAATCAAGGCTTTTGTTACGTAGACTCTACAGAAAACAAAAGAATAAGAACGAAACAGAACGAACAATAATAAAACCCTAATTTATTTCAGTTCTTACAAACGGAACCAATTAATTCCTCACTAATTAGTCTGAGATTTTAATCTTATTTGTATTAATTGTACTTGTGTATGTTCATTGAACTTTGCTTAAAATATTTTAAAATTGAGACTTTAAATTAAATATATGTAATTTCAGCCTTCAGACATCGCACACGATTTTTAACCGACGCGGCGACGACGCAAAAAAGGGGTGTTTAAAGTTTTCTGTGTCTGTGTGTGTGTCTGTCTGAGGCATCATAGCTACCGAACGGATGAAACGATTTCAATTTAGTTTTGTTTTGTATTAAAGGTAACTTAAGTGCGAGTGTTCTAAGACATGTTTGATCAAAATTGGTAGAGCCGTTTAAAAGTTGTGGGGGTTAATAAAGAAACACTTTGATGGAACCGCTTATCACCTAATTTTTGTTATATTTATGTTCTACTTAAGGTATCGGCTTTCAAACCTTTCTAGCCATGAGCTAAAAACATTATGGTAGCATTCTAGTTCTATTACTACACCTACCTTCCCAAAGTACAAACCAGAATAATGTAATCTCACAGTGACAAGTCAGTGACCTACATAATTGTGGGTTGCGGTGTATAAACGGCCTTTAATCACGGATGTACCGGTCATACCCGGATGCGATTACCCGGCTCGGGTTACCGGCAAATAACCACTAATTCAACCGTCACCTGTATTTGTAAGGACATCGTATTTGAACGTCTTAAGCACATACATATAATCACGCCTCTTTCCCTTGTAGGGGTAGGCAGAGACCACTGTTACGACTTGCTACGATCCTTACACACTTGTTTCGCTTTGTCTACTTTCATTATTCCCTTTATACATGCTGTTCGGTTTACGGTCCTGTTGACTTGTCTTTTCATTCACACTCACCTTAAACACTATTTTCGTCATTCATTCTTTCGACATAGCCAAACCATCTCAGCACGTCTTAAGTAAGGTGGGACTATTTGGACTGTATTGAGTAAGGAGTATTTGAGGGTATCGAGTTGAATGACTTAATCATGATTTTGAATGGGATAATAAGGGGATGAATTTTGACTGAATACATGGTGTTAAGAGAACCCTGTCCGACCCGAAAGGGTGATAGAGGGTTCACCATCACATGCCCAAATAAAATTATTAAGTTGATATTATATAACATTTAATTTTAGTATAGGTGTAAGTGTTTGTTGTTGTATCATTAAAGTACTGTTTAAAGAAACTTTTATTATGCTTATGATGATGATTCTGAATTCTGATTTATGTAAGTGTCATTGTAACGATCTTATCGAAAATTTGACTGATTTAAGAAGTGAAAGTTCGATTATGTTTTATGTTTGTATACCTTGTACAAATATTGGACTATAAGCATCCTACTGGGTCAGGCAGTTCCGTTCCCAGTTAGAACGAGCATTGATCACTTTTACGCACTTCCAGGTTGGCGTAATACCCAATAAAATGTAAATACGTTTTGATGAAATATTTCAGTTATTTCAAAAAATAAAATAAATGAAAGATATTGATCACACCCATTACAGTGAACACCGCACTTTTCATTTGTCGTAAAATATTACAGTTATTAAACAAAACACCAATACTCGTTAAAATGATCACTTTTATTCAATTCATTTACTTTTCTGTTAAAACTATGTCCAATTTTACTATACTACACAAAGTCAATGTGATTAACGAAAAATGCTAGTAAAAAAAAATATGTTGTGCTTTGTTTAGCCTATCTTGACCAAGAATTAAAATAATTCTAACAAAATAAAACTAACTTTTGAATTAAACTTATATTTATTTCTGATTGAGTGTTCAGGGGGTGGATCTACCAGTTATCTGTCCGACAGTTGGCTAGATCCTCCACGGGTACGCGACCCCGGACTGCCCTAGCTGTTACTGTCACATTCATTGTACCTCCGTGATGGTAGCATCCTATAACCCGTCCTACCTTGTTATCCTTTCCAACATATCCTTTCCCAAATCCTTATCCCGCAGGAACGCAACGGATGATTACAAAAATAATTTAATTATCCAAAATGGCGGCGATGTGGTTCGCCACCCATCACGTCTCGTTCCTCGCGGGGGCAAAAAGTGGGCCACGGAGAGCCGCCTCGCTGCGTTGAATGCAAGAGGAGGAATGGATGGTAAGGTGGATGAAGTGTGTCAGATGATGGATGTCGAGACGAAAATAAAGAATGGTATGCTGAGATGGTTTGGCTATGTCGAGAGAATGAATAAAAGAACGATTGACGAAAAAGTGTATAAGGCGAGTGTGAATAAGAAAAGGCCACATCAAGAGCATACCATAAACCGAACAGCATGTATGCATGGAATAATGAAAGTGGACAAAGCGAAACAAGTGTGTAAGGATCGTAGCAAGTGGAAAGAAGTGGTCTCTGCCTACCCCTACAAGGGAAAGAGGAGTGATTATATGTATGTAATGTATTTCTGATAGACCCCACTGTCAAAACTGGATCATAATAAACTAGGACCACAAGGCAAGCACCAGCTTTCAAATAAAAAAAAGTGATCAAAATATTTTCACCCAATCCAAAGTTCAGTGGTAACAAAAAAATACCTCCTCCTTTTTTGAAGTCGGTTAAAAACTATAAAAGAAGTAGTCAAAAATACAGATAAACCTACAACCAGAATTTCACATAGCATACGATCTCAATATACCATATTTACCTGTTCTATCAGCAGTGTTAATTAACCACCATTCACAGGGTGTTCCATATCACACGGACAAACAAAATAATTAAACCCTATTCTATGGGTCTCGTGACAAATTAACTGGCCGCATTGCTTTTACATCGGGCTGCGGATTTTTCATCAGCCTGTATGTGAGCTATAAAAATTAAAAAGCCTTTGTGGGTTCATAAAGGCTTGTTTTCGGGATTAATTGGGGCTTTTCGTTTTATTATGTAGAGTTGTTATACCTATGAGTTCGGAAGTTGTTTTTGAAAATATTTGACGAAAATATTATGTCGGCCTATATTGAGTACTTATGTCATTTGCTAATTAAGATTTTTTTATCAATTAATGCATAATCTCTCTAGACGGTTAATTATATTTCTAGTTATAATTTCAGCTGACAAGAGTATAAAACGGCATTTGGGTACATAGATAAAGATTTTACAATTATACGACCTTCATGGTCGAATGGCGGACACACCGGTTTTTAAGGTGTCGCTAGCTCTGAAGTGGCGGGTTCGACCTCCGGACGAGGCAATGTAGAAACTCACTTTTCTACATTGTCTCGGGTATTGGTGTTTGTTGTACCTTCGTTGTTTCTGAATTCGATAACACAAGTGCTTTACAGCTACTTACCTTGGGTTTCGAGCAATGAATGTGTTGTCCGCATTATAATTATTATTATATTTTAATTTCACGAATGCTGACACGGTTGACAATTATGTTGGCTGATTTGTTTATTACTATTACTGTATAAAAATAATAATAAAAAATTTAAAAACCAATGACAATTTAAGGAAACATAAAAATACTTTCAAGTTACACATTAGTATGTAAGTGAAGTGAAAGAAACTTGTTAATTCAATTTCGAATTTAATTTCTTAACAAAAACCGAGTGAGTTACGTTGTTCATAAACTTTAGTTAAACTTTAACCCGAGTATGAAATGTAACGTTTGGGAACAATGTAAGGCTAACAGATGGAACATTTCTTCGTGGAGTTACAAATTATAAGGTAGCGAGAAAACATAGTATCCGTTATTTAAAGTTTGTGTTACAACGTCTATTAAATAAAAACAATGTTTATTTAAGATGTAATAAGCATAGTTATGAATTGTGACAGTGGTGGTGGATAGGATATTGGCATAGGAAGAATGAAAAGGAGAGGGATGGATTGAGTGGATAATTTTTCTTTACATTTATTTCATGATTATACTATTTTTTGACACTATTTTTGTTTAATTAGGTACATGAAATAAGACCACACTATTTTTTTAAGAATAGTGATAATGGAATGAAATTAATTTTAACGGATTATATCACTATTAATTTTATATTGTAATATGCGCTTCAATACCTTTGCAAATGTCACTGTGATTTTTTTATAAATTAGATAAAAAGAAAACATAATTATTATAATAATAATAAATGCGGACAACATCACATACATTGCTCTGAACCCAAACTAAGTAGCTGAAGCACTTGTGTTATGGAATTCAGAAACAACGAAAGTACCACAAACACCCAGACCCGGGACAATGTAGTAAAATTGGTTTCTACATTGACCCGTCCGGGGATCGAACCCGGGACCTCAGAGCTAGCGACACCTTGAAACCGGTGCGTACGCCATTCGACCACGGCGGTCGTCATGAAATTGACTGTTTCATAAAATAATCTTTCAGATAATTACAGAGGCTTTAAGAACAGTAATTTTACCATTTTCCTTATTTCTGCTGACACTATTAAGTTACCAAACAGGTAAATTATGCAACGGGTCGGGTGAGATCGGGAACTCTTGATCTCTTTCCCAATCTAAGCGAGGTGGCACTTTTAGTGACTATGTTAATTTACGGTATCAATAATTAAGTAGACAAACAAATAGTTTGACTAGTAAATAAAATACTTTGTTTAGAGCAAATTTAGTAAGACTTGCATAGTAAATAAAAAAGTATTTCAACATATTTTAATCAACCCATTAAAACAGTTTTCACATAAATTGTATTTTTTCTGCTGATTAGGCAAGTAATAAAGATAAAACTAAAAGAACTCAAAAAACTTTTTTGCTAAGGCTGCATTAGATATCTAAAGTAAATTGTTAAGCTAAGTATTTATAAAAGCATTACTTTGTAAAATTTCTTATTTCACAAACTTTTAGGACAAACAGAACATTATAAAAGAGGTAAACTTTATTTGCAAGAATTCTAAAGTGTATTTGGATACTAAGAACATATTTACAAAGGTTTGGGGTATAATGACGTCACTGCGCTTCTCAGAAGGGTCAACGTTCTAAACAACAGTAAGAACAAAGAACCGACTAAATAAATCACGATTTGTGCCTTAGAGTATAGAGCAAGCATAGAGTGCGCACATCGCTAGTAATCTGATGTGTAAGTAGTGCTAATAATAATAATGAAAAAAAGCTACACTTACTGCATAGCTTTAATGCGAAAATTAAGTAAGTTAAAATTTAAGCTATAAGTAATGCGCTCAATTACTGATTTAAGTGATTTTCTGTGCAATAAAAAACGTTCAGGTGAATATAGATGGTTCTCATATAATTTAGTTAAAATAATAGGGTACAGTAAAACCTTGCGGTCTGCTTTGAAACTAATTTTACGACTATGCTTGTTCATACAGGTGCTCGTAGTCATACACTGTTAGGAGTACTCTATATATTTTTACTCTAAGGTATGTTCATTCAAACGAGCTGCCTGTCCAAAGAGGTTCAGATCCAAACGACATTTTAATATTAACCCTTCAATGCTTAATGTTTAATTATTGTTTTGTATCCTATTTTGGTGACAAATTATTCCTTTACTTTGCTACATTTCTTCACAAACTTCTATCACTGCAAACTCTACTTTATATCCTTAACTTAAAGTTTATTTTCGATTGTAAGAATTTATTTGAAGGGAATATAGAATGATGGGTAGGATAGCCGTCAAGCCTACATCACAGTGATTAAGGAACAAGTGAAAGAGACTGCAGATGAAATTAACCAGAGATTGTTGTACTTGTGTTATAAATAGTTGTATGTTATTATCTTCTAAGTTTAGAGAAATTACTTGCGATGAAATATTTGGGATGTTGCTTTATATGAACACTTCGGATGCTGCTCACATTGTAATTGAGAGAATTAGTCGCAATTATTTTTTATACAAAAAAACGCCTACGACTTGTAGTAGGTTGTGTGTGTATTTACCATACATATTTATTTTATTTATTTATACATATATAATAATAAACTCGGACAACATCACATACATTGTTCTGAAACCAAAGTAAGTTGCTGAAGCACTTGTGTTATGGAATTCAGATACGACAAAGGTACCACAAACACCCAGACCCGAGACAATGTAGAAATGTGACTTTCTACATTGACCCGTCCGGGGATCGAACCCGGGACCTCAGAGCTAGCGGCACCTTGAAACCGGTGCTTACGCCACTCGACCACGGAGGTCGTTATTATATGCCAAAGTATAATACAAGATAATTCAATCAAGGTAAATCAAGTTAGTAGGCCCTGTTGGTGCTAGATAATGCCATAAAAACTATATTTAAAACAAAAAAAATGTTATAAGCTAAAAAATCTACTAATTTATGCCAAGCAGTATAACGATATCAAGTTTAGATGTATTAACTTTAAATCAACCAACCATTTTCACTACCTACAAACTCTTTATTTTATTTAATTAGTATATACAGTTACTCCCGGAACTTGCTATATCTCCTTACTTTAACATTTAAAAGATACAACAAATTACGTATAATTAATACAAATTAGGAAGCAGATAATAACCTTATTATGTTGTCATATTCGCACGTCAGCAATTAAGAACTAATCTATCTCAAGTATGTATTATTATAATAATTATTACGTCATTAATAATGTGCTTACCTGACGTAGAATAAGCGATTACTCAGATTATTTGTGTCACGCTCAGATTTACATGGAAATATGATTAATTATTATAATATTCATTTCAGTGTCTTAGATGTTCATTTTAATGGAATGGTGGTGTGGTGACTGCCTCGTTGGCCTAGTGATGCTAAACGCGACTGCTACGCTAGAGATCTTGGGTTCGATTCTCAAGTCGACCAAAGTGTTATTGGGTTTTTCTATGAAATTCTCAGTAGCAGGTCGGAGTTTGGATTTGTGCCCGGTTAGTGGCAATAGGCTCGCCCCCTATTACATGGGACCTAAACATACCGGCAAACTGAGTGTACATTGGTACACCTCTGCCTAACCCTTCGGGGATACAGGCGTGATAATATGTTATGTTATGTTTTATGTTATGGTAGTGCGGTCGTTATAGTGAGATATAAAAAGGATCTTTCGAGTTGAATTTTGTATGTTCGACGTTATTACGTAACCTATTTACGCGGGTATAATGGGTTGTAAAAAAATCCTGACAGATAGATAATAGCTTCGACTGGTGAATTTTTATTGTTTGTTCGATAATTAGTTAACAAATTTAGTTTTTTTAACCCAATACTGGACTAAGGCCTCTCTTAAATCCTTCGAAATTCCTATTTTGTGCACCTTGGAACTAAACCACGTGATAGCCGTCCAGATTGTCCAGTTATTTGTATTTCATTAATACAATTTAATTATAAATTACAGTACTTTGGTAGGTCTAAACCCAAGGCATCATTCTCTGCAGCATATCAGCATATCGTACTATCAGACACCCTGTATAACAAAGTTCAAAAGTCACAAATGTTTAAATATTAAGACCTTTTTGCAACCATTATCATTTCCTTTTTTCGGAGCTTTCGCTTCGGTTCTTCCATTTTCGTCGGTCGTTTTGTTCCTCGAAAGGTTATGTGACCTTTACCCTTTCTGAAAAACTGAGGGTTCATTGCTCTCAAGCAGTGTACCATTGTACTTACATTTTACGTAGGCATACCGGCAAATATTTTATCTGTGACTTAAAAGCGTTTGATTTTTTCCTTAGGTTATTCATGACAAGGTTGATACACTGGGTATATAAGATTAACTATAACTTTAATACTTGAAAACAGAAGTTTATCTTTTGAAAATGCAAAATAAAAATAGGAAATTAGTTGTAAATTAATTTTACCATCAAATTAGGTTTTCTAAATTGTCCTGTCCGGAGAACGAACCTAGTAGCTCAGAACTACTGACACTGATGTGTAAGCCACTTGAGCACAGAGGTCATTAACAGAACCATTAGCATCAAAAAACAACCAACAATCTTTACGAAAATCAAAATAAACCCTTGTCACACAGCAAAAAGGCAATAGACACGACTGACAAATATCCGATGACAAAATGGGCGCAAATTGAAGAGATATTATGAATACATAATTAAACATGGCGGGACGCGGGTCTCACAAAAATATTGTTATGATACAAATTGTGATCCTATCGGGTAGGATGGTCTGGTAAGAACAGGTTTGACAAGGAGGGGAAGACTGATAAGGTATGGGCATTTTAAAGGGAATTTTGTGTTTATTTAAGACATCAATGAGTAGTATTTTACAGTAAAAAATAATTATTGTTTTTTGCGTCGGTTAAGCAAATATTCTCACTAATTTAAAGTACCAATATCAAGGATTATTTTTCAAAAAAAATTAATCGATATTTATTTATTTCGTTGCTTTCTATATTGAGGAGAAGTAACATGGTTTTTTTTATGATGAGTTGTGGTTTATTTGACCCAAATACACCATACTTTCTTTGAGTGTCCATGTCCAACCTACATTTCAGGCAATCCCATGCACAAATACACCAACCATTCTACAACTATAAAACGTTATAGAACCTCGTAAAGTGCGTCCATAGGATAAACATGGTTATTTGGTCGCTACTACCAAATAACATATGGTACATCACATACTTCAACTATCGTCCTTTGGGATTTTATGTTTCGGGGATACAGGTCACGGGAGTCTATTACACCGTAGTGTAATGTAAAGAATGTATTGATACATTTTTTTAACATCATAATCTTTATACAACATAATTGGTAGGAGGTATGGAGTAAAAATATTCTCGATTTAATGATGCGCCTTTGTTGAAATTATTAAAAATGCATTTGGAAATTTCACAGCGCGATTTGTTTCGCCAGATGCCGAATATCTTTCACTTTTAGTTTCTAAAAAGATTCCAAATTAAATGTTCTACAAATCTTCTTCTTCTATGTCCTAAAGTAATTTGATAATTGAATAAGGTAAAGAATGTGGTATGAAAATCTAGCGTGGAAAAAATACAGTACTAATGTCATATCACTAAACACGATGTAACATTCTCAACGGTGTAACTATTGCCTCTGAACAGGAAATTACCCCTCCGGAGGTTGGATGGGAAAAATTTAACGATTGGTTTATCCTCCTACCACTTGCCGGGCCTTGTATAGTCGCCAGTGGAGCCGAGGAAATAAGGCCTGAATAATCAAGGCCCTTGATTTATGTTTACTTATTTACTAGTTCGTTTATTGGTTGTAATTAGGTGGAGAGGTTTTTGATTTAGTGGTTGTAGATAGAATTTAGTGGTCTTTGGGAGTTCTGTCGAGAAGGAAGTAATATGATGTATGGTATTGTTGATGCAGCCGAGCAGGTATGATGGCAGCAAATACTAGTATAGCAGAAGTAATAAAAGTAAGTCTAGCTACCTAATTTCTGACCTAAGTATACCAATACTGGTTATTATGGGTGGTGATAAATGTAAGGGCTGTAGCTAAGTTAGACTTAACCTTTATTTTGAAATTTGTGTTATATATAAAGTTACCAAGCGATCTATTTTTTTAATTAGCCCATGTTCTCCTACTCCTGGATAAAGGCCTGCCATCAGTTTTTGTTTTTTTCCCAAAAAACAAATACTATAACACAAATAAATATTTTATTACATGCTGATTATTTATTTTACAAAATACCAAAACACCTCAGAATTCATCCCAATTTCAACGTACAACGAAACAAAACCACATTACAAATACTTTTACAGAAACACGTAAATTCAAATCGAATGTTTAACAAAAATATCTTTCCGACCCTGCATTTATTAGAGAGTGTTATATCAACAAAATCCTATAGTTTATCGTCGGATGAAAGTAAACGCAGAAACATACTTACGTGTCGTGGCGTGGCGTGACGCGCCAGAAGCATATAATGTTATAAAATATAATTATAATACATTAAATGTTATTTAATCATTATTTAATAATAATCTTATATAATTTGATTTAATTCATAACAAAACCAATTTGAAAATGTAAATTTTAAAATTATTTTTTAATGTACAGATAGCTCAAAATAAAATGCTGTACTTACCTTTAATTTAGATGCATGCAAAACTATTTTATTTGTAAATGAAATGTAAGAGGAATGATTCTGTGTGTATTTAGTTGGTTAGCCTTAAATAAAAAATAAATAAATAAAAATTTTATACATTTAATATGGTTAGAAACACACTTACGTGTCGTGTCGTGTCGACATGCAAATATGAAACAGATATGCTTCTTGCGCGTCACGACACGCCACGAAACGTAAGTATGTTTCTACCTTAAGGGTGGGTTTACACGTAAATTCGATTATTTAGGAGGCAGGCCTGATAGTAACATATTAACTGTGGCCACCGAGACTTGGGGTAAGCCTTGTTAGTAATTATTGAGATGTGATTGTGGGTTTGGTTGGTTTCGGTATTTGGTAAGGTGTTATGAAGAATATGAGTAATCAATTTGGAGGGTTATGGTCCTTATTCTAAATTATTTTTTAAGACCAGTATAAGTAAACGTTTTGGAAAAAAACTTTTTTCACCACGAATTATTTTTGGGATTAGTTCATAGTCTTAACTTATTAGGTTAACCTGATCTGCAACCTAATATTTACATAATATACAAAGGCCATCACTGGAACAAAGATAGATATGCAAATATTATGCTAAATACACAATCAACTGTTTTATTGCTAATATTGAAATCGCAAAGATTCAAAATTATTGTTTTTTTCCTATTCATTATTACAACCTTCTGTCGACACGATGTATAGATATTACTTTCCTATTTCTACAAAACCAGTGTTCAGGTAGGCCGTTTTTTTCACAATTCCATTAGGCCTGTAAGGCCAGCCTCCCTAAATCCAAGGCCTCGACCCACAGTTTAATAGGATTTATATTAAACAACCTGCTATTTGAGGTTAAATGAGAATTTACTACGAAGTTCTTACGCGCACCCAATTTGCGTAATTTTCACTGAGATTACGTTTAGTTTATCGCTTTTAATTGTGTAAATACATATTAGTGTACCTTTTAGCGCCTTCGTAGGCTGTTATTGGGCTGTTATTGAACTTTATTGTCGGTGTGTGATACCTACGTTTATTTCGTCTGGGATGGTGTTACGTAAGTAGGCGCGTTTGAATCTTCGTAAATGAAATAAATGTATTACTATTATTATTAATAATTGTAGTACTGAAAATAAAGATTTGTGATATCTTTATAAAAATATGTTTGTGTTTTAATAGGCCTTTGACCATAAGTTGAACAGTACAGAATAGAAAAAAAAGGCAGTGGTATTGGTACTAAAGGCAGGATGAAATTCTGTTAAGACTAAAAACTGGCAGACCTTAATGAAAAGCGCATTTATCTTACAGGGATACTTTAAATGTTCAAGCTAATATTCATATTATGCGTTTCAAAATCAAAGAGCAGAGAACAAGCTCTTCTCGCTATGTAAATTATTAGAATCCAAATCACAAAATACAAACTAAGATATAAAAAGCATCCCTTAAAAGGTTTCATTAAATCCCACACCATACTAATTCGCTGGGACCTTTCACCACTAGACACCGTCATTTGTTTCGCCCACCCTGAGGTTAATCTTCATTCAGTGGGTAAACAGTCAACAGTATATTTGTACGTGTGTTATGCTGAGCCTGCCGAGTGGGTAGAGGTGGTAAGCGATAGCTGTCGTGATAGGGAAAGTGATATCTATACTAAAATCATCATCTGGAAAAAGGTTAAAAATACTAAATCATTTAACTTAATTTAATTATGTTTCATTTTATTAATACACAATTAAATCGAATATAAGAACAAACTCTAACTATACTAAAATTAAAACTTACATAAATAAAAACTAACAGGCGTCAAAGAACTCATCGTCATCCTTGTCAATAGCGGGAAACGTGCCCAGAAGGCTGGCAGCCTTGGCACTTTGAATGGCTATGCCGATTCTCTGTGCAAGGAACAAACCAGCCCTCTGATCACGAGTAGATTCTACCAAACGTTTGGAAAGTTCTTTGAAAAGATTTCGTGCGCTCGGACCCCATGACCCGAGCGTTTCAACCCCAAACGGCTCGAAAATATAATCACCCACAATGTTATTATACTTCCGCCGCTTAAGGGTCTCCGCAGCTCCAGCAGCAGCGCCAGGAGAGGCTGCTGAACTTAGAACGTGGGTCGATAAAATAAATAATAAACTTTAATTAAAGCAAAACCACACCTGAAACTCAAAATTACTATCGAAAATGCCATGAATTGTACATAATAAATATTTCATAATTATGGACAGCAACTACTTTTCCTGTGCCCGAAAGGGTCCATGATTGTGTCATGATAAATGTTTAGCACCTAAGCCTACATTGTGGAATGCAATAAAGAATTGAGAATTAACTGACGAAGGTTATGTTAAATCGTTCCATAGGCCAGAGACCCTAGTAACCACGTTTCCCGTATAAAGCTGGCCTGATTACTATTTTACCATAAACTCGTATTTCGCTATTACTAGGAAGGTACGGCGTGCTTCGATTTTATAGTAACGACTTTGATAGTGTTTGATAGTGTGTATGAGTCCCAAATCTAACGATATTTGGTCATAAATTAAGTTTATGTTTGCTAGAAATTTGGAGCTATTTGTTTCGTATTATGAAGCTTTTTTGTTTTAAGAGGTAGGCAGAAGTTGTATATGTTTTTTTACGAAGTTCACCAAAAATATATAATTAATGTAGATATTATTATATTTTTATTTAATTTTGTCATTGTGAAAAAGCATACTTCTATGTTTACATGGAAATCCGTGACACTTCAGCTACTTATTTACTACTTTTTTGAGTTTTTCCGTAACCAATTTAAGTTCTTCTATTGACGTCAGTCATCATGGCGGTACTTGTGGTGATTTAGAGAAAGCGTTGTCTTGACTGTTATAAGAAATAGCCCAAAAATTCTCAATTCAATTCTCCTCTTTCATTATCTAAAAAAAAATGCTACTGGTACTGTATGCTGTGCGCAATAGTCACTATGTACTTTTACTTTATAATTACACACCACAATAGTTACCACTTACTTAACACGCCATTAAATATAATAACCAGAGGTTCTAAACTGGGACAGTAGCAGTTGATCTCCTATTAATACACAGACAGACACTATGAGCACAACAGAGCCTTAATACCCGCAAATACCGGTTCCGGCACGATTGCGGTTTCTATTCGTTACAGGCGGTTTATACTTATTTACGGTTCAGTAAACTACGGTTATTTAAGCAAGTAGACTGTAACTTTGAGGGTCACTTATGAAAGTGTGTCATTCAACTTATATTTTTTTAGTTGTTTATGTGATACAGAATCTATTTTTTATTATTTTTTTCTAAATTAATTAATATAACTGCTTCGTAGGCATAGTGGTGCTAAGCGCAACTGCTACGCTGGAGGTCTTGGGTTCGATTCCCGAGTCGACCAAAGTGTTATTGGGTGGCAATAGGCTCGCCCCCTGTTACATGGGACCTACAAATACCGGCGAACTGTGGGTGTACATTGGTTGTTGGTACATTTTTCTATCAATTATTTAAGTATAAGTGATAACAGAACCAAACAATATTACGATATTTATAGAACATGTAAATATGAAGATGATTCAAAACATAATATAAAATAAAACCCTATTTAACTGTTAAAAAAAATATATATTATTAGATTATACTATGTAATATTTTATCTGGTTATCGCGCATGTTATTTTAATAAATAAAGCATACTTAAGGCACTACCAAGTTGTTAAGTAGCTATATTACTCTAAACTACTAAATTTAATTATTTCACACAAATAATTTAAATAAAGGTAGACTGAACAACATAAACAGTCTAGACAGTTACCACTTCAGTCTATATTATGTTATAATATGATTCCTGTTAAGATATCTAAATGTCTGGCATATAAATTAAACAAAATAAATTACGATAGAAGCAATTTCGAATAAGTTCCTTTAATATATTTTCTGCTCCACCCAAATTCATAAGTTTGTAAGTTTTAATTTTAGGACAGTTAGAGTTTGTTCTTATATTAGATTTAATTGTGTATAAATAAAATAAAGCAATAATAATTCATAAGTTTTTTGTTATTTCGTTTATAAATAGGCAAGAATCTTCAAATGGCCTATTTTCTAAAGGCGACTGATTTTTTAATATCAATCTTCACCGTTTTTTTCTGCATATTGACAACAATTTTATGACAATTCAGTAGGGTTCATTCCCCTCATTTTCTTGTTACAACAAAGCAGCAAAAAACTATGTAACGTACGTTAAATAAATTCATCACAAATCTTCATTATTGTCATGTCTTTGTTATTAAAATAAAGCTAACAAAGTAAACTCTACAACATAGTATCACGCTCGTTTACGAACGTATTAAGCGCCTTACATAATGGTCAGAATCTATTTTCACTATACCCAAACAATATAATATCTAAAACTCATAACCCTTAAATTGTTAGCCAACAGCTGAGGTAAGGCTCCCATTCACAAGCGTTATCAATATACGCCGATCGTTGACTATAGGGATTCTATAGAAGCGCCCGTGAATAGCTGGCTTTAGTGATCTAGATAAGATCACGTTTGTCGCTCGATGGGGGTTGTTTGGATTATACTTTTATGGGGTTAAATATGGTGTTTTTTTGTATCGGTATTTCGTAAATTATACATACACGAAGATAAAAATATTTTCATAAAATTATTATAAAAAAATATCTGCCCGTGACTATGATACCTGCAATGGTGTCCAAACGTCGAGACCTAAAATCTAAATACAAACCGAAAAAGATCCGTAAAAGTAGTTTTATTTCAATAAAAATATATCGTCTCCTTGAATTATGTAAGAAAATATAAAAAAACAAAATTGAGTATTTAATAAAAAAAACATCTGCCTATTTATTGATCGATCTGAATTTGAATTAACAAAGCACGCAAGCGTTAAATAATGCACTCATAAACTTATCTGCACAACCCAAACCTAATTCACTTTTAATTCAAAAGCAATAGAGTTCATTTTCCTTTGCACTAGTTACTCAATACAATCTAGATTGAAGCTATACTTCACACTAAAACCGTTTTATAAGCGATTAACACTATTACCGCTTGCGGTCGTCACCCGGACATTTCATACATTACCCGCAAGGAATACCGGGAATACAACACGTTAAGTCATGTTATGTCTGATTGTAGATTAGATTAATGTTGGTAGGAAGGCATTCTGCCTACTGGTTTAGAACCTCTTAGAAGAATTTGTTAGGATTTCAATGCAATGAAAAAATGCAATGTTTGTATCATAGGATAAAAAAAACGTGTCGTTAGATCATATTATAATCTAATAATACGTTTTTTTGCGTTCATATATATTTTTAACTCTGCAGCAACATGTTATTATTAATAAATAATTAAATCCAACACAAGAACAGACTCTAACTATACTAAAGTTAAAACTTACATAAATAAAAACTAAAGGCGTCAAAGAACTCATCGTCATCCTTGTCAATGGCGGGAAACGTGCCCAGAAGGGTGGCAGCATTGCCATGTTGAATGGCTATGCCGATTCTCTGTGCAAAAAACAAGCCAGCCCTCTGATCACGAGTAGATTCTACCAAACGTTTGGAAAGTTCTTTATAAAGATTTCGTGCGCTCGGACACCATGGCCCGAGCGTTTCAACCCCAAACGTAAATCATAATTATCATTTCGTATGTTTTAAATGGACAAGGCAATAAAATTTCACACGTATCGCGCTTGCTGGCAAAAAAAAAACGTGGGTATAATAATTCACTACAATTTCATTAACTGGGTATCTCTAAATGTTTAATAATGTAATATTGTAAGTAAGTAAGTTAGTGATAATATGTTTGATCAAAAATATAAACAAATCGACCTTGATGGTTCCACCATATTCTGCCTAATCTTCACCCTCTGCATTACAAAACCCTTACTCTGTGTCACATGTCGTGCTCATGACGTCGGTCATTGCGTGTTTGTGAATGAATGATTATAATATTATTCAGTGAAGCCTGTTGGCTACAAGCGGTCTGAACAGACTTTAGGTATAATAGTGAACGCTAATCTTCCCTTGTATGGAGTGGCGTGTCTGTTGTTTTTGGCATGATGTATGATGGTCTAAGTTTAAGGTAAGGACAAATAGTTATTATGTAATATTATTTTCGCTAAATATTTTTTGTCAAGTGTATTAATGTTTGTTGATAAGCTTTGACACACCAGGCATTGTTTTAGATCTTTTCTAGATGGGGTATAAAAAAATGATACGTATGTATCTCATTGTGTGTTCCTAATTGTGAGGCGAATTTTACCTTTTTATTTGAAAGAATTTGACATGAGTTCGTAACAAACCTTATATTTTTAATTATTTTTTGTAATTCATTGTTTTCTACAGTAACGTATATTTATTTTAACGATTCCGATAAAACTCAATTACAGTACAAGGTATTCAATTAATTTAATAGGTATTCCATATTCTGCTAAATTATTGTAGCAAAGTAGCAAATTATGCTCTTAATTAACCTGCCCACAAACTATGTAAACATTATGTTATGTTATTACTTCCCTTTTCTGCGACTACGAGTTTCTGCGAGTAGAAAAGCAAAATATTTAGTCCTCTCAAAACTAATTTAAAATTTAGATCCAGATTCTACGTTTCATTCAAAATCAAAATCAAAATCAAAATATTTTTATATCAAGTAGGCCTTGTTAAGGCTCTTTTAAAACGTTAAATTTACTGACTCTACTGCAGGTTCCAAAATGTCATTCCAATGGAGAAGAACCGGCAAGAAACTCCAGAGGTTACTCTTTTAAAAAAAAGGTTAACATCAATGATACCAATACAATTAATTATAAATATCTACAAATATGCGACAACAGCGTAAATAGCAATGTAAAAGATAACATCCAAAATGGAAGAAAAAATTAATCGGATACGCAACAAAATTTACATTGTTGTCACATTTACAAAGGTCGCGTGTGCGAAAGTAAGAGAATAATAAAAAGAGACTAAACTCAATAAATAAAAAATAAAAAAATAATAACTAATTAAGTGAGTAAATAGCTTTACATACAAAAGATATGTAGTCCTAACTAAACCCTAACAGGAATGTCAAGGCATGTCAAAAGGTTTCTAAGAATAGAGACCGTGGGGAAGCTAATCGAGAATTATTAAACAACATGACAAATGAATTAACGGACCGCCAGGGAGGCCACATGTGCAGAAGGTCCTAGATCCACGCGCTTTTATCCTCTACATAGTCACTAATTTTATAATAAGCCTTTCCTATCAGTTTGGATTTCACGCATGTTTTAAATTTTTTGTTGGTTAAATGAATTATACTCTCTGGTAATTTATTATAAAAGCGAATAGAATTCCCAAGGAAGGATTTAGTATTTGTTTTAGTTAGTCTAAACCTTGGGACTACTAGCTTATTTTTACTACGGGTGTTAATGTTGTGATAATCACTGTTGACACTAAAACTATCTAAATGATTACGAACGTACATTATATTTTCCATAATATAAAGCGATGGCAGCGTGAGAATACCGATTTCTTTAAATTTCTCTCTAAGTGAATCGCGGGGGCCCATACAGTAAATGGCGCGAATTGCTCGTTTTTGCAAGATGAATATAGAATCTACATCGGCTGCAGAGCCCCATAGCAGAACGCCGTATGACATAATGCTGTGAAAATACGCGTAGTAAACTAATTTGGCCGTGGGGATATCCGTGAGCTGTCTAATTTTCCGTACTGCAAATGCAGCTGAACTTAACCTTTTCGACAATGCTTTGATATGAGCACCCCACTGTAACTTAGAGTCTATAGTCACACCAAGAAATACCGTTTCGTTAATTAATTCTAGTTTTTTACCATCAAGCATTAGGTTATAATCTAGATGAGATCGAACGTTCGAAAGTGAAAATTTTAAACATTTTGTTTTTGAAGCATTTAATAGCAAATTATTTGCTGAAAACCAATCCGACAACACGTTGAGCGCACTATTTAAATTGGAATAGTCATGCAATTTTCTATTAATTTTAAAAATAAGAGAGGTATCGTCTGCAAATAAAATTATATCTGTTAAATTAGACATTATGAAAGGCAGATCATTTATATAAGCTAGGAAAAGAAAGGGGCCTAAGATTGAACCCTGCGGCACGCCCATTCTTACTAAAGACCCAGGTGAAGTCACACCGTTAACGCCTACCTTTTGCTGTCTTGTTGACAAATATGACAATACTAGATCTAAAGATTGTCCTCGTAATCCGTAGTATTTTAATTTTAGGATTAGAGTGTTATGATCAACGCAATCAAAAGCCTTGGAGAGATCACAAAAAATGCCAATGGCATCTTGTGAACCCTCCCAAGCTCCCAAAATGTGAGAGACTAGCTTAACCCCGGCGTCGGTCGTCGACCTTCCCTTAGTAAAACCAAATTGTTGCTCATGAAAAATATTATTCTTGCTAAAATGTGACATCATTTGGTCAAGGACCATTCTTTCAAATATTTTACTTAAAGCAGGAAGTACTGAAACTGGTCTATAGTTAGATGGATCATTCTTGCATCCAGATTTAAAAATAGGTATTACTTTACTGTGTTTCATTAAATCAGGAAAGGTGCCACTATCAACACAGTCATTAAAGATCTTGGCAAGAATAGGGGCAATAGTGTCAATAATGGATTGGAGTACTTTGACAGAAATTCCCCATAAATCTTCAGTGGTCTTTACTTTAAGCATACTAAATGTTTTCTTAACAATACTAGGAGATACATGAGAAAAATTAAAATTTGGAAAACTTTTATTAATAGATGTCGTTAATAATGATTCTGCTTTTGAAGAGGATGAGGAAAGAGACTTCGTTACCTCTACTGGTATATTTGAAAAAAATACTTCAAAAGCGTTAGCAACATCTGACTTGTCTGAAATTATTTTATTATTGATTTTCAAAGACAGGTCTGTATCTCTTTGAATACTATTCCCAGTTTCAGAATTGATGATCTTCCACACTGTTTTAATTTTATTATCAGATTCATCTATGCGCCTGCTGATAAGTCTAGATTTGGCCGCTAAACACACTTTTTTAAATACTTTTGAATAATTTCTAACATAGTTAAGAAAATCAGGATTAGCGTTGAATGACTTTTCATCATAAAGACCGTAAAGAACGTCCCTACTTATTCCTATGCCTTTAGTAGCCCACTCATTAAATTTACGCTTAAAGTTGATTTTAACATCTTTTCGAGGACACGTTTTGTTAAACGATTCACGTACAATACCAAAGAGTGAATTATAATCTTTATTTGGAACTCCAGAAAAAGAATATTTAGAATTAAGGGCTGATGTAATATGATTTTTAAATGAATTTAGTTTATGATTTGTTAAGGGCCTAGTTGAAATAACTTTAGCTACAGGTAATTTACTTTTAGCTTTGAATAACTTATTTCATATTAAAATATAATTACACTCAGAATGCTGAAATTTCATAGTAATAATATTATTATTGCTTACGCCAAAAACCTAGAAATGCACTAACAGAATTTTGAACACAGAGCTTGTGTTATGGAAACCAAACAACTGATAAATTTACTTATATATTTTTAAATACATTATAATCGACGGGTCCTACGTATACTGGTGTAACCCGCAAAACAGCGAAATACGTTTTTTTGCACCAAAAGCCTTAAAATTACCTTAACTTTATATCCTGTAAAAATTATATTAAATTATCAAGTAATTTCAAAGATACAAACTTGTAAACTAATATAAGTGACATGATTTTCTGCCACACGACCATCTACACTGATATAAGTCACTTGCACCAGTGTAGGTAGTCGCGTGCGACGCGACTCGTGGTCGGGAGCACGTTACAACACTGGTATAACTGCGATGCGTTTTAGGTTACATATTCATTTATTAAAAAACTATTCAGATTTGGTTTGTCTTGATTTAGTAGTGGTAACATGTCACAACAATAAAGCGCTCAAGAGGTCAAGTAATGATAGATTTATTAGAAAAAAAAAATAGTAAAATAAACACTCCAGGAAATTACGAAAATAAATATTAATTGACATTTTAAATAGTATGATGATATATTTTGTATTGTTTGATCATATATAAAACAAAGTAACTCAATCTTTCGTTTTTTATTTTAAGTTTTGCTTCCCTTTTTTGAAAACTGGAAAATAATTCCATGGGGGAACTTTAAGAAAAAGGAGGAGGTTTTCAATTCGGATTTTTTATGTTCGCGCATATCTCCTTTGCTTTCCAAACCGATTTGAAATATTTTTTTTCTTTGTTGGAAAGGGTATACTTCCCAAATGGTCCCATAGTCACCAAGTCGGGATCTGATGATGGAATCTTGGTGAAATCGAGGGAACTCTTCAAATGTTATAGCGTTATATAATGTTATAGGAAAGCGTACAGCAAATTTGGTTTTTTCTACAGCAAGTGAAGCATTTGCGTTCAAAAGAACCATTCTACCATCAGATCTGATGATGAAGCTACGATGGCCTCGTGAATGTAGCCGGAATTCGTTGTTTGTGAGATGCGTGGCACTGCATTTGGTTTGATGGAAATTATCTTGAGAATGATGAATGGGTGAAGGCCATATTATTATTAATATCTAAGATTTAAAATATATCACTAAAAATAAACCAATAAAAAACTTTGTGCAAAAAATAAACTTACTTTAAAAATCGATAATAGCACTAAAACTTTAAAAATAATACTATAACCTACCTAACTATATTAATAAGCCAAACCTAAACTAGTATTAACCTACAATACAACTTTATAATTTTATGGAGTCGGTGCCTTGCTAGGTATATATAATTACCGAAAGTTCCTAATTAAGAAGATTTTAAATTTCTTTGTTTTATTATTTTTAAGATGGCAAGTCCATCGATTTTATTTTTCATTAAGAGTGCCGCATAGAGGATAGTAATATGAGTGCCATAATAATATTAACGTCCGATTAACAACACCTATTAAGCATAGGTAGGTCTGGAAAAGACTTCTATTTTGTATTTTTATTTCATTTCCTGCCTCACCCTTTAAATATTTAAGTTTAATAACAAATAACAATGCAGAAAACTGTTGCAAGTAGTTTTCCAGTACTGAGTAAACTGGTGCAAGTGTTAAAAAGTCGATAAAAGAAGATGTTATTGTTAATATTATAACCTCATATTAATCAGTAGATTGGAAATAGCATATTAAAACAGTAAAATTCTTAAATTTTCTCTTACTACAAGAATAAGCAAGTACCTTGTATACTGGTATAAGTGGCCACTTGTATCAGTTTACAGGTTTTACCATAATAAATAAAACAAGCTACATCAATGCAAGTGACACTATTTTCCAAAGTATAAAAAAAAATTAAGAAACAATAATGCAATCTTGTTTCTTAGAGATTCAAATATAACATCTCAAAATTTCAAGTATTTCTACTGATTTATGACAAAATTACAAGCTTTAGAACCTTTGAACCGCTCTCCTGAACAGTTGTGTTTTTGCACTTGTACCAGTCTACGTAGGACCCGTCGTATTGATAACTTACACCCAGACGAGAACAAATGATCGTGCTCATCACACAAACATTTGTCCTGAGTGGGGATAGAACCCACGACCTCCGCTAGACCAACAAGCCGTTAAGTTAATTATTCTAATGAGAGATTTAAGATACCAAAACAGTGTCAATAATATGAAATATGTGTTATGTAATTGCTCATGTTGATATAAAAGCATAAAAATTAATAACAAGTAAACTTACTTCTTGTCCCACTTCTGAGCAAAGATCTCTCCATATGACTCCACACTTTTCCGTCAAGAGCGACTTGACAGGATATCTTAAAGGAAATAGAATCCATAAAATATAATAAGATAAGAAATAAACTAAAAAGGGAAAATTAATGTAAATATATTGGTTTCTTAGGTTTACGCGAATGTTAGACATTGAAATATATATTTTTACGGATTTCATCGCGGTTTATATTTAGATTTTAGGTCCCGATGTTTCAACACCTTTGCAGGTAGGTATCATGCTCACGGGCAGACATTATTTCAAAAAAAATATGTAAATAATTATGATACACATTTCACTGAATTTAAATGACTTCAAATAAAAATAATACGTCTCGAATGATAATCTTCGGTCATAATGACCAAACTCATCTAAATTAAAGAGATAACCAACTTACTAAATATGAATAACGTCTCGCCAAAACATTAGGGTTTTAATATGAGCTTATAAATCAGCGTGGCTTTACAGAAATTATTTTAATGTGGACATAATATTTGCATAGAGATTGTTGTCTGAACATAGAGCTTATTGTCTCACAGATTGTTTATGGACAGTTGGACAGGTAATCAGAATTTGGTTGAACTTCATTAAGTGTGTTGTACTCGCTTCTTTGTCGTCTATTTTGTTCTAGTTATACATACATACATATCATCACGCCTGTATCCCCGAAGGGGTAGGCAGAGGTATTCAATGTACACCCACAGTTCGCCGATATGTTGAGGTCCCATGTAATAGGGGGCGAGCCTATTGCCACTTACCGGGCACAAATCCAAACTCCGACCTGCTACTGAGAATTTCATAGAAAAACCCAATAACACCTTGGTCGACCTGGGAATCGAACCCAAGACCTCTAGCGTAGCAGGCGCGCTTAGCACCACTAGGCCAACGAGGCAGTCTAGTTATAGTTATATTTCAAAAATGTTTTTTTGTCGGGAATGTTGATGTAAGAACGCCAAGCGGTCACATGAATGTTAAATCGTCCTCCGTGGTCGAGTGGCGTATGCACCAGTTTTCAAGGTGTCGCTATCTCTGAGGTCCCGGGTTCGACCCCCGGACGTCGACGTTCACATAAAGGGCCATGTGCACAGATTTGAATGGTTCTAGATTTGTTTAATTTGTCTGTATCATTCCTCGAACTATTCTCGAATTCCCAAAAATTAGCTGCGGCAATAGAAAATATTTACGCAGGTGAGACCAAGGGTAACAGATTGTTCTTAATCATTAATGTTTACCAATTTACAGCACATCGTTTGTTCTTCTGCACCAGGGTTAATGAAAAGATGATAAATTAAATATAATATGAAATAAAAGCAAAAACCATAAATTTGCAGCGTTCGGTTATTTTCCGTAAACAAAACATCCATGTCAAGATATTATCATAAAAAGCCTTATATCTAAAAAAAGGAACTGTAAGCTACAAAGAGTTGAAATTAAATTCAAAAATAGATGACTAAAAATACGTCAATTCGCCTTAATACCTCAGAGCTTTAATCCGATTAATCTGATCTAAATATACTCGGAATAATATTATTGAACCTCCTTTCGTAAAGCCTTACTGATGTGTACAGCGGATTATTCGGTAGATTTTAGTTATAATAGTTTAACAATGATCTCTCTGGGATTGGGCGACTGAGCGACTGTGGATACGCGTGTTATGTTAATGCAAATTACTTGTAGTTACGATCAGAAAATGTGGCGCTTCGATGCTTATCTGAACGGGGTTTAAGGGTCGGTTTTGTGAAAGCGAATTTAATGGAGAGTATATAATTTTATTAAATTATGAACTTTTCAAAGTTATATGTACTTTCTTAATTATTCTAAGACACTTCTGACAAACGGTGAAGGAAAACATCGTGAGGAAACCTGGATTCCAAAATTTGGGATCTGAAATCGCCAATCCGCAGAGAGCAAGCGTGGCGATCAATGCTCGCGCCTTCTCTTTATGGGAAGAGGCATGTGCCCAGCAGAGGGACGATTATAGGCTGGATTATTATTACTATATTATAAACTCTCCGTTTACCTGATTTTAATATCCCGATATCCCGTTTTTACAGGAGTTTTTATAGAACAGAAAAATAGAAATCATAAATAGATGTTTGTTAATTATCTAAAATTATTATGTTATGAATAGGTCTTATGGTATGCTTAACTTTTTAGACTTGTTATTTCATCTTTTACTCACTTTAATCAGATGATACTCAGTAAAATCAGAAAACAAAAAAGTCTAGTCTTTCAACTTTGGATACCACACAGGTAAATAAACAGGAAAATTAAACCATTTTTGCGTGAGGACGATAACCTGACTAATTCAATTTCCGAAAAAAGCAGAAAAAAAACAAAGTAAACAAAATATGAATAAAAAATAGAGTTTATACGCTACCACAAATTATTGAATAAGATTACTAGTTCGTAAGTGTCGTATCTCAAATAGGATTGTAAATAGTGTCATTTTACGTGCCCTCGGATATTGGGTGCCGCGAGAATGCTCACAAAGTCAATAAATAAAATATCCTCTTTTTATACAGGGTGTTGCCGAAAGGGTATATCTAACCAAAAGGGGATGAACGTATTTCTGGAATAGAATTCAAAATTTCAGCTCAAAATGTGTTCATTTAATTATTCATATCACGACACCAAAAGTCATGATAAACGGGTCACCGTACTAAAAAGATCTTAATTCGTCACTTGCTAAATGTTTACGATACATCGGGGTGAATTTCCCAAATGCCTTATTTTTTTGTCTTCGTTGAAATTAGTATTTAAAAAAAGGAATATAGTTCTGAATTATTTTTTTTAGTATTCAATAGGTAGTTATTGGGTTGTGGCAAAAATATGATTTGCCTAGGACTATTACAAAGGTAGGAATAAAATACATAAACCTCTATTTTTTTGCAAATCGGTGCTGTCCCACTACTTTTTTTGCAAACAAAACAGCTTATACACTAATAAAAATAAATAAATTAGGTATATAACTTATTCTTTTTCATAGAATATTAGTTTATTTATTAATATGTAGCGTATTTTATTACATAATTAACGATTATTATTACTGAGAGGCACAAACGTACTTGTCCTGAAAAATATTCTCACATCGCTGGACAAAACTAATTCAAACATAACTTTACATCGACGAGTCGGACAGCATCCCCACCCCAATTGTATTTCCCTCGTTGGTGTGTGCTAGTGGGCAGTCAGGATAGAAGTGGGTTAAATCTCTGCATATGCCCACCAAAACTGTAAGAACGCCATTTCAGATACTCCCGGACAATTATTTTATATAATCGGTGGTTGCATTTTTCTAGTGTAAGGAGTAGCTTTTTTATTGTTGTTTGGTTCTAACAGAGGTAGTAAGTGAATTAGCTTCATTGTCTGTTATTGAATTTATCCTAGATATTATGCATTTTTTATAATTTTCTAAAAAGTGTGTATTTTCTCATGTCGCTGTTCTCATATCGCTGTAATCGGTGGTCTTTTTTACCACCGATGTGATAATTTACACCGAAATGATAACAAAAAATCAATCGGTGGCATATATCTCATATCGGTGTTTTGATTCGTGATCAACGCACAGTTTTGTCACATCGGTGGATTGCTTTATCATATCGGTAGAACATTTTATCATCTCGGTGAGTCGTTATATCATATCGGTAGATCTCGTGTCATTTCGTTAAGTATAAAAAGAAACAATGGCACATACAAACATACATACAGACACATACATATATACCTACATACAAACATTCGTACATACATACATACAAGGTAAGTTTACCTACATAGACTGCCAAAATCATTACCACGATACCACTGGGTAGTAGAAGATGTATAAATAAATGTATCATTAAGGGAGGTCTGTATTCGGTAATACGTCCATAGGCTGAGATGATGATGGTGAGGTGGAGCAATTGAACGTATTAAAAGTTTCTATGGAAAAAAAAAATAGTTAAAAAAATAGTATGTACGTAATAATAAATAACAAAATAATTAATAGCTAAAAAGAAAACATAATAGTAGCTTAATTTTGTTTAAGAATGCCGAGGCCAAAACTAAAAGCTTAGGAGAAAAACAGGTGGAATAGGTTGCTGGACAGAATAAGCAAATCTTAAATCAAAAGCGATTCTGTGTTAAAAGAGAGGAGCATTTAAGAAAACGTTTAGCTAAATTTAGATATGAGTTTTTGTTTTTATTTTTCATATTTCATTTAATAAAGACAATGATAATAAAAATAATCATTATTTTTTAAATTTTAAGTACCTCTAGAAAACGTAAAAAATAGGTACATCATTTCAGAAATACATTTTTATTTTATATCTAAGAACTCAGTTCTCTTCGGATGTGATCTACCCTAAGTTCAGATCTTCATTTCTAAGTCACCTTTAAGTACCTACTAACTATTTCCTTTTCGATGTTTAAAGGTGAATAGATTATCATATCGCTGGATATGTACATCATTTCGGTGGATACACTTATCATATCGGTGTACAAAAAAAATAATCGGTGCCGGTTTTTCACATCGGTGGAAACCAAAATTCAAACTGAATTTTCTCCTCAGTCCTAAATGATACGTTGATGATATTAAATTTGGGGACATTTTGTATCCTAAAGATTACATAAAACCTAAAAAATCTACGAAAAAATATAAATTGTAAAAGTTCACCGATATGATAAGAAAAATGGCATTTGTCGAAATTCACCCATCGCTTAAACGATACATACTTCGCTTGGTTATAAACTTTGGTGTCAAATTAATAATTGCTGCTTTATTTTACTAACTCATTTTGACCTGAAATTTTGTAAACTGTCTATATATCAGTAGTACTTTTCAACTCTTTTGGATAGCTATACCCTTTCGATAACACCCTGTATACCTATAGGAAAATTGAGCAGGAACTGGAGCATGGTCTCGTATTTACTTGTATGAACAGTGTATGTCAGGCTTCTTTTGTGATCAAAAATTGTATTGTTATGCACGTTGTTTAAAACCGCGATAATGTGATAATATTGACAGTAATTTGTAGGGGCTTTTGTTCATAAAGTAATTGCTATTTTTTGCAACGTGGGATGTTCTCTTTGTTATTTTGAACATAAAAAAACTTGCATGTACAAATAACCGAGTAGTATAGGAGAAATAGTATAGTGTATAAGGCGAGTGTGAATGAAAGTGTCGGAAGGGGTAGACCTAGGCGGACGTTTCTAGACCAAATCGGAGACGTCTTGAAAAAAGGCCAGGTCAAGAGTACCCTAAACCGAAGAGCATGTATGAAGGGAATTATGACAGTGGATCGTAGCAAGTGGAAAGAAGTGGTCTCTGCCTACCCCTACGGGAAACAGGCGTGATTATATGTATGTATGTATGTATAGGAGAAAAACATAAAAAGTTGTGGGTTCAACGATCTGATGAACCTAACGATCATTTATGTTATCTAAAATATGTTTGTCCTAATTTCGGCAGTTTATGTTCGAAAAAAGTGCAATGAAATTTTCATTTAGCAATATTTTCCCTTTTTTATTGCTCATTCTTATCATAATCTCTCTGTACTTTCAGAATAAAGTCAAGATTTTGCACTTTGTTTTATTGGAAGCATCACATATTAAAGATACTCAAATTACGCAACATTGAAACCACACTTTAACCCGTCTGTTCCGAAATGTAGTCAACCATGATATCCTTTAACTCGGTCGCTAATCCTGATATAGTGTAATTAGAAGGCTCTGACCCGGGTGAGGCTTCAAGTGGCTTCCTATGTATTCCTAATGAGTTCCGGACGTAGTTCTGGTTCACTTGGATCGGATAAGAACTGTCGGTCCCTTGTGAATGGGACGAATCTTTTAGTATAATTAAAATTTTCTTTGAGATCTTAGAACCCTTACGATATCCGTGTTTTGTTTCTGATGTATGTAGTTACATGAAAGGTATCTTTAGAGTGTATCTGATCGTCATCGTCATCAATTTAAGAGCCATGCTCTTGTTGATGTAGCTCTTTCCATTTATCTCAGACCTGTGCTAATTCTTGAACTTCTTTGTTTTTCTTCTATCATAACACATAACATAACATACCATCATTACCATCACGCCTGTATCCCAAAAAGGTTAGGCAGTGATGTACCAATGTGCACACACCGGGATATTTAGGTTCCATGTAATGTAGAGGACGAGCCTATTACAAATCCAAACTCCGACCTGCTACTGAGAATTTCATAGAAAAGCCCAATAACACCTTGGTCGACTTGGGAATCGAACTCAAGACCTCTATCGTAGCAGTCGCGCTCAGAACCACTAGGCCAACGAGGCAGTTTTTCTTCTATCGTGTCATATAATGAGGGATTTTGTAATAAAATAGCAATAGGGTCTCGCATGTGATCTATCTGTCAGTTTCTACCAATCATGGGAAGTAGCTTGTCTCTTATTGGTGGGAATGGACAGGTAAAACTCAGGCGAGACTAGTGGATTTGATGATAGCGAAATCCCGCATTTCGCAAAACGTCACACTAAAAATTACTTTGACAACAAAGCTTTAAACCTGATTTCTGGCTAACTATTCTATTTATAGTAAGTCGATCTATTTTAGTACTAACCGGTGATAATAATACTGAGAAACAACTAACAACCTGGTAATATTAATGAGCTTTACCTAGAAACATATTGTTAATTATCAGCTCAATGATTTCAATGCTAATTAGAATTCCCATAGTTATATAACAATACCTACTGAGTTTTCGGGTAACAAGCAAATAGTCTAGTATGTGATAAATGGTATTATTAAGACCCATGCCTTAGAAAAACCAAATAGAATTTTGAGTTATTTCGATACTAGGTGACCAAAACGATGATAATAATATTAATACCTG
Organism: Autographa gamma; assembly: GCA_905146925.1. Lineage (NCBI taxonomy): Eukaryota > Metazoa > Arthropoda > Insecta > Lepidoptera > Noctuidae > Autographa > Autographa gamma. The sequence goes on along the minus strand of LR989867.1, from coordinate 10,253,304 downwards.
TTCCAAGATCATCTGCCTCATTAAACTGTGAAAGTACTTTCAACTAGCAGAAGCCTGCAGTCAAATTTCGCCTCCTTGTGATATGTTCCTGCAGTTGAGCTAAGTTAGCAGAGCTCTATGAAGGTCAAGGTCGCAAGTTATGCTTCTGATGTTGCAAACGTCAATAGGCTGCGATGACAGCTTACCATTAGGCGAGCCACAAGCTGTGTCGCCTTAGTATTGTAAAAAAGTTTGAAAGTAAATAAAACCAAAAACATCCGACGATCAATAGATTTATTTCCTTAAATAACTTCTTATAACATATTATATTTACACAACCGTATCATATCGATAGACTATAAAAAACAATATTCATAAAACTTACGTTAATTAGCGTTACAACCTAAGTTATACCGTTACAGTAACGTTATTACTAATATACCTTTTAAAAGTATTAAATTTATTATATCCACTTTTCCATTGAATTTTAACATAATTACACTAGACTAGTAGTTAGTAAATGCTTAAAACAACACAACGAAAAACCGAATTATTTAAACTACTTTATTATTACTTAGTTATTTACAAGGTATTATTTTAATATTAGAAAACCTGTTGCATTATTTTTTTTATATAACTCAAAACATGCAATGTTGTACGGACAAAGTAATATTTAAACGAAATTAAATGACCGGCAAAAAGCAACAATGTTTAATGGAAAAACATAGAAATATATTTACAAAAATAAGTTAAATACTGAAAATTCAACTATAATTCGTTAACATAAAGTCCAAAATAACACAACAAGTTTCCATTACAATGACTACATTCATATAGAATTAAATGTCCTTTTATAAATGCTGGTATATTCACAATTCAGGTAAATAGTGTCAGTTCTATAAATATCTCGTGTTTACTAGTGCCCGAGTTTATCTCGGTTCAGTAGATAATGCTTCTACTGTGATTGCTTTCTATCGACAATAACATAATAGAAATTAAATTCTAACTGGACTTATTACACGCAATGATGAGCGCAAAACAAGTTATCAATGAAGGTTTTGTAACTTAATAATATAAAATATTATACATTAAAATATGTAATAAAAAATTTGCAGACATTTAAGTTTTGTTTTCCACTTCAATATTTAAATTTAATTTTATGTGAATAAAATTTTAGTTTCATATTTTACATAGGACCTAATACAGCTCCCTGTGGCACTCTTACAGGTAAATTGCATTATTTTACCTATAAAATATTTTTTTAATTAAACAAAATATTTTTTTACATCTTTGTGATAATTAATATATATGAAACTTTAGTATCTGTAAACAACACACACATGCAACTTAAATTATCTTAGATCTTGGTGTGATACAGAAAGTCAAAGGTCAACTGAAAATTAATTAACATGGGCTTCTAGCGTCTATTGATATACGTCAAATATAGTTTAAACTAATAATTAATTGCTAGCTTGTTCTTAGTGATAAACTGATATTAGTTTGAAGTAATTTAACTCCCAGACATGTAATTTCCTGAAAACAGGATCCTTAAATTATGTTACAGACATCTTAATTTAAAGTCAACATAGAATTTTGTTTGTTTAAACCAAAATGTTGTAATCTAAGTTCTAGAATCTTTAAAGATACTACAAACAGTTTCTGAGATCTTAAAATAAATAATAATTAAGGTTATTATTTCAAAGAACCTTATCAACGCTATATGACAAACATGTTTGTTTCTTGAATCGTAACAATAACTTATAAAACTATGATAGAACTTTAAATGACCAGTTGAACTAATAAAAAAGAAGTTAGCAAATGCCAAAGAAAAGTTTCGAAAAATTAAGACGATAAAATTTGGAAAACTTTGTGGGCTTTTAGAAGAAAGTACGCTTAGCTTACGTTTTGCGACATAAATAGTGAAAGTTATCGTATTTTTAAAGAATTAGCAAAGTGCTTAGTAATGAGATAGTATTTCTAAAATCGGAATTAGTCTCCGTAAGTTTTTTTTTTAATTATAGACTGATTGGGTAGATCTGGAATCTGGATTTAATCATAATCCATCTAGGCTATGAATAGTCTGTCATTAAAGTTGTACAGCTGATTGTTTGTTTCATTCTTGCTCTTAATTTTAGAACAACAGTAAACAAACCTTTTACAGCGAGTAGCAAAAATAATAAAAATTTACGATAATCTAGATCAAAACAAAGAGGATAAAGTAAGGTAGTTAACGCCGACCTAAACACTGAAATTTTGTAACAGCTAAGCGAAATTGGGTTTATGGAGTAAATCGATACTTAATAAGGATCGTTGTACCCTACATTAAATATTGGACGTCTTTTGTCTTCCATTACGTCGAAAACTTGCTAATTACGCTACTTTATTCCCTTTCCTCACATAAAATATTTATAATAAATGTTTGGTTATATTAGCTGTTCATATTATAATTTACTACCAAAACACACCCAATTTCAGTTAATTAATACGGAAGCTAAACATATTTCCTCCTTGTTACAACGTCAGGGTTTTAATAGAAATATTATAATGTTTCGTGTTGTACACTTTTTGGCACGCAATTCCTGTTGCGTCATAAGTAATTTGCTTACGTCACGCACTAACAATATGTTCTGAACGAAAATATTGACTTAGGGCATGTACTATTGGAATAGCTGTATAAAGTTTGCGTACAAGATTGGTAAAGGAATGTGATTGAGTGGGAAAGTGGGCGGAAGTCATTTTAAAAGCGTAAGCGTTGGAAACGATTACAAGAGCAAAATGCTAAAGTTTAAAAAACACATTTTTTATTTAAATATTTAGCATTCGCCAACAAATATGCTTGACTAAATATACGTTCCACGAAACATGAAAACAATTTAAAAGCCACAAACATAATCCAGGCCAATGTAAATCGAACCACATTGCAATGAATAGTTTAACGAAGTAAGTGAACACCAAATTTTAAACCGATTTAGTAAGTACCTTGCTTCAACTACCTAATATTCGTACCCTCCCACAAGACTTGATATCGTTTGAACAGTTCGCTGAACCGACAGACCAAAGAAACGTTACGTTATGTATTTCTTTGACGTTTTTAACGCGGGTAACATCGCCGATAGATTATTTATGAGTCGGTTTGAACATGACAAGAATACAGAGATATTATTAAAAGTATTGGAAGACAGAAAATATAATGGTAGAATGTAGTGTAATCGAGTTGTTGAAAATTCGATTATTTACGGAAACTTGGTTGGTTATTTCGATTGAATTGCGAACGTCCGAGGTCGTTCGTATGATTGTTTCACAGAAACGTTTTTATAATGCTGGTTATATTTTTTTGTTATCTTTACCATCTGATGTTATTTCGCCAACTGGTGGCCTTGTCGTATCAAAATACGCGAAGGAAAATATTTGGATTTTGTGGATCGTTTGAGTCTTGTTTTGTTTTTAAATGGTAATATGATATTTTCGATATATTAAAAGGCATAAGTGTATTTAGAAATATTTATGCCCAAGTACGCTTTAGTTGTTTAGGAAAATCCTTAATCGTAAGAAAGATTTAGCTGCACAATAAAATTGTTATGTGATCTAAAATGCCTTTACGACTCAGAGATTTCGAGGTTTTATGTTTTCATACAGCCAAAGGAATCTTTTAAGCCTTTCTTTGAATACTGAGCTTCCTTTGCACGGAAGTTTACCGTACTACGGTTGTATATTTTATTTAGTGTTTTAATATTAAACAACAGTTGAGATTATGGCTTTTCGATATTTGAGCTATGAGAGAAAAAAATACAATTCAGTACCAATTTAAAACATAAATATTTATAACTTATCTCGTTCTACCTTGAAAAATATTGGGGCGACAAAATGCCTGTTATTTTCCACACCTTCATCAAAACAGTGAAGACATAAAAATGCTTTTTGATTCTTTAAATAAAAATGTAAACACGGTTTACAAAACAAACCTCAAATTTTGTAAGGTATTTGCGTATTAAAGAAATATATTAGCCAAAACAAAATATAAGTTATGAGTTGCATGCTTACATAGGTAATTTCGTTGATATATTCGCACTAGCAGCCCATGAGTATATTATTACTGACAAAAAAGAAACTACACTTAACACGATAAAAAACGATAAAGACAAACATACACTTGATTCGAATCATCATCATTCATTAGAATATATAATACAAAATGTTCAATTTAAACTAGCATCTCATTAAGAACTAGATGACTAAGTTCATCAAAGTCAAGTTTCACAGAAAGGGATGATGTTAAGAAGATTTATCACCTTGTTGCTTCGATTGACCTTCAAACTGAAGGTGGATATAAAAGTGTTGGGGTACTAGCAGCCCATGAAGGTCACAATGACGCTGAGGAGGGCGGCGGAGAGCGGGTACTGGAGACGGAGCTGGCCCCCGTGCTGCATGGCCGCTGGGTGTTCTCCTGGCGAGAATTGACAAGTTAGGATGTTTGTTGAAGCTTGAACATCGTGGTAGTGTAAAGAAAAATGTGATTCGTTGTTATTATATGCCTAAAAAAGCAATAATTTTGTTACGGAACATTCGTATAATTTTAACTGTACGCCGATAGCAGCTGTGGTACAAGACATTTAAAAGTGTGCAATGATGGTAATATTGTTATTAGCGATATTTTCTAGGTCACGTGACAGGCGTACACTGTTGTCAAAAAATATGCCTATTTTGAAGTAAGATTTATATAAAACAAATATATTAATAAATAATAGTGAAATCCAAAAAAAAAACAATGAAACAATTCTTCTAAACTATTTCAGCAAATATCTTAATTTGATAGAATAAAAACTTACCGCTCAAGACATGGACGAGTACAGATCTCGGGTTAGCGTTCGCTGGCGCGCAGGTGTACCTCCCGGAGTCAGGGGCCTTAGCCCTCTGCACCAGCAGGTGCGACGTGGTCGTCTCCCCCTTCTCCGTGATGACCGACACGCCGCCACGAGGGGAGTCGTAGTTGATCTCCTAGGAAAGAAGAAGGCTCATTAGTCTTTGTATAAACATATTATGAGGAGGGATTAAATTCATAAACCTAAAAACGTTATGACTATGAGAGATGCATGTAGAGTAAGACCGAAAAAGAGATGGATGGCTTTTGTGGGAGATGTTATGAGAAAGAAAGGGGTGAATGCTGAGATAACGAGTAGTAGATATGAATTGCGCTATGATAGTCTTTGGATCGAAAATCTTCAGAAGATAATCCTGATTGAGTTGAACACTCACTGCAGCTGCGTGGATCCAATCAATCAACTTAGACTATCTCGGTTTAGCCCATTAAGTCACCTGCTGGCAGCCATGATACTCTGATTAGTCTTGGCATACTGAATCATGATTTCTGAATGACTGATCAATTTAATTTGTTGTTAAGTCAACTGATCACATTACCACTATGATTATTTTACCTTTTAGGAACCGGGGATAGAGACTATTCTTTTAACAATTTTAGATTTAAACTCACCCTACATACTTTTAAAACGACCCAGAATTTTAGGTAGAATTATAAAGCCCATGTTACCCGAGAATTTTAGAACTGAGTTCTCGAATCAAGAGTTTTTGGAATGTAAAAGAAAAAAATACGAAAACGGTTCTCGTGCAAAATGTAGAGCCTGAAATTCTGTTCATTTTACTTTTCGGTATGGACTTTTTTATGTGTTTACTTTTACATATAACTTTATCTTTTACTGATGTTCGCGTGAAGTATTAATTGATTTTCAAACTAAGTCAATTAACGTATCCATTTTGGTTAGTTAAATATACAAGCATTTAAGCACATACAAATATAGCAGATAATGAACTTATGTATATTCAGGGGAAAGGAAAAATCACAAACGATGTATATGTATAAATAATTTAGTATTGTATGTTTATTGTATAATCGGTAAAGGTGTACCAAAAAAAACATTCGCTTCCTCAAAACCTGACGCCTTATTCAATATTTTCTGTTTGCCTTGTTAAATATTCTATGATCTGTCTTTCATTCAGCTCCGAAATCTTATCGCAAACATTGTAAGTGCTGCGGTACACGTTAGACAATATACTTTTCTTACATAATTAATTGGTGAGGTTATGTGTTTGTCGGTATTAAAAGGTAATGCTACATTGTTGGTGAAAACATTTGGTTTTTGATAAATTATTTATACCAAGACATCAAAATTCTAAGGCCAATACGCCAAGCGGTCTTCAGGACATACATTATACCTAAGTTTAATCGCTTAGATGAAGTAGCCTTTAACGGGCTCAGACCTATCTTTAGGGTACACTTCCAATGATTCATGTCTTAAGAAAGAGACACTTAAAAATAAAGCTCTATTCGTTTCAACCAGTATAAGATAAAGAGTTAAAACTTGATTCGAAATATTACACGACTATAAACCCTACCAAAGATATAGGTTGGGTTGAAACCTGTTTTGTAATTTGTACATAATTCTTTATATAATTAAATACTGTCAAATACGATCATAATTAAAAAAAAATGCTTTAAATACTTTTAAAATACACTTATTCAAATTGACGTTGATGACATGGAACGTGTTCAAACAAACATTTAATCGGTTAAAAATATTGATTTTCCCAACTTAACCAAATGAATGCTATCACTGTCTATGAAGTTCTTTCTATTAATATCCCCACTAACTTTCATTTGGCAACACTCCAGAAATTAAAGAGGCGTGAACGACGCCGATTGCGAGGCGAAGATTAATTTGATTAATTAAGAAATGATTTCTTGAACAAATAGAGCTCATAATTTATAGATTATCGCCTAAATTTGCATTAACTTTGAATATTATTGTTTTTATAAAACATAAACATAAAATATCATCACGCCTGTATCCCCGAAGGGGAAGGCAGAGGCGTACCAATGTACAACCCACAGTTCGCCGATATGTTTTAGGTCCCATGTAATAGGGGGCGAGCCTATTGCCACTAACCGGGCACAAATCCAAACTCCGACCTGCAACTGAGAGTTTCATAGAAAACCCCAATAACACCTTGGTCGACTCGGGAATCGAACCCAAGAGCTCTAGCGTAGCAGGCGCGCTTAGCACCACTAGGCCAACGAGGCAGTTTTGGCAGTATTGTTTTATCTGTATTATTTATGTAATAATGTCTAGACTCGTATTTTAACAACGGTCTGTAAACCTTTCTGAGAAAGGGGTGGAATTCTAGATCAGGGTTAGTTAGAAACAAGCTAGCCAAAGTTGTCTAGTGTTTTAGGACTGGAATTTAAAGTATTTTGACTGTTACAGTATATACTTGCTTTTGCTGGTTACTTCACTCGACTAGATGCTGTTCATCACAGCAAAGATAGACTCGATTTCTGGGAATCTTACTAACACTATACCAGTTCTTCAAATTGGATCGGCGGTTTAGCGGCGGAAGTGTCTAGACAGACAACTATTCTGAAGATTGGTTAAACACATTTAAAACAATTATGTAAGCTATAATCATGTTAAGATAAGAAAATAAAACTTTTTTGCTTTCAGTATATATTTTAATATCATAGTATATTCAAAAACAGTTTTTTTTTTCATCAGATCATATTTTATCGTCTACCATCCACTTAAGCATCCCCTATCCTTAAATGAACTATGAGGATTTCATTTAAATAAGTACGTTCGAATGTATTTACCTTCCAATTTATAATGCATGACTAATTAACCAATCAAGATTAAAATCAAAATTAATCCGCTACATCAAAAACCCTTTATCTTCGTAATTGAAAAAGCAATAAACCTTCGATTTTAATTATTGGGAGCGTTTATTCCACATGAATAAAATATTATAATTAAAATTTGTACTAGCTATATCCTTAATATTTAAACTGAAATCGTCGACTGACATACCTACCTATATGTGCTACCATAAAATGTCTTGCATTTATAAACTACTAATTTAATATTGTTGTTAAAACTGTTCTAGGAAAAATACTTATAATAGTTTGAAAATAAGCTTCCGGTCACTAAGACCCGGTATCAAACGTCACTAGCGAAGGGTTAAGAACTAAATACGTGTGAGTAGTTCCTAACACTTTTCGGGAAAACAATTTTCAAAATATTTTTAGAACTAATAGCCAATGAGAAAAATCTGTTGCCTGTAATTTGTTTAGACCTAAAGGTCGCTATTTTGCTTAGTGACTATCAGTTCTTGAATTGTTAGTTCTTGAAAGAAACCATAAAATATATCACTGTACATCGCCCATGGTTTTCTCAATTTGTTATCCTCTTTCTCGTCTCAAACACATCACAAAAATATTTCCAATCAACACCACAAACAATAAAAGATAAATAAAATCTAAAAGCTGAACCAGAAGTCTTACAAAGACACATTAGTGTTAAAAATATCTGAAGAACATTTACAAAAGAGTGCTACTTTGTACCACCTTAAGGTTCAATCTTCAGTGGCAAGAGATGTCAAATGCATGGCACTCGTGCTATAAATGAGTTCCAATTTACTGGTCGAATTGTAACCATCGTGGATGTAGTGATGGCACAATACGTTGTATCGGAACCTAGGATTGTGAACTGGGACTGTTTCTTTAGAATTTGAAGTTGTGAAATGGCTGGTTCCGTAGGTTTGAAATGTGCAGTCGAGTTTTAAAGTAATGGTAATTTGATGTAGGGTTTCTTTATGTTATCAACTAACTATTTCATATCAATACTATATTGAGTTCTGAGGTTTATGCGAATGTTAAACATTGAAATAAAACTACTTTTTTTCAGTCTGCCCGTGACTATGATACCTGCAAAGGTGTCGAAACGTCGGGGCCTAAAATGTAAATACAAACAGCGAAATCCGTAAAAGTAGTTTTATTTCAACAGTACTACAAACATTTATAATATTTATAAAAATTTCATATATGAATAGAAAAAAAAAAAAACAAAAAAGTCATATCGTCGAACAAAGAACCTCCTCCTTACGGAAGTTGGTTAATGTAATACAAGTACTAAGGTCTTCATCTCTTTTTATAGTGGAAAAGTCTTAAAGCTTCTAGTAAAATTGCACCTGAACGTTTTGAAGTCGGTAACTAATAAATTATCCGAGCTTAAACTGCAAAGGTCCATAAATTAAATATCAGCTAGATTACCTAATGGCTAGAAACTCGATTCTCTCCACTTTAACGACTTAAGAATTTTACTGAAAATTATCAGCTAAAACATTTTTTGCATTTCGACTGCGAATCTCATTGCAGGGAAATATTAACTGATTAAAATATGATTAATGGAAGCAATGACTTGCTTGCAGCGACGCTGCTAAATGAAGTGGAAAGTGTATTTATGATCATGGAAATGGAATTACATGATCCCATTTTAGAAGCACCAATAATTTAATTTAATTGAATTATGGAGCGTCATCAATATAATTAAGTAAAAAGTTCATTGTATCAGATGAGAAAGACTGCCAAGAACTACACACATGTGTTAAGCCGAGCTTTCAAACAAATGTTATTCTATATTTTGGCAATTCTTTGGGATCGAACTGGCAAGATTTCAAACCAACTACGAATATAAGCGGCATACTAGACACCAAGGAGCCAGTGTCACTTAATTTATTTGAAACACCCCTTTGAATGCTGAAGAGAAGTTATTTTCCTTTGAATTTGAGTTACATTTGTTGATGATTTAAGTAAATATACTACTACGACGAAATGTCTTATACTCAGCTACATTATATGCGAATTCCATATCAGAATTCTATACCCTTTAAATTATATTAAATACTAGCTGTGTACCGCGGTTTCACCCGCGTGAATGACAATTGATACACTATCTTCATAAATTATAGCCTATGTGTTGTTCCGATGTATAAACTACATTTTTGTAAAGTTTCATTAAAATCCATTCAGTAGTTTTTGCGTGAAAGAGTAACAAACATCCACACATCCATTCTCACAAACTTTCACACAAACTTTCACATTTATAATATTAGTAGGATATTATAATAAATAATGGTAATCAGCCGTATTTAACGAGTTTTTGTAAGAACCTTAAAATCGCGTTTTTTTTTATTTATCTTACTAAAATTTTAAATAAACGAAATGCATCTATTTTCATTGAAGATTAAAATTTATTAAACTAGTTCCATGCTAAACATAAACGTAAAAAAAAAGAATCTTAAAACAAGACACAACTCATTTTAAAATCCCAGCTAATAGAATAAGCACGATAAGACGGGATGCCAACTGTGATTGCTCAATTCGGTGCAAACACGGCTCACATTTGTACAGCTCTCAAACTGAATACTAAAGAGTCGAGTTATTCTGAAGAAGGATGCTGTTGTATCAAATGTTTCAGCTTAATCACGGTGCCAAGGAATGCTCTGGATATCATTTATTTAAGTTTTCGCGTTTGCTTGACTGTTCGTGAACGGATTTTAAAATGATGGTTATTTTTTCTTTTGTATTGATTTATGCATTTTATTTGTATTGTACAATCCGTCTTGTTATTTTCGATTTCCTACTATTATTTCAAATATTGTTAGCAATACAGACGATTTACCACTGATGATTTATGTCTAGTTACCGGTCTCTGATAACTTTTATATCTTATATTGAAAGAAATAAAAAGAAACTTTTAATTAATTCACAACGATTTTGTATTCATACACCGTATAGTTATTAAGCTCAACTACTTAACCAATAAAAACCACACTCAATAAAAACGCTTCAACTTAAATACCATAATTAAGACAGTAAGCTCTAAAATCTTAACCGTTTAAAATGTTTAACAAACTGACTTTATAACAGAACTTGCTCGTCCAACGTCCTAACTTTAATATTGCTTTAGTTTTACATTCTCATAAAACGCTTATGTGAATTTTCGAAAGCAAAAATTCGCATTTTTTTCGAAATTTCTTCCCTGACCAAAACATGGAAAATATCGCCATAACTCTTGTCAGGGTCCGTTGACAGGAGAGATAATTTCGCTGACGGTTGGATCTCGAGGGAGGGAGGAAATTTCTAAAAATGGCGGAGTTTTAAGGTCCTAATGTCACGTAGCTTTCGCGTGGAGGCAGCTTGATAAATGTAATTATTATACTTGTTTTGGGGGACCAAGGGTCTGCTTCAAGGGCGGGTCTAAGATATATTTGTGTACATTTTATGGGTCGATGTCGTTGGTTTTCATCGCTTTGTGTGCACGATCGTCTTAAATGAATTTAATTTTAATTATAATTAATATATTAGGAGTGCAGGTAGGGATGGATAGAATAGAGATATTCACTGTAGCGACAAGTAATACACATACAGTTTTCTCTTTACCGAGGAAGTCAAATTCAAGGATAAATGCTTCATCTGAAAACCGTACAACATCTAAGTAAGCTTAAAAGCCTGAACCAGTTCCATCATTATAATCAACATCGTAATTACGCCATCCTACATTATCGATTAAAACTGTTCAAACGTTAGATAAGTCTACAGGATTACTTATCAACTCGCTACACACGAAACTAAATGAACAGCTTTCAAAGGCAGCCTTTGCAGCACACCTCAACCATGTCGTCAAAGTTCCGATAGTAACTAATTTATTTGTAGGAGTGAAACTGCCAGATTCAATCATTTGATACCAAGCGGCTGAATTTATGCAAATTGCCGTCAGATGCAAATTGTTCATGTATTTATGTTGCAACAACTGTTTGTCAAAAACAATTTGTTTGTTGTAAATGTTTCGACTACAGAATATTCCAGTGCAAATTGGGTTATCTAAAGCATAATTAATTAATCTCAAAATTTTATTTTTCCATCATCAATCACTAACTTCCATGAAAACCGTATTTATATCATGTTGCTAATCTTACGAATGTTTTACGTGTAAGCTAAAAAATCTGTCAACCACAGATAAAGTTTAAGATGTACTACAAAAGAATATTATTTAAAAGTTGTTTAAAATTAATATAATTAAATTTATGTGACCTTATAAGGCTTACCTGCCACACAAGTGCAAATAAACAAAAATCTATAAACTCGACTCGCATAAAATATTTTTTTTGTTTAAATAGCTCATTTCTTAACTGGCTACCCTAAGACGGACAGTCACACCAAATATTTGATGATGATGGCAGATTAGAAAACTAAGATGTTGTCACTAACCTCATCATTATGTGTCCAGCGGATGGCTGGCGGCGGCTCCGGCGAGTGCTGCACCACGCACGTGAGGTTGATGGTGCTGCCCGTGTTGATGAACAGCTCCGGCCCGCCCAGGATCGTCGTCAGCGGCTCTGTGGAATAAAGTGGCTTTTAATGGCGCTCGTAATAAGGTTGTTAGTCGTGTGTCATATTTGTGGAAAATGGTGGAACTGGTGATAATAATGACATCCTAGCCCATTTCGGCCTTGGTGACTACTCTAATTCTGAGGATACCGACAATAGTAACATTATTGACCTGTATGAAATAGGATCTTATTGTAAAACCTAACGTATCACTACAGATGAAGAAAACGAGAAGGTGTCGAATGTAAAGGTAGAACAACATTAGTATAAAAAAATGTTCCGTCGTAATTATAACGCTAGCTTTATATGATTTTATTTTAAATATTAGATAATTATAAACTGATAAATATAGATATGTTGTTGACTAATAATTTTCTAATATCGTAAAAAACAAACATTCATAAAATTTTCCAAAACACAAATTATTTCTGTATCAATTTAATATTTTTTACTTCGTTGAACATCAAGAGCCACTTTCAGAAGATTACAAGTAGGAGTCTCAAGATATAACTTATTGGAACAATACATAAAGATTAATTTTCTATATTGTTTTCAAGGTTCCATTGTTCAAAATTATGGCAATTATAAATTCAGCCATCGTTTCGGGAATATTTTAAAATTAAGTTTCAAGTTTGCTTTTGTTTAGGAGTCAATTTAAGTTATCTTTAATCAAAAGCCCTATCAAAACAAAGTTTTATTAGTAGATGTAGATATAAAACCATTCTTATATACCCTACCTTATTGTTCTTTCAAATAGAATTAGAAATATTCAACTGAAATAACACGTTATTTAAATGAAGACACACACAACGCCAATGTGGATATAAAAAAAAATGGTTCTGATTTAAAAGATACTAAATTTAGAAATGGTATTTCAACTTAAATTAATGCAAAACCAAATTTAAAATCTGATTTTAAACCTAAGAAAACAAATCCTATACCCAAGCAAATTCATATTTATTTACCAAGTCAAAGACCGAACTTAGCTGAATATTTCTTAGCTCATATGAATATGAAATGGCGCTAAGCTGCTGGACCTTATCTAACGAAGCCTTTTGTGAGGGCTCTGAAATACGTGCTGAACAAACTTGGGGTAGCTCGTGGACACACGATAAGACTGTATTTGCAAACATTTGATTTTGTTTAGGAGTTTTTTGTGTCTAGATTTTAGGTGATAGAATTTTTAGGTATTTGAATGTTTTGGTGAGTAAATATTTGGTTTTAATTTTGGGAAATGGTATTTATTTTAGTAAGTGTAGACGAATGAGTGTTTACAAATATTATTATTTTGAATGATGGTTTTATGGAATGAACTGATAGTGAAGGATTTCCCTTTTCAGTAGCTTTGCCATAGATTTGAACATAAACAAATAAGTTATTGAAACGAACTCTAATTGTGAAACTATGTATTCTATGTTATGTCAAAATCTTGGAGCCAAACAGAAAAAAACGATAGAAATTAAACTTAAAATATCCATTTCTTTTTCTTAAATCATATCGCCCAAAAACATAAAAAGTCACTAAGGACTTCCAAGGTTGCCCTTAAACAGCTTGTCATTACTTTAATCGTTTTTTCAACAATTAGGCCATTACAAGCAGTTTTGAATGCCCAGACATTACCGCTCCAATTCAATGTTGATTCGCTAAGAAAAACTGGAAGGAACCAAGCATTTACTCTTTTATTCCATTAATTGCGCGCCAGACTTCCGTATTTTTAATCTTATTTTTGCATTAGACTGTCCATTATGGATGGATTTTCTTTTAAATCGGATTCAAGTTTAAATCGGTATTACCTGTGGTTAGTTTAAAATACATAGACCGATATGTTTTATAATTAATGGAGTTAAGTCTAGTATTCAAGATGAAGATTTTTAATCACAATCCGGAAACAAAAATACGACGCTCCTATTTACATTGAAAGCTCACAGTCAGCACGTTAATAATTTATCATTCCAACTTTACAGATCGAACCATAAAACACTCTTTACAAACAACAAAAATCAAACTACAATTACCTAAAGCCGAACAAGCGAAGTCAATACGTCACCGATTTCATAAATATGTTTACAATTCCAAAATGTCCTGGATTTTTTGGCTCAGATCCATTGGGATTGGAGACCGAATGACAGTTGCCCAAAATTTGGCGTTCAAAATCTACCGTTGTTGTGTTGTGCTACATTTTGATGAATCCATTCAAATACAACGAGAATAATAGTATTCATGATGAACTTATCTACATATGAATTCAAAATTTACGTATAATTTGGGTACGGTCTCCCTAAAATTTTATCTTGTATGGCAAAAGTTTGGCTGGCGTTCTTGTTTTGTGGCAGTAAGTAATACGTCGTTATTTTGTGGTTGTGTCGTCTTGTTTTATGTTTGGCAAGCAAAGATTTCGTTGCGGAACATTTAATATAATTGAGACTCAGCAAAAAATGTTTAATTTAAATTCCATCAAAAATAATGAAAGAACATTATAATTTTTATTGTCTTGTAATTTATTTCGTCACCAAATTCAAATTATCTGTAGCGATTATGTCGAATATTATTTAATTATTTTCTGAGCTCAACCTGACGATTTTTGTAATCAGGAAAAAAAAATAACATTTCTGCGTTTTAACCATATCCTAAAAATATCAGATCTGCTTGAACCCGCCCTTCTCGTTACTGTCTTAATACCATACATACTTAATATGTATTTGTTTCCCCACGCACGTGGAAGGCGGCAAGATCACCTGACATCAAAGGAAGCAATATCAAGTTATTTGCCCCGCAAGCCGTAACGATGAATTTTATATTCCGGCCTTTGATGGACGCAGATTAAAATTTTATTTTATCCGGAAATATTGCCTAATATTAGAAGTTGACTTGTTTTGCAAGTCGAGGAAAACAAGGATGTTAATAAATTGCCTATTTCCGATTGAGGGTTAAAAAGGTTGTTAATAAAAAAATAGAAGCTGTAATTACGTTAGGATGAAACACGATACCATTACAATGTATTGATTATAATGTGTCCTAGTAACAATAGGATCAAAACAATTTTTTAGTTCTCAGTATTATTACCATGAAAAAATATTGTGATACTAAAAAATTAAGGACATCGCCTGCCTACTTAGTATCGTGGCCTGGAAATAAATCATGATAAGGATATTTCCATGATCAAGCACATAATCCTAATACTGATGAAAAGCCTCGTTTGAGGAGGGATTCTCCAAAATACTGTGACATTAAATAAACAAGGTATTCTTAGGTTATTTTATCAGTATGAAAAATTCGTGGTTTTTGTGGCGAAGCTAATCTTTAGGCGAGGCCGGCCTCATAAATTACGCCTAATTCTGTGTCGCTGCAAATTCTTGTTTATTATGAATTTGTGTGACTTTGCTCTTCGTTTTCTTTTAGGCGTTCGCTTTTTATTAGATACCAGATGGGCCTGTTGTTCTGTAAGTGTAGAAAAAAAAGTTAAATTGTAAATACTTCAACAAGGCCTAGGTTTTGGTTCATTTATTTTAGTTTCAAACTGTAAGCAATAAAAACTTATAGGTCCAACGATATATCTTCCTAAATTGACCTCGACCGTACATGTTACAAACAGTACTTAGGTTTATACGTTGAGCTATTTTCCACATTATTCCTACATAGGTACAATGTTCTCATAAAATCAAAGCTCTGTTATCTTTCTGCCATGTAAGTAATATACTCTTAGATTGATTTACCCACTGAACAGTTTTATGTCGCCAGTGACCTTTCTCAAACGCGATAAAAGTATTGATATGGACATTCTTACAAACCACATAAATCAGCTGACGGTACCAGATATTTCCAGTTATTTTATTCGAGTTTGTCATTTTCCTGGTTTCTTTTGGAAAGGCACGAAATTGATGTTCTCAATCGATTCAGAGGAAAAGGACATGAGTTGGCCTTAATATTTTGCAAATGCTGGCTGATAAATATATATTTTTGCCTTTTCATCTTTTATGTTATTCCAATTAATAAAAAAAAAAAAAAGAAAATTGAACATTATAAAATCAATCAGGGAAAATCAATAAGGGAATTAGCGCAATTACGTCATGTCGATTTTTCAACCAATCTGCACTGGTCGGAGCTAAAAGCAGACAAGTTTCTTATTTGCATGGACAAAGTAATCCTCTAATACAATATGCTATTGGTATGAGTATAGATAAATATTGTGACCGATATTATTATGTAAACACACATAATAATATTTTCTATCGAAGACCACACCAAGGATCGTTATGTTTTACTGCAATTCCCGTCTTCCTCTAAATTGTGAACTGTTTGTAGTAATATCATCCCAATAACATATTTCTACTTTAACTGTAGCTATAAAATGGATACTAGTGTTATTTTATGTAATACTACAAGTTTATTGCTCGAGAATTGCGATGCATTCGTTGCTTGACCCAGTATCAGAAAAACTTTCGATATACTTGTATTTCTAGAGGATATTAAATTTCAAGTGCTAGCGATGTTGTTTGAAAATATTTGTTCTCATTCCGTTTTATTGTGGCATCTTTCTTCCCTAAAATATTTTCGGAGATGATACCAGAAATTTTAAGTATTATAATTTGACAAAAACTGATGATGACAAGTTTGGGAAAAGGCACTCCTATCATGTGTGAAATAATTTGTGTTAACAAGACCGAAAATTCCATTGGATTTTGATGTTAAATGAACTTGTATTCCTTAAAGACTACATACCTATTAGAGAACGTTGCACGCACGAACTTCGCTAATAATGGCGCTAAGTTGCATGTAACACGGAACTCGTGTAACGAAATTCACAAGTTCTATCCTATAGATTGGAAGTGAAGCAAGTTCTTATCAGTTATCAGTTAAATCGCAAGAAAGTATCCGAAAACGAAATTATTTGCCAAAGAAAATAATATCAAGGTTAAGTTGTCCGTAAAAGCAATAAACCTAATTACCCAAAAAATCATTTCCTAAAAACATCAAAAGATTCAGATGCCTCGAGTATTTGAAAATCCATTCCAGACATTCAGAATTTTTTCCCCACATTCAACATTTTTATTTCTGAAAAAGATTCGCGAGAACCATTAACTCAGTAAGGCGAATAAATTAACTAGCATTCGTTTGGAGCCCAGTCTTCTTTAATGCTGACTCTAGAAAATTTAAATAAGGCTAGAAACTAGAGTGCATAAATAGGAGTTTTCTTACTTTGATTCAACGGTCATTACAGATTGTGGAGTAAATTGGATGCCGGAATGTAATTGGAACATCGTGTGTTGAACTTTTCCTGTTAATTGAACACTGACTTAAATTTATTCCCTCATTGGTTCAGCTGTCGATTTACAGAGTTGTTACTAGGTTTTCTTTAATTAATTCTTGGTGGGATGTTTAAATTGGATTTTGTGTGGTAAATAATTGGGCCATACTCGGTCTTTGTTACAAAAACTTAATTGCTTGTCGGAATAAGTCTAAAAATAACTTCAAATTAAAATGTGTTGTTCTTGTACTATTCAAATATTTATAACCCACCTAGTTAAATTGAATTTTCTAAAATTTTGTTAATTTCAACAACTAGTTAAACTATGTCTGGCATTTGACGTTGAGTCATAACATATTTTGTAAACTTCTTACGCCATTGATTTTAAATCACCTTAACTCCTCCACTATAAAATCGAAGCCAGGTTTAGAGTTTATTTAAAAGGAATCGTATTTACCGACGACGGAGAGGTACATCCGGTGTCCGATGGGCGGCGTGGTACCGACTTGGCACTCGTAGATGCCCGAGTCGCGTCGCTGTGGGAACCTTATCTGTAAAGAGAAATAACATTAACTTCTAGACAGATATACTGCTAGAAATGTAGCTTGACGTAGAGAAAGGAAATTCTTTAGCAATAGGTTTTTAGTTGTAGATGACGGAGTTGTTATAGATATTTCGTCCGTTACTTAAAAAAAATTGTAATTTGATGTAGTGATGTTTATTTCAAATTGTATACAGATTATTTTGATTAACCAACCTTTTGGATTTCAGAGGTAATTAATGACCTATATCAAAATCTCTCTTTTATAAAATGTATCTTAGAATGTCTATAGATGCGGGTACCGTCTATTTCTAAACTGTGGTCATCTACACTATAGGTATTGGCTTGTAATTTTTAGATTTGCTTTGTTATTTTTATGTTTGTCGTTATAGTATTATTAAATTGCGCTTCACTAAGTTATATTCAAACATCATTATGTAGACCATTATTTACTACGGAACCTTTAGCAACGTCACGTCATTTCTTATAATCCATTTTGGGAACAAAACTCTTTTCAAGAACAATGTTTGGTCTCCTTACTCAATTGACATGACATGCGTAGGTGTCACGTTTATCAGACGGTGGGAACGGTGACGTCATACGTGCCCTTGTGCCACTATTTATTGTTTCTTATGTAGAGTAAATAACTTATGTGGAGCCGTAGGTGGATAGTAAATCTATAATGGTTATTTATGGAACCATAAGAAGTGTAGTCAGGACTTTTCACTTTTATGGACCCGTTTTATTTTGCAAACTACTCATGTAGTTAAAACACAAGGTTCTTAGTTTAAACACTAATACTGCCATTTGTACCAGTCCCGTTCTTACAGTAAATCATGTTTTATACATATACATACACCTATATCCTAGTCTAATATAATATTTACCGAATATTCAAAAAGTCTCTATGCTGTTTTAGTCACTTTAAAGTGAAGCGACGGATGGACATTCTTTAAGTTGATGTATGTTTGAGCATTATGGTGCAAAACTTTTAATGATAATATAAACTTACTTTAAGTATCCAGTCCTCAGTGTGAGGATTGTGGACGCTGATGAATCTCTGGTCCGAGGTGTACGTCATCCTGCCTGACGTCAGCAGGTGGATGTCGCGGTGCCGGATCCATGACACCTGGACAAAACAAATTTATTAGTGAAACGTTAGAAAAAGTAGTAGCTAGTTGACCTATAGTGAGACTATACGAATATAAACCGTGGTGCAAAATGGAAGCTATATCAGGAGGCAATGCCAAAAAGTTGAATCATGTAATTAAGGTTGTGTGCTTATCGGATACTTCTTATAATAAAGTCAAATCATAGTTTTTCTTTCTTTAACCTTATCGTCTAATCTACTGCAAGCTGCGAAACATTAAAAAGGATTATTTTTCTTTTATCTGACAATTGAGTCACTTGCATGTATTAATTATTGATCTATCCATGTACCAATACAGTAATTGAAGAGCAAGGGCTATCGTTTTTCCATGCACTTCACATACAACAAACAAACAACTCGAAGTAGTAAGTCTCAAGTTGTTTACTGTATAAAAGGTATTACAAAAAAAAAATAAGACTACAAATAGTAACATCCCTCCAGACATTAAAAACATAATAATATTTCCATCACCAGCAATATTACAAAAACATAAATTATGGAATACATCAACAAAAACTCAATTAAACTACGTAGAAGTCTCAACCTGAACCGTGTGGTACTTAGTTATTTGGTTTCATTCAATTCTGTGGTCCCAAGTTTAACTGGGGTAGCTGTAATGGTATTGTTTTCTGAAGAGTTTGTAATCACTTATATAACCTTCCCAACCATGTACCGCGGAGAACTTCAATTTAAATGTTTGAATCCGAAATGGGTTGTTGTAAAATGAGATTTATGGCGATACGTTAAAGTAAAATATTGCTTGTTGAACAAAATTTTGCGATGTCGACGATGTATCGTTTGGTTCTGTTTTATATAATGCTGGTCATCAAGCTTTGCTCTAGTTTTATCTAAATTGGAAGCAAATATTTGTACTGTATAAAATGTGTTTTATTCAAGGCATTATAATTATTACGTAACAACAATCCGCGCCAGAGGCATTGACTTTTCAATTATGTTGGACTCACAAAAATGTTTTCTCTTATTATTCGTTCTTTTATTCTCTTATTATTTTATAGGCTCATTTCGTAAATTCCTATGTACAACATTTTCCGACAATATATTATATTACATGGCACTTAATTAGGTCATTGACCTCTTGAAACGGCTTTCATTTGTTTCTGACTATCACGCGGTCATAGGTTATAATTCTTACAGTTAGAAGGATTGTCCAGTGTTTAAATATACTTCTTCTCATTATCATAATAATTATCGCTTCAAGCATTTAAATTTAATGTACTTACTGTTCTATTCCCAAGATCATGGACCCTACAGTTCAGCTGCGCTGTCTTCCCCACCAGCGCTGTAACATTCTTGGAGTGCGGGACGTCGAACCTGGGACCTCGCTGAGTTATACCTAGGTCCACATCTGTGTAGTCCAGCTCTGGCACTCCGTCTGTGCCCAGGCCGTTGGTGTTGTCTGTACAACCTGAGAAAAAAAACTAGCTTTAATAGCTATATTGATGACATAAAAATACGCATTTTCATTATGCTTGTTCTATGAAGATTTTTCAAGAGAGATCATGATGAGGCTTTGTTTAATACGTAATCATTGACAGTGTTGATTGAACAGTTCATTAATTACAATTCTGATAATTAATCCTATGTGATAATACCTAGAAAAAATGGGTAGTAGAGGTCAGCTATGGGCAGTAGCTCAATGGCACTACGGTATTATATGGAATTCGTGGAAAATGGAATTCGATCACATATTTTGCAAAAAAGACTGGACAGAAGGTTATGCGCTTCGTCAATTTATTTCTATCTGATTTCACAGCTTCAATTCAATATATAATACTAAACGTATAAATCAAGAAAGAGCGAAACAAGCTTTCCGCTCAAAAGTCGAAACAATATATCGCAGAAGAACCTTTCACACCAACAAATAACTGTCAGATCTCGAATCCAATATTTGTTGTCACAAATATTTGTTTCGAGTTTCCGTTCCGTTTCGGTTCCGTTTCCGAGTTTAAGTTGAACGTATGCGTACGTGATTCGGGATCGTAATGGCTTCGTGGATTGAACGAGTGAGTGAGATATGAATGGAATGAATGAATAATTACTGGGGTTCAAAATCCTGGTGTTGTAGATAGGGTGATCCTTCTTCTTTATGTCGGTTTTTAAGGTGGTATTTTTTACTTTTGGAGTAGGCCAGGCTTCATGTTGATGTTTTACCAGTTACGTGCATTATTAGTATCCTATAATAATATTGTTTGTCAACTCAAGCATATTAAAAATATGATGTGGGTATAATGTTAAATAACGATTTTTTATGATTTTTTTTATAGATTGAAATACCATTAATAAAGATTCATCTTACTAATAACGGGTGGAAACTAAAAAAAAATACCAGTCAGTCAGAAACACAAGTGTAGTATACTATGGTCCCAAGAAATGCATTTAAAAAAATTCAAAAATAATAATTTCGTGTACTCAATTTTATTATAGAAGAAAATCGCTCAACGACAATGCGACATCCTCTAACATTGTTTAAGAAACAAACAATAAAAGTACATTCTCATACAAAATCAAGTGCAGGTCGTGTTAAAAGGCTAGTTCAACCACAATAACATCGCTCGCTCGCGGCACTATCAAAGCAACTCCTGCACTCCTGTTTATCCACATAATGTCTTCGGGCTATCCTCACTGGATTACATAATAGGAAACACTACAGTATTATGTAACAATAGAAAGCTTTCGATTTTATTTCTCCTTTCAAATGTTATTTTATTATTTATTTGTTTTGTTTCACAATGTCAAGTCTTCGCTGTACTGAGTTTCTTTATTGTTCATTTTTGATTTTGAGAATGTATTTCAATAAGGAAGACCGCATTAACTAGTAATGTGGTGTTGTGAAGTTAGATAGACCTATATAACTTACACTTAAATTATACATAAATTATGGTATTTAGCTAAGACTGACAATACTGAAACCCAGCAAAGTTTTGGAAAAGCTATTTTGTCAAACTGGTGTTTTTTTTATTATCAGTTGCTAAGGACGAAAATCATCAAAGTAAAGTGCGTATATCTGACTAAAAGCTTTTCATTAGCAATTAACTCAATCTACCTTCATGGAACAGGTACTATAAGTACCAATATAAAAAACCACTTAAATTTGCACTTAATTCAGCGAGCTTACAGACGTTGGCCCATGTTTTTGAGCAGCATACATAAAATTTTCAGAGATGATTTTCGGGATCCCTCCCGTATTTTCAGTGCAGCGCGGGAATTGGAATCGTGCTTGGTAATTGGCAAACTCGTTACATATGGATCAATACCTGGAATCGTGTACTTTACTTTGAACTTTGCACCACTGGAGGGCAACATTCGAGCAACACTTTTAGAAAATAAACCCCCATGAATATCTAAATTGATCATCGAGTATGAATTCGGTAAGAGTCAATTTTGTAGTTCAGTGATCAAAGATTTTGTATGATGATAAAGTGTCCGGTTTCTAAAGACGTCTCTCTGTGTATTAAATAATAATGGACACATACAATACACGATAGCAAAATATCGGAGAAAAACAACCAATCAGATGAAAAGAAATAAACCTAGTCTCAATGCATGCCAATTAAATTATAATTCCACTACTATACTATCGATCAAAAAACAAAACCATCAGTCGAAATCAACGACCACACAGCCCAGATTAATGGTCGAAATACATATAATATTAGCAAAAACTCATACATAATAAAAGAAATACGTTTACTTTCATCTTATTAAGATAAACAGTAATAACTGACTGAAAGACCCCAACAAACTGATTAAAACCCAATCCCCAAAAACCTAAGTGAAAAATCTCAAAGAAAATCGGAACACAATAATTGTAAAAGTATGTTACTTGTGAAACTCGTCACGATCGACATCACGACTAGGAAGTAAAGTTCTCGGCACTTAAAACACCTGAACGAACCGCCAACTTGATCACTCCTTGTAGAAACTTCTGACTAGTGATGTGATTACCATTTAATGGGTATCGATAAATTTTACTTCAAAGTTATTTCTAAACACTTAGATTTTTTAACCGTTCATTTGTTTTATGGAATTGGCACATAAAATAAAGTGTAATATTTAACGATGTCCGAGCGAAAAACTAACTTTACAGGTTAATAACAGGTGCCAGTTAGTTATAGGTATTGGTATTGATAATATGCTAATCATCTTAAACTCATAACAATAAAGTGAATGAAAAAGATTTGTTACCTGTCGTTGGGGACTTTATTAATTATTATTGTTGTTGTTTGGAGCTTGTATAATTTTCTGATAAAATAAAAAACAAAAAAGCTTGAAACCACTTTGTTGTTAAAGCCCAATAACAGTTTATGGAGGAAACAGATATTGAAAGAAAAGTATACTGTAATGCTCCAATCACTGTTACAATAACAAGCTTATAGTTCATAATGACATTAACAGAGTCACATAAATCCCTGCCAGCCTTCAAACACAGCCTAGGTCAATAAAATATTAGGCTACTACGTCCTATCGACAATTTCCCATGTAAATTTTATGCTAAAACCTTTTTTTACGTCAGACAGAATGATATATCGCCTCTCGAATAAAGTATTTTATTTTTGCACATTTTAAATAAAGTTAAATTCAAATTTATTTATAAATATAAAATTTTCTCCTATTTGACTTTAATAATGACTTTTATGAAAATTAATGTCTTAGTTGAATCAACACGGTCTAGAATTAATTAATTTTATACGAGTTTATAAATTCAAGATTGTGAAGAAACCTCGTGACATTATTCCAGTATTTTAACTTTAAATTAAGTTAGTGCTCGCTTATTATACGCAAACATTGTTATGTCTTTCATTTTGAAAGAAATCTCTTTATTAAGGTCTCTTTATGTTATGTTATTTTAATTGTTAGATTTATTTTACAATTTAATTATTCTAAATTACCCTCGATTTTTTACAAAGTTATTAAATGATAAAGTTATCTCTAGGTACTTAAAGGTTGTACAAAAATCGTTTGAAATTATCTTGAAATCGTACAAAAAAGAGGCAATATTCAAAGTGTTCTAAGTAATCCTCAATCGTCTCCAACCTACAAAAAACAGCCTTAATTTCCTTCCACGAGACAGTCACGTCGACAAAATTACTCAGACTTTCGCATTAATCTAAATTCGACTAAATTATCGACTGAATAGTATGCTAGTCACATCACTAGCCCATTTAGATTGTATAATGCCATTTTTCAAACTTTAATTATTTGAGTTTCTCACGTAGATGCTGTAAATCTTAGCGGACACAAAGAAATTTGAATTCAGTATGTAAATGACGTTTTAATGAGCGGTGTCGGGTGGCGGCACTAGTATTTCACTTTGTCAACTCTTCCGCTGACTAGTTGAGAGTGGGGAACTAATTAGATGTCCGGTTTATTAAACTTTACTGTAGATAGTTTGTTGTTTAAAAAGGTTTTCTTGAATCTGTAGTCATTCTCAGTTTTGAGAAGAATTTCAGCATTAGAGATTTCTTCATAAAGTATTCTGTGTTGAAGTACATCATACATATTCATTATTTATTGTGTTAAAAAGTTTAAATGATTTTAAACACTGTGGGACAAAATAAAAAAGAAAATGAAATTTTTGCATGGCAGAATAGAAGTACATGTTTCTTATAGAATTTCATATTTTGTAACACTCTCTTCAACCTGCTTATCAAAACTTGTTGTCGTTCAATTATTTATTGCAATAAGAAATCAGTCAGTTATTATTCTAAAAATCTACATTCTAATAATATATCTGTTCTAACATTTGTTATTATTTTAATATCATATAGGTATTCAATATCCATTAGAGATAAGTTCAACCTAAGTACGTTTTGAAACACAAAAATACCACAAGAGGGATCAAAACTTTAATTCCAATTCTACAAGCCTTTACCAGTGCTACATAACTCTATACTAACAATCTCTTACATACTTCTACAAAAATGTTTACATCTGTGTTAAAACACAAAAGAAACGAACCACTTCGCAATAACTATAACGAAGCAACTTTAACGGAGGACAGTGGCGCCAACTAGCGAACAGTTTTGTCATTACACGCTGCTAGTGACATCTATTGTCCGTCTTGAGTTATGGAACTCATACGATACTTCTTTGATGTTCTTATACAAAGACTTCGGTTTTTGTTAGCAACTAATTACTTTGCTTTTGTTTTAACAGACTGTTGGGACAAGTTTTCTCACATTACCGAAAATTGAGAACTATTCTATTTTATTTATGTTGTGTGAATTTGAATTTGTCGCAGTTGGTAGATTTGAAATAATTGCTATAATACATATTAGTTGTTGGCACACTTAAGCCTTTTTTCTATAGAAAACTTTCTGTATTCTTAGAATTTACTTGAATAATATTGAGCTATAGCTACGCTAATAGAAAAAAAATGTCTTCCTTAGACGAATAGCAATAATCATGACATGACAATTTAAATGATGATAATCCAAAAAATATTGTAATTACTAGGTGCCTAAAATCTAAACTTCAAAACCAGGTATCTAGTTCATTCACCCACCAACCATGCGTAACTTTAATTCTGATGTAATTTCAAGTATTCTCGAAAACGTTGAACTCAACAACCCGCGAAAAGCGTTATCAAATAAATGTTCGCTAACACGTAATGCCTTTGACAAGCCCATCAAACAAATTAGCATACTCGCAAATAATTTATCAAATAGTTTATCGCACGAACGTGCCCCGAAATAGAGACATCAAATTTGTTTACACGTTTCAGTGCGGAATTAAAAATGTTTTGTTATTACTATATTTTTTGGTAGAGAACCTTAATTATAGGTTCAGTTATCGCTTCAGTCTCTGTCTACACACTGTAATTAAGACAACATTGGTAAAGTATTTTTGACTTTTTGGATTCAAAAAGGAATGTTCTACATTCTTCTTCATGTATTTTGATGACTTGCACTAGTACGATAATGTTCTGTGCGCTAATAAGTGAAAAGATTCTAATAACTTCCAAACTATCGCGCTGCATGTTTATAGTAATATTACTATGAAACGATTATACTCTATGTATTTTGATTACTAGCAGATGGTAAAACATAATACAACAATGTTTTCTTCTATGTACTTAAAACACAATCCCGCATCTAGACAATCTTTTCTTGAAAATCAGTTCCAAAATTCTTGCGTGAATTATAATTATGTTAGATAATTCCATTTTGTTTATAGCCTCGAGAAAAATGTCATTTATAAAGAAAAACAAAGTGAAGAAGATATATCTATATTAAATAATAACAATAACGAGAACAACACGAGGATAATTTAAAAGGTCGAGAGAAAGCCGGGTAACGTAGAGGATAAGACATTATCCAAAGGACTAAATTACATTCTGTCATGATCCACTTTAATCAAGCGTTCGCTCCTATTAACGGACGTTCCAGAAGATTTCTCTTTATATTTGATGAAAAAAATAAAAAGATGCCAGAAACGAAATGGTTCGGAGACAATTGTGTGAGATTTGGATGGTATTGGGCCAAGCTGTGATCTTAACGGTAAATGTTATGGGATCGCACGGAATTGAAGGGTTTGTACGGAGATACAGATCTCATCTCGTGTAAGTTAATTAAGGGGAATTGTTATGAGCGTGCTTTTCGTAATGGACAATGACAAGCTTTGCGTATTTTTAAGTTCCTGATTAAGGAAATTATTGTTATGGTCTTGTGTTTCGAGAATTCAGGCTTCAATCGCTTCTTGCTGTGGAATTTTGTTTTCGAATAACTATGTTTTATTTATTAAATTGACCTGAGAGCTCTCACAATTTTGATTATGTTTTTATATTTTCTAATAAATAAATCTTTCAGCTGTCAAAGCTGCTAAACATGCAGGATTTTAATTATTATTTTATGTAATAGTAAGCCCTATAAACGTCCTACTGCTGGGCACCGGCCTCTTCCCATATAGAGAAGGCACGAGCATTGATCACCACGCTTGCTCATTGGCAGATCGGCGATTACAGATTCCTTATGATATTATTTTTATTATTACTATTATTTATAAAGAGATTTATTGAAGTAAGGTTACATAAAACTTTCAGCCTAGATATTTCGACGTGTTTAACTTACACGTCAGGCCAAGGTCACATCTTTCATCAAGATATAAAAATGTATGAGCTTTTCATATTTTGTTGGGTTACGATGTTTGTATAAAAAGGTTCTCAGGAATAAGATTCAAGCTTTGTTAGCCAGACTTACTGAAGGTATCTTTATTAATGAGTTATGTTTAGAAACCCTGACTTTCTCTCACTATATTTTGTAAACGTATGTTATATTATTATCTTTAGTTTGAAGCTTTTACAGTTAGTAAAAATGAAGTTTCAAAAGAAAAGTATTTGTATTATTTTTATAAGTTATATAAGTTTTATAAGTTCGGTTTGTTTTTTATTTGGCTATAAATGCCATCAGCTGTCGTGTCATGATATGCCAATACACGAAATAAATTAAGTTCTAACTATTATAATTATTCGCTACGAGTAAATACTACTAATACGTTTTCAGAATTTTTATACTTCATCAATCTTCATTAGTTAATTAATAATACGAATATATTGAATTTTCCATGTCTTTAGCCAATCATTTGTAACACCGATGTCTTAGAAAATCTGTACCAAATTTCTTCGAGTTTAGTAAAATATTCACATTAACATTGTCAGTCTTCAAACCTCTGAGACCCTAAGTACAGGAGGTAGGTGTCGTTTGTAATGCCCTCAGGGTAATCGCTCCCTTTCTCCTCGAGTGGGTGCCCTAAATGCTCACTCTCTTTAACCGGCACACCCGTGAGACCCTTTAAAGGGCCTTACTTCTATATGTAGCTGTAAGTCTTAATGGTAGATTAAAAGTACGTATTTTACATTAAAAAATTGTGTTTTTGAATCTGCTGCCTGCTCCGAATAGATGTCAGTTGTTGGAGCCAAAGTATCCCATATCTCTATTCGGGATCTAAGCCTGACTTTGAGCTGCTTCATCAAAATCGGCTTAGAGGTTTAGTAGTGAAAGCGTAACAAACAGAAAGATAGGCAGACAGACTTACTGCCACATTTATAATATTATTATAACTAAATATTTATGGGTGGGTGTTCTAAAAGATCACGTTGTTGACTTGGACCATTATACAGATTTGTGTGTGTAAGTTTGCGAGTTTAAGTTCAGAAACGACAATGACACTTTCTTAGATATCGTAAGATGCAACTAATTTGGGATAGTGCCCAAATTTGTGGCGTCAGCTGTTTTGGCGTCGCTATTATACATGGTGTTTGCGTATACATGGTGTGTTGAAAATGAAGGCAAATGTTTTAAAACTATAGCTTAAATATTTACGAGTATATTCTATAGAAGATACACGTGTTCATGAAAAATAATCTCTTTTATGTATTCACTCATTTAAGAAACAATTTTTTAGGCCATTAGCCAACAACTCAACCATTTTTCTTTTATATTTGATAAAAAATCATCTGATAATAGGTACAAAATCCAAGGAAAAACTGGAACCGTCGCTTTCAATTTACTCAGTAACAAGCTCAGAAAAAGTATATCAATCAATCGGCTAACTCTAATGTCCAATCACTTATCTACGTCCCCTTCCATACCTACAGTTCCTTTAAAAAACACCATTTGTTAAGAATTGAAAATGATTTTCAGACGAAAAAAATATGTCAGATTTCAGAGTCCGTCTCAATGACAAAGGCTTTTATTGAAGGCTTTAAACGAGGTCAGGCTGGGAACAGCTTAAGTAAACGACTATTTCATGCCGCTAACGACAGACGAAGAATTTGGCTGGATTAGAAGTGTGACGTAATAAGGTTGCGTAAGTCGCGCTTTAAATGTATAGTAATCAAGGGAATGGGTTTCTACTGATGTGCTGTGGGATATGTTTCTAGTTTTGTTTCATTTTTTTTTCCTATTCGTGTATAAAGCTAATACATACTTATACTTTTGTCATTTTCAGTTATAGTAGGTAATTATATGATGTTGGGCATAATTACTATCTCTCTAAAACATGTTTTAAATAATTGATTTCGTTTATGTCTTCCCATTGAACACACAATATTTAGTTAAATTTAGCGCTAGTGTCTAGTTGAAGAGTATCAAACGTTCAAAATCAATGAGTCGAAACCAAATTAAAGTTTAACCTCCCACATATTCTTATTCTTATTCTTTATTGCATTTCCACAATGTTTTTTACATAAAGATCTTAAATTTAGGGTTGCACGTACATTATGGACCCGGTTAGGGCACAGCAAAATATCTATATCTAAATTATTAAATCTAAACACTTATGAAAGTATACATTATAACATATTAACTTATGTACTATTTACCTACATAACTTTTATTTAAAACTCTAACACATAGAACTCTAACACTAAACCTATTATAATATTTAAATAAAATGTGTAATATTTAACAATATTTATTTGTCATTTAAATAATCATTTACGCTGTAATAAGTTTTTTTTACTAAGTGTTTACGCAGTTCATTCTTAAATTTATTTTCAAATTCTATTTCTTTTATTTCGTTTGGTATTTTATTATATATTTTAATACACATTGCTAAAGGACCAGAGTGGTAAATAGATAATGTGGAACTGGGTACTGCTAGTTTATTTTTGTATCTGAGGTTGCGTTGTTGAGGTCGTTGTTCGCTTGCCAATGGAAATAATGTAGGGTGTTTTCTAACGAATTTACCAATTTCTAATATATACATGCTCGCTATATCGCATATTTAGGTGTATGACACAATTTCCTAACATAATAAAATTATAGCATCATTAACGCCTATTAACATTTTATTATAGGCGTTCCCACCACTTTGGTCTATTTTAAACACATTTCCCAGAGATTTGGGGCGAACAGTTAAAAGCTGCAGTAAGTAGCAGGCCAAACACGTTCAGCTTAAAAGTTAAATACTGAAAGTTTTGCATTATTAGAAAGTTTTAAACTGTTGAAGTATCTATTAAAATGTAGAGCAGTTTTATTATTTAAGAGAGATATATAAGAGATATTTTTTCAGAAAAACCTAGTTATAACCTTCCTCTTTTAGTGTTGCTGCAGTCGGGTAAAAAATAAACTTGTGTTTAAAAACGTCTGGCATTATCTTGCTTCTATCCGTTATTAAGTAAATAGTTGATTGGCAATGATGAATGATAGGGAATGGGGAATGGTGAGAATTAAACTTTGTTAACTAAATTCAAAAACGTTCACGGTTACAGAATCAATGAGTTCACAAGTTTAAAACACGTTCAATGATCCCAAAATTAAACAAAGCCACCATAATCCGTCATCACATAACACCCTCTACCATGTGTACAATATAAAACTCACCTGTACGGCTGACTAGTGCCAAAGCGCCGAGCGCCGTGAAGAGGAACGCCGCAGACATCGCTAGTTCACGTGCCCATGCATAATCCCACTCTCACGGCTCGCAACACCCTGTACACCACACCAACCACCCTGTATAACACAGCCTGCGAACAAAAAACAACCTTGCATCAATTAACATAGAGTCTATTTTTATCTGACATGTGTGATGAAGTTTCTGTCAGATTATTAAAGGAAATTGAACTGTATTGTTTCGGGGTTAAAGTCGAGAGTTGATTGTGTGTTGTTTTAGGTATTGTTCAGTGCGTATGGCGAGGATAGGACACTGTTTAGATGCCATGAATAGAATATGCCAGTCATGTTATTATCTTTTTATTTTGTAAATAGGTTTTTATGTGACACGCAATACATGATTCGCGTTTTTTTAACACGATATGGAAGGCTACATTGCTTTTATTGGAGGACTGGGTGCTTCAAACTAATGTAATTACGTAATTCAATTTTATTTTTAGTATTTTTTGGTGTGAGTTCATATTTTTATGTTTGTGTATTACAACATAATACTGTTTGGTACATGACTAAATTAGGCACTTTCAAATTGTGTTAATTAAACTTTTACTGTAGCCCACAATTACAATATACAGTCCTCCTAAAAACATACATTTGAACATCTCAAATTATGATAAAAAAAGAGTGTGAGTTTCAAATTATTCAGTAAAAATTCAGGAAAATGCGTTGCCTTCGTGCTTGTTTGTCCTATATACCATTGCTCGAGTTATTAGGAAACTTGAGTATTCAAAAATTGACAAATCAATCATCTCCTCCACAGAACGCTTCTCCTGTAAAATTTTACCAATGGTAGATAGGACAAACAAGCACTAGAGCGACGAATGCCTTAAAAATGATTAGATTAATGCATCGCCTAGGCACAACCCTAACGAAATAACCCTAACCACCATCTTTCTTGACTAAAGACAACAGTTGTCTAATAACAATTATCTCAAGCCGACACAAAACGAATGAAACAATTTTATGTGTATTGGCAAGTCTATTTATCGTGCAATATTTCAAAGACAAAACAGATATCAGTAACATTAACATTTTATTAGCAAATAGGTTGCTCTGGCGCCTCACAGTATGAGACCTCTAATTTATGGTGGCGTTTATAGGTCGGTCTAGACATTACTTATATTATAGATAAATGTGTATTGAAAGATGCTACGGCATTTATAGGGTTGGATTGTATTTGATGCGATGTTATTTGGGACACAGCTAAAGTATTGCAAGCACATTTAGATGTCAAAGACGTCACATAAGTAGTATAACTCGAGTAAAATGTCGTAGTTAAAATTTATCAAACTTGTGAATAAAGATAGTTATGGTGATTGAATAACGACGACATAGTTTAAGTAGTAGGCTGAGTCTAAATGTGGCTGGCAGAGGACCGTAGAAAATGGCACGAGAAAGAGGAGGCTTATGGGCAGTGGGACGACACTGTGGATGATGATCATGACGATTGAACAAATTTAGACTAATCCTGCTGTAGGCATTATTAATTGCGACCCACCAGGACTTAATGGAAGCCAACGACAGAGCCATTCAAGTTGCAACTTTCTGGTCAAACAGAGTATAGAGATCATTGACTCGAGAAGAAGAAGAAGACAATAAAAAAGTAGCCGTCAAATAAGGTGTGATATTAAACACGTATTTTATTACTTTTTGTTATCAGATTTTTGCAGCAAACGCCACTGATCCCATTATAGTATGTCCACTAGTTTCCCTACAAAAACTGTCAATCGATCCACCGTATTTATAAAGCCATTGAAAAGGGACTTGTCCGGTGTTCCCCGGCTGAATGGGGACCCTAATGAGTTTATTCAATAGGAATAGACTCCAATGGGCGTTAAGCGGCGTCATTATGTAAAGAGGGACTATAAACCAACCAAATGTTTGGGTCGACTCGCTCAAATTGAGATTTTAATGGTCACCATACTGGGCACACTACTCTTGGCGTAAAATGTGTATAGCTTATTAATCTGGTTCAGTTTGAGCGGAAATGGTTGGGATTGACCGTCGTATTTTATCATTGACGACCTCCGACCCATCTTAGTAAGATTGGGGTATTAATGAAAATCAGGCCTCCTGTGCTCCCTTAGGGTTGGGCAAAGGGTATTGCCTTCTAACAGATAAAGATAAGAAATCATGTTGTTTCAAGTAGATTACCAATAGCACTTATGTGCTTATGCTGTGACTTATATATGATATCACTGCTTGTGTCACGATAACTTATGCAACAACTTCTCATGTTGCTCACATCTAAATTTATCTTATGTCCGTAGAAGCATATTCTGTATTTCCGACTAAGTCTTCTCGAGAATGTCTCGGCCTATATTAAAGCCTGAATGGTGAAAGAGGTATAAATACTTCTACGCTACCCATTGAACACAATAACTCCATTTACCGATGAACTAAATTGAAATTTTCATTGAAAAATAAACTTAATAATTTCTCAACCAAGGCTCATTTTCGGTTGTATCCCCAAATACATGACCGTGCAGTCGAAAATGTTACACTTCCTTGATTTCCCAACCCGAATAGTTATGTAAATAGACAACAAGGTTGGGGTTGTAAGATACCAACAACTTAGTACTGCGGGATTTGACCGAACTCCTAATTTTAGGTAAGAGCTATGAATAATGTCTCTCTGAGGATGGTTTGCAGTAACTTAATACATTTAGTTACTAATATTTTCATTACTAACCATAATGTTGCGTAACTAAAATTGCCTCTTATTTTCTGCCTATAAAAAAAATATACTTATTTTGAGCGGATTTGACAAACATTAAAAATTTATAGACATTTTAATGCTGGTCAAAAAACATTTGAAACTTACAAAAAAAATAACCTTACGGGGATATAACCCACAAGCTACAAGTACGAGTTTACGGCACAATATTAATACATCATTATTACAGTCAATCATTGTCTTATTTTTATCCCAAGATAATAAATAGTTTAAACACTGAAACAACATGACAGTTTCACTCCTAGCACTACAACAAAAGACCAACTAATTATAAAATTACGTCACCCGAAAAAAGGAAGGTAGAAAAGAGCTGGATAGCACTTTGACCGACTTTGTGTCCTTTTTTTGCGTCAAGAGTTGGGAGGAAGCCAAGGGGGGCAGCCGATGGCCCGAGTTAGTTCATTAAGTAAACTATAAGTAAACCAGAAGTGGAGTACTCCGTCGACTTGGATGGGCAATCGATCACGGAAAACATTTTCAGATTGTTCTAGAAGAGCTATTTCTTAGAACTTCGTTTATTCGACGGTTATTTTAATCGTTCCGTATTATTTCGTAGTTTTTCTCTCATTGAAAAGTTTTTCATAGTGAAGTTAAAACCATGTACCAGCAGTAGAGATATTATCAGGAAATTCTGAAATAACTCTTAAAAGATATTCCTGGTATGTTAACTCACTTACCTGTGTTCCACAAAGGCATCTAATGAGCAATAATAATCAACGTTTAAGTACTTCCATACCCAAATCTCCAAGCGCTTTAATGTATAATAATAATTATGATAATGTAATTAAGATCCCAAATTAAGATTCCGTATCACTGGCCAAGTTAATATGGAAGCGGAAAATGTTTGCAAAATATTTCTTGTCCATAATCTTCGGACTAACGTTTGGGTCAGACTTAATAAGATGGTTGGATGTCAAAATGGCGGAATAGAATTCCAATTTTTCTTCTAGGACCTTCTCCAGACATTGAGTTCACTATCCCTATTTCAGATTTTTCTCATACCAGAGCCTTTTTACCCTAAATCACAACAGGACGTTACATACGAGGCTATTTCGTATTTAAAAGACTGGCAACACATGGTCTGACCCTCGGAATTGAATCCAAGACCGCAATTACGAAGGCATCGAGCTAATAAATGGGCTCTAAGAACTGAGTAACTGGTTTTTTTTTCATGCTGATTTTGGGATCAAAGTGTTATACCAGCTGTCCCGATTTAGCCTAATTTTGGAGGGAATAATTTTGAATTGGAATTGATTGGATTTCCTGGAAACGGACTGTTTATTTTCCTGTTCGCTTTAATCTATATTAAAAAATTAGACGTGGATTCATATCATCATTTAGGTTCTATTTAGGTTCACAAAAAAATATTTATAACCGCTGTAGCAAAATATTGGTAGCCTTGAAAATTACTAGACTCATTTTCAACACTTGAACACTTTTTTAATCTTGGTTTCTCATTATATTTCCCTCTAATTTAAATGAAGTAGTTCAACAAACAAGGTGATATAGTCAAACAGATCTCTTTATAGCTTCCGTACAAAATTCGATTGTATTCATTCCGAAACAAGTGGCAGTTTAAAGTTTTGATTTGAGAGTTTTGGCACAATGGTTACTGCAAAAAGTTCAAGTGGATTGAATAAAACAAAAATTTATATAGGGCTTAAAATTTTACCTGTCTTTTATTTATAAAGACTATATGGATATTACCCGTTCCTATACCCTTCTCTTTTCGTATCTGGTATGGTTGGTCTAGATACTCTTCATTTTCGTCGACAATTTATGCTTTTGATCCACTATTACCTCCTAATGAACAATAAAATTGATAATCCATCAGTACGAGAAAAGATATCCTTTTATATCCCTGACCATTACATGCGTGGTACTGGTCGTCGTCACCATAGACTCCTTTGTTACCCGCCAGCTTGGCAGTCACCTCAAGCTAATAACTGTCCCACTGCAAAAGCTGTCCAATTGCTTAATAGTTTTGTGAATGCTAAACCTGATGCAGACATATTTTATGATTCTTTTACCAGAACCAGAATAAATGTCAGATTGTATTTAGACCATTTGTACTCAAACCAGACCAAAGCTTAAGTAAATTTTTTTAAGTTCACATTATATTTTTTAATTGTTGTGTGTTATTTTTTTTATTTATATTGTTTTATTATTTACTTTAAATTCGTTAGTGTTAATTTTTTTAGTTAGTTTTAATTTGTGTACTGTGCATATAAGCGTTTTGGTATTTTTAATGTACTGTAAGCTTGTTATATTTCTTATAAATAAATAAATAAATAAATAAATAAATAAATAAATAAATAAATAAATAAATAAATAAATAAATAAATAAATAAATAAATTAGATAGTAAGTAAATTGTCGGGTCGCACGTGGCCAGAAATCGCAATAGATAGACAGGTTTGGAGGACAGAGGGGTAGGCATTTGCCCAGCAGTGGGATCTCATGCAGGCTAATAAAAAAAATAGTAAATTCTATTTTTTTTTCATAAATTTCCTTTTTTATTATTGTGATAATTATTTTTTATAAACAAATAGTTGTATTGCATTAAAATATAATGATTCATACGTATTATGATGAACTAAATAGTAAAAGTTAATTACTAAAGATATCTTAAGCAAAGTTAATAACAGCAGTCGATGCGTCACTCATCAATATTAAGAACTTAGAAGTTTCGTAGACGATGTAGCTGACAGCTACGCTTGCTACGAGATCGTAGCAATCTGCTACGTGACGCCTTAATTACATTCCCTTTTCTCTGAGCTTGTTGGTACTGGATATCGTTCATTGCGCATTCTTTTCTTCGTTCATTTTCTTTCTTTTATATTACCGTTGCCCTGTTCTACTTTAGAGGCATAAGTTATCAGGCTGGTATGAATATTTTCTGATCAGAATCATGTAAAATTTCTTCTCTTGTTTTAAGTGCCAAAACGATTGAAATCTAAATAATTTACGTATTTTCTTGGATAGAGATTGATAGTCTCACTTATTAAAAAAAAAGTCGAATACATTTTGCCGATTTCTGAATAACTATTAGGTCGAGTGAGTTCAGATTAGGGTGCTGTCTATTTTTTTGTAGTTTGTGTTTGATAAGTGGTACTGTGTAGCCTATATTGAATAAATAATATTTAAATTTGAATGCTTGAAATGAGCAAATCTGATAATATATCTCTTGTACATAATACAAGTCTTGAACACTTTCCAGTGACCTTTAGTCTAGAAAAAGTAAAAACTTTTCTTCCCATAAATCCTATCCCACATTCACGTTATAACTCTCTCAAGGGCCATAATGTCAACAATGACAGACGAATGTATTTGGCAAGCAGGCAAGCAGGCAGACAAGTTGTGCAATATTAAAATGTTCCTGCTTTATTTGCCAAACTCTGTCCGAGGCAAATGTGATTCTCTACCATGAATATAAACGTACCTGACAAGTGCGAGTTAGACTTGCGTGTGACGGGTTCAGTACAATTTTATGTACCCTTTAAGATATTGTTAATGTTGGCCGAAGATACGAAGGCGGGATGAAATTAAATGCTTCTTAATTGACAAATGTCATGAAGTTTAAGACACAAACATCTGAAGTCAAACGTAGGAGACCTTTGCCCAGCAGTCAGTTACTAAATTTGCCTAAAAAAAATAATATACGGCAACATAAATTACACACTGAAAATTACAACTGTCGAAGTATTGCAGTTCATGACTTCTGTAACACAGGTCTCACCTAGTTCAGGAGTCAGGGTTTCAAACTAAAATGTATAAACCCTTTTTCTTTTTAGGTCAATAAAACATTATTATTATTATACATTATACAGCTAATGTTTAGTACTAGGGTCCCGGTGACCTTTGGATACGGAACCCTAAAAATGAATAAATGTGCACACTTTGTTTCCACGGTTTTACTAAAGTAATACTATGGAGTGGTAAGTTCAGTTTGTTTGTACGTATTGTGTATTGTAGTTGTTAAAAGTTTTTACTATTTCGGATTTCCTTGCTTCAGTAACTATGTAGTATGTTTTTATTCTTTTTTATAGTGACAATATAAAAAAAAATAGATGGAAAAGATTAAAAGTCTTGTCTTCTAAATACTGCTACGTATACAAGTAGTTTATACTAAAAAGCACACTGAATTGAGAACGTCCTCCTCTTTTTTAGAAGTCGGTTAAAAATATATTTAGTTGCCAAACCATGGCCTACTGAGTTAGTTATCATACTATTTAATAAAAACTACTACCTCATTTGATATACGTTCATTAAATATTAAAATTTAATATTAGACACGTGATTATAAAACTTAGAATTTTCTTGTTAAATTAGGCTATTAATTAACCTTAACAAAATTCCTTTAAATTACAGTACATCAATTGATATAAAACCTTGTACAAATCTATAAAGAAGATTTCAGCAAACTCCGCAAAACAGCACTTTCAAAATATCTGAGAAGTGGTGGAAACTATTGGAAATCTGAAGGAGCTAGTTCCAGCGAGCAGTTTGTTCCAATATAAAACGCTCGACAATCCAGTACTAAGAACGTTAAATCTTCAAAGAAGCTATTAATGTAAGTGTTTAGATCCAGACTCAGCTCGTAATAGGATGAAATATGCGAATGGCTTGTTACATAAATCTGGTGTAGTTTTTACTCAAGAAGGTATAAATACTTCCTATTTGTGTTATGAGGCTTAAGATAGATTAAGATTAGTAAAAAAACCGTAATAATTAGCACATATGCTTGTTTAATCTAAGAGGCAAACGTAGCATGAAAATTAGGCCTGTGGCCAGTTGTGATTAACACACAAAAATGTGAAACTGAAACCGATTTCAACAAAATTAGATCCAACAAAATTAAAAAAAAAACTATATTTTATAAATCGATTCAAAATTGCCTAAGATCTCGCGTAACAAATACAAAAAAAAACAAATAGAGTAACTGCTCTTTTTGTCGGGTAACTAATTAACTAAAACAATTTTAAAACTAGCTCAAGTAAAATTGCATACAAGCATACGTAAGCTACACAATCTACACGATCAATTCACAGATAAGTTCTAACACAAAAGAATGCAATCCAGATCTTAAAGACATCAAGGAAATAGAACGGAAGACAGCTCCATAGTTCTTAATACCATTGACATTTCATTTCATTCGACGGAACCACAACAACTAAAACTAATTTATTTCTACGGAGATAAAGATTCCGCTTGTCTGTTCCGGGAATCGAATCTCGGTACCTGATTGCATTGCACTTGAATTGCGATTGAAAAGCAAAAAGGGGAATTTAATTTTACCCGCCAATTGATGTTTTTTATAAAAAGGATTAGAAGCAAGATGGATTGCGGGAACGAGTATTTTAAAATCTTTTGAGGTTTCGTTTCTGAGTTCACTTGTAAGGTTTTTTTTTAGTTGTAGGACCAATTGAGGTGATTTGTCTGTTGAAATAGTATTAGATTAAGATGCTTCTAGCTATTTATATCGTCGTTATTTATCATTATCGGTCTATTCATTTAGGATCTACGATGCCACAGAAAAATATACAAAGATGTCAACATGAGGCACTGACACACAAACTTAGTTAGTTAAGCTAATGTAATTTAGTAAATAACAAATACACATGAAAAAAGAGAAGTTTTTCATCTTGTAATTTTTCATAGTAGATCTATTTTTTTTTTTTAATCAAATACCAATTTCAACAAAAACCAACATTGCAAAACTAATCCAATGTCCAACCAAGCTCAATAAATTAATAGGAATGGCTCTACAAGATGAAAATACAAGCTCTAAATGTAAGCAAATTAGATGAATTTATTCATAAGTTTGGCTCTCGATATTTTGAAGTGACTCTAGTCGAGTGCATTGCGATAGGCCCTTGAGTATACCGACGCTGATTTTGCTTCCACTTTATAAGAAAAATGTTGGTTGGAGATGATTACCTTATTAATGTGGTTAATATTGATTGTGCAGTAATTGAAATCGAATGTATGTATATTCTATGTTAAATGTTTGATAAATTATTTACTGCAAATAATTAACAAACAGATAGGTCGCGGTAAATGAATAATTCAAGAATTTAATGTACTGTTGTGCTACTAAAAAGTATTGCTTTTAAAAAGTTTTAATTCTCAAACTAGTTATGTGTGAACTATTAAACCACGCAAATTAAAATGTGAATATTTAACCAATAAAATGTTGAAGTAAATTAACAGTTACATACATGTTTCTATGAAAATTTTAAAATATACTTCACCGATAAGGGTGAAGTACCTAAATAAATACAATTATTAAGAAAAAAAAAATTAAAAGCTTATGTAATCCAATTATCGCTAAACACACAAAACACGTGTTTCGTTTCCCAGTAACTGCAAAAAAGAAATTTAACTAAACCACATAAATTCCATTCCCCATAAGTATATAAAATATGCGGCCAACCTCTAATATTTACTTAGCTGAGACGTTTCAGACCCTACAAGGGTCCACTGGACCTTTGTAGAAGAAATGTCAAATTAACTCGCAAGAATGTTCACACCGCCGAAGACCTATGCAAACATAGAATTAATTTATCTTGTTGAATATGTATTCTTGCGGTTTTACATTTAATTCAAGAAAACCTTCAGGCTTTTGAGTTTCCGTACACATTTTAAATTAATGTAGTATGTTAGTTTCATACATTAAATATTAAAAAAAAAATATGTACTGTACTTATGTCATAGCGTGGTTATAATCTACTAAATGTATAAAGTTGTCGTAAATTAAGTTTGTCCTTATTATGAACTCTGTCAGGCACGGAAAGAGTCGGAAGAAGAAAAAATGAGCTGTTCTTTTCGAAGAATTAGAATTTAATAATTCAAATAAAAACTATTCTACAATACGTTTCGGAATCAAATTCGATTATGTTTATCAAACGAAAAGTAACTTGGCAAGTAACTTTATTCCCGGTAACGTCCACTTCAAATTATATTATTTTAATTAATAACATTAATTACTGTAACAACTTCTACTGGTTAACAAGCACACAGTGTCCCACATTCGTCATTAATTCTCGAACCAACACGAAAATCCGATTAAAACTGAAACATATATTTGCCCTCACACAGAATTCGAAGCGAATAATTGAATCCCCTTTCATTACATTGAGTGTAGACGTATTAATATTTAAGTACATATTTATATTTGTACTTTGTAGCAATAATAACATAATTATATTGGACTTTATAACGTCCCGCAGTTGGGCAGAGGCCTTCTTCCCTATGGAGAGGGAACAAGCATTGAGCACTTTGCTTGGGAGTTTGCGGGTTGGCGATTTTGAACTCAATGTCAGTCAGTATATTCGGTATCCAGGTTTTCTGTCTCTCCTTTCAACCATTTTAATTATTGCTTTAAAATATTTTAATAATGTTTTTTGTCATAGTTAAGTACAGTACGGTAAGGATAACCGGATGGCTGTGTGATGAGTTGTTTCTGTATTTCCTATTGGATAAACGTTTATTTCATTCTCAAATATTGATCTAGTCTAGGTGATTCCTCTATGTTGAATTCGCTTTTAACGGTTTTAGCCTGGCCTCATTATACATCGGATTATAATATAAAAAAATAGGCTATTAGCCTTCTATTACGCAAAAGTCTTTACCGAGAAAAACCGAAATAATAATAAAACAATACTTTTATAAAATATAATTTAATTTATGATTCCCAGAAAAATATTGCAAGTACAGCCAGCAAACCAATATAACACCAATATTCATAGCTGAAGTATACCTAGAATCATTCGCAGAATTTTATCCAATAACATTTTGTCTACCGCGGAGAACCAATTCCTAGAAGGCTGTAAAAAATTTCATTAGCTTATAGAAAAACCATTTGCATGCTCTTTCCTTAGTATGTAATTTATTAATGAGAATATTTGCGGTGATATAGTTGGATTCAAAGTTAATGGCGGCTCTGAAGTTAGCTACACGCTGCGCAGAACCTTGCCCCGCACCCCCGCTGGCGCATAAGTTTGTTACTGCGCAGCGACTCGTCTCGTGTTCAGAGCCGCCATTAAGTTTGCACCGTACTGTATCATGATTAGTAAAAAAGTGTTTATTTATTTGCAACGTATACATAGACCGATAACCTAAAAAAGTAGCTGGGATAAGGCGGAGGACTGACTGTTTGGGAAAGGCTTTTGTCCAGCGTATGGACCGCGATAGGTTGTGTTGATTGATCGCGTTTCATGTATTTAAGTTCATTTAGGGCGAATAAGAAGTTAGTTTAGTGGCAATACAATATTATGGTACTATCAAGTAGGTGTGATGATGGAGCCATTCAGGTATCCATAGAAACGAAGTTACAATATGATGGATTACCATCGTGTTTAGATTCGTTCGATGTGGGATTTACTATGTATTTAAAATAAAATAAAAAACAAAAGTATTCTAAAAATAAATGCTCATTTAAATCTTAAACTTAACGTGATAAGTATAAAAGATTACCATATCGATAGCGTTACATAATATAATAAATTGTCACCTCATATTGACTAAGTCTCAAATATTTTACGATTAAAATCAAACCCGATTAAAACCATGTATTATTCTATATAAACAATACTTTGTGGCATAAAAAGCATTTGCAGTATATTTTATATAGGCAGTTGGAACCAAACAATGGTCATCGCGGATGTTCGGAGGTTTTCAGCGGTTAGGTATGGCGGTATGTTTTTATTTTATAGGCATGTGAGGTAAAAATATGCATTGGAAAATGGTACTTGTATCTGTGTGGCAAGATTCAAATTTCAGTGGTCAAAAGGGAATAATATATTACAGTTTACTACGTGGTCAAATTAACAGTAAAGTTGAATATTCAAGCGGTATTTCTTTATGTATTTTTCAGGTGTATTTGTTTTAAGTATATCGACAATTTTTTTTAATACGAATTTTACTTAATTGTCATATTTTCAGGAAATCATAAAGCAAGTACATACATTATATGTTTCTTTTTTTATAAGACTCGATTTATTTTACTAATGCAGGTGTTATACAATTATAAAAAATATACAACTGTAAAATGTTAATTTCAAACCAATCAAATCTGTGGTAGCCATTTAGTCAAGTATCCCTACTAAGTTCTTCTTACAAATCGTCACAGTATCATTAAAGGTTGACTTACAACTCATCTTTATACCAAGACAAATTACAATTCATCTTAAATCTGTAAATAACAATCCAGTGACAATTCCATTCAATAAATCATAACGAAACATAGCCGGGTATCGCAACTTGGTCTAGAATCTTCCACTCTGTGTAACATCGTTTGTCATAATACAACAATAAACGGGACAAAGGGGAAGTTTTGGTTTATTCTCTGTTTGCTTAGTGCCACCATTCTCTAGATTAAAAGCCAGAACTTTGATACTACTGATATTTGCGGACATTTTTCGTATTATTCTCGTAGAAAAATATTATGGTTATAAACTCTGGGTTTTATTTTTTTAGTGAACTCTTTCGGTTTTTGTTGTGTTTTGTTTTTTTCATTGGGCTTTTTGTCTTTGAACGCTTTGGCTAAATGTTCGACCTCAATACATAGTTGATTTTGTAAATGCTCTACTAATTATATTTTTCAAACTTTTACATAAATACATATAATCACGCCTCTTTCCCTTGAGGGGTAGGCATATACCACTTTTTTCCACTTGTTACGATCCTTACACACTTGTTACTAAAACATTTACAACATCTCATATACGTTGTAAAAGTTTTAACACTAAGGAATAACTAAACGTTATTTCTTATATATCTCTCCCCATTTACTATTTTGTTTTATAAACACGCAAATCGTCACTCTTACGTTTTAAGTGCAAATAGTGTAGTTGAAATAACAACACGAAACTGGTTTATTTACAGCAGTTTATTTCCAATCATCTTCTCTATCTCCGAAGTATCACAATAACTTTTTAACGTTGCAGCCAACATCAAAGACTATTTTATTAACTTTATTTTATTAACGAACAAAATGTAGAGCTTACGAGCTATAAACAACACAGTTACTCTATCAACACTTTCTGCTAAATCATGTCAACAAAAATACATTGTATGTCCTCATCCAGTTTTAGGGTGGTTTTCCATCAAACAAGCTAAGGAGTGTGTGGAGTTGAAGCTAAGCTATAAAACTTTGTGACTGTTTCTAATAATACTAAGTTGTGTAAGTAGAAGTGTGGACACATAACTCGCACACATCTTTAAAATATACTATGAAAGAAATCTAATATATTTTACATCATGTAGGATCACTGCACTAGTAATAACAATTCCAAACCAACTCTGGTTTGAACTCAAAATATGGCCACAGGAACTCTCCTGTGGCCATATTTTCAGTCCATAATTTTTTTCAGACCAGCTTGTAAGGACATCGAATTTACATAATTTGTATATGTGCAAGTTAGGCTCAATCAAATAGCAAAAAATCCTAATTGATGGTATAGTAACATCAGACATGCATCACAAGTTAAATAATCGCTTGTAATAAGTAAGTTACGT
The DNA here is from genome assembly GCA_905146925.1 of Autographa gamma. Classification (NCBI taxonomy): domain Eukaryota; kingdom Metazoa; phylum Arthropoda; class Insecta; order Lepidoptera; family Noctuidae; genus Autographa; species Autographa gamma. Next base: position 10,209,486 of record LR989867.1, on the reverse strand, counting down.
TAAATGCGTTTTTATTCATGTTTAGTTAAGTTATGAAAATCTAAGAACCAGCCATAGCTTAGTTTTGAACAACTCTTGAGCGAAACCACCCTTACAATGTAAGAGCAAGTTGATTCAATTATTTTCATTTTCAATTTTAACAAGATCTTATATATTTGGTCTCGGGTTTGAATAGCGTCTCAACATTGACATAAGTTCGTGTTGTTTGTCACAGAATCCAATAATTCTGATTGAAAACTTATGTTTGGGTATCAAAATAAATTCCATTTTTCATTGCAAATATTTTGATCTTCAGAAAAATAGAATTTACTTTACATTGTTTACTAGCTGTCCTCTACAATTCTATCGAATTTTGTCTGTAGTCAGATAGTAAATGCAAAAAATATAACATACCCTACAAATTTTATACATATCATCACGCCTGTATCCCCGAAGGGGTAGGCAGAGATGTACCAATGTACACAGAAAATTCGCCGATATGTTTAGGTCCCATGTAATAGGGGGTGAGCCTATTGCCACTAACCGGGCATAAATCCAAACTCCGACCTGCTACTGAGAATTTCATAGAAAAACCCAATAACACTTTGGCCGACTCGGAAATCGAACCCAAGACCTCTAGCGTAGCAGTCGCGCTTAGCACCACTAGGCCAACGAAGCAGTTTAGTACAAATTTTATACAGTGTATAATATGAATGTAAAAAAATAATCGTTAAAATATGCTCAGTTCAAATTAAAACCGCCCACTTTTTACACATATTTGCTTAAATAAATCTGACCTATTTTTATAACAAAGATGTCTGTATGTTTTTGTTAAAAACACACAAGTACTGTGTAATTTGGACGAACGAAAATATGTTAAAAATATATGTACTGCTGTGCAAAATCTACGCTTATAAAATGCCAACTTAACAACTGTAGATTAATACTGGGTAAATATAGGTTTTATTTTGCTAATTATTCTGCGAATTCTTTATTATTTTTGGGTATAAAGCTGAAAGTATCATTGGCCGTTTTCGGTAAAAATATGGATTCGACTAGGTATGTAAAAAACAGTAGCGTAGGTGGATATTTAATTTTAATTAGCTACTTTTGTAAATAAATTAAATATAGTACGAAAAAAAAATGTACACCTTAAAAATGTGATAAGAACACACTTTCTTTGTTAAGTTTTTTATAGAATTCACATGTGTTGTGCACAGAAAATTCTGTTTTCTAAGTTCCTTAGAGCACTTGTCAGATTTCTGAAACAGATGCGCAAATACCAAATATTCTACAAACGCAATTTCCTCTAACCCGTTCAACAAGATTGAGTACAAAATATCTAAAAATCCTAACTTGCGCATTTACATTTTGGAACGGCGAACGAAAAAATCTTATTTAAAAACTTTTATTGTAAGACTCAATACGGAAAAAGGTTTGCAGCGGCCAATTGCCGATGCAATTTGCCCATATATGCAAATAAAAAAGGCCTTCCTGAAACGATACTAAATAACTCCTTTCAAGTAAAGACTTTTATTTAAAAGCGGAAAGTAGAGTGACACATATTAAAATTGAAAATTAATTGCTACCAGAATATAGGAAAAACGAAATTGACGTAGATCGTGAAAATTTTAGGAGAAATATTGGGTGGAAGATTTTAACGATATGATGTTTTGGAAAAATAAGAAATTTCATGTAAACCTTCTAATTTACGTGTTATGTATATTGCTGTTTGAACAGCAATTAATATTTATTAAAACTGTAATTAAAAGCTTTTCAAAGGAATTGTAGTTTTAGAATATTCCTGTAAAATAGCTTCAGTAACATTGAAAATTAAATGTAAATAATCCACAAATAGAATGTAAATACTTTGGCAGTATAAACCTAAATTGGTCTAGACAATGTAGTTTTAACAACATTTATTTACCTAAAATATTTACCACAAAACTGTATCTATCGAGAAGTAATGTAATCACTTGTAGTCAACTAAATTTCAATACTATAAAAGTGAAAAAAGCGACACTGTTTAGCCGAAATCAAATAAACAGGTTCACAGATCAACCAACAGTGGGAATTGGCCTTCACAGTAGATCAACATCAATAACCTGGCTCGGTCTCCAGGCTCTATACAACTTATGCAGGTCGGAGGCGAACTTGAATAGACTTGTCAGGCACAATGCCCTCACATAATTGGATATCGACGGTAAGACTGTTCTCAGACTATCCGACACGATACCGGTATCGGATTCCGATATAATATCGGGATCAAGTAAATGTAAGAAACATTGATCTGTCTGTATATCCTGTCACAAATATGTCTGTACATAAATGTCTCTCACATTATCTGTTCCGATCTCGGATATAGGAATCGCAATTTTTAACTATTACCTGAACATGTTAATAAGCTCGCGCTTCAGGGTAACAAGAAGAGATAACTGGAAGATATTTTCTGAGTCATCAGAAGCGGTCAGAAAGAAGTACATCAATACTAGATCATCTAAATTCCATCCCTGGAATTCACGTGTGATATAGAGAGGGACAGATCACTCGCTTTCCTGGATGTTAAAGTGAGTGCGAGAATGAATAGTTCCTTATCTTATAGTGTCTACCGGAAACCTACACACACAGATAGATCCCTGCACAGTAAGTCGCATCATAGACACCTGCAATCCATGATGACATCACTGAAGAATTAAATTAAATAGGTATTAGTAGGTAGGTACTATTACTGTATTATTGTGCCCAACATGGCCCATAATTATTTCCCTAAATTAGCTTTAAGGATACCACCACCTTTGTACACTGTGGAAAATAGATATATTGAGTATTGAATACATTACTTGTACCCGATATTGTGACAGATTCCGATACCGATATCGTGTCGGATGTTATGAAGGCAGTCTAAGTAGGATCACTAGCTGGCTTGATACTTGATCGATAGTAGCTGTCTTCCAATCATCTGTGAGCCTCAGATGTTACGTTGCCTGAATTTATTAGACGGATAGACTTTGTTCTGTTATTTGGGTGGCGAAACTTTTAGGTATGGATGTTTGAGGTCCTAGTTTCAATGTTAGAGAAGTCTCATTTTAGTGTGTGTCTGTTTTTCCATTACAGATCCATTACTATCCATCCATTACTAGAAAGCTGAATTATCAACTTTATTTAATTTAAGTAATTTTTATTCCAATTCTAACGTTCTTGTTATCTTAAAATGTTGGTAACTGATTGACGGCTTACATAAGTAACCTTGTACCTATTTCAAATAATAAGCTTATTTAATTGAAATGAGATTTTTTAAATTTTAGATGTATATTTTGTTTCAAAGGACTTTCATTTAATTTTCAATATTTGAAGATTTTATTTTTAATGGGTTTGCAATTGGTATTTCTATTCGTCATATTGACATGGCTGATGCAAGTATTTTATAACAAACTAGAATTGTTAGTATCTTACTAAAAAAATGCCTAACATTTGAAATTAGTTTCAAAAAGTTACATAAGTAAAGCGCACATAAGTACTTAAAAGAACTTTAAGCTACAGAACTGTCATCAGCCCAAATGAGAATAATTTAGTTATTTCTACAAACGCATTTTTGTCCAATTATGTTTATTTGTCTTCAACACGCGTAGAAGTTTAATTCTCTGGAATTTTCTTCCATTTTATACACTTGCCTATTATTCATGCATTCAAATAAAATTGCTACAAACTGCAATAAACTTTTATTCGTCTATTAACAGCAGTCTAGACTAGATAAACTTTTGGCAAACAGATAAAAAAATTAAATTTGAGTTTAGCAACCTAATAATATAAACTTTAAAGCTATAATAAAAACATGACATATCATCACGCCTGTATCCCCGAAAGGTTAGGCAGAGGTGTACCAATGCACACGCACAGTTCGCCGATATGTTTAGGTCCCATGTAATAGGGGGCGCCACTAACCGGGCACAAATCCAAATTCCGACCTGCGACTGAGAATTTCATAGAAAAACTAAATAACACCTCGGTCGACTCGGGAATCGAACCCAAGACCTCTAGCGTAGCAGTCGCGCTTAGCACCACTAGGCCAACGAGGCAGTCCTAAAGCTATAGTAAGTAGAATTTTATTGCACACCATTTTTTTAGATCGTATATCAACAAGTCAATTACACATTAAAGTTTCATTGGTTCTCCGTAACATAAAATGGGGTGTCTGAATTATGTATTCTGCTGAGATATTAAATTATAATTTATGAATGTTTCATGAATTTTGTCATGCGTCGCATGACAATCAAATAACTTTAACTGTAAATAATTTTATACTGATCTACTAAAACTGTGCTTACCTACTTGTCATTGTATCGTCATAAATGATTGTACAATATAGATAGAAAAAAATTATGAAGTAGATGTTTATCAATCACATTTATCAAGGAGTTCAATCATTATACAACATTATTTGCATGTTATTTTATAGTTCACGATCTTTAGCTATTTTACCCGCTTTTTTAACAGTTGAACGCTGTAAACTCGTCTCTGTGTATCTGCAAACGAAATCATTAGCCAAAACTTCAACACCACTTTTTCCTCATTCATCTCAAGTATCCTACTAAGTTCATATCACGGTACGCTAGACATTCGGGTAGATTCTCAGAGCTCGCTACGTATGAGCACAATACAATTCTTTAAGAACCAACAATGGCGGCAGGAGGATCAAAACGGGTATATTCATTGTTAACTGATATTCTCTACCTATGGCACATAGTATTTCTTAGATAGCTTCAAAAGCTTAGGGAATATAGTATCTTGGATTTTATATGTTAGAGGAATTGACGCGTCTAACAAAGAAAAGTTGAGTTCCAGAAATTGAAATGTCACTGAACTGGATCGAACTGGGCTACTCAATAAGGATCTAACATATGTAAAGAAAACAGCAAAGTACAATTTGGACACTAGACAATCGGAAAAGAAGAAGAAGAAGCCTAACATATCACAGTAGAGTAAAATAGAAAAAAAAACCTAAAGTTATAGGAAAAGATATAAAAAAAGGACAATGAGCTCATATATGTAATAGCACTAATGCTACGTACCAATTAGATGGTAAAATAGGAACATCACAATTTTACTGATCACAATTCCATTACCAGTCCAAAACTGTTTTCCAATCAGACAAAACCAATTAGCCTTGGCTTGCGTCTGCTCTTACTAACGGAGTGTCGTTTCGAATTACACTGTATAAGTTTTCTTTTGAAAATAAACCTCCATGGAATGAAAAATCGAAGTAACCAACTTGTTTGTGGTCAATTGAAATGAATGCGGGCTGGAAAGACAAATGTAAGGCTACGGGAACACGGACTGCTTGAAGTAGTTTGACTGCTTTGAGTGGTCAACAAAACAAAAGGCAAGCGGGCAAGAGATGCACGTGAAAAGCGAGAGCGGTCGACAGTTCGCGCAGTCTGTGTACGTTGATAACTAACTGCTCAAACGGTAAGACTGGAACCATAACATACCAGCACGCCTGTATCCCCGAAGGGCTAGGCAGAGGTGTGCCAATGTACACCCACAGTTCGAGAGTATGTTTAGGTCCCATGTAAAAGGGAGCAAGTCTATTGCCACTAACCGGGCACAAATCCAAACTCCGACCTGCTACATCATAGAATTTCATAGAAAAACCCAATAACACCTTGGTCGACTCGGGAATCGAACCCAAGACCTCCAGCGTAGCAGTCGCGCTTAGCACCACTAGGCTAACGAGGCAGTTCTCAGTTAGACTGGAAGCCCATAATATAGAGAAAACTGGGAAAAAGGCATACAGAAAAAAAAACACAATACTATAATATCATAAATATATTTTACTTGTTCGAACTAAGTCTTCCAAGTCTAGAAACGAACCAAACTAAAAGTCAGAAGCTCTAATTAAAGTTTCCAACCACGAAACCAAGTCAGCAAAACAAGAAAACAGACTCATACAACAAAACCCCACCTATTTACATTTACATAAATCTGTTTACATGTATCTTACATCTGTGGTCTTCCACAACACAATTTAGTTTCAAACTAACCAAACTAGGTACGCAAAACTTTTAATGGAACAAGAAACTTATCAAAATAATTAATACTAAGATGTATCAAAACAGACGTAATGTGGGTAGAATAATATTTGTTAGGAAGTTGGGAAACTTTTGGAACTGTTCAAAGATAATAAATAATATTCAGACTGCCATCATTAGTAATGTTATAAACATATCATCACGCCTGTATCCCCGAAGGGCTAGGCAGAGGTGTACCAGTGTACACCCACAGTTCGCCGATATGTTTAGGTCCCATATAATAGGGGGCGAGCCTGTTGCCACTAACCGGGCACAAATCCAAACTCCGACCTGCTACTGAGAATTTCAGAAAGATTTTCTTAGAAAAACTCAATGACAACTTGGTCGATTCGGGAATCGAACCCAAGTCCTCTAGCGTAGCAGTCGCGCAAGAACCACTAGACCAACGAGGTAGTATACCTAATATTCACACTGCTATCATTAGTAATGTTATGTGGTCTTATATAAAGGCTTATTCTGATATATCCTGTTTTGTTAAAACCTTTTGTGGTGAACAAAGCCTGGAGGATACATTGTGCTATTCGGTTACAGTTCAAGATGGTTATGAAGGCTTGTTAATTGAAACTATTTGTTATTGTATGGTAGGGGTAATTGTACTTAAAAAATATTGGTGAAATGTTTTAGTAGTTTTGCAATATATAATGATGTAAGAATATTACCTGAACATCCTTAGATTAGTAGAAAAGGTTTACATTTGTGAGCATTTATAGCCATGACGTTATCATTAAATTTTTTATTAGCCACATTTTCTGCTTCGCAGCAGGGCAAAGGTCAAAAGACAAGCCTTTCCTCGTTATTTCTCTGAACATGGCTGTGATGTGTCAGTTTGTCTTCATAATAAGTCATTATTTTATTCTATCGACTATTTTAAACAAATTAAGTTACATATCTCTTTACACAAAGCTTCATCTCTATCCGTTACTAAAACTAGCACAATATTAAGACAACATTACTTTGGCTTAGATCAAAGATGCTTTTTGCCTGTGTAGAAAATATGAGGCTATTTTTATCCTGAAATATTGGGTCTCTTCCTATCATAAGTATGTCTGATACTGTTACAAGAACCACTCCATCAAACTCTGACATAAGAAGGTCGAAAACCAGACGATGTAATAATAACTTCTTCCAATTAATTCTATTTACTTGAAAATAAACAAAAAACGTTTTAGTTCTAAAATATTCGTCTCAAGATTTCATTCGCGTCAAAATCAGACAAATATCGATTAGTATTTAAACGCTGAGATTTGTTACTGAATATTTTGCTCTAAATTGACGATTAATGAAAACTAAACCTTATTACTAAAGTCATAAAGTTTCTACTTTATCATCTACTGAATGGATGTAAACAATTCCCAAACAAAACGTTTCAATGAAAGTTAAACTTTCTTGCTCCTGTAATAGGGTTTAAATTGAAATGTTGTTGATAAAGGTGGCTTTAATAGTGAATCGACAGTCTGGTGACATGGCAAATCTGTGGGACGCGGCCAATGACGTCACATTTAAGAAATACGACCGATATTTTTATGTAAAAGGTAGTTTGTTTCATTGCTGTGTTAGAATTGTTTTCTGTTTTGTAACATTCACCTTTATCATTATTATCGGTTAGTGTTACTGGGAATGCTTATTGTTTTTGTTTTATAGTTTTACTTTGGAATTTAAGTAATTATTTATTGATGTATCATCAAAAGTTGCTAATGTTTAACGAGGAAAGAAATCGCAATGATCAGAGAGGCTTGATGGAAGAAATGGAGGCTCTTGCCCATCAGAGAGATCCAACAAGGACCATAAAAAAATACAAAATATATTAACTCAGGTACAATAACTTCAAAATGACTATTAATCTAAACTCGTATTGTTATATATGTGAAAGTTTGTTAGAATGGATGTGTGGATGTTTGTTACTCTTTCACGCAAAAACTACTGAATGTATTTTAATGAAACTTAACAATAATGTAGCTGATACATCGGAATAACACATACCTAAGCTATAATTTATTAAGATAGTGTATGTATTGTCATTCACGCGGATGAAACCGCGGGGCACAGCTAGTATATAATAGATTAGGCTACTTAGTCTAGAAACCAAGCCTTAATGTCTAAAAGACTTCAGAACCTTATCTAGACCGAAATGCACCGCCATCAAACGTGCCCCGAAAATTGTTAACAATTTTCCCAGACTCTAGGAAAACATTAACCATATTCTAGTAGACAAGTGAGACATAATATATAGACTTATGGTCTAGACCATAAATAATGTCTAGACCACGTATTCCTAAATACGGACTTGTAATAGGACGTTGTAATATCTTTGAGCTTGTAATATACAGGGTGTCCGGTAAATAATCCGACAAACTGTGGTGGCTGATACCTTACGTCAGGCCCTATCAAATGAACGCAACATATGTTCACCGAAAAGTTACAGGTTTCGAGTTACAATCAATTTTCGAAAATTTTAGAATTTTATACCTTGCATCAGACTTTTCCATTTTTCTTGCTGATTCATAGCTTTCGTAATACTTTTTGTGCATCAAATTAATCTTGAATAGTTACTCTATCCTTTGATAAGTCTCATATTTATCTAAAAGAAGAATATATTGGCGATAACGCCATTTGTTTTACAATTTTCACTTTCGGTTTTTCTTAGTGCTCAACTTTGAACTGCAGTGGTGAAAAATAAATGTATGTAGGATTTTTGTACAACAATCTTAAAAACTTGCTTGAATATTGGTAATTTTGGGAATGTACAATACTTGCATATTTTCTTTACAAAATTTGACAAAATAAGCTGCTGAAGTACACCGGGGCCTATTTTTTGAAATATTACTAATGTAAATCTGAGTAAAAATGCGACGTAACTTAACGCGGATCGTTATGCTCCAGTGAAATAAGTTATTTTTTTCTAGCGATTAACTAGTGACACAAAATAATTGTGGTCAATTTCAATTTGGAAAATATTAAAAAAAAAAAATGCTCGTTTAAATTTTTACAATGATACGGAACCCGTTAAGTGCAGATGAATTGGGCGTCTAAAACTAGCTATTTCAGTGTTGTTGCATGAAAAATAAGGTGTTATTAAATCGATTTATCTAGTAAGAAAATACTGAAGGTTAAGGTAACTTTACACTAAAACATGTTTTTAATCTGGCATAGAGAGTTAATGGCGAGAAGAAAATACCTCATTTAATTGTACAATGACGATCAGCGTAAAGTTACGTATCATTTTTACTCAGATTTACATTAGTAATATTTCAAAAAATAGGCCCGTGTGTACTTCAGCAGCTTATTTTGTCAAATTTTGTAAAGAAAATATGCAAGTATTGTACCTGCCCAAAATCACCAATATTCAAGCAAGTTTTTAAGATTGTTGTACAAAAATCCTACATACATTTATTTTTCACCACTGCAGTTCAAAGTTGAGCACTAAGAAAAACCGAAAGTGAAAATTATAAAACGAATGGTGTTATCGCCAATATATTCTTCTTTTAGATAAATATGAGACTTATCAAAGGATAGAGTAACTATTCAAGATTAATTTGATGCACAAAAAGTATTACGAAAGCTATGTATCAGCAAGGAAAATGGAAAAGTCTGATGCAAGGTAGAAAATTCTAAAATTTTCGAAAATCGATTGTAACTCGAAACCTGTAACTTTTCGGCGAACATATGTTGCGTTCATTTGATAGGGCCTGACCTAAGGTATCAGCCACCACAGTTTGTCGGATTATTTACCGGACACCCTGTATGTGCTTGTTACTTTAATATCGCCTTTGAAAAGTTATTTATTGTTTTCTTTTATGTTTCTTTATTAGCTTTAAATTTTGTGCCAAAAAGCGCTTCTCAGTTCAATTATGTGTTTTTATAATTTAAGTTAAAAATAAGGCCTTTTTTATAAACTATTTTTTAATCTAATGTATGTTTTTTATAAATTATTTGTATTTCCTATCTTATATGTTTTATAAATTAAAGTACGAGTAATTAAAATAGTAAATTTGTTGTCAATAGTAAATTATTCTTAATTTTATAATAACATTTAAAAATAAAGAACAAAAATTTAAATTTTATTGCACAATTATCGTGGTTGATGTATATTTATATTAATCAAAAACTTAAATTACATACATAAGATACTCTAATATAGTATTAAAATAAACTTAAAATTTCAAACCATCATAAAAAAATTAGCTAGACAAAACTTTAGTACTTGTTAAAAATTCACCAAAACAATTGCTCTAAAGCCCTCGATTTAAAAACTAAACTGCCGAACTGATTTGAATAAAACGCACCGTTCTATGCAGGTACGTCACTAGTTAAATGGAAATCAAATATGGCTGAAATAAAAATAAAATGTAAAGCGAACCGATTTCCACAAACATTGTCGTTGGATTTTGTGGGAGAGATATAAATGTCCCACAGTTTGAATTTCAAATGGTAGTAGAAGTTAGTTTGTTAAAATAAAGGAAAATAAGTAACTGTGGGTGTACATTGGTACACCTCTGCCTACCCCTTCGGGGATACAGGCGTGATGATATGTTATGTTATAAGTAACTGTTAAGTGAGAAATAAAGTTCTATTTTTTAAAGTATGGCTTTGTGCAATTTTTCTTGATGTAACGAATTTACATACATAATAATTATGATTATAACTACATCCATATTATAATCACGCCTCTTTCCCTCGTAGGGGTAGGCAGAGAAAACTTCTTCCAACTTGCAATACACTTGCTGTATACTTACAAAGTTGTTTCGCTTTTTCCACTTTCATGCTGTTCGGTTTATAGTAACGAATTTCATCTCACGAATAATTAAAAATAAAATATAATTATCACATTTCTGTTTAAAAGATAATTAGTGTAGGTGTCGACATATTTTAAAATATCATTTCAGATTTAGACTGTTGAAAAAGCTCACAGTCATGATCAACCTATATAAAAACTAAAACCTTGTAAAAATTTCCAGTCTTGTTAATTTTTTCATAAAAATGTCAGCAAAAGTCCCGTCCAAAATTCTGTTTCCTCATATATCAATAAAAATCTAAATAAAGTTTTATATTTGATACCCGCATGCAATCAAATATTTGATGCCAAATAAATGCACACTGTTTATTTGCTGTTTGTATTTGGTATACGCAGAATTAATAGTAGGTTACAAAATAGTTGGGAATGTGGATCTGGATATTATTTTTTTAATCAACTGTTATAGAAGGTTATTACTTACAAGCATTTATGAAGTACTAGCTGTTCCCCGCGACTTTATTCGTCAATTTCCGCTATTATGACCGCGATAGTGAGGTTTTTAAAAAATTGTACCTATTTTTAAGTATGCCTGCGTAAATGATAACTTAAGTTAAATTTAAGTTGATAAATAGAATGACGCATTAATTTCGACTAATTCTGATTACCGTAAAAAAGGTTACAAAGATCTAATCTTAAAAGATAGATTGTGTTGCGGACATTGTTTTTGACCATTTAAAGAGGAATAATTCTTTCGAACATATTTTTTGGTCAACAACATGTTTTTTCAAGCATATTACTAATATCGTCGATCAGATATTTATGATTTTACTTGAATTCTTTACATTTACTTTAACTTAGAGAACAGTGTGAGATTCATCGAAATCGGTGCATCAGTTTTCAAGATGAAAAATTTATCCAAAATTTAAGTTAACCAAGCATCGAAAAAAGATCTTTTACTTTATCACTTGTTCGAGTTAGCTTTACTGCTACTGATAAATATATCGTTAAAGTTATTTTGATGACGTGAAGGTAATAACTTGCACTCACCTCATCGTGTATGGAAGAGTATACAACCTCCCTGTTAAGGCTTTATGGTGATGAAGTATAAACAAGATGATCGTAAAATTTTATTTTTATTTTCCACTGATGTGGTACTAAAATACAATTTTAATATTGAAGACATGGGTGTCAAACTGTTTGAGAAAAAGGATAAAAGCTTTAATGTCACTTTCAAGATAGTTTTTAAATAAAAAAATCAAAGATTTAGACTTATTTTTGATAAGACAGATAACACTGGCTGAAAAAAGGAGACCATCAGGAATGATAGCTGAAATGATGTTGATGATGAAGACCTGTTTTTATATCAATCAAATACTTTATAATATGTTTGAATGAACCAGAACCTGTTTACTGTAATGACTATCCATTCTCTGTATATTAGAGCTAACAAAATTCAGTACAAACATTTAATCAGTCAGCGCTAACTACGCTATAAAAACAGCAGCAGAATTCATGAAAATACAATGTTACAAACTCATGATAATAGAGACAGTGTAAGCACATTCACACTACTTTATAACACACATAACTACAATACTTCCTTCCAAGACACACAAAAATACATTTAATTCCAACCAAATTTCCTTCAGCATTTCTACCACACATTTCTTTAAAAGTCCCAACGTATGCTCTTACGTTATATTTCACACTCGGAAAACTTCCCGAGTATAAACATATATCAGCTATATTCAAATTAAATAAGCCATAATTTTTAAAAGTCCCAAGTTATGGCTGGGTTATGCAGTTTCTTTGGTATTACAAGCGTTCGTATAATGCGATGCGACTACTGAGTACCTCACTTTACGTACTGTAAGTTTTTTTATTATCTCCTTACTTTAATGTCATATAAAGGTTTTAGATGTTTCAACTTTACATAATGCTGACACTTTAGGACTTTTAGTCAGAATTTATATAGAAGATGCACAATTGGGTAGCCCTGGAAATTGTATTCAGAATGGTTTAACTAACTGTATGGCTCGCTTATCCAAAATTGAAGATAAACAAAAAATTTCTGCTGCCACCGCTTGCCAACCCGCCGAAGTTTGGAAAGTAAACCAAGTAAAACGAACGAGCTATATTTCTTTTAGATGAATGGCAAAACCGGTTACCATTCATGCACTGTTAAAGTTTGTAAAGTCAGAATAATGTTACTTTATATCATCGAATAGACAAGTTGTTTGAAGAAATAAAAGAGTAGTTTAGAACAACAAGATGGATGGTCAATGATTATATTGCATGCTGTACGAACGTAGTTCAATTCGACGTCGATGATTTATGTGAACAAGTTGCAGTTGCAGTCCTTATACATTTCAGAAGGGCCTGCAATTACACATATACCTGGCAAATTTCAAGAAAAGCATGTGGCATTTTTTTAAATTCCTTTTATGTAAATTAATTGAACCTTAGGTATGTTTTTAAATCTGTGTGATTTATTCCAAAAGGTTTTAAATACCATTTAGGCTTCCATTGGCAAAAATCTATTATTCATTTACGCTTCGTTTACATTTAACAGAACAGTGTTCAAAAATACGTTTTGGAAATCTAAATTTTCAAACAGATTTATGTATATTTAACTTTTAGGTTTTCACTAAAAAAATACATCAAATAAATTCTGCTAAGTTACCTATTGTACATTTTATGATTATTCTTATATTTATTTTTTTGTTTGAGTTTTTTTTTGAGTTAACGACATTAGGTTCTATAGTGGTAACACGGTTTCAGCGTACTAATTTATTAACAAAACTAACCGATGAAAATATTTGCAGAGCGAAGATATCTACATGATTTTAAAGTAAGAAAACCTTTGAACAAGACAAACATGATTCAAGAGTTATATCAATACAGAAAGGTCAACGTAACTATAAACCTACAGTGACATGAACCACTCAAGTTAACCAATGAATCCAATCTTCGTCATCACATCAAAGAACCGAAACGTTTAAGTAAATAGCTAACTATAAACCAACATGGGCGAAGTTGGCGAACTGAAAAACTTATATAAAGAGCAATTTGCCAAACTACAGCGATTTGTTGCCGCATTAAACGATGATGATATTATCCTTGCTGGAAGTATGGCGGCGAATGTATTTGATGAGTGCGTAATATGGACGTAATGTATCTCGTAAACTAGATATTTGCGGTTTTAATACGTGCTGTAAAGCTCCATATGTCATAATGTAAAAGGAAAATGGAATACCTATTCATATACTGAAATGATAACGGTACAGGTTTAATATCAAGCGTCGTGTTTAAGGTAATAATTATCTGAACTACCAACAAGTATCGGTTTAATAAACGCACAACCAACTCTCTCTCTCAAGTACACAGAAACAAATCTTTGCCCAAGAAGTAAATGCTCAACATTCTAACTTTTATCCGCGTCGGTTGCATACATTTCAAAATGTCGAGTAACAAAGTAGCATATTGAGATAGAGAAGCCCAGTAGACATTAATTGTGCACCAAAAGTTTACAAAGTTCCCCATTCGTTACACGTCACAGTTACTTGAGTCATTGTAAAGTTCAACTTGCTTGTACTTCAGTGTATTTTATTCTATGTGAATGCAAAATTATTTCGAGAAAACGATCTCTTTGAGTTCTCAGTTGAGTTATTAGTTTATTGTCTTAAATTTTGTTCCTGAAATGCGATATCAACGATTTTTTTTTAAATGTTTTACTTTTCGTACAAATGTAAGAAACGGTAAGTACTAAGTGTAACTAATAATTAAAAGGCATGTTAGTAACGGTATAATGTACGTGAGTTATTCAGTCCCCTTTAGTGCCGTCCGGCCACATTATTTATGACGAACAAAAATACAATTTATGGCACCGATAAAATCCTGACCAACTTCCCACTAGCGTGTCATCAAATTCTAACTCTATTTTATATAAAACCGATAAGCATGTATCACATAACGCGATCAAAGTAAATAATATTTCAGGACAAAATTACCATACGTCTAATGTAAGTGATACGTATAGTAGGGGTCCAAGGATAGTTCCTTGAGAGACCCTTTTAGTGAGCACCAATAAATCAAACCCTAATGGAGTGTGTAAGCCTCTCGCAGGGTCTGTACGCATAATATTTTCGAATTTTAGACTGAGCAAGAATGAAACCGCCCAAAATGGTCTGAATATTGATGGGATCCCATGTTGACATTGTTGTAAGCATTAGATAGAATGATTTGACAAAAATGTGAACGATCCGAACTTTGCTTATTCATCGAAAGATTTTTTACTGATTTTGTGATTTGTGTCAGACTATCTAAAAACGATTATGGGGGTCGGAATTATGACAGGTGACAGAAAGATGAGTCTGGCCTGTAAAGGAAAGCCTCGTAACGAATGTAATAATATGATATTGTAATGTAATGTCTATAAATACCGTATCTTTTCAGGTCATCATTGAAGTCGTTTTTAAGTACGAGCTCGTTCTTACCTGCAAAAAAAGCAAAGAATATTTTAATCCTAGTTAATAGACTACTTACAGTGCTTGCAAAAACCAGATGGTACCAAATATAAAATCGAGTTATGCATTTTATTTCAGCTGCTATTTTATGGAAAGAATTCATGATTATATTGAAAAACATAAAATACTTATGTTCAGCACATAATTCTGCAAATATAGTTTACATACTGACTTACTTCAGTAATTTTAGTATTATTGTGCATTTGCGCATTCTGTTGATGAAAAAAAACAATCCGTTTAATGATATATTATATAATGAGTTCCGGTTATGTGCGTCCACAAAAACTTCTGAAAGGCGAAGTTTTGTTTTATATTCAAGGCTAATTAATGACACTTTTCGCAATTTAGGCCCATTCACATTTAATATTGAAAAGGATTACGTTCCCAGTTGTTTTGAGGAGGGACAAAAAAGTTTCTATAAGGTCCTCCTTAAGAGCAACTTGAGTTTAAGTGGACGTTCTCTGTAATATGAAAAGTTTAACAGTTAACGACAAATTGGAGTAAAAGCGTTGTTAAAAACTATGCTTTTCTAAAAAACTGTTATCCCATTGTAATTTGAAATCTCGTATTGATTTTTAGAAAACTTTATTCGATACGTTTGTCAGTGTTTTGTTATACTTTTGTAGAATATTTCTTAGTTCTAAATACAGGTATTTTTAATTTCTCGAGATAGCCTGAAGACTCAACTTACTTGAAAAATTAGTTACAGTAACTTTAAAACGTCTCTAGTTAGCGAAGAAAGCTCTTTTCTCATCTTCTTTAATATTTATTATTTCTTTCAAGTTCTTCGGTCAATTATTTCAAAGTTCAAGTAAAGTGAAGCATTCGCCGGATTAAAAGAAAAAAAAATGCAAATTAATTATTTATATAGTTTCAAATAAATATATCTGCCTATCTGTGCCGTTTGCCGAATATTCAGTTTGATTTATCTGCAGCTAAATTCCTGACTTGTAATAATTATAACACATAATACTCTTCACAATGTACTTATATACGCAAAGGCTTTTTTCATCGCAAACAAAGAAGTACAAACCCAGCTAATCAGGTTGTAAATCGTATTAAATAATTTAAAAAGTCCCTAAATAACTTAATGTTTTCTGACCCAAAATAGCATGAGAATGGGCCCACGTTGAAATTGGGTAAAGTTTGCGCCATAACCATTTTCCGCGCCGTTGGGAGATGAATATAAAAAAAGTTATATTAAGAGTGTATCCAGTGCAGTAAGTAACCTAGATTTTCGCAATTGTTGTAGCCTAATAAATATCACGTTAGTTGCCTTAAGAGAAATGAAAAGGCAAGTGACACCACGGGACGTAGCAAGTACCATAGCAAAGCTAATGAATTTGTTTGAACGCGCTCGAACTCTGAATCTACCAATCGGATTCGAAAAATGTATTGCATTTGTTGCTTGAGATAAATTTTTAACATTATGCTACTTGCCTTTCAAGAAATGCAAGCCTAGTGAAACGGGTCGCAGCTGGTTGCAACATAATGATCCAATTTCGCATAGCTTGCATACAAAGGTACTGATTGATAGTAGACTAGGTGTATTCGATAAGCTTTCTTAGTATATTATAATGGGTTAAACTATAGATACATAAAACATGCATAAATAATTTTTGGGCTTGACGTTTTAACCAGGTTACTCCGGCCGTAATCGAAAATAGGCTCCAAAAAGATATTATGTATGTTTCCCGCTAATTCGCAATAAATAATAGTAGCTGTATCTACTTATAAGAACCAAGAAAAAGGTTTATTTACCAAATTAAGGGAAAAAGTGGGTGTCGTGCCGAATCAGGAAATAAAGAAAGATGAGGAAATGCTCGCGGAAGTTATACCGGTAAAAACGATATTGTTATAAGTACTACACTATGGTAGAAGGGACTTTCTTGTCTATTATTTGGTAGTAAGTGATAAGCTGGTATATTTTTCTTATTTTTACCTTATGTTTAAACTTTGCCTAAGCTATACCAGGGTCTGCTTCCAGTCTAACTGGATTTAGCTTACATATTACTGATAAACAGGATAAATGACTTATCATCATCTCCCGAGCCTTTACCCAACTATGTTGGGGTCGACTACCAGTCTCACTAGATTCAGTTGAATAACGTATTTTATGTGGAACGACTTAGGTAATCTTTCCATCTGACCTCCAGAAAGATAAATGACTAATGGATGATAAAATTAGTGTAATATCGAATCACTAAGCTAGGATTTTGTTAATTTATCAGTTGGCTTTTTGACCCAACTGCGGTGAAGGCAAAACATGAGGTTTATATGTTTGACTTGTGTCGTAGCTTTTATGCAACCTATATTTGAACACAAGTAAAACGCACATTAAAACAGGCTTAAAAATATAGGCATAAAAGATATTTCTCATATTCTATTGATACAAAAAAAACAATCAACGAACAACCTCCTCAACTGTTATTAAGCCAAACGTTAACATCCTTTGTAACATCACATCGCTTAGAAAAGATTGCAGCAACATTCAGTACCGACCCTGGAATTGGCCACTAGGGTAAGATCAACGCTTTGTACGGAGCCAGTGGACTGTGGTACGCGAAATATGAAGCATGACCCTTTAGAACATATTGCTTGGATCCTAAATTAAGTGCAGACCTATCTGCTTCGGTAGGCTAAATGTAACGCGTATTGTTGGGGTTTACCTTATTTTCGGTCAAAGATTTTTTTTATGCGTTTGTACTTTTGTGGTTGGTATATTTTTGGCCTGATTGTTTTTTTTTATAATTTGTGGGTAATTTTAGGTGTAAGTTTAAAAAATGTGTATAAAGTACATATCTTTGATAGAGGTATAATATTGCTTGCCTTGCTAAATGATTATACGTTGATTTTTTCAAGAATGTATTTATTTATATGTAAATTCACTACATTATTACAATTAATATATATATATGTCACGGTAAGAGTGATTAATTGAAGATTATTAATAATTATCTAGTATTATTAATAATTACCCAAAGTCGAGGTAAAAGTGATAAATTAATCACATTTGTCGGTTTTTATTAATAATTTAACCCTAGTAGTGATAAAAGTAATAAGTGGCCAAGGGTTGCGGGGCTGTTTATTTAGTATGCTTGATTAGGTTCGACTTTGTGACGGAGATCAATAGGTTAGGTTAGGTTAGATATTGTGACCTTGCAACAGAGCGAGCGAAGCGAGCGACGACGTATATACCCATCACATATATTTTTATAAATTAAAGAAACATCGACCAAGTTTATATGTATAAGTCAGTGTATATGTCAGGGTAAGAGTGAATAATATAAATAAATACCTGCTGGTCAAAAAACATTGGGTTTTTATTTATTTTATCACTTTTACCAGTATGTGTCGAGAATTATTAATAATTACTACTAAAAGTAATAAATTTCGATTGTTTACTAACATTTACCAAAACATGTGATTATTATTAATAATTTTGTAAAATTATTAATAATTTTCAATTAATCACATTTACCGTGACATATATATATAAACTAACATAAGGCATCAAAAAATTCATCCACATCGCTGTCGACTGGGAGTGTGCCTAAAAGGCTGGCAAGAATAAATTTTGCAATAAAAGTTTTAGATAAGTTTGGATTAAATGAAATGCAACGAACTAAGTAGGTACCAAATCTGACGCACAAAAATAATTGTACCTAGAGACGAAACCTAATATACTGGACTGTAATAGAAAAAGTTAAATAGCTACGAATGAAACGAATTCTTCGCTAATAAAGAAAAAAGACAAATAAATTCGTCGGCAACAGCTAGTATTAATAAGAGTTGTCTTAAATAAAGATCTTTATGATGTCAAAGACTCAACAGACATATTAAAGGGAAATGGCGCGAGAAACTCAATTTAGAAACACGAGCCATCAAATACCGTTATTGTCATTTTGTGTTCGCGTTAGGATCATCCTTGTAGGAAAATACTAGAAAAACTTAGCGTACATTTGTCTACGGTTCAAGTATTTTCTTTCGTTACTTGAATGTAAAAATTAGAAATTTTAGTAACTCTTTTCACATTACCTTATATATTATCGGAGGCTATTAATGTATGAACCATATATATACTTTTTCTTTATACTCTGACATATACTCCAAAAAGGGCAAAAGCTACTTCTTGCATTATGTGACACTAGCTGTGTCCCGCGGTTTCACCCGCGTGAATGACAATTCACGCACTATCTTTATAAATTATAGCCTATGTGTCATTCCGATGTATAAGCTACATTATTGTAAAGTTTCATTAAAATACATTCAGTAGTTTTTGCGTGAAAGAATGACAAACATCCACACATCCATCCTCACAAACTTTCACATTTATAATACTAGTAGGATTACTACTATTTTACATATTTTTGTAACATGAACTAAATGTCCAAAAAAAAAAACATCAATAGACCTCGTGGCCGGCCCAGAAAGAGATGGCGGGACGAACTTGACTCCTTTTCAGCATTATGGACAACAATAGCTCAAGACTGGGAGAATTGGAAGAAAGAAAATTAGGCCTTTGCCCTGCACTGGGACAATAATGGCTGAAAATAATCATAACAATAAAATAATAATGAACAACATGAAAACTATCCAAAGTAATACGAGTTCAGATGCCCCTCTAAATATTATAGAATTGATACAGTACTATAGTGGGAATGTGCAGTATCTGCTTTTGAATATCCAGTAGTTTTCAGTATGAATACCATACATACCTCTATTGCCTTTTTATAACTATTTTATACTATTCTGTAGTATATAATATTGCAAATATGGTACAGATGTTACTGAATATTCTAGTAAATATAAAATAAGATCATAGTGCTTTTATTTGCAGCTTCATACTAGTAGGTATGTGTTGCTGCATATTTGAGTTTTCGTATTGATGTTATTACTTACTGCATTAATATATTATGCTAATGGAATTGAATAGTTTGTAGAGGAAATAACAAGATTTCTCTTTGACGTTGAAGGTAGTTTAGATGTTATTAGATGCAGTTTACTTGTGTATTATTATCTCAAATACAACAAGGTCCCTAATTAACATTATTACATACATGGCTTTCTTTCGATAGAGCAATATTTAATCATTCATTTTCCGAAGTAAAAATAAAACTGGAAAAAACTGCCACACGCAATGTTTCAAAGTTTCAGACCAGATAACAGTATGGGAATATTTTTACTGAAGTCCTGGAATTGAAGGTTCGATGCGCGTTTGAAATAGCAACGGCCTAACCAGGGGTTACATCAAACTATCACGAAAACGGTAGAGAGAGACGTATTTCCTTTTGCGAAAACGTTAGACTTTGCCAGCAAAAGAAAATTGCATTTTATTGCTGTTAAATGATATTGATAACCAAAGCCATAAAAATAAATGTATGCGGACAACATCATATTCATTGTTCTGAATCAAAAGTAAATACTTGTGTTATGGAATTCAGAAACAACGAAGATACCACAAACTGCCGGACCCGAGGCCATTTAAAAAAGTTGGTTTCTACATTGACCTGTTTGGAGATCTAACCCGGGACCACAGAGCTAGCGACATCTTGAAAACCACGGAGGTCGTCGCAATAATCAAATACAAGATTAATTGTTTTTTTTTGGTATAAAATCTGCCTCGTTAGCTTAGTGGTGCTAAGCGCGACTGCTACGCTAGAGGGCTTGGGTTCAATTCCCGAGTCGACCAAGGTGTTATTGGGTTTTTCTATGAAATGTTCAGTAGCAGGTCGGAGTTTGGATTTGTGCCCGGTTAGTGGCAATAGGCTCGCCCTCTATTACATGGGACCTAAACATATCGGCGAACTGTGGGTGTACAATGGTACATCTCTGCCTACCCCTTCGGGGATACAGGCGTGATGATATGTTATGTTATGTTATAAAAACCTTTTTGTTTTCCTATCGCTTGGTATATAAGTTAGGCTATACCCCTGTGGGTACTAAAAAATACTTTCATTTTTCTGGCTGAAAAATTTACTCCAGACAAGTGAGTTACTAAACTTTAAAATGTAACAAAGTATTCATCCTGGGAACGAATATCTGTAAGTTATTTGCTCGTAAATATTTGGGTCGTCGAATTTCTCCGCTTAAACGAATGCCTGAAGTTCAACGTAAGGTCTAAATAATTGTATGGCCTTGTACATTATCCCTATGTATAATAGTCTTATACTAAGTCCTTTGACCTTCCTTAGACTAAAATTGCTGCCTGGAATGTTTAGTATTCCAGTTTGTCTAGTTTAGATTAAATCCGTCTAATACAATGTTTTATTTATTTATTTATTTATGTACACACAATTTACAAACAATACTTAATATATAAAGATAAAAAGGTACAAAGGTACTGCTTATTTCAAATGAAATTTCTTCCAGCAGACCTATGACAGGAAATATTAGAAAAGAGACATAGACACAGTGTACAAGAAGAAAAATTAAATAAACTAATATTAATAAAAATTTACATTAAATCACAAAATAAACAATATATAAACAAAACTACTAAAAATAAATAAAACAGATATATATATATATGGATAAAAAATTATGGAAGAGAGGAAAGAAAGTGTTCTTTTGTACGTCTTTTAAAAACAGAAATGGAAGGAGAGTCCCGTATGTTAGGCGGCAGCGCATTCCACAATCGGACAGCATGAACAGAGAAGGAGAAGGAATAGAAATCAGTGGTATGGGGTTGGATATTGAGGTGGGATTTGAGATGGGATCTACAAAGGACATCGGGGGAGCGGACATAGGAAAAACGCTCACGCAAGTAAGGAGGGTAGCGGGGATTATGAAGGATATTATATAGGAGACATAGAATGCGAGTGTTCCTGCGAAGGCGGATCGGGAGCCACTTGAGTTCATTGCGGAAGTGAGAAACATGATCATACTTCTTGAGTCCATAAACAAAACGGATACAAATATTTTGCAATCTCTCAAGTTTATTTAGTAGCTCCTCTGTGGCATTAAGGTAGCAGGCGTCGGCGTAGTCAATGATCGGCTGAATTAACGATTGAGCTAATACAATTTTAGTCTTTAAAGGTAGGAAGGTCTGGAGACACTTCAGCGAGTGGAAGGAGAAGTGTACCTTACGACTTACCTCGTTGACCTGATCACGCCATGACAAATGTGAATCCAACATTACCCCAAGATTTTTTGCTGTGTTGGAGATGGGGATCACAACACCGTCGAGACTGAGAGGCATCAGAGAGGACAGATCAAGCGCGTTACGGTAATGCCTGCTGCCAATTATCAGTTTTCTTAATTCGTTAGATCTGAAATTTTATTTATGTTACTGTTTATTACACTTTTTATAAATCTTATTTCTGAAGCAATAATTCCCTTTTTTCTCTCAAGGATCGATGTTTTAGCATCAAAGTACGCACACTTTAGTTTGATAACCTTGAACTATGAGATGAAACCTATTTGCAATCTGGTTTCAATATTATTTTCGTAGCGATATGCATATTTTCATCACTACACAGTTTTTATTGATGACCAAAAACTATCATACGATTGAGAAAAGCTATAGATTGAGCACTTTGGTATCCACAATTCCTAATGGTAAGTTAAAATATATCATCACGTTAGAATAATTACACTCTTCAGCAGTAGTTCAAATTAAGTTGAGAACTATGCAAATCAATTTACATAACTAAAGCTAGCTCATTCAAATGTTCTGGACTAGTTGAAGACGCGTTTAATTCATTTTTAACTAAGTTACTTTAAGTAGTAACTTTATGACCCAGTGGTTGAGAATTTAATTTCAAGTTTGGTTAATTCAGTACTCACATCTGAGATGAAATTTACATTTTTTGTGTAATATTCAAAGCCTTTTTCGGATCTTGAAAAACTAGTCTTCTAATCTGGCGGTTCTGGGTTCTCGAATGGAGATCATACAGTATAATCACGCCTGTTTCCCGTAGGGGTAGGCAGAGACCACTTCTTTCCACTTGCTACGATCCTTACATACTTCTTTCGCTTCATTCACTGAGACCATCATGGAGACCACCCTTAGGCAAATGGAGTGTAGGAGTGTAGGCCATCCGGCTTAATGGACCGATGACTTGAAGAAGGCAGCTGGCAGTGACTGGATACAAAGGGCGGGAGATCGTGCGCTGTGGCGCTCCTTGGGGTCTTTTTTAATATTTTTTTGACTTACAATATTTTCTATGTCCTCTTAAACAGGGTTTTCTTTCAATTTGGGCCAGGGTATTTTTTAATAAAAATGTGTTCGATAAATTTTAAACTATCGCGCTGCATGTTTATAGTTATATTGTAGAACGGAGATTAGCGCGTACTAATAGAGCGCTAATCCGCGTTCTTCAATATAACGATAAAATTGTGTTTAACTGAACTACTTTTAAAATAAATTCTTTAACTTTCACAAAGAAAAAGTAGATTCCTCATCAACGTTCAATATAAGTTAAATTCTATGCAAATTAGAGTTTCTTGAAACCCGCTGTTCAGAGTAACATCGATATAAAACGAAACTTGGCTTCACGTTAAAGTGTTTAATTTGTTAACTTTGGCGTTTCCAATTACGATGGGATACTAATTATTAGAGCAACGATTGGTCAATTAATGATGAACCAACGAATTACTTTCGCCATTTTGCCATTTCGGCTTTCGGCTTTCGGCCAATGGCTTTCGGCCTTTATCACGTACATTTTGCGGAAGGTTGACCATATTTGGCATTTTGATTGTATTTGCATTGTTGAACATTAATTTTCTGTCTATTTCACACTGATTAAAAGACTGCCGCAAACCAAATAGAATGTATTGTTATATTGCATTTGAATGATACCTGGTATTAATATGGCTGAAATATTTCGACGACCTCCGTGGTCGAGTGGCGTACGCACCGGTTTCAAGGTGTCGCTAGCTCTGAGGTCCCGGGTTCGATCCCCGGTCAGGTCAATGTAGAAATCAACTTTTCTACATTGCCTCGGGTCTGGGTGTTTGTGGTACCTTCGTTGTTTCTGAATTCCATAACACAAGTGCTTAATAGCTACTTATTTTGGGTTTAGAGCAATGTATGTGATGTTGTCCGCATTTATTGTTTATTATTTTGAGAGGTATGTAAATGTAGTATATTTAATAAAAATTATGGAACAATATGTGATATTTCTATAAGTACTATTTTAAAACATTTATTTAAACTCACATAATATTGTTACATGTTAAAACTTTAGGACAAAATTTTAATACGAAATTAAAACAATTCGAATGTAAAACAGTCTTTTAAGCCAATATCCATCGGAACATGTATGGTTGTTACACAAATAAAATAATTATTGAAATTCCAACGTCGGTATGCTTTTCAGAACATGGCGTGTATGAAAATACATTCCGACGTAACAAAATGTTGGAATAAAATTGTCATCAGTGTTTAATATAAGTATGAAAAATAGTTTATTTTGGGTAACGACTGTAGTTTCTGTAATGTTAGTTAAAACATTTTAAATGGCCAAAGTTTAAATTATGTCAATTTCATTTATAATTAAAAATTATAAGTTATAATTTATCTATGTTACAACTAAAATTCAAAGATACCGTTACAAACATCAAAAGAACAAACTCCCTTTTCATCTAGAATTTAATACGAACAAATTATCACCGAGCCCATCAAATGTAAATAACAGGAATTCGCTGAACCAAGCAATTTAATGTTAATGGAATCCTTTGTTCGGAATAGGGACCGAAAAAACCTTCTGATTGTGTGACACATAACACCCTAAAACAACCGACTGCAAATAAAGTGGGACATTGTAATTTAACAAAAGGTACACCTGAACATGTGAATGGAGGACTTGTTGGAAGGCTTGTCGCTTCCTTTTATGTTTGGCGCAAGTTATAAGCGCCATTTTATGGGGTTGGAGAAGAAATTAATGAAACAGGGTAATTTGTAGAACGTACTGTGTGTTCTTTAGTTATAGGTAAGAATAATGATGATTCAGTGACAGTATTCAAAATTGATAGAAGTTTTTATGGCATTTATACTACTGTTACTTTTACATAATTTAATGTCACACTGATAAACCTACACGAATAAAGTACGAAATTATTGAAACGTAATATTCTAATTTAAGCAACAGACTTAGTACTACTGAATAAGTAATATGATAAACATTTAAGTATAAAACAGTCTTAAAATTCCGAAAATAGGAAATAAAATCCATCAAAGCAAGAACATAAATGGAACAAGTCTATAAGAACCCACTAAACATAATAACATAATTCCCCTTAATTTTGTTCCAAAAGTAGTACTTGTACCATCTTGAACATAATCAGACTGAATGCTTACTGTTGAACATCGTTCAAGAACGCTAAAATGAAGGATCCCGGGGGTATATTGTCGTAATTGCCACGCTAAGACTGACTAAGTACATTAGTGTTCAGTACGATTCGCATTCAGAATTATATAACATACAAGACAAAACTAACAGAAACACGATTAAATGCGAAGCGTTTAATTAAAATTCAAATATCTAACGAGTTTGAGATGGTGATTATAATTCTGATAAAGTGTTTGCAGTTTCATAAGAACAAAGGGTTGAGCTAGCGGAATAAGACTTGAAGAATAGACGTATTTGAAACAATTTTCGTTTATTCAAAATTATTCAGTATCGTTACCGCCAAATTTCTTCTGCCTTCTGCCATATTTTCCCAAGCTATGTTGGGGTCGGCTTCTAGTCTCACCGGATACAGCTAAATACAATATTTTATATGAACCCTTAGATTTACGCGAATGTTAGACATTCGACACCTTTGCAGGTATCATGGTCACGGGCAGACCATGATACCTGCAAAGGTGTCGTAACGTCGGGACCTAAACTCAAAATAAACTGCGACAAAATCCGTAAAAAGTAGTCTTATTCCAATTACATGGAACCACTATCTATCTGACCTCTTCCCCACACACAGTATCCCATATCACTTCGTCCAAGGTTACCCAGAACAATAATCAAAATAAATGATCAGAGAAACATCCGACGATCACAACAGAAGTAATGATTCTGTCGATACCAATAAGCGCGCCTATTCATAGTTGGCAATGAAATTCTCTGCGAAGGTTCTATTGTATTGTTTTTCTCGTTTCAAGATCTATTCAGTACATTTGAGTAATACATCGTCTGGAAAAGGTATCGCGAAATGAAACTCGATTGGGGTCAACGAGATATTTTCCGAAACTGGTGAAATATAAGAAATAATTTAATGTAGGTAAGTTTTTAACTGGTAAGTCTGGGACTGCCTCGTTGGCCTAGTGGTGCTGCTGCCTGCTACGCTCGAGGTCTTGGGTTCGATTCCCGAGTCGACCAAGATGTTATTGGGTTTTTCTATGAAATTCTCAGTAGCAGGTCGGAGTTTTGATATGTGCCCGGTAAGTGGCAATAGGCTCGCCCCCTATTTCATGGGACCTAAACATATTGGCGAACTGTGGGTGTACATTGGTACTCCTCTGCCTACCCCTTAGGGGATACAGACGTGATGATATGTCACTATCACTATCACTATCACTATCATCATCACTACATAGTATAAAACAAAGTCGCTTTCCGCTGTCTGTCCCTATGTATGCTTAAATCTTTAACACTACGCAACGGATTTTGATGCAGTTTTTTTTAATAGATAGAGTGATTCAAGAGGAAGGTTTATATGTATAATACATGCATAATATAGTAGAGAAACACGGATAATCTAAGAGATTTTTGACGTCAGGTCGTAAATCAACACATTTTATGCGCTTTCATTGCAAACGCTGGCTGAACCCTACGAGATAGATCAAAATAATGTACTACGGTATTGTGCACCTTAAAAAGATCTACAAAAAAGTCCGCGACGGTATATGTCTATCTCTTGAGGGTAACCCACAATAACCATTTTTTATCCTTTTTTTATTACTTATTCACGAAACGACCATTTTAAGCAATACAGCATTAATACTTATCCAATTAAGTACCTTCAAAAAATTGTGCATGTAATATAGATCAATATTGCCCTTTACAGCATGTAATTTAAATTAATATTTTCGAAGATATTACAGATTTAAAATGCAGGGACATAGCGGTTGCGGCGGTACCGTTGCACCCGAGCAAAGCCGGGTTGGGCCGCTAGTTATGTTATATAGGTAAGTTTTTATAAAATACTTAACCTGAATAAAAATTCATTGAAGCTTAAAATTAACAATCGATGATTCAATTTCGCTGTTCAGACTAACATGAGTAAGCAATATTGGTTCAAGATTATGTAAAAACAAATAATGTTTTGAATTTCACTTTCAGAAATTACTTTTTTCGTGAATATGCACGGTTTGTAGCATTATTACAATAACATTCTGCTTACTTATTTAAGAGTTTATTTTTGTTTCTTTCGAGCGTATAATTATCAAATTTTGACGCACTTTGGCTCCTAATGTCTTTAAATACTTCTTTGCCTTTCCATGAGCACCCGCAATAGTTCGGCTTTTTTTATTCTATGGTTTTTTACTATTTATAACATTTTTGGCACAGTTCCCATAAGATCTAAAATTAAATTACATATTAACTTTGGTTTGTATCTTAACTGTATTATGGGGCATATTTATTATTTACTTAAACCTCTAAACTGTCCAAGTACTTGTTAAACCTTAAAGTTAGAACCGCAAGTTAAACCACGAGAACCATTTAATACCCTACGGTCTTTATTTTATCTAAAGTTAGCTAAATATAATTTATTCGAGATTTGCGGCTTAACTTACTTAAACTATATTAATGAACTTAGAAAAACACTCAACTCAGTGAAAATCCACATAATATTCGAAACAAGAAATTTTAACGATTTTTTTTAACCTGTAATATCCCATTGCTGGGCAAAGCCCTTCCTCAAATCCTTCCATATGGCCTTTTCCCTATATGGTCATGAAAAATGTGTCGTAAAATATCATCAACACAGCTATAAAACACATCAAAGTGCAGCCCTAAACCTTCAGGAGGTCTTCCCAAACAATCTTATTTAAATTCACTCACGCTGACACGGCCAACATCAGCAGATTCAAAACGCCCACTTCACAAGTGTGCGCCACACAAGCACATTATATGTTAATCAAGGCAGAGAAGGTTGGAATTAGTTGGCGGCCCTTGGGACAAACATTGGACACCGCATTAACATGTTTATGGTACCCACACAGGGGACCTTTCAACGAATAAGCCACACACGCATTCGAGTAGCAGGGATGTCATTCCTAGAGCTCAAACGCTTTTGACTCGCTTTGGACGTGGAATAATTTATGATAGAGTTTGTGATTCTATACAAGTGGAGAAACTAAGAGCTTTTACTCTGCTAAATAGGGTTTAGCTTCAAAATAATTTTGTAAATAATAATTCTTCTCGTAAGCTCATATTTTTGTTTGTATAGAGCTAAAGAGGTACAGCCGTTGGCAAGACCCGAATAAGTACCCAACCTTACTTTATTTTGGTCGCAAATAAAATTAGATAGATTTTATTACATTTACCAGTATCAATTATAAATTGCATTGGGCTATAATTTACGATCAGATACAAAAAAAACGGAATGCTAGTATTTTGATATTATGTTAAGATTCTTATTGAAATTCTACTACTACAAATTATGTCACATAAACAGGCCAAATTGAAATGTTACCTGGTGAAAGCCTGGCTCCAAACCTGGTCCCATATAATTCCAGTCTCACCTCTTTGGATGCATTCCAAGAGATTACTTCGTCCCAGAATTCGGGCGCTAAAGAAATTTCTAGAACAAATAATGTTGCGCCAGGGAGCACCAGGATTAATGTACCAGTTAGTACACTTTTAAATTTTCCAATTTAAAAGTTAAAACGTAAAACAGCTGTTATTTGCTTTCTGTAAACTGGAGGAGAAAATAGTGGGTACAAAATGCATTTAACAACTACAATTTGTACTTGAACTTTTCTTCGGGGTAGGTTTTATTCTGACTTTTCGTTGGGGTAGTCAGACACGTTTTAGACAAACAGTGTTCTTGGTAAATCGGTTCGGAAGGTCAGACAGTCACTTGCCTTTTGTAAAGTATTGGTATTTAGCTGAACTTTCTTCAAAATAGCAGTAGGAAACGTAGGCAGGATTGAAATCAAAATTATTTATTTCGAATTAAGTTATGTAGTACTTTTCGACCCCATTATTACAGACAGTAATCTAAATCGACTACCCTCCAGAAAAAGATATCGGATTTAGAAAGTTACATTCACTCACATTTTTTGTATGTGTAAATATGTAAAACTTCCAACGTACGAGTTAAAGGCATGTAGGGCTTAGAGTAAGTCCAGAAGAAATTCCCCCAGTCATTTCAAGCATGAAATACCACGTTCCGTAAAGATGAAATTCTTAAGAAATAAATATTTCTTACATATTTGTAAAATACCAGTAAAGTTATATTATTATGTAGGTTTATACAATATACGACGGTCACGTCTTGACTCTAATGCAACTATTCACATAAATTTATATACTTAACTACCCACACAAACCCTTCTTCTACTAACATCCGAAAAGCTGGGAGGACTTTTTTCTCAAAATTAAGTTGGTATTCTAATTATAAAAATAAAAATCCAGCCTATAAACGTCCCACTGCTGGGCACAGGCCTCTTCCCGTAAAGAGAAGGCACGAGCATTGATCACTACGCTTGCTTCCTGCGGATTGGTGATTTCAGATCAGTGTGTATTTTACTTCATTCTTATAAAATCTTTACATCTTTATAAAACGCTCTACTACCCTGATTATTCAGAAAAACTACCGTCCACTTCAGCTAACCAAAAACTATGTCAATACTAACACTGTCATGTCACAGCTTTCAAGACATCTTCACAAAATCCTTCGAAATAATCTCCTTTTACGACACCCATAGGTGGAAAAGGTATTCTTTACCTGAAACTACACGAACATTTGGGCATTTGACTGCCCATAAACACTGTCGTACTAGTATATGACAACGAGAAAGATAGCTTTACGCTGTCTCGGAGGATTCCAAGGGTGTCCACGTGGAGTGTTAAAGTGACGTAAACTTGAGTGGAACTACTGCAGGTTATGATATTGGACATTTTTGAACAAGAAAAAGTAAAAATAGATGCTAAAAATATTTCATATTTATGTAATACTCGTACTTCATATACTGCAAGACTCATAGGTGAACTTTTTGCCAGAAGGCAAGTCGATTCTTTTGTAATGTAATCTATCAAAGAAGTAAATTATTTTAACATTTTAATGTGTATTCATGAAACAGGAATCTAAAAAAATCCATTAGTCCTAATGATAACAGAAATGTATTAATCATAATCAGCACAATATCAGCAGAAATTCTCATTCAAAGAAAAATAAAATACGAAAAAACCAAGACAAATTTCACAGCGACATTTATTGAAACAAATTCTAATTTCGCTTCACAACACACTTTGCTTGCGCTGCAGGTTTCGTCTAATTTAATTTTAATGAAAGGAAACAAAAGGTAAAGTGATGTTTATAAAATTATATTTTAACAAAAGGTCGCGTTTAATCATAGGCAAAGTTTGTTAAAATACCTTTTTTGTTGAGTTAAACAAAATCGTGAAGTCCCTTTAATTTTTACTACCTGCCCTACTAAAATATACTGTTATGTGTATCTGACCTCCACAATCTATATTGTGGAGGTCAGATAGGCCACTTTGTAATATACTTTTTCTATATAGATATGGAAAACATCACATACATTGCTCTGAACCCAAAGTAAGTAGCTAAAGCACTTGTATTATGGTATTCAGAGACAACGAAGGTAACACATAGACCCAGACCCTAGACAATGTAGAAAAGAGATTTTCGGCATTGCCCCGTCCGGGGATCGAACCCGGGACTTCAGAGTAGTTCACTGAAAGTGGACTCCAACAGAGAGTAGGAAAAAACTGATAAGAAAAAGTTAAGCCAAATTAACGTACATCCCAAAGATTGAGTGGCTCATAGCTAAGTGTTAGCCGTACGGCTTGACCCATAATACAGGTTAAACCGCGCTCGCCGCGGTTGGTTCGTGCATGGGTGACCATTTATAACATACCGAGGCCCCTCCGTGTTTCCGCAACAGTAGTAGGTTAAGGCTGTCATATACATATAGATACGAAAATTCTGACAACCAGTCTGACTATGCGATACTGTGTTTCCCAGTAAAATGGGTTGTTGAGGTCAGATAGGCAGTCGCTCCGTGTAAAATACGGAATTCAGCTGAATCTGGTATGACGGGTAGCCGACCTCAACATAGTTGGGACAAAGGCTCGGGAGATGAGGTGATGAACCTGCATCCCAAAGGTTGTTTTTAGGCATGTCACACGTTTTGAAGTGGTCAACAAAATTCGTAATAGGCCTTACTTTATTAAGTTGTCAGTATTTAAGATGTCCTAAACTTTTGTGTTCCGTTGACAATTGTTTCATAAGCTACTTAATTAGATCAAAGATTGAGCAGATTATAGAATTTAATTTCGAACTTTGTTAATTACAATGTCTTCTTACTATTTTGAAGTTCTTTAGGAGTTTTGGAAACCTGTTTGATTTCTGAACTATTTTTAGGACTATGACAAAACTTATTTGAAATTACACTTGACAAATTCTATAGTTTTAAATTATTTCCTTTTATTAACATATAATAAATAATATAAAGCTTGAATATAATATTTTAAAATTAATACTAACTTATCGATTATGACAAAATGGTGGCCAAGGCAAGGCAAAAGAAGCGTCGGTTATCTGAGAGAAAGATGGGTCGACGACTTAGTTAAAGTCTCGGGTCGAGTCTGGATGAGGCTGGCACGAAAACGGGAAGGCCTATGCCCAGCAGTGGGAGGACAAGTGCTGTGGATGATGATGATCAATTATTGGGGATTTCCGAGAACTAGCTTTCGCCCGCAGTTCAAGGTAATGAATGCCTTGTTCTTTCATGAGGCTAACTTCATAGAAATTACATCAAAATTAATTACGTGGTTTAGCTGTGAAAGCGTAAAAGACACGCAGAGACTAACTTAAATATTAATAATATTAGTATAGATAGTACATTATTATGTTTGAAAATCTTCAGATTCACTTGTTTTACTACAAACAAAACGTTTTAGTTCATCGTACTGTTCTTTCTTGACATAAACAATTACAGGTACTTCAAAAGTGAAACGTTTAGAAAACCTGAGCACGATTCTGAAAGTTCTCAGAAATTCAAACAAGCTAAGAATAAATTTAAGCTGCAAATGAAAAACTTTCTATTACTTGTACCTTGTACCGCTTTAACTATGTGTACGATGTAAACTTAAATAATCCATTCAGAATACATACATATCATCACGCCTGTATCCCCGAAGGGGTAGGCAGAGATGTACCAATGTACACCCACAGTTCGCCGATATATTTAGGTTCCATGTAATAGGGGGCGAGCCTATTGCCCCTTACCAGGCACAAATCCAAACTCCGACCTGCTACTGAGCATTTCACAGAAAAACCCAATAACACCTTGGTCGACTCGGGAATCGATCCCAAGACCTCTAGCGTAGCAGTCGCGCTTGGCACCACTAGGCCATCGAGCACTTGTACCTTGTACCGCTTTAACCATGTGTACGATGCAAACTTAAATAATCCATTCTGAATACGTAATATGTCAACATAATCCGATAGGTAATCGAAGTACCTAGATTTATGCTTTATATCGATTTAAAGTATATTTTTCTAAAGATCCCTTTTTAATTGACTTCAAAAAGGAGATATTTAATTCCGCCGTTTTTTTTTTATGTTTGTTGACTCCTAACTTTCGATTGGGTGAACTAATTTTTTTATTTTTTTTATTCGAAAGCTGGTGCTTTTATTGTGGTCCAATTTTAATTTGGCCCAGTTATGACAGTGGGATCCATAAAAAAACATACATTTAACAACATAAACATATAACATAATAAACATATTTTTAGTCGATACTATTTTTGTAAGAATTATTGTCTCTAAAAATATTGCTTCTGTGACAGAATACAAACAATTTACCCTTATATTTTTATACCGTTAAGAATTACTGCGATTTTTATTATTCTTTTGTTCTCTGCAGTATTACAATCACATAATTTGCCAAACGGCAAAATAAGCCCAAATAAACATGGGAAAGGCCTATTATGAGAGAAAACCATGAAAAATGTCTGTTTGTTTCCATTATTATTACAAGTATGTTATGTAGCTGCATTACAATTACAGTACCTATTACTGGTTGCCTCCAGCTAAGAGAAAACATGAAACAAAATTAAATGTATTTTTAACGAAAAAAAATGCGTATTACATATTTTTTTTTTTTATCATATGCATAGCTGTAAGTAAATGATGCCTTTAGCAAAATCTTTAAATGATAAGATGATAAGTAAAGTTGAAAAAATCTAGCTCATTTTCGGTCTTGATGAATTTTGTTATCAAAATTTATCAATAACCTAGGATTATTCAAAGTTCAAAGTCATGATTGCACAAAAAAAAGTATATAATAATCCAGCCTATAAACGTCCCACTGCTGGGCACAGGCCTCTTCCCATATAGAGAAGGCACGAGCATTGGTCACCACGCTTGCTCTTTGCGGATTGGCGATTTCAGACCCCAAATTTTTAGAATCCAGGTTTCCTCACGATGTTTTATTTCACCGTTTGTTAGAAGTGTCTTAGAATAATTAAGAAAGTACGTATATAACTTTTGAAAAGTTACATTGGTACTTGCCAGGGTTCGAACCTGCAACCTCGTGCATACAAATCCGTTCATTGAACCGCTAGGCCACCACGACTATTAAAATAAAGTAAAATTCTATTTTTATCTAAAAAAGTAAATAATGATTTATTTTATTTGAGCAGTAATGCGTACCAACTAATAGGTTATTACTGTGCTCAAGGCTTTTAGCTGCGACTGTTCCTTCAATAAGCAGCTTATTGTTCCACCCTATTGCTTCGTAAATTGTTCTTTATTTGCTTTCATTATTTATTTGTTTATTCGTAATTTTTACGAGCAATTTTGTTATGTGGCGGTTTTATTTTGCTTTTGCCAGATTTAAGGCAGAGACATACTTACGTGTCGTGACGTGGCGTGACGCGCCAGAAGCATATCGGTTTCATACATTTAATATGGTTAGGGTCATACTAACGTGTCGTGTCGTGTCGACATGCAAATGTAAGAATCGATATAATGTACAGTAAGAATCGATATAAAGTAATGTGTTAATTTCTTTATTTTTAAATTTATAAACCGTAATATAATCGTCTCTAACCATATTAAATGTATGAAACCGATACGCTTCTGGCGTGCTTCTGGCGCGCCACGACACGTAAGTATGTGTCTGCCTTTATTTCAAGCCTGTATTCGACGAACTAAGAAATATTGGGAACATGTCTCATGTAATATGTATTAAGACTAGCGTACAAAGAAAATAAATCAGGGTTTTCGGAGTAAAAATATGATATTGTTACGATCCTAAACAAAGAGTTAATAATGTTCATGTTACAATCATCTGAGTAGGAGGCATAAGATACAACCCCAAAATATCACTGTATGAATGCGACTAGACAAAGTCAAATGGCAGGTGACTTATCTAAAAGAAATTATATTTTTGTACATTTAATGCGCTGCAATTCTAACATAAAAAACGTCTTCCAAGTAAATATTATATTTATTTGTTATGGATCCACACACACCGTCAAAATTGGCCGGAAATATTATAATATAATTCAATAAAGAATCATCAACATCGGTTCACCCAGTCGAAAGTTATGTGTTAACAATAAAAAATACAGTCCCATTGAGTACCTCCTCCTTTTTTGAAGTCGGTTAAAAAGTCAGAAATGACACCTGTCTTCGAGGGCAGGAAAGTTGCAATCTCCCAATTATGACATCATATTATTTCAATTACAATGGCTTTTCATTAGCTTCTTAAACCGGAGATAGGTTTAGAACAGCCCTATCCCATTACTGTCTTACTGTGTAGAAACGGACCTCCCAAAAATTTAGGTCAGAATATACCTATCCATTATTGATCTGCATTATTATTTCTTACACACGGAAGCCTAAGCATGAAACGATTCGATTTACATTACTGCACACGCAAGCATGTTACCCATAAAAATGTGCAAATCCTGTAACGACACGCACCGTGGAATACGTCCATTTTAATTTTAATATTGCCGACGTCATCCGTTTTCGGGTCTTGAGTTTCAAAGAAATGAATAAGGGATATTATTATTTGTGATTTTCTTTTGTTTTTATTTTCTTTAAGGAAATTATATATAGGTAGATTTATTTTTCGTATTGAGGAATAAATTCGTCATATTTACTTAAAGTATGTTGTTTTTTATTTTTATTAATCATAATATTTCTGTTATTTTTTTTTTTCAAATGAAGAAAAATATCTTTTATTATTTAAAATAATACGCAAAAAGTATCAAGTTTTATATTTTTGAGATATCAGTTATTAAGGTATACACACAAACATGTTTTCAGGTTTACTATTAACACTTACATGTTAATACATAATTATTATTATCACTACTAAAACAAACCACGCCTTAAAATAACACCAAATAAGTTACAAGCCAATTTAAACAAAAACAACCTTCTTACTCCAAGAAACTTTAAAACTAAATTCTTTAATAAACCAACTTACTAGAGTTGCATTTTCATGAAACCATGCAAGTTCTAATGAAATCTACATTGCATATTACGCAGGTCGTCTCGCCTCGTCTTGCCTCGTCTCGCATGTTAAGTAGGCGATTATTTTTGTAATTATTTCTAATATCTCCTTTAGTAAGTTGATGAAGAAACTTAGCTCACTTATTGGATATTATGTATGCAAGGTGCAGCCTTAGCTTAATAAACACGTAACGTTGAGATTAAAGAGGTTTATAAATTCTTTTCATGGGTTTATGGTAATGGTGTTGTGTTTTCTTATTAGTCTTATTTTTTTAGAGTATTTTTACAAAAAAAAAAGATTATTTCTCAAGGAATTATTATAAAAAATACAATAATTAATATACCTACCTTTTACCCATTTTGTTCGGGTTTATTCAAGAATTTAGTTTCCGACTTTTCGACAACCTTAAACCTAAGAAACCAATACAATAATGAATGCTGAAAAATACACTCAGATGAACTGAGAACCTATAAACTTTTAAACTATCGCGCTGCATGTTTATAGTAATATTATAGAACGGGGATTAGCGCGTACATGCATAAATACCTTTAGGGCTTGACGTTTCTAGCCCTAAAGGTATTTATGCATGTACGCGCTAATCACCGTTATAATATTACTATGAACTGAGAACCTCCCCCTTTAAGAGTCGGTTAAAAAAATAAACTATTCATTAATATCAAAATAATTAATAGATTTATGAAAATGTTATTTCAATGCATAAATGATGAACTATGGAAGGTCTGGTAAACAGATTTGTGTTTAAAACGTAGCTTACAACAATGTAGATTGGCTGTAGTTTCATAATTATTCAATTACCAAACAATTCCGTGTGACAACATGTTACACAATTCATCACGAAATCTAGTTCCGAAATTCGTCCAAATTCAAACATTCATTAAAACAAGTTATCAACTACCTAGTTGATGTAGACTTAACTTTCAGAGTTAAATATAATCATCTCGTTTTCCTTTGAACGTACGTGACTAGACTAACAATAATATACATGTTAAAACTACCTATACGTCTCGTTCATTTGCCTAAGTTATATTTACTAGTCTTACGCCCGTTTTACCTTGCAAAGGGAGCACAAATCTAAGTACGTCGTCCGCATACTAAACGCGTCAGCGATGTCTACAGTTTCTGTTTAGTCACCAAAAGGTAGGCTGTGTGTTCAGAGGCAAGGTTCTTAAATGTTTGACTAAAGTTATGTAACCACTGAATATGCTGGTTACTTGGTAAGTAAAGATACAAGGGTGAGGATTTTGCGGAATTATATCTAGCAAAACAAATGAGTGTCGTAATCATTATAGGTACAACTCTTCAACTATTTTTAAATCGTCTACTTACGTTGAGTACTATACTGAGCGCTGGATTGACTAATTGACCAGACTTACCTCTTTTCTATTTCCAGCGTTTCTTAACTTCTGACTTGTGACAAAGGTTCAGCACAGAACTTTTTAATTTTAAATATAGGAGAGTTAAGGTTAAGACTTTTTGATGCTGAGACGAATCTCGCACTAACTTGTCAATTTCTCTCTTCTTCATTTAAAAAGGAGTCTTGTTACTTAATCAGAAAATTTAATCTAAAATCCTACAGTCACATACAAAAAGAAAACTGGTTCAAGAAAACGATCATGATCCCATCATAACTCAAAAAAAAACTTGGGCACAACTTCCCCACATCACTCCAAAACCTTTACACCCAAACATTGTTCCAACAATAATAGTAAAATTTCTGCAACTTAACATAATCATCTCATTTTTCGTGCAAACGTGACCTGAATGTACGGGGAGCCATTCTTGGTCGAAATGCCTTCAGTAAGCATTTGACTGTCTCAGAAAAACAAGTCGAAAACATTTTGTGTTTCCACAAACGGCTGTTCACTTTGTTCAGCCGTTTTGTGATTACCTCTAAGTGTATTCTTGGCTGAAAAAACGTGACTGTCATTAAGACTTGATTTATTGCTACGACACTAAAAGGGTTTGTTGAGGGTTCTTAAGGGTCCCCGTCCTTCAGCCTTCGCGTACATATGTTTTGGGTAAGATCTGCTGTGACATGTATTAATGTGTTTTGGTTTGGTTTCTATGTATAAGTTGCGGATAATGAAGTGGTTTCATGTTTATTGGGATGTTGGAGGTCACTTTGCTGGACTGGTATTCAATAACGAGTATGTTGTTTTTGTTTATGGATAAAAGCATTTATTTCTTGACTGGTTGTTGGTTCATAAATATCTTAAAATCCATTTTGGCCTATACCTAAACAACTGCCTCTATTTACTTAACTGCTCCATTCTACAACACTGAAACGTTTTAGAGATTTCCATTTAGTACCTGAAATTTCCAGATTTGCGTGCTAAAATCAAATTGATCACGGAATCGCCTAAAGCGCTTTTATAAGCACTTCAATTGAAGTGAGCAATTGCTACCAGTTAACGTTTACTGGGAAACAGCCAGGAACAAGGCACGCGGCTGACGGGACGTATTATTATAATAGTGTAAAGGTCACGGGACGTGGGAGAGAAATTATGGAAATAGAAACTAATCCTGGTTGTTGGTGGTTATGTTTTATGAACGAATAGGACTGTAGTTTTTATTTAATAGAATCATAATGATGTTTAAATTACATAATAAATACTACCAAATTATTCCAATTCGATTATAATATTTACAAAAAATATTGATCACATAAAATATAATTAAAAAAAAATCCTGAATTTCGCCTGCAAGGTAGGAAACTAGCTTCGTGAAAATTGAAAATGAAAATTAAATAAAACCATCAAAGAACGGACTCCTTTTGACCCATTAGCAGACCTCCTAATTTAGGCAAAGTAAACAGTACAGTAAGAACGTTCTCAGCACTTAACGGCTACACTTTTAGTGGTACAGGAAACGAGGCATGTCGGGGCATGTTCAACACGCTACGTTAAACATGAACTGCTTCAGTTTATTACGGAGATTTTTCTTCAATGGACTTCGTTGGGGATTAGACATGTCTAAGATTTTAGTTCAAGTGAAAATCAAGAGAAAAAAAAAAGTGGGGTTTAGATGTGCTGTGTGGCCAGTTCTCTAAAGGCCATGCAAGATCAAAAAGAGAAAACGTCTTAAAAATAACACAAATGAACTTAAATTTTTTGCTTCTCTTAAAATGTTTTATATGAGCTGTTTAACTATAGCGAAGTATTTAGAGGAACACCAGGTTAGAATAAAATATTTTAGTGTAAATGTTTTTAAATGCCTACCTAAATATGTATAAATTGTCATGCGAATAATCCATCAACAGTTCCATGCAAATTACTAGTTTCGAGATGAATAGTTCTATCACTTTCAAACACTAATCAGCACTCTTACTATAAGCTCTTATAGCAGAACCATTACCACTGTGAAAGCGAGACGCCGCTACATGCAGTATAGCGCCGTCTCGCTCGCACACGGGACAAAGTCCTGCTTAATGAGCACACAATGCAGGCACAGGAAACGCAAATCAATCTCAGATCATAATTATGGTTTATCCGACGCATATCAAGTACATTGTATATTATTATTATTGTGTTCTATTATGCAATATACTGTTACATGCAAGATATGCTAATGTAGTGCTCGATTCTAGGAATCTGAGGATAGTTACGGAACAGCGCTTGTGGGAGGAAACT
Organism: Autographa gamma; assembly: GCA_905146925.1. Lineage (NCBI taxonomy): Eukaryota > Metazoa > Arthropoda > Insecta > Lepidoptera > Noctuidae > Autographa > Autographa gamma. The sequence continues at coordinate 10,169,842 of LR989867.1, read as the reverse complement.
AGATTTAAACGAAGTCTCAAAGGACAAAGCCTTATACTACAGCCAGAAACAAAAGCTGATGAAGAAAATCGGTTTTACAGAACACCTTTTATACAATTTATAGTCCGTGGATGGATTCTGAGTCTGTTTTTTATGTTTTTTATGTCTATCTGTTTTGCATTCATTTTTTTACTTAAAACTTAATTCCTACAAATTTTAATCTGTGTTCAACAAATCATGTTTTTACTGTTTTTGGATATATCGTGTAAAAATTACCACTACCATGAGGCAAAAATGCTAAAATATGGTCAACAAAAGTGTGGGTTTATAAAAGTACCTATTTATTATTTTAGAGATTTTCGCATAGTTGCACTTTACAGGCAAAATAAACAGTAGAACCTTTCCAACCATGTATTTAGTCAAGAGAATGAAGTGGGGATTAAATTATAAGTTGTGAAACTTTATATGGCAGTAACACAAGGCAAAGGTATTAAGGCCAGAAACCATGTTGCGCACTTTACAGATTGTAATAATCTTGAGACTGAACTAAACTAAGGAATTTGTCGCTTCGTAAATAATAATAGTTCTTTTTATGATGCTATAAACTATTACGGCCTTTTGTGTTTACCTCTAATACAGGCGGTTTGCGGGCGTATTCTGAAACGCCTGAAATTAATTTGTGTTTGTAAGGGGTTCGTAGTAATTTTGAATGAAAAGGTTAACTGTTGAAGTTAACAATATAAATGTAATTAGATTTTGCCTAAAACAAGTGCATCCTGAATTTGTACAATAATGACATGTGTACTCATACAATGTTTGAAATTTTTTGTGAACTTTGCTTTAAAAATGATGACGATGAAAATTAAAATCTAATTCGTTTTGCATGTATTTTTTTACTTTAGCGAATAGTACTTTAAGAAAGTAGTTAATTTTTTTGCGATTAAACGATAAACATATCTATCGATCCCTGAGAAAATATTTAATAATTTTACCTTCAATCTTTTTCCACAATTTCTTTAAATTTGCGCCCTAATCGTGACCTACTTGACCAAGAATCCGTGCAATAAATGGTAAAGACATTGATTGGCTACTGTTTCAATATTCTTGTAAAATTAAATTCGAATGAAAATGTTCAACCTTCATTTTGAAGCCAAGGCTGGACAAATAAGAAGTAACCTGGGATGATAAATAAATAAAATAGTTGGAATTAGATGCTCAACTGAATAACAGGACAGAAGCACATAAAATTTATCATTAACCTAAACATACTTGTCTAATTATGACTTCCTATCTACCTGTTATATATTTATCTTCAAAGTCCGTCCATTGGTCTCTGTACCCGCCATCTCGAACCAGCCTTTAATAATGATAAAAGGTCAATGACATCAACTAATAACTAAAGCCCCAAAATATTTCTAAGACTACCCTTCACAAAATATTCTCAGAACTGAAGTGATAATTACAACATGTGTGTATGAGCACTCCATGTCGGCCCAAGGGCCCTCGGTTCAATAACCCTCGATATTTGGAGATGGAAAGCGCAAATAATGAACACGACTATTGGTTTCCATAATTATCGGAATATTTCCCGTTGAGGCCAATGGAAATGGTTGTTTTTGGTGCTTGGACGGAATTCTTTGATGGGACTTCCTTATTAGATTGGTTTTTGTATTTATTAACAGGAAGTTACGTTAATGCATTCATTGATGTAGACTGCGAAATTGGGGAGAAGGGTAAAAATATGTTGGCAGTAAATAGTTAAAGTTGATTGTCAAGATTCTATAACCCCGACATAATTTGGTAGAAATAGGAACTTTCGCCTCTAAGCTCAATAATTGAGGTATAAACTTAATTACATCGCATCACAGTTGTTTAAAAAAAAACCTACAAATTTCAATGGAAACTAAATTTTTTCAGTACAGAACAAATTTTCATTTACCGTGAGTACGTTTTTCTTTCTATCGTTTCAGCTTGCCACTCAACTTCATCTACAAGATCCACAGCACAAGTAAGTATAGTACCATTGTTTGCCAGGTATATTATTATGCAAACTGCACAATTGACTTAATTCGGTAGCGCTCAATCAATTATGCAGGTGCTCTGAACATGAAGTCATCATTCAGTGTTTACTCTATATATCAATGGAGTATAAAATCAAACTGTTTGAACTGTGAATATAGTAATCAAGTTATAGGATATCATAGTTATAGTTTGTTTACTTTTGGCGCTAAAAATGTCATTGAAATTCGTGGGATTTCAGAGTCAGAAAAAAAAATGTATTTATACTGTATTTTAAAAACATTCCGATTTGCAAAGTTGCAGGTGATAAAAAAAAATGTGATAATTTAGAATAATAAAAGATATATTGTGATAATTTTGCTGCTCGTTGGCCTAGTGGTGTTAAGCGCGACTGCTACGCTAGAGGTCTTGGGTTCGATTCCCGAGTCGACCAAAGTCGGAGTTTGGATTTGTGCCCGGTTAGTGGCAATAAGCTCGCCCCCTATTACATGGGACCTAAAAATATCGACAAACTGTTGGTGTACATTAGTACACCTCTGCCTACCCCTTCGGGGATACGGGCGTGATGATATGTTATGTTATGTTTATCAATGCTGAACATTTCTTGCAACATTGCAAGAATCTGAAACTTGTCTGTCACATTTGACACCATTTTTCAACATACAAAATTCACGGATAAACCAAAAGTCTTCTACATAAACCTCAATTCAGTAGTTCCTAAGATAAAAGGGAATCACACTCACAGATTTTACGATACATTATGTATAAACTAGGGTTAAGGCCCTAAATATTTCAGAGGAACCGATGAAATACATTGGGTTTATATCGATCCAGGTCTAGACATACAAATTCGTTTAGTAGAGACAGTAGGGGTCAAAATGGGGTCACTATTGGACTTAGTTTGAAATTAGTTGGACATGTGAAATTGGTTTCCAAAACTATTATTAGGTAGTGAAAATTTCTATTGGCTATGTCCAGTTCAGGATTTGCTATTTTATGAACGGGATACGATTGTAAATTTTCTTGCAGCTGAACTGATTTGCAGTTATGACAGTATATGAATAAATCATATAATTCCAGCCTATAAACTTCCCACTGCTGGGCACAGGCCTCTTCCCATAAAGAGAAGGCACGAGCATTGATCACCACGCTTGCTCTTTGCGGGTTGGCGATTTCAGATCCCCATTTTGAAATCCAGGTTTCCTCACGATGTTTTCCTTCACCGTTAGTCAGAAGTGTCTTTAATAAATCATAATGAGAGATATTCCATAAACATAATTATGTGAACGAACTATCCCTCATAATCAACAAACTAATTAATTTGGATCGCGACAGCGCCGCAAATCGGACTTACGGTTAATGATATCACCAAATGAATAAACAAATAGATCTCCTTATACCTATATGGTATTTTCTAATTACAATTCTCCCTCGAGATTACGAAGCATCCTGAATCGAAATTCCGTCTTACCTTAAGGAATTGTCTAACCTAACAATGGTACCTAGATTGTAAGACAATGCCGTATATTCATCTGTAATTCAATTCTACATAACATGATCTGGTCCCGACATGCCGAGATTCAATTTGATCTGAGATGCAGCTTCGCGTTATGCGAGGGTTTCATGTATTGCGCTACTAATTGGTAGTGTAAGTGACCTATATTTCTGGGTTTAGCAAAATTGGAATTTTCTTGTTGATTCTTGCTTCGTTTGGGCTAGAGATTGTTCATGTTGGTGATGTTGGTTTAGTTATTTATATCCTACTAATATTACAAATGTGAAAGTTTGTGAGAATAGATGTGTGGATGATGTTACTCTTTCACGCAAAAACTACAGAATGTATTTTAATGAAACTTTACACTTATGTAGCTTATACCTAGGGATAACACATAGGCTATAATTTATAAAGATAATCTAAGAATTGTCAATCACGCAGGTGAAACCGCGGGGCACAGCTAGTTTTGCATAATTTGTTGTAGAAAAAATTGTGGGTTGTAAACTTTTTCATTCACACGTTAATTATTTCAATTTCCTTATTCATCGTTTTTTGCTAGAAAGTACCTATCAGGAATTTTGATTATGACTGTTCCAAAAATCAGGTAAATTAGATCGTTTCCGTTTTGTGTATATGATGGCAAGAAAATGAGAAATTCTAAGAGTAACAGATACACGGAAAATAAGAAAACTGTTTCTCAGAAAATAAATAACGATTATAATTTTCTGGATTGTGATTTCAAATGGAAGTTTTTGCAAGGTCAATGTGAAGGTCGTTTTTTCTGTTTATAAAAGAGCTCTGTAACAGCTGCTTTATCGACCTCGAAAAGTGAAGCGTGAGCAAAATATTACAGGCAACCCTTTGAGCTTTTTGTAGCAACATAAAAATACTTCTAGGTAGAGAATAAAAAATCCTTTTTTTTTTGACAGGTGTACACAATAAAAATATAATATATTGTTCACCCATTATATCACCGCGATGAACAAAGTGAGATATACGGTCATATATACAAGTATATTAATTAAAGTAATTCTGTATTCATAATACAAAATTTAAACTGTCTTTCAACTAAATTTATTTTTAACTAATAAAACGTTCAAAACACGTTTAATTGAGTCATCTATTTTTGGCCTATTTGATATCAAGTAAAGTCTTCTAATTATTAATTTAGCTTGAAGTACACTTGAGTTCCTTTGTTCTTAAATTTAAGTATTTTATAAATAACAATAAATTGCCTACAAAATATGTTAAAACACACTCGAATTTTCCATCGAGATAATTGATAAACCACATGGCAGTAAGTTTGGTTAACACAGACGACAGACGTACCTACAGAAAAAAAGGACAAACAAATAAAATTACCTCTAAATATAATACCCATTCATATATTTCCAAAAAAAATGCTGTAACATTTCCGCAAAGCAAGAGAAACGCCAAAATGTACTCCGGGCTTTGACAAATCAGATCGTCGTAAATAGTTTACTACATAATAAGGTTACAGGAGCCCTTCCTCATATCAATTGGATTTGTGGATGGCAGGGAAGTATACAACCTACCACATATATCACGTGTAGTGTTTACAATGAATCACGAAAATCAACCTTACCACCTAAGCAATAAGATCCACGTATATTTAAATGGTGGTATACCTGTGTGGTTGGCCGTATGACATGTACAGACAGCTACCTGACGTTTTTGTACCCTGTACATGATCTGGAGAATTAACCTTACTGCCTTGGTGATAAGGTCTGATATTTATATGTTGGTATTGCTGTGTGGTTGACCGTATGGCATTTACAGGCAACTGATGTTTCTGAACCCCGTACAGTAGTTTTTGATGTAATTATTTGTGTATGACATTTAGCGGATTGAGATAAAGGTGAATGGACCAAATAAAATAATATATTTACCGATAAGGTTTCCCCATCCTAGCAGATGACAAAAGTGGGTGGAAATGAGAAAATGAGGCTTTGGTTGATACCTACTACAGTAATATCACCCCTCTTTTTGCGTCGGGGGTTAAAAAGGTAAATACCACAGCAAGTAAAATAATTGTTATTCAAACTTCAAACTAATCAAGTGCTCTAAATCAAGTATTTTGTACCTCGTAATGTTTACGTCTAAATAATTATTTATACACAATTAAATCTTATATAAGAACAAACTCTAACTATACTAAAATTAAAACTTACATAAATAAATAAAACTTACAGGCGTCGAAAAACTCATCGTCATCCTTTTAGTTAAATGTTCTATTCAATAAAGAAATCAAAGGTTTCTTAAGTCTTGCATGTGAAAAGTGTTAGTTTAAGTGAAAACTATAGAAACGAAACTGGCTCACTTCCAAACTCAAACTAGGTTAAGAATAAAATTGATATTAAATTTTTAAAAGCGTCTCAAAAAAGACTTCCTTACTGAAACTATAAAAACATATTGTTGAAACAAAAGAGATCTTAAAAGTTTTACACTATTAAAACAGATAAATTGTGTTAAGTACTTGACTTTAAAATCCTTTCTCTTCTTCGCACGGAATTTAAGTTGAAGCGAAACAATGAAGATGACTTAAAGAAAAGGTTTTAATCTAAAGATTTTTTTGAAATTCTTAACGAGTAAAGCCGTTCTTATATTCATGTTAATGATTGATAGATCGAAATTTTGATTAGATCATTGTGGTGAAGAGATTAGTCAGGACGTGATGGAGACCAGCGACTGTGCCATCTTAGTGGCATCTTTATGTTCAGAAAGAATTTAAAAATTGGATCTTTGACTCAAAAAGAAGAAGGTTGATAGATATGTTGAATTTATCTGATATCAGTAAATATTTATTTGCGAGGTGCAGATTTAAATAAAACCAAATTCCTTCGCAAAGAAAACGTACGTTAGATAAAAAATTCAAAGCCACACATTACTTAAAATGAAAACAAAATGTGTCAACAAAAATATTTGTACTAGAAATTAGTTATGATCAAACAAAAGCCTCTGACTTATTGTGATTGAAATCTTTTTTTTATAACTGAAAATCAATTCAGCTCAATCTGGGATTTAAACAAAGCCTGCTAGTGTATTCAATCTATCAAATTTATTTTAGGTCTTATACACCTGTATAAAAAAACTATTTTGGTTTAGCATATACTATCATAATATATGCTAAGCTGGATTGGATTGTAAAAGAGACAAAAATAATTTAATATTATTAATCTAGATCTTAAGCTATTTGAGGGCCAAATTTCATCTAAATCGATTCACTAGTTTAAGCTTGCGAAAGTAACAAACATTCATCCAATTCCACATTTTTTTATCTGATTGAATATCAAAAAAGGTAAAAAATATTTTTATTTCTCATAAACCAAAAAAGTCTAACATCGATTTAAAGTCTAAGTAAACTAAGACATCCAAAATGGAAGAAAAAATCGAACATTCAACGAATTAAAAATTGCGACTCCAATTTCATGGTCTTTTTTGTAAGTAAACCTTTCCAATTTCCATTTACAGAACAATGTACATCGAAATCAAGAGAAATGTTTCGGTCCAGGTCCTTACTATTCAGAGCTAATTCCTGGATCCAGAGGAACACTGTTCAATTCATCAACATTAACACTTGACAGTTGAGGTCTCGCGCGAATTGTTATAAATTGCGGGAATTGAGACCAAGACGTCTACAGCAGAATTTGCTTAAACATTTTCTGTAGGCTGTGTTTCGTTGTTTTAAATTAATGCTAAAATTGAAGTGTGTTTTAGGTTACATGAATTTATAATTATAGTTGAGAGTTGATTAAAAAACAATACACTTTAAAAAAAACTATAAGCAAAATTACAAAAACGATGCTGATTTGTGACTCGCAATGTGACGTGAATATTTCATGTAGTAGCGGAACTATAGAATAGGTAAAAAAAACTTGAATGAAAACAATATTCCAGCTATTTCAAAAATAATAAAATATAAATTAGGAAACCGAAATATTTTATAAATGAGGGAGAAAAAAACCATGGAACAGAACTAAAATTTCGTATGTAAATTTCTTCCTTAAATAAATATTTATCAAAAACCATTTCTCTTCGATTTTCCCGTCCATTTCTTTCATTAAATTTTATTACAAGTTCGTTCCATTCCATGACCAACCGGTACAACTTGCCTTAGCAGCTAACTTTGTTATTCAGTTGTCAAAGTCTTAAACCCCTAGGTCCTACCAATTTCCAAATCCCTAGGCCCAAGTTCGCAGACTCAATTGCAAGGATATTATATCTAGAAATTATTGTTCTAAATTTTGAAACGGTATTATGGCTAACAGTATTTTGAGCTAGATATTACAGTGGTCAAAACTTTGGAGAACAATTCGTTAAATAGTGGTCAGTTCGGGGTAAGATCTTGGGCTTTGTTTAATACCAAGTATTTTCATCTAGAAATCAAGTAAATTTCTCAAGTTCCTTTATTAGGTCCAAAAATTGTATATTTGAAATCTGTTAACGTTTGTTTTGTGTTTGACACGGAACGACGGAAGTAACATAATTGATTTAAAATGTAAACGTTTCCTCTGAGGCTTAATCTCATATTATTATTTCTAAATCTTACAATTTCATCCATAGCTTCCTTTCCCTGTTTACTTTTTCCCCTTTCCTTATTTTCATTTAGTAGCATCTTTTTTGTTGAAAGTGCAGAATATTTTCTATCAGTATGATTATCGTTTGAAAACAACCGTATTACTCGAACGTTTCAAAACTTGTTCTCTTGCCAAGAAAATATTAAGGACAAAAGCTGAACGCAATATTTTGGAGTCCCTAATAAAATCAAGTTCCCTATTTCCCTAAAATATATAAAATAAGATTTCCGCTGACGCGAATACAGGGCTGTCTAACGCTATAATACGTAAAGCAAATGTCCTTAACAAAACTGTTTTACTGGAGTTCACCCCTTTGCATTATGAAAGTAAATAAGCAGAGTATATATAGGATGTTGTATTTAAAGAGGCTGTTTTCCTTTCAAATATTCCATGTGTTTGTATTTTTACGCCCAACTGGGGATGAGGAAATGCTTCACACTTGTTTGAACATGTTAATTATGAGTTTGGACCCGTTGAAGAAAATGTTGAAAGCTGTGTGCCGGTATCCGGATATCCTTGTTAAGAATTAATTGAGGAGTTTATATCAAAGTGCGTTGGGTTGTGTTTGTTCGTGGAGTTCTATTCTTAGGGAGAAAGGCAATTAGGCTGTTGGAGTTAAATAAGAGAATGTAAGTGGAGTATACTTGTAGACCTCATAATACCTAATGTAAGGCTAGATAGAGTGGTATATTTCACAGGACTTAAAAAACGGTTTTTAGCGTCGATCTGTTGAAGGAACTTATGCTATACCAATTTGGTATTGGTATACTGATATGACATTTTTATAGTTTAAAATCAATCCCAAAGTTTAAATTTTTTGTCGTGTGTATGTCGAAAGATTTATATTCATATTTTGTCATAAAAACTCATTGAACTTGAACTTAACAGAGAAATGCAAAAATAAATTTGTAATATTGACATTCATGGCGAACACAATCCCGCGAAGCAATAACAAAAAATTGATAAACTACCTGTATTCTCATTTCCCCGTCACCGCCAGAAACGCAATAAACAGAGGTTCTTTATAAATGCAACAGCAATTTCCCCTAGGGTTATTATTCATGCATCTGAAATTTGCTGATACCCGATAAATTACATCGCAATCCCTAGGTCTGTCGCAAAATCAGTTTTTTATAATTATCTCCCTGATTCTCATGCTTGGATCGAATTTTAATTAAAATTTCACGTAAGTCCTAGACGGTTTTCAGGACGGCAAAGGGATTTTAGTTCAAAGGTAAATCTGGTTATTGAGAGCTTAAACTTTGTACTTTATTTATTAGTTTTTGGAAAACGATGTTCCTACCGAATTATTATCTAACTTTGTTTTAACTACTTGCAGACTTCGGTTTCTATTTTTAGATTTTAAAAGGTTATTTTAGGCAATCATAGTATACTCGTATTAAAGTATCGTATGTAAAAAATCGTCAAAGTGCTATTTTGCTAGGAGTTGTCGTATTTGGAACTACCCACCCTGGTAGTTCCAAATTCTACAAAAAAAACCCTTTATTTTGTGTTTTCCAGAAATATTTGGTATTTACCATCATCGTACCATAGCTTAACACAGAGTATTCTGCCACTAAAATAATTTCATACTATCAATTAAAAAAGATTACATACATCCCATAACTTTGCATCCCATGATTTCCCATCAACTTTGTCCAAAAACCGATAGTATTTGCCATCTATATCATCAATATAATAAACGTTTCCAACTCCATGACATTCAATACTACCTTTCCATCATGGACAACGTAACAGGTGATATGTACGCCCATTTGCGGGTCATTGCACAAGTTTGATTCGATTTGAAAGGTTCTTCGCAAGTCAGCATGTTCCATCAATGCGTGTAAAAGGTTTATTTCTGTACCTTTCTGTTTCTTTTTACGTATTCATTTGTTTGCTGGAAAAGACGTATTGATTTCCTTGAGGAAGATTTTTGCATGTGATATTTTGTATTTTTTTTTTTGTTTTCTCTTGGCACGTGACGCGCTGGGAGGATTGTTTTCTTATTTTCGTCTAGATTTTTCACGTTAAAATTTTTGATATTATTATTATTTAAAGCCTGAACTGTCCCACTGCAGGGCAAAGGCCTCCCTTTCCTCCTTCCACAAGTCTCTATTGTTTGCTAATTGTTGCCAATTTTTGATAATTAGACTAAAATATTCTTGCTACTCATACCTTATTTTAACGCTCAATAAAAGCAAGAAAATCCAATTCTAAAAATATGAGATCACTGTTTACCAAACGGAATAAAATAGGTTACAGTCCAACTAAATAAATAACAAAAACTGTCAACATCCCAAACCCGTAGAAATAAATCATCCGAGATACAATTTTAGATAGTAGCTATGTGGCATGGAGCCTAAAATTGTTTTAGGCCAAAAACTGCTGAAGAAATTACACGTGAACTTATTTCTCGAGCTATTAAAGGTTCAGAACATCGTTCAAGGATCGTTGGGCCACCATTAATGGGAGCCGATGGCGTTTGAACTGCGTCCAAAGATGGAAACAATGAGAAAAGTTTTTGAAGAATTTAGATTTTAGGAGGGAGACTGGTGGCTGGATTTTAGGAGGATGTTTTAAAATGTTTCGAAGATTTGAGGTAAATTTCACATGGGGACAAACATACGATGCACGGTATATGTTAGTTGAACATAAAATAATTATGAAATTGCAAAGAGCCTCTTGGAATTTAAAGAGAAACAGAGAATTTGAAAAAATGTGTTGGTAATTAGACTTTATTTTATTTACCTTTTATGGTTCAATGTTGCCTTGGTGATGGATCAACCTGAAATAAGGAAAAAAAAACTTCAGTCACTAGTATAAATAATAATTAGTTGTCAAATACTTTTATAAAGTCTCATGTATTTTTTATTCAAAAATCTATTAACAATGATTTTCAGTAAAATAGACGTGATCGTTGTCTTATTTAATTAAACACTGAAAGCCTTAATGACTACCTACTAAAAATAAATGAGAAAAGACTGGACAATCTCCCAACATAAGCTCCCATGTGACAAAGACTAAAAACAAAGAATAACAAAATGGCTACGTCACAGAAGTTTGTAATTTCAGCCCACTTTAAGAACAAAGGAAGCAATATTATGTTCTTAATGAGTTTTAATTATGAACGGAACAACAAACAGTGGTCGTGCTCGTAAACCAATCTGTTAATAACATTGTACAGGCGGAAACAAAAGTTGATGAATTTAATCCGTTTTATAAAACACCTTAAACAATTCTTAACATCCATAGCTGATGCTGATAATAGTAGTTTTCGCTATGATATCCCTTTTAGAGCCGATTTTTCCAACACCAGATAATTTTATAGGAGAAATCATTTTTATTTTTTGACTGTACTTTGATACAAAATATGTCACACGTAAATTATATATCTTAAAAAAAATGTTGGACAATTTGATGTTTTGTCAATTTATGAAAATATATGTCGTAGAGTTGTTGTTTATATCTTATTTTGTTAATAAACTTTTGTAACTGACTGTACCTACCTTCTGTTTATTATCAAATTAATTGTACCATAACAGTTTAATTTTGTGTTTCATGCAGTTGGTATTAAGTTTTGGCTTAATTGAACTTCAATTAGTTATGATCTTCAGCCGGCAATTTGGGTTTAGTAATACTCAAAATGTCTTAATACAGCGAAGGGTAAGGAAAACGCGAGATATTGGGCTTAGCACATTGAGTAGTTAGACGTTCTCAAAAAAACTAGTACCGAAGCTTGCAGTGAAAGAAATTTAAGAGAACTCAAGAAAAACAATATTTAGATTTTAAATAACCTTTTAAGTGTCCCACTGCTGGGCAAAGGTCTCCCCTGTATGACTCCAGACATTCCTGTCTCGAGCCACATGACACATATCAGTTGGGAAGCGATCGATGTAAACTGAGTTATAGGGTTTTATCTTTTTAAACATAATGCATGGAACACTTAGATCATACGTACTTGTGTAAAATGAAACCACGTTTATATACATAAATTACAATATAATTTTGATCATATTTCCGCAGGCTGTTGTACAATATTACATCACTCTTTTTCCACGGTCGTACATTGCTCCAAGCGTCCAGTTTAACGATCCACTAAAATGCTTCCAACCTTTTCTTATCACGAACAACTGCAGCGATCGAAAAAAGATCTAAAAATGTTCCTCAAAATATTCTGCATTGTCCTTCCTTGTCTATTAATCCCTAGAGCTCCCTCCATCTTCGGAACCCCATTGTTTTTTAGAGTGGCCCTCAGGCGGCTATACGTAACTATATTCGAACATAACTGAGATATCAAACGCTTCATGTACACTTCCTTGCAATAAAAGCGGGCACCAGTGGTTATATTTTGCTACTAATTTATTGAGAACCATTAATGAATAATATTTTACTAGCAAGAGTCAAAATTTGTTATTTAGAAAATAGTGATATTGTTTCGGTTTTTACCATCAAACATGAGTATTTAAATCATAAAGTTACTTAATTTGTTTATAATTTTTCATATGAAGTTAACGGGTATATTATTATGTCATAGTCATAAATACACAAAGATATGTGGTAAGAGTATAATATTAGCTTAAGTTATCACTATAAATTTAAACTAAAATAAAATTACACAAAAGTAAGTTTACTCTAAAATATCTTATAAAAATTCTACAAAAAATTACAAAAATATTTGTTAAGGTGTCCATTTTATTTGCAATGGCTTGTATTATCACTGGGCGGAATCTTCGAGCTGAAAGTGCGCATCGGATGTTTTCAGAAATCGTCTAAAATAATAAGAAACTACATAATACTTCGGGCATTGTCTTGCATTATTCATGGTAATAAATTCCAGTTTTCTGTACAAGACATGGGTTGTTGCTGGCTTATGGGATCTTTGTATGGGATTGGACAGTTATAAAGTATATTAATGAGTTGTCAAGATAAATTTGTTTGGTGACTTACTGTCATGGCTAGTTTGGTTTCTTTAACCGTCCTTGATATTATGAAACATTTGGGTATTTTACTAACAATAAAAATATTTTTTAAATTATTTATAAAAAATTCTTTATATTATTATACTGAATGACTTTCACTGTAAAGTTGTGTTAATGATGGGATATACTTACGATAAAAAAAACAAAAAGAAAAGTTTTTTTTTTGTTTACTGTTTTACGAGCAAATTACGGTACTTTAAATAAATACCCATGCATTCATTTACATAACAATGATCAAATGCTTTATTTAATTAAATGGAAACAAAAAGAAGAAATCTAACAATTTAATTTTGAAAACAACGAGGTCGCGGCTCTTCAATGTAAAGTTTTCAGTTCATTGGGCTGAAAATCCAATTCGATTCTTTGTCTTCAGAATGCATTTTGGAACGGAAGAGTATCATACCTAATGTGTTTTGTCGTTAGAAAAGTATAATGGTTAGGTTACCGAGAAAACTGATCTCTACTTCGTGTGAGCAAATTTAGACCTCAATTTTTTATCGAAGCTTCTTTTTCCTGTCTTGTTTCTAATATTACTTTATATGTTTTTCGTCAATTCATACTATGTAAACACTTACTTCTATTTCTCTCATATCTTTTGAATAATCCATCCATCCCTTTTTCGGGTTTCCTCTGCCCGTATTCATCGACAAAGCATGAGTAAATCTCATTTTTCTTTTTGGTTGCTCGTAAAATGTTGAGTGTATGGAGCTTTCCCTGTACCTCTATTTATACCAGTAAATATCCTTGCATTTGCTCAGCATGTAACCTCGTTAACTAATCATACATTTCACAAAATGCAGATAAAAGGATACCCATCGTAACTCCAAGCTGATTCATTCAATTCAAACCCTGAACTCAAACTATACTATCTACTATCTCACTCTAACCATTTAGAGTCCCTATCTTTTGTCTTACTCTCTCTTTATTTTCGGATAAGTTGGACGATATTTGGATAGTTTATCGGTCGTTTATATCAAAATGCGACCGGCACGGGTGACTAACCGAATGATTTGTCTGAAATTCCGAATTGAGGTGGAACTCCAAATAAAATTACCTTGAATTTTCGTTCCCTCATATTTCTTGGGTACCCATTTGGATAAGGTTACTTTTATTCTTTCCCTGGATTCCTTTATCGATAAACTATTTCGAACGTTTCAACGATTTATTGGTATAGTAAATTTGTAGTACGAATTGTTTCAGCGTTTTACGATATGTGATTTTTGGAATATTAAGAACTTTATGTACGACTTTAATTACCTTGGGTAATTTTATTAATTAAAAGTTATGCGCTCATATGATTTCTAACAGGTGTTGCTGTTAATTACTATCTATTTGAACAATTTCAAGAAACCAAAAAAATAATTAGTTACTTTTATTAGCATAAGAGCAGCATAAGGTAACACAGCAGCAGTGGTCCATTATTTTAGTTAACCCCTATTGGTGTGTGTATTTAAGTGTTTATTTTTGACTATGCATTTTATTATTGTATTAACATTCCTTACTTTTACCTTCCTGTACTTACAACACAACCTTATACTTATAGTCACACAATCTGAGTTACAGCCAACAAATTAATTTGTTAGTTTTCATGGCAATATTAATGCTTGTTTATTTCGGTATAAGGCCAGATGTGCCCACCACATGAATTAATACCGACCTAACGTGTCTGACAAGAAGATGTGGCTTATGAAGATGGATGCCCACTTGTGAAGATCTTTCTCGATGTTAATGAGAAAATTTTGATGTTTGGATGTGAAAATATTATGGGATGCCGTTAATCTTTCTAATTCAGGACGCTGATTTAGTGCAAAAGTTAATTGATCTTTTATGCACAACATATTTTAGTATTGTGTACTATTGTGAGGCAAATTTATTTTTTCTATTTATCAATATCATGACTCTTGGACTCATGATAAGTCAAAATCAAGATCTGACACGGTAGCGGCGGTAACGTGAGTGTGATTGTAGTAACAAGTCGAACAAGCCCAATACACGTGAGTAGGTCATTGTCTATAAATTGTTTGTCAAGAAACACTAAAAGTACTCCCGTGGTTGGAAATTAAATTATGTATTTACTTCTTTTTGAAATTCTAAGATTATTCATCATCACCCTTCAAACATCTAATTACTTCCTATACAGGAAAATGCAGTGTAAAAATAAAGTTCTAAAACATAGCGTCCGATAAATTTCCTTAAGGCCAGTATATCGATGACCCACTTTTGGTGGCCGACACTCCAAGTAATCTCCCTAAGACTATTTATCTTTTCCTTCAGATATTGTAAGGAGAGATTACAGGATTATTTGAGCCTCCCATGAAAAATAGAGTTCCTTTTTATGTGTTTTTGTGACTTGTGGATTATGCTAAGTTGGTTGTTTTGGTGATTAATAAATTAAGTTTAATTGAGTGAGATAGAGGTTTGGAAATTTCAAGCAAAGAGTCTAAGTGTAATGTAGGAGGAAAACACTTAGCAATATTTTTTAAGGAAATTAAGTCTATTTTCTAAAAATATGTAGACAGACATATTATCAATCATATGCAATTTTTATAACATGACGTATTTTGTCTAGTTAATTGATTGACACATAAATCCAGAAGGCAATTTAAATCTCCCACAATACCGTACATGGCATCAAGTCAAATTAAAATATCATTTTAAAAGCCTGTAAAGAATTCGATTGAAAATACCTCAAAATCCCATAACACCAATAAAATCATATTGTTTCCACAGCATTCCGTTTGAATACTTTCAAAGTTTAAACCGAAGGCTTCACACAATCCCTATGACCAGCTGTCTACCTTCCACGATTTATCGAGCTGAAATAAATCGTATTGTAATACCCTTATGGATGGAATTCTATTGAAAGAGTTCCTTTTCAAATGTCAGCCGTTTGGGATGATCTTCTGTGCACAGTTAAGTTGTTGGGTTTTGAATGGGAATTGGTGAATAGTAAATAAGTAAGTGAGAGGAATTATTAAGAGAACATGAAAAGATAACTTAAATTTAATGATATATAAATAGGCATATAATGTAAAATCTTGGAAAAGGCTAGGTAGAAGTAATTTTGTACCACATTTAACACCTATTATTATTATTATTTAAAGCCTGAACTGTCTCACTGCAGGGCAAAGGCCTGCCTTTCCTCGTTAATTATTTAACACCTAAATAAATAAATAATTTAAATACAAGACACCTTTAATTTTATAACCAAAAATAAACCCCGAGTACTAGAGTATTTGGTAGACCAAACAATGAACAAAAAGCCTTTAGAGCCAAATACGTAATCCTCAGATACAAAATGAAATTAAAGATACAAAAAACATAAAAATGTAATAGTGAAATAGCGATACAATTACGTTGTAGAATGTACACGAAATTGCTTTTCTTACATTATTATGAATATTTTATTACTCTTCTTCGTGGGTGGTGACCTTTGTTTAAAGATAATTTAGTTTTTCTGTACACACACAAAGTTTTCCGTTACAATATAATATTAATAATATACTACTCCGGGACAACTCACACACGGTTATCTGATCCCAAACTAAGCAGAGCTTGTGTTATGGTAACCAGACTTATAAACATACTTATATATTTCTAAATACATACACAATTATAGATAAATTACACCCAGACACAGAAAAAATGATCGAGTTCAACACACAAAGATTTGTCCTGGGTGAGAATCGAACCCATGACCTCCGGTTTAGCAGTCAGGGTCACTCACCACTAGACCAACAGGCCCGTGATATTTTAGTTGTGTTATATTTTCGTTGCTGCCAAAATGTGGTGTAATTTTAGTTTATGTACCGCGTAATAGGGAAGATTTATTTAATGTGTCTGAAAACTTTCTATATTACCACGAAACAGTGCTTATAGTTTCACCGGTTTTTTTAATGATACATAATTGAAAAAAAACCTTACCTTCCTTTACATTCTGTTCGATCATTAAGTCAATTTTTTTTTAATTTCCTTGTTACTTGAAAATAATATCTACTTAAAACGTGAACACTTTTAACCACTAATGACATTATGAATAAAGTAGGATGACATGTCTGAAGATGATTAAAATGAAACTAAACTAAGTCTTCTTTCTTAGATCCAAACTACACGTTTCTACGAAATTTTATTTACACGTCAATAAATCTGAACAAACTTCAAAGCAACTTACTTCTGTCATAAAATACAAAGTTCCTTACTTTGTATTTTATGACAGAAGTAAGTTACCACCGAAAATAAGAGCATCTCATTTGTATCATATTGACAATAAAACCTTAGTGACTAAAATGGTCGTTTCGCAGAATCATAATGTGAATCTTTCTCTGAATCCTGAGCAGATCTGATTGTGACCAGATGACGCATCTTTGTTCTGATCTTTTAGCAAACTATCATAATCCAGGCACAGGCCTCTTCCCATATAAAGAAGACACGAGCATTAATCACCACGCTTGCTCGCTGCGGATTGGCGATTTCAGAGCCCAAATTTTGGAATCCAGGTTTCCTCACGATGTTTTCCTTCACCGTTTGTCAGAAATATCTCAGAATAATAAAAAAAGTACATTGGTACTTGCCTGGGTTCGAACCTGCAACCTTGTGCATACAAATCCGTTCATTGAACCGCTAGGCGACCAGGATTCCTACAGGAAACTACTACAAAATTAAATTCATTAAAAGTTGAGAAAACCGACCCATAAGTAGAAGTTTTTGTAGGTGATAATAATAACCAAGACATTACACATATCCACCCGCTCTTAACCGCTTCTTAATGACTATTCATATTATGATCACAATATTATGATTCCCCAAAAAGCACAATTTTAGCACCCCTTATCTCAATACTGGTAACAGATGGGAGAAAGATCGGTCGTTATCCTGCCAAACATCCGCACTTAATGATATAATTACCAACACTTTGATATTCACAATTAAAATGACTTTCTGAGGAATCGAGCCGTAAGGAGATAAAAAGGATTTGAAGACACGTGTACGTTTGTGTGAAGGAAATGTTTATTGCTCGTTAAAGATTTTCTAATCTGCTTTCAAGCATTCTTAGCTTCTATAATTTACCATCGGTCTGGTTATAGCTACAACGTTTATATCATCATCATCATCATCATCAGCCGGAAGACGTCCACTGCTGAACAAAGGCCTCCCCCCTAGAACGCCACAATGAACGACAACTCGCCAATTGCATCCACCGTTTATATACATAGTAATATTCATCGAGATCTCTGTAACATGTTAAAGGATACTTAGTCAAGAAGTACCTAAATACTGCCGCACTCAAAGTTACTAGTCGTCGCTTAAGAGCATACTTATTAGTGATTTAAGTAAACTAATTCTCAAGTCAAAGAGTTTGATTATTTAAATCGATTTAAGTGATTCACTAGCATTGAAGTAAGTCAGCTAATAAGAGTCGGAAAATAGGCTTGCTAATATCGATAATGTAAAATGTTTATGTAACCATTAGCGTATGTAAGAACGGCAGTTGACTGTATATTTTATGTGCAACAAATTTTTTATTCCATTTTTGCACAAATTTAAAACCACGAAATAAAATAAAGAAGAATAAATAATAATAATAAATAAATAAATGCGGACAACATCACATACATTGCTCTGAACCCAAAGTAAGTAGCTATTAAGCACTTGTGTTATTGCATTCAGAAACAACGAAGGTACCACAAACACCCAGACCCGAGACAATGTAGAAAAGTTGGTTTCTACATTGACCCGTCCGGGGATAGAACCCGGGACCTCAGAGCTAGCGACACCTTGAATACCGGTGCGTACGCCACTCGACCACGGAGGTCGTACAAGAAACATGTACAAAAAAGGACCTTTTCGCACCCGGAAATCTCTTCCTGACAACGTTTGCCTTGGTTTATGTTTATGTCGATTACCAGAGTAATAAAATTTTACCAAAGTAAATAAATAAATAAATTAAAACATTTTAATTAGGAATCAGTACAAACATTCCAAACAACTGAATGTTTTTAAAACCGATAATTCCTATCCCAAAGTTCACCATTCTAGCCAACCACGAAACCGATCGCCATTCGAGGAATGAATTACAGTTAAGCGGGCAATATGGCCGCCATATAATTTAAAACCGTTTATTTATAGCGCACGCATTAAATTAAATTGAGTGGAATGGGAAAATATTAATTTATGTTATGTTTGCTATTTTATGTTGGTGTCTTTTATGACAATTAAATGCCGTACTGTTTAATGTGATAAAGAATCAGAAGCGGTTCGCTGGCAGAAAATCGTTAGAAATGAAATTTAAAATACAGAAAAAATAAATAAAAATAGATTGTCTTCTTTTACGCTTTTATTTCCAAAGTATTTAGAGAAAAAAAATGCAATGTTCTTTTTGACTATGTAACTTGTATGGATATCATTGTACTTTAAACATGGATTTAGAAAATAATACGGCTTCATTTGTAACTGACCTTTAAAAGCGCAAACAATGTACGAAGTCCTTAAAAAACAAGGCAACTTTGAAAAATAAGAATTTATGTTTACCCACGCAAAGATAAAACAAAAAAAAAGTCTTTATGAAAAAGCCTTATTTATTATAAAGAAGTTTCGTCACCACTACGAGGTTTTTACGAGCTGTATAACAAACCAAGCCAGGCCGCGATTCCATTGTTTTTTTAAGCCTCTCGCGGGACGAACGATACATGAATATAAAATATATTTTTATATCTTCCGTTTCGCTTTAGCTGCGCCCTTGTGTGTAGTTAAAGGATTACGGCTGTGACGTAAGTTTTGGATAGGGATGGGTAAATTTTGATGTTTTTGGTTTTTTTAGGTACTTGAGTCTTACAGTGCCGTTATAATTTTCGTTGCGCGAAGATTTTTTTTTTTATAAATATTGTTTTTTTTTTTATTATCATATAACAGTATTTTGAGCTAACAGTGCTTTTGCAGTGATTGCGTTTTAAAACATCGTTTTTTTTTTTAATAGTTAACAAATGTCTTATTTTCTCAATAAGAGTCTTGTAAATATGCCTTAATTTAGTATGTAATAAGCAACAAGTTTCTTTTGGTTTTGTTGCTTTCTGATATAATATCTCATTTCGAAAAGTCACTAGACTTTGAACAATTTGATCAGCATTAACGCTTGTAGTAATATGACTTGGTTAGAAGCACAACTAACCTACCACAACATCTCGTACTTCCGATGCTTACTAAGCTATACCTACATTAAATTGTAAACTTTTAACTGCATACATGCCGTGATTCCGGTTTCAACAAAACATGGGATGTGAGTTAACTTTGTCAGGAAGTTTATGTTGCAACCCGTTTTACCTACAACAGAATTAGTGGGTATGCGTTTAGATTTTAGAATTGCTGTTAGGGTTGTACTAATTAGCCCCCAACATACAAGAGGGGTGTTATCAGTTTGACGTGTCAGTCTCTGTGTCTGTGGCATCGCAGCTTCTAAACGAATCGTTCGATTGTGATGCGGTTGCTTGCTTGAAATCTGACATGACTGAGGTGGTTCTGAACTATAATTTAAGAAAATCTATTTCGTGTTTTGATTGTTATACCTAATGATTTTTTTTTAATTTGTCTTAAAAAGTAAGGAATAGCCTCTCCTCTGTCTCTCTTTAACTAACATATGGACAGTGTGAAATATTTTTCAAGTGCTGTTAAACCAAGAGGCATTCATTCTGTAGTTGGACAACAACAAATGCCTGGTCAGTGTTCATATTTAATATTCCGGGACTTCTCACACACGGTTGTCTGATCCCAAGCTAAGCAGAGCTTGTGTTATGGTAACCAGACAACTGATAAACATATTATATATTCCTTAATACATATATATTATAGATAAATTACACCCAGACACCCTTGGTGGGAATCGAACCCACGACCTCCGGAATAGTCAGTCAGGGTCACTAACTACTAGACCAACAGACGTTCTAACAAAGTCAAGACCTTTTGTATAAAAAGTAGAACATACGACTAACAAGCTCTAAATAAGGCAACACATAAATCATCTTAAATTATAATTCCCACTAAATACATCATTTTGTATACCTTTAGACCTAAACTACAAGCTTTCATATTCCGACGAGTTTCTAATTTAGTTCGCTTTAGTATTGACAGGTCGTTAATCATACTTCTGTAGTAGCTGAAGCCTGAAGTGCTGAAATTATGTAACTAATGAAATCCTTAAGTTTTGTGTGTAGGAATAAATGGTACTAAAGTCAGCGGTTTGTATAGTTTAGTAGTAATCTGTTATGGGTCAAATATTTTTGCGAAAATATAACACCAAGGTGGCGGTCATGACGTACAAAGAGGTTCAAGAATTGGCACAGGACAGACATAAATGGAAAGAGCTGCACCGACAAGAGCATGGCTCTTAAATTGATGATGATGATGATGATAAGACCAATGCTTATCGGTCTAGTATATTACCTGTAGGAAACAGATTATAAAAAGAGAACTTTGTTGCTTTTGTCTTCATTATCATCATCATCGACAGCCCTTGTCTTCCCACTGCTGGGCATAGGCCTCCCCTTTTTCATGCCATTTTCTACGGGCCTGTACCAGCCTCATCCAGATTCGACCCGAGACTTTAACTACGAGTATGTCGTCACCCACCTTGCTCCCGGACGACGCTTCTTTTGCCTCCTTGGTCAACATTCTGTCACCGCCTAAGTCCACCCGCCATCACTTTGTCTGGCCAAGCTTTTGTCTTGCTTTATCATTCATATTATAGATCATAATTTAATTGTATATATTTGTGATACAAAATTTAAAAACACGTCAACATTAATGTTTATTTTCTATCTTATCCTATCAAAAATCTGCTTAAATATGCCTGAACAAGCAAAAAACAACGAACCAAATATGTTTTCCTTTTTTTAACCCAAATAGCTAGGGGGACTTAGCCTTCACGTCTAGTACATTCTAGTAACTTTAATCAACAGTAGTCACATTTAACGACATCCCCAAAATGAATCCACATACGAAAGCCCGAGGTATTATCAACTCTCTTTCAACACTCACCACATCACCCTTATGTCTAAGCACTAAGGTTCACAATCGCAGTTCATTCTACCATCTACCTTGCCCACAATTGCTGAACCAAGAATGACTTAATTCGAACCAGCAAAAAGTTTTCGTTGCGTGACATTGTGTTTTTCTTCAATAACCTTAGGAGTACGTGAGCGGAATGCCTATTGCCTACATCCTAATATGGTTGCCTACCTCGGATTAGCGTCGACACGGCTAACGATTATTGCTGTCTGATATTTTGAAGGTATTACGTTACCTTCGTCAGAATAGTTCGGGGTTAGGTTGATTTATGTAGGATGTTATAAATATTATGTACCTACAGGTTAAAACTATTCCGTAAAAAATTGCTCAGGAAGACTAATTAAATACTGACAGATCTGTTTAAAGACAATAGACATAAATGATAATACAACCCTGACCTATAAACGTCTCCGAACACCTACGTGGTGGGCATATGCCTCTTCTTATATAGAGAAGGAGGAAGAAGGGAGTGTTTGATCACCACGCCAAAATGCGGGTTTGCGACTGAAGATTATTTTTATTAAGTAAATGTAAAAGAAAGTATGATAACCTGACAGCTAATTAATTACAAGTCTTCAGGGCTTGAGCACACAAATCTATACATTTAAGAAAATACTTATTGCAGAATTAAAGCAGAATCTGTGCCTAAAACGCCCACGAATAATTCCAACAACGTAAAAAGTATTAGGCAACTAATATAGGATAATAGTCGTAAAGTAGGCTTTTCAATCTGCCTTAATCACCGCGATTCTCATAACTTTCAGGCTTAGACACACCCACCTTTCAAGCAATGATTTACGTGTGAAATTACCTACAAGTTATTGAATTAGTTTTTGTTCGTTATTTGTCTTTAAACTTAGCTTTTATATTAATTTTAGGATTTATTTGTCGTTTAAATACCTAGCTGTTATTATTTAGTGATTAAATTTATTTATTAATCATATTTTAAACTGTTCTTATTGGCCATTGAAGAAATAGCTGTATGTTTATGTAATTCTTAGCAGGTGCCAAAATACGTTTGAATTTCGATCTCAAAACAAATCTGAAAGCAAATATTATTTTTTAATACTATTATCATGATGAGCATCCTTGATAATATGTTATTGTTTAACTGAGAATAAAATTATAAAATACAAAACAACAAAAGTGGAAGTATTGTTCCGGTGTTGCAATAAATCAATTTTTATTATGAAAGTGTTATATATTCTACATCTAAAATGTTAAGTAGGTATTAATCAAAGCCAATCCCTAAGTACCGAAATACCTAAATTAAAAATCCCCATTCGCATAATTGTAACAACATTGTTCCCCACTGTATTATTCGTTTGACAAATTTATTTGAAAGTTAAGTGTTATTAGAAAACGTTTCGAGATGTTTTTTATTTCCCCACTTAACAATGGAAGCATAGAGATTTTGCACAAAAGAGAAAAGAATCCATTGAAAATGTTGGACTTCCCTCCTTTTATCGTTAACAAAAGGTAAACACGGAAAATATTAAAAAATACACCTTAAGTGTTCCAGAGTAAATAGCGCTTGCGAACGAAATACATCGCCACTTGCATTTTGCAACAAAATACGTTAAAAGGTTCAATTGTTAACCCTTTTACATTCATGAATCAAATGAACGCTAACTTGATACACATAATTATGGATATACTTAATCTAAATTGCGTAACAAATATATCTAACATATGACGTCACGAGTTTCTAGGTTTTAAATAAATTCATGAACAATTTTATATGTTAAATAATTACAAGGTTAACAAACCTGCTAACGTTTAAATAAAAAAATGTTTCCTAAATGATAAGATAGCAGAACAAAAAACACGCCTTGAATAATTTGAACATTAACATTCATGATTAGCTAATTCTATTTGAACAATAGGAAATGGTCTTCCTTAATCATATCAGACGCTTTTTCTCCGATCATTATAGTTGCAGCGTTAGTATTGGCTCCAGTTATCCTCGGCATAACACTAGCGTCCGCAACTCTAAGACGCTTAACCCCAAAGACGTTTAATCTAGAATCCACCACAGTCCCCATAGGACTTGATCCCGAAAAATGGTAACCTTGTGCCATCATACAAAGGGCATAACATTTCCAAAACTTATCAGAACCATCTTGCTTCCCACACCCACAAAATTGTGGAACAATCATTTTCGCACTAACACTTCTAAAAAATCTCGAATCTTGAACTCGAACAAAATCTTTCAAATAATTCACGTGGTTGTCCAAATCTTTATCATTCGAGTAATAGCCAGTGTATATTAAAGGATATTCTTTTGGGTCTTTACTTTTAAGTAATACTTTTCCTTCCGATTCTGGGTACAATAGACTTACTAAGCTGTACATAAATTCTTTTCCGACAACTCCGTCGTGTAACGGTTGGCAAATCTCATCATAGTAATGGAAAAAGAAGGAACAAAATTGTAATAAGGCAGTTGGATCATTCAAAATAAAATTTAAAGTCTCATAGTCTGGGTAACCTTGACTTTCGTTCAATGTGGTAAATCCCACGAGGAGTGGAAAAGGAAATTCAAAAGGATTAATAGGCTTTGAAGGGTCCGTTGGTCCCATTGCATGTATCAGAATAACAACCACATGGTCATGCAGAGTTTGACCGACAGGCAGATCAGAAATAACTTTGATTTGTTTACTTTTTAAATGCTTTTTTGGACCTATACCTGATAGCATTAGTAGTTGAGGAGTATTAATAGCTCCGGCCGATACGATAACCTCTTTATTTGCTTTGTACTGGATAGTGTTACCATCTTCTAAAATAGCTTCAACGCCAATTGCATTCTTGTACTCATCAAAAATAATCTTGGACACGAGAGTATTTTTTAACACGAATAAATTTGGACGATCTTTGATTGGTCTCAAAAATGAGTAAGCTGTACTTTGTCTGACGCCATCCTTTATGTTGAACATGCATTCAGTGTACCCAAGAGGAGTGGCACCATTTATATCTAATACAGTTTTATCACCTTTTTCTGCGAAAGCTTCGAAATACTTAATAGCAACGTCGTTATAATATCTCTTAACACCTACATTTCCATTAGTACCGTGGTAGAATCTATCTGGAGTACTAAGAAGAATAGGATCAAAGTAATTTTCACTTTTCTTGAAATATGGTAACACGTTCTCCCAATTCCATGTTTCGTCGCCGGTAATTTTTGCCCAACTGTCGAAGTCATGGTAATTTCCTCTTGTATAAGCTTGGAAGTTTAAGGAACTGGTACCACCAAGCATTTTACCTCTTGTGATTTCAGTTCGCTGGTTTTTATGGTACTGGTAAGTATAACCATCATTTTCAGATAAATAACGCCAATCCACGGATGTGTTCTTCAAATAAAGAAATGTTGATGGGACCTGGAAAGTAAATTCATTTTTTATTAGAGTTATTTTCATATTTCTTTAGTTAATTGGTTTGAATTTCTTGACGAACAAATAGCAATTTAAAGACGACAATTAATGAAATCGATGGTACAAGAAATACTATACCTATAAAATTAATGCATTTAACTTAAATTAATTAATTTTATTTTCAGAAAACACTTGCCTCCTTGAACAAGCACGATCAAACACTAATTACTATACTTAGTAACGTTATTAGTTTCCCATAGTCTTCAATGATTGAATAAATTTACATAAACAAGCTACTATGTATGCATATAATTCTCAATCACAGCGGAATATTAATTTGGGAGCGATGAGTTATATTTGCCACATGCAAATTGTTGGTGTACCACTTAAACTTAATTGAATCGAACTTAAGTATTGCTTTCAAAATTGAACTTATTGAGGTTGTTGGCTTACTTACATTTTGTATTTTTTCCAAGAAACAAATCAATTCTCTACAATTCTGTTTGGTAAAAATAATTCTTCCTAAAACGAGTATATAATTTAATGATGAACTTAATCATCTATGATTAAGTTTCTCTTATATCATTGGATCAAGAATTTTTTTTACATCGTTGTTCGTTGAATCTTAATTGAAAGCAATGAAAGTAACATTTTATCATCTTAGACATTATTCTCCTCTCTCATTGTATTATTACCCTAAGTTGTCTTGGCTTAAGTTTTCAGATACTATTTTGTTCCAGTGTTTTAAGTTGTTTGGGATTATTTTTATTCTACTAGTTTATCATCAAGAATATTTCTTACAATAGTCTTTAGTGGTGAATCCTCGTCACCTATATTTTAAGTATGTTCTATATCAAGGATATTACTTACTGCGGACTCAAACGGTGGATCCCCACCTGCTTCTATCAACAATACTGTTATATCATCAACCTCTGTAAGTCTGTTAGCTATAACACTGCCTGCTGATCCTGCGCCGACTACTATAAAGTCAAAACAGACGCCATCTGGTAGGAAAATAAACAAAAATGTAAGGACATTGGTATTTAGGGTATTGATTTGTCTTCAACGAAATTGTTGGGATTATAATTGCTTATTTGTAATACTGATATTTGAACAGCTGAACTAGCGTCAGATCATTAGCATTTCATAAATACCATCTACGTACTTACGTATAATAATAACAATTAGGTACAGTAAGAAAAAAAAAACGTTTCTTTGTTTAGATGGTTTCGAGTTCATTTGTAGGAAAACAAATAAAAAACAGTCGAGTTCATGTTAATAAATTTACGTTATTTAAGAATTAAGTGGAAGGAATATATCGTACCTAATTTTCATTCAATTAACAAACAATATTACCAAAAAAGTATTTTTGGGAAAACTTGTAAAAAAATAAACATTCAAAAATGGAGTATCTACAACTTGTGTTTTGACGTCAGTTGAATTATATTTTTAACGTCTAAATGTATGATAAAGGATATAAAAGTCTGTGACGTAATTTTTATTATTATCATGCTATGCTAAATGAACCGAATATATTTCTATAGTGCAGTATCAAGTGTATTTGATGACACCTGTCGGATAGCGTCATTTTGATGCATGCCATTAAATGGCTTCACAAAGGTACATGAAAATTAAAATAAGAAAGATTAAAAAGAAGATACAAGTACCTTTAAAGAAAGCAAATTGAGTTTGAGCTATAATAAAAAAGATTAAAGCAATATTGTGCCATGACTTGCACCTGTGCCCAAAACATGACCATTAATATGAAAATTTCGTTAAAAATTTACAAGACGTTATATTACTTTAGAAGAGTGAATTAAAAGTACTACAAAGATTTATGAAGATTAAGTTTAGGTTTTTAGGGACCTTAACACGGACAAAACGCTGCATACTAGGTTAGAAGAATTCGAATCAACTGATAATATTGCCCGCGTGAATGGGAAGTACGGTAACAGAAAAATAAATGACCATTAATAATAATATAATAATATTCCGGGACATCTCACACACGGTTGTCTGATCCCAAGCTAAGCAGAGCTTGTGTTATGGTAACCAGACAACTGATAAACATACTTATATATTTCTAAATACATACATATTATAGATAAATTACACCCAGACACCGAACAAATGATCATGCTCATCACACAAACATTTGTCCCGGGTGGGAATCGAACCCACGACCTCCTTTATAGCAGTTAGGGTCTCTAACCACTAGACCAACAGGCCTGTCATTTGTCATTGATCGAAACGCTTAGATATTTCCTAATAATAATAACAAAGGATTTAAACGAAATATTGAAAATCTTTTATCGCCATTGTATTGTCCATTTCAACTGGATATTACTAAAGTTACCGATTTTATCTTCAGTACAAATGTTTCTACCATAAAATCTTTCGAGTCGTAAATAAAATTGATATATGACTACAATACCTTGAACTTGCGCCTGTTGTGGCCATAAAAATGCAGTCAGCTGAAGGGCCCCAAGTATATTCAAGGCTGCCTGAGTTTTATTGATATTAGCTAAAACTGTTGTTGGATCCATTTTGTATTCTATAGCAATAATACTATTGATTTCAAGTTTCCCATCTAGCTCTCTCACTATTCCAAAATTTTCGCCATTTGGATCTGTAATTCACCAATTTATTGAGGTACCATCTGTATTTTTACTCTGTACTATTTTAGTGTTTTTTGTAGATACATAAATTAGATTATTATGGCTATTTTATCGTAGTCTCATATCACTTATCACTTCACAACAAAACCAATGATTACCTTCACTTCACGAACAAAAATAAACGAATAAAAGTGAAACGATAAAAAACCAACAATTACTAACCTCAAATAATTAACTGTAGTCATTAATTTGATTGCAGTTGTAATTAATTGTCTAGAAGGCCGATGATTTTTTTTATAAGTATATTTATAACAGCAGAAGTTAGTTATATCAGGCACCAAAAACAACTGATACGCAAGGCGTTTGTAAAATATTTTGTAGTGGTGGTTAAGACATATTATTATTATTATGTACTACCATAAAACGTTTATTTTATTATTCACGATTGCATGAAGTTTTCATTTGTTTATTATGAGGTCTTTGTCCTTTGTAGGAATACATACAACTGGTATTATTACAATAATTTACTTCTGACGATTCCTCACTACAATTTTATGTATCTTTTTTGACCAATTAGAAGAATAAGAGACGATTGTTAAATAACAATTGCATAAATTTGAATATGTGTTCATCAATACATTAATATCCACATTGCAATAATTAAAGCGATAATTACTAATTGTTGTCATATCGTTCATTACAATAGTATAATAATAATATTTGATATTCGCCTTGTATGAACTTGTTTACGGATACTACACTACATATTACAATATATATGCATTCAGTGACGAATATCATGACGTATCATTAATCCGGTGAGAACGGACATATACACAAATTTATATGGCATACACATAACGCACCTTTCCGACTTCGCCGGAGTCGGGTAAAAAAGATTGAATGGCATCTCTAGCTTCTGTATATTTATTGACTCCTATAAAGTGGTTCTGACAAGGCTCTTATAAATTAATGAGTTTTGTTTCACGGCACTACATTGAATAATCAAAATGTGATAATAATTATAACGTATTTTAAGATGATTTTAAAAGTAAATGAAAATAAAAGACATTCTTCATTTACGTTTTGACATTTATAAAAGTGACTTATCTTTTTCAATATTAGGTTTAGGTACATATAGACAATAAAATTAAAAATAATATAAGGTAATTTATTCTCCGAATTAATTCGAATTTTTGAGATACCGGTTTGAAAATGGTTGTAATTGGTAATTAATAAGCCTGTTCCGTTGTTATTTATTTATTTCAACCGAATATTGAAAAGGATGATTTAAATATCTTGACTGCCTTACTTTAAGTCGTAATTAAATACAAAAAAAAATAGGCGTGAAATAAAACAATAGCTAAAATAATTACTATTATGATTATAATCTTCTTCTTCTTCCTCAATATTCGAAGATAATACCAGACTTCGCGATCAACGCACACGGACTGTGCAAACTGTCCACTGCTGTCGTTTATTTGCTTTTTGGTTTTTTCGACCGCTCAAAGCAATTCAACTGCTTTAATCAGTCCATGTGTCCGCACCCTAAATCTCACATACCTATCACTTATTTATTGTTTTTTGCACTCTTTATAGTCTGACATGACGTCATGAACAAGTTAATTATGATGCATACGAAAACTTTCTTTTAAACTTGCGTATGTTTAAATTTAACATTATTTAAATAGAAATTGATTACTTACGTACAACGCTATCAAAGGAAATAGTTTAATTTAACCTTATCATTTTCGTACATTTATAAACACCGAGTAACCTTGTGATACTGTATTGTTTTTGTAGTTTCTAAGCAAGGGGTACCTATTTGTTGTTGTGTCGTGAATAATATTTTGATGGTTATTGTTCAAGTAAGTCTCATCCCTATAAAAATTAGAAATGAAAAGCATAATTATTACACTCATATTCTGAATTAAAAGTTAAACAAATATTTCAATGAAAAACCTATTTTATAAATACATACTTTTGTTAATTTAATTTGATGATGGTCCTATATAAATTTTATTGAAATCAGTGTGTCCAAATCAGAGTGCCCAAAGTGTTCGGACACCTGCACTTTGAACCTCGCCAATGACGCTGCAGTTAGTGTGGCCAACTACTCCGCGCAGCGTATTTAAATTTAGATAAATAAGATTACCATCGACACGAAAAGAAGAAGAATTGAAATTGGTTCTTTTTACATGTGTACTCAATTAAAGGGTTTAATTAATTTATTAAAGGTTTTACATGAGAGAGGATAAAGAAAAACAAACATGAACGCAGCGTCAATATTGACTAAGTTGAAGATAGGTCAAAACTTTTTTAACATATTAGCTCTGCTGAACATAACCGGATCACAATGGCCTGACTCTGCTAATGTGCAAGGTAAAACATTATAAATATTCTTTTTAAATTACTAATGGCTAAACACTTAAAAGTATCTAAATTTTAAGTTTAGCTTTATTTAAGTCTCATTCATTCAGTTTATGTCTTTTACCGAAATGTCGTTTCAGTGTGCGGAGAAGGTGGTTTCATTTTTTTGCTAATTACTATGATTTTCTATTTCCCAAGTTCTTTCATAAAACTTTATCAATCAAATCACAAACAGAACATCAACATGTTAAACAGATACGAGTATAATTCAAAATTAATAAATTATTTAATTAAAAGCAAAAACTAACGGAAAAATATACTCAAAAAACATTACTTGTCCAAATGCCCATAGTTTGTAAGATCCTGGTTGTGAATGAGTGTTTTGTTTTGGGTGTGTATTTCCGTGAGCGGCCACTACTAAACATAGGCGTGGTGGCCGAAAACGGAGGATTCTTTAATTATGTAATAATGTTAAGATTATTTTTGATAATGTAAATCACGAGAACGACTGCCGACAAACTGCTCTGCAGTTTGGCAGATGATGTATTAAGTTAACATTGTAACACATAATTGTAAAACATTATGATTAGAAAAAAAAAATCAAAAATAAAAGAAAATGTGCGTCCGGCCTTGAACTATATAAGTGTTTGGGAAATTCTTTTTTTTTAATTATTTGATTCAGGCCACATAATAGAGAATTTCCGTATAATAGAATTCCTTAAAATCTTCAGATGGTGCGACATATGATTTCGTCATAGTAGGTGGAGGTACTGCAGGCTGTATAATAGCCAGTAATTTAGCTAAACATAACGTCAGCGTCTTGCTAGTAGAAGCTGGAGGACAACCGGGCATCGAAAACGACGTAAGTTAGAAACTTTTGATGTAATGTAATGTCTTTGGTCTAGATATTACGTAGGTTCCATTATTGTGACTATAAAGGCTTATAATGTCGGTAGACGATGATAATGAATTTCAATACTAAACTGTAGTTGTACTTTCAGGCACTTTTTTACAAATAATTTGTTCAAATCAACTAAAACGTACTATATAATTAATGTCCTCTGTTGTGTTTAATATTTTTCTTGTCATTGCAGCTACCTGGTTTGTTCCCGTTTCTAAGAAATTCAAGATTTGATTGGAACTTTACTTCAGTTCAAAGTAAAAGTTCTAGCCATAGAATAAACTTGCCAGAAGTACAGTAAGGAAAAGTCTTAGGAGGTACAAGTCAAGTTAATTTCATGCTGTACGGAGTCGGAAACCCTGTCGATTATGATGAATGGGCAGATATCACCAATGATGACTCCTGGAAATTCAAAGAACTCTGTCCACTGTTCAAAAGAACAGAAAAACTTACTGACAAAGTAGTCCTCAACTCCCATGACAGGTTATTTCATGGTACTGATGGCAACGTCGAAATTAAAAAATACCATGAAGAAATAAACATCCCCTATTTTCAGTCCTATCACGAATTAGGCAACGAAGTAGTAAGAGATATTAACCCTAAAAATAGATTTGGTTACACAAACGCTTATTTCAATATCGGTTGTCGCAATCGGCAAAGTTCAGCTCACGCTTTTATTACTCCAGAGAAAGACAACCCACATTTACATGTACTGATGAATTCAGAGGTAGTGTCAATTGTTTTTGAAAAGAAAAAGGCAGTAGGCGTAAGAATTCTAACACAAGACAGACAATACATCACAGTTAATGCTAGAAGAGAAATAGTCGTATCAGCTGGTGCTATCAAATCTCCTCAACTACTAATGCTTTCGGGTATCGGACCAAAAGAACATTTGGAGAGCTTAGATATAGAAGTAATTTCGGATCTTCCTGTAGGAGAAAATTTCCATGACCACGCCACATGTATTTTAATTTATGGAATGGAGAAAGCCGAAAAAGCTTTCTTACCGAGTCCTTACGAATTTCCAGTAGCAGTGATGGATGGTTATGTAAAGGTTGATGAGTCTCAAGATCGTGCAGATTATCAAATTCTTAGTGGAGTAATCACTGATCCGAAATTCTTTCTAGCAGTCTGCGCATATGTCTTTTCCTTCACAGACAGCCTCTGTGACAACCTATACGAATACTTGTCAGGTAAAAAAGTACATTTCGTAACTCATCATCTTTTGTACCCCGAATCTAGAGGTAGTATTATGCTTAATGACACCAATCCTGAGACTCAACCAATAATTATGCCTCGTTACTATTCTGTTGAGAAAGACTTGGAAGATCATGCAAGGTTCGTTGAGCATTACAATGAGATTTTGAACACAACATACCATAGAAGCGTGAATGCTGAACTGGTGCATCCAGATTTGAACTGTGATGGATTGGAGAGAGACACTCCTGAATATTGGAAGTGTTATGTTAAAGGAATGGCGTCAACGTTGCATAATTATGTTGGTACTTGTGCTATGGGTACTGTAGTTGATTCTAAGCTTCGAGTGAAGGGTGTGAAGAATCTTCGAGTGGCGGACGCTAGTGTGATGCCCAAAATAGTTGGATCGACGGTACAGGCGACTGTTATGATGATTGCACAGAAAATGACCGATTTGTTAATAAAACAATACAAACTTTAAGCATAAAATAAATGTTTTGTAACTCTCTCATTATTGTGAGATTTTATTTTGTTGCCTTATGTTTATATGATTTGGATGACTAATTCCAGCATTCATTTTCAAAAGACTAGATTGTACTCGTACCGTCTCAAGAGTTTGAATAAACACACCCATTACGTCACCTAACAATACACAAATTAAATGGTTTTGTATTAAATTATAAGTAAGAAATAGAACAATTCTTTGTTATAAAATGGTTACCAAAACCATTATGTAAAACTTTAAAATGCCTAGATAAGATAATCACCGATTAGTTTGTTAACGACCTATGCGGGTTTCTAGTAGGTATTATTTGAATTTCAAAGCGATTTGAGGACGAGAACAAAACCCCTTTAGATGCCAATTAAAATATCGGAGGAAATAAGAAAACTAAAGAAAGAAATGTACTTGGTTGAAAGTATTAATTGGATGAAGAAAATATTTTGACTCTAATATTTTAAATTAAAATAGATTATTGTATCGCACTGCTGGACAAATTATTGAAAGAAGGACACTTTTGAAGCACTTCGTAGCTGCATTTATTTATTAAGTATCGTTCATCACATTACCCCACTCTATCCACCGCTAAGACGAACAGTACTTGGAGCCAACTCCCCACTACCAAGAAAGTGTAGGCAGTTAAATAACTTTAGTGACCTCATCGATGTGCACTTCGATTCTCTTGCTCAATTTCGGTCTACCCTTATTAAGCATATGTCTGACAGTGAGGGAAAGCGCCATCCATAGACAAATAGTAATGTTTTCATGTCTTTAGTTTTAATTTCATTTATTGTTAAAAATATTGTAATTGTTGCTCAGAAAGTTTAGTTATTTTTAAGTTTTGTCTTTTACTATGCCTTGAGCTGTTTATGTGAATGTTGTATTCACCTTTAATTATTTGATACACTTGTCTATAATCTGTTATTTTTAATGTATGTATTAGTATAGTGTAATTAAATGTTGGTGAATCTATTAAATAAAAATAAAAAAAAATCAACATTTACATTTCTGCTTTAGCTTGGTTCGTACCCAAAAGCATAGCAGTCTTTAAACCTCTTGACCACCGCGATCAAAACATTTCTATCTATAAGCTCTCAAATAAGTTTGGAAACGTTGAACCAAAGGTAATTAAACTTAAGCATTATGGTCATCATCAATCTAATGCCGTCCAAGTTTCGGGTTATCCCCAGTTATTTATTTGCAGAAATTGTTTATCGATGAGCATCTGTCAATTTGTCTTTGGGAATATTGTTGCCATCTATTTTGAGGTGATATTGTGTAGTGTGGTTTCGAAGATAACTTTGGCTTCCAAGGTCGCTCATACCATGCTAGTGTTGTTAATGTAAAAGTGACTATGTCCGACTATCTGTTTCGCTTTTACGGCTAAATACCACACCCAATTTTGATTTAAATTTAGTACTAAGTCAGCTTGATAGCAGCAGGATAAAAGTTGTTTTTTTTTGTGATTACCAATGTCCCCTTGGACAGAACTGCGTCATAAATTTTGTCTGAAATAAACATAGAGAAACAAATACACTGAGGCTCTATTTCGTTAATTAAACCTCCCTTTTATCATCTTCTAGGAACAACCTTGTATACACTTTGGCTAATTGAAATTCTCAGGAATTAGAAACCAATGAACAATAACGTTTATGAAAACACACTTGAACCGTATCAGGTTTTATATAGTTCCATTTTGTATGAAATACGAGTTGTCTGTTACCTAGATACAGTCAAGCTTAGGTACCAAAGTTTTCTAGTATTTCCATGCATTTTTGAATCAAAGTTTTTGACAGAAATTGGAAGCCAAGATTGATTCGTGTTACATTTAAAATATTCTAGACAACATCTTGCAAAGAAAGTGTATTTTTCTTATGTTACGAAGATCTGGCGTTTTACATTGAAGATCGATCGATCCTTTATTTTTACTAGTTATACTTGACAATTGATTGAAATTTACGTCAAAATTCTATCTCTAATAAGATTAAAAACCAATGAATAGATAGAAGGAAATGACAAAAATTCGAGCCTTAAATTAACACGTAAAAATTCAAATAAAAAACCAAAAGCGATCCGAAATAAAAAATGCAAATGATTTATCTTAGAAAATCTCGTTTAATTAAAATCTGAACCAGCATGTCCTTATTGCAGCGATCACTCGTGCCGAAGACAGCCGAGGGCAATATCTCTCAATTGGCCCGAGCCACATTAAGCCGAAGTGCTCTTGCACTTCCACACGTTACTTTATTGCTCCTTAGCGACTGCACTATAGAAATTAAGTCCTTAGGATATTAAGGAAGCTAGTCGTACAAAAATACTAAAACTTTTCTCTAAGTATCCTCACTTATGGAGTTTTTACAGTCGTCTCACGTAACTTGGCCGGTATTAATTAACTTCTTGCTTTAGAATGATTCTTACTACTCTTTTTACTTAGACGGAACGTGGTTTTATTAATATTGTTATGGTCCTCCAATTTGAGACACTTTATAACTTCTATGAAATGGTTTGAAGTGGATAACTTTATCAAGGTTTCAAGTACTTTTATTGCTTTAGTCAAGGACTGTGAAGTGGGCCTAAATTAAGAAATAAAACAATATGAGACACTTAAAAGTCCACAAGAATAAAAAAAACTCAAAAGTTTGATCTGCCAAAAAAAAACTATCTTCAAGTTGCTTAAAAGAAAAATCTAAATTATATGTAGAAATGGACTCCTAAAATTAATTGCCTTCTTAAATAAGTGTAAGTAGAGATTCTTGACTTGAACCTGACCTGTAAAATCAAACAATTTACATTTTAATTAAAATGGTACCATCATCCTCTACGTTCTACATCGTCATACGAACGCAATTTCTCATATAGAACGTTGTAATTTCCTCTTTATTTCATTAAACGTTGCCGGCAAAGCCTCGGTGTTAAGTGACACGTAAAAGGAAGGTATCTTTATTTTTCTTTAGTATTTTAAGTTAAATTCCACGTGGAATTAATTATAAAAGATTTGGGAAATTATTTTTAATCTGTTTGGTTTATAGTCTTATGTACAGAAAATAAACTTAGTATGATGTATAAAACATGGGTAAAATAGTATTTATTATAGTATATAATCATTAAACACATGGACCGTTGCCATTGTATATTTATAAATATAATAAACTAGCTGTGTCCCGCGGTTTCACCCGCGTGAATGATAATTCATACACTATCTTTATAAATTATAGCCTATGTGTTTATCGATGTATAAACTACATTTTTGTAAAGTTTCATTAAAATACATTCAGTAGTTTTTGCGTGAAAGAGTAACAAACATCCACACATCCAGTCTCACAAACTTTCACATTTATAAAATTAGTTAGGATATACCTTCTTGACTTGCTTTTAATTACAAGCATTTGATAAAGAGAGAGTATAATACTTAACACAGATATTTACGAAAGTTATTTTTAAATAATTAAAAAAAATTGTCATTTATAACCAGACAGTTAAAATTAGTTTTATCAATGACAATGATTAATAAAGGAAGAATACAATGCGCGTTGTACCTTTAAAAATAAATGTAAAAATAAATGCTCTTGTCACCGCCGGTGTACCAGCTGTTTTGGAACCCAATGGTTTGGTGCGCGGCGATGGCAAGAGACCTGACGGTATGTCATTGCTGCCTTGGAAATTGGGTCGGCCTTTGGTGTGGGACGCAACGTGCGTCGACACCCTTGCGCCGTCCCACGTTCTAAGTTCAGCAGCCTCTCCTGGCGCTGCTGCTGGAGCTGCGGAGACCCTGAAGCGGCGGAAGTATAATAACATTGTGGGTGATGACGTGACGCTCGGGTCATGGGGTCCGAGCGCACGAAATCTATTCAAAGAACTTTCCAAACGTTTGGTAGAATCTACTCGTGATCAGAGGGCTGGTTTGTTCCTTGCACAGAGAATCGGCATAGCCATTCAACGTGGCAATGCTGCCAGCCTTCTGGGCACGTTCCCCGCCATTGACAAGGATGACGATGAGTTCTTTGACGCCTGTTAGTTTTTACTTATGTAAGTTTTAATTTTAGTATAGTTAGAGTTTGTTTTTATATTAGATTTAATTGTGTATTAATAAAGATTAGCTGTAAAATAAATGTGCAATTAATTTTAGTATAATCAATAGTTTAACAATATTCCGTTATTGGAATTAAAAATTAGTTTTTTTAATTACTTATATTACTATGACTTGATATCACTGCCCAGACCCAGCATGTGTTCTAGGTACAAAAATATACGTTGATATGTAAATGTTAATGCTTGTTATTCAAAAAAATAATTTACATAAAACTGTTCTTGAGACAATATTAAAATTTTA
This sequence comes from Autographa gamma, assembly GCA_905146925.1. Lineage (NCBI taxonomy): Eukaryota > Metazoa > Arthropoda > Insecta > Lepidoptera > Noctuidae > Autographa > Autographa gamma. The sequence goes on along the minus strand of LR989867.1, from coordinate 10,132,429 downwards.
CTTTGGTCACAAATCCCACGCACATTTACTACAAAGATAGTTTCTACTTTATACATTTTGGTACTCATATTATTGTTAAAAAATAAGCTTGTCTTGTCTTATCTTTAACGACGAATAAATTAGTATTTTTCTTTCATTCTAGTTATTTACTTCTAGTATAGTTTCATGACTTCTCTTATCATTACAAATTAGCATTTTCTAATAATAATTAATCCAGTCTGATGAATACTTTCATATTACAAAAGTTACTAAGACTTTCACCTTTCAATGTGATGGAGGGATGTAAACATTTAAAGGTGCTATTTTAAAATAATTATGTAATAAAAGAAGTAACATACGACACGGCCGGAAACTGATTATTTAGAGAATGTAATAAAATTAAGAATTCGCTCACATTTATTTATCATTTTACAAAAACCCTTTCTCACACCAAAACCAAAAACATCAAAAGCGAAATTTACAAAACAAACCCGCAAATCCGACACACAATCAAAAACAACTCATTATTTTGACTTCCGAAATATCAAATATCATTTACGCAAGACTTTAAGACCACCAAAAGGCTTTTTCCTTAACAAGCGTCAGATTTTATAGAACCAATTCTAAGGTTCGTGTAAAAGGGAAGAACAATTAACGGGGCATCATAAAATTACTTTGGTAGACCAACAAAGGCTGATTTCCGCACGATTATTGGAATTATGAGAACTGGGGTCGAACCTCGATCTCTTTGTTCGTATAATGGTGTATTTCTGGTTTTTGTAAGAACGCTTGCTTTATTTATAGGTTGTTTCCTCTATAAGCCGAGATGAATTCCCGGCGGTATCGATATTTGTATTGATACTGTTTGAAAAGAAAACAGGCGGTGCAATAGTGTGGAAGAAAATGGCTGACTCAGATGAAGATAAATATTGCTAGTTACCAGAGCGAAATTAAATGTTGGCTTGGATACGCTTTTCTAATTCGCTTTCTTTGTAAATAAACCAACAGTTTGTTGTGTTTAAAAATTTAGACTTTCCACCAGTATTGTTACGGTACTTTCTTATTTAAAAAGTGTGTAGATTGTATGTGTACCATTATCACTGTTAACATGCCCAAAATAATGTGCTTTACTGAGTATTTTCGGAAGGAAACAAATACTATAAAATTGTCTAATTAGATCCCAAAATTATTAATTTCATTATGCTGTACCGAAACAGCAATCATAATCAATGAAGCCAACATTAAGCAATTCATGATGATCAACAACCCATAAACTCAATATTCAATGAAATTCAAACAAAATCGTTTGAGTAAATGAAAATAAACGTCACTGGGCAGGTTTAATTAAGGGGCGTGGAAGATATTAAAATTCACTTCCAAATTGTATTAAATACGATCGAGAGTGATGGAGGCAAAGGAAAAACAAAGGAAGAACGAAATGCCGAAGCAATTTGGGCTTTGATTAAAATTTATTGTTTGCATACTCTATTTTTGTCGCCCAATGAGATTCCAATGAATGCCTAGTTTAAAAAACAATAAAGAAGAGCGATGTTTTAGAAAGTCCGGATTTAATTAAAACCATCGTTATGTTCGGACACGGCTTGTTTGGAATTCCTTTTTTCACAACTTTTAGGTTTTAGGGATTTTATAATATTTGGAGTTGTAATGGACTCGTTGCGGGTATTAATGATTTTGTAAATAAGAATGTAATATGTATAATCGACTTGTATGACATAAGGCTTAGGTATCTTTCAAGCAATGGTACTATTGCAGAAATCAAGTAAGGATAATTAAGTTAGAAAAAAAAGAAAACCAAAAGTTTGCCTGCAAAAGGACAGAACAATATAATAAATAAAGATACACAAATAAAAAGACTATTAAAGCCAGTCAACTAGACTTAAAAGGATACTTAAACATAATTGTGATACAGTTAACATGACTTACGACTGACTAAATAGGCCAGCACATAAAATTGAAAAATAAAGACATTGTAGGAACAAAATGCCCACAATTTCCCACAAATGGCGAGCCACTCTATCTTACGCGTCTATAAAAACACTGTAGATTATAATATTAAGGAAAGTCGTTAAGGGATCTTAGCCTTTATTGCCCTTTGAGTAAGGTTTATATTTATGTGTTTCTAGTATCCAGATGTAGGATTTGTGTTTAGGCTGACAATGATAATACGTATTGACATAATTACGCCAACATTTCCAAAGACATTAGAAAATATTTGTTAGGAAAACGACGTATAAATTTGTATTGGACGTTGTAACAAATTAGTTTTTATTAAAAACCTTAAAGATATTATGTCCAGTAACTCACCAAAATCATGACGGAGCATCGGCTAATTGAGACCTGAAATTATAAACCAACAATTAATTTCATAAAATTACAGGAATTCTAACTTGGAAGATTATTGATTTTTAGTTTTAATTATTAATTAAATGCCTCAATATATTTTATTTTACGTATCACCATTTTATGTTTAGCGACCAATTCAATCGCGAACGATTGCGATTCAAACCAATTAAATAAAAAATAAACATAATAATGTTCAGAAAAGTTTCATCAAAACTCACAAATTAGGTAATGAAAGATATAAAGACGTTAATATTTTTAAAACGAGATTAATCTGTATTCCATTTTATAAAAGATTAAATTAATTCCATCCATATTATTATAAGTTTTTCTAGGTATTTGGACATCATAAACCCTGTTACAGTAAGTGAAATTTCAACGAAATTTTCTCTGAATTGATTGTGAAATTAATAATTACAGAGTAATTTAATTATTGTACAGAGCATAACTACAATTAATCCAACAATTTATTTTAACGATATCAATATTTCGTAATAATTTATGAAGGCTATTGCGGGCATGTATTATGCAGAATCCTGGAAAAAAGACAAAAACACTCCGATCGTAATTTTTATAGTCTCACTATACTGAAATACATAACATAACATTAACATATCATCACGCCTGTATCCCCGAAGGGGTAGGCAGAGGTGTACCAATGTACACCCACAGTTCGCCGATATGTTTAGGTCCCATGTAATAGGGGGCGAGCCTATTGCCACTAACCGGGCACAAATCCAAACTCTGACCTGCTACTGAGAATTTCATAGAAAAACCCAATAACACCTTGGTCGACTCGGGAATCGAACCCAAGACCTCTAGCGTAGCAGTCGCAATGAAATACGACGTAAAAAATAAATAAAACAATATTATGATATAATTTTAATCCTCGCACTGGAGCACATAAGATGTTGCTTCATATAGCTTATATATATATGATTAACATGACCATGTAAGGTTACTAACCTTACACATAAGAAGATTTCTGATACTAAGAAGTCCAAACGTCATTTATGGACATAATCATAAAACTGAATTTCTTTTTTTTTTGTCGTTTTTGCGTGTTTTGTATCTAATATTTTGATTCTGTTTATAATTCGTTAAATATGTCTATGTATGTTGGCATAAACAGCTATGTAATAGAAAATTTCGCGAAATAACAACTCAATCCTCCACAAGGACGAAAACCAACATTTAATCTAAATCAACGGAAAAAACCCACATTAATGAAATTGGAAACAAAAAACTTGTTGAAACAAAAAACGAAGTCTAAAATAGCCAAAGAAAATTTCAATTGTGAAGGAATTGGTTCATTTGCATCTTTTAATGACAGTGACAAATCGAGGAGAAACAATTACATACAAATCAGTCGCCTTCAATTCATCCGTAAAGTCGCTGATTGCTATAGGCCTATTGTCTTACCATCCTATACCTACTAATTTATCGGTAGTTGAATCTGAATCTGTCTTGCAGTTGTATTAGAAATTGGCAACTATTAGCACTACTGGCGGGATTACATGGAGATACACAAATTTGGGTACCTTCAGTTTTTAAATTTTGGATAATTATAAAAAAATTAAATGGCCTGCAGGCTGTAGTATAGATCAGGGTCGATATAAGTGTAAAATTATCACGTCTTATTTTGAACTTATCGAAAGTTATATTGCCTAAAGTGTAATGTAGTGATCTTAAAATGTCTTAGCAAACGCAATGTGCGACTCAAGTAAACATGCATCTATTTTCTTTATAGGTCATCTATAGGTCACTGTAAATACATCTTAAACAACTACACACTAAGCAAATGGTTAATAAATTAACCCTAAAACGCGTACATTCAAGTGTAATGGCCCCGAAATATCCATTACCATGTACTGACAAATATCTTAGGAACGCAATGCAACAGACTCTTTGTCCATTAGATATGAGGCTATTATCCCTTCACAGTCCGCTGGTCTTTACAACTTTATGGTTCCCGCGGCGGTGGTAAATGCCGGAGATAAACCGACGTATCTTCAAGCAGTTTACTGTATAACATAGTAGTTGAGTGCATGCGATATTAGTTTATATTGATTTAGGGGTAACGTTTGATGCAGTTAGAAGACTTGTAGAAGCAAAATAACCTTACGTTTTTGGTGGTAATGGCGTACAATAAAGAATATTCTATCTGTCTTCTATCAATCTAAGTTGATTAAAGTGTGAGAAACGATCTCTACTTATAAACATAACATAACATATCATCACGCCTGTATCCCCGAAGGGTTAGGCAGAGGTATACCAAAGTACACCCACAGTTCGCCGATACGAGTATGTTTAGGTCCCATGTAATAGGGGGCGAGCTTATTGCCACTAACCGGGCACAAATCCAAACTGCGACTTGTTACTGAGAATTTCATAGAAAAACCCAATAACCCTTGGTCGACTTGGGAATCGAACACAAGACCTCAAGCGTAGCAGTCGCGTTTAGCACCACTAGGCCGACGAGGAAGTTCTACTTATACCCTACTAACCATTTACATAAGCTCACCTGTAAAAATTGTAATTAAAAGAGAGGAAAATCCTGAAGAGACGGTGTATAGAAATATAGCCTTTACGAATGACATAATCGAATTTCGTAGATTTACCATTACAAAGACTATTTCCTTGTGACAACTCAAGACGACACAAAAAAGAAATATTTACACAATAGAAGCATTGAAGCTGACTTACTCTTCATAATATTTGATATCAGTCCAATATCTCCTTTCGTTTCTTGTTATAGAACATTTAGTTTTTTATTTATTAGATGACGCATAGCTAATATTTGGGCTATGTAGAAAAAATATTATCTGACCAACAGTATCAAGACTGTGATGAATTTGAGATGCCACGATCTCAAAATGTTAGTCGTTTCGTCTAAACGGAGCTTAGAACCAAAATACTTGGGAATAATTCAACAAAATGATATTTAGAAAAAAAAACAGCATGTTACCATTTAAAATTAGGGTAAGGACAAATGCAAGCCAGTTACAAAAAGACATCACCCTCATAATAAAAACAAAAAAACACACAAATTAACATCGTACAATACATCTAATCGCAAAACAACAAAAGCTTTTCGAAGCATAATGACCATCTTTAAATTTGTTTTAATTTTTCCTCAATACCGCAGTCTCGAGGGGCATTACCATACCGCTTTGATGTGTAAACGAATCGCTTGTAAGGGGCGATGGGACCCAGGGTGCCTTCGGTAAAGTTACATCGGTTGTAGTGCGAATGGGAAATGGCTTGGGATTTGTTTTTTGTAAGAAAGTCTCGGTGGATGTTAGAGACTTTTAAATAAATATTGTTTATGGAAAAGTATGTGAAGTGCTTGTTACAGTATCTTAAATTTTAGTCATTAAATGCATTGTGACGAACGGGAATCCTTTGATAAGGATTGGATTACCAGGGCCCTAGCTAGAGAGAGATAAAAGGAGGGTAGAGAGGCCTTTGTCCTACAATGGGACAGAAACGGCTAGGAAAAGAAATGCATTGTGTCACTTACTGAAATTGGTCGAAATTAAAATGTAAGTCTACATAATCGAAAAAAGACGTGCTGAACCCGATGATACCTCAATTGCCTTCCAAAAGAGCGAGGGCAAAAAATATATAAAAGAGATAAGAGTAGTGTTAATAGGAATGTTTAATTGCAGGAAAACGAGATTGATGAATCACAACCAAAACAAATAAAATACTCAAATTAAGCCTGAAACTAAATATCTCCATTCTCCACATTATTCCGTACATAGACACTGAAAGCGGACACGTTTATTAACAAACCACACACTTGTAATTCGCACTAAACAAAAACCCGACAATTACAGTCCTGCTTTACATGTCTAAAGCGGAGAATCGCGGCAAACAAAACAGGTGCATTGTCGAGTCTAAGCGATTTGCATATGACAGTTTATACGGGTACCGCGGATGTCGACGCTGTGGAAGGGATAAGAGCGTAGTTTGAAGTATTTGAGGATTTTTGAAGTGCATACATTATGGGATTGGATTCTGTTGTGAACGACGGGAGAAAGTAATACGAGATATGGAAACTTTAATGCTGCTATTTTGGATGGGAAACTTTTCGTTGAATCACATTTTGGATGTACTGAACTTCAGCTAAAAATATACCGTCCTAAAAACTGCTCGATTTATTTAATAAAGACAAGTATTGAGTAATGTATAAAAATATTGAGTCAGAAAATCGCTGTCTCTGTTAGATAAATCTCATTTATAAATCGCAAAATATTTTGTTTCATGCCGTTATAGCCCATTTATGGATAAGTATATAATTATCTAAATACGCCTTATAACCTTCTTATTTCGTGTCAATGAACCACCAGATTTCTAAGAAGGTTTCATAATCTACTGATTTAACAAGGGATCAAAGTACATGTGGGATTGTGGAAGGTCACACATCCGAAAATTAACCATCAAAACATTCGCAAGAAATATAATGAGGAATATAAATAAATGCGGACAACATCACATACATTGCTCTGAACCCAAAGTAAGTAGCTGTTAAGCACTTGTGTTATGGAATTCAGAAACAACGAAGGTACCACAAACACCTAGACCTGAGAAAATGTAGAAAAGTGACTTTCTACATTGACCCGTCCGGGGATCGAACCCGGGACCTCAGAGCTAGCGACACCTTGAAACCCGGTGCGTACGCCACTCGACCACGGAGGTCGTCAAATGGAACCAATCAAAATATTTAACGTTCCTTTTCGATCGAAATTGATGTTTGACGATTAATTATAAAATAATAAATTAGGCATTCCAATTAATGGAATTACTTGTACGGACCATGTTAATAACATCATAATTATATTTTGATTAAGCAAACCGGGGTGGCCGTTAAATAAGCTGATTTTGAACAAACCTACTGAATGTGTGTTTATGTAATGTGCAATGGGAAAAGTTTGCGCTTAATTAAATTGCTTGGAAACATATTTTGGGGCGCAATGAAGGTATGTGATATTTTTGGAACGATTTGCAATTTGGATATTGGGTAACATTTAGACAATTACCTGTTAAGTAATAACCAACTGGCGAAATGGCAATGTTGTGAATTGGTGAAAAGACAAAAATTTTCTACGTAAAACCAGCCTCTTTTTTTATAAAAATTTGTTGTAAGGTATAACCCTACAGGAAATTAAAATTACAGATATAGCCCTAAAATAAATTATAAATAACTTGTACATAGATCATCTACATACACAACATCGCAACCTTTTTTCCTTCTGCTACTTTTAGATGACTTTATTTTTTCTTAATTATGTAACCATACAATAAAACAAGATACGATTCAGATTTAAGGATTAACATTAATTCCAAAACATTATCTTCTTCAACCTTCATCAAATTTTCAGACAGAATTTTAGCACGTGTCCTAACTTTCATAATCTTCAGAACTTACGAGACAATTCAATTAAAATAATCGTAATTGGTTTAAAAAGTAATTTCAATTTAAACGAAAGTTTCAACGTCTTGATCCGAATCTAAGTTGGGTAAGTTCATGTTCAATTTCATTACTTGACCTTATTGCTATAGTTGAACCTACGGGTCCATAAAATCGTGACTTGAATGACCAGTCTTGGAACTTATTCAGTATATAGGTATTATTAATCCAATCCTTTGTAGTAGCACGGGCTCATTTAATATGATTAGTAAGTACTCGTACTTCGATTTTTTGGGTTCAATATATTCTATGCAACTACTCGTATATTGGCAAGGCTGTGGAGGTTTTTGCTTTTCTTCAATTATAACTGTTATGACTGGTTTGCTATTGGTTATTTTGAAGTATAAAAAACTTAAAATTATTTCCAGCTTAAAAACAGTTTTAGTCTATGTAAAGGTATGTTTTCTGTATAGAAAATATTTAGTAACCTTTTTGGCATCCAAAATATGAGAACGATTTTTCATATTTTCAAAAACAGGAAAAAATCGGTTTCAGGCGTGGATCACAATTCTAGGAATATCAATTTGTGTTCATACAAATACACAACTACAAATGTTAAGCTTTATTGTCCAGTATTTCCTGGTAAGCGGCATTGAAAACACCCTTATGTGAAGGCAGTAAGGTTCATTTTTGCGATAACTACACTCGGTCCACAATTCATTATATTATTATTTAGGCGTACTGTTTTTCACTATCGCTCTATTGTTGTACCACATAATGCATTTAATTATGAAGCTAGTTATTAGTTACAGCTAACATTATAAATTACTAAAATTCAAAACCTATCGCAATATAATATTTAGAATTAAATTGTTAATTTTGTATATTGTTTATAATATTGTTCAATATACATTTTCGAGTTAATGTTTATTGAAAATTATTAGTTTGGTTTGGTAATTTTATGAAAATGATATATTTTTGCTTAGTAATTGGCGATTATTTAGTGTCTGTTAATCTTGATGTGTAGGTATGTCTTTGCTGAAAATGTTCCTGAGCTATTTATACTGTGGGTATTGTTCTTATCATCACAAGATTAATTGTGCTTCGGATTCACCTTTGTATTCCTCCACATTATGAAAAAACACTAAAAAATGTGGAAAAAATATACTAATTTAAATTACATAAATTTAATCAGAATACTCCCATATGCTCATACCTTTAAGCCCTAATTGGCTGCCTCTTTCCTCAAAACGATGCAAAAATAAAACATATACAAAAGATTTTTCCATCGTTTTGTGTCCTTTAAAACGTTTTAATAGGAAAAACACACGGATCTCGCAGCATCCGTGTTAACAAACCCTAATGGGTACGAGTGTCGGTTATGGGATAAAAACAAGATAAAAATAAGGGTGTCACCGTATAGCCATTTTCATGGGTTATTTATTTATTTAAGGTTATGATACAGACAATTTGAGTTCCTATTTGATTATGTTTTATGAGATTATTATTAAGTATTGTTCGCTTAATTTAAGTGTATACTGTTTATTAATGACTTGAAGGGGGAATATATTTTATTGTTAATCTTTTTAGGGGCTGATAAGGCTATTTATAAGACCTTTGGTAGTGATAGTAGTGACCTTTTTTCGGATATGGAAGACAAACAGTTGACTCTTTCCGAGTATTAATAGAAAACAGGGGGGCATTTTTTTGTATGATATTTTCATTATTGATGTAATTATTTAATTACTCACAACTGCTAATGATTATAGCCAAGTAATAAAATTGACACATGCTTATAAATATAAATAATGACCAACATTATCTATCTAAATAATTATGGAAATAAACAACTATGTAACATAATAAACAATTAAAATAACTTAATTATTTCGAATATATTCAACACAAATATTCGTAATTTACGTATCTACATACCAATTTGTCGTTGTTATGTTAACGATGTAATATTTAAATGTAAATCATTATAATTAACGAGCCTATTTAACATGGCTGGGTTTTAATTAAAATTTAATGGGCTTCTGATAGTTTCAGTGACGATAAAGTCGGGATAATCAACGAAATGTACTAATTGTAGTATTTCAGAGATCCCGCCTATGAAGGATATAAGTAGGTAGTTTATTTTTAGCACGTTTAATTGGTTTAGCTGCCTCGTTGGCCTAGTGGCGCTAAGCGCGACTGCTACGCTGTAGGTCTTGGGTTCGATGCCCGAGTCGACCAAGGTGTTATTGGGTTTTCCTATGAAATTCTCAGTAGCAGGTCAGAATTTGGAATTGTGCCCGGTAAGTGGCAATAGGCTCTAGGCCCTATTACATGGGACCTAAACATATCGGCGAACTGTGGGTGTACATTGGTACACCTCTGCCTACCCCTTCGGGGATACAGGCGTGATGATGATATTAATTAGTTTAATGTTAAAGGCTCGGGAGATGCTGACAGTCTATTTTGGTAATGGCATATTTGGAAAGGCTTGTTCAACGGAGTTTCCAAAAAAATATTGTACGGCTCAGTGTATTGAGAATCAAATAGTTAATTGACAATGATGTATAAATTTTAATTGAGGAAAGAAAATATTTCAGTATATTTTGTAGCATCTAATAGCACGATACTAAAAACAGCTATACATTTTTTTTAGAAAATATTTTTATGTAATTTCTTCACATCTTAAACAAAGCAGACACTAAACTCTTTACGGAAATAATAAAAGCTTCCCTAGAGACGATAAATAATATGAAAATGAACCCGTTGCAATTACAACCTAGTCCCAAGGGTCAAAGGACTATATCTCAAACCATAAAATTGAAATATGTACGCATAATCAAATAAGGTGGTTTATAAAGATGACGGGATAATTCTTATGTCATAGTATCCTGGTAGAATTTGTGACTAATTTCACCGGTTGCTAGTAGTGGTGTTTTTTGCGTTCTATAAGGGCTAAAATTTTAGTTGATGAACTAATTTAATGTATGTTTAAATGTAATGGAAATCGGAGATAGTTTTGGGTTATGAGAAGGCACTGGATGCAAGCTCTGTTTACAGATATGAACCGATAATAATTAACATGTGATATTTTACTATGGTAACATCGATCGCATCTTAAGCAATTAGTGTCATGTGGCTCGAAACAGAAAAGTCTGGAGTCAGTCAGGGGGAGATTTCTGCCCACCAGTGGGATAATAAAATAGGTTAAATAAAAAAAAAACGTCTCTTTTTCACAATTTTTCAAAATTTTCTATAAATAGAAATATTGAGCGTTAAAAAACCTTCTATCTGACGAGTTTCATTTAAGAAATTATGCATGCAGCTTTTACTACTACCTTTTATGAGGTCCCTTTAATAAATGTACAATCCAAATACATGAGAAGTAAAAAACACATTATTATTCCCTTCAACAAAAAGGCCTACAATAAAAACTAATAAAGACCAAAGACTACAAAAAATTCTGAAACTTTCGCATCCAGAAAGGGTATTTATAAATCCGTCATATATCGATAGAAGAATAATATTATAATATTCTGAATACCTAAAGGGTCCGCTATTTAGGACTACCAATCAGAAAATTCTCGGCCCTTTTTCCGACAAAATAATATTTGGGTATATTTTTGACAGATGAACGGAGCTCACGACTATTTAGTTGGGTGACCACGAGATTTGAGGCGTTTGAAAAATATCAATTTATAGCACTACGATAAAAGTATGTTTGCAACGCCCAAGCAAAATCGACGGGGTATTATGGATTTGACGTGTCTGTCTGTGTATTTGTGTGAATGTAACTCTGTCTGTGGCATCTTAGCCTCTAAAGGCTGAGATCGATGCGGAAAAAAAAAAACTGTTTTAGTTACACTATCTTCAATACTGTTTTATCATTAAAGAAACTTATACAGGTACTCGTATTAGTAAAATATTTCTATCATCTTTGCTTAAGTCTAATTCATGTCTTCTTTTGAGAAGCAGTATCATTATTATTAGACTTGCCACGGATCCCTGCATAAAAACTATTTGTTCTGGTCTGGGAGTTTGTGCATCTGATAATTTCATGCCTGAAAAAGCAGAACCTTTGCTGAGAAAATCTTTCTTAATTTTTCATCTTATTACTTTATGAGATTAGCTCAATGGCTCGAATGAGTCTGAATTAGTACCAACTGTTTAAGATTCAATTAAGGTGCATGCACATCTGACGAACGAGCAATGAACGAGCATTACAGTAATGCGCGCACGTCTGGCGGACAGCGTTATTGACACTTGTGCGTTGACGGAATTTCTTTATTTTTAAAAGAGGCGTCTGTCCACATGAACACGCCTGCCTCATTAGTACCATAATATAGTCTACAAAGGAACATCAACTTTGAGTATTTCTTGTAAAGCCGTGTTCATTGACGAATTAACACCAACATACTCGTGCTCAACTGTTTAGCTAGTTCTGACGCATTAGGGTGTTACCACACCAATCGATCGACGGCAGAATGGACTAGTCAACGTCGATCGACAGTTTCTACCATACTATTTACGTCGACCAATCCATTCCTCCATCGATCGACGGCATCGATCGACCATCGATCGATTGGTGTGGTAACACCCTTACAGTCACAGTTCGTGGCATGCTCGCGAGCTGTTACTGTAATGCTCGTTCGGTGGTTCGTCAGGTGTGGACGCACCCTTATATTTCCAGGATTTTGGCTCGTTATCCTTGTTACTATAGGCTATTATTATATGGAGACTGATTAAATATTCAAGCATGTCATAGGTACCGCCACTCTATTGCCTATTAAGATGAGCCAGCAACCTGCCATTACAGCGATATTACAATGTTAATCTAATATATAACTACCCTCTAAATAACATTACAGCCATGTTGTATTAAGCTTAATATGTAAATCCATACTTAAGTTTAAGGGCCAACTTATGCAAATAAAAGTTAAAGCAAACATTTGCATGTAAATGATGGTCGTAGATATTGTATTATTTTTTGCAAAAAGCATAGAAAATATTCAATATCGTAGATTTCGAATTTTGCCTCAAGGCTTAATTCTGGGCCCTTTAAAAATAGACAACATTTTAATAATGATGTCAAGAGAGATGACAGTATCAATATAGTTTTTTTTCTCATATAAGACTATCAAAGATTCTTAAAAAACAATACCAACCATATCACAATATTAATAACACCAGCAAATTTTATCTCACGAAACCATTTTCCTAATTTACTTAACAAATGGACTTTTCGCCGCAATCTCTAAACAAAATCAAACATGATGAAAATAAATTGCCCTTTCGACTGTCCCTTACATTTCTTATATTTGGGCATCCTTGCCACGTCTCACATAAACCGCGACTTTTTTCAGAATGACAAACGGGCAGAATCCCTCAACCATTTGTCGTTGGTCCATCCTCATTGGTCATACAGATACCTTTATTGTTAGCGATTTTTCAAAAACAAAATATATTACGAGTCCAATTTCTTTCGTTTCCTATCGTTTTACTGGATTTATTCTTTCGGTTTTGCTGTTTGGCACAAACGATAGGCTATGATTGAAAACAGTTCAGTGGAATGCAAATGTTCGTGTGAAATAGATTGAAGGAAAAGGGATGGTATGATTTCTTGTTGGCAATATCTTGAATATATTACGAATCATTTGCCGATTTCTCTGTGATGTCAAAATGGGTTTATTTGTAAATAAAGCTTTCCTTGTAAAAAGGCTCGGAGATTTTCTCGTGAATTTTTCTATAAATCGAAACCGCTACACGTGGCGTTTAAATCCTTTATAAAGGCGTGAATACATACACAAATTATATTCATACAAAATATTTCAACTTAATAATACTTTCGAGAGACAAATCTAGTTTCAGAAAATCTTGTCAGCGGAAGCAAAAGAGATAAAACTTTGAAGAGAATCTTGCAGATAGGTCCAACTTTCACGACCTCAATTGGGTCATCATCTCTATCTATCAAACTTCACAATAAGTCCTATTCAGACTCAGAGACAGTTAATCTTTCATAATATATACAAAATTCAACATAAGGAAACTAAGTCAAATCTTTCAAATCTAGCTACATTGCCCTTCTTGTTTAGTAAGCTATTTAATTTGATTGAGTTTTTGGAAGTTTCTGGCACCAATTCTTGTTACTAATAAATGTAATTTCGTTTTATATTTTTCAACAACCAAGATATAATCCAAAATCCAGTTTAACTCATACGTCGGATTAGTAGCAAGCTTAACTGCTAGATTGAGAATTTCATGTAGCGCTGTTAGCTAAGCTTGTGAAGCAAGGCTGCATTATACTGCTTTAAATTCATGATTATTCCAGTGAGATTGAGGGCTGGAGCTATACTGTGATATTGCTGCAACAGTTGCTATTAATATGACATATCATCACGCCTGTATCCCCGAAGGGTTAGGCAGAGGTGTACCAATGTACATCCACAGTTCGCCGATAATATGTTTAGGTCACATGTAATAAGGGGCGAGCCTATTGCCACTAACCGGGCACAAATCCAACCTCCGACCTGCTACTGAGAATTTCATAGAAAAACCCAATAACACCTTGGTTGACCTGGGAATTGAACCGAAGATCTCTAGCGAAGCAGGCGCGCTTAGCACCACTAGGCTAACGAGGCAGTTATTGTTGTTATTAATATGTTGCCTGATAATTTCGTAAAATAATCTTGGTTCAAACGTATACATTTTTTTTTCACCAACATAAATAATTCTATATTCAGATGACCAAAAGCCAAAGGAAAACCATTCGTTTGTTCCATCAAAGAGAAAAAGTTTAAATCGTTTCTAAAAGTCTGGCTTTTCGGTTGATTTCTGGAGACATGGGTCCAACACACGTTTCGATCTTTAATGAAGTGGTTCCATCGGGAACTGTGGATGGCTGCTATTGCAGTCACGGACTGTTCCCAGCGGATTTACAACGATTGTAAGATACGATCATAAGCTTCTATTTGCTGAAGGAGACCGGAGATCGGTGACCGGATGAACGTTGCTTGTACTGTGTTTAAGTTTTTAAAGTGGCTCCACGGTTAGGGTGATATTTTATAGTGTAACAAAAATATTGATAGGAATATTTTTTTTTTTTTAGCATTATTGGTTTCTTAGGTTTACTTAAATGTTTGACATTGAAATAAAACGACTTTTTACGGATTTAAGGCTGTCGTTTTGACACCTTTGCTAGTATCATGGTCACGGACAGGATTTTTTAGTCTTATTAGATTTTTTGACAACCAGACAATGCTGTTGAAATCGCATTCACAAAACTTACTTTACTTAAAAAAGGTGACTTAAGTCCCTGTTATACAAGTTATGAATTTTCAAGTGCTCTAGTCCAAAAATACTCGTCATTCTATTTTTAACACCAGATATCGGAAAAAAGATGAATAAATGAAACATTGGATACTGTACCTATCCTTTTAAGCTCGATATTCGTTGGGACCTTCCCACGTAAATTGGGGACGAATTCAGGGTTATTCTAGACTAGAATATTTTCGACCCTTTGTCAAGAGGCTCAAATGTTTTTGAGTTATGAATATGTATTGTTATGATTATGTCACTAGTAATTTATAGCGTATCATTTCATACTTCTTTGAAACCCTAGACCTAAAAGGAGATATTATTTAGATTTTGGGATGGCCTTTAAAAGGGGAGGTGGAAAAGTGGTGATTTATATATTTTCTGACAGTGTTTTGAGTGAACTATTTTTTTCCGAATCACTTATTTGTTGTATCTTAAAGTAACATACACAAGTAAAAAAAAGTGGGTTGAGTTTTAAATATTGTCAATTTTCCAATTCCATTGGTCTCGATTGCAATGAATTTCGTACGTCACTTCTACATAATATTATTTTGTAAGCTAGTTTTAGGGTCTGTGAGTAAATGTCGTATACATTTTGGAAAGCAACTTGAACATAAACAGTAGTGCAGAACACAGTTTAAATAGTGGTGACCCCAAAGATTCTTAAAATAGTTAACAAAAATCCCCGAAAGTTAAAAAACAAAGAAGAAACAAAATCCGAGATACAAATGGCCGTAGTTTCGTTACAATGAAGGGGCAACTCTTGTTAGCCAGATTTCGGCGCTAAAACGTTTCGCCACAAGTTAATGCCTGAACTTTCGTCCTGTTGTTAAAGTTTCGGACGAGTTATTTAAGAGAACGCTGTAACAGATGCAGGGAACAGAATTTCCCTTGGATATTTCTGGTGCAGGATTACCAATCTATAATTATATAGTTGTGACTATTTACGAATAGTTACCGATTGGCAGACAAAATATCATTTAAAAGAAGTTCTTCTTTTCGTGTCGATGGTAGATTGTAAATTAGAGTATAGTGGCCCAGTAAGCTGCGGCATTAATGGCAGCATCGTTAGCGTGCTTTAAGTTATCCAATGTGCAGGTTTAGGGGCTAAATTAAAAGAAAATGAAGATGGACTTTTATTTATTGGTCTATCGACCGTAACTGTAATAATATATGCAACTGCCTAAAATAAGAGCTACTTATAATCCTGAGAGCATTACAATAAATCTGCTGCTGCATTTACGGACAATCGACTCGACTCTAGTCCAACGATAGAAACTAGTCTCTCCCAATTTTAACCTTATTTTTTTACTGATTAAAAGTAAATATAAAGAAAAGATCTTCAACAAAATCTATAAGGACCCAATATACAAAGAAAAACAAACATCGACTTGAGCACCCCCTACTTTTGGAAATAAGTTGATAAAATAAATTTTCAGGTATTTTTAGAACAAAGAGATTTTTCATTTACACACGATGATCAAATAAATGAACCGTAAAATATTCACGAACACAAAAGCTTTGCTTTCATCGTTTTGTAAAATTTAAAGCATTTATAATATTTAAATTCCTAAAATTATTTTTAATTAATATGGAAAATGATAAAATTCACAATACGGGTTAAGTTTTGCAATTAAAATAACGTTATAATTGACAACCTTTATTTAAATGTAAATTAGTGCTAATGGGATTGTTACTATAGCAAATGATATTTTCAGAAGAATAGAAGTAAGACGTACATTTTAATGTAATTTGTCTGAGAATAAAATTATCAGAATAACTTATTTAAAGACATTCGGAGAACCAAATAATAAAAATGAATTTGTTGAAATTCAATCGCAGGTTATTTAAAGACAAATTTTGAAAATATATTTATTTATTTTTATGTTTTTGTGTACTTATAAGTAATTTGATGAAATGCCTTGAGAAAATCCTTTTTTTTTTACTTTAATAATTTTATAACGAATTCCAGACTTCTTGTATCTATTCGATTATATTTAAGTTTACTTCTCATTAAGATCTAGAAGAGCTTTGTTCCAGTCATTATAATCGTAAATGAGGTCGTTTTAACTTAAATAATTACACACTCTTAGGTTTTGTTATAGGCAGTTTTGTTTAAGGGTAAGTATTTACTTAATAGGTACTTCTTCTATGCCTTGCGGTCTGTCTGCAATTGGTAAAGAACGGCAGTCTGGTCTGAATTGTTTATATAGGTATGTCATTGTCGAGGTTCAACACTAAATAACTGAGCAGTATTCGTAAAACCATTCCATGTTTCACAAGAACCATTTTTAACCGACTTTAAAAAGAGGAGGTTGTCAATTCGACTGTAGGTGTTTTTAAACTTGTATTCATCAATCGACTAAATCACTGCTGATTGATTGACTGAATAATAGCTTCAAAAGTTTTTTTTAGAGATAGACAGGTAAGAAAAGAACAAATCAAATTAGAAAGTGTGACTTTTATAATTATTTAGCTAGTTTTTTTTTACCATTTACAATTATTTTTATTTTCCTTGTTATGTTCGTTTTGTATTTATGTTCTGTGTGTTGTCTTGTGAACTGTACCAAATAAATGTTTTTCTAATTATAATTAAATGCAAGCCTAATCAATAACACCAGTATCAGTAAATTTGATGTTCACGATCCACTATCACACTATTCCGATCCACCAATAAGACGTTCAACCAAACATCTTAAACCACCAACTCTTAGCAACAAACAAAGCCGACTACAGGATTATAAAGTCATGTAACAAAAGCCAGCGTTTATATCTCGAGCCATTAACATGGTCACATAAACCTAACTGCCAACAAAGGTCGCTATTACGGTTCCGTATCTACGAAATGGAGTCAAAGTGATACTGTTCTTAAGTAATGTATCAGTTTCTATTTTACTGTAGGGTAGGAAATAGTAGTTTTGTTGTTTAGCGTTTTGACTTGATGTTTGAGGAGTAATGGGATTTTTTTTGCATGTTAAGACAAGCTTATGAATCAATTTTAGTTTTTTCTGGGTCTCAAATATTTATATGACAATGCATACTTTTGAATTGTAAAACCTTTTTTTTGGATGTAGCTTAGTAATTGCCCTTTTCATTAAAATATATAGATCAGTAAATATTCGGTACCTATTAGAAGTAAGTAGAAAAGCAAGAACTAAGAAATTTGATTAAAACAAATTTATAATTCGAGACACAGATTTTTTACATGTTTTTCTTTTTATCCTTTCACTATGTCAAAAGGTGAGATTTTACCATAAAATACAGCCACATTAAACTCAATTCCAAGCTCCATTATCCAGCAAAGGATGCCTATATTGAAACATACAACACAAATGTACCGTGACTCTGGGCGGAATTTCCCATTACGAAATTATTATGTACTAAGAATTTGCATAAAAATATGTTGGAGTAATACCGGGATATGAGGGATTTCTATTGCTTTTTACAACCGACGTACAACTTTATAGCTACGTCATGCTCTAATTCAAGGATGCTTTGACTGACAAGAATATTGCAGTAAACGGTAGTAGTGCTTCATATGTAGCTCGATATATCATGTTAATATATTATTATAAATATTTTTTAATCATACTAAGAATTTAGTAAGGACGTATTTTCTGGCGACATTAAAGAAATTACGCTAAAGTAACTTTTCTGCTTAGTCTTTTCCCAAGCTACATTGAGGTCGAATTCCAGTCAAATTCATCTGAATTCGGTTTTTTAAATGAAGTGAATATTCACACATTTTTTTTTTAGGTAACAAAGTATTACGTACTTTTCAGAACTAAATGACTTAACGACTGCCAAAGATCGACGTATAACTACATAGATTAAAGGCTTAAAATGTTTTGAGACATGGAAGGGTGAAAGTATGATTACAAATGGACACCCATTCACGGACCAAACGTGGCGAGAGCATCTTAACATTTTTTTTTAATTGTAGCTATAGTTTTCGCCGCAAACCCCTCAATACTATAGTAATTACATTCAGAAAATACTAGGTCAAAAATTCTAAACATTAATTTTACTCCATACTGTTATGTAGGTTACATACAAAACATCGAATACCGCACGTACTCCCCATGCATCACTTAACAAAGAGTACCTTTGACTTTTAAGGGTCCTCCAAACTTTTTGAGCGCGCGCCTATTGTCAACTGCTGCGTTGTTTACCAATTTTTATTTATGTATTGTAATGACATGTTGAATACAATAAAATTATGTATGTCATGAGTTATTTTTGCCAAGCTTAATTAAACTTAATGTGTCTGAAACACACCCGAATTCTCTTCTTTAACAGATTCCATTATCAAGATCCCAGACTACATACTGAAAACCAATATAGAAAAAAAAAATATAACCATATGAAAATGAACTCTAAAAAAGCTAAACTTATCTACCATAAAGAAACAGAAAAAAATATGGAACACCCATAGAGACAAACCATAACTTCGACCAAAATCATAACCACTAAAAATACCATGAAATCAGAACCGACGCCCGTATTGCAGAAAAACCAGAAGATTTTCCTCGTTTCCCCTTTATTCCCCCGTTTTAGTGTTCTTAAATTATCCCTTTCCAATCAATAACTTTAGTATACCCAATAAACGGGAACTAACGAACAATGAGCGAAGACAATAAAACCGGGGAGGGTCTTACTGAATTGATCGGAACACAGACTCGCTGAGGCTGTCTGGGGTTCCGTAGGAAATAAACATATTTTTTATCAGGATTTTTTTGGAATATTTTTTACGATCCAAACCACACGGGGCTACAAGTAGATGAATGTGTCTGGAAATTTACAGGCTCTAGAAAAAATTGTTGTGTATATAAAATAAGCAAAGGTATATATAATAATCCAGCCTATAAACGTCCTACAGCTGGGCGAAGGCCTCTTCCCATGTAGTATACAATAAGTAAAAGAAGGAAATAATTATTTTCGGTTCAAGTAATAAATAATTTACCTTTTTCATGTCCACATTCGTGTAATTTCTTATGATTTATATGTGGGTAATACCTTTTGCTATTAAGAACATTAGCAACCAAGTCAAATTGTAAGTTTTATTTGGGTGTCTAAAAGCTGAAATGTCTTACAAAACAGTTTCTCATCCATCTAAAAACAAATGAAGATGAATAGCTTCAAAAACATTTCCACGAAAGCCCCAACAAAAACCCGATTTGTACGGAACCCTTTAGGAAACGAATGTTGTATTTCTATTTTTTGCTTCTAGTAAATTGGGCCGACGTAAAAAGTTGGTATCAGGCAAGTTTATGGTGTTTCGATGAGCAGCTTCGAGATAAAACCATGGCAAAGACAAATGGCCGTTTGTTTGCTATTTATACACGAGGTCTATCGGCCTAGATTGTAGGTGACGTACAGAAAATGAGGACAAACGAAATTACTTTGTAGGATTTTTGCTGCTTTATTTTTTTGCTCGTTTTAGGTTGATAGTGATATTTTTTGTGCTTGGATAGGTTTTTGAAACATCTTTGTTAGTTGTCGGATAAGGTTGCGATTTATCCTATATTTCGTTTATTTTGTCTGTTTGTTAAAATAAGATTGTTACCGTTACTTAACTTTTGTTCTCTTCTAATAAAAACTGTCCTAACAATTTTCTTTGGATGCAGTTTTGTAACTTGTTTTAGTTTTTAAATCTTCTCAAGTATTTTTAAATCTCATATACTTAAATAGGGTAAGCAGAGGAGATAATTGGACTATTAGTTAAGACTTTCTTGTAGGAAGAACCGCCATCCACATCCACCCGATACTTTGCTTACATGTAATAGTTTCAAACCCAATATCTTTACTAAGTTAATTTAAAACGTAGACCAAGACTCTGCCATTGTACAAAGTTGTACATAATTATAATAAACACCTACATCCCGAATTTCTATCTCTACAGCGCAAGGAACAAAAAGGGTCGCCCTATAATTGTGTAAGAGATATCGAAGAGTTTATCGAAACCCAATTTACCAAGAAACGATCTGTCGAAGGAACGATTTGGCGAAAAAGTGATTCCCGCCGATCGACGGTTCGTCTTGACGTGAAGTGTAATTGCCCAGTCGTGTTGTTAACTGGAGGTTCAATGATGTGTCGTTACCTCATTTTCTTCGTGTTTCTGCGCTTTGTTATGTTATCGACGATCGAGATCGAAGCTTGTCAATAGGATAGTCAGTCATTAAATTTTTGCTGACGAAATTCTATTTTTTTTTTGTTGTGTTTCAGACTATTGTCTAGTTTTTTTGGATGTACTATATTCAAATTAAAAAATAAAAAGTTGTTCTATGTTCAAAACAAATAAAGGGGAAAATAAATATCTATGTGAAATGGTTCCACGAGAGCGTTTTATACATGAATTCGTTTACAGTAGCGTAGCGTGCCTTTGGTCATTCTATATTGGGCATTCTAATCAAATGACGGT
This sequence comes from Autographa gamma, assembly GCA_905146925.1. Classification (NCBI taxonomy): domain Eukaryota; kingdom Metazoa; phylum Arthropoda; class Insecta; order Lepidoptera; family Noctuidae; genus Autographa; species Autographa gamma. The sequence continues at coordinate 10,110,941 of LR989867.1, read as the reverse complement.
TTGAATATTAAAGGCTTAAAAGATCTTTCACAATGAGCTATTGTATGTTTTAGTGAGCTATTAATTTCCATTTTTAATAATTCATTTACGGGCTAAAATGGTCACTCTATGTCATTACTGTACACAATTCCCATTCTCTTGATAATCCTTCAGGCCTTTTCTTTGTTGAAAACCGCACAAAAAATGTAATATACAGGCTAAATCATACCATTTGATCCTGATCCTATGTCAAACACATTCCTTGTTCGATTCAAACGGTTCTGGGTCCGTGTGGGCCAATTTGCTTTTTTCCTAAAACATCTAAACTACCCGCGCCCGAACAAAATGAAATAAAAGCTGATTTTCAGTGGATTTTCAGCTGAAACGGAAACATAAATCTTGGTGTTGCTGAAGTCAGTGGGTTGGTGTTTCGCCTTGATATCGTGAAGCTTAACAAACAAAATATACTTACAAGTTTTATTTCCGGATTTTGGGATCTTTGGTTCTTTTTCTCTAGAAATTGAACACATTGCTTTACAAACACAATAGTAGTTTTAAAAACTCATTAGTTATTTGTTTTGAAGACAATAAATTTACAAGTTTTAACAGCAAAAAACAGCCTCACACGTCACAATAAGGTGAAAATTGTGTTTATTCATAGTAATCTTATAGAACGCGGATTAGCCATGTGTTTTATTCGTCTGAAATGGTCACTATAAACCTTCATGTTTAAATTAAGAATCTTTGAATATTGTTTGTCTTTGGTTCCTATTCGGGGAACTAATAACAGCACCTTACAAAAACATTTAAACCACATAACTTTTCCGATCTTTCCTTTTAAATACGTTCGATGTTTTTCTTTAATTTCCTGAAAAAGTCGGTCGTATTTTGGTAACGTTTCGGAGAATCCTTCTATTGTCTTTCAAAGGGACATTGTTTAAACATGACTTCTAATGTACCATCTAAAAATAAAGGGCTCTTCGACACATTTATTATTTGAATAACACGCAAAATATATTTTGATCATGGATATTTTTGAGTTTTAAATTGTTTAACACAAAAGTGAGTGAAAAGTGTAATTTTAGTACCGTTTCTTCTCAAAGACAGACAACTGCAGAAACGGTGAAAAGCGAGCGATCAAGGGTACTGTCTAATTTTGAAGTGATCACATTCAAACTGTAGCTTATTTGATATCAAATAAATCTTGATTTTGATTAGCAAACAGAGTAGACGAAACACCTCAAGACCTGCATACCAAATATTAGAAATTTATTCTATTTGGCTTCTTTCTAATAATTCATGATTACCGGTACTTCCAGGTAAAAGGTCTTTTTCCGTTCCAATTTAGTTATCCTCACTATATTGGTTAGACCTTTTAAAGTACTTCAATAAGGAACCCTTTAAATTGAAACTTATTTGGGCTAAACATTGCAAGTTATTTAATTAATGCAATATTTATTGCCTCGGTGGCCTAGTGGTGCTAAGCGCGCCTGCTACGCTAGAGGTCTAGGGATTCCCAAGTCGACCAAGGTGTTATTGGGTTTCTATGAAATTCTCAGTAGCAGGTCGGAGTTTGGATTTGTGCCCGGTAAGTGGCAATAGGCTCGCCCCCTATTACATGGGACCTAAACAATTCGGCGAACTGTGGGTGTACATTGGTACACCTCTGCCTAACCCTTCGGAGATACAGGCGTAATGATATGTAATATTTATAATCCAGGACAACATATAGACGAGAGATGGACTAAATGAATTTCATAACAAGGACAACGCAGTCATAATATCGCAATCAGAAATAATGATATAAGAAAAGTATTAAGCCACATTCATATGTACCATAAAAACTATATACCGGCGTATACACTCTAAATTGAACCTTAATAGTAATTACACAATGACCTAATTCGCACAGTCTGAAAATCTGTGCCAAGGGTTTCAAGCATTTCTTTGAGCTTCTGCAAATATTTTTTCCGGTTTAATGTAAGTATAAGATTTATGTGACAGTATCTGACAATGAGTATTTTCCTATTACAGGAAATGTAATGTTATGTTACAAATCGAGGTGATCAATAGCATTTTAAAGCCATTGTGACTTTGCACGTTTTGGCCTAAGAGAAATGCTAATGGGAGCCATTTTTGGACAGAACCCTTTGTAATGAGGTATTTATCACTGATTTAATTGCCTTTCTTTATTCAAGCATGAACATTAACTGATTTCTTCAGCCTAGCTTTTTTCTATGCTATGTTGCAGAAAGTCGCACCCGCATAATAGCTGATTCTTACATGAACAAAATGTCTAATATACCTCCACAAACTATTTATTGGCTTAGACCTAGACGGTATTCTTTGGTTCTGTTTCGCAGTTTATAATAGTCTTTGATTTATTTATAATTCATTCAAGTGTTTATTCAACAAAATCTCCATCCACATAAAATACGGTGTTCAGCTGAATCCGGTAAGACTGGTCACCGGATTCAGTCGGGTGGCCGACCCCAACATAGTTTGGGAAGAAGTCGCGGGAGATTATGGTCATGAAATTCAGTAAAATCTATCTCATAAAATAATTTACTACCTAAATAATCTGGCACTAATATCCAATTTTGCCAATGTGTTCAATACAAATGGTAAATGGATATCCAATTATGGAAATATAAAATCAACAGTTTTGCGTTACCGTCGAGTTTGCCGTTGCCATGGTTACCTCCATATTCCATTACCATAATTCCTTTCCAATGTAAACTTGGTAATTGCCATATTTTCGGATAAGAGATACCAAAAATATTTTTTCCACTTGTTTCGAAGATTGGATCTAAAAGCATTTTTTTGTAACGTCTTTTGAGGTTATTATGTTCGTGTTGGCAAACAAGAAGTTGTGTGGGTTTTGAGTTCATACTCTTTTTTTGTGATGAAGATAACGATCTTTTTGTCTAGAACATTGGAGCATTGGAGCTTCTAATTTTAAAAAGAGTTTTTTTTTTAATAATTATTTACGAAACTAAGATTTTTATACAAGTTACATAATCGTTTGAGATTAGGTATAAAAAAATCTTGTCTTCATTATATTATTATATAGTGTCTAGAATCTAGAATAGAGTACAGGTTACTCAAATCCTCTTTTGCTTATTTAGTTTTTTGTTTTATTTTCAAATTCACTAAGCTAACAATTTCGCTTTACCAGTTTAAAGTGTCAGAGTTTTATCAGCTTTTCAAGTAATAGCACTCTTAAGATAAGCAGTTACATTTATTTTTTATTCTTTGCACAATGTCATCGACAATTCTAACTCCCTATCCCAAAATAAAGACTGTCTTAAATTACCACAAGCAAGTAAAATAAAAAAAAGACATGAAGTGAAAAGAAAGCGCTTTGAGCATATTTTTTCTCTTCATACAAATTTATAATTTACAAAATCACTTACTCCCGTGAAAAACACGTCGTTGTATACTTTGTTCGCAATTTATATGCCAATCATGTAAACAAACACTATTTTTGTAAAACCAACTGTAATGCTTACGCATAAGGTTTAAATTTGAACTACTACCTTCATATTTTTATGACTTTTTTCAATCGTCACAATCAGTCAAAAATGAACTCTATTTATAATGCATTAAAGTTGATATTTGTTTAAGTAAAAAGAACACCAATTGGCATAAGAATTTAAATAGACTATAATAAAATATGTATGATTTTCTTGCACGAGTTTTTTCGTCATTCCCATCACATAACGACGGATTGAAAAACCTAAGTGCTCTTCAGAATTATTTTATGTACAAGACTTGGGATAAGAGAAAGCTGTAATTTTAAACTGGTATATTTCTCAAGACACTCGTTTTTCGATAAAGGCTTATTCTTTTATTTTACAGACCTTTATGTGAGTCTCGTTTTGTAAAACGAGTTCTAAGTGTAATATTACTCCTTGGACTAATGCCTTTGCTGAGCAAAAAGGGCAATACATAGAATTAAAATTGCTTAAACTTGTTTAGATTATTGCTCGTAGACTCCCGCTAGAAGAACTTAAAGAAAATAATTTATGACTAGATTGCGAATGTTAAAATGCGGAAGCTTATTCAGGTTTTCGATATTATTGTCGATGCATCAGTTAATAGAGCAATGGCAACTTTAAATATATAATTTTAATAGTAAATAAAAAATACGCAAACGTACTTATAGGGAGTGACCACTCCGTTTATATGAGACTCAGAAATTTACACGAATATTTTAATACGCTATCAAATTGAGAATCTTTTTTTGAAGTCGGTTGAAGATAAAAATAAGCTTCTTCCAAACTGAATTCGTATCATAACAATATTATATACAATACTTAAATCTGCATTCCCTGGTATATCAAAGATATTGCCAATATATCAAAAGCAGTTTCTGTTTTTATGAAAGCAATAATGATCGTATGCACTCGCTATGCCCCACAACTGCGGGGCATTAATTTTCATTGCTTCGCGGTTCAGATCGTTAATATGAAATACTGGTTCGCATTGTTCACGAGATGTACTAGTAAAAACAAACACTAATTTGGTAGTGGTTTGTTAGTTAGGAACAGTATATTTTTTGTACAATGAGACTATTTTGATCTTGGGTGTACCCATAGGAGTCAAAATGGACTTTGATGGTAATGTATTTGATTTAGTCTTTATAAATAAGGTCTAATATGTTTACGCAAACTGAGTTATGAAGGTTTTCTTTGGTTCAATTATATGTTGTTCTAAAAAGTTTAAGTGTAATGGTGCATCATCATGCTAACTCATCTCATTAAATTTCTAAACTGTTTTATGATATTATCCCACTATCAAATAAATACAACTATACCACGTTTTCATTTCTTAGCGTTTACTACCTTTTTCAGTGCAATTTCATGCAAAATTTGTAAAGCTAGCAGAAAATTAAAAAGGGTTTATTGGTCGGGCATTTTGTCTCATTTAATCGTAATAAAAAAAAATAACACAAAACGAACTACATCTGTTACTAACGCATATTACAGAAGAAACTATTCGTGTATTCTTCTAATACTCTGAAGTCAAATATCTTCAAAAATATTTTCTTAATTTATTGTATCTCAAGTAACTCTACCACACAGTACTGACAATATCCTTGGAACCAATTGCAACACTTGGATCAAATATTTGCGTCACATACAATCGTTAGATTGGTATCGAGATTAAACACGACGTCATTGGCGCAGACAGTCAATCCAAACCACTGGACCAATTGGATCGCCATTACTATTCATAGTCACGTTGGAATAATCAGAACACCTCTTACATCTCAATCGAGCATGATAATTTCTTAGCAGATTTCATTGTTTAGATTTCATGTCAAGAGTTGTGATTACTTAGCTTGAATTTTGGATATAAAATCGATTTTGGAGTTTTGTTTTAAAATCCATTTTTATTGGAATACTTAGTTATTACACACCTTACATCTATCATTACAGGTTACCATAATTCAATAGATGAAGTAAATCTAAAGTACACTAAGCACATAATGTAGTTTCTACCATTTTAGATCCATTACCATTCAGATAGAGATTATACCGTTCATTCGATTATTAAATACCAAAAACTTAGACATGAAAAACTTTGAAAGCATGGACGAATCCATAGCAAAAATAGTGTCAGGAGGATTTATAAACCTCAATAAAAATCTTTTATGTAAGTATTTTCACACTTCCAAATTTTCAGCATTTTCTCTTTTTTCAATCCTTTCATCATTCCTGTCTGTCACGCCGAAATATATTTATCAGTGAATTAAATCCGTTCGCTCTCTTTATTATTAACGTGAATCTGTAAAATATATTTGCCGAACAATTTGTTGTGTGATTTTTGTAGATTTTCTCTGACGCATGTTTATTTATATTTGAACAAGTCAAATGATTGCTTGGAAATTGATGTTTGTTCAATAAACATGTCTGACTAGTTTGAATTAAATTAAGTGGAATAAAGATGAGTTACTTTGGTATGTTTAGGCTTTGGTAAAGCCTATGTTTTTTCAAGATAAATTGTAGTTGTCGTGTAATTGGCTGTACTATCAAACGCCTTTTACCGAAGCCCATCTTTATGTCTTGACTTATCTGATTTAAAACAGGGTTTTTTTGGAATTCTTAATATAATTGGATGCTTAACGAGCGAGCGAGCACGTTCTGCGAAAATACTCAAAAACATTTCATTGCAAAAGGGTGTGCTTTCAGCTCATTGTAACTACCCGGAAAAATCCAATCCAGTAGACATGTAGTCGGTTGAGCATGTGGGGTGCCGCAGCGGCTGCCCAGATAATTGCTCTTTCACGCACCTTACCGCAGTTCCGGCTCAGACCACTTGCGGCGCGGATGCTCCAAGGAAATATTGCAAACGCAATGAGGGAAGACATCGCGTGCTGAGAGCTAAAACGTATCTAGCTCTTAGTGGTTTCGTCTTTGTTTTCCTTGTTTGTTCTTTTGGAGTTTTGTCTGGTTTATTTCAGCTTTCTACCCAACCCAAACCTTTTCTGTCCTGTGTATTGTTTTGAGCCATTGTCGCTACTTATGCATGACAATGTGTCTTGAATAACTTCGACAAAAATATTATGATCTGCTTGACAGTGAATTTCGTGCCTCTCAAACAAGTTGTTTAGTATAGATATTAGTCTCTACTCTGATAGATCTGTCATTAGAATTTTCATGTTTCAAATCATCAGAGTTTAGTATACCATTAAATTGTTCTACCCCACTCCTTATTTCATCAGAGTTAGACATCGTGTATGCAACAATATAACTTCACCCAACTTCGAAAATATCTTTTGACACATCATGTCATATCAACATCCTACATGCAATAAATTATCTTTTGCTGTAACAATCTCGGTATCAGGAATGAACATTATTTTACGTCAAGACGTTCGTACTTGTCCATTACATTTGACATCTATATCAGCGCTAGACGTGTCTTTTGTTCTGGCGTCTTCCGTGAGTCTCCATTGTTTGAAATCGACCGCCATGTTGAAAAATGAAGCGTGTGTCAGTACATTCCTTAGAATTTAATGTATTTGGTGTTTTGGGTAATTGCTCACAGTTTCAGTCCTCTTTATAGTTGGTAGCATCTTTAGCAGGTCGAAGAGCTGTTTATTTGAGTTATCCCACATTTAATAATTTTTTCATTGTATTAAACTTTCACTAGCTTAAAAGTGCTCAAATAAAGGTTAAAAGTCTAAGTTCATCAAAATATTTTTGTATGTATAATAATGTATAATAATAATGTCAAGTGTAGAAAAAGTTTAGAGAAAATAATCCAATCTTTATCCTGGTTGTTTACTCCATAAACACCTAACATTTAACAAAATTACTAAAGAATTTCATAATCCAATAATTTTGAAATTGAGTAATGGCTTCTATTGTTCGGGAACATTGTCTCTATTCAACTTTTCACATCAAACTGTCATGGGAAGTACGGGGACGTTTGATTGAGTACCTTCGGTTTTCAGGGAATATGGCTGTTACAATTTATCAATAATTTTGAACAATACCTTCTTAAATTACCTGTTATTCGATATGGTGGTATTAATATTGGTTTGTTGTTGTTTGTATCTTAGTAGCTGGTAAATAAGGTCTCTAATAAAGTTTTTTATAAAGAATCGTAGTCTTATGAACTCAACGATTTATAGTAATTAGATCTTAGGACGACAAAAGAAAAATTAAAAAAAAATGTTACATTACTCATAAGAACTTATGCACTTTTAAATGATTGCGCTGCATGTTTATAGAAATATAATTCACGAGAATAAGCGCGTACATGCATAAATACCTTTTGGGGCTTGACGTTTCGACCGGGCTACACCGGCCGTGGTCATTCGTAATTTTCATTTTCATGTCATTTATAGGAACTTACTTGTATGTAAGTAAATAGCAATTTTAAGGCTGATGTATTCTACCTACATGCAGATTAAGGTAGTATAGAGATATATCCGAACAACAAACCATTTATGTATGTAAATATTTTCAATCGGACAACGTCAGATAAATAAATCGTACGCACAAAACGTAACAGTTGAATAACAGTTTTACTGCATGTAAATCGAAACAAAAGCAAAACGATCAACTTCGATTGGTTCCGTAGACTAATGATAGGCAAATAAAAATAAGGTGGTGACACCGTTTTTATTAAAACGCTAAATATATTTTTTATTTAGCCCAAGACCGGGAAAATTGGAAGAAGGGAAGAGAGGCCTTTGCACTGGAACAATAATTGCTGAAAATAATGATAATAACAAATACTCAGATTACACCGTAGATGAAAAAGGGTAAATAGTAATTCCTTGATAGTGACTAAAAATTTATTAATTATCGAACGAAATGGTATTATTTATTTTGCCATTCTTCAGTTGGTCTAGAAAACTACTGGTACCTTTACCCTGTGTGCCCACTACAGGTACCTTGAGAGAGAGAGAGAGAGATATATTTTATTATAGGTAAGTAGATAAAACAAATATCCCAAAATGTATTTCAAATTTAATCACAGTCAGGGAACCCTAGATTACCGCTTGTCCAACACGTTTACATATTTTTTGTTCGCAGCAATGAATAGCAAAAACGGTGACAATTGTATCGAGGAATATTTTTTAACATTCATATCTTCATTCAATCACGAGGCATTTGTTTAACAATTTATAGTATTTTTAATATCAGTCTGTCACTGAGTGGCTGATGATCAATTTTATCGATTTTATAAGTAGGTATCTTGCTAACTCCAAAATTCTCAAACTCGAATAAAATTATGGATTTCTGATTTTTTTTCGTAAATCTCACACTGACAGAGACAATATTAATTATAGGACTTATCGGTGACTTAAATTTAGTTTTCTACAATGATAAATTTTAAGTTTAACTTTATTTTCCATAGGAGTTGACAACTTACCGTCTAATCTTCACATATTTTTTTACTGAAACTTTATGTACGAAAACGGTACAATGCCTTACTTAATGTTCCAGGCATTCTCTACTATAAAACCAAAGATACAATTTAAAGATAAGTAGGCACTAGCAATGAAAGGTGTACACCAAATTCTTATGTACAAATGTATATTTCGAGTAATGAGACATATTAAAATAGATACACGGAATAAATGAAACAGAACATCTATTTTCTTGTGAAGACATTGACAAGAAAGATATTACAAATACTCATAGAAATATCAAGTTTCCAATTTACTTCATTCCAAAAGAGAACAGAAACTAATATTGTATATATAATATATATATAATATAATATAATACTAGCTTTCGTTAACATTTTTGTACCCAAATTCTTTTCATAAATACCGACAACCTCATAACTTGTGACCATAAAATAATAACTATGAAATGCCATTCCTTTTAAATAAGTAGAGTCATATAAAATATGTTTTATTAAATTCTCGGCCAACGGAAGTATTTCGCCCTTTTTCTGACCCAATAAGGTCCAAGGACGGGGAAAATGGCCCTTAAAAACATCCCCTCTGATATCGTTAATATAGTAGACTAATATTTATCCGAATCTATATTATTTTTATCCATTTGAGATACATCTTAAAATAATATTAATGTCAAAAGAAATAAGTTAAAGGCAATTTTTATAAAATTTATGTAACATTTAAAAAGTTAATTGTATTTTAACCAAGATGTTTTTTTCATAGTTCAATCAATGTTGTGATTTTAAAATAAATTAAATTTAAAAAAAATCCTACTTTGTAGTTACATTTATGTAGACTTTTTCGTACAATAACTTTATGGCTAGAAAAAAAACCTATATACAGTGACTGGTAATTAGTAGCCGATAGCTAAACACTTGATTGTACTCATGATTACAAACAACTTTCCCAAAGATACTATTTTTGTGTACTCATTAGTTTTCTTTTTATCGTTATAACAAAATTACTGGCGCGCTTATTTTTCCAAAGCATTGAAAATTTTCACGTATTATATCTATGAAAATAAATCTAAAGAGCGAAGAGGAATAAATTTTACAAAAGATCCACGTACTCAACGTTGGGGAAAATGTTCGTGTTAATTATAATTCTCATTATTTTCTTTGTTTACAAATGTAATTTAAAACTCTACGGGAATATGATACGAGATTCCATGAATCTCTACAATTTACAAACTCAACGTTTCTCTAATGAAACTTAAAACATCTGAGCTTTGTATAGAAGGAAGATTCTTTATTATAAAATCTATACTTCTATCTAAAATATACTTTATTAATACACAATTAAAACTAATATAAGAACAAACTCTAACTATACTAAAATTAAAACTTACATAAATAAAAACTAAACGGCGTCAAAGAACTCATCGTCATCCTTATCAATGGCGGGGAACGTGCCCAGAAGGCTGGCTGCATTGCCCCGTTGAATGGCTATGCCGATTCTCTGTGCAAGGAACAAACCAGCCCTCTGATCACGAGTAGATTTTACCAAACGTTTGGAAAGTTCTTTGAAAAGATTTCGTGCGCTCGGACCCCATGACCCGAGCGTTTCAACCCCAAACGGCTCGAAAATATAATCACCCACAATGTTATTATACTTCCGCCGCTTAAGGGTCTCCGCAGCTCCAGCAGCAGCGCCAGGAGAGGCTGCTGAACTTAGAACGTGGGACGGCGCAAGGGTGTCGACGCACGTTGCGTCCCACACCAAAGGCCGACCCAATTTCCAAGGCAGCAATGACATACCGTCAGGTCTCTTGCCATCGCCGCGCACCAAACCATTGGGTTCCAAAACAGCTGGTACACCGGCGGTGACAAGAGCACGACGAATTATGTCATTCAAATTTGAGTGGCGAGATATACGCCCTGCGCTCCTGCTGCAGGACAGGCCATGGTGACCGAGGTTGTCAACTGTCTCACCGCATTGACAACGATGACATGCGACACAGGGTATACCTAAACGTAAACTCATGGCGAGCCGAAAAGTATTATTATCCAAAATGGTACCAAGAGTGGATGATGGAAGTGCCTGTAACCAGAGGCCCGATTCCCATTCTCCCACAGCCAGGAGACGCGCACGCTCTGCAGTGTTGATTGACGTATTGATCAATTCTTTCCGTATCAAACTGCAAAGCGGCTCGTCCCACTGCCTCTGAGAAGAACGTTGCTCGGGTAGATCTGTGCCCGGGCAGGACATGTCCCAACTATTTACTGCCTCAGTCATGCACAGAATCTGAAAATCAACCAGAGAAGGCCCTAAGATTTGCCTGGTCAACTTTTCAGTGCTGTGGACAGACGATAAAAATGCTGGTAAGCCTAAACTGGAAAAAATCTATCTAAAATTATATGAAGGAAGGCTCGTGGCTACCAAAAAGCCATACGGTTTGGACCGATAATACAGGTTAAGCCTCGCTCGCTGCGGTTGGTCCATGGGTGGGTGACCATTTATATCATACCGAGACCCCTCCTTGTTTCGAAAAGCACGTTAAGTCGTAGGTTTCAACTGTCATACGAACATCTTTGGCAGTCGTTAAGTCAATTCTGAGTTACTATGGGATACTGTGTTTCACAGTAAAATGCGATGTGAAGGTCAGATAGGCAATCGCTCCATGTAAAATACGGTAATCAGCTGAATTCGGTAAGACTGGAAGCCGACCCTAAAACAGCTTGGAAAAAGGCTCGGGAGATGATGAATCGAAAATTATTTATAAAACGTTGCTTTTGTCAGTCTGGTACTCTTCCACGGCCAAACGACTAAACCATTGTCCGTGAATTGGTGACCATTTGTTAAGTCAAAACCAAAACCTCCCGTGCCGTGATTGCTCGTTAAGCCGATGGTTCCGACTGTCATGCGATAAAATTTGACAGTCATTAAATCTCTTAAAACTCTACCGGATATTATTTGACAAAATAAAATGGTCTGCGGAGGTCAGATAGGCAGTCACTACATTAATTTTACTGTATTTATTTGAACCGGTATTATTGAAAAATAAAACCCCAGCTTACCAGCTGGTTCATAGAATTCACAATTATCTATTTCATATACAACACTACCAACATTTCATCGATACAATATGTAGAGCACCTCTATCCAAGTATCGGTAATCCCGTAAGGCCGAACAATTAACTAGTTTATGTTAATCGATACGAATCGATATCGGATTTAAGGGATTCCCGTCCACCTGCGTTGTATTGTAATGAAAGCTTTGCGTCCCATCTCTATTTGCATTGCTTAATTAACATCGTATAAGGTACAGGTTTTCTGTTCATTTTCATATTTGTTATTTTGTATGCAAATATGTTTTTATGTCTGGCCAAGATCTTTATGCTTTGTAATGTCTAATGGTGATTCAACAATTCTAATACAAGTTTATTTTTCACGAAATTTGTTTAGTGCTTATTGCATGGTTGATGTGGGCTAAATGGCTCGAGTAAATTAGGGTACCTTTAAACGTTTTAATTGGTTTAACGATGCAAGGAATCCTGTAAATCATTAGTCGCACATATTTTTAACTAATTCAAACTTTTTATGTATTACTAAATTTAAATTAGACGGCTAAAATTCATATATTATTTTCGCACTAATAGGCACTGAGCAATAATTTTCACTCGTAATATCAAAATCAATAAATTATTCTTGACATAAATATAAAGCAGCCGCTAAAAGCAATAATGGCGGCGTAACTTTAAATATGCTCAACGTATGAAACTTGATATATGAACGCAATAACAATATATTCTGAAAAATCGTTTCAAAACAAAAAAGGGAGAAATCCAAGTGATTTCATTACGTTAGGTCAGGAAGGAATGGTTTGCGCCCGTCGACGGTGTATTACGAAAGTTCACAAAATGTACTCTTGTTTTTAGGGTTGCCACAATTTATTGAAATACTATGTTGTTGGTGGCAGGATGACATCGATCACTTCTTAAGTGATTGGTGTAATGTGGCTCTAGACAGATAAGTCTGGAATCAGACGGGGGAGACCTTTGCCCAGCTGCGGGACACAAAACGGGTTACATAAAAATGTTGTTGGTATTCAAATTATTTCAGAAGTTAGTAAACTTAAGAGAGTCCTTAACAGTGTGTTATTAAAAATTATGTAAGCTCGAATGAAAGTATAATCCTGTTTAACTATTACATGAAGTATATAGGCTAACAATAGATCATAAAAAAACTGTCATAAACAGTGTTCTCCATAAACACCCACGTTACGTAACTACACAGCAAAAAGAAATAATACGTATTTAACTATCACCAATACTCACAAAATGCCCATAACATCACAGCCACACACAATATTTCTGTACGACACCGCAGATTATTTCCTTTAGTGACAGCCCTATCCTTTCGCACAGCGAATATTATTAGTATTGTTACATTCTTCCTCTAAATACGAAATACCGGTTTGTGTACACGAAAAAGAACCTGAAATAACTGTGAACAAAAACATATAAAAAAATATTGAACGAGCCTGTTTCTGACATTACAAAAGTTTTCTTGCCATCTCATATTGGATTTTTTACTGCTAACACGTGTCGCTTCGAATATATTTCTGTGTGACCTTGCCAGGTACGTTGATCGCACTTTTAATTTGATTTTCAAATTCAAATATTCAAAGTTTAAAATGTACAGCAGAAAAAAGAGCAAAGTTTATAAAAAAGAAAGTTTTCACTTTTAAATTTGCTCTTTTTAGGGCTGTGAAGCTTGACTATGCGATTATTTTCAATTATCTTTACACTTGATATTATAAAACGAAGCCCTCATCGATGTCTGAATAATAGACTCAAAAACTTCCAAACCGATTTTCATATGCTTTTCATCAAAGGACAAAGCAAATCAAGAGGAATCATTGTGTATATCATGAATGTTTTCATTGTCTATCCAATTGCAACAGAGACGAGTTTCTAGTATGACCTTTATTTAAATAGAGCACTTAATTCTTACAAGGAATCCTTGATCGACTACTAAATACTCTTCAAATAAAAAAAAACTAAAGAACTTAAAACCAACCAAACAATTTCCAAATACGATTTTATCTTGAAGTTTCAATTAAAATATTAAACAAACCACAGCGGTATTTGCTCTTAGCAATTCTTTGGTAAACATTTCACATTTCTAATTGACAGTTTCCCGGACAGGAACGAGCAATTTATTTTACTTGGATATTGCTTTTTAAACTGAAAAAGGGTTAGTGAACTTTACTTAACATTTACATTTCTTTTTACTTAGTTTACGTATTGTAAAGTTTAAAAGTAGGTGGCATTTTGGTAGGTGGTTGAAACTAAACATTCAATTAAAAAAAAAAACTTACTGTAACTTAAGGTTTAAAGTAATGCTCAAATATGTAAGTTATCCAAAAAATATTTAAATGCACCTTTGTTCATCTCTTTTTTTACTGACATTTTCGGCTAAAAACACATAGACATTTATGATAAAACTTAGTATGTAATGAAATTAGATAGAACCCGAAAAAAGGACATTTATTTCAGGCTACTTTTCGCCGATAGCCAAAATCCTCTTAAATAGAGTCACGGGCGAGCGCTACGTATATTATAAATACATAACAATATTATATAGATAAGAGTATGGTTAACGTACCAAATAACATCTGTCAGGGTTGATTCTCATTCTTATCCTATAAGGCTATGAGGAAAACCTCCAAGATTTATCTGTATAATATTGTAAGTACATGCGACAATCCGTCATGGTTCTGAGTACACAAAATTGAGCTTCATTTGTTTGTCAAGTTTCGTTATTTTTGGTGGCATGCATGAAATAATCATTTCTTTTGACGGTTTTGTGAAGGGATGGCTTTGTTTTGTTTGGAAAATAACTAAAAAAATAACTAGTTTTGGTAGCATACTCACTTAAAAGTTGGTAGTAACACCTTTGTCGCTGTTTATTAATGTTGGTTTAAATAGTATTTACAGTTATACTTAACTTAGTAAAATAGGGCAGTAAAATAGGGCTTAACTTAGTAACTTAGTAAAATAGGGCCATTATGGCCCTATTTTACTAAGTTTATGATTTTGTTGTACGTTCTATCTTTTAATAGTAATAACAAAATAAACCTAAACACTAGTTGCTCTGTATAAAATAAGAAACAAAAAGGACTATGAACACTAGCACAAGCACAAAATCTTAAAATCTCAACAGCCTTTCTAAAGACACTCACAAACACATTTATTTGTACATTTAATCCGACATCTACCACAAAAATTTCATTCACTTATCTAAAAATTTAAACGTTATCACAGAGACAATCTTCTGAAACTTGAACCGTTTTTAGTCTTTACAAGATTGAATCTTTGAAGTAAAATCCTCCGAAATGTCAGGCGAGCTACGTAATTTCAACAAACTGCAAACTCTGTTCGAACAACATTCATTACGTAGTTCGTAAGAATGAACGGGCGGTAATCGGTTGAAAAGCTGCAACGGATGCGACACGTAGCGGTGGAATGGTAGTTGCAAGAGTTTCTGTGTGGTCGTGGACGGCAGATTTTTCACAGTACTTTTAGTTGGGGCTTCGGAAATGGCGGTGTTTGATAAAGCGGTTGGAGTTTATCATGGTTTTCGTACTGGCCAATTAAAAGATGATCTATGTTTCGTTGCCTTCAATAACAATGGATTGGATTTTTGTCTTTGGCGATCTGATTGGAGCATTTTTTGACGTATTCCGTAAACCTATCTAGGTCAGATAATAGGTTAAAGTAATAATATAACAAAATATACTAATGAGATAATTAGACATTAAAGAAAAAACTGCAGATGACGAATTGGAAATAATTATATTCGTTTCAAAAAACTTTCCTACAGTTTTTTTGTCGAAAATTCCAACATGTCAAATAACAACAATTTCAATGACACAAACTAGCAGTTAACTAAAAATAAGCGTACAAAAACTCAAAGGTAACTCAGAACCGTTCACTAGCCGTCTGAACCACAGAACGAATGAACGATTATCGGAACTGGAAAAGTCATTCGAAAAAGTCGTTCGAATTTCAAACTCACCGCAAGCCGTCATACGTTTCTTTGAAGTTTACTTTGACAAGTTGCTTGTAACCTTTTTGGAACTAATTTTTTTTTCTTAGAAAAACAAACCTCGAGTTTTCTAGCCTTGATGTTCTAGAGAGTTCTATTCGTATCGCGCGGATGACGTAACACAGGCTTTTGAGACGAAATAAAAAAATGTTGCCGCCTACTGGGACAATACGGGTTTTTTAATCTGTATTTCTCGGTAACGATTGGGGAATTATCATGAAATTATTGTGGATTTAATTTTGAATGTAAAGTTGCGATGTTTTTATTGAATAACTGTCTTTGTTTCGACAATTCTGTTTTGTTGGATAGAATTGGATTTAAAATTATAAAACAAAAATGTAATTTCGTAACTTTATGGGCATTGATTTATTCGCTTATTTTTTTGTTTATTTATATAACATGAATATTGAATGTTCATTCGTGATTATAAATTTAAAAATATTAAATAAATAAATAATAATCAGAAACAACGAAGGTACCACAAACACCCAGACCCGAGACAATGTAGAAAAGTGACTTACTACATTGACCCGTCCGGGGATCGAACCCGGGACTTCAGAGCTAGCGACACCTTGAAAACCGGTGCGTACGCCACTCGACTTACTTAAATACAAGTCCTACTTCAAATTTATCAATGTTTTCCCTCAAAATAAAAATACCTGAAAAAAAAAACACATACAATGTACTATTCAAACAGTCACATTCATATCCAGAATCCTTTCAGCTATATCCAGTTTGTCCAAACTAAAAACTTTTTGGCAACGAGCACCATAATATACGAAAACAATAAATAAGTTATATAAACTTAACTTAGGTTACTTAGGTGCACCAATAACAATGCAGTAAGTTGGACTGGTGCCCACCAAGGTAAGTGAAAAGCAGTTAATCTAGGTAAAGATACGGTTATGTAAAGTCTAGATTTACTAAGTTTAGGACTTAATCTTAATATGCTTGAGGTATAACTAAGTTTAATCTATTAATCTTACTGATGTTTCAATTTATTTTTGCTTTGGAGTATTATTTAAAGTTCTGCTCTGTAGTTCAAGCAAACATGAGACGTTTTGAAAGCAAACTTTTTATACTCAGAAGTATCTCAATTTGCTTATGTAGCAAAACATGCTAAATTCTAAATATAAGTATATATTTTCTTTACACTCAATGTCTTATGGAAGATTTAGATACCGTCACATAATTTCATTTTTATTTCAATCATCATCATCATATCAGCCTGTAATCACCCACTGCTGGGAAAAAAGGGAAGGCCTATAGCCTTCCCTTTTTTCTGGCAGTGCTGTCTGTCTCGCGCGTCCCTCATGTAAGGGGTTCCCATTACTTTGGCTATTAGTCTTCGCCCTCTCCTTGGCCACCAAACCGTCGTATTTTAAAGATTTTTTGGTTATCAACATAAATAGTAATTCATTAATGCCTCATTTTTTTTTTGTAACTATAATTTGATAGATAAGTGTCATAAGTATACTTAAATAGATTCACCAATAGGCTTTTCAATATTTAATATTTAAATTGCTATATTATACGGAACTAATGCCTTTTTAACAAAGAATCGATATCACTTATAATAAATAATAAGGTATAATGATATTATTACTTTCTATAATGCTGATAGTATCATAAAATAACGTAATCACTATAAATGGGTGTTATTACATAGAAATAGATCATAAATTGCTTTCATTGAATACATACTTTTATAGTTTGTTTAGATAAGAACTTTGATGATCTTATTAATATCTAGGTATTGGAAAATCTTTATATATCGACACCAGAAGTATCAATTAATGTAAGGGACAAAACACGTATTTTCAGGAGAGCCAAAAAACGATTTTATTTTTTTAAATCTCTCTATAACTTTTAACTGGTGCTTCCTATTTTAATTGTGTCTAGGACAAAGTTTCTTAGAATTTCTTCTTCTTTCATGCTATAAAGTTAATATTTTGGAATACCCAGCGGTTTAAAATATAGCATGTCCCTTACATTAAAAAAATATGTTTAGTTGTGCCTTACGTTACCAATATTTTATGTGTAAACCGTCAAGCATAGCGTAAGCAGCAAAAGAAATAGAAAATTATACGAAATTCTACTGTAAAGAACTTTTATAGTATTGCAGTTTGATGTAACTATAGATTATCTACTAAAATTATGGTATTTTGATACTTTGGAAATAGGTTCTTTGCATGATTAATGAGCTTAGCTATCACAAATTTAAATGAAATTTAGGGATACAAAAATAAAACGATTTCTTGTTAAAATATTTTTATTATTTTCGACTTTTATGTCTGCGTAATTATTATAAATTCAACACACTAATCAGTCTATAACAGTTTTTGTTAAGTTTAAATAAATGTCCTAAAATTAACAGTCTTCAAATTAACAGTCTTACACACCTTTTAATCAATTTAAAAAAATATAATTATGTATTTGACTCCATGATCTCTTATGATTGAACAAAGCTAAGGCCTTAATTAAAAGTTGTACAAACTATGTACTTTTAATATTTACGTTTCATTGGTTTTATAATAAAAAAAGAGAAAATATTTTCTCAAACTTAATCAACAGTCTTATTTATTGAGTAATTGAATGAATGTACCTACTGGAAACGAAAGACGATGAAAAAATATGAATTGACTAAAGAAAAAAATGAATAAAATAATATAAAACATGAACACTAATATATATATTATTACAAGAATAAATATATAATAATTAGGAATGGGCAGACAGATTATAATGATAACTATTAGTAAATTTAACTTTTTTAATGGTGAAATCGGAAGGGTTGAAATAACTTTTTCTATTTGGTATTTTATCTAGTTATCGTCATCAGCTGTCTTTACATCTTCATCGTCGTCAGTTTCAATGAGGGTATCTTTAACTAACGATTTAGTCGGCAGGTTCAAATATTCAACATGAAATCTTTTTGGTATTATGCCCGTGTCGCACAATTTTTTGAGATCATTGTATTTTGGAATGGAAATTGGGAGCCTCTCTTTATATAGAGATGGCAAATTGTCTGTGTTCCTTTGACTTATGTCATTGCTAGTACTTTCAGCTGCAGATTCATTTTTGTTGTCTATATTTTTTTTAATTTTACCTCTAGCAGCACTTCTTTTCCCAATCCCTTTACCCTTTCCTCTTGCATTAAAATTCTTTGGAATTAATTCTTTGGAGAGCTCTATGTCGTAAGTATCACCAGACTCTAACATTGTATATTTAACTTCAATTTTCGTCAAAGCATTTTTTTTAAATGTGCACACTCTTATGTTTTTCATACGCAGATCTTTATTTTTAATAGTAGCTTGAGTGAATACAGAATCCGCCAGATCCTGGAAGTTAATGAAATCTGTATGCTCTAAGACACTTACGTTATATGGCTTAGGCTGTTTTCTAGCGCTCTCTATGAAACTTGGCCATTGCGAAGGTGCCCAAACAATTAACTTTCTGACTTCCCTCTCAATAACAGCATGCATGCTGTCAACTGGCATATTATTATGTCGCAGACAAATAGTATAATATGGCATTTTACATACGGCGTCGTCAGTTTAAAAACGTTTGCGGCTATGTAATATGCCGTAGGCAAAATGACAACTCATTCAATCGTTATAACGCGACGTTTGTGTTATTTTAGGGTGACCATGCTCATTAAAATCTCGAGACAAATTTTGAATTACATACGTCGTCGCTCGCTTCGCTCGCTCTGTTGCAAGGTCACAATATCTAACCTAACCTATTGATCTCTGTCACAAAGTCGAACCTAATCAAGCAATGGATTTCTGGGCCTATGAATTTTTGAATATTCGATCAAATATATGTTTTTTTGACCAAAAATACTCTGCAGGAGTCCTTCACGACCCAGAGTTTATGGATATCTTAGCATTTTTGACGTGCCGGATAACCTCAAAAACTAAATACTTCAATTTGCCTAGGCATTATGTATATGGTGTTTAAATTTTCGATGAAATGTTGTGGCATATTATAAAGTGACTCGGCAATATACATTTTGCCTTCGGCATATTACATAACCGCAAACGTTTTTAAACTGACGACGCCGTATGTAAACACGCAGATTATACTATTTGTCTGCGACATATATATAATTCTTCTGTGAGTGTGTATGTCACTGAACTTCTCTCAAACGACTGGACCGATTTTGATGAAATTTTTTGTGTGTGTTCAAGGGGATCTGGGAATGGTTTAGATTCACAATTTTGTCCGCTGGACAATGTTTTTTTAATTTATTTTTAATTTATTAGTAGTTGTTGATTTTGGAATGTTTTACATTGGATCCGACAGACGGCGCTACGCGCTATCGCAGTGTCAAATTTTAAATAATATTCGAATTTTAATTTTAGTCTGTCCCTGAGATGGTTTGGCTATGTCGAAAGAATGAATAAAAGAACGATTGAAGAAAAAGTGTATAAGGCGAGTGTGAATGAGAAAAGGCCACATCAAGAGCATACCATAAACCGAACAGCATGTATGCAGGGAATAATGAAAGTGGACAAAGCGAAACAAGTGTGTAAGGGTCGTAGCAAGTGGAAAGAAGTGGTCTCTGCCTACCCCTACAAGGGAAAGAGGCGTGATTATATGTATGTATGTATGTCCCGACAGTTAGCGCTGCGATCAAATAACAAAAAAAGTTTTGTCATCATTGTGTTATTGTAGACCATGTAGAGAGGACAACGTCTGTCGGGTCTGCTAGTTATTTTATATACTAGTAGGTTTGCCCGCAGCTCTGTCCGCGTGGATGTCCGTAATTGTGACAAAAATCAGCCTCCTTTGTTGCGATGCAACCTCACTCTATAATAAGTTTCATTATTTTTGTTTTAAGTGATTTAGCCCTTAATTGCAGCAGATAGATAGAAGGATCTTGTAATATCAGGATTATCTAAGTAAGCAGTGATATAGAAACAAAATGTTATAGTTATTGAAATAAAATCAAATACAGAAAGACATCAATCAATATGCTTAATTAAACTGGGCTTTATTAATACACAATTAAATCTAATATAAGAACAAACTCTAACTATACTAAAATTAAAACTTACATAAATAAAAACTAAACGGCGTCAAACAACTCATCGTCATCCTTGTCAATGGCGGGGAACGTGCCCAAAAGGCTGGCAGCATTGCCACGTTGAATGGCTATGCCGATTATGCAAGGAACAAACCAGCCCTCTGATCACGAGTAGATTCTACTAAATGTTTGGAAAGTTCTTTGAAAAGATTTCGTGCTCTCGGACCCCATGACCCGAGCGTTTCAACCCCAAACGGCTCGAAAATATAATCACCCACAATGTTATTAACTGGGTAAGTTAATTCCTTGTATTGAATTGAATAATTAGTATCAAACAATTTCCTTTTTCACATTTGTCTAGGCATACGTTATTATAGATAATTGAATTCAATATTACCGACGTTATATGTCGGCATATACGTAAATACGTCTAATGTACACGTGTACTTATTCTTAGCATTCAAGACAGCAGTATTTTGATCTTAAGTACACTTTTACACGTGTACGTACTTAATATCTTGTTCATATGTATTCCACATAATGATTTGAATACCCCTGAATCTATAAGCACACACACATATAAAGAACGTTAAAAAAATAGACAAATATCCATTATTTGATCATAGAAATAATATTCTAACTAACGAAACAATAGCATAGCAACCCAAATTCACCCTTTTATAAACAAGAGCCCTTAAAAATCCCAATATATAAGGCGGGTAGAAAGGACCAATTTCGCTTGAGGGAAAAAATAATAAGACCGAAACTGTATCAATTGTCCATAAATATGTAATAATAGTGTTACCAATGTATTGAAAGAAAACGAAAAGCTTTGTTCGAAATAGCCATATTCTACAAAGAAAAAGAAACTATATACGAGGAATTTTAATTTGGATATAGTGATTGATTTTAACATATTTTTTCGTTGTAAAATTTTCACAAATCAAAAAAATCTCGCTTTTCAATGTTATTTATTGAAAGTCAACCACGCGCATAAAACTATACCAAGAAGAAGACCATGAAATTACTAAACTAATCACAGTTAATATTATCTACAGATAGATAATAACATATTAACATGAGACATAATATAAATGTCTCTTACATAATGCTTCATAAAGAAATATTTTTTCTTAAAACAAAACAACATGACATGTCTACTACATAAAACACACATCCTACATTTTCGTTTCACCTCGAAAAATGTACGAAAATCTCTCGTATCATAACGACCTATTCGAAGTCACATAAAGTACTAAGAAATGACGAAACGAAGTCAAACAGAGGTGCTTTTCAGATCACAGCATAACATTAACATTGGAACCATAAATCACGAAAAGAACATCATAAACCTACCATTTTGAATTGTAAATGTAGAAAAAAATGACATTTGAAACAGTCATACTGTTGAGAAATGTTTTTTTTTCTGGTTTATAGTGTGTAAGTTAGTTATTGTTCTGTTCTATAAATCTTTGTAATTGCTAGTGTATTTTCTGAAAGAAACAAAACGTTGTTTAAGTTTAACAAGAAATAACTACTCGTATTTGTAAAATATCTTCGCTTAGTTCTTTCAACAGCAAAAATAAAAGACTGGATAGTGTACTTGTACACTAATAATTATATAAAAATTCGGACAACTCACTCAATGTCATCGGATCCCAAACTAGGCAGAGCCTGTAAACTCGTTAAAAAAACATACATTTCTAAACATACATATTATCGATAAAATACACTAAAACTCAGAACAAATGATCATGCTTTTCACACATCAATTTGTCCCAGGTGGGAATTGAACCCACGACCACTGCTTTACTAATCAAGGTCACTAAAATAAACTAATAAATAAAATGACATTTATTGCTACTAAAGAAACAGACAAGAAAAATTTTACATAAAATTTTAACAATCAGTAGCAAAAGGAGATAGCTCAGCTAAAGTTGCTTCGACAACGTCGCAACGCTGATTTTCGGCTATTCCTACTCCCTGAGCTATTGTTCGGGAGTTAGCGTGCTTATGGGGTAGCAGCCACCTATCGCGAGAAAACATAAGTACAAAAGAAAAAAATATAAATCTTTCAAAACAAAACAAACAAAATTTGAAATAAACATTAAAAAAGTAAACTGAACTTTAAACTATTTCCTTCTCTTCTCTTGCCTTATTATTATTATGTGTATGCATGAGTGTGTATGAGTGTGTATGAGTGTGTGTAAGTCTGTATGTGTATTGTGCAAGTGTATGTGTGATAGTAAACGTGTTTTAGTGTATGTGTATGTGTGTGTAACTTTATGAGTGAGTTTTGTATGCATTGTATGTATATTTGGGCTTGTTCTATTCACTAATCACTAAGCCAACATATGACAAGCACTTTAAATTTTTTTGTCATTGGCTTGCCTATTTTATAGTACCTCAGTACCTACCTTGCCAATATATTCAAATGAGGTAGTAAATACACCCAAAATATAATACACAATATAAAAGAGTGCCAGGTGCGTTCGAATCCTTGGTGGTATTCAGTAAATAACTACAGTGCGAGGAAACATATTAAATTCCCTTTCACATGAGGAGCTGCAGAAATGTAATACAGAAATATGTTGTAAGGATGTGTGGACAGTGTACAATGTATGTAGAGTTCTGTTGTTTGATGTTTGCGGAGTATGAAAGGTGAAATTATTCGGTATCCACTGTAATGTGAATGTGTATGAACGATTTTACGTTTTAAGATTGGTGACACATCTTACAGTTTTAATGAAAGTGGCAATAGGCTCGCCCCCTATTACAACATGGGACCTAAACATATCGGCGAACTGTGGGTGTACATTGGTACACCTCTGCCTAACCCTTAGGGGATACATACGTGATGATATGTTATTTTAATAAAAGTATTAGTAGTAGTAGCACTTCCTTAATTACTGCATGCTGTAATTCTTAAAAATTACATGTTCTTTTCACTCTAATAAATGTATTGTTTGACATATTAAACTGAACTAAAAATGGGAGAAGGCGCTGATTCCTGACATACAGGTCTTTACCTAGTTTGGGACTCAGAGGCTTCATAGGATATTGTAACCTGATATTATGTCAAATAAAGAATTTATTATTATTATTATTATTATTTAAATTTTTATTAATTTTAACTTGTAAGCTTGGTATATTCAATTGAGTTAATTTTTTAGTCTTCCTTTTACCGAAGACGCCCAAATAGTTCGTATTATTTCTAGTAATTAAAATTATTAGTGAACAATTTTTTTGCTTCTTTACTTTTTTTTACTGAAATCTTCCAAATTGTTTTTCTAATTATTAAGTTAATCAGTAATTTTTAAAATTAACATTACTATTAACTTGTATTTGACATACGTTCTCAATAACAACTGCTTAAAAAGTACTAAAAATCTCAAACACAAGATCACAATCAACTTTTTCTCAGTTCCCCATCACATCAATGAAGTAAAACTAAAAATTAAGAAACAATGTCAAGGAAATAGTTTTTTTATCTATCGTCGTTTGAAACAGAATCTGTTCAAACATTGAATAGTTGGCGCGCCGCCCAATCCCGCGTCTTACCTTAGTTGACGCGACGGTTTATTTGATCGCGATCATTCTCAAGTTCAACCTCTTTCAGGGACATTCAATTAGGTTTCCTGGTTTGTCTGCTTTTTGGAAAGTAATAAAGTATTTAAAAGATATTTCTTTTTTTTTTTGTTTTAAAAATTATTTTTTGGTACACAATTAAATCTAATACAAGAACAAACTCTAACTATACTAAAATTATAAACTTACATAAATAAATAAAACGAACAATTAAGAAAACATTATGTATTCTAGAAGGATAAAAATCTACCTGAACTTTTCTTTAATAAATTATACGGTTTTCTGCAACACTAAATTTTGAATATTATGTAATCTAACCGGAATGGTGACAGAAGATAAAAATAACAAACCTTAATGTTTATATATATATCGACGGTACTATTGCAAATATTACAGCAATTATGATTTAAATTCAAAAGTATGAACAAAATGAAAATCATTGACCCAATTCTTAACACTCAATCAAAATTTAAAACCCAAACTCAAGGTTAGTCGAGATCAATAATACAGTGGATAATAACAAAAATACATACACCACTCATGCCAGATAAATATGTGTGCTGCGGAAAGTGGGTTAACGTTGCGATAATTGGCGAGGGACTCACAAACTGTTATTTATACAAATAATTGTAACACACCTTGTGTGCCATAATTCTGTATACTGTATACTGTACAATCAATCCTGGGTGGAGCTGGGGATTTGGGAGCGAATACAAGTGTTATGTGGATGTAGAAGTTCGACGTGATTTTTTATTTATGATTGTTGGTATTTGTTCTACTAAAGTCAAGAACATTTATGATGGGAATAATGAAAGTAGACGAACCGAAACAAGTGTAAGGATGGTAGCAAGTGGAAATAATTAGCAAGCGTAGCAAGTCGTGATTATAATATGTATGTTCTACTAAAACTAAAAAACCTTTTTGAGACTTTTTGATACTACAGACTAAAGTAAAACTGTGTACATAAAAGACCCTACCAAGAAACAAAGGAAATAAATTAATGCAAAAAAATATTAGAAGTCGAAAAAGAAAAAGGTGCATGAGCGATTTATGAGGAATTCAAAAGGAGGAATTTAAAAATAAAATGTGTATAGTAGAGGAATACCCCGTTAATACTCGATACAAGACGATTTCAGTATCCAAGCAACTACTGTCATACAAACTCAAAGAGGTTTAGACATAGGCACGCATCATGGGACACTAAAGTCGTCGGGTATCGGAGAACACATAAACGTTTATGCCGATTTTCCGAACAGTTACTGTACAGACCAGATAGCTTAGAAATGTTACTTATATGCATGTATATAGACGGGCCTGTTGGTCTAGTGGTTAGAGACCCTGACTGCTATACCGGAGGTCGTGGGTTCGATTCCCACCCGGCACAAATGTTTGTGTGATGAGCACGATCATTTGTTCGGTGTCTGGGTGTAATTTATCTATAATATGTATTTATTTAGAAATATATAAGTATGTTAATCAGTTGTCTGGTTACCATAACACAAGCTCTGCTTAGCTTGGGATCAGACAACCGTGTGTGAAGATGTCCGGGAATATATTTATATTTTATGAGAGAGAGACCGATGACCGTGTTTAATGAAATATATATTTTTTGACTACTTTAGATCCCACCGCTGGTCAAACGCCTCCCTTTTTTCTTTCAAACATCTGTTTCTTTAGATTTCTGTCCACGTTAATAAGTTAGTGATGAAAAAATCTGGGTTTGTAATAATAACAACCCTATAGATACCTGCCTACATCTTACATGAAATTACGCGTTATGAAAAACATGCAAATATCCTTCGATCAATGTAGTCTTGTTTGTATTTCGTAAATCTAATAACAAAAATCTCTTCTAAATGCTAATAGGTATAACAAGAACCATATTTTTATCATATCAAAATATTGTTTTTAGGGACAGAATCTTTCTACTACAAGAAAACTGAAACATGTTTTAGTTAAGAATGAAATAATAATTTTCGGGTATATAATTATTATGTAACTACTAGGTAGACCAAAAAAATAACAGGTGTCAACGGAGTTGGTATCATCGATCAGTTTCTGGCTCCATCAAACTTTTTAGTACCAAATTATTATATTTCCATTGTACTTACACAAAGATGCATCAAACCAGCTCAGTCGGAAGTAAATTGAAGACATAATGATTTACATTTAAAAAGGTTCATGACCAAAATCAGCAGCAAATAGGAAAAAATATCAAACATCTGAATCAATTTTAATCTTTTTGGGACATTAGCTATAAATTATAAATTCTTCATCGATCACTTCTTTATTTTTCAAAAGTCGATTGAATGGAGAAACTTCTCATTTAAAGTCTGTTAAAAAGTGGACTCAGCTTTGACCTAAACACACTGACATAAATTGCAACCTAAATAAAAGCTAAACAGCTAACTAAAAGAAACAGCAAAACCTGTCACCTTCGAAACCGATCAAGAAACTCACCACAACCCATGTCACGAACAACTTCGAAAACAAGAAGAAACTCTTTAATGAAATACAAAACAAAATATATACCAACATTAACATAAGCTCTTACGCAACCTTCCCATACATATTCATTTGTTGAACGTGTCAGCAAAAATTATGATCTCATTCGCGTTTGAGGTGGGAAATCTTTATTTAAGACAATTTTGCATCGGGAATTTGGTTTAAGCTATAGAAGTGTAGATAATTAAAGTAAAGATGGATTTCGTGGTAAGCGTATTTGGAAGACCATTTACATTAACTGTAACTTTAACGATATAGTAGCTAGCAAATTGTATAGACGTTCCATCCAAATAACTACCTCGTTGGCCTAGTGGCGCAAAGCGCGACTGCTACGCTAGAGGTTTTGGGTTCGATTCCCAAGTCGACCAAGGTGTTATTGGGTTTTTCTATGAAATTCTCAGTAGCAGGTCGGAGTTTGGATTTGTGCCCGGTTAGTGGCAATTTGCTCGCCCCCCTATTACATGGGACCTAAACATACCGCCGAACTTTGGGTGTACATTAGTACTCCTCTGCCTAACCCTTCGGGAATA
This sequence comes from Autographa gamma, assembly GCA_905146925.1. NCBI lineage: Eukaryota > Metazoa > Arthropoda > Insecta > Lepidoptera > Noctuidae > Autographa > Autographa gamma. The sequence continues at coordinate 10,083,325 of LR989867.1, read as the reverse complement.
CAGGCGTGATGATATGTTATGTTATGTTATCCAAATAAAAACAAAATACAGTCAAGTTTTTTGTTGAAAAACTGTATCAATATAGGCAGTTGAAGTAAGTAAGTAGAAGTAGTTAGAAGTGATACGTGAAAACTATTCGGAGGCTACAAGTTACTGAAAAAACATTATTTAAGCCCCCGATATATATTATTAAATATTTGTAGCCTCATTTACCCTGATGACATAACCATTTGACAAGCGATTTCTTCGCAAATTTGTTAACAAGGACAAAGAAACTTGAGCCAATATTACAGATCATTGGTTCCGTTATAAACTTACCGAAAAATCTTGTAAATTTTCAAAACAAATATTTTGGCTAAAAATAGATCCTGGAACATCTAACACACTTTCATCTGATCCCAAGCTAAGCAGAGCTTGTACTATGGTAACAAGACAACTGATAAACATACTTATATATGTCTAAATACATACAAATTATAGATATATTACACCCAGGCACAGAATAAATGATCATGCTCATCACACAAACATTTGTCCTGGGTGGGAATCGAACCCACAACCTCCGGCATAGCAGTCAGGGTCACTAAACCAACAGGCTAGCTTAATAAATGGAACATTATTGCACATGTAGTATAAATGTATGGGTCCATACAAAAACCACGATAATACATACGGAGACCTCACTCAGGACTCAATCGACCAACCCGTTGAAGGGACAATTCACTTAAAAGTAAAAAGGTAACCAAATAGGATTCTGTCTCGGAAACCATTTGGAGTTTACACTGCCAAGCGTCCCCAAAAAGGTAGGAACGATTTGACCTTCCTTCGATTTTGGGATAATTACAACGGTGTTACATCTACGTGTATTATTTTCATACTTCATTTTCTGAAGCTCTCATTTAATTTTATTTATTTACCTAAACTAACTATGTTAGTGTCATGAAATGACTCTATTTCATGAAAAAGGCTAAAAATATGATCCATTTTAATGTAATGCAATGGTCTTATGTATATTTTTGTATAACACCTAGAAAATAATTTGTTTAAACAACGGTTTACAGATACAAAAAAACTACCCCGTGTAGTATAATCTCTTAGCATTTAGTAACTACATTTAAAATGGTTTGGATTACAAAATAACGCCATACATAGCGAAAAACTTCCTAATTTTCCTGTTCACTAAATTATCATAACAGATTAATTTTATCCTTAACGGATCCTAATTTTATAACATCTTTGTATAGTTAGCAGAATTCAAAACTCAAAACTCAAAACTCAAAATCTTTATTTGCATGTTAAGGTCTTACATAGATCTTATTGAAGTAACAGGCACAGCTTAACGGCCTTTTCCAGGCATAGCAAATATGAGGGCTAGTACTAAACTTATCATAAATTACATTAATTAGGACTTAGCATAACTTATACATAATATGAATAAAGAGTAAGTATATAATATTTATAAAATGTAGTATTTAGTTGGTAGGTGTTTGTGGGTGTGTATGGGGTAGGTTTTTAACATTTAATTTTGGTTTTCTGTTTTTTCTTCGAAGAATTCTTTTATCGAGTAATAGCATTTTTGTATAAGGTACTTTTTTAATTTTCTTTCAAATATTATTTCTTTGGTTTCGTTTTGTAGGTCTTTAGGTAATCTATTGAATATTTTGACTGCCATGTAGTATGGACTTTGATTTAGCATTTTAATTCTAGATGGTGGTAGGTACAGTCTATTTTTATGTCGGGTATTTATATTATGGGTGTCTTTAACTTTCGTAAAATTATCTTTATTTTTTAATACAAACTTGCATATGTCATAGATGTATATGGATGGTAGCGTTAAAAGATTGTATTTAATAAAGTAGGGTCTGCAGCTAACTCGATTTTCTATTTGGGCTATGATTCGTACGCATTTTTTTTTGTAAAATGAATAGGTCGTGAATATTTACACTATCTCCCCATAGCATAATGCCATATCTCAACCAGGAGTACGCATATGCGAAGTATGCTGATAGTGCCGTGTCGATGTTAGTACTGCATTTGATTTGGAATAGAGCGTATGTGAATTTAGATAATTTTGATTTTATGTGTTCTATGTGGGCTTTTCAGTTTATATGGGTGTCTATGTTTATGCCGAGTAGGTTAAATGTGTCTACGTTTTGTAATGTTGTGTTTCTAAAAGAAGTGTCTATTGTTAGGGGGGGAGTTTTATAGGATCTGAATTGTATTGTTTTAGTTTTAGTGTAATTTATCTCTAAGTTGTGATCATCAAGCCATCGCGTTACTGATTCTAAGGTTTCTTGTAAAATAGGTGTAGGTAACTCTGATTTGTCGTACTTAATTAAAATAGATATATCATCTGCAAATAATACTGGTAGGGTTAGGTCTTTATTTAAAATTTTTGGTAGGTCATTGATATATATCAAAAATAATACACATCCAAGGACACTACCTTGTGGTATTGAGCATGTTATTTTTATTTCTTGTGATCGGATTGTTTTTATTTCATTTGCTTGTGTGTCATAGTTTTCTATTTGGACAATTTGGGATCTATTTTGTAGGTAGGATTTAAACCAAGAGTGAGCCGGACCACGAATGCCTGAGCCATGTAATTTGTCAAGAAGTATGTCATAGAGTACTTTGTCATAAGCCTTCGTCATGTCAAGTAAGACGCCAATCACATACTTCTTGTCATTAACGTGCTGAAGGGCAGTTTGTACATATTTATAAACAGCTAGTGTGGTGGATCTAGAACGTCTAAATCCGTTTTGGGAATCATCTAGGATTTTAAATTTTTCTAAAAAGTTGTATAGGCGGTTACACATAGCTTTTTCGAATATTTTGGAAAATGTAGATAATAGGGCTATGGGTCTGTAGTTACTAGGGGTGTCTGTGTCGCCTTTCTTGTGAATGGGTTTGACTAGAGAGATTTTTAAAGCGTCAGGGAATTGGCCATCTTGAAAACTATGATTAACTAAGTATGTTAGTGGTATTGACAATTGATCTGCGCATTGTTTTAAAAGGATTGGAGGAACATCGTCTACTCCGCAGCTGTGTTTATTTTTAATTGAACGAATTATATTTATGATTTCCTTCCGGTCTACAGGACGTAGGTACATCGAACACTCGGGCGAGTCGACTACTGGTCTACCTTTTTTGTTATGGTTTTGGTTTTTATCATTGATTGATTATATCAATTGAGTTATTTGATAAAATAACAACGTAATAATCTTGATATTTAGGGAATGTAATTAATTCAGTAAGTAAGTAAGGTAAATTCAGAAATTTTGATGGGTTAACACTGATGAATGAAAAAAATTCAACACCTTAGTTTCTGTCGAGTCATACAGATTTTTGAACCTTTTCAATATATAAAACTGTCAGAACCATCAAGCTACGCGATAAGTTTGTTATGGAATATACTGAAGTTATTTAAAAATGATTTCGACGTTGATCTATATTATCAGTACTTGGTGTTATAAGTCATTTTTATACGTAATATAGGCGTAAGATAAATTTTACTAAAATAAGTATAAAAATGTCTCGCATGTTTTCGATTTATACTCATCACATTTTTCATAAACAGATACCTATACCGACGATACTAAAAATCTTATCACTCAGAACTGATTAAATAAAATCGATATTTTTATATTTCATCCGCAAACACTGTATATCCTTTATCTTAGGCTTCCGTATAATACAGCTACATAAACAAGGAACATCAAATAGGGCATGAAATATCTCACATTCAATTGAGTTCCAAATTTCGTCGCAGAATTTACAACGTCCCTAACTTTTTTACGGGATTCAGGGCGGTTAAATCCGTTTGGGGATCCGTTTTGGTATTGACGGAGCGCGCGCTTTTTCTTTTCCTGAGTCCGCAGTTTTTGTGTTACCTACATATAAATTGTAGGATTCTTTGTAGCCAGATACTGTTGTAGCTTATGTCCGGGCTTCAAATAATTTTCATAAACCATTTTTTTTTTTTTTAATTATTAAATGTCCTTTGTGTTTGAATGGATAAACACTAGAATCGCAAAACAACTTGTTTGAAATGATTTCGATACATTTGCTTTAAATTTAATCCCAAGTATTACAGGAATTATCAAAAACTGTGTGCCTTAAACAGATTTTTGTTTCGGTTTTCTGCACATTCTTGTTCGTCCGTCTAAGTTCAAATTACATAGCATAACATACCTACCATCACGCCTGTATCCCCGAAGGTTTAGTCAGAGGTGTACCAATGTACACCCACAGTTCGCCGGTATGTTTAGGTCCCACACAATTAGGGGCGAGCCTATTGCCAGTAACTGGGCTCAAATCCAAACTCCGACCTGCTACTGAGAATTTAATAGAAAACCCAATAATACCTTTACTTTATTATTATCAAAAGAAGCTATCTTAGAGCCCCTATATCTAACTAAACAGCATATAGATACATAAGATGATATCTACAGACATCCTCACAAGACACGAAGCTACCCATTAACCATAAAACGTAACGGAACAAGGGAAGCGGTTTTGGTTCGCACTTGCCTCTGTTTTTTACTTCCACATAAACAAGCATGGTAAGCAGAATTTACAGTGCGTTACTGTTGCCGTAAAACTAGACGGATAGCCTTCTTTTGTTTAGGATATTTTACCTGCAGTAAATTAAGTAGTATGTGTTTTGTTAAATTTATGTTTTGTAGATGTAGCTTATTGGGTGATATTTTGAGATGTTCGGTAGTTGAGATTTTATTGACACTTCTTGAGACTGAAATCGGGGTAAACAAAGTTTTCAACCGTTTGTAAGTAATAAATCTAGTGCTTTTGCAATTATTATAAATAATGTAGGTCTCAAATATAGTTTTATTTTGCTTTCTATTTAATTATGAACAAGACCTTTTCACAAAAATGTACGACCAACTTTAATGTACCGCAACATTTCAACATAAACATTAATGTACAACTTCCCTGTCCAATAAGTCACATATTTTATGATACATTCCAATTGTCTAACTATTTTGTCTACGTTATGACAGTTAATGTGCTACATCTCATTGCTGGTATAACTTAAAAGTAAATGACCTAAAAATCTATTTATACAAGTCTTTACAAAACAAAAGAAAAAGATTTAGTTAATAAAATTACTTTTGTCAAGAACATTGAACAAAATAATTATGTTACGCAATCAATCAAGCGGCAGACAGACACGCGACGTAGACACGAACAGATATATATATAAATATATATCTAAACGTAAAGGAATTATACGGTATATTTCGTATTGTACCAAATACCTATGACATTTCCTCAGAATGTAATATAGATTCTATAGAAATAAAGACAGTACATCAATTGGTAGCGACAGTGTCTTCATTTTCTTTTGAAGCTGTTCGGTCGAGTAGTGAGTGATTTTTATTTTGTCCTTAATCATTACAATAAGATGTCGTGGTGGCCTAGCGGTTAAATGTACGGATTTGTATGCACTAGTTTGCAGGTTTCGAACCTGCAACCTTGTGCAGGCAAGTACCAATGTGGCTTTTTCAAAGTTATATGTACTTTCTTTATACTACGACACTTCTGACAAAAGGTGAAGGAAAACATCGTGAGGAAACCTGGATTCCTAAAATAAAATGATCTGAAATCGCCAATCCGCAGAGAGTAAGCGTGGTGATCAATGCTCGTGCCTTCTCTATATGGGTAGAGGCTGGTGCCCAGCAGTGGGACGTTTATAGGCTGGATTTTTATATAAAAATAATGTTCTTTCTACCAGGCTTCGTACGATACAATATTAAGGCGCTATGGGTAATGTGTCACCACATACAATGTTCGAAAGACACTGAAAGGGCTACGCAGAAGTGACTTTAATACGTGCCATTAGAATATATATAATATAATATAACATTCCGGGACATCTCACACACGGTTGTCTGATCCCAAGCTAAGCAGAGCTTGTGTTATGGTAACCAGACAACTGATACACATACTTATATATTTCTAAATACATACATATTATAGATAAATTACACCCAGACACCGAACAAATGATCGTGCTCATCACACCAACATTTGTCCCGGGTGGGAATCGAACCCACGACCTCCGGAATAGCAGTCAGTGTCTCTAACCACTAGACCAACAGGCCCGTCAAATGCAGATAATGCTCATTTGCCTTTCGTGTGTGGCTCTAACGGGTAGACGGCCGTTTGCTATTAATCAAGATTTTTCCGATAATATTACACAAAAGCACATTATTCGCGAAAGGCAAGGTGATTAAAAAAATAAGAAAAAACGATTGCAGATATTTTAAAGTGCTTTCAAATAGCCAAAAGAAAATAAAGAAAAAATGCAAAAAACGAATTAATAGTCCAATATAATTGGAGTTTTACTTGGAAAACGATCCGTACGTTATAAAAATGTAGTTTGAATTTATGACTCTATCAAACAACGGGTTCGGCTGAATTTTTATTTGTGTTTGATTTCATTTGTTAAAACATTGAATCAATAAAACACCTTTAAAAACGTTTTTCGACTAAATTCCGTTGAATAGTTTTGCAACGTAAGGTATGCAATTTAAATCGCAATAGACTAGTTTTATGTTTTTGGCTTATTATTCAATTATTTTACTAATCTTATTTTCAAGTTCCAATACACTTTTTAAAATTGGAAAAGAATAAGATTTTTTTAATAATAATCTCTTATACACATCTAAATAAATAGACTAAAAAAACATTGAAGTATAAATCCTTAGTTTCCCGAATAGCCAAATCTATAAAAATATTATAATATGCAATATATACATACTACTTACTGCTCCTAAAATTAAACTCACATAGGTAAGCCAACTGTACCTAAATATAATAAATATCACTACCTATACTCCTCTCATCACCTTTACAAATAACATAACAATTCACACATGAGTAATAACGAGCAACTTCTACCTCCCACATAGCTAGGCCTAGTTAGGTTCGATCCAGACTACCTCAACGTATCGAAAATTTAAACACAATTTAGGATTCCATTCCAGTTCTATCGCTAACGGCCAAATAGCATAAATGGCTGTTATCTTGGCTGGTACGTCCCTTTCATCCAACAGTCTTGCCAAAAGCATCACATTACTGTTAATTCGTTCCCATCCTAGGTACCAGGTCACGCATGCGTGGTTTGGATGTTTGCAAATACTAAATAGGACCTAAACGTTAGTTTTTATTCTTTAAAGACATCTGAAGACAGTTTCACTGACATTGATACAATTTCACTAGATATAATATACTAGCGGTGTCCCGCGGTTTCACCCGCGTAAATGACAATTCATACACTATCTTTATAAATTATAGCCTATGTGTTATACCGATATATAAGCTACATTATTGTAAAGTTTCATTAAAATCCATTCAGTAGTTTTTGCGTGAAAGAGTAACAAACATCCACACATCATAAACTTTCACATTTATAATATAAGTAGAGAAGTAAGGATGTAGCTGGAACTTTTTCTTATTATTCTCGGTCAAAATGAATAACCCTTACTCGGCTAGTTTTCTCAAGCGGGTACATTAATTTGAAATAATTTTGATATTGGATAAACATGGTTATTAGTAGTAAAAGGCAGCAAAAGACCTTAAAAAATACAAGTCTTAATGTTGTGGCAAAGCTGTATTTGAAGTGGCTTCTCATGGTAAGACTGATTCCAAGAAAAAGTAGAGGGCTAACGGTTATTTACAAAATTCATTTTTTTACTGCGAATTCTAACATAGGCTACACTAATGGATTTTTATAATATATAGTACCTTTGCAGTAATTCTCGGAAACACTAAGAGTAAAGCTAAGAGTAAGGTATTGATCAAACATGCACGTTCCTTCTGTGTGTTCAAACAGTCTTCGTTTTTTATTAGGTTACTTTTAACATTACAATTAATAATAATAATTCCAGGCTATAAACGTTCCACTGCTAGGCACAGGCCTCTTCCCATATAGAGAAGGCACGAACTTTGATCACCACGCTTGCTCCTTGTGCGAATTGGCGATTTCAGATCCCAAGTTTGGAATCCAGGGTTCCTCTTGATAATATTATTAAGTTATAATGCCCTCCAAATGCTTATACGTTCATCTATTTTGTCTGATATTGACCTAATTATCAGACTAGACTAATCTAGTTACCTAACTATTGGTATCCAAAAGTTACCCAAACAGAAAGATTGCTTCAAAAACTAATTTGGACAGTGTTAATTATCTCAAGAAAATTAATGTTCGATACGAAAAAAATTCAGAAAGTTAGCCTATTACCTAAACAGATTCTGTGATAAATGGTTTCGGTACATTGATTTTAATGAGATTTTGAATATTTATCTTCATCCTCATTTACATTTTGGGGTAGCCTTTCCCATTAAAGCACGGTGGACCGACCCTTTTTTGTTTTTTAAATTGGATTTTGATTTGGTCAATATTTATTATTAGGGGTTCAATGAGGGTTGAATATTGATTCGGTGCTGTTCTTTGATTAGCAATCATAATTATAAAGTTATTAATTTGGACCTGTGGTGTAAGATGGAATTATTTTTTCGAAAATCTTTGTTAATACTGAACGTTATAATTATCAGATCTATTTCGTTGCAAATGTGTATTGAAAAACACATATTTTAGGTACCAAAATCACAAAGTCACATAAACTAAAAAAACCCTGATCGATGACATTTATCTTAACGGAAAACTAATTATCTGAATTATACAATGGTATAAAACATAAACAAGTAGGCGTTCAAAATCTAAATAAATACTAATGATCTAGATACAATCTTTGCTTCTAGTGTATTGAAACAGTAAATACAATCAAATATAATTACAACTTTCAAAATAGACACAGATCTTTAACCCAGTTCCAATCTTTAAACAGTTCCCATCCCCAAATCATTGTTCCCAAAGGTCCCTTCCCAATTGTTTATGTAATACGCACAATAATAATTATTCCCGGGTAAGCACAATTATAGTCTGATCGTTTGGCCTAAGTTATTGCCTAGTAATAGTCCTAATGTAGGCTAGATACATATTTTATTGATGATAGGATTTGGCAAGACTGTTCGCTGAAATTGATTGTATATAGTTTGAGTCATGAGTATTGAAGATGACCCACATGTTACTTGAGTTATTATTTAGAATTATTTATTAGGTTTATGTGTTGTTCGTTTTGTTGGACTTTGATTTGCAAGTTCTACTAGTATCGGTTTGGTCTTTGCGTTATTTAGTTTTTCATAATAGTGTTTTTATTTTCGTTTTAGAGATGAATTGAAGCTGAATGCGCATAGCGCTGAGTCGAAATAATTGGGAATAGGACAGGGATGATGATTGTTTTCATTTTATATTATGGATAATTTTTCCGTTTTTCACTCTAGCCATATCTGTGGTTTTTATTTTCCTGTGATTAATTTTCAGAAAGAGGTTCCTTAGTGTCTTATGGTTAATCGTCACTTTAATACTATTTATGAAGCTACACATTTAAAAAAGCTTATTGATACAATTTTAAGTTGCATAATATGTAACTATAACCTATCTTTTCCGTCAATATATCACAAACATAAGGGTTGAACACATTGTTCTAAAATCCCCTTTTATTAGACACTCTGGTCTTGTCAGCTCAAACGAATTGTAGGGCATTTATCCCCATTGAAATTTGAGCAAAAACGGACCATCAATCTGCAAAACGAAGAACACTTATACCATTTACGAAAAAAACATGGTTCCCGTGCCGTAGGTGTTAGAATCATTAATAATGAAGCGTTACAATGCGATGCTCGAACAAGCAAATCCGAATTAATGAAAGATGCGATGAATATGTTAGTTAGAAAATGAATATAGAAATGTTATTTTGTGCAGGAGTTACATGTGTTGGTACTGGGGTACTGGGTACTGGGGTATGGGTTGGTACTGTAAATTTTAGAGTACTTAAAACTAGAGATTCTATAAAAATATATTAATGTTTTTTAACGACGTAAAATCGGCGGAGCGTTATAAGTATGACTGCGTATGTGTGTACAGAAACACACTGACACGTCTGTTTGCAGAATAGTAGCTCCAAAAAAGCGATATTGTTTTTTTGTTTAACAGATGAACAACAACAACATAGCTATGTTTGATAGAAATCTAAAATGGAAAAGAAAATGGACAAAAAAGTTCAGGAGCGTCTTAAATTTTCAATTTGTGTGCAATAATGTTTCATATATATTGAAATTATATGTACTAAATATATACTAAAATTTAGTGACGTATTAGCTGATAAGTCGTTAAATAGCGATTGGGTAAACTGAAACTTGAAAATCTAATCTAAATTCGGACTGAAACTCTGAGGATTTATTATTATTCATAAGCTAGGAAGTATCCTAAGTAGGCAAATGTTAATACAAAAAGCAGAAGAGTACTAAGAATTTATAACTTCTGGTATTAGTATTAAGAAGCCTCTTTAGTATTTAAATACTTCTTAAACCTGTCTTAGTTTCGGAAAGAAAGTTACTTGAAAATAATTTTATCAAATCGAAACTTGACATTCTAAATTATTTCTCTCTAATAGATTTAAAATAACCAACTATTCTTACTATGATGTAGTGCTTTTAAAAAAATATTTCAAGCGGTCTTTTCTAAATCAAAAAATCTCTTTTTTTACACACCAAAAAAAAAGGCTCTCAAGAAACGTTACGTTAAAAACTACTGACTCTAGTTACTCGGTTCCAAAGTGTCATTCTTATAGAAAAGAGCCATTTTATTATTGCTGTTATCATTACCATAGAAACATAATTATCTGTAATCACAAGTTTACTTTGAATACATATCGAATTTTAGTTAATATTCACTCCTTGTACTAATTCAGACGCGTTTGAATAGATTGGAATCCGAGCCCAAAGAAAATGATGATTAGGGATGTAAAATTATAATCATAAACGTTGTTCAAAATGTCTGAATTACTCATAGAAATCATTTATAGCTACAGAGTTTACTTCAAATAATTATACGAGATTGAGTAAAAAGTTGAATAAATTTTTGTTAAAACTTGTAAAAGCTTAGTTGTAAGTTACAAAAGAAATACCACTTAAACTAAAATAAGAAAAACAAGCCGATTCGATTTTGAAAAAACTTATATCACCAAAAACCATCAACAAAAAAAAGTTGCTGATAAACATATCGCGTAACATACAAAACAAAACATCTGAATTGAGATCCTCCTCTTTTTGAAGTCGGTTGACAATAATATCATCACATTTCTCGTTTTAAAAGACCAAACAAATTTAAGAGCACTAATTTTCATATAGATAGATAATGATCTAAGTATTGAACTAGCTATAATATAATACATTGTTAAAGAACCTGCTCATTTTAAATATAAAACTAGCAGTATAGCACACTCCGATCAGTGACGCATACGCGTAATCTTCGTATGAATAAGTAAGGCGAGCTTAATCAATTCATAGCAAGAACTAATGAAGCTATCGCGCGACGTCTTCTGAACGATTAACTTAGATTAGCGACATTATGACGTCACGTGAATATGAGGAAGCTTTGGAAACGAAAGGTAATAAAGTACGAGTAAAGTAAATGCAGACAACATCACATACATTGCTCTGAACCCAAAGTAAGTAGCTATTAAGCACTTGTGTAATGGAATTCAGAAACAACGAAGGTAACACAAACACCCAGACCCGAGACAATGTAGAATAGTGACTTTCTACATTGACCCATCCGGGGATCGAACCAGGGACCTCAGAGCTAGCGACACCTTGAAGACCGGTGCGTACGCCACTAGACCACGGAGGTCGTCAAATACCTCGTAATATGTGATAGAGATAAAGTTTTAAAATATAAGAATGACTACTAAGGATGTTCCTGAAAAAACTTTCATGTTTGACAGTTCTTGAATACCAAATATGTCGGACGTCCATTTTATAACTCGAATAAAAATTATCTGGTGTTGGATAAACATGCCTTAAAAGTAAAAAAATTGTGATGGAATCTAAAGTACTAGTTAGAATGAGAAGCATTATGATTTAGTAATAATCAGTACCATAAGAAGAAGAGAAGGCTTTACCCGAAAGAGGCATCATGGCAAAAATAAATATATTTTAGAATTTTACCTAAACTTCCCCAGGTGAAAGTACTAGTACCTACTTATACTATATTTTATTTCAGCACTGAATCCTAAAAGTAAAGTAATTATTTACGTTTTCTGTTTTACATACTTATACATCTTTCATTATTTCTCAAGGATCTCTTGAAACATGATACTACAACTTGGATTTTCGTAATAAAAAACCAGACATCTTTTGAAAGACGAACCTTTCAACTTAATTCTTATCAAAGTAAATTCATAACTAAATCTAATAAGTCTAATAATAAGATCTTCAAAGATATCGTTTTCATTCATTACACAAATAACTAATTCAATCCAGATTCCCATAAATACATTTACTTTCACAGTCATTGTCTGTTTCCAAAAGATTCTTATCAGATTACGTACATACATAAATATCTTTAGTGGAAAAAGAAATAATCTGGTAACAGAAATATTTGTCCTATTATCTTTTCTTGACAAGGAAAAGGGTCGACAATCTAAGAAGATGGGATGACGAAATCAAACCTGTCGCGTTGGCTACTGCTTGCGGATGAAGGAGGCCGAATTAGGGACAGTTGAAATTTAGAAAAGAAACTGAATCCAATCAGTCAAATCGTAAAATGGTGGAAATAGAGAAACGAGACATATGGTAGTGTTGCAGTACATTGCTGCTTACATATCGATAGTTTATGACATCATAGCAGCGTGACCCCGCAATGCATCGCAACTTACACGACATTTCAATATTAGTAAATGAGATTATTATATTTTTTTGTCACATGCCTATTTAAGTGCTCTAGTTCAGTAAGTTTCGCTATCCGGTATCGATTCATGTTGTTGATAGCACGTTTTGTGGTTACAATTATTAAAAGTTTTCATGATTGCATTTGTGGGTATTAAATGCTTATCGTTGGCATATTTTTTTTTTAATAAATCCTGGTTTGTGCCTAGCTCACAGTATGTCAGTATGAGCACATGTTGACTCAAATACATAGTATATTATATAAATAACTAACTTAAAAATTTTATTGTAAGAAAATGAACTCTTGCTAATGTTTTATAGTTCTATTAAATCTTCTTATATAAAAGTAATTTCTTTAAGAATCGGAATTCTATGGGAATTTTCATCCAAAACTCTTAGGTCTATCAAAAAGATTTAACCTACGATAATCGCAACAGACTTTCAAAGACTATCAGAATTTCTGTGAACTTGATAAAAGGCAGTTATAAGCTGTAATCGTAAATCCGAAAGATCAATGGGATAATGCCGACATCGGTATCAAATCCCTCGTTAAATATTTACGTAATACCTCAGCCTTAAGCAACCTTATAGGACCAATAAATATTGTATTTCGAGTATCTTATACCTGGACCTATTTCCAAAATATTTTGGACAAACATCTGTTTTTGTCATCATTAATTTCAATTTCCAAGAATTTTTCGGCAACCAATATAACATGTCAATAACATTTACGTATTATTTTAATGTTAATATAAATATAATTTTATTACAAATATCATTTTCATAATGAAATTGGATATTGAAAAATAATTGTTATCGTATCCACACAAAATTCATTAAAAAGATTTTTGTTTTTCATGTAATATTATTGAATTCAAAATAATAAAAATCAGTTTTAAAAAACGGGTAATGACTTCTCTAAAGTAGTTTACGATTATAATTCAGTAAAATTAATTACAGTTATTATTATTTCGTCGATTCAATGACGGACAGAATCAATTAAATGCAAATAATTCAATTAATCGTAATTCAAAAGAGTGTATTCAATGAATTGATTATCGTTGTGATGAATACCGCCCAACCGTCAAACTTTGTCCAATTAACCACAAAATTACATTCGATTACTGCAATAAAACACCGAGAAATAGGCGATTAAAAGTTTTAACGATCTTCGATTTTATCTAACGACGTACGTATTATTATTTGTTATTCACACTTAATTTTAAAAGATAAATGGTATATTACTTAGCTTGATAAAAGTGAGGTTTAAAAACAAATTCATTTTACGAAAAAACGTGTGCGAAATTTCAAATATTTTTACCGGGACGTTATTTCGTAGTTATTTGGATACGCATTTGATGTTTAATTAAATTGAAAGTTTATGTTGATGTATTTTTGTTATAATGATAATAATATTTAGCTATAATATTAGAAATATTAACGTTTTTGACATCTAAAGAGCGACACTGAAAAAAATTCGTCAAAAATATTTTTTATTATAAAACTTACATGATCGTCATCCGTATTTTTTTGCACACACACAGTCACACACACACACAACACAGCACTTTACAAAAATCGATGTTTGGTTTTTTTGGGCGCGCTTCGGGCGGGCGGCGTGCGTCGGTTGGGCGGGCGGGTAGAGACTGCGGAGAAACTGGGTATTGGCGCTAGCGTCGCTTGCTAAATCTCCCAGGGCACCACCGAACTACTATTTCAATAATTATATTCTCACAAAATGATATCCAAAAATAAAAATTATTTCACATTTAATTAATGAAATTCTACTAATATCAACATGCGATGTTTATTACAGAGTGGATTCTAACCGTTTTTTGACTGGACAACTAACGCCATCTCTTATCTTGATTTGGAACTAATTGAGATGAACGACAGCGTTTCACTCGATGACGTATTTTGAGTCTCTGAGGTAATTTATAAGTATTGATGTCGTTAAAATGTTGTTGCGGATTTTTTTTTTTTTTTTTGCAATATTTGCATGTAGTTGATTAGTTTTGTTTGGCTTAATGTAGGATAATTATAGACGAGTGTATTTATTGCTCGTTTGATATGTCTCGAGTTGTATTTTTATCTTTAAAACGGCTGGGCCGAGTTTGACGAGACTTCCAGTCCCAGATAGCTAATGTTATAAGAAGCAACTAAGCATACTTTTAATTTAGAAATGTATTATTTTAAAATAAACTGCCAGGCACAGCTGTGCCCCGTATTTTATTAAAAAATGTAAAGGAAAAGGAAACTGTCTTCGAAAATATGGCCCAGAAATCAAATCAGATAACTTATGGCAATATATATTATAGACTTTAAGTACGATTGACTCAAAATCTAATTCCGAGTTATTTTATTAGATGTCTATTACTATCGGGGTATGCCCTATACCTAAATGTTTACGACCTATAAAGCTCTAGTCCATAAATATTTTACTTTCGACAAATCCACATCTGCATAGATCAAAACGGACATTAAGTACTAGGTGTCCTAATAGGTCATTGATCTCACTAAACCTCCGAAGCCAACGAATTAATACATACTCATATTACAGATTCGAGACTGTAATATTTTACTTTATTGTATTGTTCTATTTTAAACGACTTCTAATTAGGAGTAAGTACTCAACTCGATAGATTTTGTTTTTTACGATTCTTATCACAGAGCTTTTGACTGGGTGAGCCATATTAATGTTTTTTTTTTTTAAAGCTGGTGTTGGCCTTCTGGTCCCAATTTTATCTGGGTCCAGTTTTCACAAGTAAATTTAAGACTTATTTTAAAGTCGGTTTTTTCCTTCCGTGTTTTACTAATCCATAAAACCGATATTAATAAATTCGTCTGATTAAGATATGTATGAAAATGATTTGAAAAAAGTACAAAGGTATAATTTTTGTCGATTTCGTTCGTGATTCGTGTGTTATCGACTACAAAAGCTACTTATTTTAACTGTCTTACTATAATGGTGTACAATAAAAAAATATTCTTTCTATACTATCTATCTTATTAAAGTAAAGGAAAAATTTAAAATTACTGTTCTGCTGACAACAAGAAAATACGAACTGTTGATTATAAACTGACGCTAATGCAACATACCATTTGATACACTTTACCGCATTCTTAGAAGAGCAAGTGTTAATCAATAAACAGCGTATCGACGGTTGGTTTCATAGAATTAGGTCCGACATGGAAGTTGTTAAGAAATAATTACCAACTTACTGCCATGTCCTTATTTCCTTTGACATAGTTATATGGTGTTTGCGTAGAAAACTATATTATAGCTTATACAATTTTAATAAGGATGATAAAAAAATATTTTTTTGTTTACTTGGCTAATATAAATAACATTATAGTATCTCGAGAAGATGCAGTGGAGGCATGAATTAAATATGTAAATGAGTGCTCATCTAATTCATCTTCTGAAAAAACTTCATCTACTAAATAAGCGTGGAATCATTTCTACCAAGCGTCTTGTTTGTCCCGCCCGAATCAAACATTTCGTGTGTAGTAACGTTCTTATACTATTTCTTACCTACATCATCTTGTTAAAAAACCCGAATCAATTAGACGGGCCTGGTGGTCTAGCGGTTAGTGACCCTAACTGCTATACCGGAGGTCGTGGGTTCGATTCCCACTCAGGACAAATGTTTGTGTGATGAGCACGATCATTTGTTCTGGTCTGGGTGTCATTTATCTATAATATGTATGTATTTAGAAATATTTAAGTATGTTTATCAGTTGTCTGGTTACCATAACACAAGCTCTCTTAGAGCTTAGCTTGGGATCAGATTACCGTGTGTGAATTGTCCAGGAATATTATTATTATATTATTAATTAAATTAAATCAAAACAATTTAAAATACTTTTCAATGACTTGATACCAAATTTCCGCAACTACACTAACAATTAAAATATTTATGTTTGTTTCGATTACTTAAGTCTTATTCCATTAGATAAACGTACATAAATAAATCCACAAATCGCAGAGGCAATATACTGAAACACATATTACTTCAAAATTAACCATAATTTGGAACAAAGAGCTCCCATTTATCGTTCGTTAATCAGCTTATAATTTAAATTAACGTACGATATATTAATGAACTATTAATTTGTTTAGCGAAACACAATATTATTGCTGGTATTTTTATTTAATCGTAGATAGCAATATGAAAATGCTTTTAAATGGGTTCATGAAATTCTTTATGTTTTTAATCGGCTGGTATTTAATACGGCGTTGTTATTTATTCGAAAAAAAAAACAAAATTTATTTGTGAAAAGCTTGAAAAATAAACCTTATATTTTAAACGGCCCGCATATTTTGTAGTTTATTTTTTATTGTCTTTTGTATGGAATTTCAATTTTAAAACAATCATTTTTAACTATCAATCAGCAATCAAATGAAACCGATCTGATTGTCAAAATTCTACACCATCAAATACAGAGGCAAGAATCCCACCAGTGGGCCAAAAACAGGTTGTTTCCCCAAAGTAAAATTATTATTATTACCATCAGAAACGACTCCCTCACCTTCCAAATTAATAATGAACGGTATCTTTCAAGATAAAACGGTATCATAATTTAAATAGCTTTATAAAATGTTCATGCGCCATAAAAAGTTGCTATAAGCAGGATATGACAAATGGCCGTCGAAATTTTGCTGGCAACAATTAATCTTTCTTCAAACGTTTATATACACACTGGCTTGTGTTTTGTGTAGCAAAATGTATAAAAAACGTTGGGTAAGAATTTAGTGGCCATTGTTTTTGAAAATCTATGATAAAGATTAGATAGAGATTTTCTTATGGTTTAAAAAGTAGACTATAGATGCCAATTTAGGTGTTAGTATGGGTCCTTTCACATTCGTAAAGATATATTACATTAAATAATATTTAATTGTACAACGATAACAAACGTGTCTGAACACTTTATTTTCTCACTCCATTGCACAAAAATTTTTATACGCTAATTGTACTTTTACCATACTCTTAACTGACAAATATAAATATTTTTTACAAAGATTGTAAAGTTTATAAAAATCCGCCAATCTTTCCTAGCCATGTGTATTCTAAAACAGTATAAAAACATAAAACAATAGTCAATTGCCGACTTCAGCGAGTGTAATTAATGTACGATAAAGTTCCAACGGGCGTACCTATTAAATATGCCATTAAAACTGAGGGATTTCGGAGATATTCTGAAGCTGCCTAATGTTAGGCCTAAATGAAACATCTGGGAAAATACTTTCATAGAGATTAACCTCAAACTCTTTTAAAAGAACGGCATGTTTTTTTGGCGTATACAATTTATTTTAGTATTTTTTAGTTCCTTTATATTTTTAAAGTGAAAATGATGCAGACTTCACATGTTTTCCAATTTAAATGCTGGCTAATAAAACTAAATAACGAACTCTTCGACTATTTATCACCAATAACTAAAATATTCCAGACTACGACAGAACCCTGAAAATAAGGAAAACCATTAATGTCACTGCATTACAAACCGTGCCCACAATAGCGCCATTATACTTGAGATTCTGCTTACCCCACAAAGGAGAACAAGCAACAATATATGGGATCATGACATGTAAATTAAGGGTGTGAAATGTGGGACTGGGGTGGGATTGTCACCCCTTCCTTTACACGCCTTACATGCCATTTTTGTCACTTCGTTCCTAATTTTTCTTTGGTCGGTATTAAGGTGTGGAAGATTTTTGATGTGAGGCTGTCAAATTGAGGGGTTGTGAGATTTCTTTTGTGGAAAACAATTTGATGAAAATTGAGTAGTACACAGGTAAAGAAGGGTGGGCTTTTGTGTTATATGTTGCATCTCTTTATAAGATGTAGGTACAATTGCAGGTGGGTTCGTTTTGGGGTTTTAAAAGCACCTTTTAAAAAGAATGTTTGTAAAAATTTCCCACATGTTTAAACCTAAAGCCACGTAAAACCATAATGGAAAGCCGTCGATAAAGTTGACAGCTTCTATATTTAGTCCAAGATACCTACCCATAACCACCAACAAAATCCTAAAAACATCTCCCACATAAAATAAACCAAGAGACCTTCAACGTTGCGACAAAACAACAAAAATCTCTTCAAAGTACATTTAAAAGAATTACAAATGGCCGACAATAAAGCATAATCGCGCCATAACATGACACATTAGGAATGCTCAATTTAACAGCACGAGATGAAAGCAAGCATTCGACTTGCAAATCCTTAGGAAATCGCGTATAAAATTTGCAACTAAGCCCTACAAGTCGGCAGTGTGTAGACGGCCTAACGCGTTCCAAATTATCCTTTTTCCGCTCGCTTGCGTTTTAGCGATTCGTTTGATCCCTCCTAATTAATTAGTTTGTCGTGTGTGTATCGTGTTTTAATTTTAATATTTTGCCAGTGGATGAAAGTCAATGATGGATGAAATTAGTTTGTGTTTATAGTGAAGGCCCCAAAATTTACTTTTACCACATAAACCACAATGTAATAAAAGAGAGTGCACATCCTTGTCATTGTCATCTTATTCCTTCATGAAAAAAGAGAGATCAGTAGATTTTTTTTTTCAAGCAAGTAAAATTTGGTTCATGCTTCTTACCACAATATCATGCAAGCCATAAACAGGGTTAAAAAATAACTTAACTAGATACATTAATAGAAAAAAAAAAAACAGAAATTTGCAGAAAATTTTTGATCCCACTTTTTAATCAACGCCACCTCATCATCAATGACCAACAAAGTACATCCCAATCAATAATGACTTGACCAGAGACTTCCTTTGACCAGATTATCCAAATAGACAGGGTGACCACAATCTGTACGACAGCCTCTCACATCCAATTACTAGCCGTGAATCGAGGCACTTTACCGCAAGCGGATACACAGAAAGGCCTAATTGTGACCTGGAATATCTGGTCTAGAATTCTAGAATATGTGTGCAGCATTATAATGTTCTTTACCCTATAAGGTTAGGAGATCATATGATCAAAATTGAACATGAATATGTGTTGTGAAAGTGGGACACTTTAGATTTTATATCTTATGATATCTTCGTTTTTGTGTTTGTATGGGTTGACGTTGATAAGCGCTACTCTGTTGCCTAAGTCAAATAACGAATTTTGAATTTTAATTTAATGTAATTTCTTGTGGTGTTCTTCAAGGCTGTGTATTGTGTCCAATAAATGTTAAAAGGTAGATAACATTTGAGAAGTTATTGTTAGAAAATAACCTGGTTAAAAATATAAGAAGTGTTATTGATGACACAATGTAACGGTAAATAGCATTTAATAAGTTACTGTTAGAATATTACCTGGTAAAAATCTGAGGAGTGTTACTAATGCTACAAAAAGAAAATAGATATAATTATAACATGGAATGTTAATGAAAACGTTATTAAATAAAATTAATGATAAAGTATACAAAATGTAAAAAATATTTTATATCAAACTTAGTTACTAAAGTGTTTATTTTCATACTCTGCAAGATCATACTTAGAAGCTCATAATTATTAATAATAATAATCCTTTGAACCATTATCTAACTGCAGGATAAAGGCCAAAAGCTCATAATTTGATTAAACGAAAAGCCTTACGTTAATTTTAAAACAACGTAAATGAAACCATATTCTTAAAAAATACTTAATTAAATAATAAAAGCTTAATTAGTTTTAGTCATTAAATTTCTAATTACACATTATATTTTAAATAGATTGTTAGTTTAGTAGATTAATTAATTTTATTATTAAAATCTGCATGTGTTATTAAATTAACTTAGTTTTATACACTTTCATTAGTTTCGTAGATAACAGGATTGTGTTGTTTGCACGCTATTAGTGTTTCAAAGCGGCATACCAAGTTAATTAATCTAATATTTATGTAAACAATCTAGATATAGAGATCGGTGGAGTATGAAATATGAGTAGAATGTTAACCTCTAATACTTGTGGTTTTATATATACAATAGGGTAAATGACTAGGTATGAAACATCAAAATTTATTTAGTCTGTCATTTAGATAATCAAAATATAACAGACACGTATTTTTTATTTTATCAAATCAATTAAAAATAGGAAGATATACCGCTTTAAAGTTCAGTAGTGGGGGTTTGTGACGTCACGCAAAAATTTAAATCGCTGTATCTTCATCATTCTTTGTCTACGGGACAAAACAAAAAATACGTGTCTAATAATTTTTTTTTTTTGATCTAAAAGATGGACTAACAAATACAAATTTGTCATCATTACTATTCTGCTCAGGTTACTTTATTATCAAATAATGTTATTTTTTTACTAAAATACTAACATCCAATAACATAACTTATCCTGAGGTTGGACAAATTACTACCAATTTTTATAATACGCATCATAAGAGTTTTTTTTAATAGCTTGAAGTGTCGGTCTATGGCTCCTAAACGAATGGACCTATTATGGTGCGCTTTCTATAATAAAAGCTATAATTTTTAAAGATCTTGTAAAAGCTGTAGTTACGTTGATTGGTCTTTCAAATATCGGGAATAAGTATAATATGGGTAATTAATAAATAACTTTGCAATTATATCCCTTAACTTGTAAACCAACAGCTAAATTCAATATAATCCAAATTCCAACCGATAAAAAAACAAATATGTTTGAGCTTTTCAAATAACCAACGAAATATGGAAATTGGAAAATATAAAAACAAAATAAATTCGCAAAACCTTTTTCGTTTTCTTATCACTTCTAAATACGTGCACCGTCGGACTTACATGCAATTCGCTCTTGCTTTTCATATTCCCAACCTTATCTCGCCTGTTTACGGTTTAAAATGGCACGATGATGTATCTAAAACAACAATACCCCGTAAATTTTGCGAGTCAAGCAATACAACATTACATTTGCGGTTTTAATAATCGCTATGGACGAAGACATAAGGGTGATTTTTGAATGCGTGTTTTCTTTTTTGGTTTGTGAGCAGCAATTATCCAAAGTTTCTCAATAATGAAGTCACAAGTTGCAGTGTGAGTGGAGATGCAATATTTAGTCAATGATTTACTGACTAAATTTGTTTCTAACAATTAATTCTTGGAGTTAATGTTGGATGCCGCAACATATGTCATGGTTATTGGTTCAGATGTCTGTGGTTACAATAATCCGGTATTCAGACTTGAACTTGTGAACGGAAATTAATATTTAATTAGATTGTTTTGTGTTACATAGTAATAGGAAACTGGTACTGCGTAATTAGAGCGGTATTATTAACATACATAGTAATTATAGGAAAGGCGTTGATTGCTATGCTATGAAGATTTGCGTCATAAGTATTACTTTAAATAAACTATTACCTAAGTGAAAGAGTATTTTTAATTGTACGCTGTGCCTTCCAGAATGGACAATAATTTATTTGTTTGTTAATTTTTTTATACATTATGATATTTCTTTTTCATCTTTTCTTTTTAAATGTTTTTAAAATTGATGTATCCTATAAGATACTTTGTCAAGAAAAGGGTTAGAAAATGATTGATTCGCGGGGGTTTATACAAAAAAAACTATTCATAATAATATAGTTATACAATGTACACTGTCTTGGACTGAAAATAAGCAATTATGGATAACAAAAATGTTTGTCTCTTTCGAGGATCGAACCCGCAGCACGTCTTAAAAAAACAATAGTAATGAACTTGGTTACCTATACCCAAAGCCTATACCACTCTGTATTATCCACACGTGCTATTCGTGCAGTCAGTGCATGGAAATTAAAAAACTTGTCAACAGGTTAGGTATAAAAAATGCTACAGTTCCTTCAAATTATAATTTCTAAATTATATTTTTAAAGTGAGCGTTAAATCTTAAGATCTTCAAGTCATGCTTGAATATAAGTACAGAAGTTTCGTTTTCCTTTTATTATGTAAAATTGTGTTCGCACCACGGGTATGCTTCTGAATCCTTTCCTACATTTCTATGCAAAATGTTATATGAGATTTTATAGCTTGCTTATAATATTGTAAGTTGCTGTTGTAAATCTTATTCGTGTTATGGAAATTTAAAGAGAAGTAGTGGCAACAGATGGACATACGAAATTGAATTGAAGACAAAAAAGGCGTGCCTAAATTATGAAACTCATTGTATTACGAATTTGCTTCTCTCTCATACCTTCTTAAGTAGAGAAGAAATCATTTCATTTTAAGCTCAGAATGATTTCGTTAATAAGTGAATTTAACTATTAGAAATGCTCTGGACTCTCCTGTATGTAGATTTTTTTTAATTGTATTGTTTGTACTTTTTTCTTATAATGACTTGTAATCAACCTGCTAGTACCCTAGGTATTTGAAAAACACATATCTAAATATATTCTAATAAAGATTTTCGACGACATCCGTGGTCGAGTGCCGTCCGCACTGTTTTCAAGGTGTCTCTAGCTCCGAGGTCCCTGGTCCCTGGTTCGATCCCCGGACGGGTCAATGTAGAAACCATCTTTTCTACATTGTCTCGGGTCTGGTGATTGTGGTACCTTCTATGTTTCTGAATTCCATAACAGAAGTGCTTAATAGCTACTTACTTTGGGTTCAGAGCAATGTACGTGATGTTGTCCGCATTTATTATTATTTATTTATTTTGAAATTTTGATATGTAAATTACAAAAAAGTTTTTTTGTAATACAAGAGTTTTAAACATTTAGGTTTGTTCAGCGGTAGTTCCAATAAATTATATTATTTATCCTTTCTCGAAAATCATCTTAAATATAATTAAAATATACAATAGAGAACAATTTTCACGAATTCATAAATAATACTGTTGGAATATAATTAATAAAGCTTGCAATTTAATGAATAACTGTAGTTTTAATACGTTGTACTGTGTTCAGATATTTACTGTTTTCGTTGAAATACTCATCAATATTAAAATTTTATGTTTTCTCTGAAAATCAACGTCCTTCAAAAGACTGAAAAATAAGCCTTGTAAAGAAAAATATTATCGACATTTATAATTTTCCATGTTATGAAACGCCTTATTTCAGTTTTTGAATGAGTAAAAACATTTTTTTATATAATTTATATAGTTCTTACTTATATACTGATTTTTTTTTAATACCACCACTCACAATTCTTATTATTTATTTATTTATTAAGACCAATCGACGACTTCTGCATACCATATTACATAAGAATAACTAGCAAAAGCATCAGACTTACACAGTTGCCAATAATCCGAAATTATTGGTTTCTTAGGTTTACGCGAATGTTAGACATTGAAATAAAACTACTTTTTATGGATTCTTTTTTGCGGTTTAATTTAAGTTTTTAGGTCCCGACGTTTCGACACCTTTACAGATATCATGGTCACGGGCAGACTGTAAAATATAATTCTAAAATTGAACCGCGAAAAGATCCAAAAAGGTAGTTTTATTTCAATTCGAAATAATGTTAAAAAATCATGTGATAAATTGGCGTGCTCCACTTTTTTTCAATAGGACCCAATAGTACAAGTTGAGCTCAGTACCCTGAACTAGAAACCCTAATTCCCACTGATATACCACTGGACTCCGATTAACCTAATTCACTGATCCCCTTAACTTTTCATCCGGACATCCATTGCGGATGGCTATTTCCTAGACCTAGATTACATCTAGACCTTACCACAGGTTTTTTGGACGTTAAGGAAATTAAAATTTGAGAAATGAAACCCGTTTTTAATCCCATTTTTGGATGTCTCATTTTAAAGGGTTATAAGATTTTTGCGTTTGCTAGTGTTTTGTTAGTGTTTGTTAGTGTTTTTGTTTATTAGTGTTTTTGCTAGTGTTTTGTTTATTTTTAATGGATGTTTCTGAGTATTTTTTGGCTAAGTAATATTACACATTTTTGGCACAACAATGAAAGTAAAGAGAGCAGTGAGCAAGCGTGGTGATCAATGCTTATGCCTTCTCTATACGGGAAGAGGCCGGTGCCCAGTAGTGGGACGTTTATAGGCTATATTATAATAAGAGTAAAAAGTTACATAATTACTCGACAAGCATTCTCTTACATCGTTTATATACTAGTTAAAGTATTCCTTCTACCATCAAACAATAACAAAAACCCGTATGCAATTTCTAATTCAAACCACTACAAGCTCAACGCTTGAGAAGTAAAACTACAAAAGCAATATTGCTCACATTCTTACCATACATTAACTTAAGCTAAACAGCTCGTTTAAAACAAAAGAACGGTACTGTTTACCTACATACCTTTAAAGGCGAGTCTACAATTGTAAATTCCAATCGAAAATCAATAGTGAGAGCACCGGGTACAGGAAATAAAGCTGGGACACACAGTTTGCTGACCGCTAGATATCTACCGGGTTGTCATAGGAGATAATGCAGAGCTCGTTTTTGCGGTTAAACGAATTTGATGGTGATCTTAAAATGCTACGGAAAAAGCTAAAAGGTGTTTGGAAGATTGTGTAAAGTTTAGAACTTATTTTTTGTAAAAAATAGTCTGCTTTCTAGATTCTTTGTAGGAAAACAAAGTCACTTTTTTTTTTAAATAGAAGATAAATATGATTTAAATCTAGATCTCGACTTTGTCAAATCTTTTGATACCTTTGACCTTGAAATATAACAGGCTAGGGTCAAGAGGTCAACAGACATGTTTTCATAAACTAAACGTTTATTAAAGTATAAAAATAAATATATGTATATTTTCAAATATTTTGTCACTTCGATGTGAGCTAATTGGGCTTTTTCGGACCATTAAATTTTGATAATACAATATGTAACTTGTAAACTATGTTACTATGTGATACGTAATAAGTAATTTGGCATCAGATAGTATTTTCAGAAATTGTACTTTTTTCTTTTTTGGTTGGAGTTGAGTTGAGTTGGAGTCATTCACAAAAGTGAGGAAATCCAGAATGCATCTCTTAGCACACACTTTTGCGCATCGAATTTGGTCTTATCTTCGCTATCTTTCGATTACCTATGCCATTCCAGGTGATTTTAAACGCTAGTTAAAATAAAATAAAAAATATATAAAATAATTGTTAGGTACTTTACCTACCAATTCTCATAGTTTAACGAATTCTTAAATTAATGTCATATCCATTTTGATTCTTGGCTCCTTGTATCTCGTAATATTGTGCGTCGCATCAAAAAGTATTACTTTATATGAAATATGTATGGCGCTCACGATCTCTGGGTAGGCAGAGTTTTAAGTGATGTCTATTTATAAGATAACGTGCAATATACCTGTGCTGTCTTTGATGTCAATAGTATTAATTAAATAAATAAAGGTGTAACTAAACTTTGTCTCTAATAGGACAAAAGTAGACAAGTCTAAAAAACAAGTCCAAAGTCTAGCTTTACCTGGTACATAAATCAATCACTACTTTTAAAATTGTACGTTATTTAATTTTAGTTTTATTGGTAACTTTTTTGATGATAGTTGGTCAATTAATACTTCAACTTAATGGTGACTTTATAAGAATTTAAATGTTTTTTTGGAAATGCAATGAAATTTTAATTTATAATAATAACAATTAGATATACACACGTTTTTATTACAGCTATCTATCAAGGTATTTTATATCGCTATCTATGTACTGTGTATCTGTGGTGGCAATAGGCTCGCCCCCTATAACACGGGACCTAAACATATCGGCGAACTGTGGGTGTACATTGGTACACCTCTGCCTAACCCTTCGGGGATACAGGCGTGATAATATGTTATGTTATGTTTATCTATGCAATACTTCACCTCAGAAAACAGATGGTCAAACAAAAAAGAAACATTTTCAACTCCTTTACCTTTTTGCTAAACCATGTATTTAGAGCTAATGATCTTAGTAATTTACAGTTTAGCTTGTTAAAATACTTGATACGAACTCGTAAAACGTAGATCAAGAGATTAAGTCGTATATATGTTGTAGTTAAGTCCATAAATCGTTTTAATTGAACTCGGTAACAAAACTAATTTCTTCGCTGATCATATCTCTAATTAAGTTGCAAATGGACGTGGATTAGAGTTTATTAAGGTAAGCTTTATATGCGCTCAAATCAATTATTTATTATTATGACGGGTCTGTTGGTCTAGCGGTTAGTGACCCAGACTGCTATACCGGAGGTCGTGCGTTCGATTCCCACCCTGGACAAATGTTTGTGTGATGAGCACGATCATTTGTTCTGTGTCTTGGTGTAATTTATCTATAATATGTATGTATTTAGAAATGTATAAGTGTGTTTATCAGTTGTCTGGTTACCATAACACAAGCTCTGCTTAGCTTGGGATCTGATAACCGTGTGTGAGATGTCCCGGAATATTGTTTTCAGCCCATTCTGGGCAATGGCCTCCCTCCTCTCCTTCCATTCTTCTCTATTGAGGGCAAACGTTGACCAGTCCTTTAGGAATCCACATCATCTCCCGATCTTCATCTCGGCCTACTACATGGTCGTCTGTGGTTTTGTGGGTTCATTATTTTTTATTATTATTTATTTAATAAGGCACAAGGTACATCATGAACAACATGACATAGAAAAAGTCCAACAAAACTATATTTACATAGTTTTTCTGTTAAATGTTAAATCATGTTGTATCGTTCAGTTGTCGTGTTGTTTTTGTCAGTCGACATTCGGCAAACAACATTTCAACATTGCAACTTTTCTAACTACATCATACATTTGCGTTGCTTTAAGCAAGTTCATCATCATCATCATCATCATCAGCCGGAAGACGTCCACTGCTGAACAAAGGCCTCCCCCCTAGAACGCCACAATGAACGACAACTCGCCAATTGCATCCACCGGGTGCCCGCCACTTTGACGATATCGTCAGTCCACCTGGTGGGAGGCCTGCCGACGCTGCGTCTTCCGGTTCGTGGTCGCCACTCGAGAACCTTTCTTCCCCAACGGTTATCGGTTCTTCGAGCGATATGGCCTGCCCATTGCCACTTCAACTTGCATATTCTTCGAGCTATGTCGGTGACTTTAGTTCTTTGGCGAATTTCCGTATTCCGGATCCTGTCGCGCAAAGAAACCCCGAGCATAGCTCTCTCCATAGCTCGTTGAGTGACTCTGAGCTTCTCCAAAAGGCCAACCGTTAGCGACCACGTTTCAGCGCCATATGTCATCACTGGCAACACACACTGGTCAAAGACCTGCGTCTTCAGACACTGCGGAATTTTGGACGAAAAGATGTCGCGTAGTTTCCCGAACGCTGCCCATCCGAGTTGGATTCTTCGGGCGACCTCTTTGTCGAAGTTGGACCGGCCTAACTGAACTATCTGTCCAAGATAGACGTAGTGGACGACAACTTTGAGAGTATCATTCCCAACAATAACCGGTACAGGTGCGACATGGACATTGTACATGATCTTGGTCTTGTCCATGTTCATTTTAAGACCCACCTGTTGGGAAACGATACTGAGGTCGCTGAGCATAGTATTAAGCTCCTCCAGCGACTCTGCCATGATCACTATATCATCGGCAAAACGAAGGTGAGTGATGTATTCGCCATTGATATTGATGCCGAACCCGTTCCAGTCCAAGAGCTTGAAGACGTCCTCCAACGCACTTGTGAACAGTTTCGGAGAAATAACGTCTTCCTGTCTCACACCACGCTGCAGTTGGATTGGCTTCGTGCTCTCGTCCTGTAACCGAATTGACATTGTGGCTTTACTGTACAAACACTTCAACACCTCGATATACCTATAGTCGATATGACATCGCTGGAGGGACTGCAATACAGCCCAGGTTTCGATTGAATCGAAGGCTTTTTCATAGTCCACAAACGCTAAACACAGTGGCCGATTATACTCTTCGGTCTTCTGTATAACCTGGCGGAGCGTGTGAATGTGGTCCATGGTGCTAAAGCCTTTTCGGAAACCAGCTTGTTCGGGAGGCTGGAAGTCATCGAGCCTGCGTTCGAGACGGTTCGTAATGACCCTCGAAAACAACTTATACACATGGCTCAGGAGCGAGATGGGTCTATAATTCTTCAACAAGGTGTTGTCGCCTTTTTTGAAGAAGAGCACCACCACACTCCTGTGCCATGATTCTGGCGTAGTACCCTCGAGTATGACGGAATTGAATAGCCTCTGGAGGACTAAAAGTACCTAGTTGTAATTCCGTCATCACCCGGCGCCTTGTTGTTTTTAAGTTGTTTCAGAGCCACTCTAATCTCGTACAGGCTGATGTCTGGGATATCCTCAGTATAGTGCCGTGTCAGTTTGGCTCTAGCGTCCTGAGCCACACTGACAACGGGTTTACGTGTCGAAGTGTACAGCTGTCCGTAAAACCTCTCGAGCTCCCTCAATATCTCCGGTTTCGATGAGATGATACTGCCATTGTCGATCTTCAGCTTCGTCATTTGGCTTTTCCCAACAGAGGAATTTCTCGCGAACACTTTGGAGCCCTGGTTCCGCTCAATTGCGTCCTTTATACGGGCAGTATTAAAGGAGCGCAGTTCGTGACGCGTGGAGTTAGAAATTCGCCTATTGAGATGACCGTATTCCGACATATCAGCTGAAGATTGCAATCTCATCTCATTCCGGGCTTCCATTAGTTTAATGGTTTTATTGGAGAGCTTCTGAGGTTTTCTTCGGCGTGGGGTCCTAAAGAACTGGGAACCCACTGCTTGGACAGCTTCCACCAACCCGCTGTTTATCTCGTCCGCAGTTTCGCATTCGGCTAGGCACTGGAAGCGATTACGCAGTTCGAGTTGAAAGGTTTCGGGATTCTGGATTTGGGCAGGACCTGGACGGAGCGTGGACTTAATCAGACGAGATCGTTCAAGCTTTACATTGATATTCAGCAAATTAGTTTTAAATGATTTTTTTTTTTCAAATAACCCGTTATGTAATCCAGCAACGCGATCCCAAAACCTTAGGTTGGTATGGTAGGCAAAAGCTAGACTTGGTATAAAAAAGTGGTATTCAGCTGAATGCAGTAAAACTTAGCGATCCTAACATAGTTTGGCAAAAAAAATACGAGATTGAATAATGTGGAAAGAAAAACTTATTACGAGTTGTTATTACAAATAGAAACAAGTATCTACGGGAAATAATTTTTTTAAACAATAAATACGGCAGTACATAAACCACTTAAAACGGAACCTGTTTATAAGCCTTCGTTTAATGTAAACGGTTTATGTTTATTTGTGTTTTAATTGGGATATGCGATCTACGTAATTTCTGGCATTAAACAATGGAATGTATTTGTTAATTGCGGTGAAGATTTTAACACACCGTTTGGCAAAATACTCAGAAAAGTATGTTTGTGGGATGTTTGTTCACTATTATAAAATAAACAATGCATTTTTTACCTATAATAATACAACCACGGCCTGTGCCACTGGCCTCCCCCTATATAGAGTAGGCGCGAGCATTGATCACCACGCTTGCTCTTAATTTATAAAATATATAAATTGCTGTTCACCTACAAAATATATAAATTGATCATAATTTAACTCAGGTTTTATTTTTCGTTTTTGTCTCAACAGTCTAGCTCAAAAAGGTGAATCTCACCTGCCTGGCCTTTTCCCGAACTATGTTGGGGCCGGCTATCAGTCTCACTGGATTCAGCTGAATACCTGACCTTCAAAACCCATTTTACCGGGTCGTTTTAGTGAATAATTATCATATTATCTCTTACGCAATTTAACATAAATAAATCATCTTTATCTAAAATCTACTTACGGAACATAAATAAACTTAAATCTATTTCACAACCATCTAATACTCGATACAATTTCAAGCTACAATTTTCCAACTCAAATCCCCAAACAAATACATTAAAATTGTATTCCAATATCACTGTAATCCTTCGAGAATACTTTTATGAACTATAAACCTACTTCTCGATACACTTTGAAATGAATAAGGTTTCGATTCAGAACGGTTACCATTCAAGGCTGTCTCAAATCGAGTATTATATTCCACTTAAATCTACATTCGAAAAATGGGACTAGACCCTTTAAATGTTTTCTGGTCTTTTTAGGCATAAATATTTTTAAATCAGTATTTTTTGGGAAATTTTGGTAGTATTTATGCCTCACATATAACACTTACAATGGGTACAACAAATGATCATTCATTGAGTAGGGTTGTCGTATCTTTTAGAATGATTCTCTTCACTTTATGTGTTATTTGAATCTAGAAACCTCATTTACAGTATAAAACCTAGCCAAATGTTCTGATTTCTAAGATGACCTAGACAGCAAAATCCTTAACTCAAACATTAGACGACATCAGCAAAAAAGGATTCGGACTTCTTGGCACAGATTCACAAAATCAGCATATAACTCCAAAAAACTTTGGACATTTATTGCCAAGTAAAACTAATATAAGCGTCGCAATAAAATTCAATACACGCGCTAAAGGTGAGAGAAGAAAAAAATTGAAAGAGAAATACTGGTAAATCATGTGCGATATTAGCCATAAATCAGCGATTATCCTTAGCCGCTGGGTAAGGTAAGATGTGGGGCTACGAAAACCGAGGGATGGGATGCAAGGAATTCGTCTTCCAAAAGTTCTTTGTTTAACTTGGTAGGTCAAAACCAGAACTCGGATTAAGACAGAGTTAGGTATTCCTTTATATTTACTACTAATCGTACATGTTCATCGTATAGGTTCATCTAAAAACTGAAATTTCTTAAAAATGTAAAGAACATTTATCTTTCCAAGACTCGTTTGTTCCAAATACGATCGACAGCTTCTATAATTTCAAGATTCTTTATTATATCCTTCAGATGATTTGTCAAAAACTTCCATCAACATTTTTACCTAGTTTTCGTAAAATTCTTTCGTTCTACTGCTGGGCACAGGCCTCTTCCCATATAGGGAAGGCACGAGCATTGATCACCACGCTTGCTCTCTGCGGGTTGACGATTTTAGTTTTTTCTTATATTAGACATTACTTTATATATTATGAGTAAGTATTACCCTTTTCGCTTGCCTCCTACCCCGACAGAAACATTAACGTTTTGTATGTCGGACGCATACGAATCGCACACAAAACAACAGATAAGCCGCTGTATGTGTGTCTTGCTATATACATACATAATGTATTGTATATTATCATGTATAATATGTGTGTATGTATATTTTATATGTCGGGAAATGTAAAAACTTTGCTAACGGCCTGCTAGTCTTTTTGTTGATATGTTTATAGAATTCAAACATATGTCTTCAAATAAGTTATAGAATCAGGCGTTACTTTGCAGAAATCTATGACATTAACTATTTTTAAAGATATTTTGGTTTAATTCCGCTACCAAAATCCAGGTTTGGAAGCAAGAGGGCGGGAAGGTGGGATTGCATACTGCTTCTTGCCTAGTTTTTTGTATATAAATTAAAACTAAATATATTTCATAACATTTAATGTGTCTTCCAAATGTTTAAATTGTTATATTACTTGATGCAGCCCATTCAACAACAGTTTGTCAATGCAGGTAGTTTTTGTTTTTGTTAGGTTCTTCTTAATTACTGCCATTAGATAAAGATTATTTAAGTGATATTTTTATAGCATTCTCGTTATATGAATAGTTGCCAAGGTAACCTTTTGCTCCAATATTCAATTATCTCTTTTCCAATTACCCTACTTCATTTTTCACATAGTACCGACTCAAAGAAATGATTTTGCTCTCAATAATGCCCTACATTTTTCCGAGACAACTACAAAAATAATATCTCCAAAACAAAAAGCGTCAATGTTATCAAACAAATTCCGAATGTGTATTATATTAGCCCAGAAAAGGCTGTGACAAAGAGTCCTTATACCACTGCCTACCAAAACGAATGTGTTTAGCACTCAATATTGCTATGACAAGCTTTTACTGTATTATCTCCGTATTCACATAAAAGACAATACTTTTTTATTTACCGTATGTTACGTAGTTGCCACACACAATGTATAATGATATATCCTTTTTATATGTATTAAGATAATCATGTCGTGGGCATACTTGTCTTTATAATATCAGGAGTTAAGATTATGTGAAGAATATTTTCAGTAGTCTTGTAATTAAATCTGCTCCGTTGAGAGTTTCTTAAATAAAGTATTTTAGGACATAATAATAATGTATTTTATTTCATGGTTTGTTTGTGAACTAAAACACTCTATGTGAATCTTATTTAGATTTGTTATTTGCTGATAATTGTCAAAATTAAACAATTTGTTCAAAATGTACCTACTATTATATTGTTGGCTACTTATTTTATCTAAAATGTTTAATGCTTTTATCTCTTATCACTCTTTATCTGGTTGTACTTTTAATGGCATATGCAATATGACTTCGTTTATTTTTCACCTTTGAAATTTAACTTAGAGGCCACTTCCTTCTAAAGACATTTAAAAATACTTGTATCTTCAGCTAATCAGAAAAATTGTTATTCAAAATAAGTTTTGACAATTTCTGCCCTATCGACCGATCAAAATTGTCAGTCGGACATGTTCCGCTCAATACAGAATCAACAAGCTATTGAAACGCAATGATTGCTGAACTACACGCGAAATACATTGAGCATTGCTGTTCACCATCGACGTACGATATGCATAGACTGCTACTATCGCTAGGTCCCCCTTGTGCCAAGCGAGAGCAGTTTTTAGTCTGATCCTAGTACATTTCGTTTCTCATTTAAGCTAATTTTCGCGCAACGAGAAACATAAAAGAAAATATCGATGTTTTTGACATTGTTACGATAATATTTGTGTTTCAGATAGATTTTTTTAAAATGGCAAGCTCCATCTTCATACATAATTCACGACAACACTTGTTCACACTAGTGCTTGCGGTTTAAACTCTGATAGGCTCACTCTATAGTTTCAGATGTATACTCTAAGCTGTTCACACGTCAACTTGAATGTTTGGCTTTATATGTAATTAACTTTGATTAAGTTGAGTGCAAGTTTGTTTGTTAAGTTGCTCGGTCCGGTTCAATTCAACGGTAATTATGTTTCAAACTGGTTAATGTTTCGCTGAAGCGGAATTAGTCTCGTGAGTGATTTAGTTCCTAATTAGCAAATTTGATGTTCATTTCCGATTTAAGATCCTTTACATGATCTCAGCTGCCTTTTCAAGTTATTTTTATTACTTTTTTATCTCCTTAAACATATTGCTTAATGAAGTTTAGACGAATGTTAGACATTGAAATGACTTATTAATTTTAACGGATTTTATTGCACTTTATAATTAGGTTTTTATTCGCGGGTAATACCTATGCATGCTTTTCTTCCTATTTCATTCTTTTTCTGTACTCTCTTTTAGGATTCTCTTAAACCATTTCAGCTGCAAGACTTTTAGAACTATGTATTCCTACGCATGATTTTAAAAATCTCTCCTGAAATAGCTTTTAAGGCAAGATTTACCTAAATTCTGTTTGACATGAACCAGTCATGAACCACTCCATGTCTACAAACGTACAGCACAGTAAACTAGCCTTGCTTGTAACATCAACAGTACCTAATCCAGAATTAATTAAATGTTAATTGATGCGCTCACACCATCACTATTACTATTGTAATCCTTTGGGATATTCGCAGTACAGTCGGCAACAAACTAGATGGGTGTATCCAAAATTCATGCCACGATAGGTCGTGAAGACAGTTTCGGAGATATGAACGGAGTCTGTGTATTAATTTCGGCATTTAACAGGTTGTTGAAAGTTCGATGAAAATGAAATAGGAGTAATATGAGTCAATGTAGAAAAACGTACGTGGTACGTTTGTGGTGGTATTTTTGGCTTTAGCTTTTTCCTTTCAGAGCAATGTCGTGTGATGTTGTCCCTGTTAAGCTGTTTTATTTTATTTATATAATGATTTGGACCTTTGCCCAGCAGAGGGACAGAAAACAGGTTACATAAAAAAAATGATTTGGATTTTTTATATTATGGGCAACGTACGGCACATTGAGTTTTTGGCAACATCTTCATTATTTTTACTCCTGTAAGCGACAAGAAAAAATCAAAATGAGATTACTTCCTTATCATCCTCTTTTCTTTTTATTCCTCTTAATTCGAGAATGGTTCATTTCTAGTCCAAGAAAATTATATTTTTATAACTTAAAATAAATTACATTTGTCACCAACAAGTTCTGAACTCCAACTGTACATGTAAGCGTAGCATTGTCGTGTTAAGTTCTATAATAACTATTGTTGGGCTTGACTTAACAAACGTAAAGCAAGGTTTAAATTGTCACGGCAGCTTCCTCAGTCGGGATGAGTTGTGTAAACCATCGACGTGTGATATGCATAGACTGCTACTATCGCTAGGTTCCCCTTGTGCCAAGCGAGAGCAGTTTTTAGTCTGATCCTCGTACATTTCGTTTTTCATTTAAGTTAATTTTCGCGCATCTAGAAACTTATACAGGGTGTCCGGTAAAGAGTCCGACAAACTGTGGTGGCTGATACCTTAGGTCAGGCCCTATCAAATGAACGCAACATATGTTCGCCGAAAAGTTACAGGTTTCGAGTTACAATCGATTTTCGAAAATTTTAGAATTTTCTACCTTGCATCAGACTTTTCCATTTTTCTTGCTGATACATAGCTTTCGCAATACTTTTTGTGCATCAAATTAATCTTGAATAGTTACTCTATCCTTTGATAAGTCTCATATTTATCTAAAAGAAGAATATAGTGGCGATAACGCCATTTGTTTTACAATTTTCACTTTCGGTTTTTCTTAGTGCTCAACTTTGAACTGCAGTGGTGAAAAATAAATGTATGTAGGATTTTTGTACAACAATCTTAAAAACTTGCTTGAATATTGGTGATTTTGGGCAGGTACAATACTTGCATATTTTCTTTACAAAATTTGACAAAATAAGCAGCTGAAGTATACCCGGGCCTATTTTTTGAAATATTACTAATGTAAATCTGAGTAAAAATGATACGTAACTTAACCATGATCGTCATTGTACTATTAAATGAGGTATTTTCTTCTCGCCATTAACTCTCTGTGCCAGATTAAAACATGTTTTAGTGTAAAGTTACCTTAACCTTCAGTATTTTCTTACTAGATAAATCGATTTTATAACACCTTATTTTTCATGCAACAACACTGAAATAGCTGGTTTTAGACGCCCAATTCATCTGCACGTTAAGTGCAGATGAATTGGGTTCCGTATCATTGTAAAAATTTAAACGAGCATTTTTTTTTTTATATTTTCCAAATTGAAATTGACCACAATTATTTCGTGTCACTAGTTAATCGCTAGAAAAAAATAACTTATTTCACTGGACCATAACGATCCGCGTTAAGTTACGTCGCATTTCTACTCAGATTTACATTAGTAAAATTTCAAAACATAGGCCCGGGTGTACTTCAGCAGCTTATTTTGTCAAATTTTGTAAAAAAAATATGCAAGTATTGTACCTTTCCAAAATCATCAATATTCAAGCAAGTTTTTAAGATTGTTGTACAAAAATCCTACATACATTTATTTTTCACCACTGCAGTTCAAAGTTGAGCACTAAGAAAAACCGAAAGTGAAAATTGTAAAACAAATGGCGTTATCGCCACTATATTCTTCTTTTAGATAAATATGAGACTTATCAAAGGATAGAGTAACTATTCAAGATTAATTTGATGCACAAAAAGTATTGCGAAAGCTATGTATCAGCAAGAAAAATTGGAAAAGTCTGATGCAAGGTAGAAAATTCTAAAATTTTCGAAAATCGATTGTAACTCGAAACCTGTAACTTTTCGGCGAACATATGTTGCGTTCATTTGATAGGGCCTGACCTAAGGTATCAGCCACCACAGTTTGTCGGATTATTTACCGGACACCCTGTATAAGAAAATATCGATGGTTTTGACATTGTTAGGATAATATTAGTGTTTTAGATAGATTTTTTAAAACGGCAAGCTCCTTCTTCATACAAAATTCACGACAAGACTTGTTCACACTAGTGCTTACGGTTTAAACTCTGGTAGGCTCACTCTATAGTTTCAAATGCAACCTCGTTGGTGTAAACAGAATATTATAATGATAGTTGTCGGGATAAATGTCATGTGGATTTAACAGGTAATGGGTATGATTCGTTTGTTTAATTGTATGAAACTTTTCTTGTGCAATTGCAGTGCAAAAAAAAAATTGTGATTTTTGTTGGACGTAAAGGTTTTATGATGATATTTACACAAAGGCTGTATGTAGCTTTTGAGTTTTTTTTGTTAAAGTTTAAACTTATTGAGCTTTATTTTTTTTTCACATAGTTGTTTATTTTAAATGTGTGAAGTTGAATTTTTTAACGCATTGAGTTTTATTTATTTATGTAAGATCTAATTTTAGTATCGTCTTAAGTGTTTGTTGTTGTATTAGATTTAAGAATTTTGAAAATTTCGTACATATTATTGTACATAGGTAAATGAAATGATGAAATGTCTTTTATCACGTACAGCTCGGCTTATACAACGCATTCAAAATGCTTGTGCAAGATTCTGTGTAACTATTCCCAAGCGTAGTCATGTTACCCCCTACCTAAACAAACATAGCATGCTCAAAATGGCTGACAGGAGGAGGTTACACCTAGCT
Organism: Autographa gamma; assembly: GCA_905146925.1. Taxonomy (NCBI): domain Eukaryota; kingdom Metazoa; phylum Arthropoda; class Insecta; order Lepidoptera; family Noctuidae; genus Autographa; species Autographa gamma. Next base: position 10,046,041 of record LR989867.1, on the reverse strand, counting down.
TCTTTACTTTTTGGAATTATATACACTAAAACACCTTCATACTTGTATGATAAGTTAAGCTGGAGACAAACCCATTCTAAGTTTACGGTGAGGTCAATTACAAATCCCCTATCTGTGCCCTGGCACAGGACTGCAGCATTTAGAGGTAGTTTCAAATATGCCGCAACACATTGCTGGAATGATCTTCCACCTCCGATCCGCAGCCTGAAATCCAAGAGTACCTTTGTTTTACATCTAAAAAAGTTTTTACTACACACACAAAAATCTGTATAATCACACATATAATCACATCTTTCCTCCTCATTCATAATCATTACCTACACTCATTCTTACAACTCACTTCAAGCTCTTTATTTACTCACCCCATAGTTATAGCTGTCAAGTTATTGGATGGAAGGGAGTCCAGTTTGGTGTTGCGGCTAATACTCCGACATAAATGCATTTTTATTATTATTATAATGTGAAACGCTCCGCTTCTTCAGAATTTGTAACAAGAACACGGTTGGCGCCGACCGAATGACGCTGGCGTCACTTACGGATGTCACATAATATCAGTGTTGCGATTTTCCTAATCGCAGCAATCACGCTGAGTGATGTCCGTGTTCTGGCACTGGTGGGACACACACTTTCCCATTATCTTTTAACATTAAATTTTAAAATTAGATTGCTGCTCACTGGCATTTCTCGCGTCAATTGCGTAGTTCGTGACGTTCGTGTTTTTGTGGTGTTGCCAGTGAGCAGAAATCGCAGTTGTGTTCTTTTTTTGTTTTTTTTTGTTTGTTTTTAATTTTTATTATTACTTTTTATTTAATGTGTGTGCCTATAAGTGGCAGAATAAAAGCTTTTTCTTTCTTTCTCTTTCTGAAAAAGGAATTTTACATATCCCAATTTTATGAGTAAATATCAATATCGCCGTCAATAAATACTACTGCAGTAAACATTGCAATTTAACTATACTATGTAAACATAATATTTGCAATTCTGTTTTAGGCTAATTGGATTTGACCCCACTGACGTTCAGGCTTATGACAATTTACTAAAACGTTTTATGCATACAAGCCTAGTTTGAATTTAAACTATCTGATCACGTTTGTAGCTATATGAGGTATGCAGTTTATGTTGGCAGTCTATCTCATAGGGAAAAAAAATATATCATAATAAAATAATCCAGCCTATAAACGTCCTACTGCTGGGCACAGGCCTCTTCCCATATAGAGAAGGCACGAGCATTGATTACCACGCCTCTCTGCGGATTGGCGATTTCAGATCCCAAATTTTGGAATCCAGGTTTCCTCACGATGTTTTCCTTCACCGTTTGTCAGAAGTGTCTTAGAATAATTAAGAAAGTACATATAGCTTTGAAAAGTTACATAGGTACTTGCCCGGGTTCGAACCTGCAACCTCGTGCATACAAATCCGTTCATTGAACCACTAAGCCACCACGACAAAAATAATTAAATAACATTATTTTCTTGATAACCTGTCTTCGTCTTTAGTGCTGGGATAAATACTACTTTTAAAATTTTAAAGTGTCCCAGCAAGTTCCTTAACCATTTCCCTGTCCCGTGAGTCACATATGAACGTTTCCATTGTTTAACTATGTGTCCACTGGCGTGACAGTTAAGTTGCTAACAGGCGTTTAAGCAATAAAAAAGGTATAACAAAAATAATTACTAACTAAATAATAATAATAGTCAGATAGTCTAGATCAAGTCAGTTATGCAGGACGCACGTGGCCAGAAATCGCAAAGGACCGACAAGTTTGGAGGACGGAGGGGGAGGCCTTTGCCCAGCAGTGAGATCTGATGTAGGCTATTAAAAAAATAAATAATAATAATATGTTCCTCCACAAAGACAAAAAAAAAGTAATTTGTGAACATGACTTATATCTTAACAGTAACATAAAGGTACTTAATATACGTCATCCAACGAATATTCTAGAAAGAGACAGAAAGCTCCAAAAAATGTTGTTTTGACAGCTTCATTAGCGTATTGGAGATTGGCCTGAAAAACAACGAGATAACGAAAATAATGAATTTAGTGTTTTCACAACTAAAAAATGTACTAGAATTTCATGAACTTTTTTTAGCGCCGTTTTTTCTAAACCCCTGATTGACGTTTCATAATTTGTTTTAGTGGAAGCCTTTTTTATGCAAAATCATATTTTTGCGTTATTGTATGGATTTGAAATAGTTAGGCGACATTGTTTTCAGTGTTCCACTTTTATTCAAACAAATTATAAAAAAAAAAAAAGAATTTATATTTTTATTTATTTTCATAGCAACTCTAGATAGTCGCATTTAACAAAACTAAGTATCTACGCAACCGTAAAAACAATTAATCTTGGAAAAAATGCCTTACATTACGGGTTGTATCACTTTACATTTTTGAAATTAAAAACTTTCAGCTATAAAATTACATTAAAAAACACTTAAAAATCTTCCATTCACTGCCTTTGGCTATAAAATTACATATAATAAACCACTAAAAAACCTTTAATCTGCTTTTGACATTAGAACTATGAACTCACACGCATTCACCTTTTACCCTGTTTCACCCTCATTGCTTATTTACTCTCATTAATCAGTAACATAAACTAAGCAGGTACCAAAAAGTGTTAGTGCCAAAATAAACGTTTGTCCCAAGTTTACGCAAGGACACATATGGTTATGTTGACACTTGGGATAAATTTCCACCTTGGAGTACTAATGGTTCTCACTTTATACGTCAAAAGTGATATTGAAACTTGATTCGAGAATGGAGTGAGATTTTTTTTTTATTAAATTCATACTTCCACTGTTATTTACCTTGGCCTCCAGCAAGAGTGCATGATATCCTTATGAAAAAAAAATACTTCATGTACATATTTTTTTAATAGTAACATATCCCTTCTTTGTTCCCAATTATTTGGGGCCGGCGAAAAGCCATTTCATAAGTCACTCCATTTTTTCTCATATCATCACCTTTTATGTTATTTTGTGAAAAGAAATATGAAAAATTTAAATAAGACGTTTATTAATTTTCTGTTTTGTAACGAGTACAGGCCCATTTTTTCTTCTTATTATTATTGTCGAACTTTGGTTTCCCTTTCCTTTGGTTTGGTTATCTCCTATCTCTTAATAGCGATCTATAATTACAAAACACTAGTTAACATTCTCACATATTTCTCGAAAAACACCAGTGTACCATCTCACTCGATCTTCAACAATATTATGAGTATTTGTGAGTCTCGCACCCATAGTAATGTCACAATGACAATCTGTTCAGTCAATACGGCGGGGTCCCTGTTCGTACCAGCTGTTCTGCTGACACCACGTGTACTCTCTAAACTAATACTCTGTGGTTTCTTGGGGTCTTGTAGAATGTACAGCCTTTACCTTACCTTTGAAGTAAATTTTAGGGGGTAAACTAAAACACAAGATTTTCCACTTACCTCATAGCTTAGTTCTTTAATAATCTTATGTACTTTGTAGGTACGTCATATCTATAGAAAACACAAAAATCAAGTACATTATACTAAAGAATCAGTAAGAAATACATAACGCATATTAAAATTTATAACATAACACAATACATGTATTGTGATCTTTACAGTTGATAGGTATTAATTTTTAAGTATTGAAACTATCTACATACAAAACAAGCTTTGAGTCTTGTGCTAATAAACTAAAGCTTTTATTGTCATCATCTTAACCTACAAAAAACGCCATAAATGAATACAGCGTTATATTTATATCAATAACATATTGGCAGTATAATAAAACCGTATGTTTGTAGATAGAACAGGGTAACTGTTATCATTTGGACAGGGGCCCAACATGACGTCACACGAGCGGAGTCGGGTGCCAAACATAGCTATCAACAACGTCTTCACTTCTACTAAGTAATGTGTAATAAAGATTGTATCGAAGACTCTGGGTTTTAAGGGTACCTAGGCTAGTAACAAACAGTATAAAATATACTTATCTTCGTAGCTTGTGTTTCTTTTTTCGTTTTTTACTTGTACCTAAAACGGGTGGATTTTTTAGGTAAATACACAAAATTAAATGTTTTGAAAGATAACTATCTAAAAAAGTTAAATATCTTTCATAACATTTAATGTCGTGGAATTCCGCAAAGTAACGCCTGATTCTATAACTTATATTAAGACACATATTTTTTTAAAGAAAGTCTGGTTTTTAGAAGCTCCATTAAAAAAGTCAAAATTAAAGTGTTTGTCTGAAGTAAATTTAAGCCAAAAATATCCAAAACCGTGCATTTCCTTTCGTGATTGATTAACAAACACACAAACTTACGAACAGTTTTTTGTTCTAACTTATTTCACTAGAGGACAATCACCTACATTTGACAAACCTGAAATAAACAAATGCTGAAGAAAACACATCAGTTCAACGTGTCATTGTTTGGTAAACTTAATAAAAAGTTGCGAATAGGCAAAAAAACTGGATCAGTGTGAGTCTGACTTACGCACTGAGGGTTCCGTACAAAGCGATGTTGAAAATTTTTATATGAGTGTTACTTTTCCGTACAAATGATATTTTTCCTACGTTGCTGTATAGGATATAGATTTTCTTGAAAAACTATATAAAAAACGACAATTATTTTAAGATCTACACAACGAGCTCTTTTCTTTGATATACCACATAATTTAGTTGATGGAACTATTTTTTTTAATTAACTTGTTTAACTTATAATGGTCCCTATGTTTTGAAAGACCGTAATCTCATTCTTCCATCGTTGGGCCACAGATTTAAATAATTAATAATTTCTACGATATCGACCTCTTATTTCCGGGTCAAATTGACTGACAGATGGACAAACAGGTGAATGATCCTGTAAGGGCCCCTTTTTCTATATGAGGAACCCTAAAAAACAGTCGAAGTCAGGTTACCAACTTTGACAATACATCAACAAGATAAATATATACATGTAGTTTCACAGTTCATAACCCCCTTTCGTTCGTATACAAAGTTACAGTGTTTTGTTTATTAATTTCATGTTTTGATAGTTTTGTTCTATTTGGTTTTGTTTCTGTTTTATTGCTTACTGGCAGTGTTTTGTTTTTCCGTGGTTATATTTTTTGTGTATATTACAATACTCGTACTAAGAATGCTGTTGTCCGCTTTATGAGTTCTTTGACATTAAGCAGACTTTTTCTGCTTCGTTAAAACTATTCGCGAAAATGTTGCATTGTGAACATTGTTCATACAATGTTCAGAAATGCAGTGTTGTAATGATGATTCATTATAACACTGTAAGAAAGACTTGATGGGGTATGTTTTTATAAACGTTTGTTTTCAAAAGTTTCAATTCAAATCTCTCTAATTTTAACCTTTAAATTTTATTTTTTAAGACTACACTAATATTACTATTGACTGTTTATTCTCCTAAATTCAATACAGTTTTTATCACATTAAGACATAGTACAAGCTAATACGTCCTACTAAATCATCTATTAGATCTTAAATGAGCCATCCACTACTACATTAGATCTCTCCGATAGACACTAGACTACCAACTACTCAATATACAAAGTACCAACATAATAATATAGTCCATGTAACACGCTAGTTTCCTACTGAATTTCATACTGAATTAGTTTACTGCAGACAAGCTAATACGGATCTAAATTGTAGTGAATTGTGCGGATAAATCTGTTTGTGTATTATAGTGAGTTGTGTTTCGTGATTATATCTTCCTGTTAAGAAGAGTAAGTGAAGCGGTTGTATATGTACCTATCTGTAGTATGTATAAATCGTTAGTATGGTATAGTATTGTGAGTAATTGGAGTATATTGAATACATATTTACGCATGTTCAAGTGAAATGTATCAGCAAAGAGTTTTCTTCTGCTAGGTTGGGGTCAGCTTCCAGTCTTATTGGTTTCTTGATAAAGCTAGGAGCCAATTTTATGATCAAGTCTTGTCAGAATTTTAATGATTTATAAGAGAATGTATACTAATAATCGGTCGGGTAAAAATTGTAAAAAAAGTTCCCAGAACGAGACCTCATGAAAAAATCTGCTAAAACAGAGGTTTTTCAACAAGCAAACCCACATATTTCAAAAATACACAATCGTGAACAAATTTCGCCAGACAGTCTAAAATATTCAAAATTATGTACCTAAGCCTACAGCCTACCAACAATAGTTAACAACAAACAGTAAGAAACAATACAAAGCGAGCAGAATTAATTACCAACTTAACATGAAAACTGAAAATCTGAAAGAGCCAGTAGTTTTGGACGGGTATTTTAATTACAATATTTCCCATAGGGAGGTGCGGCGAAGTGATTTATGAAGCAATTTCCCCATTGTTCAGAGAATAAAACATAATCTTACCACTTCGTTAGAAGAGCATGTTAACTCAGCTATTGAATTTAATGCTGTTTTGGAGAGTGAAATTACGATAGATTTATTTTTTTGTGTCATTTTTGTGATTATGGTAGCTAATTGTACCGTTGGTGTATTACTCTGTGGATGTGTTTTTTGGAACCTGAAAAAATCCAAAACATAACGGATAGAGGAAATCTTTGTTGCAGTATGTGGGATATTTATTTGTACAGCTATACAAAAAGCCATACATTGGAGATTCATACAATAATATCCTCTCACGATTTTGTGGTCTATGATTTACATTTCCAATAATATAAATTAATAAAATATAAAAGAAAACAAAATTACAAAACTTTCTTTCATTATAATTATCATAAAATCAGAGGCAATTAAGACTTACCACCATTTTCACGCGAATTCAGCTTACATCGCTAAAGCGGTTGCAGACCTTTCCACACGGATGAAAACCGTTTACACTATGCATTCGTAAATTGCCATAAAAACGTTTGTGCAGCAACTGTGCATGTATGAAACGCCACCTATAATGTTGAAAGAAATTACGCTGTCCTGTTATGCAAGCCGTTTCGGATACGCTCGGCAATTTTCGGATTAATTCGGAGCCTGTTTTCATAATCGTAACGGCTGTGCTGTTACAGGAAAGTTTGTTGTGTGTTCTAGAAAGTAGTATCAAAATATTTTTATGAAGTGAAGTGTTTTTTCTTAAGATATTTTTAGTCTTCTAATTTAATTTCGGACATAAAAATTTTATAGCAAAACAAATAAAAAATATTTTTTTTTTATCCATACGTTTTTTTTATGTTAATTAAAATATATTAGCAAAATCATCTATCCATTTTTGAAATGCAAGTAGACTCGTTATCTGCGGTTAGCTTCTAAGCCAAAAAATAAAATACAGAAAGGAAAAAAATGTAATAAAAAAACAGAATGCTTTTAGCTTTCGGCACGTTTGTGCATTGGTAATGTTAAAAGCAAAAATAAAGTATTATTTTTACACGTCACACGTGAAACTTAAAAAGTAAAGCCATACTGCTTATCGAATGTAAAGTTCAATAAAATGGCTATAGAAGTCACATATAATAAAAATATCTTGGAATTTAAGTGTTGGTTCAATACGAAATAAAATGGAATTGCATATTGCAAACGTGGTTGTGCTTTTACTGAATTAGTTTTCATCCATTTACAATTTGAACTAACAACGCCGATTCTCATACGGCATTTAAATATGAACTTTACATTGTCATAATTAAACCTTATATTACCGGGACGCTTACTATTAGCTCTTAAAGTAGGCTTGTTGTTATAGAAGCGAGACGGTGCTACGCGTAGTAAAATACGCCGTATCGCTTTAAGACATTATCATAATGCAGACTGATCAGAAGTGTACTTTGGATAACTTCAATAAGAGATTTACGAGAAGCATTGCTAAAATTTCCTAATGGGGTCCTTTTGCTCTCATGCTTAAACGAAACACAATATGCAACTAACTATACGTTTACATAAATTAGATTATCTCACATAAGTTAACGTAAAGTTCTCCCAGATCATTTGACTGCGACCTAAAAGCTACAGCATGACACTAACAAAATACAACACAAAACAAATTCCCTGAATTACTCCATCGATTGAAAACACATTACCATTTTCATTGCTATTCGAGGTTTCTTTTACTAGATCCCGGTAGATAAACCTAACCATCCAGAATTTATCAGGTAGGAGTCTTAAACGGGGAAAGCGAACGATTGGTACCTAATCCCATCAACATTCGAATCACGATTTCGAACACTCGACACTTTTCGCACTTGCCCGCAATAAGTACACTATTCAGTACATTTTACTAGCGACACTTTTGTCACCAAACATGTTTCGACATCCATTGACAACTTTGTTACACGACGCAATAGTACTAGTGATAGTTGAACAGCAATGTACGCTGAAGTTAGCTTAAGTTTCGTATTGGACGCTGGACAAAATCGATTTTGGTAAACAGATCACGTCTATGAGATCCGATAGTACATACTTATGTTTGTATCAACTCGAATGGCGGCAAGTTTATTAAAAATCTTCAGTTTGTTTATGAAAGCATTTAAGTCCTCTTGTTATCTTTTATGAAGTTAAAGACTCCTGTTTCTGTTATTGGAAGTGTTCACTTGGCTCTTTGTTAGAAGATACTTTAAGTATATTGTGTGACTGGAAATTTTTGTTATTTAAGACTCTATTGCTTTTGGAACTGTAAAAGGTAGAGCAACGTGATTTTGATGTAGAATATTTTTACTTGAAATTATTATTTTATGGCAATGATTTATTTTAAAAGACTTAAGAGTCTGTAGAGATCCTACAATCTTATACATATATAAAAATGAATCGCTAAATGTGTTGGTAAGCGCATAACTCTATAACGCCTGGACCGATTTATTTATTTATTTATTTAAGAACAACATAAGCTTACAGTGTACACCAAAACGCTTACATGTCTAAGAAAATAAGATATGAATGACAATGAATTTGAATATGAATAACAATACACAGAATATAATTAGATCTAACAAAACAAAAAAAATAAGAAAAATATCTTACTAAGCAAACCAATTTAACCTATAACACAATTAAATCTAATATAAAAACAAACTCTAACTATACTAAAATTAAAACTTACATAAATAAAAACTAACAAGCGTCAAAGAACTCATCGTCATCCCTGTCAATGGCGGGGAACGTGCCCAGAAGGCTGGCAGCATTGCCACGTTGAATGGCTATGCCGATTCTCTATATTCTCTATTAACCTATAACTATCTTTTATCCAAAAATAACTTAACATGTTTAGCAAAAACAAGCAGCGAATCAAAAAATATGTCAACATCCTGGCTGGTCTGGCTTTTAATAAATCATTAAATAAAGTGATTGCTTTGGCGGTTGGGCAATAATTAGCGTGAGGAGAGTGCCGGGCAATCGCAAGAATTCGCAAAGATTTAGCGAGAAGGTTTTTATGAAAAAAAAAAATCTTGACCTTTGTTACGATAGTGATTTGTTGGATCCATCTCCGTCCCCAATAATATACAGACACCGGGAACAGGAGTTAGGTATTCACGCGAGTGAAGCGCCGGGGCACAGCTAGTTTCAAATAAAAATATGTATTGCTCGTCAAAAAACATTTTGTTTCGTTTTGTTTTTACTAAGTGCAAGTTAAACGTTTATATATTAAAGAAAATTTCGAGATTTTTCTGTATCCATTCTTGTTATTTACTGCTGATAATAAGAGGACAATAGACAGCCATTATGCTTAGTCATAGTGCACCATTTGATCTCATACGGATGCCGTAAGGGAAGTATTATGCAGACCCACTCTATGGCGCAAAGCTGACCATTTATCACACACGTTTCATATCCCACAGAATGCAGATGTCAGGGGATCAGGGGGATATTAAAGTGACTTTTTAATATTTAATTTGATGTAGTTTTTCCTGTTGAATATGACTTAGATTAGGTTGTTTTTGGCACATATATGTGGAGGTTTTTACTAAATGTGCCAATGGTAAAGTGTAAGGATATTTAAATATTAGTAGAAGAGATAAAAAATGCTAATTTATTTTTCTAGGTCATTAAGTTATTATGTCTTACCAAGTCATAATAACTTGGTTCGTCAATTTCATTATAAGGTGACAACTTAGCCACCATCTTTATTGACTGACCAATTTACCACCATGTAGTCTCATCGGCATTTCTACACTTTTTTTTTCGAATAACTCTCTCATTAAAATTTCTATATTTCCTTCCTCATCAAAAGCGAAACTTGTAGTAAAAAGTACATAGCATCATGTAACAAGACAGCGAGCAGTGCTAACGGCTGACAAATTGCCTCTTGCAGCTTACTGAACAGGAGTTAGGGAATTAGCATTAATTTTAATAACAATTTAAGCTGTGTAGTCAGTTTTTACACCATCTTCTTTTCTGGTAGTTGATATTGTAACAGGTTATGATATACGTGTAAATTTGAAATAACATAGTTAATATTATTTTGTTAGCAGTGACAATTTAAGAAAGCAAGAAGAAGTTGACAATTACCAGACCATAAAAGTTCCCACCGAATAATATTTTGTGAATAAATACCCAAAAGTATCTACAAGGCCACATTCAAAGTTTAAATAAATATTCAAGTTAAGTAGTATCCGCTGAGGTAACCCAAATCTTCCAAAATTTCTAAACCTAACCTTTGATCTAACCCAAACTCTTCTAAAATAATTTCCCAAATAACAAAAATAATAAATTGAATTTTCATACCGCAGAAATACTCACAGGAGTGCAATTTATCAAACGGAAGATGTGGAGTTCTAACCTCATTCCGTTACATCGGAAACTTAGGAAAATTGTAAAGAAATCTTATTTTGGACAGCATGCTATGTGATGGATGAGATCCTACGTTCTTGTGTAAAAATTGAAATAACACCTACGGTAAAAAGTTTTCCTTGACATGAAACAAAATACGATGTGTACCATTCTTTTAGTTTTTTTTTTCAAGGGTATTCCTTGAGCAGTAGACGTGGGTGCTATAAAGGGTACTGACAGACAGTAAAAACGGGAATTAAAAAAATAGGACTTCAATACAAACCTGGCAAAAAACCTTATTAGTATAATAATATGTAGTAATACAATTCGTTCGTTCCTACTGAATGAAATACGAACTGTTATATCTTGAGACAATTTTCGTGGTATCAGTTAACCTTGTGTATACGGTAGGAAAGAGGATTGATTGCTGCTGCGAAACTTTACAGCCCAAATTCAGACTAATTTTGATAACCTATCCATCGCTCACCTACTTTCTTACTACTCCAGTTCTAACTACCCAAAGTTACTACACTCACGTGCATATAAACAAGAATCTTGACTTCAAAACTTTTATTTGCTTCCACAATTGTATTAATAGGTGGTAAGTAAAGAATGTATAAGAATGCGAAATAAACTTTTAAACTATCGCGCTGCATGTTTATAGTAATTTATTTCATGGGAATAAGCGCGAATATGCATAAATACCTTTTTTTGGGGCGTGACGTTTCGACCGCGTTACACCAGCCGTGGTCGCAAGCAGACTCTAAGCAAGCCCCAAAAAAGGTATTTATGCATGTACGCGCTTATTCCCGTGAATTATATTACTATATAAGAATGCATCATACAAATCCTCTTTGGAATAAAACTCAACGGCTTGAGATGCAATTTTGCAAAAATGCCTCGTTCTTGTGTCGTCTTGTCATCGCTAGAGCCTCGGGCCTCGACTATATTATTGGAATTTTAAAATTTAAGTGACATTGTTTAAGTAGATTTTCCTGGGGAATGCTTGTCCCTTAGTCCGACGTTTTGTAGGATGGAAAAAGGCTTGTGCTTAGTGCTTTACTTGGTAATAGGTTTTGAGGTTGGTTTTAAGGCTTTTAATATAAATTAAGTAAGCGTTGAGTTTCATTGTAGGTTTTATTGGGAAAAAACCTGTAGATTATTTGAAGAAGGATTATGCACGAGTATTCGTTTATAAATATAAAATGAACAGTTAATATTATTTTAACCGACTTCGAAAGAGGGGGAACTTAGCTGAATGGTTCTTTTTCCTATGTCTGTTACGCGACATCTCAAATAATTATGAATAGATTATTGTAAAAAAAAAAATATATGCTATACCTCAGAGGGTTTCCCATATAAATTTCAAAGAAGTCAGTTATTTTTAATTAAAAAATATAATTTGATGTAACTTAAGCACTGTTTTGAAGTAGCTCACTTAACTATTCCAATACCCAGATAAGGTGAAAAATCACAACTACCACTCGTATCGGATGTTATCAAACATATTCGGGTAATCTGTTCTTCTACCCATGTCATGATGACCTCTCTTGGGAAGTGGGTATTAGGCGGCACTTGTCACGATTGATGGATTGATGCCGTCTGAGTACATGTTGATCTTATGCTACATCTTGATATTCAGATGTTTTTGGCTTTTGCAGAAAAACATTGATGTTATATGCGAATGGTACCCACAAAATTACGTTTTTATTTTTTTATAGCTTGAGAGATTTTTTTGCTTTTAGCAAGCGTTAGCATATTTTTTTTTTGACATACAGGTAGTTAGAGCTGTTATAAAATCTATATGTATAGTGGCATGTGGGTATATGAAATTATTCCTAAACTATCACTGGCAATATCTTGTTTCATTTTTTTTTCTTATTGAACCTGTTGTGTTCCACTGCTGGGCAAAGGCTCCCAAGTCTTTCCATATTTCTCCGTCACGAGCCACCTCAAACCAACCCGCGCAGAACGACTGTAGGTCGTCCTGCCACTCTCTCCTGGACCGGCCTCCGCGGCATCGTGAGCCTTCAGGCACCCATTGCGTTGTTATTCTAACCCAGCAGTCACTGCACATAAGGCTGACGTGACCCGCCCATCTTGAATTTAAACGTAATAATTTTACAAGTCTTTTCGCGAGTCTTGATTGTTTTTCGACTTTTGTCAGAAGTAGAATTGATTGATGTTTTCAGTATCCGACGACGCAATAAAGTTGAAGGAAGTTCTTTGATGTATTTTCAGTTCAGTGATAAAATGTAATTAGGCATATTTATTAAGAGACACCTTCCACTTGTTTTCCCTTTTCTTCGATCCCGAACCTGTTACTCCTTTTCGTATTTTTTATAGTTAAGGTTAATTAATAGGATTATTAAAGTGCCTTAAAACATGGCAATTTTTTCATCTAATCATAAAAAATGCACAATTTGTTAAGATAAGAAATCTTTTAAAAAGGCCTACAATTGTACCCATCTCAGTAAAGCTAATCTTAGTAACGTTCCAAAATGTCCCAGTCTCTTTTCACCCGATTTCCCTAAATGTTCCCCAGAAAAGGGACTGTTTAAATTTACCCCCCGAAAAAAGGAAACGTTTGAAAGAATTTCTTAATTAAAGACATTTTCACGCTTGACATTTTTCGCATTTGACCCGAAATCCCTTTTAAGCCATTGACTACAGTTAGCTTAAGTATATTTTCGGTGACACTGTTTGTTTTCGAAAGGATAATAGTTTTCATTCTAGATTCGTTAGGATGCCTAGACCTACTTTTTGCTTTTTTTAAGTTTGTTTCCATGAAGTTAATTGTAAATAACTCTTTTCCGATCCGCGTAAACTATTTATTTTATAAGAATTATTAAAAGTCACAACATTTTGCAAATGACTGACAAAATAAAAAAGAAACAATTAGATTCAGGCTACAATCTGCAAAGAACGAAGCAAATATAAAAAAAATGGCAGCACATTCCTTGCTCTGAACCCAACGTTCGTAACTAAAGCGGATGTGTTAATAAATCAGAGACAACGAAGGTACCTTAAACACCTAAGACAACGAGGAAATGAGGTTTTCTATATTGACCCGTCCGGGTATCGAACTCGCTACTTCAGAGTTAGCCACCACCCCCAAAACTCGTACACCACTCGATCACGTATTTTAGGAGCCACATTTGTTTTCTCATAGGAACCCATGTGGAAATTAAGTCTAGTGCCACTTATCCCTTACACCATTCCCAATACAAGTGCAAATATATAATAGTAGCAATAATAGTGCAAGGCATTATAAATCAAACGGAATCGCTTGTTCAGTGTCTTCAGCTGTCAATATAATACCGTACTAAACACAGACGATATATCCCGGGCTGCAGAAAATCGCACTCCGACGCAAATAAGGCACTTGTCAGCATATTTGAACCGAGAACCGTATTACGTATACTGCAACAGCAAAACTTCAGCAAAATTTGTGCAATCATTGCTGTCAAATTCCTGAAGACTATCAAGTATGTCGATAAGGTACTACAAATTTGCAGTTTGACAGCAATGATTGAGCAAATTTTGCTTTTTGTTTTGTTTTTGTAAGATATGTAATAACGTGAAACTGGGACCGTACTATGTTAAACGAAGCTGGTATTTCTAGTTCTAGTTCAACGTCGTTTTGTTTTGAGAAGATTAAAATTTATTGGAACAAAGAAGCAACATATTTATAGCAATACATTTTTCAATGAAGTTATTTGTCAGGCTTTAAATTGGTTCAGAGGTGAAAGCACTTTACCATTTATCAAGCTTATGAAATCAAAACTTGATTTTATATTTCACACATACATGTCGCCTATAATTTGGAAATTAAGTCCATATTTATGAGTCAATCACCTTGTATCTTTTATTAACAAAAGTAAAGTAAAGTAGAAATTCATTTGTGTCATTAAACACAAATCTTTGATCTGACTTCCCTTCACACTATCAATTAATTTACCAATTATCACAAGAATCATACACTACTCTTAACAAATACAACGAAGATACCTACACCCGAATTTACATAATACAGGCTCTCTGATTGCAAATCGGATCGGCATCGAGGGCACCGAATTGTCTTGTTCCATCAAAACGGCTGACGGTTCTGAAATTCAGGTGATACGCAGATATTCAGGAATACAGGCTTGTTGCCACATGTTAATGTGAACTGGGTGTGTTGCTGTTTGATCTGTATAATTTTTACGCTTTTGGAAGCCGTTGGAGCCTTTTTTTCAGACCGTTAATATAGAGAACCGAAAAATCATAATATTATTTTATGTGCTATACTACAAGGCCCCTCAAAATTTTCTAAAAAGTTTTTTATTACTACTATACACAATATAAATAGTTTTGACAAGTGAACCACAGACTCAGATGATGGTTCATAATTATTATAATACTAGCGGCCCGCCCCGGCTTTGCTCGGGTGCAACGCTGATACGAAATATAACGACGCAATCATAAAGTTTTGTAGGCCAAAGCACAGCCTTAGAAGCATTTTTTGGTATAGGCACGCGTTCCCCGGCCCCCGCGCGGCCCCCCGGCCCTACCGCCGCAACCGCTATGTCCCTGCATTTTAAATCTGTAATATCTTCTAACATTCATTTAAATTACATGCTGTAAAGGGCAATATTGAACTATATTACATGCACAATTTATTAAAGGTACTTAATTGGATAAGGATTAATGTTGTATTGCTTAAAATCGTCTTTTCGTAAATAAGTAATAAATAAACGATAAAAAATGGTTATTGTGGGTTACCCTCAAAAGATAGACATATACCATCGCGGACTTTTTTGTAGATCTTTTTAAGGTGCACAATACTGTAGTACATTATTTTGATCTATCTCGTAGGGTTCAGCCAGCGTTTGCAATGAAAGCGCAAAAAATGTGTTGATTTACGACCTGACGTCAAAAATCTCTAAGATTATCCGTGTTTCTCTACTATATTATGCATGTATTATACATATAAAACTTCCTCTTGAATCACTCTATCTATTAAAAAAAACCGCATCAAAATACGTTGCGTAATTTTAAAGATTTAAGCATACATAGGGACAGACAGCGGAAAGCGACTTTGTTTTATACTATGTAGTGATGATGCAAAAAGTGATAGAACAGATTCTTCTTCTAACGTATCGATAAACAGAAATTGATTAAAATACTTAAAAATGAACGCAGAAAAGAAACTAAAAGTTATGCTTTAGTCAAGTATTATAAACCCACTATAAAATAAAATATTTTAAAGAAATCCCAACTGCAGTATAAAATATAAGTCCAAGTTTCGAAGACCGATCCTCCTAAATTGCAACTGGATTGCAAACATCGGGATCACAATACACTTTCCAATTCTCCGAGTCTGTATCAGCGTTTGGGTCCAAAGATGCAGGTTTGCAGACCATTATGTGTTACGAACCTTGAATGCTTTCGATCTCATTTCACATGTCTTTTGGATCCAAATCACATCGAGTGACAAGTCTGCTGTTAAGTTTGGTTCGTATAACTTGACTTTTTATTATTCTGTTTCTAAACGTCTGTCAACTGTTTCCGCTTTTTTATCCTGCTTTATTTTATTAATATTCATTTAATAAGGCAAAAGGTACAATTTTTGAAATACAAAAAGTCCAATAAAACTATATTTGCATAGTTTGTCTGTTGGATCGTACAACATTAAATATCAAGCTTAAAGATGTCTCTGGTTATAAACGTCAAAAAAAAAATGACATCCTTGAAATAAAACTACTTTTTATGGATTTTGTCGCGTCCCGAAGTTTTGACACCTTTGCAGGTATCATGGTCTCGGGCAATCTGCCGGTGACCATGATTATCGAGTCCATAACATTCGCGTAAACCTAAGAAACCTAAATCCTGTATTTTATGAACCCAAACGTGAGCATTTTTCTGTTCAGAAAGCTGTTAAGTCTAAGTCACTAAACAAGTTACCTCATCCTAAGAACACCACCTCATTACAGCCATTCGTCAAAGAAAACAGCAGCATCCTTCACTATTATTTATTTTTCTCAGCAGTTTATAACGAAGTGAAAACATGAACAAATTGAATTTGCTTCAACTTGCCAGATACTATTAATTTGTCGCCTTTGAAAAGTTTATTCATACTCGACACTATTGAGTTGGTTCTTCGGCCGTCTTTAACTTGGAAAGATGAGGGAAATTTAATTTTCACCTCGAGCGACGCGGTTTCAATACGCCACATTTTGCAATGTAACCACGACTTTGCAAATAGGAGACGATTACTTACTATGATGTCTTTAAGTTATCCAAACAAAATTTTATTGATAATGATGGAAATTGATTATTGGAACGTTTCCATGAAATGTGGACTAGCTTAACTCAGAACTAGCTGATTACGCAGACGTATTTTTTTTTATGACCCGTTTTGAACGTAATTGTACGTATTTATTTAGGCTGTCTGATGAAATAAGGATGAGCATTTGTGAGCTGGTAGTAAAATCTCGAGCCTTTGTCAGATAACCATATTTACAAGATTCTGTTAGTATTGCAGCCACAAACATACAAATAATCTTATGTATTCACTGTAGTTTGTTATAGGAAAAAAAAAAACTGTGTCGAGCTAAGATCTTCTCGGTCGAACACAATATAGAAAGGATAATATTTAATTTTCCGCACAAGAATGAACCTTTTCTTCCATTTTCTGATAGCACATCGACTAGCTACTTGAACAGTTTATTTCAATGAGGACTGAAAGTTGTAACTAGTGCACCAGATTTATTAGCCTTTTGATAGCGACGTGAAGTTTTCTATTCACATAGACTTGTTGGAGTTTTGTCAAGTTATTGTGGTTCAGAAGAGTTTTGTCCCAGTTCTCTTTTGTTTGTGTTTGTTCTAGAATTATCTGGATAAGGTATGAGTTGTTTGCTGCCAAGATTTGTTGAGACATCCCTTTTAGAAGTTTGTTGAGTAAAATTATAAACATGTTGGGTAAAATTATAAACAGGTTTTGAGAATAATTGATTAAGACAGAGTTGCTTGAATGTAAATTTGTAGACGTATTGTTGGATTCTTTAAAGGTTTTGTTTTTGCGGTTATGTAACAACTTTTAGATCTTACGTAATGTTTTCATAATATAGTCTCGTGTGTTAATGTAATTAATATTACACTTAACCTAATTCTTAAAAAGAAATATGCTAAAGTTAAAATACCTAAAAATACAGTTACGAAATTATCTACCCTCATTCAAAGTTTTTAGACCTAAGCACAACTTCAACCAAAACATAACTCAAGCAAAGCTGCTTAAAAAAAACAGGCTGTAACACAACACGAGAAATATTTACTTTTAAAGGTCAACCCAGCTGAAGTTTTTACATAAATTTTCAGCCAAAATATCAAAAATGTTTATATAACCTAGTATGTTATTAACCTTACAAATATGGTTATTACCTAGTTAGACAATGCTACGAAGATTAAATTTCAAAACACTTTACCGGTTTCAAAGATATTCAACCGCGGTAGTGATAAGACAAGGTTCTCCTGTGGTCAGGGAACCTATACACTTAAATTACAACCTTAGCTTGCTCCTATTAAAATCTAATTTCCTTTGAAATTGGGAAGGCATAAACGTTGACAATATACAAAATTGTCTTTGCAGTTCCATATTAGAATGCTTTGCAAATTTCCATCTTAGGCTAACGAAATAGAGTTCAGAAGTGTTTTTCGGAGGTGATATTGTGCTTTTGTCGGTTGGATAGTGTCTAGTTACACTAATGGAAGAGTTGGGTAAGGTGTCAGAATACCAACGTTTGATAGAAGTTATATTTCAGGAAACAAATTAATGTCAATAACCTTTGTTGAGGATTAAGCCGGATTTGATTGTAGAATAATTGTGTTTTGTTTATTTGTATTCAAAGGAAGAGTGAATTGCTCGATATTAAAGGGCCTGTGGGCTTTTATTGTTAATTATTTCCCAGTAAGCGTTTTACAAATAATACCAGCCACCTATAGTGACACATTTTATGTAGATGGAGTTAGTTTTTAAACAAGCTAAATTACATACCCTTTAAATTTTGTGACCCATATTCACATTAATGTCGTGGTGGCCTAGCGGTTCAATGAACGGATTTGTATGCACAAAGTTGCAGGTTCGAACCCAGGCAAGTACCAATGTGGCTTTTTCAAAGTTGTATGTACTTTCTTAATTATTCTAAGACACCTCTGACAAACGGTGAAGGAAAACATCGTGAGGAAACCTGGATTCCAAAATTTGGGATCTGAAATCGCCAATCCGCAGTGAGCAAGCGTGGTGATCAATGCTCGTGCCTTCTCTATATGGCATTCTCTAGAGGCCTGTGCTCAACAGTGGGCGTTTATAGGCTGGATGATGATGATGATTCATATTCTATTATTGAACAACACAGAAAAAATGGTCTGATTTGATGCATTCATGCATTATAATATACTAGCCTTTAGAGATACATAATCAAGCATGTAGTGCGAGCATCACTAGTAACCATTGTGCCGAGCATACGCAAAATAATTCTTTTAAGTAATTTCCTGACAAGTTTCGTCATGGTTTTTTTCATAGTGAGAAATAGGTCCTTATATTTCTTTCCAACCTTACGTGGATATAAAATATTTCACAAATGGAACTTGATAAAAAACCTACAAAATACAGTCCACTAGTACATTATCCTTCATGTGGAATGAACCCCTTTGACGTTGCACCAGCTAGGATTATGAACAGTCATTTCTTTTACCATATCCGAGATTTTAGAATATTTTGTAACTGTACTGTCAGACGAACAATGGTTTCACAATTTAAATTCCAGACCCTATATTAAGGATGTTAAGGTTGAAATTTGCATGATTTAAATGAAATGTGTGTACTCTAAAACTGAAGGACACTCCTCGTAGGTACAAAAAAGTATAGAAATACTAAAAATGTATTTTGTCAGAGCGATACCTTTCTGTGATCAGGATAAGCTTATTAAAAGTAAAAGATAATGTATTTAAAATTCAAATGACTGCCTTTGATCTAGTTAAAAAGTTCATTAGCAAAAATTTAATAATTCTATATATTTTGAAACTAAAATTTAATAACGCGAAAGCTTTGCCGAACGTAACCAAATTAAAAACTGAAACTTGTAAAAACAAATCCATTACGTTTTACATTTAAATCTCAGGTTGAACAAATTATATGAAGTATAGAAAAATTTAATTATTGTAATTAAATTAAGTAATTACACTTCTTAAACAATATTTCATTATACGTTAATATTAACTTGCCTATCATTTTCCCAAGCTATGTTTGGTCAACTTCCAGTCTTACCAGATTCAGCTGAACACCGTATTTTACTTGGAGCGACTGCCTATCTGCACAACCTATATTACTGGGTACTATCCCTCAGCAGTCTGGTTGTCACAATTGTAACAATTAAATGATTTTCCCCCGTCCCTAGAACAACCTGTCGCGATCCAGCCAAACTATGTCCCTAAATCCATCCCTTTTCATTTGCCTAATTAAGATTGTTAGCAACGCACTAAGTTGAGGTCCGAACTCCGCAGGTCCCTTAGTGGACGTTGCTGACGTAGTTCGTTTTTCCTATTGCTCTGGCTGGAGGTCTTAAGGTCCTCGCCAAAGTCCGGTGAAGCAGTCAAAGCCCGCGCTCAGGCTAACTGCAAAGATCTCTACAATAAGATCATAATGATTTGCAGAGAAACAACTTTACATAACATAACATATCATCACGCCTGTATCCCCGAAGGGGTAGGCAGAGGTGTACCAATGTACACCCACAGTTCGCCGATATGTTTTAGGTCCCATGTAATAGGGAGCACAAATCCAAACTCCGACCTAACAACTTTAGCCTGCTTTTAATAATTCAAAGTCGTTTCGCAGTACCTTTTTAATGTTTGTTTTGTGCGTATTGCATTGTTTTCCGTATGAGTTGATGTAACCCGCGGCCGGTTGTGTTGTGGGTGAACATTGTTTTTGTACAAGTGAAGTCATTATAGAAATTCGTAAAGAATGTTTTTGTTTACTTAATTTTGTTTATTACACGTGACTGTTGTACTTAAATTTACGTTTATTGGAATTAAAAATAAATGGTAATTAAAGCCTTTTCTGTCCCACAGCTGGGCCTCTTCTTCTTTAAAGAAGGAACCAGCCTCGATCACCACACTTGTTTATAGTACGTTGGCGATTTTAGATTCTAATTCTACTGAATTTAGGTTTAGATTTTATTAAGCCCTTTCTGTAGAGTCATGTAAATATTGAATAAAAGTTATCGATCGCATTATTCCTTATGATTTTCGATATATACCTACAATTAATTAATGCTCAATGGAAATTTATCTCTTTATATTTATATTTTTCTCTTATACAAATATAAGATTAAGTGAAAATCACGTGTTACGTTTAAATGAAGACGTGATAATTTATATTTGCCGTCTTTAATTATACATTTGAGTTAACACTGTAGGAAATTAAATCTGTTTCATGTTCTCAAAGTAAAACGAATTTCCTTTCAATACGATCAAAGGAGAAAGATAAACAAATTAAAGTTTATCTTTGGAAAAGTATCAACGGTAATTATGATCCAATTTAATTATGATACTTTATTAATGTATTTTAAAACATTTGATTTTGATTTTGAATGTTTATTTATCAAAAAAGTACATATAGAAGCAACAAGAATTACAAGGTGTCAGATTATTACTAGTAAGTAGAACAAGTTAAACATATTATTTCCTGTAAGTTGCACAAATCTGTTCACAGTTATACAAACCTGCCTCTTAAACAAGGGTAATCTGTATCTTAAGAGACTGTGTTCGGCTAAGAGATCTTATAATATGATTAATATTCTGACAGGCCTGTTGGTCTAGTGGTTAGATACCCTGACTGCTATACCGGAGGTTCGATTCCCACCCGGGACAAATGTTTGTGTGATGAGCACGATCATTTGTTCGGTGTCTGGGTGTAATTTATCTATAATATGTATGTATTTAGAAATATATAAGTATGTTTATCAGTTGTCTGGTTACCATAACACAAGCTCTCTTAGAGCTTAGCTTGGGATCAGATTAACGTGTGTGTGAATTGTCCAGGAATGTTAAATATGTGTAGTACCTAGTATTAAAATATTTGAATACGGTATTTATCCAAGTAACTACCTTATTGGCCTGATTAAAGATTTAATTTGTTGGTTTACACTTATATTTCGTTATTGACCAACGTTATTTTAAGACAGATAATAATATGGTTTTCATTTATTTCTTTCTACTACCTATATTTTTTTCTGTGTTGTATCTAAACTTAATTTTTAATAATCATCATGTAAAAAAATAAAAATACAATTGTTTATTATAACTATTATCAGACCTACCACTACTTCCGTAATAACTAAAACATTCTCACTATCAAGAACTTTAAAAATAAATGAAAGCAAAAAGAACAGCATTGAAGTGAATTCAAAGAAAAATAAAAACAAGTTTCTTACAAAATTATATCCCTGAAACTCCCTAGCGATCGTACTAACAACTGTCAAAGTTGAGTTTACAAAAAAATATAAGAATTGTCGAGAAAACTGTGGACTAAGTCCTAATGTGTAAAGTTTTTAATATTTTTATTATTTAATTCAATCATTTGTTGAAGTTTTTAACGATTGCTCTTCTATTTGTTTTAAAAGGTTGCGTTGGATTGTTACTGTATTTAATTTTGAACTTAGTTCAGATTAGTTTGATAGATAAAACTGAGTACAAAACTATTGATTTACCGAATACTGAGTATTGTATGGTTTAGCTTTTATTTGCAAATTACAATGCGGCAAACTCATTATATAACTTCTGTTTTTCTTTTTTTTTATTATTATTCTGCTTAACATGTTTAGATAGGTTAGGGAAAAGGTTTATTTTATTGACAGAATCGACAGTATTTCTCAATATCTGTATATAGTAACGTTACTAGTCAAGTATATCTTCAATAATACGATATATGTGGACTTGTATAAATATATGAATGTTTAATGCATAACTTAGGATATGTTTTATTAGAAACACTCAGTTTTAAACGCACTACATTTATGACACTACACTTTATGTTTCTAAACAATTACGCTGAAACTGTACCGTTTCTTTTGCTAGGGTTGACAGTTGGCACACAATATTTATGTATCAGTAGCATAAAAAAATGCGTTGTTTTTCCTGTATATTTGAGAATAAGGTTAGTGATCTAACAGCCTTAACTATATTTCGCTTATAAAATTTTCTATTTGCACCACAGCAAGTTTTAGGACACAACTATTTGGTTTAGTTTATGTAAGAAATAAGTTATTTATCTACAATATTTATTGGAAGTCGTACTTTTAACTATGTTTCAAGATTCTGTTACAAGAACAAACATTTTCATTATTCTAAAATCAAGCCTATTTAGTATATCATACGAAAAAATATTTGACCACACAATTCTTTATACTAAAAATACACACGAAAGTAAAAATGCACAAATAAATAATACTTTATTTAATAGTGACAGCCCTAAAACTCAATTGGAGCACAAAGTATTGCGAGTATTTAGCGCGGTACAAATGCAGTTTGGGGTCCCCGCTCTAGACTGCGGTATGGTGACCATGTTGTTAATATCTACGGTTACTCTCCAGGGTAAGAATCAAGTGCTTTTGTCAATTGTTTCCTGCTGAATTACATTTTGGAGATAGGGAGATATGATAACTAGTATGTATGTATATAGTGTTTTAAGTTTGATGAAGTGACGGTTTTGTATATCGTGCAAAAAAGTATGTTCGTCCTGGTCGAACGGCGTACACACCTGTTTCCAACTTGTCGCGGACTTTGAGGTCCCGTGTTCGAACCCTGGACCGGATAACGTAGAAAAAATAATTTATACTGAGCTTTGGGTCTGGGTGTTTGGCGTTACTTTGTTGTCTCTAATTCTATACAAAAGTGATTTACATAAAAAAAAAAAAAACAATAAAAGCGATGAAAACAAACTTAAAAGACATTTCCATACGTTGAGTATTAGGAACCTCCTTCGTCAAAAAGATACAAAAAATAAACCTAAACGCATATTTGGTACTGAAAGTCTATCCCTATAACAAGTGATACCTAATTGAACCTATCTTATAAATCTAGCGGTACCCTATTACGTATGGAACTGCCCATAGCGTCTCCCGGGTATCGTTAGAGAAGATTACCGGATTATATCAACAAGATGCACAGCTTGCAAGGTGATTAAGACAGACCCAAGATTCCTTGTTCTATGTATTCTAGAAGAGGGATTATATTATTGTATCCTTTTTTACATAAAATAATTATGTGATTGATTATCTATATTAAAGTTAAATAAGTGACTAAAATAAACATTTATGGGACCATTTGTAAGGTAGAATACTTTGCTCTGAAAATAACAAAAATAAATTTTGAAATTGAGCCACAAAATAAAAAAATAACAAACACAAAGAAAGACAAAAATAAACTCATACGGTCAAATTAAGAACCTCCTACTTGCAAAGTCGGTTAATACTGGATTGATAAAGTAAAGAGGAATCGAGAGCCTTCTTTTCAAGTCAGTGAAAAACAAAACACGATCTACAAATTTAAATAAAAAGAACAGAATAGTTCTCAAGACAGATGACCTGACTCCTAGAAGCCGAAAGTTGTTTGTTTAAAAGCTGTTAGCTTCGACTATTTACTGCCACCGCAAGGGGCCCTGACATTGCCGGGTTGTGGCCCCCGAGGGGGTCTTGCCGGAAAAATTGCCGCGCCATTCGCGAGCGTCCATTTAATAATGACATACATACGTAATATGGATTGTTTCACCTTGTTTTCTATTTTTGGAAAAGTGTTTTTGGGATGTAGTTGTTTTAAGGAATGTAAAACCTTGCTGAGTTTGAGAAATGCATATTAAAGGCAATCTGCATTTTTTAAGGCTCAGATGATAGCTCTTTTCAGTACATGTAGTGATTGTGTACATATTTATTGTAATCTTCACGTGTAATAACTACTGTCACTTTGTACCAAGGGGTGGATTTGACGACCTTTTCTACAGATATTATTTTTTAATAAAGGTACCATAATATTTAGGTTCAAAAGGCACTCTTCCACTTTTCATACTTGTTCTTGCTTTCGGAACATTCCAAAATTTTATAAAACCGGTATCTTTATCTAAGACATACCACCATAGTCCTCAACCCCCTAAAACCGTATTAGTATTCTGTCGGCTTCAATCGTAACAGGTTTATCTCGTAAAAAGCGGTGAGCCTCAGTATAATGAAGTGATTCTTAAATAACTTCCAAGGTACAAGGGTTGTTTATTAAATGGTTTATGACTGTATTGGTTTTGGATTTGTGTTGGTCTTAAATAAATAAATACTGACAACGTCACATACATTGCTCTGAACCCAAAGTCAGTAGCTTTTAAGCACTTGTGTTATGGAATTCAGAAACAACGAAGGTACCACAAACACCCAGACCCGAACCCGGGACCTCAGAGCTAGACACCTTGAAAACCAGTGCGTGCGCAACTTGGAGGTCGTCAAAAGTCCAAAAAGGACTAGACATATATTTTTAGAGGCTTTTGAAAGAGACTCAATGGAAGCGTGGGAAGGCTTCGTCCAGACGTGGGTTATAATTAGGCTAATGAAAGAAATAAACATAGAACCTTTTTTTAGGGTTCCGTACCCAAAGGCTCAAAACGGAACTCTATTACAAAGAGTTCGCTGTCTATCCGTACGTCTGTCACCAGGGTGTATCTCAAGAACCGCGATGGACAGTTGAAATTTTTACAAATTATGTATTACTATTGCCGCTATTACAACAATAATAATAATAATAAAAAAAATATATTTACGGGTCTCTCATACAACGGTAGTGCGCAACCATTCGTGGGTTTCTGACTCGCACTTGACCGGTTAAAAAGAAACCTGAATGGCCCATATTGTACATGTAATCTTTTAGTACGAAATTTCTAGATCCAAAAATAAATTCTCAAAAATAGCTACTTTTGTTTCTACGAAATGGGTCAAAATATTTTATCTTTACAGATAAAATTATAATATCTTCAAACAAAGACGTATTCTAATGATTCTGGGAAAAGGTCGAAGGCTTTAATGGGATGAGAAGGGTTAAAGAGGCTTTGACGTCAGACATGATCTGTTTCCGCTGTAAAGGTTACCTGCACTGGAAACGATTATTGTAACCTTTTATATTAGGCTTTTAATAGATAACTTTTTATGACATATTTTATATTGAATTGGTATTTTATAATTTTGTACTTAATACACCGAAATCGGCTTTTAAGAATTTTGGTACTTGTGCCATGCTGTATTTAGTTCAATTGCCAAATAAAACAACCTAGACATATTAGTTTACATATGCCTGTTCGTTTTTATTTATGTAAGTTTCAATTTTAGTACAGTTTGTTCTTACATTAGATTTCATTGTGTCTTAATAAATAATTATATTTTACCTCTAAAAATAAAGCCTAGACATATTGTTGAAGTTGAACACATCTTTTGTTATTTCTTCAAATAAAATAACTACAAAAATTAAATTAAATCTGTAACTTCAACTTTAAAGTTTTATGTCATGTAGTCTCTTCATGGTAGACAACATAATATGTCTTAAAAGATTCAAACGTACACGCACTTCAGCAACGTTAACGCTCAAGACTGTGACTCTAAAAGCGTCAGCTTTACTCCACTACCTACACACATATCATCAAGCCTGTATCCAGGAAGGGTTAGGCAGAGGTGTAACAAAGTACACCCACACTTCGCCGATATGTTTAGGTCCCATGTAATAGAGGGCGAGCCTATTGCCACTAACCGGGCACAAATCCAAACTACCTGCTACTGAGAATTTCGTAGAAAAACCCAATATCACCTTGGTCTACTTGGGAATCGAACCCAAAACCTCTAGCGTAGCAGTCGCGCTTAGCACCACTAGGCGCCAACGAGGCAGTTCTCCACTACCTAGTATTTATATATTACGTATGTAATAACAGCTCAGCTCGTAGTACATATAGTCTCAGTTAAATTACTTGAGGATGTTCCTGTAACATAAACACGATGCTAGGTTACATTTGTTTGTCTACACACGGGTGGTAAGGTTGGGCAGTTTGGATTTTGTTGGGGTGGATGCGACAATTTTTTTGTTTCTGATACACAGTAAAGTTAGTATGGAAAAGGTGACTTAGTTGAGACTGGCTGCAAAAGGCTCGATGCTCAGTATGAGTATAGCTTATATTTTGCAGTAGAAAGATGTAGGTTTGTGTTTAACGAAGTACCTACTTTACAGTTCAATATGTATTTAAATGTATTTCTGATTTTTAAGGCAGTGAAAGCCTACGAAGATTAATTAGCTAAAGTCGCCACTATCAATTTTATTTATGTTGCGCTTTTGCTGATGTTTTTTTTTTTCTTTTGTTAAACAACCATCTCCTTTTTATGTCCTTGCATTCGAATTAGCTCATGTAAACATGTATCGTAGTAAAATATTGCGCACACTACACAACCGTGTGCCACATAACAAGTCAGATTATAAGCGCCAACGATAATAGTCTGCGTACAACACGAGATTGACTGTAAATAGTCCTGCAGATACAACAGGACGAACATTATCTACATTGTCACATGTTACTTACACACTTTTGGTACTGGAACCAAGGTATAGAAGCTATTTTGTGTTTTTTATTGTAACTGTCGTGTTAGATGACCTGATTTGTTAAGTGCATGTCAAGTTGGAAATTCATATGGAATTCTTACATTCTGATTTGCACACTGATGATGCTTTTTCTGGAGGTTCTTATTTCTACTTAATTCTCAAATTAGGCATGCTTCCATGGTGTGAGACCTTTACCAAATAGGAATGCTCCAATTTTAGTGCCGGAAACGCATCTCTAGCAAGCCAGTTTGTCGTCATCAGCAAAGGTATAGATTCTATAAACTGTCTGTCATCAATCTTTTAATGTTTTTGGCTTTTACACTTGTGAATTTTCTTGATAACCTCCTGTGTAGGCATCAATTCATCTTTATCATCGTAATTTCTATCCTTTTATAGGCAACTTTTAAGCCACTTTTTTTCTCGTGCTGCTAACGTTTGAGTCACATATATTTTAAATCAAAACTTACCCTTACACCAAAAAAACTTCGATACCCCAAAACTGTAATGACCAAATACTTTTCCCGAATATGTTCGACGAAGTTACGTATTTGCTTAACCGAGTACGCTTAAACGTTCAAGTTGGTTTAGTAGTTCGTGGTTAAGCTTTTAACCTGTTTAGTAAAACGAGTGAAAGAGGCTGTTATGTAGAGAGCAAAAGTTCAGTCAGTTTGGTTTAGCAGACGGCGAGAAATTAAATTGGCTGACTGTAAAATGGCTGAAATGAAATGCACTTGAGTAAAGTTGTATTAATATGGCCATAAAGATGGAAATAAAGAAGTTATGAGTTAAACACTTTGAAGATGTGTGCTAGTGTTATTTGGAACGTAAATGTTTATTGCTACTTATATTATAAGTGGAGAGTTTTGGTTTATAACCTTAACGTTATTGATAAAAAACACTTGACAAGGATTTGATAAAAACATTTTATAAACAAAAAAGTAAAATATTTTTTTTTTCGAATTGTAACGCGGTACCTATTTATTTAGGTTTTAGTTCCCGACGTAGTTTTATTTCAATGTTCAATGTTCGAAAATTTCAACCCAAAATACCAAAAAGTTAAGTAAACAATTTCAATGCTTGTATACAATAACCTCAGAATATATAACTAGCTAAACACAAAACAGATATTTAACAAAACTCATACTGACATTCAAAGCAATTTTCCACTCCATTTCAGATGAATTAACTATTAAACATTTGTGTAAACATACAAAGGGTAGACTGGTTGTAACAGTGCAACGACCTTGAATTTTAAATATCAGAAAAATATAGAAAGAAAAACAATTCAATTTTTAAAGGATGACATTGAAAATAGAAGACTGAAAAGTAGTCGTTTAAAATGTGTTTGATATTATTTTGAGAAGATAAAATTTCATTTAAAATTTTTTGAGGCATGAAAATTACATTGTGATTTCGAAAAAAAATTGCTTCAAATATATTCACAAAAATTGAGATAATCTTCAGATTGCTAATAGTTAATAAATTAAATTCATACATTGTCCCATTAAGTTACCTTTCAACCAAAAAAACAAAATTGGTTTATTCATTGACAGCTACGATGCCCCATAAAATACACAAATTGTACTGACGTATTTTTTTATTTATATTTTGAGTACTTGTAGGCATGAAACTAAATGAACAAAACCAGGAAGACAATAATAATCATTCTGCTCCACGTAATATCATGCATACCCCAAACTGCAAATCAAAACAAGGCAGAATTTCCGGCACTGTTCACGAATCATTGCCACGTAGTCTAAATGATTCGTTATGATTTCTCTCTTCCTCAAATCATTACTGATAATGATGCCTTCTACTAACACCTTATCCACTGAAAAACCAACTCTAAGAGCTGGTAACAAAGTTGCATTTCCAACGCCATCTGAACCCTTTCTAGGCGTTTCGTTTGTATCTATCCAAACCGCAATAGGAACATTAATAGGGGTATGTAATAGCCTTGTGTTGTGTTTAGTGTAGCTGGGATCTAAATACTAAGCACTAGGTTTAGACACGGCATCACTTAGTGCACCTAGATTTATAGTTATAATAACATGAGGATTTAATTGTGTATGCAAACTCCTTTCATTCGTGAAACGAGTTGGTGGGAAATTGCTTGTTCTCTGCATGTTGGTTTGTCATTATCCAGTTTCAATTTACATGTTATTTTGCTTTTGGTCTTTCTCTATTTCTAATATTTCTATCTGAATATATACATATATATAATCACGTCTCTTTCCCTTGTAGGGGTAGGCAGATACCACTTTTTTCTACTTGCTACGATCCTTAGAAACTAGTTGGTCTTCACTGTCATTATTCCCTTCATACATACTTTTTGGTTTAGGGTACTGTTAACCTGGCCTTTTTTCATTCTTACTCGCATTCATTGTACACTAAGACTTATTTTCGTCACTCGTTCTTCTTTCCTTCATTTCTATCTGTATCTTTATTATCCTGCGTACTAAACTAGTCTACATAATAATAATATTTAAACATACTTTTTGAATATACTTTATGTGGTCTATAAAAATAACTTTACCATGTCATAAGTTAGCGTTTTCATTTTGGTCTTGACTTCATTTGTAAAGGTTTTGATTGATTAAATGATATTTTAAGACTGATAATACTTTTCTAGTAAGTATCGGAAATCAAACAAAGACATTTTGTTGTCCCGTTCTTGAAATTCGTTTTTATTCTTAAATTATCCATTCGTTTTGAAACTATCTACAGAACTATTTAAATATGCAACTAAATTATAAAACAGTTTGGCTTGATAACTTCAGAGTTAAATTCTAGTCACTTTCAACTGAGACGCAAAAGATATTAATGTCTAACTAAACCAGAATAAAGTCGTTACCAAAAGCAAAGTGCTTTAGTTATCAAGTATATTAAATTTATAGTCTAAATCCTTTCGGTTTAGAATTAAGTTTAGTTTAGAGAAGTAAAACGTGGGAGGGGAAACTAAGACTAGTTGAATGAGAAACTTAAGGTATTTATTATTAAGCAATAAGGGAACATTTTGTAAATTACTTTCGTTGAAAATTTTGTTTGCTAGATAATTCTAGCTTTTATTTGACTAATGATATTTAATCTCTTTGGTCACGTATAGATTAATAAAATCTTATATTACACTGCTTCTGACACGATGTTTAATTTCTTGATAAAATAATTGTAAGGTTTCTTACACTAACTGAAAATGACTTACCCCATTTTATTTTTCTACAGTCTGAAATTCTCTTTATTCAAGATTTGTATGCGAACTTTTCTTAACTGAGCCTTTGGAAATAAAATTAGCTTAAATCTGAAATTTAATTTAAAGCTGCCATTACAAGTAGAACCATAAATCTGTCTCTAAACTAATCAAACTACATTTAAAAACAAAACCAAACCAAATAATTAAAACTTAAAATTCAAACGTTTCAAATTAGACCATTTACACGCACTTTCTATTTAAGATTTAATTTAAGTTAGTACCCTAAAGTTGAGAAATTAAAGATATGTTACCCTTCGTAGTCGAGTGGCGTACACACCGATTTTCAAGGTGTCGTCAGATCTGACGTCCCGCGTTCGATATCTGCGAGTCAATAAAAAAAATAATTTTCTACATTGTCTTGGGTCTGAATGCTTGTGGTACCTTCGTTGCCTCTAAATTCCACAACACAAGTGCTTACTTTGGGTTGAGAGCAATTTTGTACTTATTTATCATTTTAAGTGGAAAATAGGGGAGTCCTATGTACAGTGTGTTACAAATATGTGCGATGTGTAGGCCGGTCAAATTGCTGGCTATAAGTCAAGCGAGCCATGCGGTTGGCTGATATTGCCCTGTGTTGCTAGCTCTTGGCCTAACAATGGCGGTGGGAGTATTTTACAGTACCTACTTAAATTATATTGTAAGTGTAAGTTTGAAAGTTTAGAAAATTAATAAAAAATATGAGGTTGTCAATTCTTGGACATCATTTTCATTATTAAGATTTAATTTAAAATTTAGAGGAGAAGTAGGGTCAAAAGTTTTTTTTTCTTTGTTACACTAAATGCCTTTTTACAGCAATGGTTCTTTTATATGATAACGTATTAGATTTATTCGCTGTCACTTATTTTATTGACAAGAATTTTGAGGAAAGTATTTTTATCTCACCCTTATTGCCCTAATAAACATAGCACTTAAATATTAATCAACGCATTTAAAACATTTTATTACTAAAAATTAGCACCATCATATCTCAAATAAATTTTATATAAATCCTAAAAAATACATCGAAATTTAACGCATAATTTTTTTAAAACTTATTTAAAATAGTAGTAAAATGTTATTATTAATAAAAAGCTGGCAACACAGCGGTCATAACTCTTGGCTGTTTCGCATAATGCCCACATTATCGCTAGATAAACGTGGTTTAGTGAATGCTGATCGTTGTATACATGGTGTGTTTATTTTATGTTCGTTTAGAAAGGTCAGGTATTAATTAGCTGTGTTGACAATATTAGTATGAACCTAATAATTTTTAAACGGCTTTAAAAAGTGGAGGTTATTTCGACTGCATGGTTATTTGTGCTTATTTGTTATGCGATATATCCTAAGATAGAATTTCAAATTGTATTTCAAACATCGATGGCCGCGTGGAAGACCCAGGCGGAGATGGAGGGATGAACTGGACGCATACGGGAAGGAGTGGCAACAATTATTAACAATAGAGACTTATGGAAGGAGGAATGGGAGGCCTTTGTCCTGCAGTGGAACAGTTCAGGCTTTAATTAATAAATTATTTTAAACATATATTTGAATGATACTTACCTTTAGATATTAATTATTTACCAATACTTGTTTAATATTATACTTGTATGAACAAGGGAAACTTGCTTGTTACTTGCTTGATACTATAAGAAGTGTTGTATTACTTTACAACTCAAATAATAGCCCAAAAATAGTATAAAGCACTTCTCACTTTATAAACGACAAACCAAGTCAAATTGATAGCTGCAATAAAATCGATATCCGAAATTGAATACAACGCTGATTTCCAGCTAAACGTCACTGAACGCCAATGAATACTTAGCTAACGGTGAAATGTCAAATGACTCCCCTTGAATTAACCTCAATCAGGGTTCAATTTATCACGTTCAATGAATTTGGGAATTAAATGTTAAATTTTATGGCAAATAATGATTGGGTCAGTTTTATTTTATTTTTTCTAATAATTCTGCATTTTGGTCTTAGTATAATATATATATAGTATAATATAATGCAGAATTGGTAAGAACTCGAGGCTCTATCTCTATAGAGCCTCGAGTGACTTCTACTAGGTTTTCTTAATAAGCCTTTGTTGGAATTCATTTCCAGTTCTGTTTTTTTGTTTCGCAATGATGTCCTGTAACTTTGTCGTCAGCCTAATATCGCGTTTCAAAATAAACACTAGAAGAAACTTATAGTCGCATTTATTCAACGATATCTTCATCGCTTGAAACTATCATACCAGCAAAATAGAACTGCTGAGATGCAGACCAAGTAGCCCTAAGCACTTGTGCACATAACGCCACCACACTACATTTTACCGAATTCTAAAAACCGCTGATAGATTTTGAAAAAAGCTGATAACGTTTAAAATCCATAAAAACCAAAATAACTTAAAACGCCTCGAGCACGTTAGTTTTCAAACGATAAAAATCAAATGTTAATTAGTTCATTTGTTTAGGAGCTACGATGCCACAGAGAGACAGATTGATCAGACACGTTATTTAAACTTCTTCTTATCGTGTCGATGACAATCAATTTATATAGTCATCAACATCTCTCGAGCCATTTCATTCTCAGCACTCTTTTTGCATCGGAAGCTTTAAAATCAACAGAAGTGGTTAGATACGGTAGCATCGAGTACCCAAGCCCTAAGCTCAGTGTGTCTGAAATATAACGCCAGTCAAGTCCCGACCGTGTTCTTCGTGCACAGTTAATTCCGAGATCGCCTTTCACGAACCACCATTATTAACTAAGGTTTAAATCGTGTTTAGTAGTAATTAAACGTGTTTCGGATTGTGGGAGGACCAGGGAATTTGGAGGCTAATGATTTATGCTCTCTATTGTTTTAAATGTTGTTTTTGATGTTTGTTTACTTAAATATTGTTGCTTCCGCAAACCTGTTAATGGGCCGAAAACTTGAAAATGTTCTTATATTAAAATTTGTTCACACATTTATTTTTCGTTTCCTAAATATTTTTCAAGCATATGCTTCATATCATAGGAATGGATATAAAAAGTTGGAACACCTAATATTGATTTTCATTTTGTTACCAAAATTTTCATTTTAGCTAGCAAGGTTTTTTTATAAAAAAGCTAACATGTTTTTAAGGGTACCTTTTTTTAAACGTCTAAATCACAATTTGTTTACATTTTGATTGAGTATTAAAGTGCACAGACGTTTAAGTTAAAACTAAAAATAAATCCAAAAGCTAAATTGACATTTCTTTGTGTGTAAAACCGTATCTATATAAATAAATAAAGGTAATGTTATTTGAACCTCTGGGGATCATATCAAGCGCTATAAATCTAATTCCCTTTAAGGTACTCCTTTGAAAAGGCATGACCTAAGGTTATTGGCCTTTCTGAAGCCTCCCTCGAGTTCAACATGTCTTCAGGTAGATAGGAAATGCCTTTCTAGAATAAATTCTAGGGTAAGAGAGAAAATCTATGTGAAGAATAAATGTATTTAAGAAGAATTATAATTGAGAGTATTGTAATTATATTCAAAATGCATTATAATAATATATGAATGTTCATACCCTTTTTTTTTCAAGTCGAAACTATAAAACATGTTAGTTTTTTTATATTTTTTGTTACTTTTCAGTAAAACACAAAACAGGTGATAGCATTATTGTTGAGAAAAAAATATGATTAGAATGCAAATAGAAAAATTCACCTAAAGTTCAAAGGTAAATCTGCTACAGAAAACAGAAAAAGCAATACAAAAATAACTACATAGGTATATCTATATAAAAACTATCAGAAAAGTCTTTGCTCTAAAATAAAAGATCCCTCATGCATACAAAAGCTAACTTATTCAAAAGCTAAATCGATTTCTATAGTTAGACTCGATTAAATAGAACCGATACTCAAATCTTCCTTTTCATCGAATATTGGAAGACAATGACATTGACGTGCTTAAATTTTGGTAATTATTTGACGAATATTGAAACGTCTATCTGTTGAAGTGGCCTAAGTCTCGTGCCATCTCTTTCATTTTAAAGTGTTAAGTTGCGACAGGAACACATTAAAATTTTAAAGTTAAATATTGTTTGAGTATTTGTGGTCGAGTTGGAGATCAATATACAACGATAATATATGCCACTGATAGTATTTTGTTATTTTTGTAACCATCTCCCACACTAGAGATTTCTATCAATGTGACTCATATCAATAATCAGAAAAACACGCCAGACTTGGGACAAACATTGGTGACACATTTTAAAATCCTGTGAAGCAGTCAAATCGAGCCCTTTGGTGTGGTTACCTATACCACTCCGACATCTGCAGTGTGTCAATAACTTGGACATATAGATTGATACATATAAACTACTAGCTGTGCCCCGCGGTTTCACCCGCGTGAATGACAATTCATACACTATCTTCATAAATTATAGCCTATGTGTTATTCCGATGTATAAACTACATTATTGTAAAGTTTCATTAAAATCCATTCAGTAGTTTTTGCGTGAAAGAGTAACAAACATGCACACATACATTCTCACAAACTTTCACATTTATAATATTAGTAAGATGATCTTTACAATTCTGACAGCCAGTCTTACCATGAGATACTGTGTTGCCGAGTAAAGTGGGTCGTGGAGCTCAGAATGATAGCCAGTCGCTATATGTAAACGGCTGAATCCGGTAAGACTGGGAGTCGACCCCAAAAATTGGTTTCCGATGAAATTAAATTAGCATAAAATTGGTATAGTTTTGAACAATGCGTTATAACGAATGCCTATTGGAGCCATTTATTAGCAATTAGTTATTGGTTGATTAGTATTCGCGATTTTGATGTGAATGTGATGTGAATCGAATAGTATGTAGATAGTAGTATTGTTTATATAATTATTACCTTTAAAAACGTATTGGTATACACATTGAACTGCTTAACGTGTGGTTATCTCTTCGTTGTTTGACTGAAACCAAAAAAAAATGTAAGATTAAATGCGTTAGACGGGGTCTGGAAAAAAAAAAAAAAACCTACCTTTGAACACTGCTTACATGAAAGAAACGCTAAATTAATCAGGACTTATCACCAGCGATTATACATAATTATTAAACATATATCAAAAATAGGTACCTACCCTTTTTCATAATATAAAAAAGTACTCTGTGCTATACCCACGTCCACGCAATCCAGACACACATTTATCGACAGAAAAAATCACAAGAGCTGTCAAAACAGATTCAAACTGTGATCGAACGAATAAAAAAACAAAAGAACACTTTCAAAAATAGAAAAGCAAACGTTCTCGATGCGAGTTAAAAAACAGTTCAGATAAGCAAAGAGGTCGAATTTAAATAACAAAATATTTTAAAATAAACACAGTTAATAGTGGAAACAAGTTTGTTCTTTTATGGCGGCACATTGCGGACAGTTAGCCAGAAATTCTGGGAGTGGAGTATTGTTTTTTTATTAAAAAACTAAGTAAAACATTCTCACTGAGAGTTGGCAGATGCTTGAATATTTTTAGTT